>CM039676.1:504487375-505977505 GCA_022496015.1 Hordeum marinum
ATAGACAATTTAGGAGCTAATTGACCTTACTACGTCATTTAGGAGGAAACTAAGCTAAATATATGTCATTTTAGAGCTAACTTTGGTAAAAATAGGTCACTTAGGAGCTAACTATGCTTATTATGCCAGTTTTCAGCTAGGTAAGTTATGTTTAGGTCATTTAATAGCTAAGCTAGGTAAAAAAGGCCTTTTTGGAGCTAGGTAAGCTTATTATTTCATTTAGGAGATAACTAAGCTTAATATAGGACATTTTCTCTAAAATAGGCCATTCAGGAGGTCATTCATCTAACTATGTCATTTAGGAGGGAACTAACCTAAATATATGTCATTTTAGAGCTAATTTAGGTAAAAATAGGTCACTTAGGAGCGAACTATGCTTATTATGCCATTTTGGAGCTAAGTAAGCTAAGTATAGGTCATCTAATAGCTAAGCTAGGTAAAAAAGGTTATTTAGGAGCTAATTCAGCTTACTATGTCATTTAGGAGGAATCTAAGCTAAATATATGTTATGTTAGAGCTAGCTTAGGTAAAAATAGGTCACTTAGGAGCTAACTATGCTCATTATGTCATTTTGGAGCTAAGTAAGCTAAGTATAGGTCATTTAATAGCTAAGCTAGGTAAAGTAGTCCATTTTGGAGCTAATTAAGCTTATTATGTCATTTAGGAGAGAGCTAAGCTAAATATAGGACATTTTTATAAAATAGGCCATTTAGGAGCTAATTCAGCTTACTATGTCATTTAGGAGGAAACTACGCTAAATATATGTCGTTTGAGAGCTAGTTTAGGTAAAAATAGGTCAATTAGGAGCTAACTATGCTTATTATGCCATTTTCAAGCTAAGTAAGCTAATTATAGGTCATTTAATAACTAAGCTAGATAAAATAGGTAATTTTGGAGCTAGGTAAGCTAATCATGTCATTTAGGAGAGAACTAAGCTTAATATAGGACATTTTTGATAAAATAGGCCATTTAGGACCTAATTCAGCTTACTATGTCATTTAGGAGGAAGCTAAGCTAAATATATGTTATTTTAGAGCTAACTTAGGTCAAACTAGGTCACTTAGGAGCTAACTATGCTCATTATGCCGTTTTGGAGCTAAGTAAGCTAAGTATAGGCCATTTAATAGCGAAGCTAGGCAAAATAGGTAATTTTGGAGCTAGGTTAGCTTATTATGTCATTTAGGAGAGAACTAAGCTAAATATGTCATTTTAGAGCTAACTTAGGTAAAAATAGGTCACTTAGGAGCTAACTATGCATATTATGCCATTTTGGAGCTAAGTAAGCTAAGTATAGGTCATTTAATAGCGAAGCTAGGCAAAATAGGTAATTTTGGAGCTAGGTAAGCTTATTATGTCATTTAGGAGAGAACTAAGCTTAAGATAGGACATTTTTGATAAAGTAGGCCACTTAGGAGCTAATTCAGCTTATTATGTCATTTAGGAGGAAACTAAGCTAAACATATGTCATTTTAGTGCTAACTTAGGTAAAAATAGGTCACTTAGTAGCTAATTGTGCATATTATGCCATTTTGGAGGTAAGTAAGTTAAGTATAGGTCATTTAATAACTAAGCTACATACAATAGGTAATTTTGTAGCTAGGTAAGCTTATAATGTCATTTAGGAGAGAACTAAGTTAATATCGGACATTTTTGATAAAATAGGCCATTCAGGAGCTAATTCAGCTTACTATGTCATTTAGGAGGAAGCTAAGCTAAATATATGTTATTTTAGAGCTAACTTAGGTAAAAATAGGTCACTTAGGAGCTAATTATGCATATTATGCCATTTTGGAGCTAAGTAAGCTAAGTATAGGTCATTTAATAGCTAAGCTAGGTAAAATAGGCCATTTTGGAGCTAATTAAGGAGAGAACTAAGCTAAATATAGGACATTTTTATAAACTAGGCCATTTAGTACCTAATTCAGCTTACTATGTCGTTTAGGAGGAAACTAAGCTAAATATATGTCATTTTGGAGCTAGTGTACGTAAAAATGGGTCACTTAGGAGCTAACTATGCTTATTATGCTTTTGGAATTAAGTAAGCTAAGTATAGATCATTTAATACCTAAGCTAGGTAAAATAGGCTATTTTGGAGCTAGGTAATCTTATTATGCCATTTAGGAGAGAACTAAGCTTAATATAGGACATTTTTGATAAAATAGGCCATTTAGGAGCTCATTCAGCTTAGTATGTCATTTAGGAGGAATCTAAGCTCAATATATGTTATTGTAGAGCTAGTTTAGGTAAACATAGGTCACTTAGGAGCTAACTATGCCTAATATGCTTTTGGATCCAAGTAAGCTAAGTATAGGTCATTTAATAGCTAAGCTAGGTAAAATAGGTAATTTCGGAGCTTGGTAAGTTTATTTTGTCATTTAGGAGAGAACTATGCTTAATATAGGACAATTCGGATAAAATAGGCTATTTAGGAGCTAATTCAGCTTACTATGTCATTTAGGAGGAAACTAAGCTAAATATATGTCATTTTAGAACTAACTTAGGTAAACTTAGGTCACTTAGGAGCTAACTATGCGTATTATGCCATTTTGGAGCTAAGTAAGCTAAGTATAGGTCATTTAATAGCTAAGATACGCAAACTAGGTAATTTTGGAGCTAGGTAAGCTTATTATGTCATTTAGGAGAGAACTAAGCTTAAGATAGGACATTTTTGATAAAATGGGCCATTTAGGAGAGAACTAAGCTTAAGATTGGACATTTTTGATAAAATAGGCCATTTAGGAGCAAATTCAGCTTGTTATGTCATTTAGGAGGAAACTATGCTAAATATATGTCATTTTAGAGCTAATTTGGGTAAAAATAGGTCACTTAGGTGCTAACTATGCTTATTATGCTATTTTGGAGCTAAGTAAGCTAAATATATGCCATTTAATAGCCAAGCTGGGTAAAATAGGACATTTTGGAGCTAATTAGGCTTATTATGTCATTTAGCAGAGAACTAAGCTAAATATAGGACATTTTTGATAAAACAGGCCATTTAGGAGCTAATTCAGCTTACTATGTCATTTAGGAGGAAACTATGCTAAATATATGTCATTTTAGAGCTAATTTGGGTAAAAATAGGTCACTTAGGTGCTAACTATGCTTATTATGCTATTTTGGAGCTAAGTAAGCTAAATATATGCCATTTAATAGCCAAGCTGGGTAAAATAGGCCATTTTGGAGCTAATTAGGCTTATTATGTCATTTAGCAGAGAACTAAGCTCAATATAGGACATTTTTGATAAAATAGGTCATTTAGGAGCTAATTCAGCTTACTATGTCATTTAGGAGGAAACTAAGCTAAATATATGTCATTTTAGAGCTCGTTTAGGTAAAAATAGGTCACTTAGGACCTAACTATGCTTATTATGCCATTTTCGAGCTATGTAAGCTAAGTATAGGTCAATTAATAACTAAGCTAGGTAAAATAGGTAATTTTGGAGCTAGGTAAGCTTATCATGTTATTTAGGAGAGAACTGAGCTTAATATATTACATTTTTGATAAAATAGGCCATTTAGGAGCTAATTCAGCTTACTTTGTCATTTAGGAGGAATCTAAGCTAAATATATGGTATTTTAGCGCTAACTTACGTAAAAATAGGTCACTTAGGAGCTAATTATGCATATTATGCAGTTTTGGAGCTAAGTAAGCTAAGTATAGGTCATTTAATAGCGAAGCTAGGCAAAATAGCTAATTTTGGAGCTAGGTAAGCTTATTATGTCATTTAGGAGAGAACTAAGCTTAGGATAGGACATTTTTGATAAAGTAGGCCACTTAGGAGCTAATTCAGCTTATTATGTCATTTAGGAGGAAACTAAGCTAAATATATGTCATTTTAGAGCTAGCTTAGGTAAAAATAGGTCACTTGGGAGTTAATTATGCATATTACGCCATTTTGGAGATAAGTAAGCTAAGTATAGGTCATTTAATAACTACGCTAGGTAAAATAGGTAATTTTGTAGCTAGGTAAGCTTATCATGTCATTTAGGAGAGAACTAAGCTGAATATAGGTCATTTTTGATTAAATAGGGCATTTAGGAGCTAATTCAGCTTACTATGTCATTTAGGAGGAATCTAAGCTAAATATATGTTATGTTAGAGCTAGCTTAGGTAAAAATAGGTCACTTAGGAGCTAACTATGCTCATTATGTCATTTTGGAGCTAAGTAAGCTAAGTATAGGTCATTTAATAGCTAAGCTAGGTAAAGTAGTCCATTTTGGAGCTAATTAAGCTTATTATGTCATTTAGGAGAGAACTAAGCTAAATATAGGACATTTTTATAAAATAGGCCATTTAGGAGCTAATTCAGCTTACTATGTCATTTAGGAGGAAACTACGCTAAATATATGTCGTTTGAGAGCTAGTTTAGGTAAAAATAGGTCAATTAGGAGCTAACTATGCTTATTATGCCATTTTCAAGCTAAGTAAGCTAAGTATAGGTCATTTAATAACTAAGCTAGATAAAATAGGTAATTTTGGAGCTAGGTAAGCTAATCATGTCATTTAGGAGAGAACTCAGCTTACTATGTCATTTAGGAGGAAGCTAAGCTAAGTATATGTTATTTTAGAGCTAACTTAGGTAAAAATAGGTCACTTAGGAGCTAATTATGCATATTATGCCATTTTGGAGCTAAGTAAGCTAAGTATAGGTCATTTAATAGCTAAGCTAAGTAAAATAGGCCATTTTGGAGCTAATTAAGGAGAGAACTAAGCTAAATATAGGACATTTTTATAAACTAGGCCATTTAGTACCTAATTCAGCTTACTATGTCGTTTAGGAGGAAACTAAGCTAAATATATGTCATTTTGGAGCTAGTGTACGTAAAAATGGGTCACTTAGGAGCTAACTATGCTTATTATGCTTTTGGAATTAAGTAAGCTAAGTATAGATCATTTAATACCTAAGCTAGGTAAAATAGGCTATTTTGGAGCTAGGTAATCTTATTATGCCATTTAGGAGAGAACTAAGCTTAATATAGGACATTTTTGATAAAATAGGCCATTTAGGAGCTCATTCAGCTTACTATGTCATTTAGGAGGAATCTAAGCTCAATATATGTTATTGTAGAGCTAGTTTAGGTAAACATAGGTCACTTAGGAGCTAACTATGCCTAAGATGCTTTTGGATCCAAGTAAGCTAAGTATAGGTCATTTAATAGCTAAGCTAGGTAAAATAGGTAATTTCGGAGCTTGGTAAGTTTATTTTGTCATTTAGGAGAGAACTATGCTTAATATAGGACAATTCGGATAAAATAGGCTATTTAGGAGCTAATTCAGCTTACTATGTCATTTAGGAGGAAACTAAGCTAAATATATGTCATTTTAGAACTAACTTAGGTAAACTTAGGTCACTTAGGAGCTAACTATGCGTATTATGCCATTTTGGAGCTAAGTAAGCTAAGTATAGGTCATTTAATAGCTAAGCTACGCAAACTAGGTAATTTTGGAGCTAGGTAAGCTTATTATGACATTTAGGAGAGAACTAAGCTTAAGATAGGACATTTTTGATAAAATGGGCCATTTAGGAGAGAACTAAGCTTAAGATAGGACATTTTTGATAAAATAGGCCATTTAGGAGCAAATTCAGCTTGTTATGTCATTTAGGAGGAAACTAAGCTAAATATATGTCATTTTAGAGCTAACTTAGGTAAAAATAGGTCACTTAGGAGCTAATTATAGATCTTATGCCATTTTGGAGCTAAGTAAGCTAAGTATAGGTCATTTAATAGCTAAGCTAGGTAAAATAGGTCATTTTGGACATTTAGGAGAGAACTAAGCTAAATATTGAACATTTTTATAAAATAGGCCATTTAGGAGCTAGTTCAGCTTACTATGTCATTTAGGAGGAGACTAAGCTAAATATATGTCATTTCGGAGCTACTTTAGGTAAAAATGGGTCACTTAGGAGATAACTATGCTTATTATGCTTTTGGAATTAATTAAGCTAAGTATAGGTCATTTAATACCTAAGCTAGGTAAAATAGGCCATTTTGGAGCTAGGTAAGCTTATTATGTCATTGAGGAGAGAACTAAGCTTAATATAGGACATTTTTGATAAAATAGGCCATTTAGGAGCTCATTCAGCTTACTATGTCATTTAGGAGGAAACTAAGCTCAATATATGTCATTTTACAGCTAGTTTAGGTCAAAATAGGTCACTTAGGAGCTTACTATGCTTATTCAGCCATTTTAAAGCTAAGTCGGCTAGGTATAGGTCATTTAATAGCTAAGTTAGGTAAAATAGTCCATTTTGGAGCTAGTTAAGCTTATTATGTCATTTAGGAGAGAACTAAGCTAAATATAGGACATTTTTGATAAAACAGGCCATTTAGGAGCTAATTCAGCTTACTATGTCATTTAGGAGGAAACTATGCTAAATATATGTCATTTTAGAGCTAATTTGGGTAAAAATAAGTCACTTAGGTGCTAACTATGCTTATTATGCTATTTTGGAGCTAAGTAAGCTAAATATATGCCATTTAATAGCCAAGCTGGGTAAAATAGGCCATTTTGGAGCTAATTAGGCTTATTATGTCATTTAGCAGAGAACTAAGCTCAATATAGGACATTTTTGATAAAATAGGCCATTTAGGAGCTAATTCAGCTTACTATGTCATTTAGGAGGAAACTAAGCTAAATATATGTCATTTTAGAGCTCGTTTAGGTAAAAATAGGTCACTTAGGACCTAACTATGCTTATTATGCCATTTTCGAGCTATGTAAGCTAAGTATAGGTCAATTAATAACTAAGCTAGGTAAAATAGGTAATTTTGGAGCTAGGTAAGCTTATCATGTTATTTAGGAGAGAACTGAGCTTAATATATTACATTTTTGATAAAATAGGCCATTTAGGAGCTAATTCAGCTTACTTTGTCATTTAGGAGGAATCTAAGCTAAATATATGGTATTTTAGCGCTAACTTACGTAAAAATAGGTCACTTAGGAGCTAATTATGCATATTATGCAGTTTTGGAGCTAAGTAAGCTAAGTATAGGTCATTTAATAGCGAAGCTAGCCAAAATAGCTAATTTTGGAGCTAGGTAAGCTTATTATGTCATTTAGGAGAGAACTAAGCTTAGGATAGGACATTTTTGATAAAGTAGGCCACTTAGGAGCTAATTCAGCTTATTATGTCATTTAGGAGGAAACTAAGCTAAATATATGTCATTTTAGATCTAGCTTAGGTAAAAATAAGTCACTTGGGAGTTAATTATGCATATTACGCCATTTTGGAGATAAGTAAGCTAAGTATAGGTCATTTAATAACTACGCTAGGTAAAATAGGTAATTTTCTAGCTAGGTAAGCTTATCATGTCATTTAGGAGAGAACTAAGCTGAATATAGGTCATTTTTGATTAAATAGGGCATTTAGGAGCTAATTCAGCTTACTATGTCATTTAGGAGGAATCTAAGCTAAATATATGTTATGTTAGAGCTAGCTTAGGTAAAAATAGGTCACTTAGGAGCTAACTATGCTCATTATGTCATTTTGGAGCTAAGTAAGCTAAGTATAGGTCATTTAATAGCTAAGCTAGGTAAAGTAGTCCGTTTTGGAGCTAATTAAGCTTATTATGTCATTTAGGAGAGAACTAAGCTAAATATAGGACATTTTTATAAAATAGGCCATTTGGAGCTAATTCAGCTTACTATGTCATTTAGGAGGAAACTACGCTAAATATATGTCGTTTGAGAGCTAGTTTAGGTAAAAATAGGTCAATTAGGAGCTAACTATGCTTATTATGCCATTTTCAAGCTAAGTAAGCTAAGTATAGGTCATTTAATAACTAAGCTAGATAAAATAGGTAATTTTGGAGCTAGGTAAGCTAATCATGTCATTTAGGAGAGAACTAAGCTTAATATAGGACATTTTTGATAAAATAGGCCATTTAGGAGCTAATTCAGCTTACTATGTCATTTAGGAGGAAGCTAAGCTAAATATATGTTATTTTAGAGCTAACTTAGGTAAAAATAGGTCACTTAGGAGCGAACTATGCTAATTATGTCATTTTTGAGCTAAGTAAGCTAAGTATAGGTCATTTAATAGGTAAGCTAGGTAAAATAGGTCATTTTGGAGCTAACTAAGTTTATTATGCAAGTTTGGAGCTACCTAAGCTTATTATGCCATTTAGGAGGAAACTAAGCTAAGTATAAGTCATTTTAGAGCTAAGTAAGCTAAGTATAGGTCATTTAATAGGTAAGCTAGGTAAAATAGGTCATTTTGGAGCTAACTAAGTTTATTATGCAAGTTTGGGTAAATTATGTCATTTTGGAGGTAAGGTAAGGTAAGTAACCATCATTATGCAGTTATTAAGCAAAAACTAGAAAAACATACCATTCTTTTCAGCACGGAGGTGAAGCACGGTGGTTCTGGCTTGTTTCACCTGGAGAAGGGTCCCCCGTAGAAGGGTTGTGCGATGCGTTTTGGGAGATATTCTGCACCAAACATCATTTGCAATGTGTCGTTAGCATGATGACACTCAAAAGATCATTGCATTGAAATGAAACTCACCGTCCCCGCCATGTTTATGATTGGCATCGCCGGAGGGACGTGGCTAGTCTTCTCACACATAGACTGTACATTTGGTTTCGATGAGTCAAACTTTTTATTTATTAATGAAACGAACATTAAAATGAAAGAATTTACAAATATGAAGAAGAAACTTACCACGAAGAGCTCGTACATGACCCTATTAGACGCATCGTTCTGTGCCCTCTCTGCCTCCATCAACGCAGCCATCCTCTCGTCCAACTCCTTCATCTCCTTATCCTTCACCGCCAAAAGCGTCTGTGTTGCCTCTCTCTCTCTTTTAGAATAGCAGCCTACAAGACAAATCATTCTTAGCATTGTAATCACAACCTAATGCGGAAAGATAGTTGAGTCCATTAAACTCACCTCGATGGCGAGCTCGAGTGGCCGTGGACGAGGTGTTATCTCAGGACAGGAGCTCACTTGGCATGCCTTTATCTGCCCGAGAGTGCTAGGAAACGTATAAGGCCGTCTCCAATGGCAATTGAGCCATGGGGACTCTTGTTGCCAGCTATCATCACCAGCTTTGGATCAATAGGCCACTGACTCGGTTTAAAGTTCTCCCCTTTCCTCGCCCTCCCATGATCTCTGTACTTCACGAGATTATGGTGGGAGGAGATGTTGGTGAATTTTTCGAGGTGATCGATGTCAGACTTAGAGAATGCCTTGACCTTCTTGTACGAGGCAGTATGGGCCATCGCATAGAGGTCATACATCTCTGGCACCTCCGTCTTATTGTGACGCACCTAAAAGAGAGAGAGAGAGGAAAACATATTAGTAAAGGTCTAAAGCAAGCATTAAGAATGAATTGCATGAGTCATGAAGCGAACCACATACCCAGTTCTCACCAAACTCATTTAAGTTGATGCTCCCTTGATGGTGTGGCACACCAACCATTTTGCCACACCTATCCTTGGTAGTGTTGTGGCTGGCCTCCCACTTTTGATAGCACCACTGATCCACCAAGGCCTCCCAACAATCCATCTTATCCACAGACCATCTCAGGGGCACCTAAGTTAATAAAGAGAAATTTAAGCGCTACGCGTAAGAATCAAATCAAGGAAACTAACTACAAGGCCTTCATAATATGTAATTCCCATCATGTAATGCTCCTTCTCCATCTTAGAATCGTGGCACTTCCCCTTTCCCTTCCTAATACGTCGCGAGGCATAGTAGTCTCGAACGGCCTGCACCCGAGCCTCGTGCCGACAGTTTTGAAGTAGGCGGCAGCATTCGGTTTCGATAACCTTTGTTGTGGCCTCCTCGTATCCCTCCTCACACCTATAGAAGGTCTGCAAACGAGACAACACTGTTTAGTACAATAACTAGCTATTGTTGATTTTTAATTGTGTAAAGGAGAAATTACCCAGAAATGTTTGATCACCATGGCGGCCCTCGTGTGGCACAAAACACCGTCGATCTCCACCTCTGGCAGGTCCGGGGCACCCAAGTAATGCTCCTAGGTCATTCCTACCTCTCGACCCCGACCGGGAAACGTAACAAACCCCGGGATGTTTTGCCGGCAAAGCACACCAAGGACGTTGTTGGGCTTGCGGACACCCTTGGCAACAATCCAACCCCTGCAGTATGACAAATTAAAGCCAACCCATTAGATATTTGAGAAAACATGAAGGAAAAAGGTTAAATAAGAGTAAATGAACTTACTTGTCCCCACTTGGCTGAATCGACCACCTCTGCTCGCGGGTCACTGGCACAAGCGGGACCTCCGTACTACCATGCTCGTAGACGGTGGCCCCCTCACCCAGCTCCTCGTCACTATCAGCATGGCCACTTGGCTCCGGTTGACCCAGATCAGGCCAGGTATCCCATTGGGTCTCTTGGGACGTACCCTCATCCCTGCTATTCTCCGGAGTCT
This sequence comes from Hordeum marinum, assembly GCA_022496015.1. Taxonomy (NCBI): domain Eukaryota; kingdom Viridiplantae; phylum Streptophyta; class Magnoliopsida; order Poales; family Poaceae; genus Hordeum; species Hordeum marinum. Next base: position 504,497,780 of record CM039676.1, read on the forward strand.
CCTGGAACGAAGCCTCTAGGACACGAGGCTCGTCGACCTAAGGCTCGTGAACCGGAGTCCGTCTAGCCTCCACCTCATACGGGTCCACCCTAGCAGTCTAAGCTAAATATATGTTATTTTAGAGCTATCTTAGGTAAAAATAGGTCACTTAGGAGCTAACTATGCTCATTATGCCATTTCGGAGCTAAGTAAGCTAAGTATAGGTCATTTAATAGCTAAGCTAGGTAAAATAGGCCATTTTGGAGCTAATTAAGCTTATTAAGTCATTTAGGAGAGAGCTAAGCTAAATATAGGACATTTTTGATAAAATAGGCCATTTAGAAGCTAATTTAGCTTACTATGTCATTTAGCAGGAAACTAAGCTAAATATATGTCATTTTAGAGCTAATTTAGGTAAAAATAGGTCACTTAGGACCTAACTATCTTATTATGCCATTTTGGAGCTAACTAAGCTTAGTATAGGTCAATTAATAGCTAAGCTAGGTAAAATTGGTAATTATGAAGCTAGGTAAGCTTATTATGTCATTTAGGAGAGAACTGTGCTTAATATAGGACAATTTGGATAAAATAGGCCATTTAGGAGCTAATTCAGCTTACTATCTTATTTAGGAGGAAACTAAGCTAAATATATGTCATTTTAGAGCTAACTTAGGTAAAAATAGGTCACTTTGGATCTAACTATGCATATTATACCATTTTGGAGCTAAGTAAGCTAAGTATAGGTCATTTAATAGCGAAGCTAGGCAAAATAGGTAATTTTGGAGCTAGGTAAGCTTATTATGTCATTTAGGAGAGAACTAAGCTTAATATAGGACATTTTTGATAAAGTAGGCCACTTAGGAGCTAATTCAGCTCATTATGTCATTTAGGAGGAAACTAAGCTAAACATATGTCATTTTAGTGCTAACTTAGGTAAAAATAGGTCACTTAGGAGCTAATTATGTATATTATGCCATTTTGGAGCTAAGTAAGCTAAGTATAGGTCATTTAATAACTAAGCTACGTAAAATAGGTAATTTTGTAGCTAGGTAAGCTTATCATGTCATTTAGGAGAGAACTAAGCTTAATATAGGACATTTTTGATAAAATAGGCCATTTAGGAGCTAATTCCGCTTACTATGTCATTTAGGAGGAAGCTAAGCTAAATATATGTTATTTTAGAGCTAACTTAGGTAAAAATAGGTCACTTAGGAGCTAATTATGCATATTATGCCATTTTGGAGCTAAGTAAGCTAAGTATAGGTCATTTAATAGCTAAGCTAGGTAAAATAGGCCATTTTGGAGCTAATTAAGCTTATTATGTCATTTAGGAGAGAACTAAGCTAAATATAGGACATTTTTATAAAATAGGCCATTTAGTACCTAATTCAGCTTACTATGTCGTTTAGGAGGAAACTAAGCTAAATATATGTCATTTTGGAGCTACTGTAGGTAAAAATGGGTCACTTAGGAGCTAACTATGCTTATTATGCTTTTGGAATTAAGTAAGCTAAGTATAGATCATTAAATACCTAAGCTAGGTAATATAGGCTATTTTTGAGCTAGGTAAGCTTATTATGCCATTTAGGAAAGAACTAAGCTTAATATAGGACATTTTTTATAAAATAGGCCATTTAGGAGCTCATTCAGCTTACTATGTCATGTAGGAGGAAACTAAGCTCAATATATGTCATTTTAGAGCTAGTTTAGGTAAACATAGGTCACTTAGGAGCTAACTATGCCTAATATGCTTTTGGATCCAAGTAAGCTAAGTATAGGTCATTTAATAGCTAAGCCAGGTAAAATAGGTAATTTTGGAGCTTGGTAAGTTTATTTTGTCATTTAGGAGAGAACAATGCTTAATATAGGACAATTTGGATAAAATAGGCTCTTCAGGAGCTAATTCAGCTTACTATGTCATTTAGGAGGAAACTAAGCTAAATATATGTCATTTTAGAACTAACTTAGGTAAAAATAGGTCACTTAGGAGCAAACTATGCTTATTATGCCATTTTGGAGCTAAGTAAGCTAAGTATAGGTCATTTAATAGCTAAGCTAGGTAAGATAGGTAATTTTGGAGCTAGGTAAGCTTATTATGTCATTTAGGAGAGAAGTATGCTTAATATAAGACAATTTGGATAAAATAGGCAATTTAGGAGCTAATTCAGCTTACTATGTCATTTAGGAGGAAACTAAGCTAAATATATTTCATTTTAGAGCTAACTTAGGTAACAATAGGTCACTTAGGAGCTAACTATGCTTATTATGGCATTTTTCAGCTAAGTAAGCTAAGTATAGGTCATTTAATAGCTAAGCTAGGTAAAATAGGCCATTTTGGAGCTAGGTAAGCTTATTATTTCATATAGGAGAGAACTAAGCTTAATATAGGACATTTTCTCTAAAATAGGCCATTTATGAGCTCATTCAGCTAACTATGTCATTTAGGAGGGAACTAAGCTAAATATATGTCATTTGAGAGCTAATTTGGGTAAAAATAGGTCACTTAGGTGCTAACTATGCTTATTATGCTATTTTGGAGCTAAGTAAGCTAAATATATGCCATTTGATAGCCAAGCTAGGTAAAATAGGCCATTTTGGAGCTAATTAGGCTTATTATGTCATTTAGCAGAGAACTAAGCTAAATATAGGACATTTTTGATAAAATAGGCCATTTAGGAGCTAATTCAGCTTACTATGTCATTTAGGAGGAAACTAAGCTAAATATATGTCATTTTAGAGCTAGTTTAGGTAAAAATAAGTCACTTAGGAGGTAATTATGCTTATTATGCCATTTTCGACCTAAGTAAGCTAAGTATAGGTCAATTAATAACTAAGCTAGGTAAAATAGGTAATTTTGAAGCTAGGTAGGCTTATCATGTTAATTAGGAGAGAACTGAGCTTAATATAGGACATTTTTGATAAAATAGGCCATTTAGGAGCTAATTCAGCTTACTTTGTCATTTAGGAGGAAACTACGCTAAATATATGTCGTTTCAGAGCTAGTTTAGGTAAAAATAGGTCAATTAGGAGCTAACTATGCTTATTATGCTTTTGGAATTAAGTAAGCTAAGTATAGGTCATTTAATACCTAAGCTAGGTAAAATAGGCTATTATGGAGGTATGTAAGCTTATTATGTCATTTAGGAGAGAACTAAGCTTAATATTGGACATTTTTGATAAAATAGGCCATTTAGGAGGTCATTCATCTTACTATGTCATTTACGCGGAAACTAAGCTAAATATATGTCATTTTAGAGCTAACTTAGGTAAAAATAGGTCACTTAGAAGCTAACTATGCATATTATGCCATTTTGGAGCTAAGTAAGCTAAGTATAGGTCATTTAATAGCGAAGCTAGGCAAAATAGGTAATTTTGGAGCTAGGTAAGCTTATTATGTCATTTAGGAGAGAACGAAGCTGAAGATAGGATATTTTTGATAAAGTAGGCCACTTAGGAGCTAATTCAGCTTATTATGTCATTTAGGAGGAAACTAAGCTAAATATATGTCATTTTAGAGCTAGCTTAGGTAAAAATAGGTCACTTGGGAGTTAATTATGCATATTATGCCATTTTGGAGATAAGTAAGGTAAGTATAGGTCATTTAATAACTAAGCTAGGTAAAATAGGTAATTTTGTAGCTAGGTAAGCTTATCATGTCATTTAGGAGAGAACTAAGCTGAATATAGGACATTTTTGATTAAATAGGCCATTTAGGAGCTAATTCAGCTTACTATGTCATTTAGGAGGAATCTAAGCTAAATATATGTTATGTTAGAGCTAGCTTAGGTAAAAATAGGTCACTTAGGAGCTAACTATGCTCATTATGCCATTTTGGAGCTAAGTAAGCTAAGTATAGGTCATTTAATCGCTAAGCTAGGTAAAATAGTCCATTTTGGAGCTAATTAAGCTTATTATGTCATTTAGGAGAGAACTAAGCTAAATATAGGATATTTTTATAAAATAGGCCATTTAGGAGCTAATTCAGCTTACTATGTCATTTAGGAGGAAACTACGCTAAATATATGTCGTTTGAGAGCTAGTTTAGGTAAAAATAGGTCAATTAGGAGCTAACTATGCTTATTATGCCATTTTCAAGCTAAGTAAGCTAAGTATAGGTCATTTAATAACAAAGCTAGAAAAATAGGTAATTTTGGAGCTAGGTAAGCTAATCATGTCATTTAGGAGAGAACTAAGCTTAATATAGAACATTTTTGATAAAATAGGCCATTTAGGAGCTAATTCAGCTTACTATGTCATTTAGGAGGAAGCTAAGCTAAATATATGTTATTTTAGAGCTAACTTAGGTAAAAATAGGTCACTTAGGAGCTAACTATGCTAATTATGTCATTTTGGAGCTAAGTAAGCTAAGTATAGGTCATTTAATAGGTAAGCTAGGTAAAATAGGTCATTTTGGAGCTAACTAAGTTTATTATGCAAGTTTGGAGCTACCTAAGCTTATTATGTCATTTAGGAGGAAACTAAGCTAAGTATAGGTCATTTTAGAGCTAAGTAAGTTAAGTATAGGTCATTTAATAGGTAAGCTAGGTAAAATAGGTCATTTTGGAGCTAACTAAGTTTATTATGAAAGTTTGGGTAAATTATGTCATTTTGGAGGTAAGGTAAGGTAAGTAACCATCATTATGCAGTTATTAAGCGAAAACTAGAAAAACATACCATTCTTTTCAGCACGGAGGTGAAGCACGGTGGTTCTGGCTTGTTTCACCTGGAGAAGGGTCCCCCGTAGAAGGGTCGTGCGATGCGTTTTGGGAGATATTCTGCACCAAACATCATTTGCAATGTGTCGTTAGCATGATGACACTCAAAAGATCATTGCATTGAAATGAAACTCACCGTCCCCGCCATGTTTATGATTGGCATCGCCGGAGGGACGTGGCTAGTCTTCTCACACATAGACTGTACATTTGGTTTCGACGAGTCAAACTTTTTATTTATTAATTAAACGAACATTAAAATGAAAGAATTTACAAATATGAAGAAGAAACTTACCACGAAGAGCTCGTACATGACCCTGTTAGACGCATCGTTCTGTGCCCTCTCTGCCTCCATCAACGCAGCCATCCTCTCCTCCAACTCCTTCATCTCCTTATCCTTCACCGCCAAAAGTGTCTGTGTTGCCTCTCTCTCTCTTTTAGAATAGCAGCCTACAAGACAACTCATTCTTAGCATTGTAATCATATTGGTTCGCACACACAACCTAATGCGGAAAGATAGTTGAGTCCATTAAACTCACCTCGATGGCGAGCTCGAGTGGCCGTGGACGAGGTGTTATCTCAGGACAGGAGCTCACTTGGCATGCCTTTATCTGCCCGAGAGTGCTAGGAAACGTATAAGGCCGTCTCCAATGGCAATCGAGCCATGGGGCCGCTTGTTGCCAGCTATCATCACCAGCTTTGGATCAATAGGCCCCTGACTCGGTTTAAAGTCCTCCCCTTTCCTCGCCCTCCCATGATCTCTGTACTTCACGAGATTGTGGTGGGAGGAGATGTTGGTGAATTTTTCGGGTTGATCGATATCAGACTTAGAGAATGCCTTGACCTTCTTGTACGAGGCAGTATGGGCCATCGCATAGAGGTCATACATCTCTGGCACCTCCGTCTTATTGTGACGCACCTAAAAGAGAGAGAGAGAGAGAGGAAAACATATTAGTAAAGGTCTAAAGCAAGCATTAAGAATGAATTGCATGAGTCATGAAGCGAACCACATACCCAGTTCTCACCAAGCTCATTTAAGTTGATGCTCCCTTGATGGTGTGGCACACCAACCATTTTGCCACACCTATCCTTGGTAGTGTTGTGGCTGGCCTCCCACTTTTGAGAGCACCACTGATCCACCAAGGCCTCCCAACAATCCATCTTATCCACAGACCATCTCAGGGGCACCTAAGTTAATAAAGAGAAATTTAAGCGCTACGCGTAAGAATCAAATCAAGGAAACTAACTACAAGGCCTTCATAATATGTAATTCCCATCATGTAATGCTCCTTCTCCATCTTAGAATCGTGGCACTTCCCCTTTCCCTTCCTAATACGTCACGAGGCATAGTAGTCTCGAATGGCCTGCACCCGAGCCTCGTGCCGACAGTTTTGAAGTAGCCGGCAGCATTCGGTTTCGATAACCTTTGTTGTGGCCTCCTCGTATCCCTCCTCACACCTGTAGAAGGTCTGCAAACGAGACAACACTGTTTAGTACAATAAATAGCTATTGTTGATTTTTAATTGTGCAAAGGAGAAATTACCCAGAAATGTTTGATCACCATGGCGGCCCTCGTGTGGCACAAAACACCGTCGATCTCCACCTCTGGCAGGTCCGGGGCACCCAAGTAATGCTCCCAGGTCATTCCTACCTCTCGACCCCGACCGGGAAACGTAACAAACCCCGGGATGTTTTGCCGGCAAAGCACACCAAGGACGTTGTTGGGCTTGCGGACACCCTTGGCAACAATCCAACCCCTGCAGTATGACAAATTAAAGCCAACCCATTAGATATTTGAGAAAACATGAAGGAAAAAGGTTAAATAAGAGTAAATGAACTTACTTGTCCCCACTTGGCTGAATCGACCACCTCTGCTCGCGGGTCACTGGCACAAGCGGGAGCCCCGTACTACCATGCTCGTAGACGGTGGCCCCCTCACCCAGCTCCTTGTCGCTATCAGCATGGCCACTTGGCTTCGGTTGACCCAGATCATGCCAGGTATCCCAATGGGTCTCTTGGGACGTACCCTCATCCCTGCTATTCTCCGGAGTCTCCTGGAACGAAGCCTCTAGGACACGAGGCTCGTCGACCTGAGGCTCGTGAACCGGAGTCCGTCTAGCCTCCACCTCATACGGGTCCACCCTAGCAGTCCTGTGCTCAGGTGAACCAGCTAGGGGTGGCTGCGAGGAAGGCATGGCAGCCACCCTACCTCTCCCGTGGGTGCCACGTGTACCTTTAGTAGCTCTCTTCTTCGCGGGGGGTCGACCTCCTCTCACGGGGCCCGCGGTCATCAAAGAAGCGGCCAGTCCTTGCGGAGGAGAGAGCAACGCTCTCCCGAGAGACTGGGCAGGAATGGGAGTACCCATCCCACCACCCGCCGATCAAGGAGCCTCGGAGTGCTCTCGACCCTTTCCCACCATCTTTCAACACCTTCCATGACAAAGAGTAAATGAAATTAGTAAAACATAAATACCAACATGAGTAATAAAATGTATATAATTTAAGTGGATCATCATCATATTTATAGATATCGTTATAAATATGCAAATGCATGCATATTTATAGATGTAGCCCTTTCGAATGGGAGACACATAGTGGTCACGCATACTGATGATTCAAGACATCTATAGCTAGCAAGTTTCATCGGCACGAAGACCGGAACAGAGCAAATTAAGGGGGGAGGAGATGTGTTGTCACCCACGAACGCAGGGGAGCTCGTCAAACACACAAGGAGGTCGTCAAAAAGCAGACCCTCATAGCGACGAAACAACTGCATATTGAAATCCAAAGATGAGTAACATAGCATTATTGTTTTTTCCGTCAACCTAACTAAATATTTAAAATATGATGCCGCCGCCAAGTTGAAATGTAAGATTCCATCGACGCCGAGGTACGCCCTCCGCCGATAGGCCACCCTAGCCCTCTCTTTCCTATCCTCCTGCTCTTCTTCTTCTTCTTCTTCTTCTTCCTTCTTTTCCTTTTTCCTATTCTTCCCTTTTCCTTTTTCCTCTTCTTCTACTTAATTTTCTTTTCTTCTTAGTGTTTTTTTCATCTTCCTTCTTCTTCTTCTAATTATCTAAACCTAAACTAAACCAAGCCCTAACCTAAACCAAACACTAATTAATCTAAACCTAAATAGTAAAAAATGGAAAAAATGGAAAAAACATCACCTTGAGGGCCGATGGTGGAGGGTCGGTGTGGTGGTGGAGGAGGGTCGACGCGGTGGTGGAGGATGGCCGGCGCAGGGGGAGGAAGGCCATGGAGAGGGAGGCAAAGCCGCTGCCTGCTCCGGCGGTGGGGCGACGATGGACGGTGGGGCAGTGTCGCGGCCGCTCCCAGGTCGTCGGGGGAGGGGCGGGCATAGCGGCCGGAGAGCAGGGCGGGGGGGGGGGGGGCAGGTCGTCAGGGAGGGGCGGTGGGGGAGCTCGTTGGGGGAGGGGCGGGCGTAGGGGCCGGGTAGCAGGACAGGGCGGCTAGTGACTGTGGCGGCGGGGTGAGGGGAGGCCGGTGACGGTGGCGGAGGGTGAGGGGTGGAGGTTGCGGGTGGCGGCCGGTGAGGGGCGGTGGGGCGACCGGTGTGGGGCAATGGGGCAGGGAAGGCCGATGAGGGGTGGCAACGGGCGTGGGGCGGCTGGTGAAGCTGCAGGGGTGAGAGAGATGCAGAGAGAGAGGGGGGCCGGCTACGGCCAGGGTGGGCCAGGGGCTAACGACCATTAGCCAGGCGTCTTCTTTGCCATCCGCTAGCGGACGGCAAAGGGACCAAAGGCAGACAGCAAAGGGGCCATCCATTTGACCTAACGAGCTTCACGTCCCAGTGGGGTCCAGCTGGGCTCTTTGTTGTCTGCCTTTGGACCCTTTGTCGTCCGCTGGCAGACGACAAAGAGCTAGCGGACGGCAACAAATATCTTTGTTGTCAACCTGCATTTTGCCATCAGCTTTTTGCCAGCTGACGGCAAAGACATTTATTGGGGATATAACCTTGTGGTGAGACCCGCCCAGGTGGGGCCGGTTCATACTTGGCGGCTCATAATCCAGACCAAAGCAGATGGGCCTAGAGCCGTGAGCCTAGACATATGGCGGTTTACCAAGATGGGCCAAGGGAAGGCCTAGACGAGAGAAGGCATGAAGACCAGGGTGGTTGAGCCGCCCAAAGATGGCTTCCCCAGGAAGGCAAGGCAACATAGAGATAGAATCAGACACGTTGTAAGAGTCGGTGTGAGACTTGTAACCCGTGGTCTTGGCCTCCTATATAAAGGCAGAGACCCGGGGCGACTTAGACAGAAACCAACAAATCGAGAACTAGGTCAAGCGAATCCTCTCCCTTGTAATCCATACTCCAATCAATACAACGCAAGCAGGACGTAGGCTTTTACCTCCTCCAGAGGGGCTGAACCTGGGTAAACCCGTGTCCTTCATCCTAACCAACCCCTTTGAGTCCATCACCTTAGCGATGCCCTCGAACTTAAGTCCTCCGACATCTGTCGTGACAAAACCACGACAGTTGGCACCCACAGTGGGGCTAGCGCTCGGTGGTGTTATGTTCTCAAACGGCTCTCTTCCAGGGATCAAGGGATACATTGTCGGCAGGATGAAGAAGAGTCGCCACGGCTGGATCTACATCGACGACGCCGGCTGGGGCCCTGAGGCCGAATATTTCGAGTACGGCTTCCGAGTCCCCTTCGGGGGAATCCACGTTTTCATCGGCAAGGTCGGTGGAGCTACACCCGGGCCGGACGTCTGCACCACATCGTCGATCCGGCTCGGCGCACGCAACCCGCTTGACGCGTGCAACCCGCCCGTGTTAACCTGGGAAGGAAGCATGTCTTCGTCGGTCTTACTCAAGGCGCGGACCTAGAGGGGTCCATGTCACAGGAGACTCTCGTCTGTTTGGAGGATGAATCTTCGAGTGGAGAGACGGAATCAATCTACCCGCTTCACGATGGCAGGCTCGGGGGCTACAACGAGCTTTACCCTGAGTCAGAGTATCCTGAGTCAGAGGACCGTGGGCCGCCGATGGATGCAGCCGTCTTTCATGGTGGGTTCAGCACCAGGCACGAGTAGTACAACCACTGGGGGAGCCGGGTCTGGGGCTGACCCGCTGCCGGCTCAAGTTCTCCTGGATCTTATGAATGAGCTCACAGCCCTGATGGCAACTAAGGTCACAGTAGAGAATCAAGCTGCCCAGAACGCAGAGATCGCAAGGATAAAGGACCAAATGACTAAAGTCCAACAAGGGATCAGCGTGCTGAAGGCCTAGATGGATGCAGACGCAAAGCGCCTTAGGGCGAACGCTTTTCTTCTTGAGCTGGAGCAGCAATCTACGGCGGCGGTTCAGCGGATGAGACATCAGTCCCGCTTGCCGGAACAGTTCGAGGCTAGGAATCTTTTTAACACGCTGGGGGCGGGACGGACCGTGGAAGCACGAGAGAGTCAGCTGGCAGCTCGACAGCAGCGCCCTAACCCGCCCCGACGGAACCAGCCCTCACCAATGGCTTTCCCAACGCCGGCGGGTCACTATTAAAACCCGGTAGAGAACATGGTGGCGGCGGCAACCCATCTCGGTATGATTCCTATCCAGGACGAGGCACCCTTCGCCGAGGAGGTGCGGAACGCTATTGGATACCTGCAGACAGCGATGGCCTAGTAGGAGAAGTACACCTACAGCCGGAGTCGTGTGCACTCAACCCCCATCCGCAGATGGCATTATGAGTCACCGGTGGTTTCTAGCAGTGACCGACACCGGAACCCGCCACGAGACAATCATGCGGTTCTGGAAGCTCAGGCGCTGGTGGACCGGGCAAGGGCACAGCACGAAGCGGTGGCTCTGGCAGCGGCGGCGACTCATCAAGAACCGACACCTTCCATCTCGGATAGGAGAAGGGGTAACCACCAGGGCCGTGGGAGTACCGTGCTTAGTACCGGCCTTGCGGAACGAGCGTCTATCGAAAGATTTCAAGGACCCTCGTAAGGTCCCAAATTACACCGCAGACCTGCCTCGAGAGGCGTGGGTTGAGAGCTATGAGCTAGCGATGGAGATGTTGGACGTCAACGACGCAATATGTGCCAAGTATTTTCTTATGATGCTGGAAGGGACGGCTCGCACGTGGTTGAAGGGCTTGCCATCCAACACCATTAATTCCTGGGCCGAGTTAAAAGCGAAATTCATCAAAACCTTCCAAGGGACGTGCAAGCAGCCCATGACGATTGTGGATTTGGATCATTGCGTGCAGCAGGAGAATGAGTCGGCTCATCATTGGGTCTGACGGGTCTCAACCATCATCCACTCATCTGAATAGATTACGGCGGCTCAAGTAGTTTTGATTCTAGAGAAGAATTGTCACTTTACGCCTCTGAAGCGGAAGCTTGGTCGGCTCAAGCGCTCATGTCAGGACATGGGGGAGCTCATGGAGGATCTCACGAAGTACGCGAACTCTGACAGTACGAAAGATCCAGGCTCTAACGAGGAGAAGCCTAGTCAGGGCAAGAAGAGTAACAACAGCAAGGGTCCAGCAAGCAATGGCAACCAAGGCAAGAGGAAGAATCCAGATGGCGGGTCAGATGGGGGCCAACGCCAGCGCCGGGAACAATCATGCTAAAGGCAATGGGAACTTCAGACAACCTTTTAACAAGGGTAAAACTCCTTTCAATTTGGAGGAGATGCTCAATAAGCCTTGTCCGGAGCACAGCCAATCCGATACGGTGGCGGGTCACACATGGAGGAATTGCCACATTATGCACAAGTTTTGGGACTACAGCGTACGGTAGCATAACAACAACAATGGTGGCTCGCCAGACAGCTTAGGACCAGGTGGGTCAGGAGCTGGCTTAGGTTCTAGCGGTTTAGGATCCGGATATCAGGGCCAGGGCCATCAAGGAGGGCATCAACAGCAATCTGGTAGCAGTAATCAGCAGCAACGTAACCAGTCTGGGTATCAGAGTAATCCGAAGCAGCTCAGCTCGGGCCAGTATCATGTCTTTACGACCAGTCTTAATAGGCATGATCAGAAGTTGCGCAAGCGGGCGCTTAACGCGGCTAGGCCGGCTCTCCCAAAATTCTTGAAGTGGTTGGAGTATGACATAACTTGGAGCAGGGAGGATCACCCGCCACGCGTTGATGACCCGGGCCTGTTGGCTTTGGTAGTTGCCCCCCAATTGGGAGGATATGTGTTTACTAAGGTACTTATGGATGGTGGCAGCAGCATTAACATCTTGTACTATGATACTTTCTACCGGATGAAGTTGCTTGATAAGGATCTCAGGCCTTCTTTGATAGTCTTTCACGGTGTGGTGCCTGGCAAGTCAGCTTATCCAGTGGGGAAGATCTCTTTGGAAGTCGCCTTCGGTGACGAATACAACTACAGGGTCGAGACCGTGTGTTTTGAGGTGGTCAAGATCAAAAGTCCATATCATGCTCTATTTAGACGTCCAGCTTACGCCAAGTTCATGGCTAGGCCTTGCTATGTTTACCTATAGCTCAAGATGGCAGGTTTAAACGGAATGATTACAGTGCATGGTGATCGGGAGACAGCTATTGAGTGTGAGGAAGGAGACGCAGCTTATGCAGAGTCAAGTTGCGCAGAAGAAGAGCTCAAGTTTTATAAAGAAAATGTCGACCCGGAGGACATGACTCCGCTTAAAAAGCCCACCACAGAATCTGAGCCGCCCCTCAAGTTTTTGGCGGATGACACCAAGTTAGTGGATTTTACTCCAGGTGATTCATCTCAGCAGTTTACAATTGAGGCTAATATGGATCCCAAATAGGAAAGTGCCATCATCGAATTCATCCATGAGAATCGGGACATCTTTGCATGGAAGCCGTCTGACATGCCGAGTGTACCGAGATAGTTCGCTGAGCACCACCTTAATGTGGATCCTAAGTTTGAGCCGATCAAACAGTTCCTACAACGGTTCAGTGAAGCGAGGTGCAATGCAGTCGGGGAAGAGGTGGTCCGGCTCCTGGCGGCGGCTTTCATCATTGAAGTATTTCACCCAGAGTGGCTTGCTAACCCGGTGCTAGTGCTTAAAAAGAATGGCACATGGCAGATGTGTGTGGATTACACGGATCTTAACAAGGCTTGTCCGGCTGACCCATTTGGTCTCCCATGCATTGACCAGATCATTGATGCAATGGCGGGTTATGAGAGTTTATGTTTCCTGGATGCTTATTCTGGCTATCACCAGATCAAGATGGCAGTCAAGTACCAAGAGAAGACGGTTTTTATCACGCCTTTTGGTGCCTTTTGCTATGTGTCTATGACTTTTGGGCTCAAGAGTGCCCAGGCGACTTACCAACGTTGTGTGCAAAATTGTCTTCACAGCCAAATTGGCCGCAATGTTCATGCATACGTGGATGACATTGTGATTAAGTCCAGGAAGAAGGACACTCTGCTTGACAACCTGAAGGATACTTTTGACAACTTATGAGTCTACAAGATGATGCTTAACCCGGCTAAGTGTGTTTTTGGTGTTCCTGCAGGCAAGCTCTAGGGATTCCTAGTCTCTGAGCGTGGCATTGAGGCTAATCTACATAAGGTCAAGGCTATCACTTCCCTGTCTGAGCCGGCATGCATCAATGATGTTCAGCGCCTGGCAGGACGGATCGCTGCATTAAGCCGGTTCATAAGCCGCCTTGGTGAGAAGACCATCCCTTTGTACCAGATGATGAATAAGACAGAAAACTTTGTCTGGAGTGCGGCGACGGGTGAAGCATTTGAGGCCCTCAAGAGGCAGCTCACAGAGCCGCCAGTATTAGCGGCTCCGGCTTGGAAGGAACCTTTGCTCTTATATGTGGCAGCTAATAACAGGGCATTGATCAGCGCCGCGGTCGTTGTTGAGCGTAAGGAGGCGGGGAAGGAATATCCGGTTCAAAGGCCGGTTTATTATATCAGTGAAGTCCTGATAGAGTCCAAGAAGAGGTATCCACATTGGCAGAAGCTGGTATATGGGGTGTTCATGGCGAATCGTAAACTGAAGCATTACTTCCTAGGGCACCAGATCACAGTGGTAAGCTCTGCCCTGTTGGGAGACATAGTTCGATACAAAGAGGCCACCAATAGGATTGCTAAGTGGGCATTGGAGCTTGGACCTCTTAATCTGAAATTCGTGCCTCGCACGGCGGTCAATTCTCAAGCCTTAGTGGATTTCATAAACGACTAGACGGAGTGTCAGGCGTCGGAGGAAAAGCCGGATAACACGTATTGGACAATCCACTTTGATGGATCCAGGCGGCTGGAAGGATCAGGGGCAGGGGTTGTCTTAACTTCCCCCAAAGGTGACAAGTTCTGTTACATGTTAAGGTTGATGTTTCCTTGTACTAATAATGCAGCTGAGTACAAAGCTCTACTTCATGGCCTTCAGGTGGCTAAGGAGATGAACCTGAGTCAGGTTAGATATCTCGGCGACTCAGACCTCGTAGCCCAGCAAGTGTCAAGCACCTGGGATTTCAAGGACCCGCGGATGGCGGCTTATCGTGAGGCAGTGGATGTCATCGCTGGTCATTTCAAGGGTTATTAGGTGGATCATATTGATCGTCACAGGAACAAGGCGGCTGATGCCCTATCAAGTCTGGGTTCTCAGCGTAAGATGGTACCGCCTAACGTTTTCTTAGATGTATTACATCACCCGTCAGGTAAGTTACCTTCCGAGGAAGACTTGGCTGTAATTGACCCAAAGGGGCAGCTGGTGGTGGCTTTACATGCTATTCCTGACTGGACCGTGCCTTACTTGGCGTACTTGACTCACGGCGAGTTACCTGATGATTAAAATCTAGCCAGACAGATCACGAGGCGGTCTAAGTCTATGACAATAATCAATGGTGAGTTACATAAGTGCAGCGTCATTGGCGTTTTTCAATGTTGTGTCTCACCTAAAGAGGAAAAGGAAATTTTGAAAGAAATTCATGTTGGGGATTGTGGTCATCACGCCGGCTCAAAATCTCAAGTGGCCAAGGCTTTTCGACATGGTTTCTTCTGGCTGACGGCTCATAAAGATGCAGAGGACTTGGTTCGCAAGTGCGATGGATGTGAGAAGTTCGGCCGGCGTGCTCACGTCCCGGCTCAGGAATTGCGCATGATTCCAATTACTTGGCCGTTTGCAGTCCGGGGGTTTGATATGGTCGGGCCTTTCAAGAGATCCAAGGACAAGAAGACCCACTTCCTGGTGGCAGTGGACAAGTTTACCAAGTGGGTAGAAGCTGAGCCGGTCAGCAAGTGTGACGCGGCTACGGCGGTTCAGTTTGTTCAAAAGCTAATCTACCGCTTTGGTTACCCTCACAGTATCATCACAGATAATGGTATGAACTTATCCAAGGGGGCTATGAGAGAGTTCTATGAAAGTGAGCACATCTGACTTGATGTTTCTGTGGTTGCTCATCCACAGTCAAATGGTCAGGCAGAGCGTGCAAACCAGGAAATCTTGAGAGGTATCAAACACCGGCTTATGGTTCCTTTGCAGCACACGCTGGGTTGTTCGATGGAGGAGTTGCCATCTGTCTTATGGAGCATTAGAACCACTCCCAATAGATCAAGAGGTTGTACACCTTTCTTCATGGTTTATGGCGCAGAAGCCGTGTTACCAAGTGATATCCGTCATGACTCGCCAAGGGTGGCGGCTTACGTTGAGGCCGATAATTAAACAACATGTCAAGATGCGTTGGATGCCTTGGAGTAAGAGCATGATGTGGTGACGGCTCGATCAGCAATTTATCAGCAAGACCTGCTTCGCTATCATAGCCGCAGAGTCAAGACCCGGACGTTTCAAGAAGACGACTTAGTGTTGCCGTTGATTCAAGATCATCACACAAGTTAGCCCCTCCATGGGAAGGACCTTTCGTGGTCAGCAGAAATCTCAACAATGGGTCATATTACCTCATTGACATACGAGACGAGTCAAGCACTTCTGGGCAGGAGACCAGCCGGCCATGGAACAGAGCGCATCTGCGGCCTTAGTATACCTGAGTCGCTGAGACTTCACATCGTACACCATCATTGTACATATCATATATATATATATATATGAATAAATTTGGCATCCCTGCAAGCCGGGGCCTCTGCCGTTCCGCATATCTCAGTTTGTGCAAAAAAAAGGTCGTCTAGGGGGCTTCCAACCTGCCGGGTTTAGCTTATCAGACCCTATCGATCGGCTCTTGAGCCAAAAAGTTGACTCCGTCAACAGGCCATCCAGGGGGCTTCTAACCCGTCGGGTTTAGCTTATCACACCCTATTGGTCGGCTCTCAAGCCAAATAGTTGACTCCGTCAACAAGGTCATCTAGGGGGCTTACAAACCCGCTGGGTTTAGCTTATCAGACCCTATCGATCAGATCTGAAGCCAAAAAGTTGACTCCATCAACAGGCCATCCACGGGGCTTCTAAGTCGCCGAATTTACCTTATCACACCCTATTGGTCGGCTCTCAAGCCAAATAGTTGACTCCGTCAACAAGGTCACTTGGGGGCTTCCAACCCACCGGGTTTAGCTTACATACCCTCTTGATCGGCTCTTAAGCCAAAAAGTTGACTCCATCAATAGGCCATCTAGGGGGCTTCTAACCCGCCGGGTTTAGCTTATCGCACCCTATTGGTCGGCTCTCAAGCCAAACAGTTGACTCCGTCAACAAGGTCATTTGGGGGCTTCCAACCCACCGGGTTTAGCTTACATACCCTCTTGATCGGCTCTAATGCCACCAGGGTTAAACCTGCCTATAAGTTGATGCTGCTCCGCTATGTGACCCGCCGAACTCTTGCCAGTTAATCTCGCTTAGAGACCCTGAGCCGGTTCAAGGAAATTGACGGCCAATCTCGTTAGAGACCCTGTACAAGTTAAGGTTGAAGCGGCGGTTCTTGTCACGTGAGGGCCGGCTTACGGAAAGAGAGGATAAACTCTCTCATCTACTCCTGACTCTTTGCTATGTGGCCCATTCGTACTCTTATACAGTTAATCTTTTAAAGACCCTGTAGTGTTTAAGGTTAAAACGATGGATTTATGTCACGTGACAGGCAGTTTATCAGCAGAGGCGGACACAAAATGTTAAAGCAGTGCGATTTCCAAAGTGCACGATGGCACAGTTCAAGCAAGACAAAGTTTTTACTAAAGGCCTATTACAATGCTCTCCACAGAGCTCAAAAGAAATGACTTCAAGTTTTTTATGCGCCCCAAAGTTTGGCGGGTCACGAGAGCCGGATTATCCATGGCATTATCAAATTGATCGGTTGGACGGCAGGTCACCCTGCGCCGGGTCCTTGACCTCCTTGATCTGGAGATTGTCCACGTCCCAGTTGCAGTTGGTTAAAGCTTCAAGATCAGGAGAAAGAAGTGCTTACGGCGTACAGGAATTATGTCTGTGGCCTCGAAGGTTAGGCCGCACACTCGCTTGTTCTCGGCATTGTAAGCCGTCTGATATGTTGACAGATTCACTTCTTCCGCTAATACTGATGCAAGGACTCTGGATGCCTTCATACAACGGGCATAGTCGGCTTCTGTGAATTCTGAGTCGTCGTCCTTCTTTGATGGAAACTCGTCCATCATTTCTTCAGGAGTTAGCTCCTGGGCGAAGGCTAAAGCCCGACTTATGGCTGCAATGGCTCCCTTTCTAGCAGATGATTTCTTGAGCTCCTCGATTTGCTTGGGCAGGGTGGACAACATTTCTATGACTCCTTTCATGGACTGGGGGATACTCTCTTTATTAAGCCTCGCTCTGATGATGCAGAACGTTCCGCAGTACAACTGTTTTGATAGTGTGTAGACGGCTTCCAATGACAATAGGCTATCAGCGGCGAGTTGACGGCTCCTTGGACCTGCATAAGATGGATTTTTGGTTATAAGCCGCCTGTATAAGTCTTCACACAAGGATATTGGCTAAGTCTTTATTATTTACCAAAGATAGCAGCAAACATCTTTGCAATATGGCGCATCAGGGCGTGCAGTTCATTGGATACCTCCATGAGCCGCTGGTCAGCATCATCTACACGTTGAGCCAGGGCCGTTTTCTCCGTCTCAGCAGCTTTCTAGAAGGCGGCGAAATCAGCTTTAGGTTTTAAAAGCTCTTTGGCCGCAAGCCGGCACTTCTCTTCTACTGCACTCCTGGCGGCTAGCTAGGAGGCCAGATTGCTCTTCAAGCCGGTCAGTTCAGACTCGACATTGTTTAAAGCTTCCTTTGACAGACAAAAGGTAAAAGAAGGGTAAGTCACCAGGGTAACATGTCATCAGATGGTTAAGTTAACAAATATAATGCAAGTCTCAAGCAGATTGCAAGCAATATACTTGACACTTAGGGGCTAATATCTATTTTCTCTTCAAGACTACAAATAAGTTCCGGCTCATCTTCATCAAGCTAAGCCGACACTTGGGGGCTACATTTGGCTCTTTGTTCAAATCTACAATGAAGTTCCAGCTCATATTTTTCAAAGATAAGCCGGCACTTGGGGGCTACATTTGGCTCTTTGTTCAAATCTACAATGAAGTTCCTGCTCATATTTGTCAAAGATAAGCCGACACTTGGGGGCTACATTTGGCTCTTTCCACAGGGAAGTTCGGCCCATTATTTCTATATTGACTCGAACTTGGGAGCTATAGTTGATCAACTACTGAAAATTGAGTACTAGCTCAATATTTACATATTAAGCCAATACTTGGGGGCTACAGGTTAAGTGGTTCTACTTAAGGCATGGATTGGAAGACCCAGTTTACCATTAACAAATACTAAACCGGCTCTTGGGGGCTACATAAGGATATAAGGAAAGGAAGGAGTACTGCATATATTTTCTTCATCAGGTTGACGAGCTTGAGTTCCATGTTCCGGGTTGTGGTGAGGCAGTTCAGATAACCGGCGTGTAGCTCATTAGCAGTTAACTTCTCCAACACGGGGAGCTCAAGGTCCAGCTTGTCAGAGGCTTCAGTTTTCTCAGTGTGCTTTGTCAACGCCCGAGGTTGAGGAGTTTGAAAGACGGTGCCGGTAATGATGACGTCCGGAGTATCCAAGTTGTCAACGGCTATTGAAGGGCTTGGCGGCTTAGAGTTGGTCCTCGGAGGGATCTTAGTGGCCGTCTCATGGGCCGCCGGCTCGGCAGAACGGTGAGTGTCTTCGGGTGCATCCTTTGAGGCAGCAGAACGATCAAGATGTGCAACTGGAGGTTCTGGTTTCGTAGCCTCCGGTTCTTGGGCAGTGGGGGCCGAGGTAGACCCGACAGTTTTCCTTCGCTTTGCTTGAGCCCTAGAAAGCATAGAAAGTTATTATATAAAATCCAAAGGATGACAAAGGATAGGATGCAAATATGAAAGCACGTACTCTGGGTTGATCTTCAGAGGCGGCAACTTGGTTGCCGTAGAGTCGCCTGAAGAAGGGGGTGATTCCTGAAAGCATTTAAATCATTATAAAGACAGAGTAAAGTTGTACATAAGATCTTCAGAGCCAGTGCTCCGGGTCTGGCGTCGGCAGAGTTGTTGTTGCTTTTTCAAAAGAAAGTTGGGGTCTAAGTAAGTAAGAGGATGAGAAAATTGGACCTTTCAAACGACCCGCCTTATCTTCTATGGGCAAAGTTGTTCTGAGTCAGACGAGACATAGGTTACCTCAGGAGCATTGGTGTGGCTTGTCTCCGTCTTGTCCTGTGAAGTTGTTATTGTCAGTAAGGTGCATAGTGAGACGGTTAAGAGAGTAAAGTCCTACATCTGAGTCGTCAACCTCAGGTTGCTCTTGAGGTACATTCTTCTTCTTTCGGCCTACGGTTCTCCTTAGACTTTTTTGGAGGAGGAACGTATTTCTTCTTCCAGAAGCTAGAGTTAGCCTGAAAGTAAAGCCGTCGGAAGAGGTTAAGATTGTAGTCATAAATGAATAGGTAACACAGAAGTAAGGAGATGACAGTCGCCCTTACGTCTGGGGCCGGATTTGGAGCACGGAAGGGTGGTAATCCAATGGCGCAACAAGATCCTTGAGACTCATGGACAAGGCTTTTGATGGCAGCAACAATGTTATCTTCTGACAACGTGGTACGATTAAAGCAAAGGGGGTCATTGGCATCACCCGTGTATTCACACATAAGACGGCTTCTCCGGCTCAGAGGCATGACTCTCCAAGAGATCCAGCAGCGGGCTAGATCCATCCCTGTCAGACCATTGGCCATGAGGGATTTAATTTTGGCGTAAGATGGAGCATACTTTGCCCGTTCGGAGGCCGACATCCGGTCAGGGGGTTCAATATTGGTGCGAAGCTGGCTTGGACGGTAACCCGGTAATGGATGCTCTCCTTCTGGAGAGGTATCTTTGCAGTAAAACCAGGTTTTGTTCTAGTCCTTAGGGTGACTTGGCATACAAACAGTCGGAAAGGTCATGTCATGTCTTCTTTGAATGGAGATACCACCGAGTTCCAAGCGTGGCCGGCTGCTACTTCTTTCTGGCGGTTTGCATAGAAGAACTCACGGAAGAGGTCAACTGATGTCTCTTCTTGTAAGTAAACCTCACAAAGAATTTGGAAGTTGCACATGTTTAAGACAAAATTGGGTGCAATATCTTGAGGATGTAGCTTGAAGAAGTGAAGGATATCTCAGACGAATTTTGAGTCAGGCAGGCTGAAACCGCGTACAAGGTGATCTGCGAATAAAACCACTTCGCCTTCTTGGGGGATGGGTTTCTTCTCATTGCCTGGAACCTGCCAATGAATGAGGTTTTTGGCTGGCAAGGTCCCTGCATCTACGAAATCCTTCAAAAACTCTTCGAAAACGGCAAAGTTGACCTAGTTAAAGGAATTGGATGCACGATGCATAATGGCGTCTTAAAAACTGTGGAAAGTAACAGCACGCGGCAAGTTAGAAGGTGACAGACAACTAAGGGTGGTTGATGAAATCTACGTTCAATGAAGCTAAGCCGCCCGTGCAGTTCATGGCGAAAGCCGGAAGTTTAATGGCGGGTTACGTTGCAGGCCAATGGAGCAAAATACACCTAAGTGCGGAAAACAGGATTCACATGTTATCTTTGTAGTGGCAGATCTACGGACAGAGTAAAAAACATATTTATTCTAAACCTAACGACGAACGGAGGAACTGGTGATATTCGCAGACGGTAGAAGGAAGCAACTACCGATCTGTCTTGAATTATTGGTGATTTCCTACGGTTTACCGCGTCAGGGAGAGATTCATTACAAGATTCATGGGGTGTTATGTCATTGGGCATTATGAAGAACTCGCGTTCTAGCGGACTGAAGAACTCCATGGACTCATTACCCTAAGCTACAGATCTAAGAGATGGAGAAGGGCATACCAGAAGTAAGGCGACAGATGCGGGTAATGCTCTGGTACGTTCAGGTTGACGCATCGGCCTCGGACGATGACGGTGCAGGAGCTTCACCGGAGCGAGAGAGCTCGGGGGTGATGGCGTCGAGAGGAAGAAGAAGAGGCATAGGAGGCAGAGGAAATGAGAAGGACCGTTTGTGGTCCTATTTAAGTGGCTGGAAAGAGGAAACGAGTGTGGAAATCAAGGCGACCGAAACTGACCGACTAAGACGGACGCCTTCATTTTCGAGCCGTCGGTTTAATGATGAAAGATCCATTGTGGTCGCGAGGGAATCTTTTTGGCATATCCAATATGACGTCATGGCGAGTTACATTTATTACTTTCAGGTGATGAAGGGTGAGACTCGTCGCCAAGTAAAATGGACGATTGACATGAGCAAACCTAAATCAACCTAGGGCCTAATGTGGGGAATATAACCCCTTGTGAGACCCGGCCAGGTGGGGCTGGGTCATACCTAGCGGCTCTTATCCAGACCAAGGCAAGGCCCAGATGAGAGAAGGCATAAAGACCCGGGCGGTTGAGCCGCCCGGAGACGGCTTGCCCAGGAAGGCAAGGCAACATAGAGATAGAATCAGACACGTTGTAACAGTCGGTGTGAGACTTGTAACCCGTGGTCTTGGCCTCCTATATAAAGGCAGATACCCGGGGCGACTTAGATAGAAACCAACAAATCGAGAACTAGGTCAAGAAAATCCGCTCCCTTGTAATCGATACTCCAATCAATACAACGCAAGCAGGATTTAGGCTTTTACCTCCTCCGGAGGGGCTGAACCTGGGTAAACCCGTGCCCTTCGTCCTAACCAATCCCTTTGAGTCCACCACCTTAGCGATAGCCTCGAACTTGAGTCCTCAGACATCTGTCGTGACAAAACCACAACAACATTCTTTGCCGTCCACCAGCAAATGGCAAAGAACTGGCGGACGGCAAATTCCAAGATTCCAGTAGTGCTAAACAAAGAATCAATAGAGCAAACACCAATCATTTTAATATTGTCATCATTAATATGAAAGTGATCACTAGAAAACGCTTTTTCTAAAAATTCTCTTTTATCTCTAAGCATATGGGTTATTTTCTTAATTTCATCCATAGAAACATATAAAGCCTTAATTGATTCATTGATAATAGGTGGAAAAGCATGCAACTTGAGATTTTCAACATCATTGGAAATTCTATCAATGCTTCTAGACATATCATCAATCTTATTCAACTTTTCTTCTATCGTAGTATTGAAAGACTTTTGAGCATTGATAAATTCTTTAAAAATATTCTCAAGATCAGATGTGTTCCTATTATTGTTATTATTATTATTATTATCATAATTATAAGCGCAATTTCCAGGAAAAGGCCTAGGATTAAAATTACCTCTATAAGCATTGTTATTGAAGTTGTTTCGTGAGATGAAATTCACGTCTACGGAATCACTATTTTGGTCAATCAAAGGAGACAAAGGCACATTATTAAGATCAAGATGAGCATTTTACTAGAAACCAACTTCATAAGAGCATCAACTTTTTCACTCAACGTAGTAATTTCTTCTAACGAATTAACCATTTTACTAGTACGTGCTCTTTCGGTATGCCATTGTGAATAGTTTGCCATGATATTATCTAGCAATTTGGTAGCTTCACCCAAAGTAATTTCCATAAAAGTACCACGCGCGACAGCATCTACAAGATTTCTAGAGACAAAATTCAATCTCGCACAATCATTTTTATGATCATCCAAAGATTTAAACCATGAGTAGGACAATTTCTTAGCATCAACTTCAGTCTTTCCCAAGATTGTGCAACATGTTCATGCTCAACTTGCTTAAAATTCATGATTTGAGTTCTAAGAGAAATAATTTTCGCGGGTGGAAAATACTTAGTAACAAAAGCGTCCTTGCACTGATCCCAAGAATCGATACTATTGCGAGGCAAAGAACAAAACCAAATTTTTGCACAATCCCGCAAATAGAAAGGAAACAATTTCAACTTTACAATATTTTCCACATATTTTCTCTTTTGCGTATCGCATAATTCCACGAAGGTATTTAGATGGGACGCGGCATCCTCATTAGGAGTTCCGAAAAATTAATCTTTCGTGACAAGGTTCAACAAAGCGGCATTAATATAAGAAGACTCCGAACTAGTGGCAGGAGGAGCAATGGGAGTGCTAATAAAATCATTATTATTGGTATTGAAAAAATCACACTACTTGGTGATTTCTTGAGTCATCGTGACTACGCAAACAAAATTCCAAGCAAACAAGAGATCCGACGAGAAAAGGGCAAACGAAAAAGAGAGGGCGAATAAAACGACAAATAAAGATGTGAGGGAGAGGAAAACGAGAGGCAAATGGAAAATAATGTAATTGCAAGGAGATGAGATTTATGATTAGGAACCTGGTAGATGAGATTGCTTCCTCCCCGTCAACAGCACCAGAAATTCCTTTGACGTGGCTTGTGAGTGCGTCGGTATTTCCTCAAAGATCAAGGGATGATGCAACATAGCGACGGTAAGTATTTCCCTCAGTTTATGAAACCAAGGTATCAATCAGTAGAGGAAGATCACACACCCACGTAAGCAGCAACTACAAACAAACAACAAATATTTGCAACCCGACGTGAAAGAGAGGTTTTCACGCTCTCTACGGTAATAATATATATTAGGTAATGATAGTTTTGGCAAATCGATCTCGCAGGAACACAAAGTAAACAAATAAATAAAACATGTAGCAAGGTATTTTTGAATTTTTTGGATTAATAGATATGAAAACCAAATTTGCAAATAGTAGATCGAAAAGAAATACGTTAGAAAAGTAGACCCGAGGGCCTTAGATTCACTAGTGGCTTCTCTCATGCGTATAGCTCACAGTTGGTGAAGTAATTACTATTAGGCAATTGATATAAGATCAAATAATTATGAAGATATCGATGCAATGATCATTATATAGGCATCATGTCCAAGATAATTAGACCAAAACGATTCTGCATCTACTTCTATTACTCCACACATCGACCGCTATGCAGCATGCATCTAGTGTATTAAGTTCACGGGAAAACAGAGTAATGCAATAAGAAAGGTGACATGATGTAGACAATATCTATTCATGTAGGAATAGACCCTATCTTGTTATCCTTAATGGCAATGATACATGCAAGTTTTGCTGCCCTTTCGATCACTGGGAAAGAACACCACAAGATCGAACCCATCACAAAGAACCTCTTGCCATGGCAAGTAAAATCGATCTAGTTGGCCTAACTAAACCAAATATTCGAAGAAGAAATACGAGGCTATAAGTAATCATCCAAATATGAGATCAAAGAAGAATCAAATCATATTCAGGGATAGAAACTGACCATGAACTCAAAATTCATCGGATCCCAACAAACACATCGCAAAAGTCATTACATCAAATAGATTTCCAAGAGACCATTGTATTGAGAAACATAAAGAGAGAGGAATCCATCTAGCAACTGCCTATGGACCCGTATGTCTATGGTGGACTACTCACGCATCATCGGACAGGCACCTATGAAGAAGATGACCCCCTCCGTGATGGTGTTAGATTGGATCTCGAGATTCTGAAACTTGCGGCGGCTGGAATTATGTTTCGTCGACTCCCCTAGGGTTTTTGGATTTTCAGAGAATTTATAGGCTCAATAGTCGGTGGAGGGGTGCCCGAGGCGCCCACCCCCACCAAGCCACGCCAGGGGCCTCTAGCGCGCCCTGGTGGAGGGTGACGACCCTGGGCCCCCTCTTTTGGTGTTGTTTGGCCCATCCTTCTTCTTCTGGTCCATGAAAAATTAACAAAAACCCCCGTGATGTTTGGGCTCCGTTTGGTACTGATTTTCTACGAAGTAAAAAACAAGAAAAAACAACAACTGGAACTTTGGCACTATGTCAATAGGTTAGTCCCAAAAAATGATATAATGTTGCGATAAATGATTGTAAATCATCCAAGATTGATAATATAGTAGTATCGAACAAGGAAAAACTATAGATATGTTGGAGACGTATCATCCACGGTAGACCTATGGGTCTATAGCTATTACTTAGATGGCTTCTTCTCTCTCTATGATATTCAATGCAAAGTTCATCGCGATCTTTGCGGTGATCGATTCGATGTAATCTTCTATTGCGGTGTGTTTGTTGGGATCCGATGAATTGTGGTTTTATTATCGGATTGTTCATCAAAAGTCATTGTGTCTCCTCTGAATTTGAATATGCATGCTATTATAGCTTAATATCCCTCTCCGATCTATCCGTTTAGTTTGGCCAACTAGATTAGTGTATCTTTAGTGGAAGTGGTGCGTTGTAATGGGTTCAATCTTGTAGTTCTCTATCCTCACGATAGAAGGGGTCAGGACATGTATTTGTATTGTTTCCATTAAGGATAAAACGAATGGGTCTGAATATATTGCTTGTCTTACCTTTTATACATCATGTCATCTTGCTCCAATCATTACTTCTTTATGATGAACTTAATACCATAAATGCATGCTTGGTAGCGGTCGATTGGTGAAATAATAGTATGGGATGAAGAACCATTTCGGTCTACTTTTTATGGATGTGATGCCTATATATATGATCGTTGTCGCAAATACCATGTCATATAAATTTATAATTCTATCAATTGCCCAACAGTAATTTGTCTACCTACCGTATGCTACTTTTGAGAGAGAAGGCTCTAGCGAGCACTATGCCCTCGGGTCTACCTAACATAAAAAGAAAAAAATCTATATTAACTTGTTGTAATTTATTTACTTTTTTATTTTGCAATTAAAATATCTATTCTATCAAGATTTATTTTGTGGAAATAACGACTTCAAGGGGCTTGACAACCCTTTTTGCCCACGTTGGGTCCAGGTGTTTGGTTTTGTGTGTGTATGTGTTGTTGAAGGGAATTTGTATTGGTTTTCCTACTGGTTCGAAAACCTTGGTTCTCACTTAGGAAAATACTTATCTCTACTGTACTTCATCTCCTCTTCTCCTTGGGGAAAATCTCAACACAGCTCACAAGTAGCAGTACCTCCTTGTCTTGGAGACTAGAGAGGTTGCCACTCTACCCTTCACACTTTTTTAAATGGGATAACACCGGCTTCTACACCGTACCTTCCACATGCATCGAATAGATAAAACGTTATTTTCATATATTAAATGGATATGTATGGTATTCTGAATTCCTCTAGTGTCCAATCTGACCTGCAATATTAATATTGAATTATTCACAACAGTTATAAAATTATCACATCTAGGGATATAAAAGGACCCAAAGAGGGAGATCCAACTAATCTCTACCATCAAACCAAGTTAATCCAGCAACTGAGATTACTCCAATGGTGAGATCTCAACATGTTTAGCGTCCAATTAAATGCACAACAAATATTGTCGTCAACATTAATCACATAATCAATAGTTAAATAATACCCTACCTAATATCAATGTGCAACTAATACCTACCTAATATCAACATGCATTGCACGTATATATTTACTAGTTATATTATGGTAAACTTATATTTTTCTTGAAATTTCCCCAAGCCACTAAAAAATAAAGAGTTTATTTGTGTTTGGACAACTTTCTTGAAGCCACCACAAAATGAGACATGATGATTCTCACCCCCCCCCCCCCCTCTTTTGAGCATGCAAATAAACCTTGAGCCATTTCAAAACATTTGAATCAAAAATTATATGTATTATAATAACCTTGCCCCACATGCAGAATATGAATCAAAGAAGTCATGGTTACTAAATATGATAGAATAGAATGTGTTGTATCTTTTCTTTGGCATATACGATATGTGAAAAAAAAATCACCCGAAAAAACATAATAGGGTTAATTATATATATACCACCCAATCCTCACAGATTCATAAAATGCCATGAACAAGAAATCCAAAAAATATATCAAAATAATCTATTTTTTCTAACAAACATTGCTTAGATTTCGAGCCACGTGGAAATTTTCAGGATGGAGTCACATTTTTTTCGTCTTGAAAAAAAAGGTGTTCCCAAAATGCATTAAAAACTGGCTTCTGGCAGCGGCAAATTTGATTTTTCTTCTAGAAAATTACATATGTTTTCTCCTCACAAAACTTTGCATGGAGGTGAAATACTCAACATGGTTTAGTTTTTTCTCTATAATTTTGATTTTACTGTTCATCGGAGGGCATTTGAACCCGGTAGCTGAAAATTTGTCTTTCACCAACCAAATCTGTAAACCAGGCTGGTGGAAAACTGAAGAGGGAAACGAGAAAGGGAAAACCCGAGGAAAATGCCTCCCTTTTCACAAAGTGTCGAATAAGGACCCGCACAAAAATTGATGTGCACTCGCACATTTGCACCACACGCTCAGGTATGGAAGGGGGTGAGCCCCACGTGGTACACCGTAAGTAATGATTTGATTTTGTAATTGTCATTAAAAAATATAGATGGGATCAATAAATTTTGGATGAAATAAATAAAAGAGACGATTTTCTATGCATGGTGTTAGCTATACACTCTTTGGCATACGTGCCTTCTTATATACTAGCACATATGCCCGTGCGTTGCAACGGAGAAGGAAATATATGCATACTTGAATTTAGGAAACATGGATGTGCAAGCACAACGTATCAACTAATTGAGTAGTGACACGCTCAATTGCCCTAAGGCACCCACATTATATTTGAAGTTATAATTATATGTATTAACCCTAAATCTAAATTGTGAATATGCAGTTGATGAACATACAACATGGTCAAGTTAAACATTGTCTGGTCGCAATTATATATTAAGTTATAACATACTCCGACGGTCCCATAATATATCGTCCATCTCATGTTGAAGTATCCAAAGTATTCGAGTTAATTTCTTCTTTTTGAAAAATGCAGAGTAAAATCTTTCCTTCTCCTATGTAACAAAAGAATGATGTGTCTGTTTCTCTAGGGATAATCAGCACGCACTCTTCATCCTCTATTGATTCCTGAAGCGGTTATCGATTTTCCATACAACTTCAAAATCATATATAAATTATATATGAGGTGTTGGTTTTTTTATGGCATTGACACATTTATATTTTTGTTGTATAAGAAGGACGTTTTTCTCACTTCTCGTTGTCTTTTTTTATTACCATTTTGACATAAGTGCCTTTTCGTTGTGTAGCAAGGGCCTTTTCTCACTTCTTTTAATTTTTTCGCTTCCTTTTTGGGACAAGTACCTTTTTGTTTCGTGGCTGGTCCAAAGTCACGATATTTCGTTATAGTGTCATTTTCGTATTCCAAAATAATTTACCAAGATAGTTAGAGATAAATTTTCGGGACATGTGTTGCTACCACCATGGGTAGCAAATTATATCCGAAATATAAAAAACTAATCAGAGAAGCTAAAGACAACACGACCAATCTACAATCAGAAATCGTATCCCTGCTTACAAGTTCTACAAAAACTCAACGTGCTGGTTTGTTTTGAATTGTAGCCATCCCATGTTTGTAGCTGATTGTCATCAGATTGAAGTACGTATTGCCAACTAGAACCTTTCATCAGGAACTTAGTAGCTGTCTGGACAATGATCAAGAGGAGAGATTATTTAACCTTGCAAAGGAAAACATATTACAAGAACCTTCGCAAGTAATTCTTTCAAACTAGGGTACGTATTGGACAAAGCTGAACGTCAGCACACGGCTTACAACAATGCGATCAGTGCTGCTACGTATGCATGAACTTTGTAGCAAATTTTCAATCAATGAAATTCTTTCTAAAAAGCGGGGCGTGGGCATCGAAATTAAGATGCACACTGCTGCCTCCATTAACCAGTTACACATGCATGTCGAATATAAATCGCAGTGCGAACAAGCAACAGGTTAATGTACCCCTAAAAGGCTTGTACAGGAAGCACTCCCGGGTTCCGCGAGCGAATGAAGGCCGGCATTGGAAGGATGCTCGGGTCAGGCGAGGCGACGAAGCTCGGTCCAGAGAACATGGGGCCTATGTGCGGAGCTGTCAGTTTCAGAACCATCGCCGCTGCTGTGTCGTCCTCCTTGTTCTCCTTGTCGCCCGTCCGGCTCACGGCGGCAGATTGTGCCGGGCGATGCTTCTTGTGCGTGTCCCAGCGATCAGCAGAGCTCGCGCAGCTGGGCGGCAGCTTCTTGTTGCTATCCCACCTCTTGCACGACGACGCCTCGCTGGGGCTCCTGCTGCTTCGCCGGCTTGACGACGAGGAGGTTGAGGAGGAGAAGGACGTGGAGCTGCTGCCGGAGATGCGCTTGTTTAAGTCCCAACGCTCGCCGGAGGAGGCGCTCCCGGGACTTGAGCTGCTGCAGCACGACAAGGCTGGGGTCTTGGGCTTCTTGTCGTTCTTGTGCGCGTCCCACCTCCCGACGGAGTCGGCGCGGCCGGGCTTTGGCGTGGAGGCGAACGAAGCCGGCAGGATGATGAGGCACGGCCGTGTCGGCGGGGTTGGGAGAAGACCCGGGAGAAGGGACGCGGCTGCTTTGGCTATTGCTCGCTCAACGGACGCCATGGGTGACCTCTCTTGATCCAAGAAACACTAAGCGCTTTGAGAGGAGGCGCTTTGGCTTGGCCGGAGAAGGAGCTGATGATCTGATGTGACGCTCCGAGGAATGGAGTTGGGGAAATTGGGTGCGTGCGTATATATAGATTACCTCTCCTCCGCCAGGTGACGCCGGCCGAAACCGAGTCGGGCTGCAGGAGATATCTCCCGCAGTGATGGACTCCATTTCGAATTAGGGCCAAGACCGTGGCCGACTGCCAGTCGGGCCACGTACGAGACTCCATTTCGAATTAGCAGTGCGCTAGCTTGCTAGATGGATCACACGCGCATAGGTACGCATAGGCAATCCGGCCGGCAGCGGGGTTGAAATGTTGAATCCACACGTACGTACGCCCACATTAATTTACAAGTTGCGCGTGCACGTACACAGGTCCGGTTTTTTCTCTTTTCTTTTAGCGAATCAATGAATAATTTCATTCATTTTTTAAGGGTTATCAATAACGGATTTACTAATTCTAATCCAGGCAAGAATTAACAAAGCCTTGTCTAATTCTCACACATCATTTTAGTAATCAAATAAAGTATAAAAAATGAAAAACAAATGCACGAATCTTCATGAAAATCAAGTGGCATATGAATTACATGTGACTTGGTTAAGTCTCATCAAGATGAGCACAACACACACCCTATCAATAATTTTCCAGAAAAGCTAACATGGGAACTAAAAAGATCTGACCATTCCCGCGAACGTCTGATCACCGTTGTTTTTTGTTACACAAATCTTGGAGCAGCAGCTAGTCCACGTCATCCTAAAAGACCATTCGCAGGGATGAAAGCTTCGTTCGAACACATTTCCAAATCCATCCCATTATCTGCTCCACTCGCTCGGCTCCCACCACCCGCGCGTTCTCAATCTCTTCGTCGATGACGCCGGTAGCACTCCAATTCATCCCGGTGAGTGTGGTAGAGGGTCTCAATGTCCAGATCAATGATGCCGTGATGTCCTCTTTGCCAAGAGGGTGGGGGGAGGGAAAGCAGGTGGACACGGATGAATCAAACATGACACAACCACGGGGGGACGTGCAACGGACTACGAGGGCGTGAGGCGAGCTCGGGTGAGCCGGCGATGGCGGGTTGCGGCAGAGGACGGAGCAGAGGGAGGCAGCCTATGGTAAAAGCATCACCACATACGCCGTTGAGAGGAGGGCACGATGGCGGCGATTGACTTAGGTGCGGGATCGTGCTCGTCGTCACCAGTGAGCAAGACCCACACCAATGGTGTACGGGGGAAGAAAAAATTATTTGTTGACCAAGGTGTTATTCATGAAGTTATCCAATGATTAGTCATGTGAGAGTTGAGTCTATTGCAAGCATGTCTTGAAAAAGAAGAAGAATGTGTGAATCATTCATGTTGCCTTCAAGACATCATTTTTTATGAAAAAAGAAGATAGGATACAAGGTTGATCAAAACTAAGTATAAATAATAGATTCAAATTGATCAACACACGAAGCATAGAATACGTACCAAGTTCGATCATGTGATTTTACATTACGCTTTGTGAACTAAACAATGGTCTATGCCATGAATTTATCACGACAGATGTCCGGGTGAACGGACTTGGATTCGACGCCATCGCTAACGTGATGGACTCAAAGGGGTTGATTGGGATGAAGGACACGAGTTACCCAGGTTCGGCACCTCAAGTCAAGGTAATAGCCTATGTCCTGCTTGTTCTGGTTTTAGTTGTTGTATCGATTACAAGGGAGCTAAAGCTTGACCTAGTTCTCGATAACCTCATCTCTAAGTCGCCCTGGGTCTGCCTTTATATAGGAGCTCAGGACCACGGGTCTTTACAATTGTCTAATTGAGTCTCATTGTCTATCTGAGTCTTCCTCTATCTTCTTGTCCAAGCTGTCCCCGAGCGGCTTACACGCCCGGGTCTTCTCCGTCCGGGCCACCTTGCGGCCCACACCTTGAGTCGCTTATCTTCCTTGGCCGTAGACTTTACGGCTCACCCTTGGGCCGGCTCACGAGCCATCAATGTGACCCGGAACCTTAATGGCGGGTCATATTGCGGGGTTATATCCCCAACATTAGGCCCCAGGTCGAATTGAGCTTGCTCACTTCACCCCTTTCTTCTGCTCTTCGGTGAGTCACCCGGTGATGACCCGGCATGACGTCACATGGTCCCTGCAAGAAAGATCCGCTGACATACCCCCGGATCTTTAATTAAATGGTCAGCCCGAAAATCAAGGCGTCCGCCTGAGTCAAATGGTTTCCGTCGCCTAGATTTTCGCGCCCGCCTTGTCTTCTCTTTAAATAAGACCTGTTGCGGGTGGAAACTTTCCTTCTCCCGCTCACCCTTCATCGTCTTCCTCTCGTTGTCTCCGCTCCAGCACTCCCTGCTCCGGCGCCGTCGTCGCCTCGTCATCACCAGGCCGCTGCATCAACCTGTGTCGATCCAGAGTTTCTTCCGCGTCCGCCACTCCATCATTGGTAAGCCCAACCTCCTCCTTAGATCCATCGCCACCGTGGTAGGGTTTGTGGAAGCTCTGCCGCCGCCGCTCGGGCTTCGCCAACACCATCGTCGGTGTACTCCCGACGTTGTTGACGCCTTTAACGCGTGTCCCTGCCGCGTACGGGGCGGCGGTACGCAATGTGCGGATCCACCGCGGATCTCTTTTCTTTCTTTTGCTCCACCTGTTCGTCGCTAGGTCAAAAATAACAACATTTCTTCCTGCTTTTGTAGATCCGTAATTGTAGCGGTAGTTTGCGAAATCTGTTTTCAGGACTTCGCCGATTTTCGCTCCTCCTTTCCTTGTTGAACCGCCAGGCCTCTCCGGCTCTCATCAGCCGGACTATGGCATAGTATTTGTAGAGACCTTAAAATTGTAAGCCGTCACAGATATCTACTTGCTCTTAACTCGCCGCGAATTTAATTTTGCATAGTCTTTAAGCCGCCAGTATGTCTCGCGCCTCCAACTCATGCAACTAGGTCAGGTCTTGCATCACGGAAGAGTACTTAACGAATTTTGTTGGCGCGGGCACTCTTCCTTCCAAGGAGGTCCTTCATTGGCGGGTTCTAGGTGACGAAACACAACCCTCTCCCCAAAAAGGAGAGGTAGTAGTTTTCTCTGGCCATATCGAGCGAGGATTCATGCCACCCGGATCAAAATTCTTCCGTGATGTTCTTCACCTATACAAGCTTCATCCTCAAGACTTGGCCCCCACCTCCATTTCAAACATATGCAATTTCCAAGTGCTGTACAAAGTCTACCTGCAAATCAAGCCGTATGTGGGTTTGTTTCGAGAGTTCTTTTACGCCAACCACCAAACCGAAATGAAAGGCGGTCCGAGTCCGGAGCTTGGCGGCATTTCCATTCAACGACGCAGAGATATCATCTTTCCGGCTGCGCAGATGCCGAGTCATCCGAAGGATTGGAACAAGACTTGGTTCTACTGCAAGGACACCTCTCCTGAGAATGAGCGCCCATTGCCGGGTTATCGTCCCTCCCGGCTCAGGACAGATTAAGAACTTCCTGGTCGGCTCTTAGCTTCGGAACATGCCAGGTATGAGCCGGCTCATGCCAAGATCAAGGCACTCAAGGCCAATGGTTTAACTGGATTGGATTTGATCTGCTACTGGATTTCTTGACAGACCATGCCTTTAAGCCATAGAAGCCGGCTTATGTGTGAATATGAAGGCAAGTATGACAGCTCCTTATGCTTCAGTCAATCAACCCTGACAGAGGATGACATCACCACTGTCATCCGGAGCCTTGTCCATGAAGCCTCCGCCTCATGCAGCACCATTGGCCTGACACCTTTCACCGTCAACAATCCGGCTCCAAACGTAAGTCAATTTCTTTCCATCCGTCTCTTGGCTTTTTTTTTGTACCTTGCTGATCTATTACTCTTCTCCGGTTTATTTTCGCAGGCCGACTCTGATTTCTGGAAGAAGGAATACGTCCCTCCTCCAAAGAAGCTCAAGAACAAGGCTCTAGCCAAGAAGCCAAAGAGAGACGCCCCGCGAGAGGAATGGTTTGACCCACCACCATCATCCATCTCAGAGGTAAAATTTTAGTTGTCTGTTTGATACTTTGCCTTCCTGTTTTACCAATGCTTGTTTTACACATAGGATGACGTGGAGACCAGCAGTGCCAATGCCCCTGAGATAAACTATCTTTCTTCCGGCTCAGAGTATTTTGTCCCCCGAAACTCGCGGCGGGATATCAGAAAAGTTCCTCTTTCTCATCCTCTCGCTTATTTGGCTCCCGACTTTCTTTTGAAAAAGCAACAACAGGCTGAACGTCGCCAGACCCGGAGCGTCAGCTCCACTGAGCTTATGTCCGGCTTGCCGAACTCACCGGCTCCGAAGAAACGCCCCGCAGAGGTATGTGCTCCTATTTGATTCATTTCTCTTTATAACCTTGGTGTTGTCTCATCTTTCTTAAATTTAATCTCAGAAATCGCCCTCTTTCGACGACTCTTCGGCGACCGCTCTGCCGCCTCCCAAGACCAACCCGTTGTAAGTGTTTTTCCACTATAACATCCAGTCCTTTGTAGGGTAGTAATATCCTTTGGATTATGATCATTCTATCTTGCAGTGCTCAAGCCAAGCGTCGGAAGACCAACAAGCCCTCCGCCGTCCCTGCTGCGCAAGTGCCGGAGCAAGAACAACCGGATGTAGATCCGCCATTTGCCTCCAATGAGCCGGCTGCTGAAGATACCATCCCAGAGAGCCCTCTAAGGGGTCCTTCGAAACCACCAAGTCCTGCTAAGACCACTGCAACTGCGAAAGTTGCGATCACCGGTTCTGCAACTCAATCTCCTCCGGCTCACGTGCTGACTAGGCACAAAGAGTCGGCCGAGGCCTCCAAGAAGCTGGACTTTGACTCTTCTTTTGAGAAGATGACGGCCGAAGAACTCCACGCCGGGTATACGAACCGGCTTTCCACCAGCCGAGATCTAGAACTTCGGCTGGTCAACTTGATGAAGCTAAAATATGAGGTACTCCTCCTCTTTCTATAACCTTACTTAGCCCCCAAGAGCTGGTTCAATTCTAGCTTAGGAGTTGAACCGGGTCTTTTCTGATCCTTTGTAGAAAATCCAAATCCATTGCCCCCAAGGGCTGACTCAAACTTGATAAAGTTGAGTCAGAGCTTTAATGTAGATAGCCTGAACAACCACTTGTAGCCCCCAAGGGCCGACTCAAACTTGATAACATTGAGTCGGAGCTTTTAGTATAAGTCAATTTGAAGAACTATATTGTAGCCCCCAAGTTCCGGATTAACTTTGATGAAGATGAGCCAGAACTGTACTGATTTCTCGAAGATCAAATATACATTAGCCCCCAAGTGTCAAACATATTGCTTGCAATCTGCTCGAGACTTGTATAACTTTGTCTTTAAGCTTCATCATTTGATATGATTTCCATTCTGGCGACTTATTCCGTTTTTTGATATGTCACAGGAAGCCTTAAATGAAGTCGGGTCGCAATTGATGGACCTAAAGACCAACCTGGCGGCTCAACAAGAAGCCCGCAGCGTCGCCGATGAAAAGTGTCGGCTTCTCTCTGAAGAGTTGGCCACAATCAAGGCCGATTTTTCTGCTCTTAAGGACTCAGCTGAATCTGAGAAGACCGCTTTGACCAAACGGGCGGATGACGCTGACCAGCGGCTGATAGCTGTGGCGGATGAACTCCAAGGCCTGAAGCGCCACATAAGCAAGATGTCAGCCGCCCTCTTTGGTAAGCTTCTGACAACTTTGTGTTTCAAATGGCTTCATCTTTACTTAGACTGGTGAATCATCTGAATTGTCCGGTTTATACAAGTCCTAGGAGCCGGCAGTTGGCTTCTGATAGCCTGCTGCCGTTGAAGGCCATCTATACCTTAACTGAGCAATTGTACTGTGGTGCAATCTGCACTATCAAGGCCGTGCAATATAAGGATAAAATTCCGGCGACTCTCAGGGGTGTCTTAGAGCTCTTCTCCACCATGCCGAAACAGATCGCAGAACTCAAGAAATCAGCCGCCCGCCAAGGGGTCATTGCGGGCATCAGCCGGGCTTTGGCCTTTGCTCCGGGCCTAACAGTTGTCCAGATGATGGAGGGATTCCCTTCAAGAAAAGATGACTGCTCGGAGTTTACTGATGTTGACTACAGCCGGTGCATGAAGGAATCTCGAGTGTTAGCTTCTGTCTTGGCGGAGGAGGTTGATCTGTCAACTTATCAAGCAGCCTATGACCCGGAGCAGAAGAGAGTCCACGGTCCTTTGTACGAGTGCAAAGACTTGACACCTGCTCGGAGTAAGGACCTCTTTGCTCCAGATCTTGACCCATCACCTTATTTTGAAGGCTCTTTTGCGGCTCTAACGAACTGCAATTGGGATTTGGACAACCTCCAAATCAGGGCCACAGAAGAGCCGGCGCAGGATGACCCGTCAGCTAATTAGCTTCTGCTTTAAGAGCTTGTATCAGCTTAACCCACCGTGTGACGGCCGAAAAACTTGTTTGAAATTTTGATCTCCTTTGTGAGTGTAATAGCTAGATGAAACTTGTCTGAAACTTGTCATGATGTTTTTATAAGATGATCCGGTTTTTGGCTGCCATTTGTCTTTGTATGCTTTGAATCATTTAGACTTGCCTTGTCATCATAGAAGGCACCTGCAGCCAAGATTAGGTAACCTACACCCGAAGGTGGTGACTCCCTTTTTGGTAATTACGGCTAATCTGGTCAGCCGGAGATGGCGTAAAGCCTGGACGATAGGGCATTTTAGAAGATACACCCGGAGGCAATAATATGGCGTAAACGTCGGCGGATAAGCACTAGAAGTTGTACCCGAAGGTAAGAAGCCGCCCTCGCCACGGCTAATTTTCCTTAGTCGGATTTTTATAAGAACAGCTAATAGGCGTTAGAAGTTGTACCCGAAGGTAAGAAGCCGTCATTCACCGCAACTAATTTTCCTTAGCTGTTTTTACATGGCCTTATGCCGGCTAATAGGCATTAGAAGCTGTATTCGGAGGTAAGAAGCCGTCGTTCGCGGGTCATGAGATGTTAGCTACCCGTCGATAAAAAACCTCTCATAACCGCGGCTAAACTGGATACATGGAGATGGCATAAAGCCGGCTGATAGGGTGTTAAAAGCGGTAGCCGTCGGTAAGAAGACCCCTCAGCAATACGGCGTGACCCACCGGCGGATAGGCGTTAGAAGCTATACCCGGAGGTAAGAAGCCGCCCTCGCGACGACTCATTTTCCTGAGCCGTTTTTTTGTTTTGTAGCATAAAGCCTAGTGTCGCGGCTCATTTTCCTGAGCCGGGATTTTGTGGCATAACGCCAGGTCCCGCGACTCATTTTCCTGAGCTGGGATTTTGTGGCATAACGCCTGGTGCCGCGACTCGTTTTCCTGAGCCGGGATTTTGTGGCATAACGCCTGGCTGATAGGCATTTACTGCCATTTGCCAATCTCAGTTGATGCATCAACAAGAATACTGTGTAATCTTTTCCCATATGAGGATGCGTGAAACAGCAGAGGCTTCTTTATTTATGCATCTATGATATGTACAATGATAGTGTACAATGGTGGGTCTCGATACCCTTTAAGTGAAATACGGCCGGAGATGCGCGATGTTCCATGGCCGACGGGTCTCCTGACCTGCCGTATCTGAGTCGTTTCGAATATCAATGAGATAATATGACCCGTTGTTGAGATTTCTGCTGACCACAAAGGGTCCTTCCCATGGAGGTGACAGCTTATGCATATTTGTCTGGTCTTGAATCAGCCGGAGCACCAAGTCGCCCTCCTGGAATGTCCGGGTCTTGAACCTGCGGCTATGATAGCAGCGCAGGTCTTGTTGATAAATCGCAGATCGGGTCACTGCTAACTCTCGTGCCTCTTCCAAAGCATCCAATGCGTCTTGGCGTGTCGTCTTGTTATCTATCTCAACGTAAGCCGCCACCCTTGGCGAGTCATGCCGGATGTCGCTGGGTAAGACGGCCTTGGCGCCGTACACCATAAAGAAGGGCGTGAAACCCGTGGACCTGTTAGGGGTGGTTCATATGCTCCATAAGACGGAGGGTAATTCTTCGACCCAACACCCGGGCGTTCGCTGCAAAGGAACCATAAGCCGCGGTTTAATCCCTCTTAGAATTTCCTGATTGGCGCGCCCCGCCTGACCATTGGACTGTGGATGTGCCACAGCTGAAATGTCAAGCCGGATATGCTCTTCGTCACAGAATTTCTTCATAGCCCTCTTGGATAGATTTGTACCATTGTCAGTAATGATGCTGTGCGGGTAACCAAAACGGTAGATCAGCTTCTTAATAAATAGAACCGCTCTAGCCGCATCACATTTGCCGACCGGCTCTGCCTCTACCCACTTGGTAAATTTGTCAACCGCCACCAGGAGGTGCATTTTCTTGTCCTTGGATCTTTTGAAGGGACCGACCATGTCCAGCCCCCAGACCGCAAACGGCCAAGTGATTGGTATCATCCTCAGTTCTTGAGCCGGAACATGAGCACGCCGGCCAAATTTCTGACAACCATCACACTTGCAGACTAAATCCTCTACATCCTTGTGAGCCGTTAACCAGAAGAACCCGTGCCGAAAAGCCTTGGCCACCAAAGATTTCGAGCC
Organism: Hordeum marinum; assembly: GCA_022496015.1. Lineage (NCBI taxonomy): Eukaryota > Viridiplantae > Streptophyta > Magnoliopsida > Poales > Poaceae > Hordeum > Hordeum marinum. The sequence goes on from CM039676.1 coordinate 504,535,859, forward strand.
GACGTGGTGTCCACAATCACCAGCATGAATTTCATTCAAGATCTGCCAGCCCTCCGCTGGTGAAACACAACATTGAAAAAACCCTGTTACACTGCATTTATGCAACTCACCATTAACTATCGTCATGGACTTAGAGCGCCGGGTGATCTCTCTGGCCAGGTCTTCATCATCAGGTAACTCGCCCCGGATCAAATAGGCCAAATAAGGAATCGTCCAATCGGGAATAGCGTGAAGAGCCGCCACCAATTCTGCCTCTGGGTCAGGAACAGCCAAATCTTCCTCTAAAGGTGTCGTGACAGTCGGATGGTGTAAGATGTCCAGAAAGACATTAGGCGGCACCGGCTTACGTTGGGAACCTAGCCGTGATAAAGCATCAGCCGCCTCGTTCTTGCGAGGATCAATGTGATCTACCTGATACCCTTTGAAGTTACCCGCAATAATATCAACCGCCTACCTATAAGCCGCCATCCGTGGGTCTTTGGAGTCCCAAGTGCCAGAAACTTGTTGAGCCACTAGATCTGAGTCGCCCAAACACATGACCCGGCTCAAATTCATCTCCTTGGCTAATCTAAGACCATGAAGCAAAGCCTCGTACTCAGCCGCATTGTTAGTGCAAGGGAACATCAGCCGTAGCACATAACAAAACTTATCACCCTTGGGGGATGTCAGAACAACCCCTGCTCTGGACCCCTCCAACAGCTTGGATCCATCAAAGCATATAGTCCAGTATGTACTATCCGGCTTTTCTTAGGGAGCTTGACACTCTGTCCAATCATTTATGAAATCCACCAAAGCTTGGGATTTGATCGCCGTGTGAGGAACATACTTTAAATTAAGAGGTACCAGCAGGCCCGCTTAGCAATCCTCCCTATGGCTTCTCTATTCTAGATAATATCCCCCAACGGAGCAGAACTGACCACAGTTATTTGATGCCCTAGAAAGTAGTGTTTTAACTTGCGGTTGGCCATGAAAACTCCGTATACCAGCTTCTGCCAATGCGGATATCTTTGCTTAGATTCTGCTAGGACCTCACTGATATAATAAACCGGCATTTGCACGGGATACTCCTTCCCAGCCTCCTTGCGCTCGGCCACAATTGCAACGCTGACTGCCCTATTGTTAGCCGCCACATAAAGGAGCAACGGTTCTTCCTCAGCCGGAGCGGCTAACACTGGCGGCTCTTTCAGCTGTTTCTTAAGCGCCTCAAGTGCTTCACCAGCCGCTTTGCTTCAGACAAACTTGTCTGCCTTCTTCATCATCTGATATAAAGGAATAGCCTTCTCTCAAAGGCGGCTTATGAACCGGCTCAACGCAGCAATCCGCCCTGCCAGGCGCTGAACGTCATTAATGCACACGCCGGCTCTCCTAGAGAAGTAATAGCCTTGATTTTATCCGGGTTAGCCTCGATGCCACGCTCAGAGACCAAGAAACCCAAAAGCTTTCCTGCTGGAACCCCAAAGACACACTTGGTCGGGTTAAGCATGATCTTGTAGACCCGGAGATTGTCAAAGGTTTCCCTTAGGTCCTCCAAAAGAGTCTACTTCTTTCTGTATTTGACTATGATGTCGTCCACATAAGCATGAACATTACGGCCAATTTAACTGTGAAGGCAGTTCTGTACGCACCGTTGATAAGTCGCCTGGGCACTCTTGAGACCGAAAGGCATAGAGACATAACAGAACGCCCCAAAGGGTGTAATGAACGCCATCTTCTCCTGGTCTTTCACTGCCATCTTGATATGATGATAACCGGAATAAGAATCCAGGAAGCATAAGCTTTCACATCCTGCTGTAGCATCAATGATCTGATCAATACATGGGAGGGCAAATGGATCAGCTGGACAAGCCTTGTTAAGGTCCGTGTAATCCACACACATACACCATGTGCCGTCCTTTTTAAGCACCAGCACTGGGTTAGCCAACCATTCCGCATGAAAAACTTCAATAATAAAACCTGCAGCCAAGAGCCGGGCAATTTCTTCCCCAATAGCCTTGCGTCTCTCCTCATTGAACCGCCGCAGATACTATTTGATCGGCTTAAACTTTGGATCCACATTAAGGTTGTGCTCAGCGAATTCTCTCGGTACACCTGGCATGTCAGAGGGCTTCCATGCAAAGATGTCTCAATTCTCACAGATGAATTCGATGAGCGCGCTTTCCTGTTTGGGATCCATATGAGCTCCAATGATGAACTGCTTAGATGAGTCGCCCGGATTGAAATCTACTGCCTTGGTATCATCTGCTGAAAACTTGAGGGGCGGCTCAACCTCTGTGGTTGGCTTTTTCAAGGTCCTCTTGGGCGCAACTGGACTCTGTGTAAGCCGCATCTCCTTCTTCACACTCAATAGTCGTGTTTCGGTTACCATGAACGGTGATGATACCGTTTAAACAAGGCATCTTGAGCTCTAAGTAAATATAGCAGGGTCGAGCCATGAACTTAGCATAAGCCAGTCGTCCAAACAAGGCATGATAAGGGCTCTTGATCTTAACCACCTCAAACCGTAAGGACTCCACTCTGTAGTTGTATTCATCGCCAAAAGCCACTTCCAAAGAAATCTTGCCCATCGGATGTGCCGACTTACCCGACACCACACCATGAAAAACAATGGACGAAGGTTTTAAGTCCTTGTCGAGCAACTTCATCCGCCGGAAGGTGTCATAATAAAGGATGTTTATGCTGCTGCCGCCATCCGTGAGCACCTTGTTCACCATATATCCACCCACCTGGGGGGCTACAACCAAAGCCAGCCGCCTCGGGTCATCAACGCGTGGCGGGTGATCTTCATGGCTCCATGTTATGTCATATTCAGACCACTTTAGATACTGTGGAAGAGTTGGCGTAACCGCATTGACCGCTTGTTTTTGCAATTTCTGGTCCCGTCTATAGAGACTAGTCGTGAAGACGTGGTACTGCCCGGAGCTAAGCTGCTTTGGGTGACTCTGAAAACCGGACTGATTCCGCTATTGTTGTTGTTGTCGATTTATTACCAGAGTGCGGCTGCTGTCCCCCATGAGTATCCTAACCCGGATGACCGGATGCTGAACCGCCAGAACCAAATCCGGCTCCTGACCTGCCATGTCCTGGGCCACCACCGCGATGGTTAGGTTGTGTGACATACCGCTTGAACTTCTGCATAAAAGAACAACTCTCCCATGTATGATTTGCCGGCCTATCAGGCAAACTGTGAGTCGGACAAGGTCGCTTAAGAAACTCTTCCATGTTCGAGGAAAAATTATCGTTGCGCGAGGGCGGTCCAAACATCCTGTTGCCCTTGGGATGATTCTACTGGGCATTTGTGTTGGCCACCAGCTCTGATCCTGCGTCTGGATTCTTGCGCTCACTCTGGCTACCATTGTTTACCGCACCCTTGCCTTGGTTGCCCTTCTTTCCTGGACTAGCCTTTTCCGCATCAGAACCCGGATCCTTCGTGCTATCTGAGTCGGCGTATTTCATGAGAGCCGCCATGAGCTCTCCCATGTCCTGGCACGTACGCTTGAGCCGACCAAGTTTCTGCTTTAGAGGAATAAAGTTGTAGTTCTTCTCTAAGATCAACACCGCTTGAGCCGCCGTCATCTGCTCTGATGAGTGAATAACTGTCGAGACCCGCCGTACCCAATGATGAGCCGACTCACTCTCTTGTTGGACACAGTGATCAAGATCCACAATAGTGATAGGCTGCTTGCACGTCCCTTGAAAGTTTTTAATGAATCGAGCCCTGAGCTCTGCCCATGAATTGATGGTATTAGGTGGTAACCCCTTTAGCCATGTACGAGCCAGGCCTTCAAGCATCATGAAAAAATACTTGGCACAAACTGCCTCACTAACATCCAGCATCTCCATGGCCAGTTCATAGCTTTCCACCCAGGCCTCTGGGGGTAAATCAGCGGTGTAGTTTGGGACCTTGTGGGGACCTTTGAAGTCTTTCGACAACCGCTTGTTTCGGAGAGCCGGCGATAGACGCGGCAGCCCTCCCGTCCTGGGGGTTACTCCTGCCCCTATGGAAACGGAAGGCCCGGGCTCTTGGTAAGCCGGCCTAGTTGGCGCCTCTTGCGGGCTTCCCGCATGGTTTACACATGCTTGTGTATCTCTTCGCAGTCGGTGACCCGTTGGAATCTCTCTGTGATAGTTGCTGCTGGAACTTGCTGGTGACTCATAGCGCTGGCTAAAACTATGGCTAGGAAGAGGGGTTGAATGGACACGGCTCCGGCTATGAGTGTATCTCTCCTGTTGGGCCATGGCCGTCTGCAAGTACCCGATGGTGTTCTGCACATCCCCTGCAAAGGGTGCTTTGTCCGGGATAGGGATCGTCTCAAGCCGGGTGGCAGCTGCTACCATATTCTCGACCGGGTTAGAATAATGAACCGCCAGCGTTGGAAAGCCCCCAGGTGAAGCTTGGTTACGTTGGGCCGGATGAGTCGCCGGTCGTTCCGTTGGGCGGCTCTCGGGTGCGCCCGCGGCTCGCCCTGCACTAGGGGTATTAAAGAGGTTCCTTGCTTCGTAACACTCTGGTAGACGGGACTGATGCCTCCTCTGGTATACCGCCGCTGCTGACATTTGCTCCAGCCCTAGACGGAAAGCATCTGTCTTGATACGTTCTGCCTCTTCTTCCATCTGGACCTGCAGCTCAGCCATCCTTTGTCGTTCCTCTGCCATCCGGCCCTTGATCCTTGCAATCTCTAGATTCCGAGCTGCTTGATTATCTGGTGTGACTTCAGTGGCCATGAGATCCGCGAGTTCATCCATCAGCTCCACAAGAACTTGAGCCGGCGGCGGCAGGTTATCACCCGAAGTGGCGGCTCCCGCGGCTGCGTTACTTGCGGCTGGGGCTGATCCTGCCATGAACACCGCCGCATGAACCGGAGGTTTCATAACATCCGACTCAAAGCCATCTGACTCAGTGTATGCATCGTCGTAACCCCCAAGGCTGCCGTTGCGGAGCTGGTACACTGATTCTGTTTCTCCACTTGAAGATTCATCTTCTGAATAAACAAGGGTTTCCTGTGACCCGGATGCTTCCAGATCCATACCTTGAGTGAAGCCTACAAAGACATGCCTTTGACCTGGATTGGTGCAGGCAGGCCGCACGTTACTTGCAAATTGGAGACGCCGAGCCGGCTCGACGATGTTGGTACAGACGTCCGGCCCGGGTGTAGATCCATCAGCCTTTCCGATGAAAACGTGGATCCCGCCGAACGGAACCCGGAATCCATACTCCACGGATTCGGCGTCAAGCCCCCAGCCGGCATCTTCAATTTAGAACTGGCCGCGGCGACTCTTGCTCATCCTTCCGACCACGTATCCCTCGAGCCCTGGGAGAGAGCCCTTTGAAAACTCAACACCACCAAGTGCAAGCCCCACGGTGGGCGCCAACTGTCGTGGATTTATCACGGCAGATGTCCGAGTGAACGGACTTGGATTCGAGGCCATCGCTAACGTGATGGACTCAAAGGGGTTGATTGGGACGAAGGACACGAGTTTACCTAGGTTCGGCCCCTCAACTCGAGGTAATAGCCTACATCCTGCTTGTTCTTGTATTGCTTGTTGTATCGATTGCAAGGGAGCTAAAGCTTGACCTAGTTCTCGATAACCTCATCTCTAAGTCGCCCCGGGTCTGCCTTTATATAGGAGGTCAAGACCACGGGTCTTTACAATTGTCTAACTGAGTCTCATTGTCTATCTGAGCCTTCCTCTATCTTCTTGTCCAAGCTGTCCCTGAGCGGCTTACACGCCCGGGTCTTCTCCGTCCGGGCCACCTTGCGCTTCACACCTTGAGCCGCTTATCTTCCTGGGCCGTAAACTTTACGGCTCACCCTTGGGCCGGCTCACGAGCCATCAATGTGACCCGGAACCTTAATGGTGGGTCATATTGCGGGGTTATATCCCCAACACTCTATGTGTTTGGTGCTTCTATGCGGGGTTAGGTATTTTTTTTGTGGGCTAGCATCAAAACTGAGATTTCATATAGCACATTAAAGATGGCATCAAGTGATAACCATCATGAAGGTTGTGTTATGCAAGTTTAAGAGGAGCATCATGAAAATATCACATACACTTGAAGCTTGTCATCAATTCTGGTGATAACGGACTTATGAAGATGTGCCGAAGAGAGGCTCACGCATAATGAAGTATGGGAGAGCAATGTACTAGTCTTCACCAAACCAGTTATTGAATCACGCACCGGTTTGGGCAGCAACTGGCTTCGTCGTGTTAGCCAAGGGAGGTGAAGCAGCGAGCTACCTTGCTCGTATCCGGTGGGCCAGCTTGGATGTCGGAGAACTCCTCTTGGTAAGCCATTGAAAGATTAAAGAAAATGATAAAGAAGAATATGGGGAGCGGCAAAGGGTGTGATTTTTGCCTGACGTGTGGCCACGTTTAAATAACGGATGGATGGGAAGAGCTCGGCGTTGACAGTGACGTCACAGTCCACGCGAATTCCTTGAGCGAGGGTGATAGTGGTGTCGGTTCCATGTACTTCCTGTCTAGCACCATGCTCGAGATCATCCCCAACGTCGCCATGAATAGGTGCTCCTTGATTTCCACCACCACGCCGATGACGCGGTCCGAAGCTGCCGGTGTGTGCAAGCTGTGGAGCAGCGCGCATTCCTTCTCATGGTGAATGTGCAGAGCTGCATGTAGTTTCCATAAGCAAGTAGTGTTGCTCGACCACCAGTCAATGCCGGGGTTGCGGCGGGAAGCTGCCACCACGTGCACCTTGCTTGGACGTACGTGCAGATTTTTAGTTTTAACTGGGGAAAATTCAACAAATAATATTCCTTTCGTTCGGAATTACTTATTGCATTAATGAATAATAAATGGATATACCAAAAACTAAAATACATTCATTCCGGATAGAGAGAATATAGTACATGATGTCGTCTCCTTGCCATCCACGTGTTGGATAAAGATTTTTTTCTTGAGGGTACGGATAAAGATTGGTCTGCACAATGGATTGTCTCATGTATGCGTCAATTGAGAAAACTTCTATAATGGCATGCCACAATGTGTACATGACCGAAACGTTTTTATGCATGCATAGGTTCCACCCAAAAGAAGGTGACAAGGAAAAGCAAACCAATCTGTGGTTGGATAGTAAAGAGGACAGTTGTATCCCCTGTTCATCAAAGTTCAAGACACACACTTGATGTTGGTGTTTGTAAGGGCGAAAGGCCATTCAGAACAAATGGATTTTTAAGAGGAAGGCGGACGCGGATGGTAATGTCACCGTCTATAAAGCACAACTTGTGGCAAAGGGTTTTTCACAAGTTCAAGGAATTGACTACAATGAGACCTTCTCATCTGTAGCGATGCTTAAGTCCGTCAGAATCATGTTAGCAATAGTTGCATATTTCAACTATGAAATTTGACAGATGGATGTCAAAACAGCGTTCCTTAACGGTTTCCTTAAAGAAGAGTTGTATATGATACAACCGGAAGGTTTTATCGATCCAGAGAATGCTGAAAAAGTTTACAAACTCCAGCAATCCATTTGTGGACTGGTGCAAGCATCTCGGAGTTGGAATCTGCGCTTTGATGAGGTGATCAAGCGTTCGGGTTTATGCAAGTTTATGGTGAAGCTTGTATTTACAAGAAAGTGAGTGAGAGCTCTATAGCGTTTCTAATATTATATGTGGATGACATATTGCTAATTGGAAACAATATAGAAATGCTGGAAAGCATGAAGGAATATTTGAACAAGAGTTTTTCAACGAAGGACCTAGAAGAAGCTGTTTTTATATTAGGCATTAAGATCTCTATACAGATATATCGAGACGCTTAATAGGACTTTCCCAGGGCACATACCTTGATAAAGTTTTGAAGAAGTTCAAAATGGATCGGTCCAACAAGGGGTTCTTGCATGTGTTACAAGGTGTGAAGTTGAGTAAGACTCAATGCCCAGTGACTACAGAAGATAGAGAAAAGATGAGTATCACCCCCTATGCTAAATCCATAGGCTCTATCATGTATGCAATGTTGTGCACAAAACCCGATGTCAGCCTTGCCATAAGTATGTTCGTAAGGTTTCAAAGTGATCCAGGAATGGAGCACTGGATGGCGGTCAAGAATATCCTTAAGTACCTAAAAAGGACTAAGGAAATGTTTCTCGTTTATGGAGGTGATCAAGAGCTCGTCATAAAGGGTTACGTCGATACAAGCTTTGACACTGATCCCGATGAATCTAAGTCGCAAACCGGATACATATTTATTCTCAATGGGGGAGTGATAAGCTGGTGCAGTTCCAAGCAGAGAGTGGTAGCCGATTCTACATGTGAAGCAGAGTACATCGCAGCCTCGGAGGCGACGAAGGAAGGTTTCTGGATGAAGGAGTTCATGACAGATCTTGGAGTAGTACTCAGTGCACTGAATCGAGTGGATCTGTTTTGTGATAACACTAGTGTCATTGCTCTGGCCAAGGAACCAAGGTTTCACAAGAGGACCATGTTGGAAATATGCCCTAGAGGCAATAATAAATAGTTATTATTATATTTCCTTGTTCGTGATAATCGTTTATTATCCATTCTATAATTGTATTGACTGGAAACACATTGCATGAGTGGATACATAGACAACACTTTGTCCCTAGTATGCCTCTAGTAGACTAGCTCATTGATTAAAGATGGTTAAGGTTTCCTAGCCATTGACATGAGATGTCATTTGATAATGGGATCACATCATTGGGAGAATGATGTGATGGACAAGACCCAAACTATAAACATAACATATGATTGTGTCGGTTTATTGCTATAGTTTTCTGCATGTCAAAGTATCTGTTCCTATGACCATGAGATCATGCAACTCACTGACACTGGAGCAGTGCCTTGTGTGTATCAAACGTTGCAACTTAACTGGGTGACTATAAATATGCTCTACAGGAATCTCCGAGAGTGTCTCTTGAGTGGGTATGGATCAAGACTGGGATTTGTTACTCCGTGTGATGAAGAGGTATCTCAGGGCCCACTCGGTAATACAACATCACAAAAAGCCTTGCAAGCATTGTGACTAAAGTGTTAGCCATGGGATCTTGTATTACGGAACGAGTACAGAGACTTGCCGGTAACGGGATGTAACTAGGTATACAGATACCAACAATTGAATCTCGGGCAGGTAACATACCGATGAACAAAGGAAACAACATACGGGATTAACTGGATCCTTGACATAGAGGTTGAACCGATAAATATCTTGGTAGAATATTAGGAACGGATATGGGCATCCAGGTCCCGCTATTGGTTATTGACCGTAGAGGTGTCTCGGTCATGTCTCGATAGTTCTCGAACCCGCAGGGTCTGTACACTTAAGGTTCGGTGACTTTTTGAGTAGTATGGTGGTGACCGAACGTTGTTAAGAGTCATAGATGAGATCTCTGACGTCACGAGGAGCTCTGGAATGGTCAAGAGGTAAATATTGATATATAGGAAGTCCTATTTTGGTCACCGGAAAAGTTTCGGGCTCATTGATAGTGTACCCGGAGTGTCGGGAGTGTACCGGGGGACCATTGGGAGGGGTGTCTCAACCTATGGGGCCACATGGGCTGTGGGAGGAGTTAAACCAGTCCCTAGTGGGCTGGCCGAAGCCCCACTAAAGTCCCATGCGACTGGGGTGGAGAAACCCAAAGTTGGAAGGAGGAATCCAAGTGGAGAGAAGGAGTCCTAATCCTACTAGGATTGGAGGAGGACTCTTCCTCTCCACCTTCGGCTGAAGCAAGGGCTGGCCCCTTGAGGGAAAAGCCTCCTCCCTCCCTCCTCTTGTATATACTAGAGGTATTGAGGGGTTTTCAAGACAGAAAACAGCCACGTGCTACCCTCTTCCTCTTGATCGTAGTTTCTCCTCTAGATCGTTCCGACGGTGCTTGGCGAAGCCCTGTCGGAATAGTTCCACCACCATCACCGCCATGTCGTCGCGCTGCCGGAGAACTCATCTGCCTCTTCGCTCCCTCTTGCTGCATTAAGAAGGCGGAGATCGTCATCGAGCTGTACGTGTGCTGAACATGGAGGTGATGTCCATTCGGCGCTAGATCGGGACGGATCGCTATTGGATCGCGGGACGCTCGGTGATTTGGATAGCAAAGACGTTCGACTACATCGACTGTGTTTGTTAACGCTTCCCGCTTAGCGATCTACAAGTGTATGTATATCCACTCTCCCTCTCGTAGATTCTCAGCATCATGGATAGATCTTGCGTGTGCGTAGGAAAATTTTAGTTTCCCATCAAACGTTTCCCAATAGTGGTATCAGATCTTGGTCTATGTGTAGATGAGATTACGAGTAGAACACATAGGAGTTTTTGGGCGTTGATGCTCATATTGATTCCTCCCTTGGTCGGTTTTTGATTCAACAGTATTGTGGGATGAAGCGGCCCAGACCAACCTTACTCATACGCTTATGAGAGACCGGTTCCATCGACTCACGTGTGACTTTTTTGCACAAAGATGGCTGGCTGGTGTTTGTCTCTCCTACTCTAGTTGGATCGGATTCGAAAAAGGCGGTCCTTGAGAAGGTTGAATAGCAATTTGTGTATCATCGTTGTGGTTTTTGCGTAGGTGAGAATTGTTCTTGCTAGATACCAGTAGCAGCCCCGTAAAACATGCACCAACAATTAGAGGACATCTAACTTGTTTTTGCAGTGTATGTTGTGATGTGATATGGCCTCTTACATGATGAGATATATGTGATTGATGAGATGATCATGTATTGTATATAATATCACGACTTGCATGTCGATGAGTACGGCAACCGGCAGGAGCCATGGGGTTGTCTTTAATTATTGTTGTTGTTTGTGATTTACTTTATCGCTATGAGTTAGCAATAGTCGTGGAAGCAACAATTGGCGCGACAACCTCATGGTGACACATTGATGGAGATCATGGTGTTGTGCCAGTGATGATGGAGATCATGCCGGTGCTTTGAAGATGGAGATCAAAAGCACAAGTTCATGGCCATATCATGTCACTTATGATTTGCATATGATGTTAATCCTTTTATGCACCTTGTTTTTCTTAGGACGATGGTAACATTATAAGGTGATCCCTCACTTAAATTTCAAGATAAATTGTGTTTTCCCCTAGTGTGCACCATTGCGAAAGTTCGTCGTGTTGAGACACCACGTGATGATCATATGTGATAGACTCTACGTTCACATACAATGGGTGCAAGCTAGTGTTGCATGTGCAGAACACTTGGGTTAAACTTGACGAGCCTAGCATGTACAGACATGGCCTCGGAACACAAGAGACTGAAAGTTCGAACATGAGTCATATAGGATATATGATCAACATGATGATGTTCACCATTGAAACCACCTCAACTCACATAATGATCGGACTTGAGTTGGTGAATTTGGATCATGTGTCACTCAGATGACCAGAGGGATGTCAATTTGAGTGGGAGCTTTAGTAATTTGATTAACTAAACTCATTATCTTTAACAATAGTCTTAGTAACCTTTGCATGTTTATATTGTAGATCAATGACTCGTGCAGTAGTTCCCCTGATTTTTAATGCGTTCCTAGAGAAACCCAAGTTGAAAGATGACGAAAGTAACTTTGTGGACTGGGCCCGTAATCTGAGGATTATCTTCATGACTTCCCAGAAGGTTTATGTCCTTGATGCACTGCTTGGTGACGCACCCGCTCCCGTGTCATCCGAAGACGTTAAGAACGCTTGGGAGGCACGTTCTAGAGATTACTCAATATTTCAATGTGCAATGTTGTATGTCTTAGAACCAGGACTTCAAAGACGGTTTGAACATCATGGAGCATATGAGATGTTCCAGGAGTTGGAGTTTATCTTTGAGAAGAATGCCCGAATCGAGAGGTATGAGACCTCCAATAAATTCTATGCTTGCAAGATGGAGGAGAACGGGCCTCTCAGTGAACATGTACTCAGAATGTCTAGGTATTTGACCCGGATGGTTGAGTTGGGAATTGCTCTCCCGCCAGAGGCGATCACTGACAGGGTTCTTCAAACATTGCCACCTACCTACAAGAGCTTCGTGATGAACTATAACATGCAAGGAATGAACAAGTCAGTTGCCGAGGTGTTTGCGATGCTAAAAGTCGCTAAGTCTAAAATCCAGAAGGAGCGTCAAGTGTCGATGGTCAATAAAACCATTAGTTTCAAGAAGAATGGCAAGGGCAAGAAGGGTAACTCCAAGAAGAGTGGCAAAGCAGTTACCCCTCCCGTGAAGAAAGTCAAGGTTGGACCCAAGCCAGAAACTGAGTGCTTTCATTGCAAGGGAACTGGTCACTGGAAATGGAACTGCCCCAAGTATCTGGCTGACAAGAAGGCTACCAACAACAAACAAGGTATATATGATATACATGTTATTGATGTGTACCTTACTAGCTCTCGTTGTAGTGCATGGGTATTTGATACTGGTTTGGTTGCTCATATTTGCAACTCACAGCAGGACCTACGGAATAGATGGAGGCTGGCTAAGGACGAAGTGATGATGCGCGTGGGAAATGGTTCCAAGGTTGATGTGATCACCATCGACACGCTCGCTCTTCAATTACCATCAGGATTAGTGATGAACTTGAATAATTATTATTTAGTGCCTACGTTAAGCATGAACATTATATCTGGATCTTGTTTATTGCGAGACGGTTACTCATTTAAATCAGAGAATAATGGTTGTTCTATTTATATGAGTAATATCTTTTATGGTCATGCACCCAATGTGAGGGGTTTATTCTTATTGAATCTCGATGGTGATGATACACATGTTCATAACATTGATGCCAAGAGATGTAGAGTTGATAATGATAGTACCACTTTCTTGTGGCACTGTCGTTTAGGTCATATTGATGTAAACGCATGAAGAAGCTCCATGCTCATGGACTTTTGGAGTCACTTTATTTTGAATCACTTGACACATGTGAACCATGCCTCATGGGCAAGATGACTAAAACGTCGTTCTCTGGAACAATAGAACAGGCAAGTGACTTGTTGGAAACATACATACTGATGTGTGCGGTCCAATGAGCATTGAGGCGTGCGGTGGATATCGTTATTTTCTCACCTTCATAGATGACTTAAGTAGATAAGGGTATATTTACTTGATGAAACACAAGTATGAAACATTTGAAAAGTTCAAGCAATTTCAGGGTGAAGTTGAGAATCATCGTAACAAGAAGATTAAATTCCTACGATCTAATCGAGGAGGAGAATATCTGAGTTATGAGTTTGGTAGTCACTCAAGACAGTGTGGAATTGTTTCATAGTTGACACCGCCTGGAACACCACGACGTAATGGTGTGTCCGAACATCGTAATCGAACCTTATTAGATATGGTGTGTTCTATGAGGTGTCTTGCCGATTTGCCACTATCGTTTTGGGGTTATGCATTAGAGACAGCTGCATTCGCTTTAAATAGGGCACCATCGAAATCCATTGAGACGACGCCATATGAACTGGGGTTTGGCAAGAATCCAAAGTTGCCATTTCTTAAAGTATGGGAATGTGATGCTTATGTCAAAAAGCTTCAGCCTGAAAAGCTGGAACCCAAAGCGAAGAAATGCGTCTTCATAGGATACCCAAAAGAGACACTTGGGTATACTTTCTGTCTCAGATCCGAAGGCAAAGTGTTTGTCGCTAACAACGGAACATTTCTTGAGAAAGATTTTCTCTCGAAAGAATTGAGTGGGAGGAAGATAGAACTTGATGACGTTGTTGAACCTTTGTTTCAACTAGAGAGTAGCGCAGCACAGAAAGATGTTTCTGTGGAGCCTACGACAGTTGAAGAGGAAGTTAATGATGATGATCATGAAGCTTCGGATCAAGTTACTATTGAACCTCGTATGTCGAAAAGGGCGTGTACTGCTCCTGAGTTGTACGACAACCCTGTCTTGGAGGTCATCTTGTTAGACAACAATGAACCTACGAGCTATCGAGAAGCGATGATGGACCCGGATTCCAAGAAATGGTTAGAGACCATGAAATACGAGATGGGATCCATGTGTGAAAACAAAGTATGGACTTTGGAAGTATTACCTGAAGGGCGAAAGGCCATTCAGAACAAATGGATCTTTAAGAGGAAGATGGACGTGGACGGTGATGTCACCGTCTATAAAGCTTGACTTGTGGCAAAGGGTTTTTCCCAAGTTCAAGGAGGTGACTCTGATGAGACCTTCTCACCTGTACCGATGCTTAAGTCCATCAGAATCATGTTAGTAATAGCTACATATTTCGACTATGAAATTTGGCAGATGGATGTCAAAACAGTGTTCCTTAATGGTTTCTTTAAGGAAGAGTTGTATATGATACAACCGGAAGGTTTGGTCGATCCATAGAATGCTGACAAAGTTTGCAAACTCCAGCGATCCATTTATGGACTGGTGCAAGCATCTTGGAGTTGGAATATGTGCTTTGATGAGGTGATCAGAGCGTTTGGGTTTATACAAGTTTACGGAGAAGCTTGTATTTACAAGAAAGTGAGTGGCAGCTCTATAGCGTTTCTAATATTATATGGATGACATATTGCTGATTGGAACGATATAGAAATGCTGGAAAGCGTGAACAAATATTTGAACAAGAGTTTTTCAATGGACCTAGGAGAAGATGCTTTCATATTAGGCATTAAGATCTATAGAGATAGATCAAGACGCTTTATAGGACTTTCACAGAGCACATACCTTGATAAAGTTTTGAAGAAGTTCAAACTGGATCAGTCCAAGAAGGGGTTCTTGCCTGTGTTGCAAGGTATGAAGTTGAGTAAGACTCAATGCCCAGTGCCTGCATAAGATAGATAGAAGATGAGTGTCATCCCCTATGCTTGAGATATAGGATCTATCATGTATGCAATGTTGTGCACAAGACCCGATGTCAGCCTTTCCATAAGTAAGGCCGGAAGGTTTCAAAGTGATCCAGGAATGGAGCACTAGACGGCGGTCAAGAATATCCTTAAGTACCTGAAAAGTAATAAGGAAATGTTTCTCGTATATGGAGGTGATCAAGAGCTCATCGTAAAGGGTTATGTCCATGCAAGCTTTGACATTGATCCGGGTGACTCTAAGTCACAAACCGGATACATATTTATTCACAATGGGGGAGCGGTAAGCTGGTGCAGATCCAAGCAGAGTGTGCTAGCCAATTGTACATGTGAAGCGGAGTACATCGCAGCCTCGGAGGCGGCAAAGGAAGGTGTCCGGATAAAGTAGTTCATGACAGATCTTGGAGTAGTGCCTAGTGCACTTAATCCAGTGGATATGTTCGGTGATAACACTGGTGTCATTGCCCTGGCCAAGGAACCAAGGTTTCACAAAGAGGACCACACACATAATGAGACGCTTTAATTCCATCTGCGAATACATCAAGGAGGATAACATAAATGTTTGCAAAGTGCAAACGGATATGAATGTTGCGGAACCGTTGACTAAACCTCTTCCAAGGGCTAAACATGATCAACACCAGAGTTGTATGGGTGTTAGATTCATTACAATGTAAATCACGTGGTGATGTGAGCTAGATTATTGACTCTAGTGCAAGTGGGAGATTGCTGGAAATATGCCCTAGAGGCAATAATAAATAGTTATTATTATATTTCCTTGTTCGTGATAATCGTTTATTATCCATGCTATAATTGTATTGATTGGAAACACATTGCATGAGTGGATACATAGACAACACTTTGTCCCTAGTATGCCTCTAGTAGACTAGATCATTAATCAAAGATGGTCAAGATTTCCTAGACACTGACAAGAGATGTCATTTGATAACGGGATCACATCATTGGGAGAATGATGTGATGGACAAGACCAAAACTATAAACATAGCATATGATTGTGTGAGTTTATTGCTATAGTTTTCTACATGTCAAAGTATCTGTTCCTATGACCATGAGATCATGCAAATAACTAACACTGGAGGAGTGCCTTGTGTGTATAAAACATTGCAACGTAACTGGGTGACTATAAGGGTGCTCTACAGGTATCTCCGAGCGTGTCTGTTGACTGGGTATGGATCAAGACTGGGATTTGTTACTCGGTGTGACGGAGAGGTATCTCAGGGCGCACTCGGTGATACAACATCACAAAAAGCCTTGCAAGCAATATGACTAAAGTGTTAGCCACGGGATCTTGTATTACGGAACGTGTAAAGAGACTTGCCGGTAATAGGATTGAACTAGGTATACAGATACCGACGATCGAATATAGGGCAGGTAACATACCGATGAACAACGGGAACAACATACGGGATTAACTGAATATTTGACATAGAGGTTCAACCGATAAAGATCTTTGTAGAATATGTAGGAACCAATATGGGCATGCAGGTCCCGTTATTGGGTATTGACGGTAGAGGTGTCTCGGTCATGTCTACATAGTTCTCGAACCCGCAGGGTCTGCACACTTAAGGTTCGGTGATGTTTCGGTACTATAGAGTTATGTATGATGGTGACCTAAGATTGTTCAGCCTCCCGGATGAGATCCTAGACATCACGAGGAGCTCCGGAATGGTCCAAAGGTAAAGTTTTATATATAGGAAGTCCTGTTTTGGTAACCAGAAAAGTTTCGGGCTCATTGGTAGTGTACTGGGAGTGTTTGGAGGGTACTGGGGGATCATCAGGAGGGGTGTCTCGACCTAAGGGGCCACATGGGCTGTGGGAGGAGTTAAACCATCCCCTAGTGGGCTGGCCAAATCCCCACTAAATGCCCATGCGGCTGGGGTGGAGAAACCCAAAGGTGGAAGGAGGAATCCAAGTGGAGAGAAGGAGTCCTAATCCTACTAGGATTGGAGGAGAACTCCTCCTCTCCACCTTCGTTTGAAGCAAGGGATGTCCCCTTGAGATCCAAGCCTCCTTCCTCCCTCTTCCTATATATACTAGAGGTATTGAGGGTTTTTCACAGAGAAAACAACGACGTGCTACCCTCTTCCTCAAGATCGTAATTTCTCATCTAGATCGTTCCGACGGTGCTTAGCGAAGCCCTGCCGAAATAGTTCCACCACCATCACCGCCACGCCGTCGTGCTGCCGGAGAACTCATCTACCTCTTCGCTCCCTCTTGCTGGATCAAGAAAGTGGAGATCATCATCGATCTATACGTGTGCTTAACGCGGAAATTCCGTCCGTTCGGCACTAGATCGGGACAGATCGTGATTCGATCGCAGGACGTTCGGCGATTTGGATCGAGAAGACGTTCGACTACATCAACCGCGTTTCTTAATGATTCCCTCTTAGCGATCTACAAGGGTTTGTAGATCCACTCTCCCTCTCGTAGATGCTTGGCACCATGGATAGATCTTGCGTGTGCGTAGGAATTTTTTTGTTTCCCATGCAATATTCCCCAACAGACCAGACACATAAAACGACACTTCAATTCCATTCGTGAGTACATCGAGGAGGAGGACATAAATATTTGCAAAGTGCACACGGATCTGAATATTGTAGACCCGTTGACTAAACCTCGTCCAAGGGCTAAACATGATCAACACCAGAACTGTATGAGTGTTAGATTCATTACAATGTAGATCACATGGTGATGGTAACTAGATTGTTGACTCTAGTGCAAGTGGGAGACTGTTGGAAATATGCCCTAGAGGAAATAATAAATGGTTATTATTATATTTTCTTGTTCATGATAATCGTTTATTATCCATGCTATAATTGTATTGACTAGCAACACATTGCATGTGTGGATACATAGACAACACTTTGTCCCTAGTATGCCTCTAGTAGACTAGATCGTTGATCAAAGATGGTCAAGTTTTCCTAGCCATTGACATGAGATGTCATTTGATAATGGTATCACATTATTGGGAGAATGATGTGATGGACAAGACCCAAACTATAAACATAGCATTTGATCGTGTCACTTTATTACTATAGTTTTATGCATGTCAAGTATCTGTTCCTATGACCATGAGATCATACTGTTCACTGACACCGAAGGAGTACCTTGTGTGTATCAAACGTTGCAACATAATTGGGTGACTGTAAAGGTGCTCTACAGGTATCTGCGAGGGTGTCCTTTAAGTAGGCATGGATCATGACTGGGATTTCTTACTCCGTGTGACGGAGAGGTATCTCAGGGCCCACTCAGTAATACAACATCACAAATAAGCCTTGAAAGCAATGTGACTAAAGTGTTAGCCACAGGATTTTGTATTACACAACGAGTAAAGAGACTAGCCAGTAACGGGATTGAAGTAGGTATATAGATACCGACAATTGAATCTCGGGCAAGTAACATATCGATGAACAAAGGGAACATCATACGAGATTAATTGAATCCTTGACATAGAGGTTCAACCGATAAAGATCTTCATAGAATATGTAGGAACCAATATGGGCATATAGGTCCCGCTGTTGGTTATTGACCATAGAGGTGTCTCGGTCATGTCTACATAGTTCTCGAACCCGCAGGGTCTACACACTTAAGGTTCAGTGATGTTTTGGTAGTATAGAGTTATGTATGGTGATGACCGAAGGTTGTTCGGAATCCCGGATGAGATCCTGGACGTCAGGAGGAGCTCCGGAATGGTTCGAAGGAAAAGATTCGTATATAGGAAGTCCTGTTTTGTTCACCGGAAAAGCTTCGGGCTCATCGGTAGTGTACCGAGAGTGCCGGGAGGGTACCGGGGGACCATCGGAAGGGGTGTCTCAACCCAAGGGGCCACATGGGCTGTGGGAGGAGGTAAACTAGCCCCTAGTGGGCTGCCCGAAGCCCCACTAAAGGCCCATGCGGCTGGGGTGGAGAAACCCAAAGGTGGAAGAGGTGGAAAGGATTTCCAAAGTGGGAAAAGGAATCCTACTCCTAGTAGGATTGGAGTAGGACTCCTCGCTTCCCCACGTCGGCCGAAGGTCTCCTTGAAGGAGGGGCCAAGGCAGCCTCCCCTCCCCTTCTCCTATATATACTAGAGGATTTGAGGGTTTTTCTAACCCTAATTGCCACGTGCTCCCTCTACTTCATCTAGATCGGTTTTCTCCTCTAGTCTAGTTCGGTTGTGCTTAGGCGAAGCCCTGTCGGAATAGTTCCACCACCATCACCGCCACGCCGTCGCGCTGCCGGAGAACTCATCTACCTCTCCGCTCCCTTCTGCTGGATCAATAAGGCGGAGATTGCCGTCGAGCTGTACGTGTGCTGAATGTGAAGGTGTCGTCCGTTCGACACTAGATCAGGACGGATCGTGATTGGATCGCGGGATGCTCGGCGATTTGGATCACGAAGAAGTTTGACTACATCAACTGCGTTTCTTAACGCTTCCCGCTTAGCGATCTACAAGGATGTGTATATCCACTCTCCCTCTCGTACATGCTCATCTACATGGATAGATCTTGCGTGTGTGTAGGAAATTTTCTGTTTCCCATGCAACGTTCCCCAACAGACCAAACATATAAAGCGACACTTGAATTCCATCCATGAGTATATCAAGGAGGATGACATAAATATTTGCAATGTGCACATGGATCTGAATGTTGCAGACCCATTGACTAAACCTCTTCCAAGGGCAAAACATGATCAACACCAAAACTGTATGGGTATTAGATTCATTACAATGTAAATCACATGGTGTGAGCTAGATTATTGATTCTAGTGCAAGTGGGAGACTATTGGAAATATGCCCTAGGGGAAATAATAAATGGTTATTATTATATTTCCTTGTTCATGATAATCTTTTATTATCCATGTTATAATTTTATTGACTAGAAACACATTGCATGTGTGGATACATAGACAACACTTTGTCCCTAGTATGCCTCTAGTAGTCTAGCTCGTTGATCAAAGATGATCAAGGTTTCCTAGCCATTGACATGAGATGTCATTTCTTGACGGTATCACATTATTTGGGAGAATGATGTGATGGACAAGACCCAAACTATAAACATAGCATTTGATCGTGTCAGTTTATTTCTATAGTTTTCTGCATGTCAAGTATCTGTTCCTATGACCATGAGATCATGCTGCTCACTAACACCGGAGGAGTACCTTATGTGTATCAAACGTCGCAACATAACTGAGTGACTATAAAGGTGCTCTACAGGTATCTCCGAGGGTGTCCGTTAAGTAGGCATGGATCAAGACTGGGATTTGTTATTCCGTGTGACTAAGAGGTATCTTAGGGCCCACTCAGTAATACAACATCACAAACAAGCCTTGCAAGCAATGTGACTAAAGTGTTAGCCACGGGATTTTGTATTACGAAACGAGTAAAGAGACTTGCCGGTAACGGGATTGAACTAGGTACACAGATACCAACGATCGAATCTCAGGCAAGTAACATATCGATGAACAAAGGTAACAACATACGGGATTAATTGAATCCTTGACATAGAGGTTCAACTGATAAATAAATTCATAGAATATGTAGGAACAAATATGGGCATCTAGGTCCCTCTATTGGTTATTGACCGTAGAGGTGTCTCGGTCATGTCTACATAGTTCTCGAACCCGCAGGGTGTGCACACTTAAGGTTTGGTGACTTTTCGGTAGTATAGACTTATGTATGGTGGTGACCGAAGGTTGTTCCGAATCCCGGATGAGATCCTGGAGGTCAGGAGGAGCTCCAGAATGGTCCGAATGTAAATATTGATATATAGGAAGTCCTGTTTTGGTCACCAGAAAAGCTTCGGGCTCATCAGTAGTGTACCGGGAGTGCCAGGAGGGTACCGAGGGACCATTGGGAGGGGTGTCTCGACCCAAGGGGCCACATGGGCTGTGGGAGGAGGCAAACCATCCCCTAGTGGGCTGGCCGAAGCCCCACTAAAGGCCCATGCGGCTGGGGTGGACAAACCCAATGGTGGAACAGGTGGAAAGGATTTCCAAAGTGGGAGAAGGAATCCTACTCCTAGTAGAATTGGAGTAGGACTCCTCGCTTCCCTAGTTCGGCCGAAGGCCTCCTTGAAGGAGGGGCCAAGGCAGACTTCCCTCCCCTTCTCCTATATATACTAGAGGATTTGAGGGGCTTTCTAACCCTAATTGCCACGTGCTCCCTCTACTTCATCTAGATCGGTTTTCTCCTCTAGTCTAGTTCGGCTGTGCTTAGGCAAAGCCCTGCCGGAATAGTTCCACCACCATCGACGCCACGCCATCGCGCTGCCAGAGAACTCATCTACCTCTCCGCTCCCTCTTGCTGGATCAATAAGGAGGAGATTGTCATCGAGCTGTACGTGTGCTGAACGCGGAGGTGTCGTCCGTTCGGCGCTAGATCAGGACGGATCGTGATTGGATCGCCGGATGCTCAGCAATTTGGATTGCGACGACGTTCAACTTCATCAATCGCGTTGATTAACGCTTCCCTCCTAGCGATCTATAAGTGTATGTAGATCCACTCTCGCTCTCATAGATGCTCATCACCATGGATAGATCCTGCGTGTGCGTAGGAAATTTTTTGTTTCCCATGCAACGTTTCCCAACAGTGGCATGACGAGACAGGCGACGGAGGAGGATCACACATGTATCTCTCTCCTGTTCTCATGCTCATACATGTGCGAAAACAACCTCCTTTATTAGGAGGTCCAACTCCTACTAGGTGAGCAATGGGACTAAACTTTTGTCCCACCTCTTGCCTTCCATGAATAGGTTGAGTGGGCCTCTAGGATTTATTAGGAATTCTGAAACTGCTATTGGGCTGGCGCATATATACATCAAATTCCAACAATAACTACCTAATTAACTTAAGATGTAAACTAGTCTAATAACTGCCTAGGTAGCTTAGGATCTAAGCTAATCTATTCATAACACACACCCTTGGGGAACGCAATTTCTTGAAAATGTGTTGTTTAATCTTGAAATATTCTAGCATAATCTTTAGAGTGTTCTTGTATATCCATGAGCACGTCCTTTGTAGATTCTATCATCTTGCAATTCTTTATTTTTAGAATCTCTCCTCCAAAACCATATGGCTAACATGTGAGGAGATTTGTATTTGATATGTTTTTTAAACTCCTTTCAACCCTTGAGAGTAAACTCGTAAAGAGAAAAGTAGTGCAATATGATGTGCCATGGAAAACTCCTTTAAAACTCAGCAGAAAATATAAGGAGAAAATAAAATTGGTATATACGAACAGTTATGTTTATATTATCTCATTAAAAACCTTTTATGAGAAACCATTAGGGAAAACTCATCAAAGGAAAATAAGTACAACATGTATAATCTAATGATTATTGAAGGGTTAGGATATGGGAATTTACTCCCCCTGAACCTTGCAAATCTCAACAATTTTCTTTGCAATATTGTTCTCTATATAAACTATATGAATTTTGAAAAAGAAGTGGTATTATCCATATAGATTATTGTAGGCGATTCTGTTGAATCTTAACCACATAAGTTTTAATTTGGCCAATCATTCGAGGAAGCCATGTTCATTTTATGATGCTTCATAGTAGACATTAGAGTATATTTTGAAGACTTCCCTTAAAAAGGATCTTCTAGTCAATTCAGTCTGTGATATGATATTTTCTCGATCAAATAATTATAGATAGTATATGTAAGGCACACAATGGTAAGATCTTGATGTTCCGGATGGAATTAATCAAGATATTTTGTGTCTTTGAAATATCAAAGGATATTACTTACACAAACCATTTTGATAGGTTTACACTTTAAATGAATTGACAATAAAAATAATGTCACACATGATGCAGTTGGCAACGAATCGTATTGAGATATGGAACCAAAGATCATGATACCACTTCATCATTGACATTGTGAATGATTAAATTTACATCCCTATTAGGGATAGTATAACCATATGTGTATTTGATATGATCCATCCATATTTAATTTTTCCAATATATTTCGGATATATAAAGACTGATAGATATGTATTCCTAAGGGAACATGCTCAAGTTATGAACTTGAATAATATTTGGTTTTCTCCAAATGGCCGTCTTGTTATGATTCCAAGTACCTTTGTTGTATTGTATAGACCTCGTTGATAAAAATCATCGACATATACATAGGTCATGTAGAATCTAGTGAGGAATTTTGTTAATGACTACATGTAAGCAATAATTATCAGAGTAATCCTCCTGAAGAGGAACTCCCATGGTCGATTGTACCACACAATTTTTTCGACTATATTTAAGTCATGGAGTGACTTTTGATGTGTTACACAATATATGCTGCGATTTGTTCTTAGATTCGGATTTTTAAGCATTTTATGGACTTTTATATAGATATCCAAATAGGGTGATTCATATGAGTACGTAATCACCGTGTCTATCAAATGCATGGATAATTCATTTGTAACTGCCAATAATATTAGTATCGAAATGTAATTCCACTTAAATCAAGAGGGTATGTAACATCATAATTGGTGTCAGGTCTCTGTGTGCACCCTTGTGCTACAAGCCTCGCCTTTTCGCCACCTCGTTGTTTTCGTTAAGAACGAAAAGTTATTTGTCTTCCAAAAGGGAAGATACTTATGAGGAGAATGTATTACTATGGTAAATACCTCTCTTTTGTAGAGCAAGTGATATTATTATTTAATTGTCTCCCTCTAGTTGAACCAATATATGAGTGCATGGGGCACTCTACCATGGACTTTTCTTCAGTGCCCTAAACGTTTAGCAATTCAAGAACAAATATATGTCGACAAATATAGTCTTTATGTTATATGATTCTCTTAAATCAATGGAATGTGTGAAAATAATTTTACGTCCTTTAAATCCTCGTGATTTCCTATAACAACGGAGTCAAGGTGTTTTTCTGTTCGAACACTTCAAATTGTGTGCACGTTTATGTTGGGTTTGGATGATGAGCATCCGTTATGTGTGATTCAACTTGAGGTTCACTGGTAGAGAAATGGCTAGCCACCATTTTAATTGCTCGCACCTCATTTTTTATTCACACCACCACTATTTTTTAAAGTAGTGGAGGCGTTGGCATATTTGGTACGTCACGAGTAACAGGTTACTGGTGACGTGCAGCAAAAGATCCACGCGTATTTTGAATCCAACAGTTTGGTCCTATGCATGTTAATGATGGCGTGTGATCTTGCGCCACGCTGTTAATATAATGCATATCGATGGCGTGCGGGCTAACAAACACGTCATTAGTAATGGAACTGCTCCATTTAAAATTTTCTTTTGTTTTAACCAACTACTAATGGCGTTGAGTGACTGGTTTTTTTTCCAACGCCACCTAAAACCTTCCACCGTCACGCCACCAAAGAGAATTTTTTTGGGCCCATAGCTCATCACTCTCTCTCTATTCCTTCCGATTCTTCTCCAACCTCTCTCTCTCACCCACCAGAGTCGCCGCTCCTCCCACCTTTTCCCTCACCGCCGCCGCCTGCACCCGCTCCCCCACCACCACCACCGGCGCCCGCTCCCCAACCCACCACCCTTTCCCCGTACCCTAGGCCCCTGATCAACAGGGTCAGCGGACATCCATGGCGCTCCTCGATCTGCTAAGGCCAGGAGCGCGTCGACGCCTTCGTGAGGGACGGGGACGAGTGGCTAGTCGCCGACCTCG
The DNA here is from genome assembly GCA_022496015.1 of Hordeum marinum. Taxonomy (NCBI): domain Eukaryota; kingdom Viridiplantae; phylum Streptophyta; class Magnoliopsida; order Poales; family Poaceae; genus Hordeum; species Hordeum marinum. The sequence goes on from CM039676.1 coordinate 504,560,273, forward strand.
CAGCTAACCTCTCCTGATCCATGGAGTCCGTCTGGGTCACCCTACGTGGCGTGTTCAACGAGGAAAACCCTACCACCGCAAGATCGAGTGTCTCCTCCCCGCCGATGGCAAGCATGCCAGAAAGCCGTCGGCCTAGGCCTACGCCGATGGCCCCCATCGGCGTAGGTCCGTCGGGATCGCGAACGTCGGCGTATCCGGGAATTCTCGTCGGCATAGGTCCCCTAAATCGACCTCCGGCCGTACGACCGTCGGTGTAGATGGGCCATCGGTGTCCATTCTCACGTGACGGCGGCAGACGGCGATGGCGGAGTTCGTGCTCCAAGCGGAAGCTACCGCGTGGCGAGGCACGCCGATGGATACACCGTCGACATAGGCCAGCACCTATGCTGATGGTGTAACCGTCGGCGTAGCCCAACCACGTGGCAGCTTTTGGCGCACCCGATGCCAGGCTACGCCGACGGTTACACCGTCGGCATAGGCCAGCAACTATGCCAACGATGTAACCGTTGGCGTAGCTTGCCACGTGTCTGATTCTGGCGCACCCGAGGTCAGGGCTACGCCGACGATGTAGCCGTCGGCGGAGCCTGCCACGTGTCAGATTCTGGTGTACCGAGGTCGGGGCTACGCCGATGGTTACACCGTTGACATAGGTGCTGTTTTTCCTGTTTTTGTTTTATTTTTCGGCAATATACATCACAAATATATCACAACTAGTACACAACATATATATAGCACACATCCACATCATTATCAGCACAATATAAGTATTACCATCACAACATATGTGAAATCAATTAAACATATGTCAAAACAACACAACATATGTATGAACAACATAATATGAATGTATGAAACATAAGTCATGACCACCACCACCAAGAGGCTTAAGCGTCAGGAGGTCCACCACCATGTTCGGTACCACCAAGACCGCCAAAGCCAAGGTCGTCACTACTACCAGCAGCGCTACCGGCAAGACCGTGACCGCCACCTGATCGGTGGATTGGAGTGACTGGGCTCCGTGAATCGGGAGTGATGCCAGAATTGGCACCACCACCAACGGAGGATCGATCAGTTCCCTGCATGATTGAAAAGAGATGTTATAGAGATATATGATAGTGTTGAATGCACGATAAGCAGTTGGATAGTTTGGGGATGTACTAACCGGAGTCGGACAGTGTTGTGCCACAAAGTCTTCAAACGTATGCAGAATTGGTTGTTCTCCAGCAGGTGGTGGTGGTGGTTCCATTACAGGAACCGTTCCGGTCGCCATGGACTCAAAAAACGAGATGCATGTTAGTTGACGAAGCACACACGAAGGTTAGAAGAAATGAGAATGGAAATGTGAAAGTCAAATGAAAGGGGCTAAACTAACCTTCATCATGCGACTGGCGTGGTCCGAGACTGCTGCAAGTCTCGCGTTCCACGCCATGGTCTCCTCGCGTTGGTACTCCATGTAGGCCTTCAATATAACATGATGAAACTCATAAGAACATCTTGGTGTGGAAGATAAAATGATAACAAGGAAGATAAGAGGGAAAATTCTTACGGAGTGTTGATGGGCTAGGAGGGACATTGAATGTGCACTTGTCACCCTCGGCTGCGGGCTCAGGCTCGGGTTGGTAACTCGTAGCTGTGTGTAGGAGATAGAAGGAGTGTCCACGGCATCCAGAACTCGCTGTCGACCATGACTCTTCAGCCCTATGCCGACCACCGCCCTGTCGTTCGTAGCCTCTTTTATGGGGTCAGGTGTGTCCGGATTGTAGATATTATACACCTTCTTGTAGGTCTCAAGGTTCTCGCCGGAGTTGCCGTAGTACTTGCCCTTGCCTTCCTTGGGCTTAGTCCGCACATGGGCTAGCTCCCACGCCTCCATGTCTAAGAGTGGCCGCTTCAGTTTCTCCTCCTACACCACCAAGTAGCACCAAACAGCGGTTAGTCATACATAGAAGAAGAAAAATGTTTCATGTACATAGATATACCTGAACTTTCTTGTGGCCCCAATGGTTTCGGTTTCCCTGACTATGTGTTCCTTCATTTCCTTGATTAACCCGGTTTTGGATTCTTTTAGCAGCCCACTTTTCATCATCACCGAGCCATGTATCAACCAATGCCTCCCATGATTCCCTTTTTTTGGGAGACGTAGTAGTAAATCAAAAAAATTCCTACGTGTCACCAAGATCTATCTATGGAGAAATCAGCAACGAGTGGGTAGAGATTGCATCTTCATACCTTTGAAGATCACTAAGAGGAAGCATTACAAGAACGCGGTTGGTGGAGTCGTACTCGTAGCGATTCAGATCGCGGTGGACTCCGATCTCAGCGCCGAACAACGGCGCCTCCGCGTTCAACACACGTGCAGCCCGTTGACGTCTCCTACGCCTTGATCCAGCAAGGAGGAAGAAGAGGTTGGGGAAGAGCTCCGACAGCACAACGGTGTGGTGACGATGGAGCTGCGTGGACTCCGGCAGGGCTTCGCCAAGCGCTACGGAGAACGAGGAGAGGGAGGAGTAGGGCTGCGTCGAGAGAGGAAGAAAACCGTGTGTATGGCAGCCCCAAAACCCCCACTATATATAGGAGGAGGGGAGTGAGGGTTGCGCCCTAGGGTTTCCACCCTAGGGTGGTGCAGTAGCCACCAGATGGCAATCTGGCCGGCGGCCAGAGTGGGAGAGGGGAGGGGCAGTGCCCTAGATGGGCCTAGGGCCCATCTGCCCTAGGGTTTGCCCCCCTCCACCTCTTGCTGCGCCTTGGGCCCCTTGTGGGGGGCGCACCAGCCCACCTACGGGCTGGTTCCCTCCCACTTGTGGCCCAAGCAGCCCTCTGGTGCTGGTGGCCCCGCCCGATGAACCCCCGGAACCCTTCCGGTGGTCCCGGTACACTACCGGTGACGCCCGAAACATTTCCGGTGACCGAAACCTCACTTCCTATATATGAATCTTTACCTCCGGACCATTCCGGAGCTCCTAGTGATGTCCGGGATCTCATCCGGGACTCCAAACAACCTTCGGTAACCACGTACACTATTTCCCTATAACCCTAGCGTCATCGAACCTTAAGTGTGTAGACCCTACGGGTTCGGGAGACACGTAGACATGACTGAGACACCTCTCCGGTCAATAACCAATAGCAGGATATGGATACCCATATTGGCTCCCACATGCTCCACGATGATCTCATCAGATGAACCACGATGTTGGGGATTCAATCAATCCCGTATTCAATTCCCTTTGTCTATTGGTATTATACTTTCCCGAGATTCGATCGTGGGTATCGCTATACCTTGTTCAATCTCGTTACCGGCAAGTCTCTTTACTCGTTCCAAATACATCATCCCGTGTCTAACTCCTTAGTCACATTGAGCTCATTATGATGATGTCTTACCGAGTGGGCCCAGAGATACCTCTCCGTCACACGGAGTGACAAATCCTAGTCTCGATTCATGCGAACACAACAGACACTTTCGGATATACCCGTAGTGCAGCTTTATAGCCACCCAGTTACATTGTGACGTTTGGCACACGCAAAGAATTCCTACAGTATCCGGGAGTTGCACAATCTCATGGTCTAAGGAAACGATACTTGACATTGAAAAGCTTTAGCAGCCGAACTACACGATCTTGTGCTATGCTTAGGATTGGGTCTTGTCCATCACATCATTCTTCTAATGATGTGATCCCGTTATCAATGACATCCAATGTCCATGGTCATGAAACCATGACCATCTATTGATCAACATGCTAGCCAACTAGAGGCTCACTAGGGACATGTTGTAGTCTATGTATTCACACATGTATTATGGTTTCCGGTTAACACAATTATAGCATGAACAATAGACAATTATCATGAACAAGGAAATACAATAATAACCATTTTATTATTGCCTCTAGGGCATATTTCCAACACTTTTTCCATAACACCAACCAGGACACACCTACATAATGAAAGCATAGTGGCATGTTGACATGAAACAATGACATTTAACACAAACATCGGAATGAAAAGTCTGTTATACTTACCAACATGTATTGATCCTTAGTCAAGGTAAGCTTCTACTCCCGCGCGAAATCCTTGGGCATCTTCATGTCATGATAGTTGTAATAATATTGCGAGATGGCCACCCAGCACACCTCGTACTGGATCTGGCAGGCCTGCTTCTTTGCAGCTCTCTGAAATAACTTCTCGGCAATGGGCTTGTTCTCCTCAAGAGCTTGATAGTATTTCTATAGTTATTCATGAAAACAGAATGGAAGAAGCCATGAGTCAAACCATTCGATGGAAAACTATGGACAAAACTCAAGACTCATGCTTCTGAAGAGAACTTACCCAAAAATTTGTTTCCACGGCCTTGGCATGTGACGGATAGTCCGCATGGGTAGCCAATTTGTAGTGGTTCTAGGTCATGGCCAAAACCCGATGCTCCGGGTGCTCGACTCGGTCCGGAACGAACAACCCCAGCCAATATTCCTTCAGCAAGATAGTGATGACATCGTTGGGAACACGGGCTTTTGGAGGAACCTCCCAGCCCCTACAAAAGATAGAAAATATGAGCATGATTACAAGCAAAAGAATTAAAATATGATTAAGAGGCACTTACTCTTTCCCCTTTGGTGTAATGATCCACTTCTGCTCCTCTGTATCAGGTTCGGGGGGGGGGGTCTTGCTCGACCATGCAACCACCCCTTGTTGTTGCACCCCCCCCCCCTCCCTGCCACCACCAACCTCCTCCTCCCCCTCCCTGCCACCACCAACCTCCTCCTCCTCCCTACCACTACCAACCTCATCCCCCTCCCCAAACTCCTCCTCCTCCTCCTCCTCCTCAACCTCCTCGTGAAACTCCTCCTTCTCAGTAGAGGGTACCTCACTAGAGGAGGGTACCTCACTACAAGAGGTCCTTGTAAAAGGCACACCTAAGTCGGTGAAGGAGCGTTGTTTCTGGCCCCGACCACCCCCTACACCTCTAGGGCCTCTCCCCGCACCCCCTCCACCTCTAGGGGCTCTCCCCGCACCCCCTCCACCTCTAGGGGCACCTCTCCCTTGACCTCCCTATGAGGAGTCATCCTCAAGTAGTCGAGATGGAATATTACGGGCTTGACCACTCCGACTAGTAATCGATTTGAGTTTGCTTAGTAAACCCGTGCCATCGGCCTTGCCCTTGCCCATGCTTAGCAAACCTGCATTGAGATGAGAATAAACAATTAGTATAAAAATAAGGAAGAAAAAACCCGTATAAAAAAGACATTGATAAATAAGCACAGTAATAAACCATAGTAAAAAGACATGAAACGTACATCTGCTAGGACCCATACAAATCATCACTATCAGTATCACTATCACACATATCATCTTCATTGTCGGACGGAGGTGGAGGCTCTTCCTCGTCATTATCATCTTCATTTAACAACTTTTCTAGCATAAGTATGTCTTTTTCATTAACAATGGTCTCACCATCATTCCGTGCAAAGTCATCATTTGGATCCACATCATCATCACCCAAGGAGTCATCATAATCGCTGCTGACCACATCATCATCATCATCATCATCATCATCATCGAGTTGCTCTTGAAAGAACACTCCCTCGTACATCATGGGGTTAATGTTGTAATAATCGTCATCGTTTGGGTCCGGTAACTTACTATGTGGCAACACCTTGAACACAACTTCCCAACCCTTTAGGTATTCCTTCTGGCATGGGTAAGGCAGATAATAAACTTGTGTGGCTTGGGTAGCCGCAATAAAGAGATCGGCTCCAGCATAGACGGTTGATGGTTTAACTTCGACCAAACCATACGAAGGCGTATGTCTCAGCCCCTTTACTGGGTCAAACCATTGGCATTTGAACACAGGGAGACTTAGGTTTTCGCGGCCACGACTGAAGGAAAGCTCGTATATGTTTCCTACCCTTCCGTAATACTGAACTCCATTTTGACCTGGGGTGTACACTCCAGTATTTATAGTTTTGGGATCAGGCCGGTTGTTCTGGTGCTCCTCTGTATGGAATCGATACCCATTCACATCATACTTTTCACATGTCATGACCAAAGGGTTAAAACCCATGGAAACCCATCTCAATTCTTCATCCATAGATATGTTCCAATCTTTTCCCTACAAGTTTAATTGAAATTGTTTGGTTAACTAATAAAATGTTCATGTCGAATGAGTAAGTTCGATCCTACAATTTTGGGGAAAGTGAAAATTACTTTAGCCATGAACCAAGCAACAAAAGTTTGCCTTCCAGGGTTTTCATGTCGAAAAAGAGTAAGTGCCTCCGCCTGAGTAGGATCAATCATTCCCTTCCACTCCTCATAAATGAATTGGCTAAAAGAAGAAAAACGATGTTTAGGCCTATACTAAGAGAACGTAGAACATGATGGTGTGCAAGACATAAAGGAATGGTGTGGTGGTATTACCTCATCCACTCCTCCTCAACTTCCTTGATGTTGTGCAAGACATAGAACATGATGTCCTCCCACTCTTGTTCTGTCATGTTATAAGATTTGGAGCACCCAGTCCTACCACCTTGCCCGTTGAATAGATCGAGCTTGGGTTTATACTTGGGCTCTTCCGTATTGTATCGAGGCACCTTATTATGCAGGCTGGGAATGTGGTCTGGATAGTACAATGTCCTGAGGTTTGACACCTCCTCAAGGATAACTGCCTCAGCTATGGAAGCTTCAATCTTAGCTTTGTTTCCACATTTCTTTCAGATATGCTTGTTTTATCTCTCAGGGCCGTACTACCAACAATTCTGCACAGGGCCCCCCAAAAATACCTCTTTCGCGAGGTGTAAAACGAGATGTGTCATCAGAGTAAAGAAGCCTGGCAGAAAGGTCTTCTCTAGCTTGCATATCAACTCTGGTGCCTTCTTATGCAATTGTCCAATCACCTCGGGACATACTTCTTTAGCACAGAGCGTGCGAAAGAAATGGCTTAGCTCCACAAGCACTCGCCACACACGCTCGGGGACACAGCCTTGAACCATCACCGGCATTAACCTCTCAATCCATACATGATAGTCATGACTCTTGAGCCCGTTGACTTTGCCTGTTGAAAGATTGACTCCATTACTTATATTCGATGCATCACCATCAGTGAACTTCACAATGTGCTTGAGCCACATAAGTATATCCTTCTTAGCACAAGGATGTGTTAGGCCAGCCCATAGCAACATCTTAGCACAAGGTCTGGGCCCAACCCACCACAAGATTCCCTCGGTGTCGACCGATGCCACATTTTCCGAATGTAAGAGGGCCAGGGCAAGACCTGGCGGCATAGCCCCCTCCAGGTCCCCCGTCCCGTCTAACCCTAACACTCTTGACCGAACGGATATACCCCTTTGGCTTCCACCGGACGGGGTTTGACCGAGGGACATTTCCACCTGGCTGTGATAGGCCAGCCCATAGGTTTACTTCGGATCAAATTCCGGGCCCAATCCACTGCAAGATTCCCTCGGTATTGACCCGATGCCATAGTTTCACACCGTAAGAGGGCCCAGCGCAAGACCTGGCGGCATTGCCACCCCTAGCTCCCTCGTCCCATCTAACCCTGACACTGTTCACCGAGCGGATCTAGCCCTTTGACTTTCACCGGACAGGGTTTGACCGAGGGACATTTTCACCTTGCTATGATAGGTCAGCCCATAGCAACATCTTAGCACAAGTTCTGGGCCCAACCCAGTGCAAGATTCCCTTGGCATCGACCCGATGCCACATTTTACGAACGTAAGAGGGCCCAGGGCAAGACCTGGCGGCATAGCCCCCCTCCAGGTCCCCCGTCCTGTCTAACCCTCACATTGTTGACCGTATGGATCTACCCCTGTGACTTCCACCGGACGGGGTTTGACCGAAGGTCATTTCCACCTGGCTGTGATAGACCAGCCCATAGCAACATCTTAGCACAAGGTCTGGGCCCAACCCACCGTAAGATTCCCTCGGTGTCGACCCGATGCCACATTTTCCGAACGTAAGAGGGCCAGGGTAAGACCTGACGGCATAGTCCCCTCCAGGTTCCCCGTCTCGTCTAGCCCTGACACTCTTGACCGGACGGATCTACCCCTTTGACTTCCACCAGACGGGGTTTGACCGAGGGACATTTCCATCTAGTTGTGATAGGCCAACCCATAGGTTTACTTCGGATCAAAGTCTGGGCCCAACCAACCGCAAGATTCCCTTGGTATTGACCCGATGCCATAGTTTCACACCGTAAGAGGGCCCAGTGCAAGACCTGGCGGCATTGCCACCCCTAAGTCCCCCGTCCCGTCTAACCTGAGACTGTTCACCGAGCGGATCTACCCCTATGAGTTTCACCGGACGGGATTTGACCGACGGACATTTTCACCTGGCTATGATAGGCCAGTCCATAGCAACGTCTTAGCACAAGTTCCGGGCCCAACCCAGCGCAAGATTCCCTCGGTGTCCACCCGATGCCACGTTTTCCGAACGTAAGAGGGGCAAGGGCAAGACCTGGCGGCATAGCACCCCTCCAGGTCCCCCATCCTGTCTAACCCTCACACTGTTGACCGTATGGATCTACCCCTTTGACTTCCACCGGACGGGGTTTGACCGAGGGTCATTTCCACCTGGCTGTGATAGGCAGCCCATAGCAAGATCTTAGCACAAGGTCCGGGCCCAACCCACCGCAAGATTCCCTCGGTGTCGACCCGATGCCACATTTTCCAAACGTAAGAGGGCTAGGGCAAGACCTGGCGGCATAGACCCCTCCAGGTCCCCCGTCCCGTCTAACCCTGACACTCTTGACCGGACGGATCTACCCCTTTGACTTCCATCGGACGGGGTTTGATCGAGGGTCTTCACCTAGCTGTGATAGGCCAGCCCATAGGTTTACTTCGGATCAAAGTCCGGGCCCAACCCACCCCCAGGTCCCCCGTCCCATCTAACCCTGACATTGTTGATCGAACGGATCTAACCTTTTGACTTTCACCGGACGGGGTTTGACCGAGGGACATTTTCACCTGGTTTCCACACTCCGTGTGACGGCGGCAGCGATATCCCTGAGGAGGGACACACTACGGAGACGCATGCGGGGTTCCTATACACACTCCTAAATAGACGATACATTAAAAAAACAGTGCGTAGACTATATATAACATGGACATGGTCTACAGACTTCCTAATTAAAATAAATTTTAATACAAGGAAAGATTTTTTTTTTAAATGCATCTATGGCGACAGTTAGACCGTCGACGTAGGCCAAAAAATTGCACCTATGCCGACGGTGTAACCGTCGGTGTAGGCGCAATAAAAAATAAAATTGCACCTACGCCGACGGTTACACCGTCGGCGTAGCCCGAAAGGTATGCCGACGGCATAACCGTCAGCGTAGATATGCCCCAGATCCGCACCTCCTCGGATCGGTGACGTGGCATTTGCCGCGGATCGATGACGTGGCACGTCGAAGCTATGTCGACAGTTTCCGTCAGGACCGTCGGCATATCTTTAACGGTGTCAAACGAGAGTTACTCATTGAGCGGTCGGGCCCGCTGATACGCCGACGGCCACCATAGGCATAGGTTGACCTACGCCGACGAGGGCCGTCCGCATAGGTTCATCTATGCCGACGGTTTTTTGTACGCCGACGAGGGCCGTCCGCATAGGTTCATCTATGCCGACGGTTTTTTGTACGCCGACGGTGAGGCCCTAGTGGCCGGCGTAGGATGACGTATGCCGACGGGGACCGTCGGCATAGTTTAGGCCGTCGACAACGATCCTGATTCTGGTAGTGACTTGTGAAACTACCAAAACTAGTGCCCTTTGTTTATTTTTTGTATATAGAATTATAGGTAAAGAAGTCTAAATTATTAAGAAAATAAGTGTTCACGTTCACGTAGACTTTGCTGATCATAGCTTGCAATAAGAATAAGAACTACTACTGCGTGTTACAGTTTTAGTACATCTCCCATGATTCGTAACTGCACTGTAGAAGCAGCCTAAAAAGTAGAGTACTAGATAGAGTTCATCCGATTCAAAAATGATAATCTTTGATGGCCATTAGATTCGTAATCCCTTCTAAAGATCAAGTTGAGTAGTTGATCCATAATCTGTTAGGTCATGTCGTATCTAGCTTGGCAGATGGCGCTTGCTAGGGTCCTATAGTTCTGAGGATCCAGCAAGATGTAGGTGTCCTAGTGTGGCATCAATTACTCGCTCTGAAGACACCGAATTGGAATTTTGCTTGCTTGCAGCTCAGCTCCTGCATTTGAAATTTCTTACTAGCATCATTTATTCGCAGGGGAGTTTGGTTCTCATATGGTATTCAGTAATGTTACTGAGCTCCCAAGCAGGGCCTTGTTAGGGAGTTGTTCTACTCGTCGAGTTTAGAGAGTCTACCCTATATCTTACTGAAGGTTGGTTGCACTCCTAAATGTTGTTGAGCATTTCTATATGTGATGCTGAATCTGAATCTGCAACTCCACTGTCTGCATTTCAGGAAGTCTGCTGAAAGATCAATGCCACTTTACGGGTTGCCGATTTCAAGCAAATTTTCTTATGCCAATTTTCTGGATCCCTTTCTGCTCAACTTAATATTTGTGTGTGCGTGTGTGTCACAGGCTGCAAGACATCATGCTAGGCCAAAGCAATTTATAATGAAATTGTGTTAGCGGCTTCCTTTCCTTCTTTGAGGGCCTGCTGCAAATATAACTACCAGCACAGGTATATGTTTTTGGTTCCACTGCATAAATTGCCACCTTAATCAGTATACTTATGTGGCAACGACAAGTAATACTAGCCAGACTAATAAGAGCAAGTGATAGAGTGCATCCAATTAATACTAGCACATGTTAGATATGCTACAGCTATATGTTGGATATTAAAATTCTGATATAGATAGGGCTGTAGCGAATCATGGATTAAAATTATGGGTACGCTCGGAATGAAGATTGGTAAAGTAATTTGACATAAGACAGTAATATATGTTCTCATGTAGTTTGCATTCACATGGATACTAGACAGATAATGATGAGTAATGATTGTAGTTTCTCTCTAGACAGATAATGATGAGTAATGTACAGCAATGGTGAGATACTGAAATTTCAATGTCTAAGATAGAAGAACATTTTTCTGCACCCTAACAGGATATAGTATAAACCAAATCAATATTAAAAAAGTAAAGTAGTTGAGAAAAACAGTAACATAATACAATGTGTATGGTCAATTTCATGCATCTACATAAATTATATGCAAGAACAATGACTTTTAATCTTTCTAATACCTACAAATTTTTTTGTGTACAAGAAACTACTAGCCCGTGACATGCTTTACACGTTTGCTTTCCAAATTGTGTTTTGTTCTTGTGAAGTAGTTCATTCTTGTACTCCTTGAGCCAACTTCTCGTTCATGTGCATTTCTTTGTTTGTAAATAAGTTCGATAATGACACGGTACTGTGGCAGCGATGACGACTAATAGCTAATACTTCATTTCCACATGATGTAAGTTGGCGGGGCGACGATGACATCGACATGGTGTTGCGGTGAGGATTTCCTCGACACAGGGATGCAGTGATTGTGACATTACACGTGGTTGCGATGGTGGTGGCGACGGCGACAATGGCGATGGTGACGACATCAAGCACTGGGCTACTGCGTCGACAATGATGGTCACCTTGTAGAACTGATATATATGGTTGAATGTATGAATTGTATAACCCATTTGAATATATGGACGCATGTACAAATATTTGGATGCATGGATGAATTTTATAACTGTTTTTATAAATCCACAAATACTTAGTGGTGGCGTTGATGGTTTTGCACACGTCACTACTACTAGTGAATAGTAGCGACGTGGGTAAATACCCACGCCATTGCTATTTTACTTAGTGGTGGCATGACTAAATAGTGTCATGTCAGCAGTAACAAAAATACCAATGACGTGGCGCTTGACGCCATAGGTATTTTTTAACTGTGGCGCCATATTGGTGGTATCGACCCCTCACGCAAGCAATGTGGTTTTTAGAAAGCCGACACTAGCATTTTCTGCACTAGTGATTGAACTACATTTACTAGTTGAGGATATAATTTCCTTTATTTCCGTGGATGCATATGAGAGCTAATTTCTCATCTGACCATGTTTCTCCCCCTTTTGATCTCATTTGGGGAGAATAGTGGTTGTATGAGATACTTCCACTTCTTATGACACATTATTTGCATGCATAATGTGATTTCGTGACGTCTTTGTCATAAGCAAATGTATGTGGCAGATTTGCAGTGTGTTGCAAATATAAGATTGAACTTCATCTTCAGCTTTCTAAGTACGTGAATATGATGACTGAATGTCCATAGCATTTCTAACTTATTGGCATTCATTGTGGTATGAATTTTCCCCTAATGCTGAAAAAGTCCTTATTTCAAATGTAATCAACATCCGGGCTATAACCAATTTCCCTGATAGGAGCTTCAGATACTTATGATTGATGGATAAATATATAGTTATACTCACATGGATCCCAAATTTAATGTGATGGCCCGTTAATGTACGTTGGAGTGCTGATATCGATATATAAACGAATTATCACAGATGATAAATACTTGCTTAATTTCCAAGTACTTACCGCAAGGGGAAGCAGTATGATATGCATTTAGTGTTTTCTAGAATAGATTGATGGCGTGTAAGACCGCATGTCACCGACAAGATGTTGGTATATTAAAATTCTATAGAAGTTGCCATTTAATTATATTATGTTCTTTTGATAAATAATTAATTTACATCATTCTCAATATGTACGTGAAGTACTTGATAAAATCACAAATGCTCATGAAAACTGCATTCAAATGGGTATACCCATATGGTTGAATAATTTTCTTCTAATTTTATAATTTGAGAAATTAAATTAGTAGGATCATGGGTTTGGTGGAGATTAGAGACCCACATAAAGACATCTACCAGGTGTTTATTGATACCATGAATATATCTCCCAAAATGGTCGACTAGTCTACATATATTTTCTTGAATGTGGGCAAGAAATTTGAGTGGCCAGTTTACTAGATACTATTTTAAGGTGAGAGAGCCTTCATGTTTATAATTATGTAACTTTTAAGTTGTGACCAACAGAATTGTCAATAATTTTGGTATCATCTCTACTCTAGGGTGAACAAGGCGATCATGCAAAATCTTCAATTCATGAAGATTCCAGAATTTAGTTCTGACGCAACTAAGTTCAGTATAAATTTTTATTCATTCAAATATCATGTCGGAAGGACATGATATAATGGATAACATACAATGGCGAAGCTATGTGCACTTCTGGGGGGGGCTGCCCCCCCCCCCAAGATTAGAGAAAACAGTGAAGATTTTCTTCTAGGGGCTTAGATTGAAGAAAAAAATAGTAATTAGCCCCCCCCCCAATCAATCATATGTCCCGCTCTGCCCCCCTCCCCCCCCCCCAGCCAGTCTGTGCTAGCTCTGCCACTGATAACATACCTCATGTAGTAGTTTGGTTATAGGCTGATAATGTGTCTAGATAGTTGTGAGACAAACGAGGTTTCCAAAATATCTTGGTGGGAGTTTATTCTGCAAGAAATCTATAATTGCAAAGGAGTGTATCCCCTATCGGACCGTACTATTTATATCTTTTGATGAAGATCATAAGTACAATCTGCATGCAGAATACTTTCTGGTACATATCGAAGTGAGCTTCAAGATTATCCCATTGAACTCTCGTTTAATAATACTTTTTTGGTATAACCCAATCAAATGCTTGAGAACATTCATACCTATGATGATTCATACGATAACATGTTTAATAAACAGATAGTTATCTTATACTTTTGGTAGGTCAATATGATTTTGCTTGTTATTTTATCTGCACTTTACATTGGTTTCTCGTGGTTCTTTTTGTAAACATTGAGATTCTTCGTATTTTGAATAGTAGTATGAATTTTAGAGGATGACTTATGACCCGTAGGGTGTATTTAATGATTCTTCATAAGAAGATAACATATCTTCTTATCCTGAAATGGGGATGATAATATTGTTGTATTTACATCAAAATGTGATGTAAAATGTTTTGTAAGTTTGAATCAGATTTATATTTAAGTTATCTGATCACAAATTATCAACCTGGAGTTTTATATATAACAAAATTGGAAGTTGAAATGGAGTAGAAGTCCTAAAAATAAATGAGTGAATATTCACATTGTTTTTATGTGGCATATATCTCCAAGATGGAGGTTGCGCGAAAGTAATGGTTATCCAATTTTCTGTCATCTAAAAGAGCGATTTAGCAAAATATCTTTATTCCGGGTTTGCATTTTTCTGAGTGAGGCATTATATTTTATTTTCTAACAAGATAATATCATTAACTATCATGATTTCTTTCTCAAAGTCTAAAATGTTGATAACTTCTCCAAATAATTGTTATTCAAACATGTCAAAACAATTCTTAATGATTAAATTTATATTTTTTCATTTTATTAAATAGTTATAAGTAAATTTCTCTTTCTTTTATGTATGTCCCTAAAATTGTTGTAATCATTCGACCTATTCTTATATTTATTACTTTTTTCCAGTTTTGTATAGTAAATAATCATTATTTTTAAATAATTATAGGCTCAATTTCATCAATTGAATAATTTTATTTATACCAAACTTTTATATTTTTCTATAACTCAATTATATGAAATCAAATAAATAATATACTTTCCTAAACTTAAACCATTTTCTTTTATAGAAGTAACATTTTATATAGTAAGTATGCCTTTAAAAGATATTTAAACAAATTCTTCTTAGAATTACGAAATTAGAAACCTTATTTAATTAATTTATGCCACCTTGTATTAATATAGTCCATATGTATATATTTGTATGTGTAGCTTTAAATATATTGGTAGAGATTTCTAAAGTACGGTATAATAAATACGTTGACATTGATTTTTAGTTTACTGTTATTTATAACCAAATCAAGAACTCTAGAGTGTGCAGTGTCTACAAGGAACTTTTTGACAATTCATCGAGATATTCTCTTATATTTTTTTCGAAACAAATGTGTCTTACGTATTATGGTGTGCTTGATAATATATTGATGATGCGTGTTTGTTTTGTAATTGGTATGAAAGTATCATTGCTCGCATTCAACAGATCATGCAGAACGTTCTCCAAAGAAAGAGAAGCACCCTAATCAAATTATCAACTTCTCATAAGATTTATTTGTTTTATGTGTTGCACAATATTGGTCTGTGTTGTGAACATAAACCCGAAAAACCAGGCCGGGATGATGAAGATGGGCTCCGATGATGGTTTCCCCCCTCCGGTAGGGTGTCGGAACGGGCTCCCAGTTGGTTTTTCGTGGCTACGGAGGCTTGCGGCGGCGGAACTCCGATCTAGGTTTCTTTCTGGGGGTTTCTTGATTTATAGGAGCGCTTGGTGTTGGAATCACGTCAAGGGGACTCCCGAGGGGCCCACAAGCCAGGGGCGTAGCCTAGGGGGGTGGTCGCACCCTGGTGGCTTATGGCCTTCTTAGGACGCCTCTCCGGTATCTTTTTGCTCCAGTATTTTTTATATTTTCCAAAAATATTCTCCGTAAATTTTCAGCCCATTCCGAAATTTTTTACTTCTGCACAAAAACGACACCATGGTAGTTCTCCTGAAAACAGCGTCAGTCCGGGTTAGTTCTAATAAAATCATACCAAAATCATATAGAATTATTGTAAACATGGCATGAATTCTTCATAAATTATAGATACGTTGGAGACGTATCAGTAAGGCAGAGACGGAGGGTGACCCTCGGGGGGAGGGCCTCTATAGTGTTACGGTTTCCTACCATAGGAATTCGCATGTCTCAGTGGCAAGAGACATCCACTAACAGGCCTAGTGTGTAAAGGGAGCCCACCTCTAAGGGTGGCCCCTTTACCACATAGGAAGGACATACGAATCTTACCCCTTCGATTCCAGTCTCCGGGGGCGCTAATACCAGGTACCGATTTCCAGAGGTACCGATGCCAAAGCAAAGGTACCGATCAACAAGGTACCCATTCCAAAAGTACCGATCCTTTGAAATCATGCTTTGCTATTAAAGGGAATTCCTCCTAACGTCGGAAACTCTATTTATTTAGGATCGGTCTTCCTCGTCTGTTTCCTCAAGTGTTCGATCACTCCTCACCGACCTTGTTCTGAATAGTATTGCTAGATTATTAAAAATCTTGAACAAGACCGACATAATGAACTACCATCCATTTCAATTGATACTAAAATAAAGGGAATAAATATCAGGTTTAGCCTTTGCAAATTCCACACATTTTACAGATTTCCTGATCTCTTAAAAAAAGAAAAACCCAAGGAAAGGCAGGTTTTCCGAGCAAGAAATAGTTTTACCTCTTTGAGACCCTAGCTATCGAGGGCCCGTTCTTACCCAGGAAATATTGGGTACCACAAGGCCTGTTTTCTTAAAAGAATCTGCCTTTAAACGCGTTCCACAAAAAGGAAAGTAGGCCCCTATTTAGAGGGAAACAGGAAACCCCGACTTTGGCAGGGCGAACTTTTTAAGTACGTGGAAAAGTGGCAAACCAACCAATGTTACTTTTCCCAAGTTTTTTGGAAATAGGAAAAGCCATATTATGATCACTGAAACTTTTGATAGCGCTGAGTTGTTACTGAAGTCTCTCGGTTTTCTTGAAACTTGGTTATCATGATTTGGTTCCGCGGAACCAAAAAACAACGACCAATGATAAGAGAAAGAGCAATTTTTTTCATTCCCACGGCGCCGTGGAACTGAGCAGCCTATAGTCGAAAGGCGAGAAAATTCTATTCCGACTAAGTGAGTCACAGGAATGACCTATTCCTTTATTCATGTGCCACATGATGGAACATGAAGGGGAACATGGGCTTGTGGCCCGGAAACTAGGTATCTTAGCCTTTTCTGAACTCGGCTCGTATGCATGAAGGAATCTTTCTCTTGTGTTACATAAAAATTTCTACGTCACTGCTAAGTTTATTTTCTTGCCAGGTGCTTCTAGTTTACTTCCCGCAAAGTAGTTTCATACTAATTCTAGGTAAAGCAAGCATTAGTGTGCGTAGAGTTGTATCAGTGGTCGATAAAACTTGAGGGGATATTTTTCTACCTTTAGCTCCTCGTTGGGTTCGACATTCTTACTTATCGAAAAAGGCTACAAACGATCCCCTACACTTGTGGGTTATCACTGGCCACGTGCCCGGGATTTAGTCTCGGTTCGTGGCCAACCGGGACAAAAGGATGGGGCCTTTAGTCTTTATTTATTAGTCCTGGTTTGTGAACCGGGACTAAAGGCCCTTCCCAATCGGGATTAATGGTCGTTTCTGCACTAGTGCTTCCCCAGTCTCCCTAAATATACTCACCCTAGCCGCAACCGAGTAAAAGTGACGCCTCTCTTTCTCACACCCCCATGTCGCCCTATCTTTTCTTCTCCGATCACCTTGTTTGAGCACCTTTTGTTTTTACTCCACTAACTATAAGGGATTGGCTACCGTTAGTGAAGTAAATTTTTACTACACTAACTTTACTCCACCAGATCCTTCCTTAACTTTTAGGGCTCAGTTAAAAAATCCCTAAGGGACGCTAAGGGCCAACTCGCCTTCTCCTCCTGCTACTGTTGTTTAACTGCTCAAGTGACCCAGAAGAGAAGATGGCTACATCCACGGAGGCCATTGCACTCACGTTGGATTGGAGCTCCTCGCTATTTGATGTCAGGACATATATCATTGTTTTTAGATAAAAGGCGCCGGTCGAGCCTTAAAAGAGCTCGAACCTAGCCCAACTTTTACTTAACAAAGCCATCAACCGGTCAGGATTACAAGGGCACCAAATTACAAAGGAGAAGCAAAGCAAGCCAAGCGGAAAAAAAGATACAGGGCACTAGGCAGAATAACACAAAGGCAAAGGCAGGAGCGCCGATGCCGACAGCCAACACTATGCCTACACTAAAGCCAACTGAGAACACGGTAGGAGGGTCACATCGAGCAACCATCGAGTGCCGACTGCATCCACAGGCCAAACTCTGGCAACACTTCACTACTAGGGAAAATCCTAGTAGTAGCGCGGATTAAACAACTAGTAGTAGCGCGGGTGCCTGCGTTACTACTACGGCGCTAAAGCTAACTTGTAGTAGTAGCACGGGTGGACCGGTGCTACTGCTGCGTCTGCTAGTAGTAGCGTGATTGCTACCCGCGCTACTACTATTAATTTCAAAAACAAAAAAATTCTCGATCCCGTGCGTGCTGTCAATGGCAACAATGGTTCGATCTAGCACCGGCAGGGGTCGCCGGAGGTGCGGAAGGGCAGCGGTAGACCAGATCTAGCGACGGCTGCTCCAGAGGGCCCGGATCCATGGCCGAGCAAGGCGGCGACGTGGGGCTCCTCTTCGCAGCCAAGGCAGCGAGCTCCTGGTCGTCCATCGTGACGAATTGCACGGGCAAGGACATGGGAGGGCGAGTCAAACCAGA
The DNA here is from genome assembly GCA_022496015.1 of Hordeum marinum. Taxonomy (NCBI): domain Eukaryota; kingdom Viridiplantae; phylum Streptophyta; class Magnoliopsida; order Poales; family Poaceae; genus Hordeum; species Hordeum marinum. Next base: position 504,578,697 of record CM039676.1, read on the forward strand.
GGGATAGAGAGAAAAAGAAAAACAAGGGAGAGAGGAAGGAGATGGTGGTAGCAGCGGGTTTGATCGCCGGTGGTCAGGTGCTCCATCGTGGTGGCATAGAGGCGAGGGGGAGACGGGCGAGCTCCTGGACGCTAGCGAGGCGAGGAGGTGAACTCGTTGGGCGCCATGGAGGAGGAGCTGTGCTTGGGCAGGAGCACCATAGGATAGCCTATGGAGAGAGGGGGAGAGTGAGGGAGAGAGGAGGGATTCGGCTGAGGATATGGACACTTCACCTACCTTGTACTTAGTAGTAGCGAGGGGTATAAACCCGCGCTACTACTATCAACTTAGTAGTAGCACGGGTTTATACCCCTCGCTATTACTATGGCATATCCCAAGAGGGCACGGTAGAGACCACTTAGTAGTAGCGAGGGTTATAAACCCACGCTACTACTATCAACTTAGTAGTAGCAGGGGACATAAACCCACGCTACTAGTAAGTAGCAGTAGCAAGGGGTATAAACCCGCGCTACTAGTAAGTGTCTACTTATAAGCTTTTCCCTAGTAGTGCAGTTGTCTCCGCCATCGCAAAGGGCCACTACCCTTTCACCCAGGCTCAATGGGTGCCGCACCGGCGGCCGGCAGAGTGGCTACCACAGAGCCCAACTCAAGGTGCCCGAGCTGCCATGGGAGAAGCAAACGGAGCTGGCCCACTAACCACGGGAGACCAACCAGACGAGGACCAAGCCGGTAGAGGTAGCACAAAGCACCAGAAGAGCATTGTCAAACGAAGGCGCACGCCCGTGGAGAAGAACGAATAGGACATCACAATGCACCCAGCGAAGCTGAGCAAGATGTAGCAGGAAATCCAGGCCATCATGCTTCAAAACCAGGACACCAACCGCTTCACCACCAAGAGCAACTCCCAGTCGCCGCCTTCAAGAAGGAGCATGTCAAGGTGCCGTCGACGCCCAGAACAGGGGAGCATCGGCTTTCTCCGGAGCTCAGGAGGGAGGCGGGAGGGCGAGAGGCCACCCCAAAGCCTCCAGGAAGGGGATCGATGCCAAATGCATCGACTTTAATGGGCCGCCGCGCCGGCCAGGTTTCCCCCGGAGCCTCACCCAAACGCCAGATCTGGCTAGCAAGCACCAAGAGACGAAGGATACATCCACCTGGAACCAGTGCCGGCACGGATCGGAATGGATCAGGCTAGAACGAAGCTTCTCCACGAAGGCCCAACGGACTGCGAGGCGCCGCCGCTGCACCTTCGTGACCACCATGCTGCCCGCACAACCATGGAGGATGCCCACTAGAACCCTTCGACGCCACCCGCCGTCCAAGCGACGACGCGCGCCATCGGCCGGGGTTGTCCCCTCGGGAGCCAAAGCCCTCCATCCAGAGAGGAGGCGCCAGATCCCCGCCGCCACCTTCATCAGGGCCACGCGCCAGCGCCGCGATGCCCTCTAGCAGCGGCGAAGGGGAGGGAGAGAGGGGGAAAGTGTGGCGGCGACGCTAGGGTTGCCCCCGAGTCGCCACAGAGGGGCGACGCGGGGGAGGGGGCATATATCATTGTTGCTGCAACCCTCATCTTGCAACCAAAGACAAACCAGATTTGTCGTTAAGCTCTGGAATCGAGGAGATTGTAAGTGTATGCCTTTCGGATCACATGATCCGGCTTATTAAAAAATCGCATTCAACAAGCATGTTAGGTAAACGAACATACGGTAAAAACGAGTAAAAATCTATCAGTCAAATTTGTGAGATGTTGGATATGAAGATGATAGGCAGATCTTTTATTCGCCCTCCCTTCCATCAATTTCCTATTTATTGTTCATTTTGTCCCGGGGTCACCGAGCAACCCTTCTCCTTCCATCGCAGCCAGCCGTGTCGCCGTCATATTAAGCCCGGGTGTTCTCCAATTCGAGAGGGTTCAAAACCTCCAACTCGCCTCTGTTTGTGATACCATGCGTCCTTCCCGGCTTCGGCCCGTTCCTAACCTGGCCTCATTGCCGCCCCCAGTTTGGCGGCCCAGTCTTGGGCCTCGTGCGTCGCTTCTCTGCTCAACAGAATCGACCGACATGATTTCAAATTTCAGACAAAACGATAATTAGCAAATGCAAAAAAAAGACTGAATTATCGCACCGAAGCCCTGATCCGCAGTGTAGTCCTCCCCTTGTCCAAGCGAATTCCAGTCATTTTCTTAGCGACTTTGACGGTTTCCTTGACGACCGAGGAGCTTAGGTGGCCATCCCTGCACCTGCTCCTAGTCCCACTCCCATCCCACTACTCATCCACTCGTCACGCTCCAGCTGCCGGCCGGCCCCCACCTCCGCGACACGCTCCGCACGCGGTCTCCACTCGCTCCATCTCCGGCCGGATCCCCTTTCCTTTCCCCCCAGGCGCTCGCGCAGTCCATCGCCATCACCTCTTTCTTGCTTGATTTGATCCCCAAGAATCCTCCTCCATCTTCACTTTCCATCTCCGCCGGCCGGGATCTATCTTAAGCTAGTGATTTCATTTTGTAATTGCCGTGAAAAATAGAGATGGGGTCAAAAAAATTGGGTAAGGAAACTAATCACAAAATTTGAAGACAACACGACCATAATTCAGAATCAGTGGGAGTTAAGGACTTGGCATGTTTTAGCCGCGCTCTTCGGTTGCCCTGGGCATGGCTTGAGTGGTGCAGCAACCCGCGCCCTTGGCTGGACTCTCCCATCCCATATGACCGCACGGACAAATCGCTCTTCTCTGCTTGCACGGAAATAACCCTCGATGATGGGCAGCGCGCAAGGTTCTGGACTAACCGTTGGATGCGTGGCATGGCTCCTGCGGATGTTGCTCCCGGACTGTTTTGCTTGGCTCGACGGAAAAATCTCTCTATAAAGGATGCGCTGGCTGCCAATAGATGGATGAAGGGTTTGGAATGCATCAACTCCGAGCAACTCCTGGACCAACTTGTCAATCTTTGGGACATGCTACAGCACACGGTCCTCTCTGATGCTCCTGACAACATCCGTTGGAAGCTCACGAATAACGGCTGCTACTCTACTGCGACTGCTTATAATGCTTAGTTCATTGGTCGCATCACTGACCCCTGCTACACGCAACCTGGAAGATCAAGAGCGAGCCCAAGGTGAAGTTCTATTTGTGGCTGTTGGTCCAGAACAGGAACTAGACAGCGGATCGTCTTACTATGAGGGATTGGTCGCACAACGAGAAATGCACCTTTCGTGACCAGGAACTCGAGTCGGCCGCTCATTTAACTCTCACATGTTCGTTTGCCCGGGAGGTTTGGCATTCCTTCCTTCGAAGTGACCCTCATGTGGCCAATGCTGGTACAATATCAATGACGATCAAGGGATGGTGGAGAAGGATCTGGGCCTTGCGCAAGCACCTGGATTCCCGCACACAAATCTCCACCGCCGTTTATGTGGCTTGGAACCTATGGAAAGAGAGGAACAGGCGCACATTTGAAGGTAAAAGGTGCTCCCCGGAAACCATTGCTACGACGGCCAGAGATGAAGTTTCCTTGTTCAAGGAGGCTACCGTATAAAACTTAGAGCATCTCCAGCCGTTGGCCCCTCCGGGGCCGATTTTGAGCGCCGCCTGGGGGCGAGCCGGCACTAAAATCGGCCTGGGGGCTCGGCCACCCAGTCGCGTCCCTGGGGGTTCCCCATAACGTCGCTTTCAGCCCATTATGGGCGTAGAAACGGCCCAAGAATGGCCCAAACATTCGGGTTTTTATGAAAAATATAATACAAAATACTTTAAAAAAACTATGTCGTCCCGTCGTCGTTGTCCCGTCGCCGTGCCATCGCGTTCTACATGTCAAGGAGCTTGTAGAAGTTGGTGTAGTCGCCGCCGTCGTCCCCGTCCCCGTCGCTGTCGTCGTCGTCGCTGTCCGGCGGGCCGCGGCCGCCGTCCCTACTGCACCCCTGCCCTGTGTCGCCGAGACGGTGCAGGTCGGAGTTGGAGGGGCTGGGTGTCTCCCCGTCGCTATCATCGTCGAGGATGATGAGGCCGGCGATCTCCTCCTCGCGGCGGGCGCGGTGGCGAGCCTCGATCTCCTCGAGGGCCCGGCGCTGCCGCTCCACCTCCTCCCGGACGTAGTCATCCCGAGCCCACTTCAGGGCGGCCTCTTCGTCGGTGGCGGCCATGGCCAGGTGCTCCTCCTTGACCACCACCGCCGGCTCCTTCTTCGGCCTGACAAGGCGGAGGTGGTCGCGGGGAGGTGAGGGCTCGCGGCGCCGACCCTCATTGATGGTGATGCCACCGCCGCTGCGGCCGCTACGGCCGCTGCGTCGAACGAGCGGCGACAGCAGGCCGGGCTCGGCCTTGACGGCGATGAGCGGCATGCGCTCGCCGGAGGACTGGGAGGACTGGGAGGACTGGGAGGAGAACGAGAACGACGACGACGGCGTTTTCATACGCCGAGGCTTCCACGACGAGCCCCTCCGGCAGGAGACGGACGTCGCCTCCGGGTACCCGAGGCGCGGCTCGTTGCCGGCCTCAATGTGCTCGAGGACGGCCTCGAGCGTGCGTCCGGGGACGCCCCACCAACACCGGCAGCCCTTGCTGTTGTTGCGGCCGATCGCGGGGCCGCCGTTGGTGGAGGCGAGCTGCTCCTCGCGGCGGCGCTCAAAGTACGCCGTCCAGAGGGAGGTGCTGTCTGGGGCGTACCTCGGCAGCCGGCGATGCTCCTCGGACAGGGTGGACCTGATCCGGGCGATCTCGGAGCGTCGCTCGCCTCCGATGGGCACCGGTGGCACAGAAACGCCGCCCGCGCTGAGCCTCTAGTTGCCGGGCGCCCGCATGTCCGGCGGCACCGGGTACTCCGCCTCGAATAGCAGGCAGGCCTCGTCCTCGTGTAGGTGACAGCGGCCGAAGCCGTTGAGGGCCGCACCATCGCCGGGGTAGCGCTTGGCCATTGCGTTGCGGGGGTGGGTGGGGAGAGGAGAGATCGCGGTGGGAAGAAGAGAGATCGCAGGGTGGGGGAGAGGAGATTGCAGGCGACGAGGTGTGGCGAACACCAGCGAGTTCGCCTTTTATAGCGGCGAGCAGGCGGCACCGTGCGGACGCGTGGGAGGCGAGGTGTGGACGCGCGGCGTCACCCCGTGAACGCCCATACTGACTGCGCCGCCCCGTGAATGCTGGCTCATCAATGGAAGGCTGACCGGCGGGGCAGCCTTGGCATTGATTCGATTCCCCGTGAGGAAATCGAGGCGATGAGGACGACGACGCGCGCTCGGGGTCGCTGACTCGGCGGACCCACCCCGGTTTCGCGCCAAAACATTTCGCCTGGCGCCCCCAGGCGCCTCCCAGCGCGCCGGGTTCGGCCTGGGTATGCCGGCGCTAAATTAGGCCCTAACCGGCAAAAATTGGACTCGTGGGGGCACGACTGGGCCGATTTTCGATCGCCGGCACAAAAAAAACGACCTTTGGAGGGCCTCTTTGGGGACGGCTGGAGATGCTCTTAGAGTACGTAATGGACAGAGCTGTACGTCAGCACACTTACAACACAAATATTTAATCAATGCTGTTACGCTTACGCATGTATGAACTTAAACGTCGCAAATTTTCAATCAATCGCGTTCTTTCCAAAAGGAGGGGTGACCCCTCGAGGCCTAGCAAGCAAGTTACAGACTGTATGTGGAATATAAATAAGCTGGGCGAACAAGCCACTAATAGCTAGCTAATGCACCCCCAAGAAGGCTTGTGCAGCAGGAAGCACTCCCGGGTTCGGCGAGCGAAAAACGACGGCATTGGAAGCATGCTCGGGTCAGGTGAGTCGAGGAAACTCGGGCCACAGAACATAGGGCCTATGCACGGCGCTCTCGGTATCAGAACCATCGCCGTTGTGTCGTCCTCCTGGTCCTCCTTGTCGCCCGTCCAGCTAACGCGGTCAGCTTATGTCGGGCGAGGCTTCTTGTGCGTGTCCCAGCGATCAGTGGAGGTCGCGCGGCTGGCCGGCAGCCCCTTGTTGCTATGCCACCTCCCGCACGGGCTCGTGCTGCTTCGCCGGCTCGACGAGGACGTGCCGCTGCTGCCGGAGATGTGCTTGTTAATTTATGTCCCAATGCTCGCAGGACGAGGCGCGGCCGGGACTTGAGCTGCTGCAGCACGACGAGGCTGGGGTCTTGGGCTTCTTGTCATTCTTGTGCGCGTCCCACCTGTGGACGGAGTCGGCCCGACCGGGCTTGTACTTGGGGTTGGAGGCGAACGATGCCGGCAGGATGATGAGACACGGCCGCATCGGCGGTGTCGGTAGAAGACCCGGGAGAAGCGAAGAGGCTGCTTTGGCCATTGCTCGCTCAACGGACGTCATCGGTGATCTCAAGAAACCCAAGCGCTTTGAGGGCATGTACTAAGGAAGCATAACCTTACTAGTGCCTCACCTCTTCCACTTAAGCAAAGATAGATGGATCACTATTTAGTCTGTCAAATGCCCAACGCATACAGCTGTCCCCATGAGGTACATGCATGACATATACATACAAGCTTTTTACTTTACTTCCCAGCAACGAGAGGACTAGCTTGCCCCGTCTCTCTCCCTTTTTTCCTCCCTCTTACTTTTGTCAGTCAAGAGGCTACCTCCTCTGCAAGATCACGCTTTAATCTGCAAGCTACCATTTGTGCTTAGCTGGACTGTTGAGCCTGACGTGGAGTGTTGGAGCAGCCGTCCAGGATGGAGCGTTGGCCGTGGAGGTGCCTTGGCCGGGGAAGGAACATACGATCGATCTGATGGTAGTACGAGGGATGGAGTTGGGTGATGTGTGCGTATATCCTAAAACAAGATTCGAGCTCGAACCCCTGGCTCCTCAGCAATTTGGGGAATTCACGCCGTTCTGGGCCGTCCGATCTCGTCCAAAACTGATTCTGGTCGTCGGATCGGCACCCCGTGAGCAGTGCCCCTGCCCCCGCCTCGTTTTGTTCACCCCTCTATTTTGGGCGTGTCTCGCTGTTGTGTGGGACAGGGCCGGACCGACAAAATTTAAGGCCCCGTGCGAAACTAAACAATGGGTCCTGTCTCAAAAAAATATATACTAGCGAGCAGTTATAATGTATATATATATCTTGTACAAAAATTATAATGTACAGTATATAATATAAAGTCTTACATAACAATTGGACATATGAAAAAGTAATACCTATCCAACCCCCGATTGCTATTTATTTGAACATCCTCCTTCTTTTAGTTCATCAATTTAAAAAATCACAAACAATGTTCAAAAACAATTAATTTTGGAAAATAAATAACTGAATTTGAAAAAAAGTTCATTAAAATTTACAAAGTTCATCAATTTTGAAAAAAGGTTGGTCCAATTAAAAAAGCAGATCTCTTTTAAAATGGTTCACGAATTTTAAAGAAATCACGCATTAAAGAAAACAAAAAAGAATGAGAAAACATATAAAAGATAAATAATAAACGGAACTGTAGAACAACCTATGAAAGAATAAAAACGAAATACTTGTACAATTAGGTGGTCATGTCCTAATGGTTGAGGCTGACCTCCCGTAATGAAGTTGATGGGGTTCGATTCTCCATGGCTGCACATTTTTTAGGCCGCACATCTGGCACCACTGTGGGCCTGGCCCTGGTGTGGGGTAAGCCGCGTGTGGACCGTGACTGTCAGCGATGGTGTCTGAGGAGGCACCCAGTGTATGGTTTTTGCGGTCAAAATATCGTGCCACTGCGTGTAATTCCAGTGCCATGCCGAGGGCATTTTTGTCTTTTCACGTAGAGGGTGTATAAAAGCCAGTGGCTCCCGTGGACATGACCTAGCGCCCGCCTCGCTCCTCCTGCACTCGTGCCTCTCCCTCTCTGGACCTAGCCGCCTCCTCGCCCGTGCGCCCACCACCCCTCCCTCCTCCCACACCCGCGCTGCCCATGCTGTCGCGCCGCCGCCATCGTGGGTGCTTGGCCCGGCCCCCATCCTCGACATCACGTCGCCCTGGAAGAGCTCGAGACCGGGCGCAGTGGCAAGCGAGACGGCGGCCTTGGAAGAGCTCGAGCCCGGGCGCAGCGGTGAATACCGAATCCTAACCCTAGCTACTCCCCACGCCGCCGCCGTCTCCTTCGCCCAGCTTGCTGGATCCCCGCCGTCAACTTCTCCGGTGTCATTGTCGTGGGGGAAGGAGGAGCGCCCCCACACTCACCTCTCCTCCTCCCCTCATCACGAGCCAAGACAAAGAGGGTCACCGTGGCCGACCAGGTCAGGCGGCGCATCCAGATCTCCATCCATCCACGACGCCCTCGGGAGGAGAGGAAACCATGTTGTTCCCGGCGGAGCACGCTGTCGTCGCCGCCGCCGCTCATTCGCGCCTCCTCCTCCCCTCACTGGATCGCGACCGGCCCTTCCTTGTGCCATTGTATCATCTTGACCGCTCATAACATTGAGGCTTTTAGCATCTTGAATCTTTTTTGCTTTGTACTGAACTTGATGCAAACCAGTTGTCTTATTATACGACACTGCCACTCTAGGTTTTTGGAACAATTTTGTCATGTGATAGCAAAGTTAATTATCCTATTGGCTTAGTATTCTCAGCTTACAATGTTTTTGGTATATCTCAATTTTACTGATATGAATTCATTCATGAAGTAAATTCATTGTTCCTCTACCTCCGTCATTTGGTTTTGCATTCATAGGAACGCACTGAACATGTTCTGGCTACAACCAGACCACCGGGGATCGAACTTCATGTCGAGTCGCTGTCTTTTGTAGTCTTAAAAACGCTCTGCTATCTTTTGTAGTCTTAAAAACGCTCTGAACTCGATGCCAAATCTGGGTTCCTCCTGAGAGCATCTCCACCCACGTCCTCAGGACATTTTTTTAGGCTTGGTTTTAGGTTCGGTGTTATTTTTTTTATCGCCCCTAGGACGTCAAAATAGCGCTGACGTACCCAAGCAAAACCCAGCCCGCTGGAGGTTTCTTGGGGATGCCGGCGGAAGTTTCGACGAATCGCGTCCCCCACGTGTCATTTTTCTTGACGCACTTAATCATTTTCCACATAAACTTTGGCTTGGTGTGGGGTATGGCTCATGCACTCTTATTTTCGCCGGATGAACCATTTGGTCTCCAAGACATCAACTTTTTTGGTTCGATGGTGTTCTTAGGACTCCAACGGCTGGAAATGCTCTGACTTAGCATTGTCTGTTTGACCGAAAAGTTAGGACCGGCCGCGCCCTCGCGCCAAGGCGTGACCCCAATCTAGTATAGATTACCGCTGCTCAGCAAGGGGACACCGGCCGAAACCCAGTCTGGCTGCAAGATGGACTCCATTTCGAATTAGGGCCAAGACCGTGTACAAGACCCCATTTCGAATTAGCAGTACGTACCCTAGCTAGATGAATGAGATGCCGTATGTGCGTACGGACGCTTCGGCAACCCGGCCGGCAGCGGGGTTGAAACGTTGAATCCACACGTACGTACGCCCACATTATAATTTACAAGTTGCGGATGCACGTACACAGTTCCAGTTTCTTCTGTTTTCTTCTGGCGAATCAATGAAAAATCCATTGATTTTTCTTTAAGATTATGAATAATTTTCCGGAAAAGCTATCTTGGGAACCTAAAAAATCCGATTGTTCCCGGCGAAAATCCAATCACCGTTGTTTTCTGTTACACGAATCTTGGAGCAGCAGCTAGTCCACGTCATCCTAAAAGACCATTCACTGAGACAAAGGCTTGGTTCGAACACATTTTCAAATCCTCCCCTTATCTGCTGGACTCGCTCGGCTCCCACCACCCACACGGTCTCAATCTCTTCGTCGACGACGCTGGTGGCACTCCAATTCATCACGGTGAGCGTGGTAGAGGGGCTTAATGTTCAGATCAATGATGACGTCAATGTTCTCTTTGCCAAGCTAGTGGGGGAGGGAAAGCAGGTGGACATGGATGGATCAGACATGACACAACTGTTGGAAATATGCCCTAGAGGCAATAATAAATTGGTTATTATTGTATTTCATGGTTCATGATAATTGTCTATTGTTCATGCTATAATTGTGTTAACCGGAAACCGTAATACATGTGTGAATACATAGACCACAACGTGTCCCTAGTGAGCCTCTAGTTGGCTAGCTCGTTGATCAATAGATGGTCTCGGTTTCATGACCATGGACATTGGATGTCGTTGATAACGGGATCACATCATTAGGAGAATGATGTGATGGACAAGACCCAATCCTAAGCATAGCACAAAGATCGTGTAGTTCGTTTGCTAAAGCTTTTCAATGTCAAGTGTCATTTCCTTAAACCATGAGATTGTGTAACTCCCGGATACCGTAGGAATACTTTGGGTGTGCCAAACGTCACAACGTAACTGGCTGGCTATAAAGGTACGCTACGGGTATCTCCGAAAGTGTCTGTTGGGTTGACACGAATCGAGACTGGGATTTGTCACTCCGTGTGACGGAGAGGTATCTCTGGGCCCACTCGGTAAGACATCATCATTATGAGCTCAATGTGACTAAGGAGTTAGTCACGGGATGATGTATTACGGAACGAGTAAAGAGACTTGCCGGTAACGAGATTGAACAAGGTCTGGGGATACCGACGATCGAATCTCGGGCAAGTACCATACCGATAGACAAAGGGAATTGTATACGGGATTGATTGAATCCCCGACATCGTGGTTCATCCGATGAGATCATCGTGGAGTACGTGGGAGCCAACATGGGTATCCAGATCCCGCTGTTGGTTATTGGCCGGAGAGGTGTCTCGGTCATGTCTACGTGTCTCCCGAACCCGTAGGGTCTACACACTTAAGGTTCGATGACGCTAGGGTTATAAGGAAATGGTATACGTGATTACCGAAGGTTATTCGGAGTCCCGGATGAGATCCCGGACGTCACGAGGAGCTCCGGAATGGTCCGGAGGTAAAGATTGATATATAGGAAGTCCAGTTTTGGTCACCGGAAAGTTTTCGGGCTCATCGGTAGTGTACCGGGAGTGCCGGGAGGGTGCCGGAGGACCCCCGGGAGGGGTGTGACAACCAAAGGACCACATGGGCTGTTAGATAAAGTGTGCCAGCCCTTATTGGGCTGGGCAAGACTTTTGCTAAAGGCCCATGTGGCTGGAGATAAGGAGATAAGGCAAAAAGGATTTAAAAGGAGGAGATCCACCTCCCTTGTGGGAGGTGGACTCTCCCTTTAATTCGGCCGGCCATCTCCTCTTTGGAGTAGAGGCCAAGCCATCCCTCCACGTCCCTCCTCCTATATATACTTGAGGTTTTGGATGTTTTGAGACAGGATTTGATCTCTCTCTCTCACGGTGAAGCCCTACCTCTCTTCTTCCTCCTCCGCAGCGCTTAGGCGAAGCCCTGTCGGAATACCTTGCTACTCCACCACCACCACGCCGTCGTGCTGCTGTTGGAGACCTTCCCCAACCTCTCCTTCCTCCTTGCTGGATCAAGGTGTTGGAGACGTCACCGGGCTGCACGTGTGTTGAACACGGAGGTGCCGTCCGTTCGGCACTTGATCGGATCTACCGCGATCTGAATCGCTGCGAGTACGACTCCATCAACCGCGTTCTTGTAACGCTTCCGCTTAGCGATCTTCAAAGGTATGAAGATCCACTCTCCCCTTGCTCGTTGCTGGTTTCTCCATAGATGGATCTTGGTGAACGCGTAGGAAATTTTTTGATTTACTACTACGTTCCCTAACAGTGGCATCATGAGCTAGGTCTATGCGTAGAATCTATGCACGAGTAGAACACAAAGCAGTTGTGGGCATCGATTTTGTTAATATGCTTGCCGTTACTAGTCTTATCTTGATTCGATGGTATTGTGGGATGAAGCGGCCCGGACCAACCTTACACGTACGCTTACGTGAGACCGGTTCCACCGCCTGACATGCACTAGTTGCATAAGGTGGCTAGCGGGTGTCTGTCTCTCCCACCTTAGTCGGATTGGATTCGATGAAAAGGGTCCTTATGAAGGGTAAATAGCAATTGGCATATCACGTTGTGGTTTTGACGTAGGTAAGAAACGTTCTTGCTAGAAACCTATAGCAACCACGTAAAAACTTGCAACTACAAATTAGAGGACGTCTAACTTGTTTTTGCAGCATATGCCGTGTGATGTGATATGGCCAAAAGGATGTGATGTGATGCATTGTGATGTATGAGATTGATCATGTTCTTGTAATAGGGTTCACGACTTGCATGTCGATGACTATGACAACCGGCAGGAGCCATAGGAGTTGTCTTATTTATTGTATGACCTGCGAGTCAATCACAAACGCCATGTAATTACTTTACTTTATTGCTAAGCGTTAGCCATAGCAGTAGAAGTAATAGTTGGCGAGACAACCTCATGAAGACACGATGATGGAGATCATGATGATGGAGATCATGGTGTCGTGCCGGTGACAATGATGATCATGGTGCCCCGAAGATGGAGATCATAGGAGCAAGATGATATTGGCCATATCATGTCACTATATTGATTGCATGTGATGTTTATCATGTTTACATCTTATTTGCATAGAACGACGGTAGTAAATAAGATGATCTCTCAATAAAATTTCAAGAAAGGTGTTCACCCTAACTGTGCACCGTTGCTAAGGATCGTCGTTCCGAAGCACCACGTGATGATCGGGTGTGATAGGTTCTAACGTTCGCATACAACGGGTGTAAGCCAGATTTACACATGCGAAACACTTAGGTTGACTTGACGAGCCTAGCATGTACAGACATGGCCTCGGAACACGGAGGACCGAAAGGTCGAACATGAGTCGTATAGAAGATACGATCAACATATAGATGTTCACCATGGATGACTAGTCCGTCTCACGTGATGATCGGACACGGGCTAGTTGACATGGATCATGTATCACTTGGAAGACTAGAGAGGTGTCTATCTAAGTGGGAGTTCATTAATAATTTGATTAAATGAACTTAATTATCATGAACTTAGTCTAAAAATGTCCTTGCAAATTATGTCGTAGATAGCTCACGCTGTAGCTCCCCAGTTTTATTGATACAATCCTAGAGAAAAGTAAGTTGAAAGTTGATGGTAGCAATAATGCGGACTGGGTCCGTGATCTGAGGATTGTCCTCATTGTTACACAGAAAGCTTATGTTTTTTATGTACCGCTAACTGCATCACTCCCTCAAGCGTTGTCTGTAGATGTTGTGAACATATGACAGGCACTTTTTGGTGACTACGTGATAGTTCAATGCGTCATGCATTACGGCTTAGAATTGAGGCTCCAAAACGTTTTGAACGTCACGGAACATATGAGATGTTCTAGGAGCTGAGATTGTGATCTCAGGCTCGTGCCTATGTTGAGAGGTATGAGACCTCCAACAAGATTCTTTGTCTGCAAGATAAAGGAGAATAGCTCAATCGCTGAGCGTGTGCTCAGATTGTCTGGGTGCTACAATCACTTGAATCAAGTGAGAGTTAATCTTCCAAATGAGATAGTGATTAATGCAGTTCTCCAAGTCACTGCCACCAAGCTACTAGAGCTTCGTGATGAACTATAACATGCCAGGGATGGATAAGATGATCCCTGAGTTGTTCGTGATGTTTGACACCACGAAGGTAGAAATCAAGAAGGAGCATCAAGTGTTGATGGTTAAGTGAAACCACTAGTTTCAAAAGGGGCAAGGGCAAGAACGGAAAACTTCAGGAATGGCAAGCCAGTTGTTGCTCTAGTGAAGAAACCCAAGGTTGAGCCCGAACCCGAGACTAAGTGCTTCTGTTATGAGGAGAATGTTCGCTGAAGCGGAAAACCCCTAGATGCTTGGTAGATAAGAAGGCTGGTAATGTCAATGGAAGTATATTTGATATACGTGTTAGTGATGTGTACCTTGCTGGTACTCCTAGTAGCACCTGGGTATTGGATACCGGTTCGGTTGCTAAGTGTTAGCAACTCGAAATAAAAGCTACGGAGTAAATGGAGACTAGCTAGGTGAAAGGTGACGATGTGTGTTGGAAGTATTTCCAAGATTGATGTGATCACCATCGCATGCTCTCTCTACCTTCAGGATTTGTGATAAACCTAAATAAATGTTATTTGGTGTTTGCGTTGAGCATGAACGTGATTAGATCATGATTAGTGCGATACGATTATTCATATAAGTTAGAGAATAATGGTTATTCTGTTTACATGGATAATGCCTTCAATGGTCATGCACCCACTCGAAATGGTTTATCGAATCATGATCGTAGTAGTACACATATTCATAACATTGGTACCAAAAATATATAAAGTTAATAATGATAGTACCACATACTTGTGGCACTGCCGCTAAATGTCATATTGGTATAAATCGCATGAAGAAAATCCATGATGATGGATTTTTTTTGACTCACTCGATTTCGATTCGGTTGAGACATGCGAGCCATGCCTCTTGGGCAAGATGACTGAGACCCCGTCATCCAATATGATGGAGCGGGCAAGTGGCTTATTGGAATTAATACATGTTGATGTATGTGGTCCAATGAGTGTTGAAACACACAGTGGATATCGTTGTTTTTCTTTACCTTCACTGATGATTTGAGTAAATATGGGGATATTTACTTAATGAAACACGAATCTGAAATGTTTGAAAGGTTCAAGGAGTTTCAGAGTGAAGTTAAAGATCATCGTGACAAGAAGATAAATGTCTATGATATGATCATGGAGGTGAATATCTAAGTTACCAGTTTGGTATGCAATTTTAGACAATGTGCAAATTGTTTCACAGCTCACGCCTCCTGGAACACCATAGTGTGATGGTGTGTTCGAACGTCGTAGTCGTGCTCTATTGGATATAGTGAGTACTATGATGTCTCTTATCGTTTTACCACTATCGTTATGGGGTTATGCATTAAAGACAAATCCATTCACTTTAACAGGGCACCATCTAAGTCTGTTGAGATGACACCGTGAGAATTATGGTTTGACAGAAGCCTAAGCTGTCATTTCTTAATGTTTGGGGCTGCGACGCTTATGTGAAAATGGGTTTTTCACCTAGCGAGCTCGAACCCAAAGCAGATAAATGCATCTTCATAGAATACCCTAATGAGACATTGGGTATACCTTCTATCTCAGATCCAAGCGCAAAAGGTGTTTGTTGCTAAGAACGGGTCCTTTCTTGAGAAAGAGTTTCTCTCGAAAGAATTGAGTGGGAGGAAGATAGAACTTGATGAGGTTGTTGAACCTTTGTTTCAACCAGAGAATAGCGCAACACAGAAAGATGTTTCTGTAGAGCCTACTCAGTTGAAAAGGAAGTTAATGATGATGATCATGAAGCTTCGGATCAAGTCACTATCGAACCTCGTAGGTCGACAAGGACGCGTACTGCTCCTGAGTAGTACGACAACCCTGTCTTGGAAATCATGTTGTTGGACAACGATGAACCTACGAACTATGGAGAAGCGATGGTGGGCCCGGATTCCAACAAATGGCTAGGAGCCATGAAATTCGAGAAAGGATCCATGTATGAAAACCAAGTATGGACTTTGGTAGACTTGCCTGTTGAATGGCGGGTCATTGAGTACAAATGGACCTTTGAGATAATCATAGACGCTAATGGTGAAATGTCACCGTTTATAAAGCTCGACTTGTCGCAAAGAAGTTTCCGCCAAGTTCAAGGAGTTGAATGTGATGAGATTGTCTCATCTGTAGCAATGCTAAAAGTCTATTAAAATTTTGTTAGCAGTTGCTGCATTTTTCGATTATGAAATCTGGCAGATGGATGACAAAACAAGGTTTCCGTAATGGTTTCTGTGAGGAAGAGTTGTATGTGATACAACCAGAATGTTTTGTCAATCCTAAGGATGCTAATAATATGCAAACTCCAGCGATCCTTCTATGGACTGGAGCAAGAATCTCGGAGTTGGAATATATGCTTTGATGAGGTGATCAAAGTGTTTAAGTTTATACAAAGTTTATGAGAAACTTGTATTTGCAAGAAAGTGAGTGGGAGCACTATAGAATTTCTTATAAGAATATGTAGTTGACATATTATTGATCGGAAATGATGTAGAATTTCTGGAAGAGCATGAAGGGTTGTTTGAAAAGAGTTTTTTCAAAGGAAGACCCAGATAAAGCTACTATTTTATTGAGCATCAAGATCTATAGGGATAGATCAATTCGCTTGATAAGTTTTTTCGACGAAGACATACCTTGACAAGTTTTTGAAGGAGTTCAAAATAGATGGGTCAAAGAAGGAGTTCTTGACTGTATTGTAAGGTGTGAAATTGAGTAAGACTCAATACCCGACCACGGCAGAAGATAAAGAAAAGATGAGTGTCATCTCCTATGCTTTAGCCATAGGCTCTATATAGTATGCCATGCTGTGTACCGCACCTGTGTGTGCCTTGCCATGAGTCTGTCAAGGGGTACAAGAGTAATCCAAGAGTGGATCACTAGACAGCGGTCAAAGTTAGCCTTAGTAACTTGAGAACTAAGGAAATATTTCTCGATTATGGAGGTGATAAAGAGTTCATCGTAAAGTGTTACGATGATGCAAGCTTTAAAACCAATCCGGATGACTCTTAGTAGAAATCCAGCTACGTATAGTGGAGCAGCCATTTGGAATAGCTCCAAGTGGAGCGTGGGAGCAGTATCTACAAATATGAAATGGAAAGTTTGCAAAGGTACACACGGATCTGAATGTCGCAGACCCGCTGACTAAAAACCTCTTTCACGAGCAGAACATGAACAAACCCCAGAACTTATTGGGTGTTAATCACATGATGATATGATCACATGGTGATGTAAGTGTTAATCACATGGTGATGTGAACTAGATTATTGACTCTAGTGCAAGTGGGAGACTGTTGGAAATATGCCCTAGAGGCAATAATAAATTGGTTATTATTGTATTTCATGGTTCATGATAATTGTCTATTGTTCATGCTATAATTGTGTTAACCGGAAACCGTAATACATGTGTGAATACATAGACCACAACGTGTCCCTAGTGAGCCTCTAGTTGGCTAGCTCGTTGATCAATAGATGGTCTCGGTTTCATGACCATGGACATTGGATGTCGTTGATAACGGGATCACATCATTAGGAGAATGATGTGATGGACAAGACCCAATCCTAAGCATAGCACAAAGATCGTGTAGTTCGTTTGCTAAAGCTTTTCAATGTCAAGTGTCATTTCCTTAGACCATGAGATTGTGTAACTCCCGGATACCGTAGGAATACTTTGGGTGTGCCAAACGTCACAACGTAACTGGGTGGCTATAAAGGTACGCTACGGGTATCTCCGAAAGTGTCTGTTGGGTTGACACGAATCGAGACTGGGATTTGTCACTCCGTGTGACGGAGAGGTATCTCTGGGCCCACTCGGTAAGACATCATCATTATGAGCTCAATGTGACTAAGGAGTTAGTCACGGGATGATGTATTACGGAACGAGTAAAGAGACTTGCCGGTAACGAGATTGAACAAGGTCTGGGGATACCGACGATCGAATCTCGGGCAAGTACCATACCGATAGACAAAGGGAATTGTATACGGGATTGATTGAATCCCCGACATCGTGGTTCATCCGATGAGATCATCGTGGAGTACGTGGGAGCCAACATGGGTATCCAGATCCCGCTGTTGGTTATTGGCCGGAGAGGTGTCTCGGTCATGTCTACGTGTCTCCCGAACCCGTAGGGTCTACACACTTAAGGTTCGATGACGCTAGGGTTATAGGGAAATGGTATACGTGATTACCGAAGGTTGTTCGGAGTCTCGGATGAGATCCCGGACGTCACGAGGAGCTCCGGAATGGTCCGGAGGTAAAGATTGATATATAGGAAGTCCAGTTTTGGTCACCGGAAAGTTTTCGGGCTCATCGGTAGTGTACCGGGAGTGCCGGGAGGGTGCCGGAGGACCCCCGGGAGGGGTGTGACGACCAAAGGACCACATGGGCTGTTAGATAAAGTGTGCCAGCCCTTATTGGTCTGGTCAAGACTTTTGCTAAAGGCCCATGTGGCTGGAGATAAGGAGATAAGGCAAAAAGGATTTAAAAGGAGGAGATCCACCTCCCTTGTGGGAGGTGGACTCTCCCTTTAATTCGGCCGGCCATCTCCTCTTTGGAGTAGAGGCCAAGCCAGCCCTCCACGTCCCTCCTCCTATATATACTTGAGGTTTTGGATGTTTTGAGACAGGATTTGATCTCTCTCTCTCACGGCGAAGCCCTACCTCTCTTCTTCCTCCTCCGCAGCGCTTAGGCGAAGCCCTGTCGGAATACCTTGCTACTCCACCACCACCACGCCGTCGTGCTGCTGTTGGAGACCTTCCCCAACCTCTCCTTCCTCCTTGCTGGATCAAGGTGTTGGAGACGTCACCGGGCTGCACGTGTGTTGAACGCGGAGGTGCCGTCCGTTCGGCACTTGATCGGATCTACCGCGATCTGAATCGCTGCGAGTACGACTCCATCAACCGCGTTCTTGTAACGCTTCCGCTTAGCGATCTTCAAAGGTATGAAGATCCACTCTCCCCTTGCTCGTTGCTGGTTTCTCCATAGATGGATCTTGGTGAACGCGTAGGAAAATTTTTGATTTACTACTACGTTCCCTAACAACAACCACGGTAGAACGCGTGACGGACTACGAGGACGTGAGGCGAGCTCGGGTGAGCCAGCGATGTCGGGTTGCGGCAGAGGACGGAGCAGAGGGAGGCGGGTTGCAAGAGAAGCATCACCACAGACACTGTTGAGAGGAGGGCCCAGTGGCTGCGATGGAGGTAGGTGCAGGTTCGCGCTCATCATCACTGATACGTCTCCAACGTATCTATAATTTTTACTTGTTTCATGCTAATATATTATCATTCTTGGATGTTTTACAATCATTTTACCATAACTTTATATTATTTTTGGGACTAACCTATTAACCTAGAGCCCAGTGCCAGTTCCTGTTTTTTCCTTGTCTTTGAGTTTTACAGAAAAGGATTATCAAATGGAGTCCAAACGGAATCAAACTTTACGGTGATTTTTTTTGGACCAGAAGAGACCTATGGAGCATCAGAGTTGGGCTAGACGGTTCCCGAGGAGGCCACAAGCCTCAGGGGCGCGGCCACCCCCCAGGCCGCGGCCACCAGGCTTGTGGGCCCCTCGGGAGTTCACCGACATCCCTCTCAGCTCTATAAATCGTCAAATATTCCAAAAAACCCAACGCAGAACCTAGATCAGGAGCCCGTTCGGGCGCCCTGCCGGAGGGGAAACCATCACCGGAGGCCATCTTCATCATCTCGACGCTCTCCACGACGAGGAGGGAGTAGTTCACCCTCGGGGCTGAGGGTATGTACCAGTAGCTATGTGTTTGATCTCTCTCTCTCTCGTGTTATTGAGATGGCACGATCTTGATGTACCGCGAGCTTTGTTGATATAGATTGAATCATATGGAGTGTTTCCTCTCTCTATCTATTTGTGATGAATTGAGTTTTCCCTTTGAAGTTTACTTATCGGATTGAGTCTTTAAGGATTTGAGAACACTTGATGTATGTCTTGCGATGGGATATTTGTGGTGACAATGGGATGTTCTATTGATCCACTTGATGTATGTTTAGGTGATCAACTTGCGGGTTCCGTGACCTTGGAATCTATGCATAGTGGTTGGCACACGTTATTATCTTGACGTTCCGGTAGGAACATTGAGGCACTCTTTGAAGTTCTTTGTGTTGGATTAATAAATCTGATATTGTGTGATGCATATCGTATAATCAATCCCACAGGTACTTGTTGTGACATTGGAGTATCTAGGTGACATTAGGGTTTTGGTTGATGTGTATCTTAAGGTGTTATCTTAGTACGAACTCTAGGGTTGTTCGTGACACTTATAGGGATAGCTCACAAGATCGATTAGAAAAGATAACTTTGAGGTGGTTTCGTACCCTACAATAATTTCTACGTTTGTTCTCCGATATTTGTGACTTTGGAGTGAACTATTTTTCGCACATGAGGGATTTACATATGATTCAACTATGTTAGTAATGTTGAGAGAAATTGCACTAGTGAAAGTATGGACCCTAGGCCTTGTTTCCAAGCATTTATACAATGTTTTTCTCGCCGTTTACTATTTGTTACCTTGCTGTTTTTATATTTTCATATTACAAAAAACTATGTCTACCATCCATATTGCACCTATATCACCATCTCTTCGCCAAACTAGTGCACCTATACAATTTACCATTGTATTGGGTGTGTTGGGGACACAAGAGATTCTTTGCTATTTGATTGCAGGGTTGATTGAGAGAGACCATCTTCATCCTACACATCCCGTGAATTGATAAACCTTAGGTCATCCACTTGAGGGAAAGTTGCCAATGTCCTACAAAACTCTGCACTTGGAGGCCCAATACGAGTCTACAAGAAGAAGGTTGTGTAGTAGACATCAAGCTCTTTTCTAGCGTCGTTGCCGGGGAGGTGAGTTCTTGAAGGTATATTTTTAGATCTTGCAATTGAATCTTTTAGTTTCTTATTTTTCGCTAGTCTGGTTTTATAAAAGAAAACTACAAAAAATGGAATTAAGGTTTCCTCATATGCTTCATCTTTTTAATGTCTTTCATGAAAATGATGGAAAGGAAAATTGTGCTCAAGTGTTAGAAGAAGAATTTATTGAAATGTTTGGCACTAAATATTTGAGTTATGAGCATGATAGGGATATTTTTAGTATGAATTTTCTGAATATTCATGATGCTAATGATATGCAAAGCCATAAGCTTGGGGATGCTATGTTTGATGAAGATGATATTTTTAGCCCCCCAAGTTTTGATGAGCAAAACTATTATGGTTATGACATGCCTCCTATCTATGATGATTATTGTGATGACACGTATGCTATAAAGAGTAATGGTAACCATGAAACTTGTCATCGTGATTTTAATATTCAAAGTGGTTATGTCAATCAAGTATGTCATGATAGTTATTTTGTTGAGTTTGCTCCTACTATTTTGTATGAGAAGAAAATTGCGTATGTGGAGAGTAACAAATTTTCTATGCTTCTGCATCATAAAAATAATGATTTATGTGCTGGTTATATTGTGGAATTTATTCATGATGCTACTTAAAATTATTATGAGGAAGGAACATATGCTTGTAGGAATTGCAATAATATCAAGTTTCCTCTCTATGTGTTCAAAGTTTTGAAGTTATGCTTGTTTTTCCTTCCTATGCCATATGATTCTTGTTCCCATAAATTGTTTGCTCACAAAATACCTATGCATAGGAAGTGGGTTAGACTTAAATGTGCTTGTCATGAGATTCATCATCCTATTTTTCATGTTTCAATTACTATTCCTATGTGAGCATCATTGAAATCATCATGCCTAGCTAAAAGGCATTAAAGAAAAGCGCTTGTTGGGAGACAACCCAACACTGTTACTTTCTGTTTTTGTGTGTTCACATGACTAAGCTATTGTATTAATCATTTTTTGTGTCTTTTATTTCAATAAAGTGCCAAGTAAAGGCTTTTGGATAGTGTGGATACTTGCTTGTTTGATTCTGTGCAAAAACAGAAAATTTTGCTTCCAGTATATTAATTCTCTGATTTTACTAGAGCGTCAAAAAATTCTGAAATTTTTACACAAACTGTATATGAAAATTTCTTGAATTGTACCAATTGTTTAGAATTTTTAGAGTCGGGGAAATTTGGTGATCATTCAGATCTTTAGACACTGTTCTGTTTTTGACAGATTCTGTTTTTGCATGCATGGTTTTCTTGTTTCAAGTGTTCCTATAGCTTATATTGAGTAATATAAATTGTGGAGATGATGTAATAGAGTAGGTATCATGTGGGAACAATTATGATTCTTGTCTTGACATTACCTAAGTGAATGGTCTATATTTACTACACTAACCCATCTCACGAAGTTCCGTTAAGTTTTGTGTGATTGAAGTTTTCAAGTTTTGGGTGAGACACCAATATGAGGACAATAAGGAGTGACAAGAACCTAAGATTGGGGATTCCCTAGGCACCCCCAATGTAATATCCAAGGAAGACTCAAGCGCCTAAGCTTGGGGATGCCCCGGAAGGCATCCCCTCTTTCGTCTTCAACACTATCGGTATATCTTACTTGGAGCTATATTTTTATTCGTCACACAATATGTGCTTTGCTTCGATCATCATTATATTTTTCTAGTTTATTTTAGGTGTTATTTATAATCTAGTTTTTCAATAAAAAGTTCCAAGAATGGCCTTAGGATGCTTGCATTGCATGTTTTGATATGTGATGGGAAAAAACAGAAACTTCTGCTGTAGTGTTTGAATTTTCATATTTTAATGGAACGTGGAAAGTTTATGAAATTTTTACAAAGTATGGTAATATAAATTTTATAGCATGTAATAAATTTTCATAATTGTTTGAGTTACAGAAGTACACTTTTTTCATAAATTGCTACAGACTGTTCTGTTTAGACAGATTGTTGTCATAGTTTCGTTATCTACTTATCCTATAGTTTCCATATCCTATGTTGATACATATAAATTGTGGAAATGATAGTATACAGTACCTAATGTTTTAAAATTATTATGCAACTTGTCTTGGCAGTACATAAAGAGTTGATTTATTATTATGTGTACTAACCTATCTCACGAGTTCTTTTTGAGTTTTGTGTGGATGAAGTTTTTGAGAATAGGAGAAACCGTGGTATGAGACGATTGAACGAGATACAAAAGATCAAGCTTGGGGATGCACAAGGAACCCCAAGTAAATATTTCAAGAAGTCTCAAGCATATAAGCTTGGGTATGCTACGCATCCCACCTCTCTTCATCAACAATTATCGGTTAGCCTATGTTGAGCCTAAATTTTTATTCGTTCACATGATGCGTGCTATTCTTGGAGTGTTATTTTTCTTTTGCTTGCTATTTGAATAAAGTACTTAAGATATGAAAATACTTATTGAGGGAGAGAGATTCCTCACATAGCTCTTTAATTGTTTGACTACTCATATCCTCTGAGAGTAGCTTGTCATTTGCTCTAGTGCTTCACTTATATCTTTTTAGAGCATGGTGGTGTTATATTTTATAGAAATTATGAAACTCTCGTACCTCACTTATATTATTTTGATAGTTTATTAAAAAATCATGGTAACTTGTTTAGGTTATGTATTTAGTCCTATATAATGGGCATCCAAGAGGGATATAATAAAAACTTTCATACTAAGTGCATTAAAAACTATGAGAAGTTTGATTCCTTGCAGATAGTTTTGAGATAATAGGGATGGTAATATGAGAGTCATGCTAGTGAGTAGTTGTGAATTGGAAGAGATACTTGTGTTAAAGCTTGTGATTCCCGTAGTATGCATGTATGGTGAACCGTTATGTAACGAAGTCGGAGCATGATTTGTTTAATGATTGTCGACCTTTGTGTGAGGGTCGGGAGCGTGTGATGGTTAACTCCTACCAACCCCTCTCCTAAGAGCATGCGTCTAATGCTTTGTTTGATGACTAATAGACTTTTGCAATAAGTATGTGAGTTCTTTATGACTAATGTTGAGTCCATGGATTATACGCACTCTCACCCTTCCATCTTTGCTAGCCTCTCTAGTACCGGCAACTTTCGCCGATACACCAAACCCTCCTTCCTCAAAACTGCCACCATATATTCCTCAAAACAGCCACCATACCTACCTATTATGGCATTTCCATAGCCATTCCGAGATATATTGCCATGCAACTTCCACCATGTAGTTTTTCATGACTTGCATCATCACTTCATATTGCATATAGAGTCATATTTTGTCATAGGAATCGAGTTGTAATTTTTCTTTCTTTGAGTTATAAGTAAATAAAAGTGTGATGATTTTTAATTAATAGAGCATTGTCCCGTGAGAGAAAAGGATGATGGAGGCTATGACTCCCTCACAAGTTGGGATGAGTATACAGACTTTACAAAAAATAAAAGAGGCCAGCGAAGCCCAAATAAAAAAAGAGAGGCCAAAGAAGCCCACCAAAAAATAAAAAAAAGAGAGAAAGAGAGAAGGGACAATTGCTACTATATTTTTCCACACTTTTGCTTCAAAGTAGCACCATGATCTTCATGATAGAGAGTCTCCTATTTTTTTTACTTTCATATAACTAGGGGATATTCATCTTGCATGACCACTTAGTTTTCTTTTTGAGCTTTCATACACTTATAGATCTAATTGCATTTGTTGCATGGCAATCCCTACTCACTCACATTGATATCTATTGACAGGCATCTCCATAACCCGTTGATATGCCTAGTTGATGTGAGACTATCTTCTCCTTTTTTTTCTTGCACCTCCTTCATATTCTATTCCACCTATAATGTTATATCCATGGCTCACGCTCATGTATTGCGTGAGAGTTGAAAAGGTTTGAGAACACCAAAAGTGTGAAATAATTTCTTGACTTGTTCATCAGGGTTGTGCATGATTTAGATACTTTGTGTGGGGGAAGATAGAGCATAGCCAGACTATATGATTTTGTATGGATAACTTTCTAAGGCCATGTTATTTCGAAAGGACATGACTACCTTGTGTTGGGGAACGTTGCATGGGAAACAAAAAATTTCCTACGCACACGCAAGATCTATCCATGGTGATGAGCATCTATGAGAGGGAGAGTGGATCTACATACCCTTATAGATCGCTAAGCGGGAAGCGTTAAGAAACGTGGTTGGTGTACTCAAACGTCTTCGCGATCCAAATCGCGAGCGTCCCGCGATCCAATCACGATCCTTCTTGCGATCTCATCACGATCCGTCCCGCGATCTCATCACGATCCGTCATGCGATCTCATGACAATCCGCCCCGCGATCCAATCACGAATCGTCTCGCGACCTTGATCATGATCCTTCCGATCTAGTACCGAACGGACGGCACCTCCGCATTCAGCACGCGTACAGCTCCATGATGATCTCCGCCTTCTTGATCCAGCAAGAGGGAGCAGAGAGGTAGACGAGTTCTCCGGCAGCGTGACGGCGCTGCGGCGATGGTGGTGGAGCAATTCCGGCAGGGCTTCGCCTAAGCACTGCAGAAAACCGATCTAGAGGAGAAACTATGCACTAGAGGTACGGGTAGCACATGGCTAAAAATCAAGTGCCAAAAACCCTAAAACCTCTAGTATATATAAGAGGAAGAGAGGAGGAGGCTTGTGATAGAGGCGAAGTTGTCCCTGTCTTTCGATGAGATGGTGGCTATCGTTTTTGGTGGAGTAGACTTTGACGATCTGACTACGAACGTGTGATGACGCCGCGCCTTAGCAATCGCTAAATCAACTCCGAGAGGTTATTGACCACGCCGGAGCATGATCAACCTGACCACAAGGGTATGTTTCCTGCACGCAAACGAAGAACAAGCAGGAAACTAAGATTGCAATCTGGATATTGCGAATATAAGAGGAAAGCTTTATTGATGAAGTGGGGTTCTGTGACGTCTTTGTCTGGTCGTGGAACACAAACGAAGAACGCGAAGTTGCAGCTATGGCGAACTTGTAATATAAACAAAACCCAACCCTAAAACGACGCCCTAAGGGCTGTATATATGGGGGAATAGAGGGGAATTTCGTGGCCCCTTGGAAGAGGGATCCGAAACCGACCTTAACTCAGTTTCCCCATACATACGGACTCTAAAAATAGACTATAATATGGTATTTCAAAATTACATGGGCCTGGCCCAACAATAAGGTGGCGCAGCACCTATATTAGCCTAGGGACGAATCTTATAAAGTAGCATCATGCATATTTCGTCCAAGGCTTCTTGCTCCCATTATGGTGGCTTTAAAGTGCGAAAATCATCACTGGAAGCTCCATTGTTATTTCCCGCGCGCGCACCTTCTTCTCCATGCTTGATCCCGCTCCCATGGTCATCCTTCTTGTCCATGCCAGGTCCTTCATTCATAAGTAAAACAAAAGTATCTAATTTAGGCAGCATCATATGTTCATGAACATTAGAAGGATTTGCAAGAAATGAAAGTACCCGCTAATTCAATTCACATGCGCGAGCTCTAGTAACTAGTCCTGTATGTATAGCAGTCGGAGTTGTGGGTGTAGCATTAGCAGGGATGTCCTCATCATCCTCCCCTTCTTGAACTGAAGTCGTCCTCGACGGAAGCTCATCTTCCTCACCCAAATAAGGCTTCAAATCTACAATGTTAGAAGTGGGGCTCACCCCAAACTCTACAGGCAGCTCAAGTTTATATGCATTATCATTTATTTTCTCTAACACCTTAAAAGGACCATCAGCACGTGGCATTAGCTTTGACTTGTGCAAATCAGGAAATCTATCCTTACGCAAATGTAACCAAACAAGATCTCCAGGTGCAAAAACAACATGTTTTCTACCCTTATCTCCAGCAATTTTGTATTTAGCATTCATACGCTCAATGTTTTCCTTCATTAACTCATGCATCTTTAATATCAATTCAACACATTCTTTAGCATCAAAATTAACCTTCTTCGAAGATGGAAGAGGCAACAAATCAATAGGTGCACGAGGTAAGAAACCATACACAACTTCAAAAGGGCACATCTTAGTGGTAGAATGTAGCGAACGATTATAAGCAAATTCAATATGAGGCAAGCATTCTTCCCACATTTTCAGGTTATTCTTCAAAACAGCCCTAAGCATAGTAGACAATGATCTATTGACTACTTCAGTTTGGACCTCAGTTTGGGGATGACATGTAGTACTAAAAAGTAGTTTAGTCCCCAACTTAGCCCATAAACATCTCCAAAAGTGGCCAAGAAATTTAGCATCACGATCTAAAACAATTGTATTTGGCACACCATGCAACCGAATAATTTCACGAAAGAACAAATCACCAACATGAGCAGGATCATCACTTTTATGACATGGTATAAAGTGTGCCATTTTGGAAAATCTATCCACGACAACAAATATGCTATCCCTCCCCTTCTTAGTTCGAGGTAAACCTAAAACAAAGTCCATAGATATATCCTCCCAAGGAACACTAGGTACAGGCAAAGGCATATATAAACCATGAGGATTGAGTTGTGACTTAGCTTTTTGACATGTAGTGCAGCGAGCAACAAAACGCTCAACATCCCGTCTCATCTTTGGTCAAAAGAAATGTGTAGAAAGTACGTCCTCCGTCTTCTTCACGCCAAAGTGTCCCATTAATCCTCCTCCGTGTGCCTCCTGTAACAACAAAGGCCGAACGGAGCTAGCTGGAATGCATAGCTTGTTAGCACGGAACACAAATTCATCATTAATAACGAACTTGTTCCATGTTCTCCCTTCTTTACAATGCTGCAACACATCTCTAAATTCAGCATCATGCACATATTGATCTTTGATGGTCTCCAAACCAAATATTTTAAAGTCAAGTTGTGAAAGCATAGTATAACGACAAGACAAAGCATCAGCAATAACATTTTCTTTATCCTTCTTGTGTTTAATGACATAAGGGAAAGTCTCAATGAATTCAACCCATTTAGCATGTCTATGGTTCAGTTTTGCTTGACTTTTAATATGCTTCAAAGATTCATGATCGGAATGTATAACAAATTCTTTGGGCCATAAATAATGTTGTCATGTTTCCAAAGTCCGAACAAGAGCATATAATTCCTTATCATAAGTAGAATAATTCAGACTAGGCCCACTGAATTTTTCAGAAAAGTACGTAACAGGTTTACCATCTTGTAATAACACACCTCCTAGCCCAATTTCACTAGCATCACATTCAAGCTCGAAAGTCTTATTAAAATCAGGAAGTTGGAGTAAAGGAGCATGTGTTAACCTATCTTTCAAGACCGTGAAGGCTTCTTCTTGTGCGGTACCCCAAGAAAAAGGCACGTCCTTCTTTGTAAGCTCATTGAGAGGCGCGGCAATGGTGCTGAAATCTCTCACAAAACGCCTATAGAAACCAGCGAGGCCAAGAAAACTCCTCACTTGTGTGACCGTTTTGGGTTGCGGCCAACTCTCAATAGCTTCATTCTTGGCTTTATCAACTTCAATTCCCTGTGGAGTAACAACATAGCCAAGAAAAGATACTCGGTCAGTGCAAAAGGTGCACTTCCGAAGGTTACCAAACAAACGTGCATCACGTAGAGCAATAAAAATAGCACGTAGATGTTCCAAATGTTCCTCCAAAGATCTACTAAAAATCAATATATCATCAAAATAGACTACCACAAATCGTCCAATGAAAGCACGTAAAACCTCGCTCATTAATCTCATGAAAGTGCTAGGTGCATTAGTTAACCCAAAAGGCATGACTAACCACTCATATAATCCAAACTTAGTTTTAAATGTTGTTTTCCATTCATCTCCCAATTTCATACGAATTTGATGGTATCCACTACGCAAATCAACTTTGGAGAAAATTGTAGAACCACTTAATTCATCAAGCATATCATCTAGTCTAGGAATAGGATGACAATAACGAATAGTAATATTATTAATGCCTCTACAATCCACACACATGCGCGATGTACCATCCTTTTTAGGCACTAGAATAATAGGAACAACACAAGTACTAAGACATTCACGTATATAACC
The DNA here is from genome assembly GCA_022496015.1 of Hordeum marinum. Classification (NCBI taxonomy): domain Eukaryota; kingdom Viridiplantae; phylum Streptophyta; class Magnoliopsida; order Poales; family Poaceae; genus Hordeum; species Hordeum marinum. The sequence goes on from CM039676.1 coordinate 504,607,100, forward strand.
TTTGTCAAGCAGCTCATGTACTTGACGCATAATCTCCTTTATCTCCTCTGGATTGGTACGGTATGGCGCACGGTTGGGTAGGGATACACTGGGAATTAAGTCAATCTGATGCTCAATTCCGCGAATAGGTGGTAATCCCGGTGGCACGTCTAGTGGGAAGACGTCAGCGAACTCCTGCAAAATGTTAATGACAGCAGGAGGCAAAGAGGAAGGCATGTCCTCGAATGAAAATAATACCTCTTTGCATACAAAAGCATAGCAAACAGATGTAGCAACATCCAAATCATTAATATCAGATTTAGTAGCAAGTAAACATCCACTCTTCAATTTTATTTCGGATGCAACATTAGATGATGGTTTATTATGCATATGGTGTTGCTCAAATTCCTGTGCTACAATCTGATTTTCACTCTTATTTTTCTCCTGTTTTGCTTTACTAGTTCTAGCAATGTCATCTTTCATAATATGTTCCGGAGACATAGGAAGCAAAGTGATATTGTGATCCTTATGAACAAGAGTATACTGATTTGTCCTACCATGGTGTATGGAATTTTTATCAAACTGCCATGGCCTACCAAGTAGAACAGAACATGCTTGCATGGGTACCACATCACAATCCACATAATCAGAATATGTAGCAATGCTAAAATGCACACGAACAGTACGTGTTACCTTAACCTTGCCACTATTGTTAAACCATTGGATGTAATAAGGATGAGGATGTGGTCTGGTGGTTAGAGACAGCTTCTCCACCATCTCCATGCTAGCCAAGTTATTGCAACTCCCTCCATCGATGATGACGCGAGCAGAGCGCTCCTTCACAACTCCCTTTGTGTGTAACAAGTTGTGCCTCTGATTTTGCTCAGCCTGTGTAACCTACACACTGATAACACGTTGAGCAACTAAACTTTCATACTTGTCAGCGTAATCAGCAGCCATGTAGTGTGTCTCTGGTTCTGCATCCTTGCCACCCTATTCTTCACTTGCAATGAGAGCCAAAGTCTCCTCATCATAATCACTGGCGGACACATATCCACCATCCTCAGTAACAATCATTACATGCTTGGAAGGGCATTCTCTCGCAAAGTGACCTCCACCCTTGCAACGACTACATATAACCTCATGTGTTTTCCATGTGGATGCAATAGATGAAGAAGAGCTCTGTGCAGGCCCCGAAGGTGTGCTCTTCACAGAGGGTGGAGTAGGAGCCTGTTTCCTGGTATCGCGGTTGGAGTTGGAAGTGGAAGTAGGTGGTGTTGTAGCAGGATGTGCGGAAGTAGAGGAGGTACGTGGCGTCCATGATGAAGTGCGACCTACAGAAAAAGTATTTCTCGCCATTGCCTGTCGATCCTGCACTTCATGTTCAGCTTTGCAAGCAAGATGAAATAAACGAGTGATAGTGTTATACTCCTTATACTCTAGAATAGTCTGAATTTCTCTATTTAATCCACCCATAAAACGTGCAAGCATAGCTTCATTCTCCTCAACAATACCACATCTAATCGTGCCAGTTTGTAATTCCTGATAATATTCTTCTACAGAATTTTTTCCTTGTCTTAAACGCTGCAAATTTTGAAGCAATTCATGTTGATAGTAAGGTGGCACCCAACGATTACGCATAGCAGTTTTCAAAGAAGCCCAAGTAGTTGGAATATTAGCATGGTGTATTCTACAATGTTCTGACCACCAAACACAAGCAAAACTAGTGAAGAACAAATAGCAGCAGCAACATGTCTATCCTCAGGAAATTGTAAGCATGTAAAACGTTGTTCTGTTTCTAACTCCCATGTAAGATATATATCAGGAACATATCTACCCTCAAACGTCGGAATATTCAATTTAAGTTTAGGGAGATGGTCATGATCCCGTACCTGAGGGGGTGGTACAGCCCTACCATTACGGTTGTAGCCATGTGGTCGACCTGGTGCGTATTGTGGTGGTTGCCCATGAGGCTGATCTGGAGCAACCTCTCCCTCATCATCGTAATCACCCTCATAATCTTCAACCTGCTCAACGACGGTAGCAGCAGGAGCCACAGAAGTAGCAGCAATATCAACAGTACCAGTATGTTGGCCTTGGCCGAGAGGCACACGTCGCGCTCGTCGTTCGAAAGGGATAGGAGCTGCAGCTGGTGGTGGTAGACGGGCAAGCACCTCATTGAACTTGGCGTCCATCTTGGTGTCGAATGTCTTCTCCAAACCATCGAGCTTCTCCATGGCCTCTCCAAAGTTGGTCACGAAGTCTTGTACCTGGTCAGCCATCATTTGCTGAAATTTATCATAGAGCGCTTTGTTGGTCATGCTCTCCCAGTCGCTCCCGTCGTCGTGTGATCCTGACATGGTTAGTAGAAATAGGTAACACACAAGAATATGAAACCTACAAACTACTGGGACGTCATGGTAGTGGTGGTGGTGTGTCACAAATCCTTTAAGCGAATATCAAATTCTTACCAGTTCTTACCCAGCAGCAGGTGGTGATCGGCAACCGTTGTAGTCAAAACTCTCAAAGCTTGGATAGAGCGATTGCCAGGTGGTGTCAAACACACGACATAGATGTCTGTGGAGTTGGGATGGCTTATAATATGGTAGCAAAAAGGGTTAGCAATAATCAATTCAGAGATGCAAGGTTGAATAAACGCTCAACGACGGTACTGTGCTGGTCCTAGGCTAGACCGTACTAGAGACATGAGCCTAAAACACCAACAAAATCACGACGCTACACGTAATCAAGGGAAAAGCACACTCTGATTTTTTTTGTTTTTTCGGTGCCTTTTTTTGCGCTCTTTTTTTTTGCTTAAAAAATCACTACAATGGCGAGTGTCTCAAAACTCTTCCCACGTCGTATAAGCAAGATGGGCACGAAAATTGTTGGACTAATTTTTTTTCCTGGAGCAATTCGGGGGCTGCGATGACCAAAAATTTCGACAAAAATCACTATGATGGCAAGTGTCTCAAAATGCTCCGAAGAACCTAAAACCCAGATAGGGAAAAAATATTTTCAGCCGAAATTTTTTTGGGCCAAAACGTGCTCTGCAAAGCGTGCCAGACTCTTTTTTCCGACACCTACGCAGGTAGCAAAACACGAATCCGAAATCAAAAGGATCTCGAAACTAAACCTAAAACGAGCTGGACTCGGATTGGTGGAGGATTTGTGGTGGTATATATGGACACCAATGGATAGTGATGATGGGTGGTGATATATGGCAGCGGTGATGATGGTGGTGGTATATGGCAACTATGAAGATGATGCGGTGGCGGCATGACAACCTGTGAAAAGAACTCGAAAATCTAAAGGACTAGACACTAAGACCAGCAACTCGACACGACGATGTAACCGCAAATTCAACAAAGCAAAATGCTGAAAAGACTATGCAAAGGCTCAAATTGGTTCGGATATGATGCTCTAACCCTAAATTTTTTTGTGGCTTTTTCGTGGACTAAAGGTATGAAGAACAGATGCGATCTAAACTACGAAAACTGGTAAAATCTCACCGAGCAACCTGGAAATCTGATACCACTTGATAGAGGCGAAGTTGTCCTTGTCTTTCGATGAGATGGTGCCTATCGTTTTTGGTGGAGTAGACTTTGACGATCCGACTATGAACGTGTGATGACGCCACGCCTTAGCAATCGCTAAACCAACTCCGAGAGGTTATTGACCACGCCGGAGCACGATCAACCTGACCACGAGGGTCTATTTCCTACACGCAAACGAAGAACAAGCAAAAACTAAGTTTGCAATCTGGATATTGTGAATATAAGAGGAAAGTTTTTTTGATGAAGTGGGGTTCTGTGACGCCTTTGTCTGGTCGTGGAACACAAACGAAGAACGCAAAGTTGCAGCTATGGCGAACTTGTAATCTAAACAAAACTCAATCGTAAAACGATGCCCTAAGGGCTGTATATATGGGGGAACAGAGGGGAATTTCGTGGCCCCTTGGAGGAGGGATCCGAAACCGACCTTAACTCAGTTTCCCCATACATACGGACTCTAAAAACAGCCTATTATATGGTATTTCGAAATTACATGGTCCTGGCCCAACAATAAGGTGGCGCAACACCTATATTATCCTAGGGACAAATTTTATAAAGTAGCATCATGCATATTTCGTCCAAGGCTTCTTGCTCCCATTATGGTGGCTTCAAAGTGCGAAAATCATCACTGGAAGCTCCATTGTTCTTTCCTGCGCGCGCACCTTCTTCTCCATGCTTGATCCCGCTCCCATGGTCATCATTCTTGTCCATGCCAGGTCCTTCATTCATAAGTAAAACAAAAGTATCTAATTTAGGCAACATCATATGTTCATGAACATTAGAAGGATTTCCAAGAAACGAAAGTACCTGGTAATTCAATTGATGTGCGCGAGCTCTCATAGTAATTGGTCATGTGTGTATAGTAGTCGGAGTTGTGGGTGTAGCATTAGCAGGGATGTCCTCATAAGCTTGGCCCTCAAGGCTCCAGCCCTTGCTTCGGCCGAACCAGGGAGGATAGGAGGATTCCTCCTCCAATCCTAGTAGGACTAGGACTCCTTCCTTTTTTGCCTTTTTGCCTTTTTCCACCTTTTCTCTTTGGGCTTTTCTTTCCCAGTCGCATGGGCCTTGTGTGGGACTTCCACCAGCCCACTAAGGGCTGGTATTCACTCTCCCACAGCCCATGTAACCTCTTGGGTCTAAATACCCCTCCCAATGGTCTCCCGGTACACTACCGGCACTCCCGGTACACTACCGATGAGCCCGAAACTTTTCCGGCGACCAAAATAGGAATTCCTATATATCAATCTTCACCTCCGGACCATTCTGGAGCTCCTCGTGACGTCCGGACATCATCCGGGACTCCAAACAACCTTCGTTCACCACCATGCATAACTCTATACTACCAAAATGTCACCGAACCTTAAGTGTGTAGACCCTGTGGGTTCGAGAACTATGTAGACATGACAGAGACACCTCTACGGGCAATAACCATAACGGGACCTGGATGCATTGGTTCCTACATATTTTACGAAGATCTTTCTCGGTTGAACCTCTATGTCAAGGATTCAGTTAATCCCGTATGATGTTCCCTTTGTTCTTCGGTATGTTACTTGCCCGAGATTCGATCATCGGCATCTCCATACCTAGTTCAATATTGTTACCGGTAAGTCACTTTACTTGTTCCGTAATACAAGATCCCGTGGCTAACACTTAGTCACATTTCTTGCAAGGCTTATAGTGATGTTGTATTACCGAGTGGGCCCTCAGATACCTCTCCGTCACTCGGAGTAACAAATCCCAGTCTTGATCCATGCCAACCCAATAGACACCCTCGAAGATACCTGTAGAGCACCTTTATAGTCACCCAGTTACGTTGTGACATTTGTAACACACAAGGTACTCCTCTGGTGTCAGTGAGTTGCATGATCTCATGGTCATAGTGTTGGGAGACGTAGTAGTAAATCAAAAAAATTCCTACGATCACCAAGATCTATCCATGGAGAAACCAGCAACAAGTGTGGAGAGATTGCATCTTCATACCTTTGAAGATCGCTAAGCGGAAGCGTTACAAGAACGCGGTTGGTGGAGTCGTACTCGCAGTGATTCAGATCGCGGTGGATTCCGATCTCAGCGTCGAACAACAGCGCCTCCGCGTTCAACACACGTGCATCCCGGTGACGTGTCCTACGCCTTGATCAAGCAAGAAGGAAGGAGAGGTTGAGGGAGAGCTCCAGCAGCATGACGGCATGGTGATGGTGGAGCAACGTGGACTCCGGCAGGGCTTCGCCAAGCGCTACGGAGAACGAGGAAGAGGAAGGGTAGGGCTGCGCCGAGAGAGAGAGAGAAGTCGTGTCTCAAATCAGCCCAAACCCTGGCATATATATAGGAGGAGGGAGAGGGAGGGCTGCCTTGGCCCCTACTCCAAGGAGGAGAGCTTTGGCCGAAGCTAGGGAAGAGTCCACCTCCCACAAGGGAGGTGGATCTCCCTCCTTTCAAACTCCTTTTGCCTTATCCCTTGATCTCCAGCCGCATGGGCCTTTCTAGAAGGCATTGGACAGCCCAATAAGGACTGGGTACACCTCCTCTAAGGGCCCACGAAGTCCTATGGTCGTCACACCCCTCCCGGGGGTCCTCTGGCACCCTCCCGGCACTCCCGGTACACTACCGATGAGCCAGAAAACTTTCCAGTGACCAAAACTGGACTTCCTATATCTCAATCTTTACCTCCAGACCATTTCGAGGCTCCTCATGATGTCTGGGATCTCATCTAGGACTCCGAAAAACCTTCGGTAATCACGTATACCATTTCCCTATAACCCTAGCGTCATCGAACCTTAAGTGTGTAGACCCTACGGGTTCGGGAGACACATAGACATGACCGAGACACCTCTCCGGTCAATAACCAACAGCGGGATCTGGATACCCCTGTTGGATCCCACATGCTCCACGATGATTTCATCGGATGAACCACGATGTCAGGGATTCAATCAATCCCGTATGCAATTCCCTTTGTCTATCGGTATGATACTTGCCCGAGATTCGATCGTCGGTATCTCTATACCTTGTTCAATCTCGTTACCAGCAAGTCTCTTTACTCGTTCCGTAATACATCATCCCGTGACTAACTCCTTAGTCACATTGAGATCATTATGATGATGTCTTACCGAGGTCGCCCAGAGATACCTCTCCGTCACACGGAGTGACAAATCCCAGTCTTGATTCGTGCCAACCCAACAGACACTTTCGGAGATACCCGTAGTGCACCTTTATAGACACCCAGTTACATTGTGACGTATGGCACACCCAAAGCATTCCTATGGTATCCAGGAGTTGCACAATCTCATGGTCTAAGGAAACGATACTTGACATTGAAAAGCTTTAGCAAACGAACTATACGATCTTGTGCTATGCTTAGGATTGAGTCTTGTCCATCACATCATTCTCCTAATGATGTGATCCCGTTATCAACGACATCCAATGTCCATGGCCATGAAACCGTGACCATCTATTGATCAACGAGCTAGCCAACTAGAGGCTTACTAGGGACATGTTATGGTCTATGTATTCACACATGTATTACGGTTTCCGGTTAACACAATTATAGCATGAACAATAGACAATTATCATGAACAAGGAAATACAATAATAACCATTTTATTATTGCCTCTAGGGCATATTTCCAACAGTCTCCCACTTGCACTAGAGTCAATAATGGGAAATGATATAGGGTTCTCCATAAACCTATATAAACCCAAACGCTTTAATCACCTCATTAAAGCGAATGTTCCAACTCCGAGATGCTTGCACCAGCCCATAGATGGAGCGCTGGAGCTTGCATACTTTGTTAGCATCTTTAGGATCGACAAAACCTTCTGAATGCATCATATACAGTTCTTCCTTAAGGAAACCAATAAGGAATGCCATTTTGACGTCCATTTGCCAGATCTCATAATCATAAAATGCGGCAATTGCTAACATGATTCGGATAGACTTCAGCATCGCTACGGGTGAGAAAGTCTCATCGTAGTCAATTCCTGGAATTTGTCGATAACCCTTAGCGACAAGCCGAGCCTTATAGATGGTTACATTACCATCCGCGTCAGTCTTCTTCTTAAAGATCCATTTGTTTTCAATGGCTCGCTTATCATCAGGAAAGTCCACCAAAGTCCATACTTTGTTCTCATACATGGATCCTATCTCGGATTTCATGGCCTCAAGCCATTTGTTGGAATCCAGGCCCGCCATTGCTTCTTCATAGTTCGAAGGTTCACCGTTATCCAACAACATGATCTCTAGGACAGGGTTGTCGTACCACACTAGTGCGGAACGTGTCCTAGTGGACCTTCGACATTCAACAGTAACTTGATCTGAAGTTTCATGATCATCATCATTAACTTCCTCTCCAGCCGGTGCAGGCTCCACAGAAACAACTTCCTGTGTTGTGCTACTCTCCGGTTTGAGTGGAGGTACAATTACCTCATCAAGTTCTATTTTCCTCCCACTTACTTCTTTCGAGAGAAACTCTTTCTTGAGAAAGGATCCATTCTTGGCAACAAAGTCTTTGCCCTCGGATTGTAGGTAGAAGGTATACCCAATAGTCTCTTTGGGATATCCTATGAAGACGCACTTTTCCGCTTTGGGTTCGAGCTTCTCAGGTCGAAGTTTCTTCACATAAGCATCGCATCCCCAAACTTTTAGACACGACATCTTAGGTTTCTTTCCAAACCATAATTCATACGGTGTTGTCTCAACGGATTTTGACGGTCCTATTTAAAGTGAATGCGGCAGTCTCTAATGCATATCCCCAAAATGATAGCGGTAAGTCAGTAAGAGACATCATAGATCGTACCATATCTAATAGAGTGTGATTATGATGTTCACACACACCATTTCGCTGAGGTGTGCTAGGCGGCATGAGTTGTGAAACAATTCCACATTTCCTTAGGTGTGTGCCAAACTCGTGACTTAAATATTCTCCGCCACGATCAGATCATAGGCACTTTATTTTCCTGTCACATTGATTCTCTACCTCACTTTGAAATTCCTTGAACCTTTCAAAAGTTTCAGACTTATGTTTCATTAAGTAGACATACCCATATCTACTCAAGTCATTAGTGAGGGTGAGAACATAACGGTAGCCACCACGAGCCTCGACACTCATTCGACCGCATACATCGGTATGTATTATTTCCAACAAGTTAGTTGCTCGCTCCATTGTTCCGGAGAACGGAGTCTTGGTCATCTTGCCCATGAGGCATGGTTCGCATGTGTCAAATGATTCGAAATCAAGAGACTCCAAAAGTCCATTAGTATGGAGCTTCTTCATGCGTTTGACACCAATATGACCAAGGCGGCAGTGCCACATGTAAGTGGGACTATCGTTATCAACCTTACACTTTTTGGTACTCACACTATGGACATGTGTAACATCACGTTCGAGATTCATCCAAAATAAACCATTGACCAGCGGGGCATGACCATAAACCATTTCTCTCATATAAATAGAACAACCATTATTTTCAGATTTAAATGAGTAGCCATATCGCATCAAGCGCGATCCAGATATAATGTTCATGCTCAAAGTTGATACTAAATAACAATTATTAAGGTTTAACACTAATCTCGAAGGTAGATGTAGAGGTAGCATGCCGACGGCGATCACATCGACCTTGGAACCATTCCCGACACGCATCGTCACCTCGTCCTTTGCCAGCCTCCGCTTATTCCGCAGCTCCTGCTTGGAGTTACAAATGTGAGCAACTGCACCGATATCAAATACCCAGGAGCTTCTACGAGCGCTGGTTAGGTACACATCAATAACAAGTATATCACATATACCTTTAACGTTGTCGTCCTTCTTATCCGCTAAGTACTTGGGGCAGTTCCGCTTCCAGTGACCGGTACCCTTGCAATAAGAATACTCAGTCTCAGGCTTGGGTCCATTCTTGTTCTTCTTCTTCCCAGCAACTTGCTTACCGGGCGTGGCAACAGCTTTTCCGTCCTTCTTGAAGTTCTTCTTACCCTTGCCTTTCTTGAAACTAGTGGTCTTATTCACAATCAACACTTAATGCTCCTTTTTGATCTTGACCACTGCTGATTTCAGCATCGAGTAGAACTCAGGAATGGACTTCTCCATCCCTTGCATGTTGTAGTTCATCACAAAGCTCTTGTAGCTAGGTGGAAGCGACTGGAGGATTTTGTCAATGACCGAGTCATCCGGGAGATTAACTCCCAGCTGAGTCAAGCGGTTGTGAAGCCTAGACATCTTGAGGATGTGCTCACTGACAGAACTATTCTCCTCCATCTTACAGCTGAAGAACTTATCAGAGACGTCATATCTCTCGACCCGGGCATGAGCTTGGAAAACCAGTTTCAACTCTTGGAACATCTCATATGCTCCGTGTTGCTCAAAATTCTTTTGGAGCCCCGGTTCTAAACTGTAAAGCATGCCGCACTGAACAAGGGAGTAATCATCGCAGCAAGAATGCCAAGCGTTCGTAACGTCTTGCTCTGCCAGGAGAAGGGGTGGGTCACCTAGTGGTGCATCAAGGACATACAATTTCTTGGAAGCTATGGGGATGATCCTCAAGCCACAGACCCAGTCCGCATAGTTGCTATTGGAAATATGCCCTAGAGGCAATATATAAAGTGTTTATTATTATATTTCCTTGTTCATGATAATCATTTATTATCCATGCTATAACTGTAGTGATCGGAAACACATTGCATGTGTGGATAAATAGACAAACACTATGTCCCTAGTATGCCTCTAGTGAACTAGCTCGTTGATCAAAGATGGTCACGGTTTCCTAGCCATTGACATGTGATGTCATTTGATAACGGGATCACATCATTAGGAGACTGATGTGATGGACAAGACCCAAACTACAAACGTAGCATATGATCGTGTCAGTTTATTGCTACTGTTTTCTGCATGTCAAAGTATATGTTCCTATGACCATGAGATCATGCAACTCACGGATATCGAAGGAGTGCCTTGTGTGTATCAAACGTCGCAACGTAACTGGGTGACTATAAAGGTGCTCTACAGGTATCTCCGATGGTGTCTGTTGAGTTGGCATGGATCGAGATTGGGATTTTTTACTCCGTGTGACGGAGAGGTATCTCGGGGCCCACTCGGTAATGCAACATCACAATAAGCCTTGCAAGCAATGTGACTAATTGTTAGTTGCGGTATCTTGCATTACGGAATGAGTAAAGAGACTTTCCGGTAACGAGATTGAACTAGGTATAGAGATACCGACGATCGAATCTCGGGCAAGTAACATGCCGAAGAACAAAGGGAACGTTATACGGGATTAACTCAATCCTTGACATAGAGGTTCAACCGATAAGATCTTCGTAGAATATGTAGGAACCAATGTGGACATCCAGGTCCCGCCATTGGTTATTGGCCGTAGAGGTGTCCCGGTCATGTCTACATAGTTCTCGAACCCGCAGGGTCTGCACACTTAAGGTTCGGTGACGTTTCGGTAGTATAGAGTTATGTATGGTGGTGACCGAAGGTTGTTCGGAGTCCCGGATGAGATCCCGGACGTCATGAGGAGCTCCGGAATGGTCCGGAGGTAAAGATTCATATATAGGATGTCCCAGTTTGGTCGCCGGAAAAGTTTCGGGCTCATCGGTAGTGTACCGGGAGTATCGATAGTGTACCGGGAGTGCCGGTAGTGTACCGGGGGACCTCCGGGAGGGGTATTTCGACCCCAAGAGGTCCATGGGCTGTGGGAGAATAATAACCAGCCCTTAGTGGGCTGGGAAAACAGCCACAAAGGCCCATGGCGCAGGAGAGAAAGTCCTAAAGCAAAAAGTGGAAAATCAGCCAATAGGAGGCAATCCTACTCCAACTAGGATTGGAGGTGAAGTAGGATTGCTCCCACCTCCTATTTCGGCCGACCCAAAGGCCTTGGCTGCCTCTCCTCTCCTCTCCTCCTATATATACTAGTGGATTGGGTGGTTTTTGGACAGAATTTCCGGCCACGTGCTACCCGTTCCACCGGTGCATAGTTTCTCCTCTAGATCGTAGTTCCGCAGTGCTTAGGCGAAGCCCTGCCGGAATTGCTCCACCACCATCACCGGAGCGCCGTAACGCTGCCGGTGAACTCTCTCTCCTCTCCACCCATCTTGCTGGATCAAGACGGTGGAGATCGTCATCAAGCTGCACGTGTGCTGAACGCGGAGGTGACGTCTGTTCGGTACTAGATCGGAAGGATCGTGATCAAGGCCACGAGACGTTCGTGATTGGATCGTGGGACGGATCGTGAGGAGATCGTGGGACGGTTCGTGATTGGTTCGTGGGATGGTTCGTGATTGGATCGCGGGACGCTCGGCGATTTGGATCGCGAAGAAGTTCGACTACACCAACCGCGTTTCTTAACGCTTCCCGCTTAGCGATCTACAAGGGTACGTAGATCCACTCTCCCTCTCATAGATGCTCATCACCATGGATAGGTTTGCGTGTGCGTAGGAAAATTTTTGTTTCCCATGCGACGTTCCCCAACAGTGGCATCATGAGCTAGGTTGATGGTTCGATGAGATCTCGAGTAGAACACAAAAGGTTTGTGGGCGTTGATGCTTAGATTGCTTCCTCCCTTGGTTGGATTTTGGTTCAGCGGGATTGCGAGATGAAGCGGCCCAGACCAACATTACTCGTACGCTTACGAGAGACCGGTTCCCTCGACGCAACTTGTTGCTTAGATGCTTGCGGGTGACAGTTTCTCTCACTTTAGTTGGATCGGATCCGACAAAGGCGGTCCTTGAGAAGGTTGAAAAGCAATCTATGTATCACCGTTGTGGTTTATACGTAGGTGAGAATCGTTCTTGCTAGATACCCGTAGCAGCCACGTAAAACATGCAACAACAATTAGAGGACGTCTAACTTGTTTTTGCAGGGTATGTTGTGATATGATATGGCCAATTACATGATGAGATATATGTGATGTATGAGATGATCATGTGATGTATAGATTATCACGACTTGCATGTCGGTGATTACGGCAACCGGCAGGAGCCATAGGGTTGTCTTTAATTATTGTATGACCTGCGTGTCAATCATTAAGCGCTATGTAATGCTTTACTTTATCGCTACGGTAGCAATAGTAGTAGAAGCATGCAGGGCGTGACCACGTTGATGGAGATCAAGATGATGGAGATCATGGTGTCATGCCGGTGACGATGGAGATCATGCCGGTGTTTCGAAGATGGAGATCTTAAACACAAGTTGATAGCCACATCATGTCACTTATGAATTGCATGAGATGTTAATCCTTTTATGCACCTTGTTTTGCTTAGTACGACGGTAGCATTATAAGGTGATCCCTCACTTAAATTTCAAGATGAACTGTGTTCTCCCCGAGTGTGCACCGTTGCGAAAGTTCGTCGTGTCGAGACACCACGTGATGATCGGGTGTGATAGACTCTACGTTCACATACAACGGGTGCAAGCCAGATTTGCACGTGCAGAACACTCGGGTTAAACTTGACGAGCCTAGCATGTACATACATGGCCTCGGAACACAAGAGACCGAAAGGTCGAACATGAGTCATATAGTAGATATGATCAACATAATGATGTTCACCATTGAAGCCACCTTACCTCACGTGATGATCGGACTTGAGTTGGTGAATTTGGATCATGTGACACTCAGATGACCTGAGGGATGTCAATTTGAGTGGGAGCTTTAGTAATTTGATTAACTAAACTCATTATCTTGAACAATAGTCTAAGTAACCTTTGCATATTTATGTTGTAGATCAATGGCTCGCGCGGTAGCACCCCTGAATTTTAATGCGTTCCTAGAGAAAGCTAAATTGAAATATGATGGAAGTAACTTTGTTGACTGGGCCCGTAATCTGAGGATTATCCTCACGGCTTCCCAGAAGTCATATGTCCTTGATGCACCGCTTGGTGACCAGCCAGAAGACATGACCTCCGAAGACGTTAAGAGCGCTTGGGAGGCTCATGCTGGAGACTACTCAATAGTTCAGTGTGCAATATTGTATGGCTTAGAACCAGGACTTCAAAGAGGTTTTGAACGTCATAGAGCATATGAGATGTTCCAGGAGTTGAAGTTTATCTTTCAGAAGAATGCCCGGATCGAGAGGTATGAGACCTCCGATAAATTCTATGCTTGCAAGATGGAGGAGAACAGGTCTATTAGTGAGCACATACTCAGAATGTCTGGGTACTCAAACCGTCTAGCGGAGTTGGGAATTACCCTTCCGCCGGAGGCGATCACTGATAGAGTTCTTCAATCGCTGCCACCTAGTTACAAGAGCTTTGTGATGAACTATAACATGCACGGGATGAACAAGTCAGTCGCCGAGCTGTTTGCGATGCTGAAAGTCGCTGAGTCTGAAATCCAGAAAGAACATCAAGTGTTGATGGTCAATAAAACCACTAGTTTCAAGAAAAACGGAAAAGGCAAAGGCAAGAAGGGTAAAACCAAGAAGGATGGCAAAGCAGTTGCTACTCCTACAAAGAAGCCTAAGCATGGACCTAAGCCAGAAACTGAGTGCTTTCATTGCAAAGGAACTGGTCACTGGAAGCGGAACTGCCCCAAGTACCTGGCTGGCAAGAAGGCGGCCAACGACAAACAAGGTATATATGATATACATGTTATTGATGTGTACCTTACTAGTTCTCGTAGTAGTGCCTGGGTATTTGATACCGGTTCGGTTGCTCACATTTGCAACTCAAAACAGGAACTACGGAATAAACGAAGACTGGCAAAGGACGAAGTGACGATGCGCGTGGGAAATGGTTCCAAGGTTGATGTGATCGCCGTCGGCACACTATCTCTTCGATTACCATCAGGATTAGTGATGAACCTAAATAATTGTTATTTAGTGCCTGCGTTAAGCATGAACATTATATCTGGATCTTGTTTATTGCGAGACGGTTACTCATTTAAATCAGAGAATAAAGGTTGTTCTATTTATATGAGTAATATCTTTTATGGTCATGCACCCAATGTTAGCGGTTTATTCATATTGAATCTTGATAGTGATGACACACATGTTCATAACATTGATGCCAAAAGATGTAGAGTAGTTAATGATAGTACCACTTTCTTGTGGCACTGCCGTTTAGGTCATACTGGTGTAAAACGCATGAGGAAGCTCCATGCTGATGGACTTTTGGAGTCACTTGATTTTGAATTACTTGACACATGTGAACCATGCCTTATGGGCAAGATGACCAAAACGCCGTTCTCTGGAACAATGGAAAGGGCGAGTGACTTATTGGAAATCATACATACTGATGTGTGCGGTCCAATGAATGTCGAAGCACGCGGTGGTTATCGTTATTTTCTCACTTTCACTGATGACTTGAGTAGATATGGGTATATTTACTTGATGAAGCACAAGTCTGAAACATTTGAAAAGTTCAAGCAATTTCAGAGTGAAGTTGAGAATCATCGTAACAAGAAGATTAAATTTCTTCGATCTGATCGAGGAGGTGAATATCTGAGTTATGAGTTTGGCAATCACTTAAGACAGTGTGGAATTGTTTCACAGTTGACACCGCCCAGAACACCACAGCGTAATGGTGTGTCTGAACGTCGTAATCGGACCTTATTGGATATGGTGCGTTCTATGATGTCTCTTGCCGATTTGCCACTATCGTTTTGGGGTTATGCATTAGAGACAGCTGGATTCACTTTAAATAGGGCACCATCAAAATCCGTTGAGACGACGCCATATGAACTGTGGTTTGGCAAAAAGCCGAAGTTGTCGTTTCTTAAAGTTTGGGGATGTGATGCTTATGTCAAAAAGCTTCAGCCTGGAAAGCTGGAACCCAAAGCGGAAAAGTGCGTCTTCATAGGATACCCGAAAGAGACAGTCGGGTATACCTTCTATCTCAGATCCGAGGGCAAAGTGTTTGTCGCTAAGAACGGAACATTTCTTGAGAAAGAGTTTCTCTCGAAAGAATTGAGTGGGAGGAAAATAGAGCTTGATGAGGTTATTGAACCTTTACTTCAACCAGAGAGTAGCGCAGCACAGAAAGATGTTTCTGTGGAACCTACAACGGTAGAAGAGGAAGTTAATGATGATGATCATGAAGCTCCGGATCAAGCTGCTATTGAACCTCGTAGGTCGACAAGGACGCGTACTACTCCGAGTGGTACGGCAACCCTGTCTTAGAGGTCATGTTGTTGGACAACAATGAACCTACAAGCTATGGAGGAGCAGTGATGGACCCGGATTCCGAGAAATGGTTAGAGGCCATGCAATCTGAGATGGGATCCATGTATGAAAACAAAGTATGGACTATGGAAGTACTACCTCAAGGGCGAAAGGCCATTCAGAACAAATGGATCTATAAGAAGAAGACGGACGCGGACGGTAATGTCACCGTCTATAAAGCTCGACTTGTGGCAAAGGGTTTTTCACAAGTTCAAGGAGTTGACTACGATGAGACTTTCTCACCCGTAGCGATGCTTAAGTCTGTCAGAATCATGTTGGCAATAGCTGCTTATTTTGACTATGAAATTTGGCAGATGGACGTCAAAACGGCCTTCCTCAATGGTTTCCTTGAGGAAGAGTTGTATATGATGCAACCCGAAGGTTTTGTTGATCCAGAGAATGCTGACAAAGTTTGCAAACTCCAGCGATCCATTTATGGACTGGTGCAAGCATCTCGGAGTTGGAATAAACGCTTTGATGAGGTGATCAAAGCGTTTGGGTTTATACAAGTTTATGGAGAAGCTTGTATTTACAAGAAAGTGAGTGGGAGCTCTGTAGCGTTTCTAGTGTTATATGTGGATGACATATTGCTGATCGGAAATGATATAGAAATGCTGGAAAGTGTGAAGGAATATTTGAATAAGAGTTTTTCAATGAAGGACCTACGAGAAGCTGCTTTCATATTAGGCATTAAGATCTATAGAGATAGGTCGAGACGCTTAATAGCACTTTGACAGAGCACATACCTTGATAAAGTTTTGAAGAAGTTCAAAATGGAATAGGCCAAGAAGGGGTTCTTGCCTGTGTTGCAAGGTGTGAAGTTGAGTAAGACTCAATGCCCAGTGACTGCAGAAGATAAAGAAAAGATGAGCGTCATCCCCTATGCTTCAGCCATAGGCTCTATCATGTATGCAATGCTGTGCACAAGACCCGATGTCAGCCTTGCCATAAGTATGGCTGGAAGGTTTCAAAGTGATCCTGGAATGGAGCACTGGCAAGCGGTCAAGAATATCCTTAAGTACCTTAACAGGACTAAGGACATGTTTCTCGTTTATGGAGGTGATGAAGAGCTCGTCGTAAAGGGTTACATCGATGCAAGCTTTGACACTGATCCGTACGATTCTAAATCGCAAACCGGATACGTATTTATTCTTAACGGGGGAGCGGTAAGCTGGTGCAGTTCCAAGCAAAGCGTGGTAGCTCATTCTACGTGCGAAGCGGAGTACATCGCAGCCTCGGAGGCAGCGAAGGAAGGTGTCTGGATGAAGCAGTTCATGACAGATCTTGGAGTAGTGCCTAGTGCACTGAATCCAATAAATCTGTTCTGTGACAACACTGGTGCCATTGCTCTAGCCAAGGAACCAAGGTTTCACAAGAGGACCAGACACATAAAGCGACACTTCAACTCCATCCGGTTCTACATCGAGGAGAAGGACATAAATATTTGCAAAGTGCACACGGATCTGAATGTTGCAGACCGTTGACTAAACCTCTTCCAAGGGCTAAACATGATCAACACCAGAACTGTATGGGTGTTCGATTCATTACCATGTAAATCACATAGTGATGTGAACTAGATTATTGACTCTAGTGCAAGTGGGAGACTGTTGGAAATATGCCCTAGAGGCAATATATAAAGTTTTTATTATTATATTTCCTTGTTCATGATAATCGTTTATTATCCATGCTATAACTGTAGTGATCGGAAACACATTGCATGTGTGGATAAATAGACAAACACTATGTCCCTAGTATGCCTCTAGTGAACTAGCTCGTTGATCAAAGATGGTCACGGTTTCCTAGCCATTGACATGTGATGTCATTTGATAACGGGATCACATCATTAGGAGACTGATGTGATGGACAAGACCCAAACTACAAACGTAGAATATGATCGTGTCAGTTTATTGCTACTGTTTTCTGCATGTCAAAGTATATGTTCCTCTGACCATGAGATCATGCAACTCACGGATATCGAAGGAGTGCCTTGTGTGTATCAAACGTCGCAATGTAACTGGGTGACTATAAAGGTGCTCTACAGGTATCTCCGATGGTGTCTGTTGAGTTGGCATGGATCGAGATTGGGATTTGTTACTCCGTGTGACGGAGAGGTATCTCGGGGCCCACTCGGTAATGCAACATCACAATAAGCCTTGCAAGCAATGTGACTAATTGTTAGTTGCAGGATCTTGCATTATGGAACGAGTAAAGAGACTTGCCGGTAACGAGATTGAACTAGGTATAGAGATACCGACGATCGAATCTCGGGCAAGTAACATGCCGAAGAACAAAGGGAACGTTATACGGGATTAACTGAATCCTTGACATAGAGGTTCAACCGATAAGATCTTCGTAGAATATGTAGGAACCAATGTGGAAATCCAGGTCCCGCCATTGGTTATTGGCCGTAGAGGTGTCTCGATCATGTCTACATAGTTCTCGAACCCGCAGGGTCTGCACACTTAAGGTTCGGTGATGTTTCGGTAGTATAGAGTTATGTATGGTGGTGACCGAAGGTTGTTCGGAGTCCCGGATGAGATCCCGGACATCACGAGGAGCTCCGGAATGGTCTGGAGGTAAATATTCATATATAGGATGTCCCAGTTTGGTCGCCGGAAAAGTTTCGGGCTCATCGGTAGTGTACCGGGAGTATCGATAGTGTACCGGGAGTGCCGGTAGTGTACCGGGGGACCTCCGGGAGGGGTATTTCGACCCCAAGAGGTCCATGGGCTGTGGGAGAATAATAACCAGCCCTTAGTGGGCTGGGAAAACAGCCACAAAGGCCCATGGCGCAGGAGAGAAAGTCCTAAAGCAAAAAGTGGAAAATCAGCCAATAGGAGGCAATCCTACTCCAACTAGGATTGGAGGTGAAGTAGGATTGCTCCCACCTCCTATTTCGGCCGAACCAAAGGCCTTGGCTGCCTCTCCTCTCCTCTCCTCCTATATATACTAGTGGATTGGGTGGTTTTTGGACAGAATTTCCGGCCACGTGCTACCCGTTCCACCGGTGCATAGTTTCTCCTCTAGATCGTAGTTCCGCAGTGCTTAGGCGAAGCCCTGCCGGAATTGCTCCACCACCATCACCGGAGCGCCGTAACGCTGCCGGTGAACTCTCTCTCCTCTCCACCCCTCTTGCTGGATCAAGACGGTGGAGATCGTCATCAAGCTGCACGTGTGTTGAATGCGGAGGTGCCGTCCGTTCGGTACTAGATCGGAAGGATCGTGATCAAGGCCACGAGACGTTCGTGATTGGATCGTGGGACGGATCGTGACGAGATCGTGGGACGGTTCGTGATTGGTTCGCGGGACGGTTCGTGATTGGATCGCGGGACGCTCGGCGATTTGGATCGCGAAGAAGTTCGACTACACCAACCGCGTTTCTTAACGCTTCCCGCTTAGCGATCTACAAGGGTACGTAGATCCACTCTCCCTCTCGTAGATGCTCATCACCATGGATAGGTTTGCGTGTGCGTAGGAAAATTTTTGTTTCCCATGCGACGTTCCCCAGCAGTTGCTTCCATCATCTTTCAGCTTGGTTTTCTCTAGGAACGCGTTGAAATTGAGGGTGACATTCGCGTTGGCCATTGGATCTACAATATAGATTGTAAAGATAATTTTAGACTAAGTTCAAGATAATTAAGTTCACATAATCAAATTATTTGATGAACTCCCACTTAGATAGACATCTCTCTAGTCATCCAAGTGACACATGATCCATGTCAACTAGCCCTTGTCCGATCATCACGTGAGACGGACTAGTCATCCATGGTGAACATCTCCATGTTGATCGTATCTTCTATACGACTCATGTTCGACCTTTCGGTCTTCCGTGTTCCGAGGCCATGTCTGTACATGCTAGGCTCGTCAAGTCAACCTAAGTGTTCCGCGTGTGTAAATCTGGCTTACACCCGTTGTATGCGAACGTTAGAACCTATCACACCCGATCATCACGTGGTGCTTCGGAACGACGATCCTTAGCAACGGTGCACAGTTAGGGTGAACACTTTTCTTGAAATTTTATTGAGAAATCATCTTATTTACTACCGTCGTTCTAAGCAACTAAGATGTAAACATGATAAACATCACATGCAATCAATATAGTGACATGATATGGCCAATATCATCTTGCTCCTTTGATCTCCATCTTCGGGGCACCATGATCATCACTGTCACCGGCACAACACCATGATCTCCATCATTGTGTCTTCATGAAGTTGTCTCGCCAACTATTACTTCTACTACTATGGCTAACGTTTAGCAATAAAGTAAAGTAATTATATGGCGTTTATGATTGACACGCAGGTCATACAATAAAATAAGACAACTCCTATGGCTCTTGCCGGTTGTCATACTCATCGACATGCAAGTCGTGAATCCTATTACAAGAACATGATAAATCTCATACATCACAATGCATCACATCATATTCTTTGGCCATATCACATCACAAGGCATATGCTGCAAAAACAAGTTAGACGTCCTCTAATTTGTAGTTGCAAGTTTTTACGTGGCTGCTATAGGTTTCTAGCAAGAACGTTTCTTACCTACGCCAAAACCACAATGTGATATGCCAATTGCTATTTACCCTTCATAAGGACCCTTTTCATTGAATCCAATCCAACTAAGGTGGGAGAGACAGACACCCGCTAGCCACCTTATGCAACAACTGCATGTCAGGCGGTGGAACCAGTCTCACGTAAGCGTACGTGTAAAGTCGGTCTGGGCCGCTTCATCCCACAATACTTCCCAATCAAGATAAGACTAGTAGTGGTAAGCATATTAACAAAATTGACGCCCACAACAACTTGTGTTCTACTCGTGCATAGATTCTACGCATAGACCTAGCTCATGATGCCACTGTTGGGAGACGTAGTAGTAAATCAAAAAAATTCCTACGATCACCAAGATCTATCCATGGAGAAACCAGCAACAAGTGTGGAGAGATTGCATCTTCATACCTTTCAAGATCGCTAAGCGGAAGCGTTAAAAGAACGCGGTTGGTGGAGTCATACTCGCAGCGATTCAGATCGCGATGGATTCTGATCTCAGCACCGAACAACGGCGCCTCCGCGTTCAACACACGTGCATCCCGATTACGTCTCCTACTCCTTGATCCAGGAAGGAGGAAGGAGAGGTTGAGGGAGAGCTCCGGCAGCATGACGGCGTGGTGACAGTGGAGCTACGTGGACTCCAGCAGGGCTTCGCCAAGCGCTACAGAGAACGAGGAAGAGGAAGGGTAGGGTTGCGCCGAGAGAGAGAGAAGTCGTGTCTCAAATCATCCCAAACCCTTGCATATATATAGGAGGAGGGAGAGGGAGGGCTTCCTTGGCCCCTCCTCCAAGGAGGAGAGCTTCGGCCGAAGCTAGGGAAGAGTCCACCTCCCACAAGGGAGGTGGATCTCCCTCCTTTCAAACTCCTTTTGCCTTATCCCTTGATCTCCAGCCACATGGGCCTTTCCAGAAGGTCTTGGCCAGACCAATAAGGGCTGGTACACCTCCTCTAAGGTCCCATGAAGTCCTATGGTCGTCACACCCCTCCCGGGGGTCCTCCAGCAACCTCCCGGCACTCCCGGTACACTACCGATGAGCCCGAAAACTTTCCGGTGACCAAAACTGGACTTCCTATATATCAATCTTTACCTCCGGACCATTATGGAGCTCCTCGTGATGTCCGGGATCTCATACGGGACTCCGAACAACCTTCGGTAATCACGTATACCATTTCCCTATAACCCTAGCATCATCGAACCTTAAGTGTGTAGACCCTACGGGTTCGGGAGACACGTAGACATGACCGAGACACCTCTCCGGTCAATAACCAACAGCGGGATCTAGATACCTCTGTTGTCTCCCACATGTTCCACGATGATTTCATCGGATGAACCACGATGTCGGGGATTCAATCAATCCCGTATGAAATTCCCTTTGTCTATCGGTATGATACTTGCCCAAGATTCGATCGTCGGTATCTCTATACCTTGTTCAATCTCGTTACCGGCAAGTCCCTTTACTCATTCCGTAATACATCATCCCATGACTAAATCCTTAGTCACATTGAGCTCATTATGATGATGTCTTACCGAGTGGGCCCAGAGATACCTCTCCGTCACACGGAGTGACAAATCCCAGTCTCGATTCGTGCCAACCCAACAAACACTTTTGGAGATACCCGTAGTGCACCTTTATAGCCACCCAGTTATGTTGTGACGTTTGGCACACCCAAAGCATTCCTACGGTATCCGGGAGTTGCACAATCTCATGGTCTAAGGAAACGATACTTGACATTGAAAAGCTTTAGCAAACGAACTATACGATCTTGTGCTATGCTTAGGATTGAGTCTTGTCCATCACATCATTCTCCTAATGATGTGATCCCGTTATCAACGACATCCAATGTCCATGGCCATGAAACCGTGACCATCTATTGATCAACGAGCTAGCCAACAAGAGGCTTACTAGGGACATGTTGTGGTCTATGTATTCACACATGTATTACGGTTTTCGGTTAACACAATTATAGCATGAACAATAGACAATTATCATGAACTAGGAAATACAATAATAACCATTTTATTATTGCCTCTAGGGCATATTTCCAACACATAGGAACAGATACTTGACATGCAGAAAACAGTAGCAATAAACTGACACGATCATATGCTATGTTTTAGTTTGGGTCTTGTCCATCACATCATTCTCCTAATGATGTGATCCTGTTATCAAATGACATATCATGTCCATGGCTAGGAAACCTTGACCATCTTTGATCAACGAACTACTCTATTAGAGGCATACTAGGGACATGGTGTTGTCTATGTATCCACACATGTATCTAAGTTTCCGATCAATACAATTATACCATGGATAATAAACGATTATCATGAACCAGGAAATATGATAATAATCAATTTATTATTGCCTCTAGGACATATTTCCAACAATCTCCCACTTTCACTAGAGTCAATAATCTAGTTCACATCACCATGTAATTCGCATTGTTATGAATCTAACACCCAATGAGTTCTGGGGCTCGATCATGCTTTGCATGTGAGAGAGGTCTTTTAGTCAACGGGTCTGCGACATTATGATCCGTGTGTACTTTGCAAATCTCTATGTCAAACCGTAAACACTGCTACTACACTCCACGTGAAGCTATTCCAAATGGCTGCTCCACTATACGTGTACGGATTGCTACTAAGAGTCATCCGGATTGGTGTTAAATCTTGCATCGACATAACTCTTTATCACCTCCATAATAGAGAAACATTTCCTTAGTCTTTTAGTTACTAAGGATAATCTTGACCGCTGTCTAGTGATCCACTCCGGGATCACTCTTGTACCCCTTGACGGACT
Organism: Hordeum marinum; assembly: GCA_022496015.1. Classification (NCBI taxonomy): domain Eukaryota; kingdom Viridiplantae; phylum Streptophyta; class Magnoliopsida; order Poales; family Poaceae; genus Hordeum; species Hordeum marinum. The sequence goes on from CM039676.1 coordinate 504,630,132, forward strand.
CATGGCAAGGCACACACAGGTGTGGTACATAGCACGGCATACTATACAGAGCCTATGGCTAAGGCATAGGGGACGACATTCGTCCTTTCTCTTTCTTCTGCCATGGTCGAGCTTTGAGTCTTACTCAACTTCACACCTTACAAATCAGGAAAGAATTCTTTCTCTCACTAATCCATTTTGAACTCTTTCAAAATCTTGTCAAGGTATGTACTCATTGAAAGTCTCATTAAGCATCTTGATCTATCTCTATAGATCTTGATGCTCAACATTAGGTAGCTTTATCCAGGTCTTCCTTTGAAAAACACCTTTCAAACAACCCTTTATGCTTTCTAGAACTTCTACATCATTTCCGATCGACAATATGTCAACCACATATGCTTATCAGAAACTCTATAGTGCTCTCACTCACTTTATTGTAAATACAAGTTTCTCATAAACTTTGTATAGACTCAAAAACTTTGATCACTTCATCAAAGTGTATATTCCAACTCTGAGATGCTCGCTTCAATCCATAGAAGGATCACTGAAGTTTGCACACCTTTTAGCATCCTTAGGACTGACAAAACCTTCTGATTGTATCTCATACAACCTTTCCTTAAGGAAGGAAACGATGTTTTGACATCCATGTGCCAGATTTCATAATTGAAAAATGCAGCAATTGCTAACATAATTCCAACAGACTTTAGCATCGCTACGAATAAGAAAGTCTCATCGCAGAACTTGTCGTAAACTTCTTTGCAACAAGTCGAGCTTTATAAATGGTGACATTTACCATCAGCGTCTGTCTTCATCTTAAAGGTCCATTTGTACTCGACGACCTACCGTCCAACGAGCAAGTCTACCAAAGTCTATACTTGGTTTTCATACATGGATCCTTTCTCGGATTTCATGGCCTCTAACCATGTGTTGGAATCCGGACCCATCACCGCTTCTTCATAGTTCGTAGGTTCATCGTTGTCCAACAACATGACCTCCAAGACAGGGTTGTCATACCACTTAGGAGCAGTACGCATCCTTGTCGACCTACGAGGTTCGATAGTAACTTGATCCGAAGCTTCATGATCATCATCATTAACTTCCTCTTCAACTAACGTAGGCTCCACAGAAACATCTTTCTGCGCTACACTAGTCCCTGGTTGAAACAAAGGTTCAACAACCTCATCAAGTTCTATCTTCCTCCCACTCAATTCTTTCGAGAGAAACTCTTTCTCGAGAAAAGACCCATTTTTAGCAACAAACACTTTATGCTTGGATCTGAGATAGAAGGTTTACCCAACTATTACGTTATGGTATTCTATGAAGATGCATTTGTCTGCTTTGGGTTCGACCTCATTAGGTGAAAACATTTTCCATACAAGCGCCGCAGCCCCAAACATTAAGAAATGACAGCTTAGGTTTCTATCAAACCATAATTCACACGGTGTCATCTCAACGGATTTAGATGGTGCCCTATTTAAAGTGAATGTGGTTGTCTCTAATGCAAAACCCAAAATCATAGTGGCAAAGTGATAAGAAACATCATAATTCGCACCACATCCAATAGAGCACGACTACGACGTTCGGACACACCATCACACTATGGTGTTCCAGGTGGCGTGAGTTGTGAAACAACTTCCACATTGTCTAAAGTTGTATGCCCAACTCGTAACTCAGATATTCACCTCCACGATCATATCGTAGACATTTTTATCTTCTTGTCACGATGATATTAAACTTCACTCTGAATTTGTTTGAACTCTTTCAAATGATTCAGACTTGTGTTTCATTAAGTAAATATACACTATATCTACTCGAATCATCAGCAAAGGTAAGAAAATAACAATATCCACCGCATGCTACAACACTCATTGAACCATGTACATCAACATGTATCATTTCCAATAAGTTACTTTCCCCGCTCTATCATGTTGTAAACGGGGTTTTAGTCATCTTGCCCACGAGGCATGGTCCGCATGTCTCAACCGATTCAAAATCGAATGAGTCCAAAGATCCATCAGCAGGGAGTTTCTTCATGCGTTTTAGACAAATATGACATTTAGCCGCAGTGCCACAAGTATGTGGTACTATCATTATTAACTTTGTATCTTTTGGCATCTATGTTATGAACATGCGTATTACTATGATCAAGATTTCAACAAACCATTCTCATTGGGTGCATGACCATTGAAGGTATTATTCATGTAAACAGAATAACCATTATTCTCTAACTTAAATGAATAACCGTGTTGCAATAAACATGATCTAATCACGTTTATGCTCAACGCAAACACCAAATAACATTTATTTAGGTTCGTCACTAATCCCGAAGGTAGAGAGAGCATGCGATGTTGATCACATCAAGCTTGGAAACATTTCCAACACACATCGTCACCTCACCCTTAGCTAGTTCTCCGTTCATTCCGTAGCTTTTATTTTGAGTTACTAACATTTAGCAACCGAACCAGTATCCTATACCCAGGTGCTACTAGGAGTACTAGCAAGGTACACATCAATAACACGTATATCAAATATACTTATGTCGACGTTGCCAGCCTTCTTATCTACCAAGTATCTAGGGTTGTTCCATTTCAGCGACCGTTCTCCTCATAATAGAAGCACTTAGTCTCGGGTTTGGGTTCAACGTTGGGTTTCTTTGTTGGAGTAGCAACTGTCTTGCCATCCATGAAGTTTCCCTCTTAGCCCTTGTCCTTCTCGAAACTAGTGGTTTTTACTAACCATCAACACTTCACGCTCTTCTTGATTTCTACCTTCGCGGTGTCAAACATCGCGAACAGCTCAGGGATCATTATTTCTATCCCTGGCATTTTATAGTTCATCACTAAGTTCTAGTAGCTTAGTGATAGTGACTTGGAGAACTATATCAATCACTATCTTATCTGGAAGATCAACTCCCACTCGATTCAAGAGATTGTAGCACCCAGATAATCTGAGCACATGCTCAATGATTGAGCTATTCTCTTTCATCTTCCAGGCAAAGAATCTTGTTGGAGATCTCATATCTCGCAACACGGGTACGAGCCTGAGATCCTAATTTCAGCTCTTAGAACATCTCATATGTTCCGTGATGTTCAAAACGTTTCGGAGCCTCAATTCTAAGTTGTAATGCATGACGCACTAAACTATCAAGTAGTCATCAGAACATGCCTGTCAGGTGTTCACAACATCTACAAACGACGCTAGAGGGGTTGGCGCACCGAGCGGTGCATTAAGGACATAAGCCTTCTATGCAGCAATGAGGACAATCCTCAGATCACGGACCCAGTCCGCAATATTGCTACCATCATATTTCAACTCTATTTCTCTAGGAACATATAAAAATACAAGGGAGTTACAGTGTGAGCTAGTAATCTACAACATAATTTTGCAAAGACACTACTGACTATGTTCATGATAATAAGTTCAATTAATCAAATTACTTAAGAACTCCCACTTAAATTGACATCCCTCCGGTCATTCGAGTGATACATGATCCAAATTCACCAACTCAAGTCCGATCATCACATGAGTTGAGGTGGTTTCAATGGTGAGCATCATCATGTTGATCATATCTACTATATGACTCATGTTCGACCTTTCGGTCTCTCGTGTTCTGAGGCCATGTCTGTACATGCTAGGCTTGTCAAGTTAAACCCAAGTGTTCTGCATGTGCAACACTGGCTTGCACCCACTGTATGTGAACGTAGAGTCTATCACACCCGGTCATCACGTGATGTCTCGACACGACGAACTTTCGCAATGGTGCACACTCGGGGAGAACACAATTCATCTTGAAATTTATGTGAGGGATCACCTTATAATGCTACCGTCGTCCTAAGCAAAACAAGGTGCATAAAAGGATTAACATCACATGCAAATCATAAGTGACATGATATGGCCATGAACTTGTGCTTTTGATCTCCATCTTGAAAGCACCGGCATGATCTCCATCATCACCGGCACGACACCATGATCTCCATCAATGTGCGCCATCGGAGTTGTCGCGCCCACCATGCTTCTACTACTATTGCTACCGTTTAGTGATAAAGTAAAGCATTACATGGCGCTTAATGATTGACATGCAGGTCATACAATAATTAAAGACAACCCTATGGCTCCTGCCGGTTGCCGTACTCATCGACATGCAAGTCGTGATATTCTATACAACACATGATCATCTCATACATCACATATATCTCATCATGTAATTGGCCATATCACATCACAACATACCCTGCAAAAACAAGTTAGACGTCCTCTAATTGTTGTTGCATGTTTTACGTGGCTGCTATGGGTATCTAGCAAGAACAATTCTCACCTACGCATAAACCACAACGGTGATACATAAGTTGCTTTTCAACCTTCTCAAGGACCGCCTTTGTCGAATCCGATCCAACTAAAATAGGAGAAACCGACACCCGCCAGCCATCTATGCAACAAGTTGCAGTTGAGGGAACCGGTCTCTCGTAAGCGTACGAGTAATGTTGGTCCGGGCCGCTTCATCCTACAATACCGCTGAACCAAAACACGACCAAGGGAGGAAGCAATCTATGCATCAACGCTCACAAACACTTTGTGTTCTACTCGAGATCTCATCTACACATAGACCTAGCTCATGATGCCACTGTTGGGAAACGTTGCATGGGAAACAAAAAAATTCCTATGCACACGCAACATCTATCCATGGTGATGAGCATCTACGCGAGGGAGAGTGGATCTACATACCCTTGTAGGTCGCTAAGCGGGAAGCGTTAAGAAACGTGGTTGGTGTAATCGAACGTCTTCGTGATCCAAATCGCCGAGCGTCTCGCGATCCAATCACGATCCGTCTTGTGATCTCATCACGATCCATCCCGTGATCTCATCACGATCCGTCCCGCGATCCAATCACGAATCGTCTCGCGATCTTGATCATGGTCCTTCCGATCTAGTACCGAACGGACGTCACCTCCGCGTTCAGCACATGTACAGCTCCATGACGATCTCCGCCTTCTTGATCCAGCAAGAGGGAGCGGAGAGGTAGACGAGTTCTCCGGCAGCGTGATGGCACCGCGGCGATGGTGGTGGAGCAATTCCAGCAGGGCTTCATCTAAGCACTGCAGAAAACCGATCTAGAGGAGAAACTATACACTAGAGGTACGGGTAGCACGTGGTTGAAAATCAAGAGCCAAACCCCCTAAAACCTCTAGTATATATAAGAGTAAGAGAGGAGGAGGCTTGGCCCTCAAGGGGCCAGCCGTTGCTTCGGCCGAACCAGGGAGGAGAGGAGGATTCCTCCTCCAATCCTAGTAGGACTAGGACTCCTTCCTTTTTTCCCTTTTTTCCTTTTTCCACCTTTTCTCTTTGGGCTTTTCTTTCCCAGACGCATGGGCCTTGTGTGGGACTTCCACCAGCCCACTAAGGGCTGGTATTCACTCTCCCACAGTCCATGTAGCCTCTTGGGTCGAAATACCCCTCCCAATGGTCTCCCGGTACACTACCGATGAGCCCGAAACTTTTCCGGTGACAAAAATAGGACTTCCTATATATCAATATTTACCTCCGGACAATTCAGGAGCTCCTCGTGACGTTCGGGATCTCATCCGGGACTCCTAACAACCTTCGTTCACCACCATGCATAACTCTATACTACCGAAACATCACAGAACCTTAAGTGTACAGACCCTGCGGGTTCGAGAACTATGTAGACATGACCGAGACACCTCTACGGTCAATAACCAATAGCGGGACCTGTATGCCCATATTGGTTCCTACATATTCTACGAAGATCTTTATCGGTTGAACCTCTATGTCAAGGATTCAGTTAATCCCATATGATGTTCCCTTTGTTCTTCGATATGTTACTTGCCCGAGATTCGATCGTCAGCATCTCCATACCTAGTTCAATCTCGTTACCGATAAGTCCCTTTACTCATTCTGTAATATAAGATCCCATGGCTAACACTTAGTCACATTGCTTGCAAGGCTGATTGTGATGTTGTATTACCGAGTGGGCCCTGAGATACCTCTCCGTCACTCGGAGTAACAAATCCCAGTCTTGATCCATGTCAACCCAACAGACACCCTCGGAGATACCTGTAGAGCACCTTTATAGTCACCTAGTTATGTTGCGACGTTTGATACACACAAGGTACTCCTCCGGTGTTAGTGAGTTGCATGATCTCATGGTCATAGGAACAGATACTTGTTATGCAGAAAACAGTAGCAATAAACTGACACGATCATATGCTATGTTTATAGTTTGGGTCTTGTCCATCACATCATTCTCCTAATGATGTGATCCCGTTATCAAATGACATGTCATGTCCATGTCTAGGAAACCTTGACCATCTTTGATCAACGAGCTACTCTATTAGAGGCATACTAGGGACATGGTGTTGTCTATGTATCCACATATGTATCTAAGTTTCCGATCAATACAATTATAGCATGGATAATAAACTATTATCATGAACAAGGAAATATGATAATAATCAATTTATTATTGCCTCTAGCGCATATTTCCAATACCTTGTTCGTGTGCTTGAAGTATTACTATTTTTATGTCAATATTAGACTATTGTTTTGAATCTTATGGATCTGAATATTCATATTACATGGACAAATATGTTAGGCAGCATTCCACATCAAAAAAATTGTTTTAATCATTTACCTACTCGAGGACGAGCAGGAATTAAGCTTGGGGATGCTGATATGTCTCCAACGTATCTATAATTTTTGCTTGTTCCATGCTGATATATTACCATTCTTGGATGTTTTATAATCATTTTACCACAACTTTATATTATTTTTGGGACTAACCTATTAACCTAGAGCCCAATGCCAGTTCCTGTTTTTCCTTGTTTTTGAGTTTTACAGAAAAGGAATATCAAACGGAGTCCAAACGGAATAAAACTTTATGGTGATTTTTTTGGACCAGAAGAGACCTACAGAGCATCAGAGTTGGGCCAGAAGGTTCCCGAGGAGGCCACGAGCCTCACGGGCACGGCCACCAGGCTTGTGGGCCCCTCAGGAGTCCACCGACCTCCCTCTCAGCTCTATAAATCGTCAAATATTCCAGAAAGCCCAACGCAGAACCTAGATCGGGAGTTCCGCCGCCGCAAACCTCCAGAGCCACGAAAAACCAATCGGGAACCCGTTCCGGCACCCTGTCGGAGGGGGAAACCATCACCGGAGGCCATCTTCATCATCCCGATGCTCTCCATGACGAGGAGGGAGTAGTTCATCCTCGGGGTTGAGGGTATGTACCAGAAGCTATGTGTTTGATCTCTCTCTCTTTCTCTCTCGTGTTCTTGAGATGGCACGATCTTGATGTACCACGAGCTTTGTTGATATAGGTTGAATCATATGGAGTGTTTCCCCTCTCTATCTAGTTGTGATGAATTGATTTTCCCTTTGAAGTTTACTTATCAGATTGAGTCTTTAAGGATTTGAGAACACTTGATGTATGTCTTGCGATGGGATATCTGTGGTGACAATGGGATGTTCTATTGATCCACTTGATGTATGTTTAGGTGATCAACTTGCGGGTTCCGTGACCTTGGGAATCTATGCATAGGGGTTGGCACACGTTCTTATCTTGACGTTCCGGTAGGAACTTTGAGGCACTCTTTGAAGTTCTTTGTGTTGGATTAATAAATCTGATATTGTGATGCATATCGTATAATCAATCCCACGGGTACTTGTGGTGACATTGGAGTATCTAGGTGACATTAGGGTTTTGGTTGATGTGTATCTTAAGGTGTTATCTTAGTACGAACTCTAGGGTTGTTCGTGACACTTATAGGGATAGCTCACAAGATCGATCAGAAAAGATAACTTTGAGGTGGTTTCGTACCCTACAATAATTTCTACATTTGTTCTCCGATATTTGTGACTTTGGAGTGAACTCTTTTTCACACGTGAGGGATTTACATATGATTCAACTATGTTAGTAATGTTGAGAGAAATTACACTAGTGAAAGTGTGGACCCTAGGCCTTGTTTCCAAGCATTTATACAACGTTTTGCTCGTCGTTTACTATTTGTTACCTTGTTGTTTTTATATTTTCAGACTACAAAAAATTATATCTACCATCCATATTGCACATGTATCGCCATCCCTTCGCCAAACTAGTGCACCTATACAATTTACCATTATATTGGGTGTGTTGGGGACATAAGAGGCTCTTTGCTATTTGATTGCAGGGTTGTTTGAGAGAGACCATATTCATCCTACACCTCCTGCTGATTGATAAACCTTAGGTCATCCACTTGAGGGGAAATTGCCATTGTCCTACAAAACTCTGCGCTTGGAGGCCCAACACGAGTCTACAAGAAGAAGGTTGTGTAGTAGACAGCAATCACCAGTGAGCAGCGACCCACACCAATGGTCTACAAGCGAAGAAAAATATTGTTTGTTGACCAAGGTGTTATTCATGAAGTTATCCAAAGATTAGTCATGTGAGAGTTGAGTCTATTGCAAGCATGTTTTGAAGAAGAAGAATGTGTGAATATTCATGTTGCCTTCAAGCTTTGTTAGAAAAGGCAGTGCCTAGGAGGCGCTTAGGCACGCCTAGGCACTAGGTGATGGTCAAACGCCTCGCCTAGGGCATAAGCGATAGTCTAGGCAGGGCAAGCAAGAAATTGTCTAATCAAGAGAGAAATCATGCCATATTACACTAATATGCCAAACGAGCCATATTCCAATGTCAATAGTTGATAGTTAACTCATATATATGCCATGATTTAAGATAATACACATATAATAACCGCAGATACACCCTAATAGTAGAAACTATATTACCGCCTAGGCCATGCCTAGGACGCTTAAGCATCGCCTAGGCATGACACGAAGGCCAACCGCCTCGCTTACGCCTACCGCTTTTTCCAACCTTGCCTTCAAGACATCATTTTTTATGAAAAAAGAAGATAAGATACAAGGTTGATCAAAACTAAGTATAAAGAATGGATTCAAGTTGGTCAACATACAAAGCATATAATATGTATCAAGTTGGATCATGTGATTTCACGGTACAACAACCATTGTCCATTACACTTTGTGAACTAAGCAATGATCTATGTGTTTGGTGTTTCTATGCGAGGTTAGGTATTTTTTTTCATGGGCTAACATCAAAAGTAAGATTTCATATAGCCCATGAAGGATGACATCAAGTGATGATCGGCATGAAGGTTGTGTTGTGCAAGTTTAAGAGGAGCATCATGAAAAGATTACATACTTGAAGTTTGTCGTCCATTCCGGTGATAATGGACTTTTGAAGATGTGCCGAAAAGAGGCTTGCGCATAATGGAGCATGGAAGAGCAATCTACTAGTCTTCATCGAACCAGCGGAAATCAAGAAAGTTTTTCGAACTTGAGAAGCCCAAGATCGACATGATCTAGCTCAAGCAGACTATCCACAAGGCAAAGGTTTGACCTTGATAGGTCGTATTTTTAACCGGTCTCATGGTGATTAGTTGGGAGACCACGTTATAGGTTTGATATATGTACTATCAAGGGGATCTCTCGAGTGAGTAGCTTGATCGTATTGTTCGTACAAAGCTCAAACCATTGCATCCTTGACACCATCTTTCTCGATTCTTGTTTGGCTATTCTCTATGTGAGTTTTGGAGGTTGTGGTCATCTTCATGAGAAGTTCAAGTTCATTGAAAACGGATTTCATATGCATCATCTATTGTGTTTATGAAGTTGGAGTTTTTGTCGGTTCTTCACCGATGGAGGTTTTACACCTCTATATGATTGGCATATTTCTCTTGCCACTTCGTGATTTGACAACTCTTGTCATTACCTTTCTGTGAAGCTTGAGTTCGTCGAAATCAGAGTTTATTTGCAGAAGTTATGGCAGTTTTGGTATTACATGCATTCATCTGTTGTACTTTGGACTTTTGGCAGTAGCCAAGCGGTAGGCGGTACTACCGTTGGCTGGTACCACTGCTTGTTCCGCTTGGCTAAAGTCTGGTTGCCCTCAACTTTTCGTGTTAGGACCGCTTGCTATTGGCGGTAGTACCGCTTAGGCGGTACTTCTGCTAGTTGGTACAGCGGCTACTTCCGCTTGGGTTGAGTCTTCTATATGCCCTCTACCAATTCGCGGTAGTGCCCCTGGTGCTAAACAGTAGTACCACTTTGTGCGGTACTTCTGCTATGGCACCATGCAAACTACCGGTGGTTTATTTGTTCCTTACTGGCAATTAGCAATAGTACCACTCCGGCAGAAATACCATGCGAGTATCGTATGGTACTCAGTAGGCCGCAGTGAAACTGCCGCTCTTAGTGGTAGTACCGCTCCTAGGAGCGGTAGTACTGCTTGAGCACGACCATTGCGCATAACGGTTGGATTTGAGTGGAATAGTGAGCCCCATTATTCCTCATTGTACTTTTGAGATGATTGTGTCAGTTTCCTATGCTACCTTGTAATTGCCTCTTCTGAAATGTTTGATGCTTCTAGTGTGTGCTCACTCACCTCTATGAACATACATACCCACACCCTACCTCGCATGTTCACCTACGATATATTGAACCCTGGGTTAGTTCCACCATAGGAAATATAATCATCTGAGTTACCCTTAGTTCACGAATTAGAGTTAGAATTGAACAACTAATGATCTAAGAATTTTACTTTGATCATTGGCAATTTAGTGTTTCCTAATCCCGTTCATGAGATGACATAAAGTAAATCTTGTATTGGTTAACATTACATTCTTTGGTAACCAAAAAACTATGTTTCGCTGTCCATATACCACTTACATGCGTCATTTAGTAAAGTTTGTGTTTGCATTTCGTTTCCTAAACCAAACATCTTCTTAATTTATTTTGACTAGCCCAAACACCCAATGTTTGTCTAGATAGCCATGACCGGTCATTACATACAATATTTAGTATCCATCTTCAATGGAAACCCGTAAAATTTCTCCCGCCTCCATATGTGGACAGGGGGACTAGTCTGCGGACACGGATGCGGGAGGATGACATCCAACGGTAGCAGCATATATTTTGACAACAACTCGAACCAATCAGACAAAATTCGTGCAAACACGGCCGGACATGACAGATTTTATACAAACGTGGTGGATTTCATTACATTTTAAGCATATTTTAACTAAAAAGGTAAAACTATGTTCATGTACGGTCGCGCGGAGCTCCACTCCCATGACCCGGATACCCTACACTAGTCTATGGCCGGTCGTGGCGGATCCTTTTGTGTTCCCCATGTCCGGCAGCCCGTTCACCGGACTGTCGGTAACCCTGGTCATGTACGGTCGCGCGGAGCTCTACTCCCATGACCCGGATACCCTACACTAGTCTATGGCCGGTCGTGGCGGATCCTTTTGTGTTCCTCATGTCCGGCAACCCGTTCACCGGACTGCCGATAACCCTGGAGGCATATGCTTCAGCGCAAAGGATGCCTCGCTTCGCCACAGCTTGTCGGAGCGGAACCACCGGCTGATGCTTCAGAGGGAGGGAACGAGGGAACCTTCGCTTCCGTGTAACCAACTTCTGTCTCTGCCGCCTCACATGTTCTACTTCTCCTCGATGATGGCGGCAAACGTGGAGGCGCTGGCCACTGACTCGTCGCTCTCCGTGCACCCGGCTTCTGTCTCTCTCTGCACGACACGGTCGCATGCACGGGAGACGTGGCCGCAGACGCAAGAGGCGTGGTCGCCGTCGTGCCGGCGTGGAGCTACTCGCAACTCCTCATTGAGTTGGCCGAGAGCGGCGAGTTGCTGAACCACGCGCCGGTTGGGGCGGCAACTGGCTCCATTAGGCTAGGCGGGGGAGGTGGAGCATCAAGCTGCCTCGCTCGAGCTCGTATCCACTGGGCTCCATAGTTGGGAGTATGTTTTTAGTCTACATTACTAATCGATCGGCGAGTTTCGAACTTAATGTTCATTTTTCTCTCATCCTTTTCCAGGGTCACCGGAAAACCCTTCTCCATCCATCGTAGGCAGTCGTCACGTTGTCGTCTTGAGCAAGCAATGTCTAGCTCAAGAGAGGGGTCAACATGGCATGCCTTTCACTAATGTAGGTCAACCCTCCTCCCCCTACCCCTTCGCCATCGTCTGCGATGTGGCGCCCAACCGTAGAGTTGTCGGCTTCGACTCACCAGTGACTCCGTGCGTCACTCCCGCTCGTCTGTCGGCGCCCCAGTCTTTGGCCTCGTGCGCGACTTGTCTACCCAACGAAATCAACTGACACGGTTCTAAATTTCAGCCAAATGTGAATTAGCAAATGCATAAAAAAAGGAGCTGAACTATCGCAACGAAGCTCTGATCCCTAGTCCTTCCCAGAGCTGGCCAAACGGGGCGTGCTTTTTGGGCTGGCCCAAAAACACGGTGGTCCGGCACGCTACGGGCCAGGCCCGACACGATTTAATCGGGTCGTGCTAGGCCCACGGTCCGCCCAGGCCGTGCCTCGGCCTGAAGGCTGGGCACGCGGGCCGGCAGGACACGACCCATTTAGCTTTTTAATTTGTTTTTACATTTTTTTATATATAATACAAAAAATAGCTTAACGGGCCAAAATCGGGGCTAGCGTGCCGACGAATCGGTCCGTTTAGCTCCCGGACCGTGCTTAGGCCAGAGGGATCAGTACACGGATCGACATGACATGACTCGTTTACTAAACGTGCGTGGACGGACCGGGCTAAAAGGCCGGTCCGTTTGGCCTGGGTTGGTCCTTCCCTTGCCAAACAAATTCCAGTCACTCTCTTGGCAAATTTGACTGCTTCCTTCCTGTCCTTGGCTCCAGCCAGCGGACCGACCGACCAGCTGAGCTGAGGTGAGGCCAACCCCATCCCTGCACCTACACGTGCTCCCGCCGTTACTCCTCCACTCGTCACGCGAGTCCAGCTGCCGGCCGTGCCCCCACCTCCGCGACACGCTCCGCACGCGGTCTCCACTCGCTCCGTCTCCTGCCGGATCCCCTTTCCTTTCCCCTCAGGTACTCGCGCAGTCCATCGCCATCCGCTCTTGTTTGATTTGATTTGATCCCAAAGAATCCTCCTCGCATCTCCACTTTCCATCTCGGCCGGCCGGGGTCTATCTGATCTGAAGCAAGCAAGCTCCGATCTTGCCAGCCATGTCGTCCTCGTCGGACAACCCCAACGAGATCACCGACCGCGGCCTCTTCAGCAAGAGCAACAAGGACGACGCCGACGCCGGCAAGAAGAAGGAGAACAAGGAGGAGAACAAGGAGGAGGAGGGCGGCGGCGGGTTCATCGAGAAGGTCAAGGACTTCATCCACGACATCGGGGAGAAGATCGAGGAGGCGGTGGGGTTCGGCAAGCCGAGCGCGGACGTGGCCCGGATCCACGTGCCCCACATCGGCCTCCACCGCGCCGACCTCGTCGTCGACATCCTCATCAAGAACCCCAACCCGGTGCCCATCCCGCTCGTCGACATCGACTACCTCATCGACAGCGACGGCCGGAAGCTCGTCGCGGGGCTCATCCCGGACGCCGGCACCATCCGCGCCCATGGCGAGGAGACGGTCAAGGTGCCCATCACGCTCGACTTCGACGACATCCGGAGCACCTACGCGGACATCAAGCCCGGCAGCATCATCCCCTACCTGCTCCGGGTCGTCTTCCTCGTCGACGTGCCCGTCTTCGGCCGCATCAAGATCCCGCTCGACAAGTCCGGCGAGATCCCCATCCCGTACAAGCCCGACGTGGACGTGGACAAGATCAAGTTCCACCACTTCTCCTTCGAGGAGACCACCGCCACCATCCACCTCAGCCTCGAGAACAAGAACGACTTCGATCTCGGGCTCAACCTGCTGCAGTACGAGATGTGGCTCGGCGACGACAGCGTCGTCGAGGCCGAGCTCACCGACTCCACCAGGATCGAGAAGCAGGGGATCACCAAGATGCAGATCCCCTTCACTTTCAGGCCCAAGGACCTGGGCTCTGCTGTCTGGGACATGATCAGGGGAAGGGGAACAGGGTACAGCATCAAGGGCAAGATCGATGTAGACACACCCTTTGGCAACATGAAGCTGCCCATTGACCATGTCGGCGGAACCACTCGCCTCAAGAAGGACGACGACGATGACGAGGTATATCATTTCATTTCGTAGCATCTGCTCCTCTCTGTTGATTGTTGCATCTGCATCTTGCTTGCTTGTTGCTGTGCAATCATCAGACTAGCTAGACCAGGTTTGTCTTGTTCTGACTAGGATAATTGACAGTGGAAGAAGAAATTGATATGGTCTTGAGCTATTATTAGGTGTGCAATAGCTGAATTACAGCCCTCTTCCGATTTATTTTTTCTGATATATTGGTTCGGCGCTAAAAATAGTTAATGAGATATATCATACCATTTGCTGTTGCTTGCTGCATCTACATCTGATTGTGCAATCACCACATACTAGCAAAGCTAGCTAGAGCATTTTAATCTTGTTTTGACTAGGATAATTGACAATGGAAGAAACAACTTTGGTATGATGTTGAGCTGTAGGCGTGCAAAAGCTGAATTATAGCGCTGTTCTGAATTTTTCTGATGGAGGTTCAACGCTAAAAACAGTACAGAGTCGTTTTTGTTGTTGAATTGCTGCATTGAAGCTCTGTACACTCTCAATCATTGCTTCTCAGTTTTGTTCAAGTTATGTTCTCTGTTCAGTCGAAACTCACTGATAGAAATACCTGTGTTTATTTGTTATGCTGAAATTCTGCGTTGTCAGTGACAGATACAGTCCATGATCATACATGCCACCTTTCAAAATCGTGTGACATATATTGCTGATTACTTAGCAATCATAATTCTGCCGTATCATATCTGAGCTAGAAACCATGACACCTGTATAACACCCACCTTAGAACATACCAAATCATGTCACAAGCAGATGAAAGAAAATCGTACACATATATCCGGGCATTTACTATGTATATCCAACTTATTGCATGTATAGCTGAATTTTGAGAAATTGTGCCTGGAGCCTTGCTAAATGCTAATCTCTTCATTTGAACCAACCTTGCAGGAGTGAAGTGCTGTTACTAAACATACAAGATAGTTAAACAGGGCACCAGGGAGGATGCTGCAGGGGGATGCCTACCTATGCCCTTAGCACCAGCTGAACTCTTGCTCTAGCTCATGTTATCTTTGTTGGTTGTGTTGTCCAAACATCATCGTCCGCCTTTTTATGCTTCGGTGCTCAGTGTTCTTTATGGGAACTCATCCAGTGTGTATTCTTTCTGTGTTAACTTTGTCAAGTGGGAACAGACCTGAGAATAAATTCCATCGCCCCTTTGTTGTTTGTGGGGTTTGCTGGTAGCCTTTTTCAGCCAAATATTGTGCCCATGCCTGCTCTTTTTCCCAGTTAGCACAGGTTAATCTCAAATGCTTCAGTTGATGCAAATATAGATTTTCGATCACGTGAAACTTGATCAGCAAATATAACTTTTATTTTGAATATAAACATGTATATTGTCATCTAGCCTGAAGGAAGATTCAGCTATTTTACATTTCTATACAGCTCTTGGCCTTTTCTCTGCAGGATTATGATCAAACAAACAAAAAACGAGTTAAAAGATGAGGAATCTACATTGTGTGGTCTCCCTCCCTACAAACCGCTTCCCTACAATGACCAGATTTTCCTTTCCATGAGGCCAGCCAGCATGCTTGATCAGCATGTTGTCTTCATCGACAATCATCGCGGCCGCACCATGTTTGCGCGGTATGCACCTTTGACTTATGGACCAAAACGTCAGTTGATGTGCTCCTCCCCTGTACAAAAATATACACCACTTCTCTTGCCAACCGAAGTTACAGCAGCTCGATGAGATTTGCGCGGTTGACGTTGAGCGGTCACTTCTTTTTCCGCTCTTGTTCTTCAAGCCGATTCCGAAGATTTTTCAAACCTTGCACTACTTTAGGTTTCAGCTTGTGCTGAAAAATCTTTCCTTGCAACGACGTTGACCTGCCAAGTAGAAAGCCCAAAAGGTTAGGTTCAAGTTACTAATTTGCAGCTATTGAGTTCTTAGCAGAATCTGGTGCCACCATTTCTAAGTGGTTTCGCCTGGATGTTCAAACTGAATAAGAAAGACTCTCAACCTGATTTCTTTCAGCTCTTCGTCAAGCTCCTGCTCTGATTCTTTTATCTGCATAACCATATGACACAATTTGTTGTCAGGCAATCTGCACAGTGAAATATGGAACTCTCCTGTTAGATGATTGCATACTTGCATAGGAGTAAAAATAATGTGTTGTGATTTTTGCTAGCATATTTACAATATCTTGATTTATATTGGCATGGATGCAATCATGCAAATGCCCTGAGTTTGACCTTTTAATATCATATTTGTCTCACATGGCTTTACGAACAAAAACATAGCTACCATAGCTGCATCGAGACATTTGGTCAGAATATAATGATCAATTTACATGAGCAAAATGGATATAAGATATCCAAGTCAAACACAGTTCTTCGAGCAAACGATGCCACGGCTGCAAATTATTAAAAACTAACCTCTTTAACCAGTCTTTTAGAGCTCCAAATAAGAGCACCCTACAAAACATACAATAAGAACAAGCTTTAGATCATCAAGAGTAATATCTGATGAAAAACTCAGGCAATATCCCCATCTAGACATAAAGTTTGAGCTCCTTCCGAGATTCATGTTACTCTGGCTGATAATGCCCACAAATGAACACACCTATTATTTTGTCGACACTTCAAATTATCCAGTGATATGTTTTTTTAGGCACTCCCTTTGGAAGGCAATCATCTGTTTTCACAGATGAGAACCAGTCCTTGTGTTTTCCAGAAGAGCTATGCTACCAATAAAAACTTTCTAATGCTTTGAATTAAGAAATGCAGCAGAACTCTGCCTGAAAGGTACACTATGTAAGTCTATACACTAGATGATTGTTTGGTGGAAGACAGAGACCAACAGAAGGTAATTATGAAGAAAAAACATACTTCACCATGCGATAATTGTTGCTCCAGTACATCCGACGTTACAACCCAGACCTTTGGACATCCATCTGCCACCAAAGCCTCAACCTAAGTTAGTAGTAAGAACCAGTGTAAGAAATCTCTTGGTGACACTACACATATAACATCTACTCGGTACGACGGTACTCCATGTCCATTTGATTAAAAGATCACATATTGGTGGTAGGCGTGAAAGTTTAGTGATACCATCCTTGAGCTTAATAGGATAACAATTTACAAAATCGCTCATAACATGAAAATATGGTGGGGGAGAACCTAGAGTGCATCAATTTCAGATTATCATAAAACTTATACTATAATCATTGTAGTGATTTACTTTTGATTTCTTTTTTGGAAATTTAAACAATATGCTTGGGACATTGTACTATAATCATTGTAGTGATATACAGCCAGTAAATATGCCTGGGACATCCCTGCTGGTTGAAACTAACTTGACTTCTTTTTTAATATGACTAGTTTTAGCAACAAATTCTTCATGGAATCAGGGACTTTTGCCTAATAAACTTTGCATTAACTTTTCACTGGTGTGGATGCAGGGGACTAATCAGCTAGGAACTCTCAGGCATCCTTCATTTGTTTCCTCTGATGGAAAATTTCACAATATGATTACCTCCTTCTCAATCCAACAATCAGCAGATAAGTCAGCAGAATATACCACATCAACCCTGTTCAAGCAAAATTAGTTCATTAGGGTTCCCCTAAAGACCATGTAAAAAGGGATGGTTGGAACATTCAACTAACATTTATTCTATGATAATATACAGGGCATGAACATCTGACAGAAATGTCTAGCATAAAGCGTCAATTTAGACATGTGGAAATGGTCTAACACAGCAATACCTTACCCTTTATAAGTTTCAGTGTGTGTAGATTGCCCAGACAATGCGGCATCAAATACCACTACAACTTTTATTTCTGCAAGCATCATAGTGATGAATGATATAAGATAGCTGATTTAAAAGAACGCCACATGGCCCTCTAGAAGAAATTGTCGATTGCAGCTAAGGTCTTAGAGAGTAACAGGAGATTGTGCTCCATACTTGGATAGATACACATAGTTACCAGTCGTAATTAATTTTCTTTCACTACAAACCAGAGAATAAGCAGTGGAACAGCCTATCAGTTTCTAACAGCAAAACAGACAGTATTTTTTTTTTTTTTGAATTGTTTGGATTGCTCACCAGATATGTCACATAGTAGCAAAATAGACAGTATAGTTGAGACATGTGACCTTTCTTTTTGTTTGAAGAAGAATCATAGCTGAACCATATACATAAATGGTTTAATCCTCTAGTACAAACCTCGTACTGCACTGAACGATACCAGCTCATCAATGAGCATCTGCCTCGCGATTCCTTGATTCCCATTCAAGAAATCGCTCTTAAGCTTTCCCCAGTAGCCACATACATTGTAGCCATCCACAAGAATAACAGGGGAGGCAATCTCCACGGTGCCGTCATTTGTGCTAGAGGAAACAACAGCACAAATTCAGCGGACTCGTCGAATCACCCACCTAAGAACGAGGCAACGCACACGATGTGAAAGGAAACACGGGCCTGACCAGGTAAGAGTGGCAGAAGGGTCCTCGTAGAAGTCCGTGTCATCAGGAAGCACCTCCTTCATTACTTTCTTTTTGCGGAACCTGGTGGCAGGCTGAGACCCGGTTGTTTGCCTCCTTTCGTAATCCTGGAAGAACGGGTAAAATACTTGTAAGAACTGGTGTGCATTTATCCGATGAGCGAATGATGCGCTACACCACAGTGCAGGACGCTGTTACGGGTTTCAGACATATCTCAACACAGTGGCACTAGATGCGTCCGATGATCCGACCCCATCAGCATCTGCTTTCATCTCTAAACTGATTGCCACAAATTGCAACAAGGGAACCAGGTAGGAAACTACACTGAAATAATGCTGCTGTCCTTTCTTTTCTCTGTCGTCTGAACTGAAACTGAAACTGAATGCAGGAAGGCATGTAGTGTACCTTCCAGAACTTGACGATCCTCAGGTTCTGCTTGACGTTGGATGTAATCCTGGGAGGCCGCCGATCGATCTGCAAATGAGGCAGAGCGTGTGAGGACGCTCCGGGCGGCACATACCCCGATCACCGGCCTTCCAGATTAAAGACAAGAACTCCCCATTTCTGGCCAAGAACAGCTCCAGAACGAAGCTCATAAGTAATGCTTTTTCGGTCCCCTTTCAACATTTTTGCTCATCAACGGAAAATAAGAAGAGTGGGAAGATTGACGCTGCGCCGGACTTGAGAAACTAATCTTGGTTCAGTCTAGGGGGATGGATTGCAGCGGGAGGAGAGGGGATGGGGATTGACAGGGCTGACCTTGTTGGCGCCGGAGGAGGAGGCGGCGCCCCCCTTGGTGCCCTTCCCCCTGCCCTTGTCCTTGGCCATCACCACCACGATGGAGGTCGCCGAGTAGGCGGCCGAGCCCACCATCTCTCTCCGCCGCCGCCGCCGCCGCCCTTGCTCTCCTGACGTGTGGTGGAGGCCGCGCCGAGTAGACCGTAGAGGTGGTCACCGGGAAGGAGAGGAGGGAACGGGTGGTCGCCTGGTCAGCGTGGCGCCGCTGTGGCTTGCGATCCCATCCCTGTCCTCCACGCCGTTCGATCATGCCTCGAGATTCGCGCCATCAAACGCATATTCCGTTTAGGTTTAGGAAAACTCTCTGTTATTTTTAGTCTAAATTTGACCATTGATTAACAATCAACAGAACAAGAGCAACATACCACAAATATATCATTGGATTCACATCCAAAAGTAAAACACATTTGTTTTTACGGACCCAAAGGCTCGACCCTAAAGGCTCCCTATGATGTTTGGCTTCACAAACTCATATATTAACCGTAAAATGTGTTTTGACACATGAACTTGAAAAGAAATTGATTGTCAGTCTCGTAACAAACATTTGATCGAAAACTCGCTTCGTGAGAAGAAAACCCAGATAAATAATCAATCGATGTTTCACTGTTGAACGGTCAAGATATACTCTAGATTTATGAACATGCTATGTCCCATAGAGAGTTTTTTTTCTTTTTGTAAACCGCACATTAGTAGTTTCACACTCCATTATCTTTCTGACATGGACACTATGCATTTAGTGCGAATAGAAACTCCATTATTTTGTGTGGCATTTCTGCAGGAAAGCAAGATTGAAAGGTTGCTTTCCACAAACTAGAGTTGTATCTTCTTTTCAAGACTTATTATGCTCTCTCCAAAATGGCAAAGCCCTTTGATCGGTCCTATGTGCCCTTCTTCAGTTCACACGATATCGAACATGAGAAGATAGGAAATATATGCCACACAACGCTGAATCCTACTAGAACTAAAAATAGCAAATTGTGCAATAGCTAGATGTTGTGTTTGGTTCTGCTGGACAAGCTTTTGAAAAAGAAGGCTTACTTCCGGCCTTTGTCTCGAGCGATGCACACGATCATCTTTATTACATTATTTAACAAGGTTTAAAAAAATACATATATTATAAGACTAATCCTTCTAGAATTGGAAAGGCCACATTCAATTGAGGTCTTCAATTGACATTAGGTCATCCAATTTTGATCGGGTCAACAATTTCTTAAAGCTCTCTTGTTTAATTTTTCTATACTATATTTATAAATACACTATGCTTTTTAATTTTAAGGCCTCACAATCAATTGATGCCTTCAATTTATAATTGGGTCACCTGATTTTGACCAGGTCAACACTTTCTCAAGGAGCACTTTTATTTAATTCTTTTAATTCATCTCTCTTAGTAATTCTTTTAATTCATCTATGTGATTATATTATTTTATTCCTTGTGCTCTATAATTTTGAAGCTCTCTCATTTCATCGAGGTATTTAATTTTGGATTTGGTTTACGTTTTTGACAGTCCAATGATTTTCTAAATCAACCGATAGCAATCAACCTATAAAAAATATATCAATCAACCGGCAGCCCTCTCGTCACCTCAAAAAGTGCCACTATGTAATATTATAGCACCAATATAGAACATGCAGTCATCGGTGAATTTTTCACACAAAAGTATGACTTGATTAGCAAATAGCACTGAATCACATCACTGAAGGCCCACCAAACAAGCTGCCTTATAAATAAAAAACACACTTCATCATCTCCCCCTCTAGTGAAACCAAATACTCACTCAGTTTTAAGACATAAGGTGTATTAAGTTTTCGAAAATTATAATATCTTTAACTTTGATCAAGTTTAGAGCCAAAAATATTGACATCCAAAATACTAAATGAATAAAAACAAAAACAATCATGATGAATCTAATGATATCGATTTAATATTATATATATTGGTATATTTCTCTACAAATTTGGTCAAACTTTAAAAAATTATTTTTTTTAGAAAATTACACCTTATATTTTGAAACAAAGGGAGTAATTTTTTATATGAAAACCCAACAGCACCCACGACGCAGCAAAGCGCGCCCAACCCTTCTAGTACATAGATCAATCCAAAGACACCTTTCTAGCTAAAATTGTCGCCCTGGCTACAAGATTGATGACGTTCTCTTACCTTGCACCAAGAACACCATGAAATCCGATGGCCCCATCAAGCCTCCCGCCGGTTAGCGAAGAGCACCAGCCGGTCTAGCAAACCCTCAACGTGAACCGCATGCGCGCGTTGTAAAATTCATCATCGTTTTCTTTCAGAGTCCCATCTTTATGAGCAATCAATGCACTGATCTTGCCAGATCCTTCTGCCGTCGACGCCACCACGACGCCGGATAGCGTTAGCCTCCTGCGTGTGCCCATCAAACGGTATTGAACGTCAAGATCTTGTTGCACCTTGCCGCCAAGACTTGCCGTAGTCGATGTTGTAGATGACACATCGCTCCACCTTGGTTACCACATGAGAAGCATTCGGAGACGTGCGCCCAGTCACTAAACCTAACAGTTGTCCCTCCAACCGATGCACAACCCCAAAGATGATGCCCCCATGAGGGTAACGGTGTAGGTACCTCGCCATCATCCGATCCGGAAAGCCTGATATGGGGTTTCCCTCGGGGCATACATGGAACGAGAATTGCCCCATAAGCCTCCAGCGAGGTAACGATGCTGGCGGGCGCCACTGTTGACGGTTCTGGCGAGGCAGAACCAATCTTTCACTGGCGAATTCATGATGATCGCCGATTTTACCACCATATCGGCCTCCTTCGTCATCCAACATGCCCATGGGTGACCATAGCTTCCACGCAACCGCACGACGAGAGCCACACCACCGCCCAAAACCGTTGCTCTGCCCCGCCTGGGTGAGCCGTCGACGACGAAAGGGCCCTCACCGCTCCGCCGCCGATGCTATGCACACATATAGGACACCAACACGGATCTCCAGCGCAACTGCATCCGGAGCCGCGGCGGAGGAAGGCCCCGCCGCCACCATCATCCCCCACCCGCGCTTTGCCCCGCGGAGTTCCGGCGGCAGCGGCTCGAAGCCCTAGGTCGGATGAGGAGTACGTACATGATAAAGTAGATCATAGAAAAGATGTCATATGCATATGGTTTCCAATCTTGGAAAGGTGGATTCTCTTGAACCACGGATGCCCTAAAGATGCTTTTACACGGCCAGACCAACGGTACACGTGTACTTGCACGAAATCCTTATCATCCTATGGATTTCAAAAAAAAAAAAAACCTGATGTCCGTGGCCATTCAAATCCGTGCGCGTGTACGGTTGACATTTCCTGCGCATGATAGCTCAGCCACGTAGCCACTTTCGTTACGCCATTTTTGTTCCTCCTCGGTTGCAATGGTGGGAGTTCAGTTTGTTCAGAGTCAAACCATAGATAGCTTACAGTGCGGCTAACCGATTATGCCTTTCTATCGGTTGGGGACGGTCCGAGACGATCTTCCCAGCTCAGCAAAAGCAGGGAGCTGGCGGATTTATCCCCGGACAGCAATGGCTCCAAAATTGTGCCTTTGGTTCGGGGAATCTTTCCTTTCTTATTCTTCCTCTTTTCTTAGTGGGATGTTGCTAGGCATACCATTACACCATGGTACATGTCTACGTCTCCACACATTCCTATCCTGGCCGGCCATTCTCCTGCTGCTGAAAGGTATGTGTTGGATTGGTGGAATGTGTATTGCACATGAAATGTTTCTTGTAATGTAGGGTGTTGCTTTGTTTCGGTACTTGTAAAAGGGTGGACCAGCGGATGGCGAATTTACCTCGCTTTCTATTTTTCCTCCCCCATGCTTCCCTTCCTCTCTTTTCATGTTGCCAGAATGCGTATGTTTTCGCCTGACTTAATGATCACCGCCTCCTCCTCCTTCATCGCCAACGCTCCAACTTTGCCGCTCGTCCAACATTTATGATGTTCATTTCTGCAAGCCGGTCCGGCGGCAACAATGAACCCCACTTATTCCCCCCTCTTGATCGACCGCATTTAGATTTCAATGAACCATTGAGTTCGTTATTCGACATGGCGAACGGTTTGCTCCATAGGCTTCCCAAGAAGTCCGACCGGCCATGCAGCTATTTCTTGGACAACTTAGAAATAGTTATTTCTCGGCTAAGATATTCATACCCTTTCGACGGAATTCTTTCCATTCCTTCATATTTCATGAATTTCTATCTTAAGACCATAATAGTTGTTAGCGTAGATATTTATATAATAGCTATTCTTCAGCCATATGAGGAATTGGTGAAATAAGTGTTTTGGTCTGGATATGAAAAGACAAAAGCAATTACATGAAGTGCTTGATGGTAAGCAATCCTCTATTTGTAAATAGTTATAACTCACTACCTGTTATTTTTTAGCCATACAATCATGCCACATAACTAAACCATGCATGTAATGTAAGTTGAAGTTATTTTTTTGCACTAATCTATGCATGTAACACTGTCACATCATCAATTAATGCATCATAGTCGTAAGTTATTTTTTACATTAGAACTTTTATCGATAGCATATGTGTTTATCTATATAGTTTCTTTAAAATGGCATTCTTTTAACTGAAATTTATAAATGTCCTGTTTCTATACATTTCATATGTTTTTTTAAAGTTACATTTGTCCTGTTTTTATACATTTCTATCTAGATTGAAGATTGATACGCTAGCTATGTAGGCCACCGGAGGCGAGCCAAGAAGACAAAGTCACATCACATACCGCGTGGACGTAGCATTTGCTTCCGTAGCCGCACTCCGTGCTTCCGAAATAAAAATCAAGTCTTTCCCCCGGCCCTCCTTCCCAGACCATCGCGAGCAAGCAGCCAAAGCAGAGCAAGAAGCCGCAGCCAGCCAGCCAGTCTCCTCCTCGGGCGGGAGGAAGCAGAGGGAGAGAGAGAGACAGCGACCGGGCGAGAGGCGGCGGAGGCTCCGAGGAAGCGGCCGGCAGCGTTGGCTCCGGAAAGTGACCGGAGGAGGTTGGTTGTTGGAGCGAGGGGAGGGGATGGCGGCGCGGCGGGCGGCGGCGTGGGAGCAGGGCGGCGACGAGTACGACTACCTGTTCAAGGTGGTGCTGATCGGCGACTCCGGCGTGGGCAAGTCCAACCTCCTCTCCCGCTTCACCAAGAACACCTTCTCCCTCGACTCCAAGTCCACCATCGGCGTCGAGTTCGCCACCCGCACCACACAGGTCCGCCCGCTCTCCCCCCCACTCTTCTGCTCCACCTCGCTTCCTTAAATTCGCCGAATCGTTGCATGCTTCGGATGATCGACTGATTTCTTACAGCACCAGTACAAGATGAGGCTCAAGCTCTGCTCTTCTTGGCTAATTTTAGCAACTTCTTTGTGCCCCTTTTCTAGTGGTTCAGGCAATCAGTTTGGGTGCAATTTATACTATCAGCAATTCAGCTGAAAAAATATATTGGCAGTTAGCTAGTGCTATTTCAACAAAATTCGGCCCAGAGTCCTTTTTGAATTTGAGCTTGTTTGGATCAATTTTAACCATAACAGAAATATGAACCGAAACAGAGTATGGTGCTTTCCAACGGCTGGCTGAGATATAAGATGCCATGCAGGAGCAGAGCCAAATTCAGTTTCTACCCTGATTGGAATTTGATACTCCAGTAACTTGAATACCCTTGAAACCACCCAATCATGTCATGGATTTGCTTTCGAATATTGTAGTAACAAACTGTTTCTTTTGTCAAACTTGCTGACTATGTTATCCCTGTATCATTAATGCCAGTTTCTTTTTGTCAGTGACCATGTCAATCTTGCTGCCCGCTGCTCCCATATGCCATCCACACCTTCAACAGAGTCTATAACCAATTCTTACATCATGCATCAACCGAGAATGTACTGCGATGTCTGTTAATTAGTGCCATTTCAGTTTTCCAGTCACCACTTGCATCATCATCACCGGGATTTGATTGGTACCATAATTCATAGCATGAGCTTAGGACAGGTGGATGGTAATTAGGCAATGATGTGATTGCACTTCCTACATTCCTGACCAACCAATCAATGAATTGCCATTCAGTTGACAGTTGCACCCTCCTTCCGAAAATCAGCATGTTGATGTCAGTTAGCCAGCATCAACATTATTGCCTGGTTTGCCCAAAAATATTCTACACACTAGTTAATCACATTGCCGCGCCTTGCAATGTTCAGGTGGAAGGGAAGACCATCAAGGCACAGATCTGGGACACGGCGGGGCAGGAGCGGTACCGGGCGATCACGAGCGCCTACTACCGCGGCGCCGTGGGGGCGCTGCTGGTCTACGACGTCACCAAGGCCGCCACCTTCGAGAACGTGAAGCGGTGGCTCAAGGAGCTCCGCGACCACGCCGACTCCAACATCGTCATCATGCTCATCGGCAACAAGACCGACCTCAGGCACCTCCGCTCCGTCGCCACGGACAAGGCGGCGGGCTTCGCCGAGTGGGAAGGCCTGTCCTTCATCGAGACCTCCGCGCTCGACGCCACCAACGTCGACAAGGCTTTCCAGACCGTCCTCTCCGAGATCTACCGGGTCGTCAGCAAGAAGGCGCTGACGACGCAAGATTCCGGTGGCGCCGGTGTCGTCGGAGAGGGGCAGTCGATCATGGTGTCGGCCGGAGAACCCACCGGCGTTTCGTCGAGGTGCTGCTCTTTCTAGCGGTGCTAGCTGGTGTCACAGTGTCAGCCTGTTCAGCTGGAATGCTTAAAATGTGATGTCCTGCGACAGAAAATAAATTCAGATGATTTGTTTTTTTTAACGTAGCGTGTCTGTTTGATCTGAGAGTGGGCTCTGATATAGCGTTGTAGGTGCTGGAAGTTGCTCTTGTGCGTACTGCAAATATATGCACATTCATATGTTCTCTCAGGAAGATTGACTGACAATGACTCTGCCAAGTTATAATGTCTCTCCCGTCAAAAAAAAAAAGTTATAATGTCTCTGAATGTTTGCTGAATTGTTGGGATACGTGCTGAGACGGCTGCAGAGTTCATCTCTCAACTACTATTCGACAAGGGTTTGATCCACAGTTTATAAACAAAGAGGTTGATCATCACCCTTTGTAGTATGTTTTGAAAATGATATTGTTCTCACTTCTGTTTCGATACACCCCCTAAACGCATGGATGACTGAGTCAGTTATGCGCGCGTTGTGCTAGCCGCTCTGACTACCAACCTGCAGTGTGAGATTTCCATTGCGAAAATTTAAGAAACAAAAGATCAAAGCAAAAAACATGAGTTTGCAAAATTAAAGATAAACCAAACCAGGGACCTCGCACCAGTCAAGCACGTCGGCAGCCACTATACTAACTGTGATTTGGTTTCCAAAAAGGTAACCCGGTCTATATCAATTATAAGCTGCGAGTTTTTATTTTTGAAATTTCGGACCTCGTTTACTTCTTGGAAAAAATAAATAATTTTCGAAAGGCGATCATTTAAAAATTTGTATTTTTTTGTAAAACAAAATTTTGAGAATCAGAAAAGGAACAAAGTTGAAAAGGATGTCATTTTTTGAAGTTGCGATTTTTTTTGGTAAATGCAAACATTTTCAAATTTGGTTAAAAAGAACTAAAACATTTAACGAAAACGTGATTTTTTAAAATCCGAAACATTTGTTTTACAAAGGAATAAACATTGAAAAGTAGAATATTTTTTGAAATATAGGAACAAAACTGAAAACGCGATTTTTTTTCAAATTTACGCGCAATTGTTTCCTGACATTTTTTTTGAAATTCCCCCCAAATTTTATTGAATTTATGAACAGCTGTTTAATTCAAAAATACTTTCTGATTACACTGGTTGCAACCTGCCTACGCTGCCGCTCGGGATATTTAAAAACAGGAAATGTATATAAGGGCCAACTACTGTACCGATGGAAGAAAACATGCGTTCGTTTACCATGCCTACCGTTTATACACACACACGTTTGTTATTAAAAAACATGTTTACTCGAACATGGTAAAAAATAAATAGATTTTCTAATTCTTTTTCAATGAGAACTTTTACTGAATTTGTGAAAGGAAAAAGGAAAGGATAATAGGAAACAAGAAAAAGAAAAATAAGAAACATAAAAGTAGAAATAAAATATTAAAAGGAAAAAACAGTAAAAAAACGGTATAGCAACCTTCTGGAGGGTTCCCAAAACCGGCTAGAACCAGAGCCTGTGCACGTTCAATATTCATGAAATGGGCCGTCCTATCTTAGACGGAGCCTTCTAGATTACCCGGACACTCTTTGTTAAACATGATCTAGTTTTAAACATTATTTAAATGAGCCCTACATTTGTAGAAATATGGGCATGGCATCCATGTCAAGTTTGTAAGATTTCCGACATCATATTTATCAGCTTTTTTTTACCAAGAAAACTCCACAAAATGCAGAATTTGTCAAAAACCAAAACAATTTGGCGTGGTGCCTTGAATTTGTCATACAAGGTCATGAATAAAATTAAGGTCATTTCAAGGATGTCCAGAAATCAAAGGCTCTCGGACAAAGCCGTCTAGCCTATCCGGGCACCCTCCGTTGAACATGGTCCAATTTTGGACATTCTTGAAATGAATAAACTTTTGCAGGAAGTTTAGTATGTCCATGGTAGGTATCCATGTCAGGTTTGAACGATTTCCAACGCCGTATTCAAGTTATGACACTCCTAGCCGGTCTTTTTTTTTAACCGAGAAAATCCCAATGAATGCAAAAATTGTCGAAAACTTAAATAAATTGGCATGGGGCCTTGAATTGGTCATAGAAGTTGGTGAACTTCTTTGGGGCCATTTGATGGATGTCAAAAACAACATGCTTTTAGACGGACCGTTGTGGCCCTACTCGAACACCGACAACACATGAACACATGGTCCAATTTTGAACATCTTTCAAATAAATTCAAATTTTGCAAGCAGGTGGGCATGCCCATGGTAGAAATCCATGCTTGGTTTGAATGAATTTAGAGACCATATCCAAGTGCGACACGTGCAACCATTTATCAGTGACCGAGAAAACTACAAAAAATACAAAATTATCGAAAACCAAAACCACTTGGCATGGTGTCTTAAATTGGTCATACAAGACTAGGGCAAAAAATTGGGACCGTTTCAGACGAAGCCTTCTAGCCTATCCGGACACCCTCCTTTGAACCTGATCTACTTTTGGATACCCTTGAAATGACCTCAACTTTTGCATGCTAGTGTACCTGCCCATGGTAGGCATCCATACCAGGTGTTTCCATCACCGTATGCAAGTTGCGACGCGTCCAACCATTTATCCGCCTTTTTGACCGAGAAAATTGCAAGAAATGTAAGATTTGTCGAAAACTAAAACAACTTGTATTGTGCCTTGAATTGGTCATATAAGGTCATGTAAATAAATTGGGTCTGTTTCACGGATATGAAGAAACAACATGCTCTCGAAGCCTTGGTGGACACCATTACTTGAACATGCTCTAGTTTAGACATTCTTACAATGACCCCAACTTTTCTAAGAAGGCGTGCATGCCCATGGTAGGCATCCATGCTAGTTTGAACGAATTTCGACACCGTATGCAAGTAGCGTCACATTCGGCCATTTATCAACCATTTTCACCGAGAAAAACTCCAGAAAATGCAATAATTCTTGAAAACTTGAACAACTTGGCATGGTGTCTTTTATTAGTCATAGAAGCCTGTGAAATTTTTTGGGGCCATTTTATGTCGTAAAACAACGTGCTTTCAAAAGGACCCTTCTAGCCTACCTGAACATCCTTCATTGATTATGATCTAGTTTTGACCATTATTCAAATGACCCCAACTTTTGCAAGCAGGTGTGCATGTCCATGGTAAGCATTCATGTCAGGTTGGACGAATTCCGACACCATATGCAACTTGCGTCATGTTCGGCTATTTATTGGCCCATTTTCACTGAAAAATTCCAGAAAATGCAAGAATTGTCGAAAACTCGAACAACTTGGTATGGTGTTTTGAATTAGTTATAGAAACTGGTGAAAAATTTACGGCGTAAAAAACAACATGATTTCAAATGGATCCTTCTGAGCCGAACACACTCCATTGAACATGATCTTGTTTTGGAAATTCTTCATACGGTCCCAACTTTTGAAGGCAAGTGGGCATGCCCATGGTAGGCATATACCTTTTACCTTATATTAGGAAATTATGAATGACATAGCACTCTCTGAGATTGAAGATATTGATGTCACTGTTAAACTTGCAAACAGATACACCATTTCACCTGTGACACCCTGGATTTTGGCTACAGTGATCATTGTAATTAAGCTACAGTCACTAGTAGAAAACGGCCCATTTGTCCCGGTTCCAGAGGCCCATTAGTCCCGGTTCTAAAACCGGGACTAAAGGGTCAGGACTAAAGCCCCAAACCTCTAGTCCCGGTTCACTTACAAACCGGGACAGAAGGGGCTCCACATGGCCGCTGCGGGGAGCCCAGACAAGAGGACCTTTAGTCCCGGTTGGTAACACCAACCGGGACCAAAAGGCATCCACGCGTCAGCATCTGGCAGTTGATGGGGTTTTTGTTTTTTTGAGGGGGGTGGAGGGTTAATTTAGGGGTTTCATATTGTGTTAGCTAGCTAATTAATAGAGAGAAGTGTCCTTTCTTTCTCCATGCTTGGTCGACGCTAGCTAGCTATGATAGAAAGAACTCGACACGCTAGCTAGTAGAAAAATGAAGGAACCATTAAGTACACAAGATCGTCGTGAACATATACACACAGAGAAGTGATCAACCTCTCTTTCTTCGAGAGATTGGTCGAACAACAAGTTTTCGTATATCTATTCGATGCTACTAGTTACATATATACAATATAAGATCTCTTACAATCCCTAAGATCCAATCACAAATTAATATAGTATTCTCCGCCTCCAGGTATGACATGGTCAAGAAAGAATCCCGCCAATTCCTCTTGAATTGCTCGTATGCGATCATGTCGTAGGAGTTCATCCCGCATCTTTCAGATCTAATTTAAAGAAGGGGGTCAATACATGCATATATATGAATAAAACTCAACACAATTGATGGTAATGTATAAAATAAAATTGTGAATATTATTTACGTACTTCAAATTGTTTGTCAGAGAAGCCCCCTCGCTTAGAGGTCAAGTGGCGAATGAACTCGCATACGTAGTATCCACATAAAACAGTCCCTTCTTTCTGGTACAAGCACTTTACGAGAATAGAGTTCAACCAAACTGGTAAGCAAGCATGGTAATGATATATTGATTAAATTTTGAATCAATTAGAGATGCGCGGAACTAGCTAGTACTACTTACTTTGGGGTGTGTAAATCTCAACTCTTTCTTTAGGCCGGGAACCTTTCGGATGAACTTCTTCCAAACCCGGCAAAGAAAATAATTACTTGATATCAGGAAATTAACGAAAGTTGCATGCCGATATGGTCCCGGTATTGACTAAACTTCTTGAGCATTGCAGTCATGTCCGCATAATTCTTGGGATCTTTACGTCTCGAGTCTAAGACAGTTACTAATGCCCCGTCAAGCTTAATGGATAGCAGAATAAAGTGGAAACTACGCATGCATATATAACTCATCAATTACATTACTTAACCTCGAGTAAGTGAAACTGAGTATACAGAGAAGACAACAACACTCACTTGAAGTTGTAGGGAAAGAGCATTTCACTTTTGTCTTCATGTGCAAGGAACGACTTTAGCAAGTTCTCCTCGATTGTTGCGGGTTCATTTCGTATCGACCATTCATTTACGACATCTGGGCTAATGAAACCAACGTCGAAGATTCCTTATTTTTTGCATTCGACGATCTTCAATCTGCATAATATAGTGATGATAATTATATATACATACAATGAACGAGCTGAGCTAGAGACTTAACTATAGAAGTAATACTTACAGAGAGTAGGTGGTCATGAGTTGTTTCTCAAGGGCCCGTTGATGGTATAACTGAAATACTCCACAAATTCAATAGGCATCATGGAAGTCCAATAAATTCGTGCTGTGGTTTCACTGCCACATACATAGTGTCTCTCCCAGACTCCCTATAGGTTTTCGTGTACCACTCATGCAATTTGTATATGCACGATGTTAGAGGAGGATCATCAGGTTTGACGAGAAGCTTCCCGTGCACGTATTCGTGTTCTTCTTTGGTTACCTCAGTCATTTCAAAAAGTACATCATCCCCCAAGTAATCACCAAGTTTGGTACCGGGCAGTTGTTGGGGAACGTTGCATGGAAACAAAAAAATTCCTACGCACACGCAAGATCTATCCATGGTGATGAGCATCTACGAGAGGGAGAGTGGATCTACATACCCTTGTAGATCGCTAAGCGGGAAGCGTTAAGAAACGCGGTTGGTGTAGTCGAACGTCTTCGCAATCGAAATCGCCGAGCGTCCCGCGATCTCATCACGATCCGTCCCGCGATCCAATCACGACCCGTCCCGCGAACTCATCACGATCCGTCCCGCGATCTCATCATGATCCGTCTCACAATCTTGATCACGGTCCTTCCGATCTAGCGACGAATGGACGACACCTCCGCGTTCAGCACACGTACAGCTCGATGACAATCTCCGCCTTCTTGATCCAGCAAGAAGGAGTGGAGAGGTAGAAGAGTTCTCCAGCAGCATGATGGTGCTCCGGCGATGGTGGTGGAGCTATTCCGGCAGGTCTTCGCCTAAGCACTGCAGAAATCCGATCTAGAGGAGAAACTATGCACTAGAGGAACGGGTAGCACGTGGCTGAAAATCTAGTGCCAAAACCCTAAAACCCTCTAGTATATATAGGAAGAGAGGAGGAGGAGGCTTGGCTCCCAAGGAGCCAGCCCTTGGGTCAGCCAAACCAGGAGGGAGTCCTCCTCCTCCTCCACTCCTAGTAGAATTAGGGCTCCTTCCTAATTTAGTCCTTTTTGCCTTTTCCCACCTTTTTTCCTTTTGGGCTTTTTCTTCCCAGACGCATGGGACC
Organism: Hordeum marinum; assembly: GCA_022496015.1. Taxonomy (NCBI): domain Eukaryota; kingdom Viridiplantae; phylum Streptophyta; class Magnoliopsida; order Poales; family Poaceae; genus Hordeum; species Hordeum marinum. The sequence goes on from CM039676.1 coordinate 504,662,396, forward strand.
TTTGTGGGACTTCCTCCAGCCCACTAAGGGCTGGTATTCATCCTCCCACAGTCCATGTAGCCTCTTGGGTCGAAATACCCCTCCTGATGATCTCCCGGTACACTACCGGCACTCCCGATACACTACCGATGAGCCCGAATCTTTTCCGGCGACCAAAACAGGACTTCCTATATATCAATCTTTACCTCTGGACCATTCCAGAGCTCCTCGTGACGTCCGGGATCTCATTCGGGATTCCGAACAATCTTCGGTCACCACCATACATAACTCTATACTACTGAAACGTCACCGAACCTTAAGTGTGCAGACCCTGCGGGTTCGAGAACTATGTAGACATGACCGAGACACCTCTACGGTCAATAACCAATAGCGGGACCTAGATGCCCATATTGGTTCCTACATATTCTACAAAGATCTTTATAGATCGAACCTCTATGTCAAGGATTCAGTTAATCCCGTATGATGTTCCCTTTGTTCTTCGGTATGTTACTTGCCCGAGATTCGGTCGTCGGTATCTCCATACCTAGTTCAACCTCGTTACAGGCAAGTCTCTTTACTAGTTCCGTAATACAAGATCCCATGAATAACACTTAGTCACATTGCTTGCAAGGCTTATTGTGATGTTGTATTACCGAGTGGGCCCTGAGATACCTCTCCGTCACACGGAGTAACAAATCCCAGTCTTGATCCATGCCAACCCAATAGACACCCTCAGAGATACCTGTAGAGCACCTTTATAGTCACCCAGTTACGTTGCAACATTTGATACACACAAGGTACTCCTCTAGTGTCAGTGAGTTGCATGATCTCATGTTCATGGGAACATATACTTGACATGAAGAAAACAGTAGCAATAAACTGACACGATCATATGCTACGTTTTTAGTTTGGGCCTTGTCCATCACATCATTCTCCTAATGATGTGATACCGTTACCAAATGACATCTCATGTCCATGACTAGGAAACCATAGCCATCTTTCATCAACGAGCTAGTCTATTAGAGGCATACTAGGAACATGGTGTTGTCTATATATCCACACATGTATCTGAGTTTCCGATCAACAAAATTATAGCATCGATAATAAACGATTATCATGAACAAGGAAATATGATAATAACTAATTTATTATTGCCTCTAGGGAATATTTCCAATAGTCTTCCACTTGCACTAGAGTCAATAATCTAGTTCACATCACCATGTGATTAGCATTGTTATGAATCTAACACCCAATGAGTTCTGGGGTTCGATCATGCTTTGCATGTGAGAGAGGTCTTATAGTCAACAGGTCTGCGACATTCAGATCCGTGTGTACTTTGCAAATCTCTATGTTAAACTGTAAACACTGCTACCACACTCCACTTGGTACTATTCCAAATGGCTGCTCCACTATAGGTATCCAGATTGCTACTACGAGTCATCCGGATTGGTGTTAAAGCTTGCATCGACGTAACTCTTTACGACGAACCCTTTATCACCTCCATAATTGAGAAACATCTCCTTACTCTTTTAGTTACTAAGGATAATCTTGACCGCTGTCCAGTGATCCACTCCTGGATCACTTTTCTACCCCTTGACAGACTCATAGCAAGGCACACACTAGGTGCGGTAAACATCATGGCATAATATAGAGCCTATGGCTAAGGCATAGGGGACGACGTTCGTCCTTTTTTTTCTTCTGCCATTGTCGAGCTTTGAGTCTCACTCAACTTCACACCTTACAAATCAGGTGAGAACTCTTTCTCTGACTGATCCATTTTGAACTCTTTCAAAATCTTGTCAAGGTATGTACTCATTGAAAGTCTCATCAAGCATCTTGATTTATCTCTATAGATCTTGATGCTCAACAATTAGGTAGGTTTATCTAGGTCTTCCTTTGAAAAACTCTTTTCAAACAACCGTTTATGCTTTCCAGAAATTCTACATCAATTCCGATCAACAATATGTCATCCACATATACTTATCAGAAATTCTATAGTGCTCCCACTCACTTTATTGTAAATACAAGTTTCTCGTAAACTTTGTATAAACTACAAAACTTTGACCACCTCATCAAAGTGTATATTCCAACTCCGAGATGCTTGCTTCAGTCCATAGAAGGATCACTGAAGCTTGCTCACCTTTGAGCATCCTTAGGACTGACAAAACCTTCTGGTTGTATCACATACAACCTTTCCTCAAGTAAACCGTCAAGGAAACAATGTTTTGACATCCATCTGCCAGATTTCATAATTGAAAAATGCAGCAGCTGCTAACATAATTCAAACAGACTTTAGCATTGCTACGAGTGAGAAAGTCTCATCGTAGTCAACTCATTGAACTTATCGTAAACTTCTTTGCAACAAGTCGAGCTTTATAAATGGTGACATCCATCATCAACGTCTGTCTTCATCTCAAAGGTCCATTTGTACTCGACGACCTGCCGTCCAACGAGCAAGTCTACCAAAGTCTATGCTTGGTTTTCATACATGGATCCTTTCTCGGATTTCATGACCTCTAACCATTTGTCGGAATCCGTGCCCATCATCGCTTCTCCATATCTCATAGGTTCATCGTTGTCCAACAACATGACCTCCAAGACAGGTTTGTCGTACCACTCAGGAGCAATACGCATCCTTGTCGACCTACGAGGTTCGATAGTAACTTGATCTGAAGCTTCATGATCATCATCATTAACTTCCTGTTCAACTAACGTAGGCTTCACAGAAACTTCTTCCTGCGCTGCGCTACTCTCTGGTTGAAACAAAGGTTCAACAACCTCATCAAGTTCTATCTTCATCCCGCTCAATTCTTTCGAGAGAAACTTTTTCTCGGGAAAGGACCCGTTTTAGAAACAAACACTTTGCACTTGGATCTGAGATAGAAGGTATACCCAACTGTTCTTAGGGTATTCTATGAAGATGCATTGTCCGCTTTGGGTTCGAGCTCATTAGGTGAAAACCTCTTTTGACATAAGCGTCGTGGCCCCAAACAATAAGAAATGACAGCTTAGGTTTCTATCAAACCATAGTTTCAGACGGTGTCATCTCAATGGACTTAGATGGTATCTATTTAAAGTGAATGTAGTTGTCTCTAATGCATAACTCCGAAACTATAATAGCAAAACGATAAGAGACATCATAGCCCGCACCATATCCAGTAGAGCACGACTATGACGTTCGGATACACCATCACACGATGGTGTTCCAGGTGGCGTGAGTTGTGAAATGACTTTCACATTGTCTAAAGTTGTATGCCAAACTCGTAACTCAGATATTCACCTCCACGATCATATCGCAGACATTTTTATCTTCTTGTCACGATGATCTTAAACTTCACTCTGAATTTGCTTGAACTTTTCAAACGATTCAGACTTGTGTTTCATTAAGTAAACATACACTATATCTACTCACATCATCAGTGAAGGTAAGAAAATAACGATATCCACTGCACGCTATAAGACTCATTGGATTGCATACATCAACATGTATCATTTCCAATAAATCACTTGCCCGTTCTGGAAAACGGGGTTTTATTCATCTTGCCCAAGAGGCATGGTCTGCATGTCTCAACCGATTCAAAATCGAATGAGTCCAAAGATCCATCAGCATGGAGTTTCTTCATGCGATTTATACCAATATGACATTTAGCGGCAGTGCCACAAGCATGTGGTACTATCATTATTAACTTTGTATCTTTTGGCATCAATGTTATGAACATGTGTATTACTACGATCAAGATTCAACAAACCATTCTCACTGGGTGCATGACCATTGAAGGTATTATTCATGTAAACAGAATAACCATTATTCTCTATCTTAAATGAATAACCGTGTTGCAATAAACACGATCTAATCATCTTCATGCTTAACGCAAACACCAAATTACATTTATTTAGGTTTGTCACTAATCCCGAAGGTAGAGAGAGCGTGCGATGTTGATCACATCAACTTTGGAAACATTTCCAACACACATCGTCACCCCACACCTAGCTAGTCTCCGTTTATTCCGTAGCTTTTACTTTGAGTTACTAACATTTAGCAACCGAACCGGTATCCAATACCCAGGTGCTACTAGGAGTACTAGCAAGGTACACATCAATAACACATATATCAAATATACTTCTGTCAACGTTGCCAGCCTTCTTATCTACCAAGTATCTAGGGTTGTTCCGCTTCAGCACCGCTCTCCTCATAATCGAAGCACTTAGTCTCGAGTTTGGGATCAACTTTGGGTTGCTTCACTGGAGCAGCAACTGACTTGCTATCCATGAAATCTCCCTCCTTGCTCTTGCCCTTCTTGAAACTAGTGGTTTGACAAAGACACTACTGACTATGTTCATGTTAATGAGTTCAATTAATCATATTACTTAAGAACTCCCACTCAAATTGACATCCCTCTAGTCATTCGAGTGATACATGATCCAAATTCACCAACTCAAGTCTGATCATCACGTGAGTCGAGGTGGTTTCAATGGTGAACATCATCATGTTGATCAGATATACTATATGACTCATGTTCAACCTTTTGGTCTCTTGTGTTCCGAGGCCATGTCTGTACATGCTAGGCTCGTCAAGTTTAACCCGAGTGTTCTGCATGTGCAACACTGGCTTGCACCCGTTGTATGTGAACGAAGAGTCTATCACACCCGATCAGGAACTAGATAGCTCAAGATTGTGACTTTCTCCTCTGATGTTGGAGTGATATTCTTAGGCACTTCTCGATGTTAGGGTATCCATCATCATCTGACCAGACACAACGTGATTTGATCACATGGTTGATGGAACGCGGAAATGAGAAGAGAGATGAAAACTAATAACGAGGTAACTAGCATAGTGGACAAGTTGTTGATAAGTCTCACCTCGAGTGTTCGTAACATATCACGAAGCAACAGGAATATCACATGATAAATTACAGATTCACTCGAATATTCATTGTTGTGGGTATAGGGATCAATATGGATGTCCACGGTTTCGCTGTTGATCATTGATCGGAAAGTGTTTCGGTCATGTCTATACCTCACCATACCTATAGGGTCACACACTTATGGGTCATTTATCTGCTGGATACTAGACAGGGAGTCTAAGAGAAAGTTACCAAAAAAGTTATGGAGAGAAACTCCTGTTGGGGAACGTTGCATGGGAAACAAAAAGTTCCTACAAACACCCAAGATGTATCTATGGAGATCAACAACTACGAGAAGGAAAGTGGATCCACATACTTTTGTTGATCGCTAAGAGGGAAGCATTAAGAAACGTGGTTGATGTACTCAAACGTCTTCGCGATCCAAATTGCAATCTGTCCCGCGATCCAATCACGATCCGTCCAGACACTAGTAGAAAACAGGGCTTTGGTCCTGGGCAGATCAGAACATTAGTCCCGGTCGGGTTACGAACCGGGACTACTGGCAGCATCAGTCCCAGTTCGAGAGGCTAGGACGCCGGCCGGGCCTCAGCAGGCATCAGTCCCGGTTCACCTGGGACCTGTAGTCCTGATTCCAGCCTCCAACCAGGACTAAAGGGGTTGCTTCCCATTAGTCTCGGTTGGTGTCTGCAACCGGGACTCAATGTGTGGCCATTAATCCTGGTTTTAGGCACAAACCGGGTCTAAATATTTTCCATATATATATATATATATATATATATATATATATATATATGCGCCCCTCGCCCCATCTCCTTTGTGTTTTGGCCGTGGAAGGGTGTGGGAGGTGTGTGCTACTCTGTTCTCATCTCCTATGCACATGACGTGTTTGATGAAATGCCTGATCCACACAATAAGCTTTATCCTCTCCAAGCTGGACCTGCAAGCTACATTTTCCCTAAGATTTGTCTAGGTTTGGCGGTGCACCAACTACACAAGTGTTCTAAAAGGTTAGCAACTTAATCCTTTCATCTATCACTCCTAGTTTAGCTCATTTCAAATGCTCTAGAAGTAGAGTGGTTTGTGGGTTCTAGTGGAGGAGTGTATGTAGTGGAGGAGTGTATTAATTTGGTCACTTCTATATTCATGATGTTTTGTAATAGTTTTTGATGTACTTAATTATATAATGCACGCAAATAAACTGACAATGGATGTACGGTGTCCGATGCACCTCCGGCTACATTGAGGGCCTGCATAATTTTCTCGAAGTGGCCGAGGCAAACAAGAAGAATGGTTTTATGTATTGTCCATGTACTTTGTGTGGGAATACGAAGGATTACTCTTCCCCGAAAACCCTTCACTTGCACCTTCTTGAGAAGGGTTTCACGCCACACTATAATGTTTGGACCAAGCACGGAGAAAGAGGAGTTATGATGGAAGACAATGAAGAGGATGATGACAACTATCGTCCTATGTACCCTGAATATGGTGATACTGCAACGGGGGAGGCTGAAGATCAAGAGGCACCATATGTGCCCGATGATGATCTTCGCCGGGTTATTGTTGATGCACAGAGAGAATGCGTAAGTGAAAGGGAGAAGTTGAAGTTCGATTGCATGTTAGAGGATCACAAAAAAGGGTTGTGTCCAAATTGCGAAGATGGCAACACAAATCTCGATACCACACTGGAAATGCTGCAATAGAAAGTAGAGAATGGTTTATCTGACAAGGGATTTTGAAAGTTAATGAAAATAATGAAGAATAAGCTTCCAAAGGATAACGAATTTCCTGACAATACGTACGAAGCAAAGAAGGTTGTCTTCCCTCTAGGATTAGGTGTGCATAAGATACGTGCATGCCCTAATGATTGCATCCTCTACCTTGGTGAGTACGAGAATTTGAACGCATGTCCGGTATGCGGTGCATTGCGATATAAGATCAGACGAGATGACCCTGGTGATGTTGAGGGCGAGTGCCCCAGGAAGAGGGTTCCTACCAAGGTGATGTGGTATGATCCTATAATACCACAGGTGAAACGTCTGTTCAGAAACAGAAAGCATGCCAAGTTTTTGCGATGGCACGCAGAAGACCGTAAGAAATAGGGAAGTTGAGAGTAGCCGTTGACGAGTCGCACTGGAGAAAAATCAAGAGAAAGTGACGGGACTTTGTAGATGACGCAAGGAACATATAGTTTGGTTTAAGTGCAGATGGCATTAATCCTTTTGGGGAGCAGAGCATCAATCATAGCACCTGGCCTGGGACTCTATGTATCTATAACCTTCCTCCTTGATTGTGCATGAGGCGGAAGTTCATTATGATGTCAGTGCTCATCCAAGGCCCTAAGCAACCCGGCAACGACACTGATGTGTACGTAAGGCCATTAGTTGAATAACTTTTACAGCTGTGGGATAAAAAGGTGTACGTGTGTGGGATGAGCACAAACAGCATGAATTTAACCTACGAGCATTGCTCTTTGTAACCATCAATGATGGGACTGCTCTTAGTAACCTTTCAGGACAAACAAACAAGGGATACAATGCATGCACACGCTGTTTAGATGATACCAAAAATATATATTTGTACAAATGCAAGAAGAATGTGTACATGAGACATCGTCGATTTCTTCTGACCAAGCATGCCTTAAGAAAGAAAGGCAAGCATTTCAAAGGTGAGGCAGATCACCAAAATAAGCCCATCCTCCATACTGGTGATGATATACTTGATATGGTCAAGGATTTACAGGTAATCTTTGGAAAGGATCCTGGCGGACAATATGTTCCGAATGACGCTGAGGCACACGCAGCCATGTGGAAGAAGAAATCTATATTTTGGGACCTACCCTATTGGAAAGATATAGAGGTCTACTCTGCAATCCATGTGATGCATGTGACGAAGAGTGTTTGCATGAACCTACTAGGCTTCTTGGGTGTGTATGGGAAGACGAAAGATACACCAGAGACATGGGAGGACCAGCAACGTGTGAACGAAAAATACGGCATGCATCCAAAGCAGTATGAAGATCCTGCCAGCTACGCTCTTACCAAAGCAGAGAAGGAAATCTTCTTTGAATGCCTGCTTAGTATCAAGGTCCCGTCTGGCTTCGCGTCGAATATAAAGGGAATAATAAACATGGCAGAGAAAAAAATCAGAACCTAAAGTCTCATGACTGCCACATGATTATGACGCAACTGCTTCCGGTTGCATTAAGGGCGCTTCTACCAAAAAATGTTCGATTAACCATTGTGAAGCTATGTGCATTCCTCAATGCAACATCTCAAAAGGTAATCGATCCAGAAAACCTACCAAGGTTATAGAATGATTTGGTCCAATGTCTTGTGAGTTTCGAGTTGGTGCTCCCACCATCCTTCTTCAATATTATGACACACGTCCTAGTTCACCTAGGTGTCGAGATTGCCATTCTGGGTCCTGTATTTCTACACAATATGTTACCCTTTGAGAGGTTCATGGGAGTCTTAAAGAAATATGTTTGTAATGGTGCAAGGCCAGAAGGAAGCATCTCCACGGGCCATCAAAAAGAGGAGGTCATTGGTTTTTTTACTTTATTCCTGACCTTAAGCATATTGGTCTCCCTCAATTGCGGTATGAGGGGAGACTGAGTGGAAAAGGCACGCTAGGAGCGAATTCAATAATATGTAGGGACGGGCATTCTTGGGCGTAAGCACACTACACACTTCTACAGAATTCTACCTTGGTGGCCCCGTATATGAATGAACACAAGAATATTGTACGCTTGAAACACCCGGATTAGTCTGACGACTGGATTACACGTGAACACATCGGGATTTTCGACGGTTGGTTGCAAATGCATCTCATGCGTAACAACATTGTTGGAGATGACATGTACTTGTTGGCCAGGACATCATCTTTGTTTGTTTTGACTTACCAACGGTACGAGATAAATGTGAATACATTTTACATGATCGCCCAAGATAAAAAGAGCACCAACCAAAACAGTGGTGTCCGCTTTGATGCAACAATCACCAATAGCAGGGCAAAGGACACATATTATGGTTACATAGAGGAGAGCTGGGAACTTGTCTATGGACACGAATTTATGGTCCCTTTGTTTCGATGCAAATGGTTGAATATGTCAGGAGGCGGGGTACCGGTAGACCCGTAGTATGAAATGACAATAGTGGATCTTAACAATCTTGGGTACAAAGACAAACCATTCGTACAAGCCGATGATGTGTCGCAGGTTTTCTATGTGAAGGACATGTCTACTAAACCAATAAATAGAAAATATAAGGAAGAGAATACATCATACGATGAGCCAAAGCGCCACCTAGTTCTTTTAGGGAAAAGAAACATCGTGGGAATGAAGGACAAGACAGACATGTCTGAAGATTATGAAAAGTTTCATGAAATTCCTCCCTTCAAAATGAAGGCTGACCTAAGCATCATGTTAAACAATGAAGATTATCCATGGTTACGGCACAATAAGCAAGGGACACACGCGAAAAAAAATAAAGACTTTCTAGTGAAGACAACAAATCAGATGGTACGATTGTCCAAGTAACTACAGTTACATGTCAAAAAATGAAATCCCTTTGTAGTAGATGAGTTTTCGTCGGAAACCCTAATACTTCGATAGAGATTGTCCAATTTGTACACAAACTGCATCCAGTTTTTGCCGTAACCCTCTAAACTTTTTAGCACATGCTATGTGGGTAAAATTATGATACCATGCCAAGTTTCAACCTTTTCAGAGTTCATTTACAGTGCTTTTCAAATTCAGGATCATTTTAGCTCAAAATAAATCATGAAATTCATGAAAAATAGCAAATGAACTGAGAAAAGGGTTGAAAATGGATGATGTGGTTTTGAATGGTGCATATTGAACGCAGAAAAAGTCTGGAGTTAAAAGATGTTAAAAAAATGAAATCCCTTTGTAGTAGATGAGTTTTCGTCCAAAACCGTGATACGTCGAAAGAGATTGTCCGGTTTGTACACGAAATGCATCCAGTTTTTGCTGTAACCCTCTAAGTTTTTTAGCACATGCTATTTGGGTGAAACTATGATACCATGCCAAGTTTCAATCTTTTCAGAGTTCATCGGCAGTGCTTTTCAAATTCAGAGTCATTTTATCTAAAAATAAATCATAAAATGTATGAAAAATAGCAAATGAAGTCGGAAAAGTGTTGAAAATTGATGATGTAACTTTGAATGGTGCATATTGAACGCAGAAAAAGTCCGGATTTAAATATGTTAAAAAATGAAATCCATTTGTAATAGATGAGTTTTCGTCCGAAACTCTAATACTTCGAAAGAGATTTGTCCAGCTTGTACACGAAGTGCATCCAGTTTTTATCGTAACCCTCTAAACTCTTTAGCACATGCTATGTTGGTGAAATTATGATATCATGCCGAGTTTTAACCTTTTCAGAGTTCATTTATAGTGCTTTTCAAATTCGGGGTCATTTTAGTTCAAAATAAATCATGAAATGCATGAAGAATAGCAAATGAACTCAGAAAAGGGTTGAAAATTGATGATGTGTCTTTGAATGGTGCATATTAAACGCATCAAAAGCCTGGAGTTAAAATATGTAAAAAATGAAATCCCTTTGTAATAGATAAGTCTTCATCCGACACCCTGATACTTCGAAAGAGATTGTGAACTAAAAAATCAATTGTATTTTGTTATGATCAACTAAAACAAAGGTATAATATTCTTCGGCAAAGAGAATCAATTAAAAAGCTTTTATAAACCTCTAGTTCTGATCAAAATAATATTAACTTAATATTATACAAAATTTATGCAACTAAAATTATCAAAGTTATTTTTGTTAAAAACTTTAATTGCAAAAAGAATATTAATAAAGTATTTTTTGTTAAAAAATAGAATTTTTTCATAAAGTATTTTTTGTTAAGAACTTTTAATGTGCAAAAAAATTACATAAAAAATGCCCGCCTACTAGGCCATCATGGCCTGCATACGACTAGTAATCCAATATACATGGGGCAAAACGCACGCCCACAAGACAGGAGGCTCAACAGGGCATGAAATGCATGTCCCTGTTGCAAGTCCACCCTCCATAGTGATCGAACCGCATATGCTGGCCCAAGTACATAGGATATTTTTTTATTTTTTTATCATTTTTCTTCACTGGTTTTTCTTACCTTTCATTGTTTTGTATTTTCCAAAATTCTATCCACTTTTCACTCAAATTTAGATTTATTGGTCTTCACAGTGGATGGCAATGGATATCCATTACCAGCTTACCCGGTGGATAAAAAACCCTATTAGGTCAAGGGTATGGAACAAAAAATACCCATAGGTACATAAATAAGAAAATGTCAAACCCATCGGGTATAGTGGGTACGGGTATGGTTTAACATAACCCATACTCGTGTATCCACATGCCTACAGATAATCTGATAAATAGGCCTTAAATATTATTTTTATCCACTTATTAAATGGATTATATGTACTAAATCTCGTAGCTATGTTCAAATAAGTGTTGTTGTTTACAAATAAGTAGTGTTTTTCATGAGAATGTGTTGCTGATGTCTTATTTTTATTATAAGTTGTTGTTTGTGAATATGTAATGCTTAAGCTGATGTGTTGCAAATCTGGGTATTTTACGCGCGGGTACCCATTTACCTTGATGGTGATGGGTATGGGAAAAAATGTATCTGTCGATGGTTATGGGTATGGGTGATGGTTAAGGTTTTAGGTGACGGGTAAGGGTATGGGGTGGCTCCACCGTTGCCCAAACCCGACGGCTGCCATCCCTATCTTCAGTCTATCCATGGACGGATGTGATACCCGGTTTACAGTTCCTCCTTGTAGATGCCCTTACGGCATCTCGAAGGGCAACCCGCAAATTTTGTCCCATATCCGTTCGTGGTTTTGAGAGGGCGGCATCCAACTATAGCCGCATACATCTGGCATGTTTCCTTTTTTTTCAGGTCCACACAATCGAATAGCCTCATGCAAAAAGCACATATGTTAAAATAGCCGCATGAAACACTAGTTAAAATTTCAAAAAGTTTAAATATTACATCCCAACATTGTTGTCCCCTTTCAACGCCCATTGATGCTCAATCATATTTTTCTCCAGTTGCTCGTGAGTTGGTTGATGCCGAATTTGTTAATGCATTTGAAAGAACTCTTCATATGTGGCCTGATTTTGTTCCGGAAGTTGGATAGGATCACCCATGTTTTCAAGTTCCAGACATGCGGCAACATCCTCACCCTCATCCTCGACGATCATGTTGTGCACACAACATGTCATCACCTCCCACAAGGTCTTCACATCACATTGTTTTGCAGGTCCACAAACAACTGCAAAACGGGCCTGCAGAACTCCAAATGCCCTCTCAAAATACTTTCTAGCCGCTTCTTGTCTTTGTGCAAAGTGAGACTTTTTTTTCGCCTTTCGGGTTAGAAATGGTGCTGACAAAGGTAGCTCATGAAGGATAGATACTGCCAACCAGATAGTAACACATGTTGTACCCATGTCCATTGATAGTATAGTGGCAAATAGTAGCTTTTCCTTCAGTCGGCCTTGCAAACAATGACGATCGTTGCAACACATTGATGCCATTGTGAGACCCGGGCATGTTAAAGAAAGCATGCCAAATCCAAAGATCGTGTGATGCAACTGCTTCAAGAATTGTGGTGGGCTTCTTCACATGACCCTGATATTGCCCTTGCAAAGCCTTCAGCCAGTTCTTCCATTTTCAATGCATGCAGTCTAGAGATCCAAGCAAACCGGACCACCATCTTGCTTCTGAGTTTGCCCAGAACTTCTTGATGTCACAGTTGGTTGAATCAGGTATTAAGGTCCGAACAACTCAACCATGGCAGTTGCAAACCTGACCATGGCATCTCTGTAGGTGCTCTCAGAGATCTGTAGGTACTCATTCCACGAATCGGTGGCCGTGCCATATGCAATCATCCGGAGTGTGGCCATGCAATTCTAGTAACCAGAGAAACAATTGTTCCCGCGGCATCCTTCTTCAAGATGAAGTAGTCATCGTATGACCAAACGCCATGGTACAAACGAACTAAGACAGTCCTGCACATCCGAAAACGCCGGCGAAAATAGTCAACGAATAGTGCACCGGGACAAAGTAGCCGGCCTGTAGTGTTAAATGCCCGTGCGCCCTATTTGCGATTGAGCATTTGATGAACCTTGATCGAGCCCTTGAAATTAAGAACATACTCTTCCGTATGTTCCGCGTCTTCAAGGACCGCCTACATCGTCGTCATCTCATTGGAGTAGTCCTTCTCGTCCGACGACTCAAAATAATGCTCGCGTATGTACTTCAAATCGGTATTCATTGCTAGAAAGAATAAGAGACAACTGTTTCCAGCTCCGTCGATTCATCAAACAGTTGGCGGGCATGGTGAGAATTAACAATAGAGGATGGTACCTGGCGGGGAAGTCGGAGGACAGGAGTTTTACGAAGACGGAGGAGAAGCAATGGGGTGCCATGCTGGAGCGTCGAAGGGTGACGGAGACGCAAAATTGTGGCGTTGTGGCCGGGATAGTGAAGCGGCGGTAAAGGCAATAAAGAAAGAAGGAAGGAGAGAAAATTAGGAAGACTAAATCGTCAGGGTCCGAAAAGGGTTTTGGGTAAGCCAAGGTGGCGGATAGCGACATTTCTCGTGTCCGGACTTTCGCAAACCTCCTCCACTTGTGTACCTGGTTTATAGAAGAAATTCCGTCCGGATCGTCTCGCGGAGCAATACAGGGTCACGTTAGATGACTTTGGCTATCCGGGCCGCGCGCACGATCACGATGGTTGCGAAAGATTTACGGGTGTGCTTTGAAGATGCTAGTTTAATTTGTTATGGTGACGGGTTCACAACACGGTACCTGCCCTCGTGGCGGTGAGGGGAAGGATGCTGCCAAAGCTTGCCTCCTACCGTCGTCGTGGCGCCAAGCTCGTGTGCATGGCGGCGGCGCCCTGGCAGCTGCCACCCATGCACGCACGGCCCTGCTTATCCACCCACCTCATTAAACCTCACCAGACACGGGCGTCGTCACTCCTGTCTCTCTGCCTCTTCCTTGCTAGACTAGTTGCTCTTGCCGCCCTGCTCTGCTCTGCTCGGCTCGGCTCTGCCGCCGAGGAGAGGACAAACGTACACCGGCCGGCGTTCGAGGAGGGGTCTGAAGAGATGGACGGGGTGCTGACCGCGCTGATGGACCTGGTGGTGCCGCCGGCGAGCATGGTGATTCTGGCCTTCGCGTGGCCCACGCTCTCCTTCCTGCGCGCCCTCGAGTGGGCCATCAAAGCGCTCACCAAGGAGGACATGCGCGGCAAGGTCGTCCTCGTCACCGGCGCCTCCTCCGCCATCGGCGAGGTACGTTCACTACAACTGCATGGTGATGAAGCTCTAACGCGTGATGCCTTCTTGGTTGGTGATTATTCATGGTGTGCACGCAGCAAGTGGCGTACGAGTACGCGCGGCGGGGCGCGAACCTGGTGCTGGTGGCGCGGAGGGAGCACCGGCTGTTAGCGGTCCGGGAGAACGCGCGCGCCCTGGGCGCCGGCCAGGTGCTCGTCATCGCCGCCGACGTCGTCCGGGAGGACGACTGCAGCCGCCTCGTCGCCGACACCATCAGCTACTTCGGCCAGCGTGAGTACATACACCAATATCTCTGCCATGGCAGCGTTTTTTACAGACGGAAATCAATCTCTTCCATGCTCTGCTTCAAAGTGATAAATCTGACTGACTGCAGTGGATCATCTGGTGAACACGGTGAGCCTGGGCCACGACTTCCTCTTCGAGGAGGCCGGCGACACGGCGGCGTTCCCTCACCTCATGGACATCAACTTCTGGGGCAACGTGTACCCTACGTACGCCGCGCTGCCGTACCTGCGCCAGAGCCACGGCCGCGTCGTCGTCAACGCCTCCGTCGACACCTGGCTGCCCATGCCCCGGATGAGCCTCTACTCCGTAAGCCCCGCGCTGCTCCTGTCCGACGAATTTCACCAGTAAACTGACATCTGATCAACCAATCAATCGCCCTGTCCGTTCTGGTTTGCCGGCGTGCAGGCGGCGAAGGCGGCGGTGGTCGACTTCTACGAGACGCTGCGGTACGAGGTGAAGGACGAGGTCGGGATCACGGTCGCCACGCACGGCTGGATCAGCGGCGAGCCCGGCGCCAGCACCGGCATCGGCATCGGCGCCAGCAGGTTATCGTTCGAGGAAAGCGCGGGGGTGGCGGACCAGGCGCAGGCGCAGGCGCAGCAGTGGACCAAGGCTGACACGTCGCTGCCGGCGCCGGGAGGGCAGGCGGTGGAGGAGTACGCGCGGGCGGTGGTGGACGGCGCGTGCCGCGGGGACGCGCGGGTGCGGCGGCCCGGCTGGTATGACGTGTTCCACGTCTTCCGCGCCTTCGCGCCCGACGTGCTCGGCTGGACGTTCCGCCTGCTGCTGTCGACCGCGCCCGCTCCGCCGACGGTCGTCGCGGGCACCGGACGCCGTCCGCTCGTCGTTGCCCCAGTAGGCGCACCGACCGCGGCACTGCCGGCTCCGCCCGTCCGCCCGCTGATCGAGTACCCGGCCGCGGCGGCGGGTCGGAGGCCGGCGGCGGCGCAGCTGCACAAGCTAGAGTGAGATGAGATGAGATCACGGAGCCGTTTGCAGTACCGCTGCATATGCTATGCTATTAACTCGTGCCCTCTATCTATGTCAGTATGAACTCATTTTGATGGTGCTTCAGCAAATAAATACTGTATGTGTGTGTCGCTGCAGCAGATTGTAAAGAAGTAGCGTATGCAAGGCATAAAGCGTCGGCAGTGAGATAGTTTCTGTCCTCGCCGAAATATGCGAGGATTCAGAAAATTCGAACGAAATCCCACTTGATGTTAACTCATTCTGATCCAAATTTAGTTTCCCTAAAAATAGCTTGAGGTTACAAATATTTTGGGACCTGTGTGCACGTCAATTTTCAAGAATGGTCGTTATGGGAAAGGCTGTGGCGAAGTCTGTATGGTAACGAAATAAATAAATGGGAGTATACAAAGTATTGCCAGGTTTGAGAACTGTAATAAATAGACTGCACAGAACATTTGCACATTACAGTGGTCGTGCCGGAGTGGTTATCGGGCATGACTAGAAATCATGTGGGCTTTGCCCGCGCAGGTTCGAATCCTGCCGACCACGCTTTCATTTTTTTCCTTTAATTTGTTGATAAAATTTTGAATCTTGCTAGTACAGTCCAGTTTCTTAGAACTCGCTCAATTTTTGAATCTTGCTAGTACAGTCCAGTTGGAATCTTGCTTCTTTTATCTTCATTGCACAATACTGTTTTTTTTAGAAACACAACTACACCATATATATTCATGATATATGATTTGAATGTGGTTATTTAATGCCAACAATTGTTGCTCTTCTCCTTGCCTGTGGATGGGGGGCCTCAGCATAGTACGTCCAAGTGATAATTTTATCTTCCGGTCACTAGTACGACACTAGTGAAAAAAACCTCATTTGTCCTGGTTCGTAAGGCCCATTTATCTCGGTTCTGGAACCGGGACTAAGGGGTCGGGACTAAAGCCCACGACTTTTAGTCCTGGTTCGCTTACGAACCGGGACAGATGGGGCTACACGTGGCCGCTTCGTCGAGCCTAGGCAGGAGGGCCTTTGGTCCCGGTTGGTACACCAACCAGGACCAAAGAGCGTCCACGCGTCAGCAACTGAGGGACTGTTTTTTTAAAGAAAGGGGGTTTCGAGGGTTTTTAGAGGGTTAATTTAGGGGTTTCATATATTTTGTTAGATAGCTAATAGAAAAAAGTGATCTCTCTTATCTCCATGCTTGGTCATGACGCTACGTACTATACTTATAGATAGAACATATGATACAATTTAATCATCATTTTCGTCAATGAGACATCATATCACAAGTTAGTCACTGGTCATAATCACAACTCCTCCTACTCATCATCATCATCATCAACTCTAACACATTGTAGCACATAATAACACATTGTACCTATAACCTACGTACTCATATCTCGTAGGACCTATTCTACCCTCTCTTAGGTACAATATCATAAAACAAGATAAGCCCTGACTCTCCATTATGGAGAACGGAGATCATCTTGTCTCCCAGTATTGGCCTACGTACAATGTTGCTTCGAAGTAGCTCTCTACAATTGAGCATACATTTTTCCAATCTTTGATTGTCATGACTCCATCGATTTTAGAAATCCGGTATGGACACGAGTGATGCGTAGGTTGACCTGGCCGTGGTGGCCCTAAGCTCGTAACAACAACGCGACCTCTCGGAAACATCAGATGAGGCACACAATCCTTCGGGATTTTTTGTTGAAAAACATAGTAATAATTTTGTAGTTAGCAATGTAGTTTAGTTTTAGAAGAATTTTTGCAAAAGATGCTCGTAATAGTATAATTAAAATCTTACCATGCAATCTCCATGGATGTTACCGTAGTTCACCACGTGCACTAGTGACACATATTGACCTTAATGTGCAGGAGTTTGATAATAGCTATTGTAATTCTCAAGATGACTAAGAAATGCGGTAAAATGATCTTTCTCCTTATAAGTTAATTCTGCTTCATCATTGTAGTAGTAGGTTTTGTCTACCATCTTCCGTACATTTTTTGAAGAATGAAAATAAGTTGTCAAGTATTTTTAAATAAACAATATAAATTACTTAATAAATATGGTTGAGAAACCCACATAATGGTAGAACTGGAGGCGTCTGCACATCGATCCAGATGTCGATATTACCTTCTATTTCATCTTCCGGACGAATATTAAAGGTGAGAAGCATATTAGGCTCAAATGCATAAGCCTTGCATAGTGCTTGCCAATTTTTGTATTCAAAATAACAATAGGTTGCATGGTACAATTTTACCGCAAAAGTAAAACCATGCTCGGTCCTCAAGTGAACTATCTTTACCTCCATATCTTTTTTTTAGTATTGCAACCAATCTTATCCAAGACAGCAATTCTTGCATGGTAGGGGATACGCTAGTAGAACAGTAAAAAAAATTAAAATTAGTTATAAGTTAAAGCAAAAGAGGCAGAAGTCATGCTTAATCACGAAAAATACTTGTCATTGTGACTTAGTGTATCCACTTCGAAGTTCTCATCCAGCATGATGCTGAAGCGCCTACCATCAATTAGGAAAGTCTTGTCACATAGGCCGCGCTCGTCTTCGCAGTATTCGCACATACCGAATTCACTTTCGTCGTCAGACATTTCCTAGGTTCATAGTTGAAACATTTAAAATCGATCCAAGGAAACTACGAGAAAACTGATCAACACACAGATCACTATTACTCAATATGCAACACGTTGACTTTAGGTCTGTCGAGTTTTTTCTTCCTAAACTCTCATCTCACGTATATGGTGGGCACTCCTTCTGACATTGCGACAGTCGGTGATGGTGGCTCCTCCATTCGTCCTCGAGTGCATTACACCAAAATGTCTAGCACACGGGAACGAAGGAGAAGCGACCCCCACGACAACAGTCGGGATTCTTCCTCTCTCATATTTATATATGGTGGACACTCTTCCTCACTGAAAGACACACAAGTAGCCGAAACAGATCTAAAGTCAACCCATTCCATATATCGAGCAATGACATAGAAAAAATTCCCTATGTTTTGCCGGAATGACTTGCAAATCACAAATACATTTATAATGAACTCGAATATAATATCACTAATACATCATCCCGAATAATCCAGTTCAAGAATTACGGCACACTTTGGATCTTAATTAATGCGTGTGTGTGACTTTCGGTCCGTCGAGGCTTTCCTTAATAACTCTCATATCTCATGGTGTGTTGGTTCACACTCTCTCATATTGATACGGTGGTGTATATATGTTGGTGGACACTCTCTCACAGTAATAGTTCGACCGCCGGTGATGGACGCCTCCCCTCTTCTCTTCTTGTGCAATATAGCGACGAGTATATCGCAAACAAGAAAAGAAAGAGGAAGCGCCCCCCACGACAACAGTCGAGATTTCTCCATCAAGAACACACATGAAAGTCATACAAGGAGCAACGACAGACCAAAAGTCACACACGCATTATACCGATAAAATATCACCAATACATTAATATGTATAATGACCTCGAATATAATATCACTAATACATCATCCCGAATAATCCAGTTAACGCATCATCAAATATTAACTAATACTAATCGAATATCCTAGGATCCAAAATGGAGAACGGTGAACTCGGTTCACTAACGGTCTCTGAGTCGCTGGCGGTGGACACCCAAAGATAAGGAACCATCATGGGATCATAACTCAAGTGAGATCCCTGAAGGATCTACCAGGTATTATCAAACCGGGCGTCCAACGCTGCCATGTAGCGACGGACGTGCTCGTCCTCCTCCTTGACACGGCGACATACCACCTCCGCGGGTGCCGGCTCCCTCCGCACCGAAAGTGGACCGCGTGACCGCCACCACAGAAGGTCCAGGTCGATAACGATACCTGCATTCCTCACTAACCTTCGAGCCCGGGAAGGTAGCACCTCCCAGTGCTAGCCCGGTGGAGCCCAGTCCCGGACATGGCGCCTATCAAGCAGGCTCTCGCGGACTACTCGACGACGAGGATGCGGGCTGGGCATCGTCGACTAATTTTTCATAAAACCCAAAATCAACATACACATACTAATCTAACATAAACGGACACGGCGTTTCGGCTCTCGGGTGCATCTACACCCGCGTTCACGAAAAAAATCAAAACAAATACTAGAAAAATTCAAAAAATTCCAATTTTTTTGCGGTACATATTTTGATGCGTGAGGTTCGCTCCAAATTTCAACTTATTTGGACATTTGAGGAGCTCTCAGCAAAAAAGGCAATTCGGGGTCTGAAAAAAGGTTTATTGTTCACCAATTTTTTGACTCGATTTGTCTTTTTTGTTGAGAGCTGCTCGGATGTCCAAATAAGTTGAAATTTGGAGTGGACCTCACGCATCAAAATATGTACCACACAAAAAAATTGGAATTTTTGAATTTTTCTAGTATTTTTTTATTTTTTCCGTCGGCAGGTGCAGATGAGCCTGGGCTCAGAAACGAATTTTCCAACATAAACATACTAATCTAATTCAAAAAAAAGCATAAACATACTAATCTAATTTACACATACTAATCTAGCTAACATAAACATACTAAAAAAACATAAACATACTAATCTAACATACACATACTAATCTAGCTAACATAAACATACTAATCTAACATGCATACACATAGTAAAAAGCATAAAACTCAACATATATTAAAAAAAATTGCAACGAGCCGTGGTGGCGGCGGCTCACACCGGGGGCGGCGACGGGGCGGGGCGGCGACAGCGACGGGGCGGCGACGGGGCGGGGCGGCGAGGGAGGCAACGGAGGAGGGGCGGCGACAGGAGCGTGGCGGCGATGGGGAAGGCGACGGGGGCGGCGGGGGAGGCGACGGGGGTGGTGACGGGGAGGCGGGGGAGGCGCGGGGCGGCGGGGAGGTGACGGGGAGGCGACGGGGGCAGCGACGGGGACGGGAACGACGACGACGGGCTCGAGGCGGCGACGAGGGCGAAGTGGAATGAAAACTATGAATTTTGCTAAGTGCTTGTCATATAGAAGGAGCATTGGTCCCGGTTGGTGGCCCCAACCGGGACAAATGCTCCCTTTAGTCCCGGTTTGTCGCACCAACCGGGACCAAAGCCCTATTTTCCGCCGCCCAAAGGGCAGGAAACCGAGACCCGGTTGGTGGACCAAAGCCCTGTTTTCAGCAGCCCCAAGGGCGGGAAACAGGCCCTTTGGTCCCGGTTGGTGGCACAAACCAGGACGAAAGGGTGGAATAGGTCCAGGTTGGGGCCACCAACCAGGACCAATGGCCTTGCATAACGGTGTGGTGGGAGTTTAGTCCCACCTCGCCAAGCGAAGGTTGTCCGAAACTGCTTATAAGCCCCGCCGCGGCTGTTACGTTGAGCTCCTGTGATAGTGATAATAGATGCGTTTATACTGAAATTCGGCCTAAATTCAAAAGTGTAGTTAGGCGCCTAACTAGCACTTTGAATTTAGGTTTAATTTTAGTGTAAGCGCATCTATTTTCGCTTTTGCTATTTTTATGTTATTTCTTTACATATTAAAAGTTGTTAACAAAAATACTTTATGAATATTTTTTTTGCTATTAAATTTTTTAACAAAAATAACTTTGATAAGTTTAGTTGCATGAATTGTATACAATATCAATAGTCTTTCGAAGTATCGTGTACAAAACGGACAGTCTCTTTCGAAGTATCGGGGTTTTCGATGGAAACTCATCAGTTACAAAAGGCATTTCATTTTCTTGAACTTATTTGAACTCTAGGCTTTTCGTGTGTTCAAAATGTACCATTCTAAGCCGCATCATCAATTTTTCAACCGTTTTTGACTTTATTTGATATTTTTCATTCATTTAATGATTTTTTGAGGTAAATGACCCTGAAATTCAAAAGCACTACAAATGAACTCTGAAAAGGTTAAAAGTTGGCATGGTATCAACATTTCACCCACATAGCATGTGCTAAAAAGTTTAGAGGTTTACGGCAAAAGCAGGATGCACTTCGCGTACAAAACGGACAGTCTCTTTCGAAGTATCGGGGTTTTCGAACGGAAACTCATCGGTTACAAAAGACATTTTATTTTCTTGAACTTATTTGAACTCCAGGCTTTGTGTGTGTTCAAAATGCACCATTCAAAGCCTCATCATCAATTTTCAACCCTTTGTGACTTCATTTGATATTTTTCATGTAGTTACTGATTTTTTGAGCTAAATGACCTTGAAATTGAAAAACACTTCAAATGAAGTCTGAAAAGGTTGAAAGTTGACATGGTATCATAATTTCACCCGCATAGCATGTGCTAAAAAGTTGAGAGGGTTACGGCAAAAGCAGGATGCACTTCGCGTACAAAACGGACAGTCTTTTTCGAAGTATCGGGGTTTCGGACGGAAACTCATCGATTACAAAAGGCATTTCATTTTCTTCAACTTATTTGAACTCCAGGCTTTTTGTGTATTCAAAATGCACCATTCAAAGCCACATTATCAATTTTCAACCCTTTCTGACTTCATTTGATATTTTTCATGCATTTAATGATTGTTTTGACCTAAATGACCCTAAAATTGAAAAGCACTTCAAATGAAGTCTGAAAAGGTTGAAAGTTGGCATGGTATCATCATTTCACCCGCATAGCATGTGCTAAAAAGTTGAGAGGGTTACGGCAAAAGCAGGATGCACTTGGCGTACAAAACGGATAGTCTCTTCCGAAGTATCGGAGTTTCGGACGGAAACTCATCGATTACAAAAGGCATTTCATTTTCTTAAACTTATTTGAACTCCAGGCTTTTTGTGCGTTCAAAATGTACCATTCATAGCCACATTATCAATTTTCATCCCTTTCCGACTTCATTTGATATTTTTCATGCATTTAATGATTTTTTGACCTAAATGACCCTAAAATTGAAAAGCACTTCAAATGAAGTCTGAAAAGGTTGAAATTTGGCATGGTATCGGCATTTCACCCACATAGCATGTGCTAAAAAGTTGAGAGAGTTACGGCAAAAGCAGGATGCACTTCGCATACAAAACGGACAGACTCTTTCGAAGTATCAGGGTTTCGGACGGAAACTCATCGGTTACAAAAGACATTTCATTTTCTTGAACTTATTTGAACTCCAGGCTTTTTGTGTGTTCAAAATGCACCATTCAAAGCCACATCATCAATTTTCAACCCTTTCGGACTTCATTTGATATTTTTCATGCATTTACTGATTTTTTTGAGCTAAATGACCCTGAAATTGAAAAGCACTTGAAATGAAGTCTGAAAAGGTTGAAAGTTGACATGGTATCATAATTTCACCCACATAGCATGTGCTAAAAAGGTGAGAGGGTTACGGCAAAAGAAGGATGCACGTCACGTACAAAACCGACACTCTCTTTCGAAGTATCGGGGTTTCGGACGGAAACTCATCGATTACAAAAGGCATTTTATTTTTTTGAATTTATTTGAACTCTAGGATTTTGTGTGTTCAAAATGCACCATTAAAAGCCACATCATCAATTTTTAACCATTTCTGACTTCATTTGATATTTTTCGCATTTACTGATTTGTTTGAGCTAAATGACCCTGAAATTGAAAAGCACTTCAAATGAAGTCTGAAAAGGTTGAAAGTTGGCATGGTATCATCATTTCACCCACATAGCATGTGCTAAAAAGTTGAGAGGGTTACGGAAAAAGCAGGATGCACTTCGCGTACAAAACGGATAGTCTCTTTCGAAGTATCGAGGTTTCGGATGGAAACTCATCGATTACAAAACGCATTTCATTTTCTTAAACTTATTTGAACTCCAGGCTTTTTGTGCATTCAAAATGCACAATTCAAAGCCACATTATCAATTTTCATCCCTTTCCGACTTCATTTGATATTTTTCATGCATTTAATGACTTTTTTTGACCTAAATGACCCTAAAATTGAAAAGCACTTCAAATGAAGTCTGAAAAGGTTGAAATTTGGCATGGTATCAGCATTTCACCCACATAGCATGTGCTAAAAAGTTGAGAGAGTTACGGCAAAAGCAAGTTGCACTTCGCATACAAAACGGACAGACTCTTTCGAAGTATCACGGTTTCGGACGGAAACTCATCGGTTACAAAAGGCATTTCATTTTCTTGAACTTATTTAAACTCCAGGCCTTTTGTGTGTTCAAAATGCACCATTCAAAGCCACATCATCAATTTTCAACCCTTTCGGACTTCATTTGATATTTTTCATGCATTTACTGATTTTTTTGACCTAAATGACCCTGAAATTGAAAAGCACTTCAAATGAAGTCTGAAAAGGTTGAAAGTTGACATGGTATCATAATTTGACCCGCATAGCATGTGCTAAAAAGTTGAGAGGGTTACGGCAAAAGCAGGATGCACTTCGCGTACAAAACGGACAGTCTCTTTCGAAGTATCGGGGTTTCGGACGGAAACTCATCGATTACAAAAGGCATTTCATTTTCTTGAACTTATTTGAACTCCAGGCTTTTTGTGTATTCAAAATGCACCATTCAAAGCCACATTATCAATTTTCAACCCTTTCTGACTTCATTTGATATTTTTCATGCATTTAATGATTTTTTTGACCTAAATGACCCTAAAATTGAAAAGCACTTCAAATGAAGTCTGAAAAGGTTGAAAGTTGGCATGGTATCATCATTTCACCCACATAGCATGTGCTAAAAAGTTGAGAGAGTTACGGCAAAGCAGGATGCACTTCGCATACAAAACGAACAGACTCTTTCGAAGTATCGGGGTTTCAGATGGAAACTCATCGGTTACAAAAGGCATATCATTTTCTTGAACTTATTTGAACTCCAGGCTTTTCGTGTGTTAAAAATGCACCATTCAAAGCTACATCATTAATTTTCAACCCTTTCTGACTTCATTTGATATTTTTCATGCATTTAATGATTTTTTTACCTAAATGAGCCTGAAATTGAAAAGCACTTCAAATGAAGTCTGAAAAGGTTGAAAGTTGGCATGATATCATCATTTCACCGACATAGCATGTGCTAAAAAGTTGACAGGGTTACGGCAAAAGCAGGATACACTTCGTGTACAAAACGAACAGTCTCTTTCGAAGTATCGGGGTTTCGGACGGAAACTCATCGGTTAGAAAAGGCATTTCATTTTCTTGAACTTATTTGAACTCCAGACTTTTTGTGTGTTCAAAATGCACCATTCAAAGCCACAAGATTAATTTTCAACCCTATCAGACTTCATTTGATATTTTTCATGCATGTATTGATTTTTTGACCTAAATGACCCTGAAATTGAAAAGCACTTTAAATGAAGTCTGAAAAGGTTGAAAGTTGGCATGGTGTGTGCGTGCTTGTTGCCAACGATGACAACCCACTTTTTGTTGCATATTGTTCTCGGCCTCAATCGGAATTTAAGAAAAACCTGAATTGAAAAGCACTACAAATATATAATAGCTAGAGAGATCTGTAATATATAATAGTTCAGATATCCATTACAGAAAGTACTCGTCCAAGCGAACACTACGAGCTAGCCAGAATCAGAAGAATATCCGCCCCATGGGGGTGGTGGTGCGAGGTGACGCTGCCCATAGTTCATGGTTTGAATCTTGCGGTACAACTCATATGCAATGTATGTATCTTTTGCTGCATACTCAATGTTGACAGGCTGAAGTGGGTTCCTCTCCCACTCTTTGTGCTGCGCCCGGGGGAATTTGATCTTCATATCTCCGTAATAGTCGTCGATCAAGGCGACTGCCATAGAAGCCATCGAAGTCCTCTCATACTGAAGCCTGAATATGTCTTGGATATCAATAAGGTAGCCAGATGGTATCTCAATACCGAAGCTGCGCCTCATCTTCAGCTTGTCATTACTTATATCAATGCTAGCAAAATGTATGTCGCTGCGTAGGAAGTCCATGAGTGCTGGACAGTGCTTGTCACTACTTCAACATCAACAAATTAAAATGGAACAAATGTTAAATACTGCTGCAACAAGTATATTTCGGCAGAATTATAATATGCAACTATATAAAGGAAAATTATTTCACTACAACAAAAGAGGAAGACGCAGAGTTTTTGCTCCCGGGCTCATTTGAGCCCGTTGAACAGTAATATCATAAAACATATGACATATATTGCTATATCCTATAAAACATATATATTGCTATATCCTATATATATACATATATATATATATATATATATATATATATGCAATTTTAATATCCTATGAATTGATGAAGAAACCCTAAATTAACTATATGACATATATGTTCTCCCACGTTTTGCAACAAGGAAAATTGTTATTCACTACAAACTTAAAAGAAATATTGATCTTTCCCATAGGATTCAAAATGGAACATATTTCTATCCTATGCAATTTTCATAATAATCTATAAATTATTAATTGATCAAAGAAAACCCTCAAAACTCACCTTGCCCATTGGAAGATCATGACATTTTCTTGAAACATAGCTGGATGATGGCAACATCTTCTTGTTTGGCCGTGTACTCGAGATCAAGCCCTATGAACTTGTCTTTCTCATCCGCCACTTCAAGCCATTTCTGCAAAAGGGAAAGAAAATGCGGCACCATGGCGCTGTCATTCGTGTAGACGACATCGAGATTGGTCGTGCCATGTGCGAGCACCTCCCCGTAGCGAGTGATTGGATTCATGGTAGAAGATATGGGGAAGAAGAGAGGAGAATGGAGGAGAAGAAGAGAGGAGAATGGAGGAGAAGAAGAGAGGAGAAGAAGAGAAATGGGCGAGGTTACAGTAGCCCTCGCCGAGGAACAGTTGCCTCTTTCTCGGAGCGCGAAACGTCGGGGATGCAAACCGTTCGAACCTTTAGTCCCGGTTTGGGCCACCAACCGGGACTAAAGGGGCTCGCACCAGGCGAACAGTTACCCCCTTTGGTCCCGGTTCCAGCCACGAACTGGGACCAATGATTGTGGGCCAGGAGCGAGGCACATTGGTCCCGGTTCGTGTTTGGAACCGAGACCAAAGGTGTCCTACGAACCGGAACCAATGCCCCACGTGGCCCGTCCGTCCTCCTGGCCTCACGAACCGGGACTGTTGCACCCATTGGTCCCGGTTCGTGACTGGACCGGGACTAATGGTATGGCCCGGCTCGAACCGATGCCCTGTTTTCTACTAGTGCGAAACGATCATACATTCCGTGGCATCCCAACTCTTGTGGTTATTTTGCTGTCCATGGAGAAGGATGCGATATACTGAGAACTGGAAACATCGAGTGAGTTCTCCATACAAATAAATCTTTACAACGGTCCCTAGATGTGTGATGAGGATCTCGACCAAGATTAAGATCTTCCTTTGGGAAGTGGCTAGGACCAAGTGTTGAAAAGGCAAGGGCCATGGGGCGGACGTGTATGTTGTGGTGCCAAGACGGGAATTATGATCACATTCTCTTCAGATACATACATTGTGGCTAATTTCGCTAACACTAACATGCATGGATGGATAGAAAAATGGCATGGTTGGGTTTTGCTACGCTTGTGTACGTGTAGCAAACCAGTAATGGAAGGCCTAGCCTTTAAGCATTTGGCTAACCTTGTTCACAAACTCATTGTCCTTTTACAACTTTGGCGGTCGTTCGTAATTTTAAGTAATATAAAATATTTTTATGGCGATTTAGTTTTTTTATTTTCACTTAATACTTATGATGTGAGAAAAATATTACAGGATATAAAAATAGTGTGCATTGATATCTAAAAATCGAGGGTGAAGAATAGCAAGACCCTATATATATGGCCTAGCGGCCTAGCGTGCCGACAGGCAAGCCCACATAGCTCCTGGGTCGTGCCTGGGCTAGAGGAGTCAGCACGTGGACCGGCATGGCACGGCCCGACTAATAATCGTGTCATGGCGGGCCGAGCTGTGCCAGGCACGATTATGATGGGTCGGGTCATGCCGGGTCGGGCTGTAAGGTCCTCTATTTATGGTCGGGCGTCTCTCTCTCTCTCTCCCTCCCTCCCTCCCTCCCTCCCTCGGGTGGGGTAGGCACTCCCCCTCATCTCTCATACAATCGAAATGTTTCCACATGATTGATGACGTAGTCCATATTCAAGACTATCACATAATAAATCAACAATGTGTATCATTTGTTGAAATTTGAGATGGGCTTTAGGCCCATAAGACAATTTCAGAAAAATCTCTAAGGGCCCATGTAGGTGGCATGACAAGGGGGGTGAAAAGTTTAGTACCACCTTGCTAGTGGAGGGGGAGTTGGTCCTCTTTATAAGGTTCTCTCTTCCACATGCTATTGGAGCATGAGAAGAGAAGAGGCCCTCGCGCACTCCTCCTCTGCGGGTTGCGGGATTGACCCGAGCAAAACTACCTATGTGCAAATTTTTGCCGGTCGGGAACGGAGAATACGTAACGCCACGATCTGAGAAGTTGGATCGTGGGCTACCGACTCGGGCATGGGTGCAACCCACGTCTCTCCACCCGTACGTTGTGTACATAAGTAGGGCTTCAGCCAACCCTAGCCGCCACGGAAAACAGATCACATCTGCCTCCACGCGCACACCGCCCCGTCGTACCTTTTGTTGTTGCTGCCGCTGGCTACTCTGCCCCGTTCACCGCATACATGGTCGACGGGAGAGCAGGCCTCCGAAACCACGCCTCTCTGGGTCCTGTACAGGGAGAGGGGCGATTGGTTTTTTGAGGAGCGACTACGCGACTGCTCGCCTCCATCCGACAATTCCTAGCCGCGCTCATACCTACGCACATATATTTGCTGGTCGGGAACGGAGAATATGTAATGCCATGATCTGAGAAGTTCGATTGTGGGCTACCGACTCGGACGTGGGTGCAACCCACGTCTCTCGACCCGGACGCCGCCTACATAAGCAGGGCTTCAGCCAACCCTAGACACCACGGAAAATAGATCACATCTGCCTTCACGCGCGCACTGCCCCGTCATTCCTTTTGCTGCTGCTACCGCCGGCAACTCCGTCCCGTTCACCGCGTACACGGTCGATAGGAGAGCAGGCCTCCGAAACCACGCCTCTCCGGGTCCTGTACGGGGAGAGGGGCGATTAGTTTTTTGGGGAATGACTACGCGACGGCTCGCCTCCATCAGACTACTTCATATACGTCTGCATCACCTTCGTCATCATCACCATGTCATCCCTAACTAACGCCGACCGTGCTGCTCCTGAGAAGCGTGAAGCCGACAGGAAGGCGGCCAAGGACGATGTTGCCGCCAACGCCGCGGCTACGACCAACTGGCCTATTGGAGGGTATAACCCGTTTATCCCGCTCCTGCTAATTTTAGTCTTAGCAGTACTGGCTATATGTGTAGATGTTTTTACTATATGTGTTTTGTATGCTAGTCTGCTTCGTAATCAGTATGTCAGTAGTCTAGTTAATGTCATGCTAGTTACTATCCCATGGATTAATTTGATCGGAAAATTGCCTATATTCTCAACATCATTAAGCAACACAATGGTACTTAATTTAATTAATTAGCATAGTCATTTGCCAAATTAATTTAGCACAACAAAAAGATATGTTCCTTACTTCCTATCACTTGATTCTGTTATAAGGTTGTACAAAATATTTAATAATGTACCGTAACATGCTACTACGGCATAATAGGTATGTGGATCCTTTGTCCATCCATTCTATTGACACTCCATGCCATATTAGGTGCAATTGGAATCAAACACATATTTTCCCAGGGAGAAATGTGGGTTTTTAAACAAGTGGATGATTAAATGAGCGTTCATTTCCAGCAAAGCATGATAGGAGGACTCAAAAAAATGCTAGTGTCACCCAGCGATGATGGAACAATCAACAATTCTCTCTTCCAAGAAGAAAATGTGAAACAATTTGAGAAGCATGTTTTTTTGCGGGTTTAGATGCATGTTAACCAAAATAAAAAAGACCAATACCACAACAAAACAAAATGTGAAAGAACTTCAGTACCATGTTAACAAAAAGACAATAAAGTCAATACCACCACAAAAGCATGTTAACAAAAAGAAATATAAATAGTGACACCACTAGTAGAAAACAGGGCTTTGGTCGAGGACTGAAATGCCATTAATCCCGGTTCACTCATGAACCGGGACCCATGGGGGCATCGGTCCCAGTTCGTGAAGCCAGGGCGCCGGCCGGGCCTCGTGCACCATTGGTCCCGGTTCGTGTGACACCATTGGTCCCGGTTCCAGACACGAACCGAGACCACTGGGCCTCGCTCCTCGCCCACAACCATTGGTCCTGGTTTGTGGCTAGAACCGGGACCAAATGTTATCCTTTAATCCCGGTTCCAGCCACAAACCGGGACCAATGGTTGGCCTATATATACCCCCTACCCGCGAGCAGAGCAGTGCACTGCTCTATTTTTTGGCCGGCCGTGGGAGAGCTTTTTGGTGCTCTAGCTCAACACCTATGCACATGAGGTATTCAATGAAATGCCCGAGCCACACTTAAGCTTTCTCCTCTTGAAGCTCCTTGTCTAAGCTCCATTTTCTTTAAGATTTGTTTGGGTTTGACGGTCCGTCCTGTCCCGTCCCCGTCCTCACCACCGTCGATCGTCTGTGCCCATCTCGGCGTCGGCACCATCGTGGTTAGCCCGTTCCTCTTATCTTCTTTCTAAAAGAAAAAAATTCTTACTCGTATGATTTAGATAGATACTTGTGTAATTTTCTTACTTTTATTATTGTTTGTTATTATATAGTGTGATGGTTTTGTTATCCACCTCCACCGGCCCTCGTCCTGTCTATGATTCGGATGCGGTATATATTATCTTTTATAACTATTTGTTTTATTTAGTATTTATGAGAATTATGCCGACCAACGTGACATATTTTTAATCTAGGAGGTATGTGAATCGGAAATTCCAACCGACGTAGAAATTCTTGTCGAGAAGTTAAATTTGGTTGAAAAAGAAAACAATTAGTTGAAAGAAAAATTACAAATAATTGAAGAGGAGAATATGAAGTTGGAGTTGCATGTTGCCGTTGTCGTCGACGATCACAAGATCAAGATGGATGCAATACGCTTGAGGATTAGAAAGATTAGAAAATATGCCATTCATACTAAAGCTTGGTATCATTATGTCGTTGGATCAATTGGTACCTTAGTTGCGGTTATGATTGCATTTGTTGTTGCATTTAATTTTTTTACATAGTTTCAATGGATGTTGTAATTAGATGCTCTAGAGAGCATTATGTTTGTTCAATAATGAGAACTATGTATGAACGTTATGTATTTATTTTGATCAGTACTGTACTTTGGACATGATTTTAAGGTCCCTTTTGAATGGTTCATTTTGAACACACAAAAAGTCTGGAGTACAAATAAGTTCAAAAAAATGAAATCCCTTTGTAACAGATGAGTTTTCGTCCGAAACCCTGATACTTCGAAAGAGATTGTCCATTTTGCACACGAAGTGCATCCAGTTTTTGTCGTAACCCTCTCAACTTTTTAGAACATGCTATGTGGGTGATATCATGATACCATGCCAACTTTCAACCTATTCAGATTTCATTTGTAGTGCTTTTCAATTTCAGGGTCATTTAGCTCAAAAAAAAATCAATAAATGCGTGAAAATACCAAATGAAGTAAGAAAGGGTTGAAAATTGATGATGTGGATTTGAATGGTTCATTTTGAACACACAAAAAGTATGGAGTTCAAATAAGTTCAAAAAAAATGAAATCCCTTCGTAACAAATGTGTTTTCGTCCGAAACTCTGATACTTCGAAAGGGATTGTCCATTTTGCACACAAAGTGCGTCTAGTTTTTGACGTGACTCTCTCAACTTTTTAGCACACGCTATGTGGGTGAAATGATGATACCATGCCAACTTTCAACCTTTTCAGAGTTCATTTGTAGTGCTTTTCAATTTTAGGGTCATTTAGCTCAAAAAATCAGTAAATGCATGAAAAATACCAAATGAAGTCAGAAAGGTTTGAAAATTGATCATGTGGCTTTGAATGGTTCATTTTAAACACACAAAAAGTCTGGAGTTCAAATAAGTTCAAAAAATGAAATCCCTTTGTAACAGATGAGTTTTCGTCTGAAACCCTGATACATCGAAAGAGATTGTCCATTTTGCACACGAAGTGCATCCAGTTTTTGCCGTAATCCTCCCAACTTTTTAGAACATGCTATGTGGGTGAAATGATGATATCATGCCAACTTTCAACCTTTTGAGAGTTCATTTGTAGTGCTTTTAAATTTCAGAGTCATTTAGCTCACAAAATTAGTAAATGCATGAAAAATACCAAATGAAGTTAGAAAGGGTTGAAAATTGATGGTGTAGCTTTGAATGCTTCATTTTTTACACACAATAAGTCTGGAGTTCAAATAAGTAAAAAAATGAAATCCCTTTGCAACAGATGATTTTTCGTCCGAAACCGTGATACTTCAAAAGAGATTGTCCATTTTGCACACAAAGTGCATCCGGTTTTTGTCATAACCCTCTCAACTATTTAGCACATGCTATGTGGGTGAAATGATGATACAATGCCAATTTTCAACCTTTTCAGAGTTCGTTTGCAGTGCTTTTCAATTTCAGGGCCGTTTAGATCAAAAAATCAGCAAGTGCATGAAAAATACCAAATGAAGTCAGAAAGGGTTGAAAATTGATGGTGTGGCTTTGAATGGTGCATTTTGAACACACAAAAAGTCTGGAGTTCAGATAAGTTAAAAAATGAAGTCAGAATGAACTAATAGCAAGAAGAATGAACTAGAATACTTTTATGAAACTATAATAGCAAAAAGAATGAACTAAAAATAATCAATTAAAATATTCTGTTATGATCAACTACAACAAAACTATAATATTCTTCAATACCTAAAAGAATCAACTAAAAACTTTTATAAAACTCTAATAGCAAAAGGAATCAACTAAAAAGCTTTTATAAACCTCTAGTATTTTTGAAACTAAAATTATATAAAATTTATGCAACTAAAATTATCAAAGTATTTTTTGTTCAAAACATTAATAGAAAAAACAATTTCCATAAAGTATATTTTCTTACAACTTTAATAGAAACTAAAATGTTTTATAAAACTTTAATAGCAAAAGGAATCAACTAAAAAGAATCAATACAAAATAAAACTTATGCAACTAAAATTATATAACTAAATATAACATGTGCAATAAATAAATAATTTTTAAAAAACATAATATATTGGAAAAAAATAAAAAAACGGCTACTAGGTACCACGACCTCCATACGACTAGAAACCCTAGAAATGGGCCAGGATGCATGCCCGTACTGCTAACAAGCCCAATAGGGCATGAGATAGGCATGTACTGCCTGCATTAGAGAGGAGCTCGAGAGTGTAGTGGCAGCTGCGCTTATAAACCACCACGAGCCCCTCTCGATTAGCGAGGTGGGACTAAAGTTGTGGCTGCGGGAAGGAGAGACTTATAGTCCCGGTTGGTGGCTCCAACCGGGACCAATGCAGACCTTTAGTCCCGGTTGGTGCCACCAACCGGGACCAAAGGTCTCTGTTTCCCGCCGTTTGGGCTGCTGAAAACTGGCCTTTGGTCCCGGTTGGTGGCACCAACCGGGACTAAAGGGGGCATTGGTCCCGGTTAGTGCCACCAACCAGGACAACCAGGACCAATGCTCTAGCTATATAAGCCAACACTTGGGAATTTTCAGTTTCATCTCGCCCCCGCCCCTCGACGACGCCGACGACATCGACGCCGCCAGGCTGCCCCGACGCGGCCCCCCGCCATCGCCGTCGCCCGACGCGGCCCCCGCCGTCGCCGTCGCCCGTCGTCGACCCCGCCGCCGCCCGTCATCGCCCCCGCCGTCTCCACTCCTCCCCCCTCCCCGAGCCCGACGTCGCTCCTATCGTCTCCGACCCCAACACCGCCGTCGCCGCTCCTCGACCCCACCACTCCCATGGTGAGTTGTCGCCACTCCTCCCCTCACCCCCCTTTGTCGTGACCATGGATGCCTGAGCGCGGCGGCGCCATGGCCCACGGCCACAATTTTGTGGTTATCACCGCCATGGTTGCCGATGACCATTAGATGAATAGACAAATGAGATGAGATGAAATGTGCTATGTTTTTTTAGATGTGCTCTGGTTTTTTAGATGAGATGATATGTATTGTTGAGATGAGATGTATGAGATGTTTTGTGGGGATGAGATGTATGAGATGTTTTGTAGATGTATGATATGTTTTTTTGAGATGTATGAGATGTTTTTTACATGAATAAATAGATGGACGAAATGTAATAACTCAATGTGATAGATAGATGTTTTGTGGAGATGAGATGAGATGGAAGAGATTTTATTTAGGTTTTTTTGATAAGCGGTCCGAATATCGGACATTCATGAGAGAGGCGGTCCGGACGTCGTACATGAGGGGGACGTCGGACATGACATGAGGGGTGAGCGTCGTTGTCGTCTACCCCCTCCTCGATAACTTTGACATGAGGGGGGACGTCGGACATGACATGAGGGGGGACGTCGGACGTCGGACATGAGGGGTGAGCGTCGTTGTCGTCTACCCCCCTCCCCGATAACTTGTTCATATAGAAAACTCCGGTAGCATAGATTTATCAAGAATGCCCCCATTATGGATGTGCACAATTTGATCCAATTTTTTTTGACCTCGTCTATATATATATATATATATTCTTCTATATGTCATGTTGTCTGTCAAAGTATTGAAGAAATCCATGGCTTCATCATTAGCCGGAAGTAAAAAGCGTATGATGCTACGAAGCTCTTCAAAGTTGTTTTAGAATGGAGTTCCGGATAGAATAATTTTCTTTTCGGTGTGATTTTCAGCAAAGACCTTCCAAATAGTGATATTCGGAAGGCTCTTGCTAAACTTCGTACCAAAAAGCTAATTATCCTATCCGGGACTCCATTCCAAAACAATTTTGGAGAGCTTCATAGCATTATGCGCCTGTTACTTCCGGCTAATGATGAAGTCATGGTTTTCTTGAATCCTTTGACACTAGACAACATGACATATACAAGGGTAGATGAGATCAGGAAAAATATGGACCATTTTCTGCACATCTAGAATGGCGCCATTTTGTTAAATCCCTTAAAGGTTAAGAGAATCCCTTGTTTTACATTCATGAGATAGGAGATCCGGACGTCGGACATTCATGAGAGAGGCGGTCCGGACCGGTCGCCGGACATGTCATGTGATAGGAAGTATTTTTTTGTTCATAGAAAACTCCGGTAAGCCTTCAATATGAGGGGGACGTCGATCAACCCCCTCTCGCCCAACCAAACCTAGAAGCGTCGAGGCTACACCAAACCCTAGAAGCATTGTCGAGGCCACCCCAAACCCTAAAAGCGTTGCCGAGGTCACCCCAAACCCTAGAAGTATCGAGGCCAGTAATATGATTCCTTGTTATGATAAGCTAGCTAGGTCTATGTTTTCGACTAATATATCCATCTCTCATGTTTGTATATTAATTGCCATGTTTTAATATTTGCAGAAACTATGCAAAAAGACTCGGAACAAGAACAGTTGTTGGGGGACATAATCCGAGGCGGAGGTGATGTCTTGTCGTATCTCAACAACACCGATGGTCTTGAAGGAGAGGATTACTGCTCCGATGATCGAACAATGGAGGAGGAAGGACATGATTGATAATCCCCAAGTGCAAGGAATCATCGTAGCAATTTCCAAAGGTGGAAGTGATAAGTATGGAGTGTCGAACCCATAAGGAGCTAAAGGTAAGATCAATATTCTCTCAAGTCCTATCTGCCACCGATACGACTCTACGTACACCGAACGTTTGCTTCCATCTAGAAAGGAGAAATAAAACTACGTTGTGGGTATGAAGAGGATAGCTTTACATGATGTCGGAGAACTAAAATATAAATATTGGTGGTGTTATCATAATATTACAATATATTACAAATAGTGAGTGTGGCATAATGATGGGTCGGTGTGCGGAATTATCCTAGGCAATTGTTAACAAGATCGGAAATCATTATTGCAATTTTATATGAGGGAGAGGCATAAGCTAACATACTTTCTCTACTTGTATCATATGCACTTATGATTGGAACTCTAGCAAGCATCCGCAACTACTAAAGATCATTAAGGTAAAACCTAACCATAGCATTAAAGCATCAAGTCCCCTTTATCCCATACGCAACAACTCCCTTACTCGGGTTTATGCTTCTCTCACTCAAACAACCCACCATAAGCGAATCATGAACGTATTGCAACACCCTACAGCGGGAATCCTTCACGTGTGCATGGCACGGAAGGCACCATAGGATAGCACCAAAATAAACATACAACTCAAACCAATCTAGATCATCAATCAACCCAAAGGACAAAAGTAATCTACTCAAAACATCATAGGATGGCAGCACATCATTGGATCATAATATGTAGCATAGAGCACCATGTTCAAGTAGGTGATTACAGCGGGCGTGCGGGAGGGTGGACCACTAAAAGGAGATGAGGATGGTGATGAAGAAGGTGATGTTGATGAAGACGATCACCGCGGCGATGGTTCCCCCGGTGGCACTCCGGCACCACCGGGAGAGAGGGGGAGAGGATCTACCCCTAGTACTTCCTCCTCCATGGCCTCCCCCTCTGTGGGGAGAGGTTCTCCCTCTGGTCCTTGGCCTCCATGGTGTTGATGGCCCCTCCAGGATGATGAAGATGGCCTCCGGTGATGGTGACCCCCTCCGGCAAGGTGGCAGAGAGGGCCAAGATTGGTTTTTTGTGGCTCTAGAGGTGTGCGGCGGTGGAACTCCCGATCTAGGTTATGCCTTAGAGGTTTTGGAATATTTGAGGATTTATAGAGCTGAGAGGGAGGTTAGTGGACTCCCGAAGGGCCCACAAGCCTGGTGGGCGTGCCCGCGTCCCTAGGGCTTGTGGCCTCCTCGGCCTTCCTCTCCGGTGACTCTTCGCTCCAGTATTTTTTAAATTTTCCAAAAATATTCTCCATAAATTTTCAGCTCATTCCGAGAACTTTTATTTCTGCACAAAAACAACACCACGGTAGTTCTGCTGAAAACAGCGTCATTCTAGGTTAGTTTTAATAAAATCGTACCAAAATCATATAGAATTATTGCAAACATGGCATGAATAGTTCATAAATTGTAGATACGTTGGAGACGTATCAATGATCATGATGGTTCCGGTCACCGAATGCCGGAGGAAGAAGGAGACCATGGTGATGGCTCTAGTGACCGAACGAAGGAGGGTGCTGTTTCAAAGTCCGATGAGGTATATATATTAATTAAGCCGGTGTTGACTAGCTAATTGATGCATTAATTGTTTTGGTATGTACATATATTAACCCTTATTTCTTCTTTTATAGCCCTCTGGATCGAGCCAAACTTCGGTAATGAGACGAGGCCCGAAGAGAAGGTTGGGCAAGGAAGAAAGGTTCACGATCACAACACTCGCAGACGATGGCCTACCAATTGAACCAAAGCGGACCAAGGACGCATTTGCTTCTCAGTGCAGAGCTATTGTTAGGGACAACATCCCGATCAGCATCAACCAATGGAATAAGCCTAAGGACAACGACCCTGAAATTTCTTATGTCACCGATAGACAGAAAGATGTATCATGTAGTCTTCCATGATTGCTAACTCTCAAAGCATATTCTTAGAGCAAATGGCATCCATCGAACACAGAGAAAGATAGGGTCTTAGAGTTTCACCTCCCAACTTATTTATGATACAGATAATTGTCAGTAATAATAATTCATGATCTAATATATTTTAATGGCCATATATGCTTGGATATTTCCCCACCACATGATGCTTGCCACGAGAAAAAGGTGAAATATAGGAAGTGGGGAAGATCACCATGACTCTTGTATAAAGGTAAGTACTAGAAAAATAAAAAATAGGACCTTCGCAGAGGGAAGCAGAGGTTGCCATGCGCTTTTTGTTTTTAGATGTGCAAACACTTAATGCAAAGGAACATCACGGTGTATTGCCTTTTGTGATAGCAATCTTTATTATGCAGTCTATCGCTTTTATTTCTTTGTCATCAAAAATTCGTACAATGCTTATTTTCCCTTACAATAAAATATCTTACATATTTAGGAGCAATTTTTATTGCTTTTTGCACCGATGACAACTTACTTGAAGGATCTTATTCAATCCATAGGTAGGTATAGTGGACTCTCATATCAAAACTGGTTTAAGGGTGTTTGGATGCACAAGTAGTATTTCTAATTGGTGCAGAAGTTTTGGCTAGTATGAGGTGGAAGCAAGCACCATATGTTGGAGGATACAAAACAATATAACTTCTATACAAATATACCCAAGCATAACTCATTACGTTGTCTTCCTTGTCCAACTTCAACTAATTTTCTCAAGTTTGAAAATAATTAATGGGTATTCACAATCATAGAAGATTTCCATGATAGTATATTTATATGTGAAATCTCTCTTCCTTCAATATTCTTTCATGAATTGTTCAAGTGACCAATGCGGTGTTTGCTAACTTTCAATAAATTTCACCACCTATACTTATTATGTGTGAAGTCATTACTCCCCATGGGATAAGTATATGAAGCATTTTTTATTTCAGATTTATGATATTAGATTCATACAACCATTTACTCATAGGATATAAGTGAAGCACGAGAGTGAATGACAAACTACTCCAAAAAGATATAAGTGAAGATCGATGCATAGTTAATTAGATAAATATCCATGTGAGGACTCTCTCTTATTCAAGATTTCAGATCCAATGATTTTATTGAAACAGCAAACAAAATAAAAAAGGCACTCCAATAATAGCATGCATCATGTGAACGAATAAAAATTTAGGCTCAACATAGGCTAACCGATAATTGTTGATGAAGAGAGGTGGGATGCGTAGCATCCCCAAGCTTAGATACTTGAGAGTTCTTGAAATATTTTCCTGGGGTACCTTGGGCATCCCCAAGCTTTATCTTTTGTATCTTTTTCAATCCTCTCATATCCCGGTTTCACCTATTCTCAAAAACTTCATCCACACAAAACTCAAAAAGAACTCGTGAGATAGGTTAATACACATAAGAACAAATCAAAACTTCATGTACTTCCAAGACAAGTTGCACAATAATTTTCGAACATTAGGTACTGTATACTATCATTTTCAGAATTTATATCTACCAATATAGGCTATGGGAACTATAGGATAAGTAGATAGCAAAACTATGGCAGCAATCTGTCCAAACAGAACAGTCTGTAGTAATATATTAAATCAGTGTATCTCTGGAACTCTAAACATTATGAAAGTTTAGGACATGCTAAGAAATTTATTTGAAAATAATTTTTAAAATTTTTAGAAACTTTCTACGTTCCAGTAAAATATGAAAATTCAAACACTACAACAAAAGTTTCAGTTTTTTACACACCACACATAAAACATGCAATGCAAGCATCCTAAAGCAATTCTTGGAACTTTTATTGAAAAACAAGATTATAAATAACCTACCAGAGAACAACAAAAATAAAATGACGCTCCAAGCAAAACTCATATTATGTGACGAATAAAAATATAGCTCCAAGTAAGATATCCCCATAGTGTTGAAGACGAAAGAGGGGATGCCTTCCGGGGCATCCCCAAGCTTAGACGCTTGACTGTTACTTTAATATTACCTTGGGGGTGCCTTGGGCATCCCCAAGCTTGGGTTGTTGTCACTCTTTATTCCCCTCATATCGGTATCTCACCCAAAACTTGAAAACTTCAATCACACAAAACTTAACGGAACTTCGTGAGAAGGGTTAGTGTAATAAAGATAAATCATTCACTTAGGTACTGTCAAGACAAGATTCATAATGGTTCCCCCATTATACCTAATGTATTATATCATTTACATAATTTATATTACTCAATATAAGCTATAGGAACACTTGAGACAAGCTAACTATGCATGCAAAACAGAACAGTCTGTAAAGATCTGAATGATCACCATACTTCCCTGACTCTAAAATTTCTGAAAACTTAGGAAACATCGCATAATTTGCATAGAAATGTTGTGTAAAAATTGCAGAATTGTTTGACTCTCCAGTAAAATCAGACAATTCAAATACTAGACGCAAAACTTTTTGTTTTTACACAGAATCAAACAAGCAAGTATCCACACTATCCCAAATGCTTGACTTGGCACTTTATTGAAATGAAAGGTACAAAACATGATTACTACAGTAGCTTAATCATGTTAACACATCAAAACAGAAAGTAAAAGTATTGGGTTGTCTCCCAACAAGCGCTTTTCTTCAATGCCTTTTTAGCTAGGCATGATGTTACAATGATACTCTTCCAAGCCAAATTCTAATGATAATTATATTCATACTCTAAAAGATATAAGTGAAGTTCATATATCATTGTTATTTAATATAGATTAACCAATATCCAAACTCAAAATATATAAGTGAAGCACACGACGCATTCTATAAAGTCATACTCAAAAGGTTTAAGTGAAGAACAAAGAGCATTCTACAAATCCATCAAGGACTATCTCATACTAGAAGGGAGCATAAAGGAAAAGGCAAACATTAAAGACACATATCATGTGCACAAAACAAAAACCGAGGTATACCGATAATTGTTGAAGAATAAAGATGGGATGCTTTCCGGGGCATCCCCAAGGTTAGGTGCTTGAGTCCCCTTGAAATATTTACTTGGGGTGCCTTGGGAATCCCCAAGCTTGAACTCTTGTCTGTCCATATTCTTCTTATATCGATACCTCCTCGATCCTCGAACACTTCATCACACAAAACTTAACAAAACCCTCGTGAGATCCGTTAGTATAATAAAGCAAATTACTACTTTAAGTAATGTTCTGAACTCATTCCAAATTCATATTAGCATTATATCTACTGTAGTCCAACTTCACCATGGTTCATACCCCCCGATACAAGCCATAGATTCATCAAAATAAGAGAACAACGCATAGAAAAAAGAATCAGTTAAAAACAAGACAGTCTGGAGTAATCTGGAAACTTCGTATACTTATGTAACTCAAACAATTATGAAAATGCCGTAACAATTAAAAAAATTACATATCAGTACTGTGTAAAAATTTCAGAATTTTTTGACGTTCCAGTAAAAAATGTAAATTCACACATTACAGCCAAAGTTTCTGTTTTTGCACTGCACACACCAAACAAGCAATCTAATCATCCTAAAAGTAAATTTTGGCACACTATTTTTATAATACAATGTACATATACAAGGTGATAATTATTTTACAAAAGCTTCCATGAAAAATTCTACATTGTTTCCATGAGCATGAACACAAGTGTTCAAGGTCGACCCTCACTTCTCCAATGCACAACCTTCCAATCACTTCTCTTTTTGAAAAACTTCTTAGGCAAAAGGGGCAAGAAACTCTTTTTGTATTTTTCATTATTTAATTAATTTTTTTGTTTGTTTCACCCATAACTACAGAAAGTAAAAAAGGGAAAACAAAATATATTTAGTGAAGAAAGCAAACAAGCATACACGAGAATATCAACCCCACGCTATTGCTCCCCGGCAACGGCGCTAGAAAAGAGCTTGATAATCCCCAAGTGCAAGGAATCATCGTAGCAATTTCCAAAGGTGGAAGTGATAAGTATGGAGTGTCGAACCCACAAGGATCTAAAGGTAAGATCAATATTCTCTCAAGTCCAATCTGCCATCGATACGACTACGTACACCGAACGTTTGCTTCCATCTAGAAAGGAGAAATAAAACTACGTTGTGGGTATGAAGAGGATAGCTTTGCATGATATCAGAGTACTAAAATATAAATATAGGTGATTTTATCATAATATTACAATATATTACAAATAGCGAGTGTGGAATAATGATGGATCGGTGTACGGAATTATCCTAGGCAATTGTTAACAAGATCGGAAATCATTATTGCAATTTTATATGAGGCAGAGGCATAAGCTAACATACTTTCTCTACTTGGATCATATGCACTTATGATTGGAACTCTTGCAAGCATCCGCAACTACTAAAGATCATTAAGGTAAAACCCAACCATATCATTAAAGCATCAAGTCCCCTTTATCCCATATGCAACAACTCCCTTACTCGTGTTTATGCTTCTGTCACTCAAACAACCCACTATAAGCGAATCATGAACGTACTGCAACACCCTACAACGGGAATCATTCACGTGTGCACGGCACGGAAGGCACCATAGGACAGCACCAAAATAAACATACAACTCAAACCAATCTAGATCATCAATCAACCCAAAGGACAAAAGTAATCTACTCAAAACATCATAGGATGGCAACACATCATTGGATCATAATATGTAGCATAGAGCACCATGTTCAAGTAGGTGACTACAATGGGGTGCGGGAGAGTGGACTGCTAAAAGGAGATGAGGATGTTGATGAACAAGGTGATGTTGATGAAGACGATCATCGTGGCGATGGTTCCCCCGATGGCACTCCGGCACCATCGGGAGAGAGGGGAGAGGATCTCCCCCTAGTACTTCCTCCTCCATGGCCTCCCCCTCTATGGGGAGAGGTTCTCACTCTGGTCCTTGGCCTCCATGGTGTTGATGGCCCCTCCGGGATGATGAAGATGGCCTCCGGTGATGGTGACCACCTCCGGCAGGGTGCCGGAGAGGGCCAAGATTGGTTTTCGTGGCTCTGGAGGTGTGCCGCGGAGGAACTCCCAATCTAGGTTATGCCTCGGAGGTTTTGGAATATTTAAGGATTTATAGAGCTGAGAGGGAGGTCTGTGGACTCCCGAGGGGCC
This sequence comes from Hordeum marinum, assembly GCA_022496015.1. Taxonomy (NCBI): domain Eukaryota; kingdom Viridiplantae; phylum Streptophyta; class Magnoliopsida; order Poales; family Poaceae; genus Hordeum; species Hordeum marinum. Next base: position 504,704,474 of record CM039676.1, read on the forward strand.
CACAAGCCTGGTGGGCGCGCCCAGGGGGTGGTCACGCCCCTGGGGTTTGTGGCCTCCTCGGCCTTCCTCTCCGGTGACTCTTCTCTCCAGTATTTTTCATATTTTTCAAAAATATTCTCCGTAAATTTTCAGCTTATTCCGAGAAATTTTATTTATGCACAAAAACAACACCACGGTAGTTCTGCTGAAAACAGCATCAGTCTGGGTTAGTTCTAATAAAATCATACCAAAATAATATAGAATTATGGAAAACATGGCATGAATACTTCGGAAATTATAGATACGTTGGAGACGTATCAATGATCATGATGGCTTCGGTCACCGAATGCTGGAGAAAGAAGGAGACCATGGTGACGGCTCCGGTGACCGAACGGAGGAGGGAGCTGTGTCAAAGTCCGGCGAGGTATATATATTAATTAAGCCTGTGCTGACTAGCTAATTGATGCATTAATTGTTTTGGTATGTACATATATTAACTCTTATTTCTTCTTTTATAGCCCTCCAGATCGAGCCAAACTTCGGTAATGAGACGAGGCCCGAAGAGAAGGTTGGGCAAGGAAGAAAGGTTCACGATCACACCACTCGCGGACAATGGCCTACCGATTGAACCAAAGCGGACCAAGGACACATTTGTTGCTCCGTGCGGACCTATTGTTAGGGACAGCATCCCGATCAGCATCAACCAATGGAATAAGCCTAAGGACAACGACCCTGAAATTTCTTATGTCACCGATAGACAGAAAGATGATATTTGGACCTTGCTGAAGGCAAATTTCACCCTATCGCCAGAGGAGGATCCTAATAAACTAGTTATAGAGCCACTGGTCAAGTCGTGTGCTCTTAAGAAGATGGTAGATCTATTCAGGAGGTGGAATAATGAGTTGAAATCAAAGTTTGTCGACAAAGAGAAGACTCCATAATTCATCGGCCGATTTGAGAAGATAAGAGATCACTGGCCCGCATTTGTGTCCTACAAGACATCGGACAAGAGTAAGAAAATGTCAGAGACAAACAAGAACAATGCTGCAAAGAAGCAATATCACCATCACACGGGGTCCGGTGGCTACCTCAAAGCGTGGCCATTGTGAGACAAAGCTGAGAATGACCTGATTGCTAAAGGGGTCGAACCAGAGACATTGAACTGGCCAGACCGTTCAAGTACTTGGTTCTTTGCGGTTGGGGGAACTTTGGACCCTGAAACAGGGAAGTGCCGTTGGACGAATGGGAAACTTGCAATACCCGTCAAGAGGCTTCAAAACTATATCACCGCAACACAGGAAGGGATGTTCATTCCTGACAGAGAGAAGGACGAGTTGACTGAGGCCCTCGGGAATCCTGAGCACCCTGGACAAACACGAGGCACATCAGGCTCCGTTCCGTGGAAGGTTGGGTTTCCCTAAGCAGGCGGTTATAGAAGCCTGTAGAGAAAGAGGAAAGCGGAGCTGAGCAACATGCAGAAGCTTAATGCAAGACTAGAAAAGCTAGAGGAACTTAAGAGCCAACGATCTGTCGGCCAACCATCTTAGCGGCACGAAACTACCCCAGAAGATACCCCGCCATCTTAGCGAAGAAGCAGCGTGGCTTCCATGGAGCTCGTTCAGCCCGACTTAACGGCTCGTAGCTACCCTATGGTTACTATCACGGAGGCTCAACATTGCAAGCTTATGACGAAATTCCGGAACCTCACTTTCAAGGCGGTTGTTGGCTCTGTTGCACCTCCTCAACCCAACGGAACTTTTCACTGCCTTCCAATTCCACATGGCTATGCTGTTGTGACGGTGGATGAAGTAATGGAGGGATTTGAGGAACTCGAGCTTAACCACCCTACAGGTGAAGGGGAGAATCAGCTGGTTCATGCTCTGAGGAGTACATGTCTATGGCGGAAGGAGTACATCAAGCTTCCAAACTGGACGCCTCGTGCTTCGGTGAGTCAGGGCACTCCGCCTCTTCCTCCTCCTCCTCCTCCTCCGACGAGTGATCAGGGCACTCCACCTCCTTCTACGGCTCCTCCAATGTGTGAGGGCACTCCACATACTCCGGGGCGTCGGAGCAGTCCGCCTCCTCCGGCGCGTGAGACCACTCTGCCTCCTTCGGCGTGTCAGGCCACTCAGCCTCCTCCTCCCGCGCATCAGGCCACTCCACCTCCTCCTCCGATGCATCCGGCCACTCCGCCTCCTCCACGATACAAGAGAGACGCCACCGTCGCTCCGGCAGCTAGCGGTACAATAGGCGGGAAAAATTCAAATTTGGTCCAAGCCTCAAGCCTGTTCCAAAGTTACCATACGAGAGGACCGATGAAGAAAATGATGAAATCAGTGAAGCCGAAGTGAAAGCCCATTTTGCATGGAAACATCCACCTCCGAAGGAAACGGTAGATCCGGTGAAAGCGAAGCGCACTCTGGATGCCCTAAAGTGACCATCACTGCCTCCGCTACCATCAAACTATGACCGTTGTATTATGAAGACATATAATGAAGCACAACGGTCAGGAAGTACTTCTAGTGTTGCAAGAGTCAAAGAACGAAGAACTAGGAAAACAATTCCCCAGCTCAACAAACAAGAGCAACAATCGTGCCCCCCGCTCAACGTGCCTTGCGATATTGCTAATCATTCGGTGATACCGCTCGGTACCAAACTTGGTGATTACTTGGGGGATGATGTATTTTTTGAAACCGTAGAGGTAACAAAAGAAGAATATAAATACGTGCACGGGAAGCCTCTCGTCAAACCTGATCATCCTCCTCTAACAACGATGATGTACAAACTGCATGAGTGGTACATGAAAACCTATAGGGAGTCTGGGAGACACTATGTATGTTAGAGTGAAACCAGAGCACGAATTCATTGGACTCAACGTGATGCCTATTGAATTTGTGGAGTTGTTTCAGTTATACAATCAACTGGCCCTCGACAAACAACTCATGACTTCCTACTGTCTGTAAGTATTACTTCTATAGTTAAGTCTCTAGCTCAGCTCGTTCATTGCATGTATATATAATTATCCTTACTATATTATGTAGATTGAAGATCGTCGAATGCCAGAAAGCAAGAATCTTTGATGTAGGGTTCATTAGCCCAGATGCCATAAATGAATAGACGGTACGAAATGAAACCAAAAAGACCGAGAAGAACTTGCTAAAGTCGTTCCTTATACATCAAAACAGAAGGGAAATACTCTTACTTTAAAACTTCAAGTGAGTGTTTCTCTCTTCTCTGTATACTCAGTTTTGCTTACTCGAGGTTAAGTAATGTAATTGATGAGTTATATATGCGTGTGCACTTTCCACTTTATTCTGCTATCCATTAAACTTGACGGGGCATTAGTAACTGTCTTAGACTCGAGACGTAAAGATCCTGAAATTATGCGGACATGACTGCAATGCTCAAGAAGTAAGTTCAGTCAATACCGGGACCATATCGGCATGTAACTTTCGTTAATTTCCTGATATCAAGTAATCATCTTCTTTGACTGACAGGGTTTGGAAGAAGTTCACCCGAAAGGTTCCCGGTCTAAACAAAGAGTTGCGATTTACGCATCCCAAAGTAAGTAGTACTAGCTAGTTCTGCACATCTCTAATTGATTCAAATTTTGATCAATATATCATTACCATGCTTGCTTATCAGTTTATTGATTGAACTCTATTCTCGTAAAGTGTTTGTACCAGAAAGAAGGGACTGTTTTATGTGGATACCACGTATGCGAGTTCATTTGTCACTCGACCTTTGAGCGGGGCTTCTCTGACAAACAATTTGAAGTACGTAAATAATATTCACAATTTTATTTTATATATTACCATCAATTGTGTTGAGTTTTATTCATATATATGCATGTATTGACCCCCTTCTTTAAATTAGATCTAGAAGATGCGGGATGAACTCCTACCACATGATCGCATAAGAGCAATTTAAGAGGAATTGGCGGGATTCTTTCTTGACCACGTCATACCTAAAGACGGAGAATACTATGTAGATTTGTGATTGGATCTTAGGGATTGTAAGAGATCTTATATTGTATATATGTAGCTAGTAGCGTCGGATAGACATACGAAAATTTGTTGTTCGATCAATCTCTCGGAGAAAGAGAGGTCGATCACTTCTCTCTGTATATATATGTTCATGACGATCTTGTGTACCTAATGGTTCCTTCATTTGCTTACTAGCTAGCTAGCGTGTCTAGTTCTCTCTATAGTAGTTAGCGTCGACCAAGCATGGAGAAAGAGATGACACTTATCTCTATTAGCTAGCTAACACAATATGAAACCCCTAAATTAACCATCCAAAACCCCCAAGAAACCTATGGAACCGGGACCGAAACAAATAGGTCGTTTTCTACTAGTGCACCAACAAGAAACCTATTGCTTAATTAAAGTGTTCGTCTCACAAAGATATAATAAATACATTTCACTCGTGAGAGAACTTATCAAAAAAGTATCCTCCTAGTGGAAGGAGTTTACACAAGTATTAGGCGTGATATTGAGGCAAACAGTGTCACAAAAGCGAGCGCTAGCAAAGTTTAGAAAAGTTGGGCCTTACGATCTAGGTTTCTTTGGTTGACCGATATGTGTAGGCATGAGATGTCTACCAAAAAGTATTGGTATTGCATCAATTAACATCCGGAGGTGTCGGATCTACACAAAAGTAAACATCCTGCAAGCATTAGTCAACAGATCTGGAGTAAATAACATAAAACTACCATTTTGGGGTTAGGCTGATACCTATCAAAAAGTGTTGTCATCTGTTTCAAAAAAACCAAACCGTCCATTGCTAACATTTTAAAATAGGTTAACGATAGGTCGAGCCCGCTCTTAAGCAATCTGTTTGTTTGATTGCTTTGTTTGACCGTTAACTTATACGTGAGACCGATGTGTAAGTTGTCTTTTCTTCCATTTATCTCTTCTCCTCTCCCTCTCTGTCGGTTAGAAGGCAATGAGCAATAGTGACGAAGGTCGGGAATGAGCAGCAATAGGGCCTACCCGGCAAGGAGCAGCAGCGGCGGGCGACAAGGAGCGGAAGACACAGCCGGGAAGGAGCCGCAACAGGGCTGACAAGGAGCGGCGGGAGTGGCCGACGAGGAGCTCCGCTTGACGCTTGTACCCAGCATGTCGCCCGCCTAAAGGAGCGCCGCCTTCGCGTCTAGTATGGCGACACCGCCACCACCTCGAGTCGGTGCCGCCATGGACCACCACCTCGAGCTGGCGCCGATGCCGAGAAGGAGTAGCAGGCGCGGCTAGCAAGGAGCCCCGCCTCCGCGTCGAGGTTGGCCACACTGCCACCACCTGGAGCCGGTCGTGCCAACCACCACCTCAAGCCGGCGCCAAGGCCGGTTACATTTGTAAGTTTCTAAAAGAACAAGGGTATTAAAAAGGTACATGAGATTTTTTATTTAAACAGGAGGAAGAGACACTGGCATGTGGACCCCACATGTAATGTGCGGTCAAACAGACGGTTCTCTTACGTGCGGGCCCAAACTTTTCAATTTTAAAACACTCGGTCATTTGTGGTTTTTTGAAACAGCAAACCAGGTATCAACAGCCATTTTTGGTAGTTTTTTGGAACTCTTAATCCGAACAATGGTAGTTTTATGCTATTTACTTACGCGCGTGTGTGTATGGTGCGACCCCGCTGCGACCCCGCGCACATCAATACGTTGTGCCACGAGCAGCTACAACTTTTCGTACATGGACTGGACATTACAAAGTGGATCATTCAGGCTTGATCACTCACCTGCCTGTCTGCTTGCTAACGTGCGTCCTATGGGGTTGGAGCGCCTGCCTTGATGGTGTCGTGTTCGGGTGGCACCCGCAGGGGCTTCCCGGTGACACTGAAGTCGACAAGGCTACCGAGGTAGGCAGCCAAACCTTTGCTCAACATTTAACCCTACATTTACAGAAGGGAAGTGAATGTTTGGTTGAGTGCAAACCAACAAGTTAGGTGATTTAGCTAGCATGGTAGGGTATGTTGATGCAAAGGACGTATGCATGGAGATAGGCACACACACTGTCATCATAGAAAGAGTGATATTTTAGAATCATACGACTTTATATATTTCTGCTGAGATATTTAAGAATGTTGAAATATGCACATGCACATATATACACTATAAGTCACTCAAGTCAAGTGGCATACATGGGTGTGGGAAGGATTGTGATTCTATTTGTTTTATTTTTCTCTAAGGGTGCATACTATTCTTTTAAGGGTCATCGTCTCAAAAGAGAAAATAAATTTCTTGCAGATATATTTGAATTTAACGTATTGTGCGTGTATTTGTTTCAATGGATAGACATTAAGATAATATATTAAAAATATTCTAATGGATATTTATTAATATTGTTATTCAATTAGATGGAAAAAATATCGTTCAAGTTTGTATTTCTATAAAAAAATAACAAAAGTATACAAGTTTTGTACAAATATCAATCGTTTTAATAATTTTTTCTGGGTTGAAAACAACATTTGGACACTTACCTATCTAAGCATTCCCCGAGACAACAACGGCAACGCGAAGCTGAAGAACACTTGAATTATTCACGCATAAATATTACATGAGGTTTCAAAGCAACAAATGCTCACAATTCTAGTATTAATATGCGCAATAACAAAAGAATAATGACACTATATCTATCACTATTGCTCACTCCTGATAGAAAGAACAATCATGTATGAAAACATAATTTTTTTCCTCCAATTAAAATAATTAATAAAATGATATCAATTTATAACCTCATGCAGCTTTTTCTTCCATGGTTTCTTACCTACATCCTTATCTTTCTTACCATCACCATTGACTTTGGTAGGGCACCTCCTACGTGACCAACACCATGATTGTTTTCCTGGCTAATCGGTAGTTGCACACTGAACCATAGAGCTAAGCGTGGCTCGATGAAAGAAGTTGTGTCGAGCGCTTGCCCCTAGTCCTGTACGAGATCAAACCAGAAAGCAGCGAGCACACAAGTCATAAGACCGTTTGGAATCGGTAATTAGAGTCCCACATTGATAGGGTGTGCACTAGGATGTTTTTCCATGTTTTTTAATTTAGAACATTATATTTTATCTCTATAAGTGTTCCAATAGGCGCCTACTATTGTAGTCTTATCCTCCTCATTGCGTCACTTTTGATTTTCACTTGTGGTCAGAATCAACTCCCGAGCCAACTCCTTTGCAACTATCTCAGCCTTAGGCCTAGTTCTTTTGGTCGATTCTCCCAAAACCTTGAGAATCGAACCTTCTCCCAGTTTCTTCTAGAATCTTGAACACGTATTTTTTTGATAATCCTAGCTAGTTATGATGAAACCAGCTAGGATTGTCAAAATATATAGGTTCAAGATTTTGGAAGAAATTGGTGGAGGTTTGATTCTTAAGATTCTAGAAGAATCAGCCAAAAGAATTGGGTCTTAGAATCCTCATGTGCCTATCGACGTGTCGCCTTGTGCAATTCGTAGCTTAACTGCTTGTTAAGGGCATTGGATGGCTCTGCCTCATGCCCCGTAACTCCAACCAAGATACACATAACTTAAGTACAACCAAGTACACTCAACACTTCAAAGAAAGCTGCAGACATATGGTGGAGCACCCAAGAAAAGTAAACCCAACACTCTAAAACAAGTTGCAAGGCCATCTCACGAAGCACCTAAGAAAAGACACATCATGCAGCTGCCAACAATAGCACAATGACAGAAAACCAGAGGTCAATTATAGCCGCCCATGTCACCATGGTAGAAGGTCCTCATGGGTGAAGTAGATCTTGCTAGCTACGATGTTGTAGACGAAGCGCATCTACTTGTTGCAGCGTGTCGATGATGGTGATGTGGGTGCTCAGTTCCAGGACAAGTCAAAAGTTGGTAGTCCCACCGAGAAGAACATTTGACGAAGCGTGAGTTGGGTGCCTTCCTCGGCAAAGTGCAGCATCACTCTGTCATCATCGACACATGCCTCCAGAATCCTGTGGAGTCACAAGCATAGGTGGTACTCGATGCATATGTGTGGTGTGGTACCCTACCCTCCGCGCCTCCATATGTTGTGCCACAATCAGCTCCAACTTCTCATACACACTGGCTCATCACCACTTTTCCCGTCGTGTTGTCAATCACGCACCCGCTAGTCCACTTGCCAATAGGTGTCCTGTGGCGCTCACACGCCTCCTCGGCGATGGATGTCCATGTGGCAGGTGCAGGGTCTTCCCGGTGACACTGGCGCCGATGAGGTGGCGCTGAACTGCTTGTTTCATTTGATGCACAAAGCGGATCGTCTTCAACACAATGTGCGAGTGATAAGTAAAAAATCAATCAAAATGCCCACAACCAGGTTCCATCTTTCACCGAAAAATGAAACACCGGAGAGCATTCAACGTATGGTCCCATGATACATACTGCTAGCACACCATCACAAGAAGTAAAATGAAGACAGCCCCAGAGCAAAAATAGGCCAACTGGCGAAGGAAAAGAAGAAGTAAAAGCTTTAACAGCTCCTCCCACGTTACAACGCATAAGCTTCGGCGGCAACCTGGCCATGTCGATAATAGTTCTTGGCCACTCTGTCAAGGTCCTTTTCATATTCACCAGCTTAGTGTTGGGGCTTCCCTTACTTTCTTGTCTAGCTCAATCAGCCAGCCATGGAGCCCAAATCCTCACAAGGGCATAGTGGACACCATATTTCATCGGCCTAGAGAAGCGATGCTAGAGGAACTGCAAATTAGACCACAAGCATCGTCCAGAAATAATGTCACTCTTGAGTTTCCAAATATTCCATATAACAGCAACATATAGCATATTTACCACGACATTCTATTTGTTGTTAATCCACAACAAAGTAACCTTGTACATTTTTTTTATCCTAGTCATCTTTGAAGCATATCACATAGCTCATCCCAGATTATCCTGGAAATCTCATAGTTGAACAATAAAATGTGAAACGTTCTCTTAGTCAGAGCACAACACAAACAAAATGTCATGGGTATTTTTTCTTTCAATGTCACTTGTTTCAAATTTTTATTATGAGCTAGCCAGCCAGCTAACACATGCACCCTATGTGGAACATGAAAGTTGCCACAAAGCCGGGATAAAGACGGGCATAACACCACATACGTTAATAACAACATATAATGATTGTCAGTAGGAGATTACAGGTCTCTCCATTTCAAAACTAGGGCATCCTCTTCTTCAACCAGTACTAAAAAGGAGCAAGTAGTTTCTAGTTGACACTACCGATCCATTTACTTACCAATGGAAACCCTCCTAAGGCCTTGTTTGGTTACCGGGGGATCAATCCCCTACTTGAACTGATCCATGCACTTACGAATGAAACCCCTCCTAAGGACTTATTTGGTTACTAGGGAATCAATCCCCTAGTAGAACTGATCCAGACGTGGATTAGTTTAACCCCATCCTATCACCAATCCCTGTTGATACTCCTATCCGTCATTGTGGATTCGTTCCACAAGTTGGGGACGATTTCTTTTTACCCTGTGGATAGGAGTGGAAGCCGGTGGGTTGAGGCGTGGAAGATCAATGTCCACGCTAAATCAAACAGCTTTTGGGCCTTGCCAGGAAACTAATCCACACCTAGGCTAACAAACGTGAGTCGAGAGGAAACCCAACTAATACAGTGGATCGGACTCAAACCAAACAAGGCCTAAAGGAGAGTTTGATATGATTAGGGATTGCCATCTCACATCTCGCTAACCGTCGCCATTTTTCATTACACGCAAAGTAGACATCCCAAAAAATTATGGATAGGCTAGTCTGGCCAAACCACTAATCATCCCAGAACCGTTTTTGTACCGCTCCTTTGTGGAGTGGTCATGCAAACACTGCCACGGTGGTTGTACCTCTCCATGTGAACATTACTACCGTCCGATGTATCGGCTCAACCACCACCCGAGGGGTGATTCCTCGGGTATGGCAGCGGTGCTCGAACGGTGGATGTCCGGTTATTCCACTCTTCTTGAAATTTAGCAGTACCATCGGTGCTCAGAGCGGTTGCGCTGCCCCGAACCTAGCGGCTACTCAAGTGGGGCATTCTGGGCGGTTGTACCGGCTCTTGTACTGCTCAGACCATCACCCGAGGGTGATTCCTCTTGGTCTTCCTTGAGAGATACAAGGTAGTTGTGGCGCGGTTGAGGCTAATAAATTGACACATGATCTTATTAGACATAATTTTGGTTCAAACCATACTTTCCTTTGGATGGTGATCCTCCCAGTTTTTTTATGTCAGACATTTTGGATTATGTAACTTTGATTTGTTTTAATAAAGTGCACCAAGTGGATTTCCCCTAAAAAACAAGTTGGGTGCTCTAGCTACTGTGGTAAAATATGTTGCTGCAAAGGATATATCCATAGAGATCGCTACACACACTGCCATCGTAGAAACCATGATATTTTTTGAATCATACGTTTTACATATTTTTGCTGAGATATTTAAGAATATTGAAATATAGACAAACATGCACATATATACACTATAAGTCTCTCAAGTGGCATAACTGGTTGTAGGAAGGATTGTGATTCTGTTTGTTTAATTTTTCTCTAAGGGTGCATACTAATCATTTAAGGGTCTTCATCTCAAAACAGAAAATAATTTGGATATAAGATATAATTGGAACTTAATGTATTTTTTTTGTTTTCATTGATGGACATTAAAACTATATACCAAAATGATTTTAATGAATATTTTATTGTATATATTATTTAAGTTTGTACTTCTATAAAAATATCACAAAAGTATACAAGTTTTGCATAAATATCAATCATTTTAATAACTTGCCATGGGTTGAAAACGACATTTGGACAATTACCTATCTAATGCTCGGTAATTAATTATGTTACCCCTTCCGCACAATACAACCGAGGAACAGTCGCGGGGAAGAGCACTATCACCAACAATTTATATTGAAGAAAACGTAAATTACCCATGCAGAACCACTATATGAAAGTGAAATAAGTAATACAAACAATTATATTATTAATATACACAATAATAGAAGAACAATGATTGTATATATATTACTATTGCTCGGTCCTCATACAAATAACAACCATGTATGAAAAAAAACATTCCACTAATTAAAGTAATAGATAAAATGATGTCAATGTGTAAGTTCATGCAACTTTTTTATGGTTTCTTATCTTCCTTGTTGTCTTTCTTCCTATCATATTTGACTTTGTTATCTTCCCTGTAGATTTGCTTTTGATTTTCAAACGTGATCAGAATCAACTCCCAAGCCAACTCCTTGGCAACTATCTCAGCCTTAGAATCCTCGTGTGTTTGTCTGCTTGTCTCCTTATGTGATTCATAGTTTAACTACTTGTTAAAGGATTGGACTGCTCTGCCTCATGCTGTATCTTTTGGTTGTCAGCCTCCAACTAGTGGCCTTCTCAGACAGTGTACTCGCCTACCCCTAGAGATGTTACTGATACCCTAATGAAACATCTAACAAACTAGATCAAATACATTACCAACGGAGATATGCACAAACTCAAGTACAACCAAGTACACTCAACACTTGAAAGCAAGCTGCAACACCATGTCTACAACAGTATAGTACAATCGTACAATGGCACAAAGAAAAAGGTGTGATAGCTCCCGGGTGCGCAATACACCCTCTATGAACAGTAAATTCAAACAAAATATAAAATAAATCCAAAAAAATATGACTTTGTAGGTTCATCATATTTGACTTTACGACATCAATATGGTGAAACTTTGTAGGTTCTTGCAAGTTTCATAAGAAAATATCATGTAGAGTTCCTCGAATATCATGAGTTTCAGATTTCAGTGCTAGAAAGTGCTCAAAACTTCAAGCGTTGAAATCTTTTTTCTTGTGTAGAGCTCCTCGAATGTTTTCTTGGCATGAAAACTTGCAAGCGCCTACAGACTTTGATCATATTTGATGCTGCAAAGTTTCAGATTTTTTTGAATTACTTTTCTAGTTTTTTTAAGTTGACTGTTCATGGAGGGCGTAGAGTCACCCGGTAGCTTAAAAGCCACTCTCATGGCAGAGAACCAAATGTCAATTTTTCTGGACGCCCATGTCGTGATGGCAATCCTCATGCGCGAAGTAGATCTTGGTAACTGCAATGTCTTACACAAAACACATCTAATTGTTGCAACGTGTCGATGATGGGGATGTGGGTGGTCAGTTCCAGGGCGAGACAAAAGTCGGTAGCCACCGAGAAGAACATCTGACATGACCAGAGCGTGAGTTGGGTGCCTTCCTTGGTGAAGTGCAGCTTCACCCGGTCATGATCGACACATGCAGGCAGAATCCCCTGGCAGGCAGACGCATGTGTGGCGCGGTACCCTGGGGGCCTCGATATGTTGTGCCACAATCAGCTCCAGCTTCTCATACACATCACCATTATCCCCGTCCCAGCGTCGATCACCCACCCGCTGGTCCTGAGCCACTGACGTCGACAAGGTAGGCGCTAAACTGACTGTCAGTCGCTTGGTTCAAGAAGAGGAACTTTGGTGCTCTTCAGCAAAATGTGCAAGGGATATGAAAAGAAAGAACAATCAAAATGCCCACATCCCTGTTCCATCTTTCACCGAAAAATGAAACACCAGGGAGAACTCAACATACGATCCCAGGATACATACTGCTAGCGCACCATCACAAGAAGGAAAAATGCATAGGCCAACTGCCAAAAGAAAAGTGAAATAAAAATCTTTAACAGCTCCTCCCACGCTTCAACGCACAAGCTTCTGCGGCAACCTGGTCATGGCGATCACAGTTCTTTGCCACTCCGTCGAGGTCCTTCTCATCTTCACCGGCTTAGTGTTGGGGATTCCCTTACTTTCTTGTCCAGCTCAATCAGCCAGTGAGCGGTCCAGGGAGCCAAGTCGTCGGAAGGAGTGGGCGCCATCTTTTCACCGGCCAAGAGAGGCAATGCATGCCAGACGACCTGCAAACCAGACCATGAGCATCGTCCAGAAATAATGTCATTCCTGAGATTCCAAGTAGTATTCCATATAACAGCAGCACATTGCATATTTATCACGGCATTCTATTTGTTATTAATCCACAAGCAAGCAATCGTGTTCACTTTTTTCTCCTACTTATCAACGAAGCATATCTGATAGTCATCCAAGATTATCCTGGAAATCTCACGGTTGAATGTAAATGTGCGACGTTTTCCTGTTCAGAGCACAACACACATAAAGCGTCGGGGGTAATTTTTCTTTTACCAACGTGGCAACGTCGTCAGCTGTTTCACCAACAGCCAGACTAACTCATATGCACCCTATGGGGAACATGGTTGCCACATAGCCGTGATAAAGACGGGTAACACCATATGACGATTGTGAGTAGCAGATTCCAGATCTATCAATTTTCTAAACTAGGAAATCCTCTTCTTCAGTCAATACTGAAAAGGAGCAAGTAGTTTCCAGTTGACACTACTCATCCATTCACTTAACAACGAAACCCCTCCTAAGGCCTTGTTTGGTTTCTAGGGAATCAGCCCCCTTCTCTCACTATCCAATCAGCCCCCTTGTTGCGACTCCTATCCGTCATCGTTGATTCGTTCCATGAGTTGGGGACAATATCTTTTTACCCGTGGATTGGAGTGGAGGCGGGTGGATTGGGGCGTGGAAGATCCACGTCCAGGCTAAACCAAACAGCTTTTGGCATTGCCAGGGAATCAACCCACGTCTGGGCTGACACACGTTGGTCAGGAGGAAAACCCAGCTAATACAAATTGATCAGACTCAAACGAAACAAGGCCTAAAGGAGAGTTTGGTCTGATTAGGAATTGCCATCCCACACCTCGCTAACCGTCGTCCTTTTTCATTACAGGCAAAGTAGATATCGAGAAAATTATGGATAGGCTAGTCCTGCCAAACCACTGATCCTCCCAGCACCTAATATTTTGACCATGGCCAACGAGCCATTGGTACCCAAATTGAGAAGCTCCTTGCTGCACACCGCACCCGTTTCCAAAAGCAGGACACTTTAATATCATGACAAAGCAAAAAAATGTCAGGTCTGCTAGTGTTGTACTTCTGGTGAATAATCTGTTTTCACAGTTTGTGATCATCAAGAAGATATTTCCTTATACAAGAGGCCAGTAAACTAGTGTTAATGTCTCGAATGTTGGGCCGGGATCCCAAGGCCCCACACTCCTTTTTCATGGTCACCAAATCTGAATTAGCAAGATGATATTTCTTATGTCCATCATACTTCTTATCCCATAGGCAGTGAGTCATCTGCAAATCAAATTGCTTGAATAGCCCAAGCAGGAAATTTGATGGCAGATACCACGAGTATATAGGTGTACTTATTAAACAATATTTAATAAAGGTAATCCTGACACTGTAGGAGAGTAACCTGCCACTCTCTTACAAATCTTGTCAATTACTGATTGGATAGCCATATGTAGATCAGAAAAAGGATTTACAAGACACAATTAATGCAGCCAAATCCCTTTTTCAACAATGAAAAGGATTTTCAATACACAACTAATGCAGCCAAATCCTTGGCTCAACATTCAACTATGGCTGCATGAATTGACTGACTAAGAATAAAGCAAATGCACTGTACATGCCCTTCACTACTAAATTAATGTTAGCAGGAGTTAATTCGTGGGTATCTTCTACATATAAGTGTACAAGAGATATGCAAATCGAAAAATGGGATTCTCAATAAATACTTAATAATGCGGCCAAACCCTTTTCGATGTATAAAAGGGAAGCCAAGGCCTGGTTGCATGCAAACCAACAAGTTAGGTGCTCTAGCTAGTGTCACAGACCGCTTTGCTGCAACCATGGAACCTGACACACGCGCTATCGTCCTCCTCCCTCTGCTGCTCGCCTCACTTGTGGCGCTCCTCCATCCTGCCACTGCCAACGATGGCAGGGCACGCCACAGCGGAGGGTTGAGCCTGCGCCTGGTCCCCAGCGCCGGCTGGAACAGCACCATGCACGTCGATGGCGATGGCTTCCTGCGCATGGACGAGGCAGCCACCACCACGCTTCGGCCGCACATACGCGGGCCAAGAGGGCTCACGTACAGTGTGGCCACCACCGTCGGGACAGGCAGCGGCCGCCGCACGTACGACCTGGAGCTGGACACGGCAAGCAGCCTGACATGGATGCAGTGTGTGCCGATCGGGCACCCGTTCACACAGGTGCCGCCGCCCTTCAACCCGGCAGGCTCGACATCATTCCGCCGCGTCTCGCCCTTGAGCACCCTGTGCAATGGGCCGTCTACGCGTGAAGAGTGCGGGTTCCGGAACACCCGCCTCGATGGCGCGCACGTGAGCGGTGTGCTCGGCAATGAGACCTTTGCCTTCGCGGACGAAGCGGAGGTTCTTGGCGTCGTCTTCTGCTGCGCGCACACCACCACGGGGTTCAACAGCCACGGAGTGCTCGCCGGCGTCCTCGGCCTGGGCAAGCAGAAACCGTCGCTCATCTGGACTCTGCTCGACCAGCATGGGCACGACGGCCGCTTCTCCTACTGCCTCTTCGGGCCCGGGCATCCAAACGTGCATGGCTTCCTCCGGTTCGGCGCCGACGTGCCGGCCACAGGCCACATGAGGAGCACGAAGATCCTCTACATGCATATGACTGACCCAGAGTTCAGCCCCTACTTCGTCGGCCTCACAGGCGTCAGTGTCGCCGGGCTACGACTGAGCCTGCCACAGGAGCTGTTCCAACGCCACAAGTTGCACGACGGCAGATGGTCCAGCGGTTCCGTGATCGATCCCGGAACGGGCATGACGGTGATGATCAAGCCCGCGTACGACCTCTTGGTGCACGCCATGGAAGAGCATATCAGGAGGCAAGGGCTGCTGAAAGTGGAGCGGGATGGGTACCCCGTCTGCTTCCGCAGCACGGCTTGGGCCACCTTCGATTACCTGCCGACGGTGACGCTGCACTTGGACGATGACCTCGTGCTCCGGCCACAACAGCTCTTCGTCCTCATCCAACATGACGCCTGCCTTACCGTGATGTCAAGCGAGCACATCACCATCATCGGCGCGATGCAGCAGGTGGACACACGCTTCGTCTACGACATCGCAGCGGGCAGGATCCACTTCGCCCCTGAGGGCTGCCATGAAGACATAGGAGGCCAGAATTGAACTTTCCCTTTCCAGCACCCAATGGGGTTGGATGTTCTGATCTGTTTATCAAATAAAAATGAAGCAAAGCATTTGTTCAGAAAAACAAAACAGACTAACCATCAATTTCAGCGGCCAATTGAAACCCTTTTAATACCTTATGGTTTTAACTTCTCAGTCAAAATCAAAACAGTACAAACTACAACTAATTAACCAATAACTAAAACAAGAGACCATCTGTCGCTACTGTATATCAGTACTAACAAGCAGAAAACCATCAACACTGATGGGTAGGAGGGCAGAGTAGAGAACCTAAGATTGAAAGGAAACATAGCACAGTTTCCATTCCGAAAGGCATATTTAATAATATGACCATACCAATGTATCTCACAGATCGTCGATAACAATTAGATACCTGCATGCTACAAATTCAAGCATAAGAGATATATCGTGTGTGGCTAATGGCAGAATTGATGTTTGCTGGGTTAACAGTACCTTTTTATATTGATGTCGTTGATGCCAAGCTCGTTTCTGCTGGTGGACTTGCGATAACAAGTCAAGGAGAAGGCTCTTCATATCGCTCTTCAGAAACTCAAATGAAAGCTTGCATCCCAGTTTTGTTGTACAACACGAATTTCTCTCAAAGAAATCTACTCCCTCCGTCCCATAATATAAGAGCGTTTTTGACACAGTAGTGTCAAAAACGCTCTTATATTATGGGACGGAGGGAGTACTTCCCAGACTGACTGTCCACTACTCACTTCTTCCCCAATATCATCCAGATCAAAGAGCAGATACTGCTTTGAGCTGCTGCTGATCTGCTGCTTCGTTAGCTGCCAGTGAGTTGATAAACTCATTCATCCAGAGTCATCGATTACCACGTGATAATATATTTGTTTCTCATTGTTTGATACCTCCTGGACATATCTCTTGAATTTTGATATTGTTTCCGTGGTGTTGGGCTTATTGGGAACAATGAGGACAACATTAACATGAATGCGGTTCCAGGTCTTGATACCATGTTGTGACACTTGCACCACATATGTAAACTCCTCCACCTGCCTTGTTTTTGTTCAAATGGTCAAGTGGCACAAATAATAATCTTCACATCAGTTCATGAATCATCTACTGATGCAAGCAGCTGATCCTCATCTATGGATAACTTTCTTAAGGCTTTAGACAACAGTGTATATCTGGTCACTGTCTTCCTGTAGAGCCCATGCAACTGCTTGAGTTCCTCTGGCGTCAAATTTTCGATTTCTGAGTCCATGAAAGGGAATTTGAAACCTGTTAAATGTAAACTTAAAATTTGTGATTATGCAGCAAAAGAAAGATAAATCGAAAATCCTCAAGTAGAAAAAAGAACATCGCAGTCATTAATTTAAAAATAAAGGCTATGAGTATATATGCAAGTCACTAGGTAAACTGGTTCCCAGACAAGAACATCAGAAGAAACCCGATTATGCCCATGGGAAAGCTGATAACTCAAATCTAAATTTATACTAGAAAATACTGTTTCAAATGAGCTGAAAGTGGTAAGAAACGGACCTTCTGCATCAATTTGCTTCTGTAATCCCCTTGTAGATGTAGCCGACCCTTGTGGACTACTAGGGCTAGCAACAGGCATTTGAGTACCTAGTTTTGCAGATTCCATATGCTTCTGAAACTCAGTTTCTTCTATTGATAGCGACTGGCCATTAACATTAATTATAAACATCTTTGCTGAAATGAGGTTTGTGAGATAGTATTCGACTTCCGAAACAAGCTTAGTTTCTCTTCTGAATAGCTGGACAAACTTTAGATTTGAGTGCAGCTGAGGAGGATTGGCCTGCATGAGTTTTTCAGGTAGCTTCAGTCCCTCAATTTAGTAAAACATGAACTGCAATAGGTCCTAGGACTGACTGGGTAGACCACAGAAAGTATCACAAATACATAGGCATATTGGTGTGATCTTTCTAGTTTCTTATGCTCCCTAGTCCCTAGAGAACTCATGTTCATCAGTGAAATCAAAGAAAAAAGTACTTAAAAAAAACAAAGATGCAGGAAAAGATAACATCAAGTAACAACAAATAACAGCAAAGAGAAAGGATTCTACAATCAATTTCATCTGAAAGATCACGACATATTTATTTCACACTGCGCATATGGCTAAATGGGAATTGAAGTAACTCCTTCTCACGGTTAAAATGAATGACTAAAATGGGAACTCCTTTTCATCACAGTTAAAAGAAATGACTAAATGGGAATTGAAGGTTCAATGTTTATCTCCCGCCTTTTTGTCAACTGAAATTTGATGAACGAAGGAAAATAGTTGGCACCTGAACAAAAACCAAACGATAATTGAACAAACACAAAGAGAATGAACCAGCAAGCCTAGTTGTATAGTAGTTACAATGTCAGAACACCCATCAACAGGGATCAGCATTTAAATCCTAAGCAGCCAAGTATAAACAACCGTTTTTTGGCTCAGTGATCTGCATCCAGTCATTAATAGAAGTCTGAATGAGGGCAATGGAGCAAGAATTGATATTTAGAACGAGAAGCTTGCCTTGATGGTAATATAAATGAGAATGGGAAGGAACTCATCAGCCCCAGATGGCGTCCGATCATTTGACATGGACACATTTAGCAGCAAGTTATTGATGACTTGGCAACAGCTCATCATACAGAGAAGCTTATCCCGCGGTGACTTGAAGGAATTAATCTTCTGTAACTCTTTAACTGCAATCTACAATGACAATGTGCATCAACAGAGAGATCAGAGCTAGCTTAGGCATTGGTTCTGTGACTGGAATGGTATCTTTCATGCAGGATTACCATCAGAAAACTACAGATACTGACGAACCAACTGAATGACACATGATTCAACAGGCATATTCTGAATATATTCAGTAAACTCAAATGAGCAGTGAGCACAGAGCACATGGGCTTACCAGCCAGGAAGCCTCGTTGTTGAGGACCTTGGGTATGTCGAGGTGATGAGGCCTGACAAAGCGCTGCAGGAGGCCGATCTTGTCCGAGACCTCGGCGTCGGCCGCGGCGTCCTCGGGCGAGGACGCGAAGGTGCGGTCGAACAGCTTGGTCATGATGTACTTCTCGAGCCCCTGCTTGGCACGCACGCACAGACAAATCGGTCAGAGGCGTTCAACGCGACGCGATGCGAGGATCCCAAAAATAAAAATCTAAGAGGAAACTGGTTCTCGCACCTCGAGAGCGTGGTCGATTTCCTGGTGGGTGGCGTCGGCCCAGAGCGGGTGCCCCCGGATGGCCGCCTCCATCTCCGCGAAGAAGGCCTGCACCCTGGCGCCGTCCGCCTCGGCGCTGGGGTCCTCGAGGGAGAGGGAGGCAAGGAAGCTGCGGGGATATGCTCGCTGGTCAGATAAGATCCGCGCGCGGGGGAGAGGGGAGGGAGGGGTCGATGGATTGGATTGAGTATCCAGAAAAAGTGAGCGACTGACCTCTTGATGGAGCGGAAGAGGCCGGCGGCCTCCGGGCGGCGCATGCGGTCGAGGAAGCCGTAGAAGTCCACCCGCGACGCCGCCGATGTGGGGCTCTCCATCGCCGCCCGCCCGCAGTGAGGAGATTTGGAATTTTGCCTGTCCGTCGGAGCCGACGAGAGAGAAAGAAGAAGAGAAGGCCAACCGTGGTCGTTCCGAATGCTTTTTTTTTTATGACTTGATTGCTTTTTTTTCATCCTTTTCTTGACAGGCTCTGAACTCTCCATTTATTTTGTTCGAGAAGGAGAAGAACAATTATTTCGTAACTTTTTATGACAAATATTTAGCAACCGGTTCATGATGATGAATAACGACACATGTGCCTAAAAGAGTGGTAAACAAAGGATAATTCTTTAATTCCATCAACTCATCTTTCTCGGGTCAATCGCCTCCTCTACTTGACACCTGCTTCCTATGAGACCTGTCCACTCTATGACCTGTCTCCTTCACACACCCTCTTCTTCCCGCTCATTGCCGACTATGAGGAGGGGCTCCCAACGATGACCACCATCCGCGTTGGGAGGCCCTCCCCATCCGCGTTGAACCCGTGTTAAAGTATGCTTTTGAAGACTCTAAAAAATGCCTTCAAAAGTATATCGAGGCATTTCTTGAAAGTGCTAACAACGATTGCAAAGGGAAAGACCTACACGAGCACTTTTGAAGAATGTAATTTGCTCTATCTTTTGAGACATTCTCTAAAATGTCAATAAAAACTCCCGATGATATAATTAGTAAGCACAAAAACAATCACAACTAGGCCTTATCAGTCAGACTTTGATGGGCACCTGTGATAATTAATAAACACCAAAGACAACCACAACTAGGCCTTACCAATCCTGTTGAGCACATGTGACGATAGGCTTCACACATGTTAATCAAGTCAATATTATCTTCTTTTTAGCCAACTTAGAAATACACACAATTTTTGCGGCTGATATTACAGACTCTCCTTTTAAAGCGGATAAATTTTAGCTCCATAAGCGGTATGGGACTAAATAAGCCGCTAAGAAATGTTACGAACATTCATCAAGATTCAAACGAGAGATCTGATCGTTTCTGGTCAAGCACTTCGCACACCAGCCTGTCGTTCAGACTGGTCCACTACTAGGAAATAGGAAGGTCGCAACCACTCTTTCTTCTCAATCCACACATCTCCTACCACTTTGGCTGCTTCTTCCATGCCGCCGCCGTTGTTGCCACAACGACACTGCACCCTACATAATCGCCTAAGATGATATGTGTTCCTCCAATTTCGAGAGGATCTTTGGGAACAATGATCAGTTTGGAGGCAATTTGGAAAACCTGCCTCAAAACCTCAACAATCCAGTGGCAGATTTTGGGGAATGCCTCAAAATATCGAGCAAATGTAGGCTTTTCTAAAGAACGCTTCCAACGTTATCCAATCTGAGGCATTTTAAAAAAATGCCTTCAAAGCTACGACCAACCGAGGTATTTTGAAAAAACACTTTCAAAGCCACATATAGCTGAGGTATTTTTGGATAATGCCTTCCTAAAAAGAGTTTGAGGCATTTAGAAAAATGCCCTTAGAAAAATGCTTGCTAGTAGCATCCTTGTTGTAGTGCGTCGGGCTGCAATAATGGGGCATCACTGGTGCTTCAGGGGGGTGGTCACAACAGCCGCATTGCTGCAACTTGGTGTTGCAACCGAGAGCTCGCCCGTGCTGCAGGCTTCGACCATGGCTAGTGTGTGGTGCGGTCAACGATGTTTTGGTTGTGAGCTGGCCGCGGATGCGACTATAGTCTAACATGAGTGTTTTGGCCAGTGCAAGCATGCATGTGCCCTAGGAATGGGGGTTTGGAGGTGCCGGGAGATACATGGGCATGTCAATACGGAGTTATGGCATGGTTCTTTCATTAGGGGATTTAGCGGTCAAATTAGATTGTATCGCCACAAATCAACAACTTCCTAGGCAACCGATCCTTTCATATGACCACTCGCCTAACGCCAGCAGTCGTCATAAGTAAATTAGCCTACCCCACCCTTGTGATGTTTGTAGAGCCCCTTGGTAGCAAGGGTGGGGCGATGATTCACCGGTGAAAACAGTTATGATATTACCTTTGTTGGAGGCTGGGATCGGTCAAGTTGTTGCTTCCTCTAATGCAAATTCAGCCCTAGGCCTCCATGGATTCTCAACTCCTTTCTTCAAAAACTCATGGGATTCTCTTGATGCCTCGTGTACAAGGTTATCCAGGGTACTTAACTATGCGGTTTTGACCCTAATTCCAAAAAGCAAAGGTGCAAATAACATTCACCGGTTCAGGCTTATTGCTTTGATTAACATTTTTCCCAAGTTCCTCACTAAGGTTTTTGCCACTATATTGTCTCCAGTTTCTCACAAGGTCGGCAATTCTCAACCCGTTTCATAAAGTGTCGATTCATCTTAGATGGGATTCTTGGATTGCATGAATTGTTCACAATATTTGCTCTAGTGGGAGCGATGTAGTTATTCTTAAGCTTGACTTCAAGCACGCCTATGATTGTGTTAGATGGTCCTTCATTATGGATGTTCTCATTGCTAAAGGTTTGACCCTGGATATATTCATGGGGGCATGCAACTTGTTTGTCGTAGCACACGGTTGTGTGCATTAATGGCAATGTTGGTCCTTCATTTGCAAATGGTAGAGGTCTTTGGCATGGCGCCCATATTCTTTGCTTCCGTTTAATTTTGTGGTGTGTTTCCTATCTTCCTTGCTTGACTCTGTGGATCTCACATTTCATATTCATTCGGTCTATTCCTATCTCATCCCCGATGAAGTTTCACACCTTCAATGCGTGATGATACCATCATTCTTATTGATAAGGAGGACCTCTACTTAGCCAATCTCAAGTTCATCCTTTTATGCTTTGAGGTTATGTCGGGGCTAAAAATAATCTCCATAAGACTGAAGCTATGGTTCTTTGATGCCCCCTTGTGAAGCAAGTGTGCTTCGCTAAGCTCTTGAACTTCAAATTTGGGACTTTTCCTACCAGGTATTTGGGATTTCACACTTCATGCTTACTATTGTGCATTTTATCCAACAATTCAGAAGGTGGGTTATCAGGTTGCCCCATGGCATGGTTGATATAATTCCAATTTCGAGAAGGTTACTTTGATTAAATTCATGGATTTCCTTGCTCCTATGTTCATTATGGGCTTTTATTGCCTTCCACGGGGCAGTCATGCTGGTTTTGATAAACACCATTCTATTGGAATGCTACGAAGGAACAAGTACAGACTTGTTAAATGACAATCGATGTGTAAGGCTAAAAACATTGGGCAGTTAGGCATTATCAACACTCCCATTATAAATAAATGTCCAATCATGAAATGGTGGATGAAAATCCTTGATGACCCTTCTAGTTCTCTTTGGAGAGAAACTATGAAAGTTAAATACTTTCCCAATGATAACCCCATGCTCATAGACTTTAGAGGGGATTGCCAATTCTAGAAGGATCTGGTTAAAGTCCGGGATGCTTTTCGATCCTATGTTAAATTCATTGTCAGAGATGGTACTATGATTAGGTTTTGTATCAATTGATGGTAGGAAGAGGGCCACTTTAGTTATTCCTTTCATGTTCTTTTCTCTTATTGTTCCAATCCTAAAATCTCCATTGGAGCTCTCTACTAATAGAGTAAAATGCGGAAGTTCATAAAATGCAGGGTGGAGATAGAAGGAGGGAGCTTGGTCACGTTTAAAATATGTTCACTGATTCAAAAAATGTTTAAGCATTTTAAGTAAGTGTTTATAAAGACAAAAAATGTTAGTGAATTTCAAAAAATATTCTCAGAATTTAAAAATGTTCACTGGTTCAACAATTCTTCATGAGTTTAAGAAATGTTTGCAATTTCAAAACATGCTCGCAAATTGAAAAAAGTTCACAATTCAAAAAGGAAGGAGTCCTAGTCCTACTAGGATTGGAGGAGGATTCCTCCTCTCCTCCCAAGTCGGCCGAAGCCTAGAGGGATTTGCCCTTGCTCGAAGCCTCCTCCTCTCTTCCTCTTATATATACTAGAGGTTTTAGGGTTTTTGCACCAGATTTTCAGCCACGTGCTATCCGTCCCTCTAGTGCATAGTTTCTCCTCTAGATCGGTTTTTTTGGAGTGCTTAGGCGAAGCCCTATCAAAATAGCTCCATCACCATCGCCGCAGCACCGTCACGCTGCCAGAGAAATCGTCTAATTCTCCGCTCCCTCTTGTTGGATCAAGAAGGCGGAGATCGTCATCAAGTTGTACGTGTGCTGAACGCGGAGGTGCCGTCCGTTCGGCTCTAGATCGGAAGGACCGTGATCAAGATCGCGAGACGGATCATGATGAGTTCGCGGAACGGATCATGATTGGATCGCGGGACGGATCGTGATGAGATCACAGGACACTCGGTGATTTGGATCGCGAAGACGTTCGACTACACCAACTGCGTTTCTTAATGCTTCCCGCTTAGCGATCTACAAGGGTATGTAGATCCACTCTCCCTCTCGTAGATGCTCATCACCATGGATAGATCTTGCGTGCGCGTAGGAAATTTTTTGTTTCCCATGCAACGTTCCCCAACAGTGGCATCATGAGCTAGGTCTATGTGTAGATGAGATCTCGAGTAGAACACAAAGAGTTTGTGGGCGTTGATGCTTAGATTGATTTCTCCCTTGGTCGTGTTTTGGTTCAGCGGTATTGTGGGATGAAGCGGCCCAGACCAACCTTACTCGTATGCTTACGAGAGACCGTTTCCATCGACTGACGTGTAACTTCGTTGCACAAAGATGGCTGGCGGGTGTCTATTTCTCCTACTTTAGCTGGATCGGATTAGACTAAGGCGCTCCTTGAGAAGGTTGAAAAGCAACTTATGTATCACCGTTGTGGTTTATGCGTAGGTGAGAATTGTTCTTGCTAGATAGCCGTAGCAGCCACGTAAAACATGCAACAACAATTAGAGGACGTCTAACTTGTTTTTGCAGGGTATGTTGTGATGTGATATGGCGAATTACATGATGAGATATATGTGATGTATGAGATGATCATGTGTATGTGTTGTATAGAATATCACGACTTGCATGTCGATGAGTACGGCAACCGGCAGGAGCCATAGGGTTGTCTTTAATTATTGTATGACCTACGTGTCAATCATTAAGCGCTATGTAATGCTTTACTTTATCGCTAAACGGTAGCAATAGTAGTAGAAGCATGGTGGGCATGACAACCCCGATGGCGACACGTTGATGGAGATCATGGTGTCGTGCCGGTGACGATGGAGATCATGCCAGTGCTTTCAACATGGAGATCAAAAGCACAAGTTCATGGCCATATCATGTCACTTATGATTTGCATGTGATGTTAATATTTTTATGCACCTTGTTTTGCTTAGGACGATGGTAGCATTATAAGGTGATCCCTCACTTAATTTCAAGATAAATTGTGTTCTCCCCGAGTGTGCACCGTTGCAAAAGTTCATCGTGTCGAGACACCATGTGATGATCGGGTGTGATAGACTCTACGTTCACATACAACGGGTGCAAGCCAGTGTTGCACGTGCAGAACACTCGGGTTAAACTTGACGAGCCTAGCATGTACAGACATGGCCTCGGAACACAAGAGACCGAAAGGTCGAGCATGAGTCATATAGTGGATATGATCAACATGATGATGTTCACCATTGAAACCAACTCAACTCACATTATGATCGGACTTGAGTTGGTGAATTTGGATCATGTATCACTCGAATGATCGGAGGGATGTCAATTTCGGTGTGAGTTCTTAAGTAATTTGATTAATTGAACTCATTATCATGAACATAGTGAGTAGTGTCTTTGCAAATTATGTTGTAGATTACTAGCTCACACTGTAGCTCCCTTGTATTTTATCTGTTCCTAGAGAAATAGAGTTGAAAGATGATGGTAGCAATATTGCGGACTGGGTCCGTGATCTGAGGATTGTCCTCATTGCTGCACAGAAGGCTTATGTCCTTAATGCACCGCTCGGTGCGCCACCCCCTCTAGCATCGTCTGTAGATGTTGTGAACATCTTCCAGGCACGTTCCGATGACTACTTGATAGTTTAGTGCGTCATGCATTACGGCTTAGAACTGAGGCTCAAAACGTTTTGAACATCACGGAACATATGAGATTTTCTAGGATCTGAAATTGGGATCTCAGGCTCGTGCCCGTGTTGTGATATATGAGATCTCCAACAAGATTCTTTGCCTGCAAAATGAAGGAGAATAGCTCAATCGTTGAGCATGTGCTCAGATTGTCTCGGTGCGACAATCGCTTGAATCGAGTGGGAGTTGATCTTCCAGATAAGATAGTGATTGATACAGTTCTCTGAGTCACTATCACTAAGCTACTAGAACTTCGTGATGAACTATAATTATGCCAGGGATGGAAATGATGATACCTGAGCTATTCGCGATGTTTGACACGGCGAAGGTAGAAATCAAGAAGGAGCATCAAGTATTGATGGTTAGTAAAACCACTATTTTCGAGAAGGGCAAGGGCAAGGAGGAAAACTTCATGGATGGCAAGTCAGTTGCTGCTCTAGTGAAGCAACTAAAGTTGAACCCAAACCCGAGACTAAGTGCTTCTATTATGAGGAGAGCGGTCGCTGAAGCGGAACAACCCTAGATACTTGGTAGATAAGAAGGCTGGCAACGTCGACAGAAGTATATTTGATATACGTGTTATTGATGTGTACCTTGGTAGTACTCCTAGTAGTACCTGGGTATTGGATACCGGTTCGGTTGCTAAATGTTAGTAACTCTAAGTAAAAGCTACGGAACAAACGGAGACTAGCTAAGGGTGAGGTGACGATGTGTGTTGGAAATGTTTCCAAGGTTGATGTGATCAACATCGCACGCTCTCTCTACCTTCGGGATTAGTGACAAAGCTAAATAAATTTTATTTGGTGTTTTGCATTGAGCATGAACGTGATTAGATCGTGTTTATTGCAACATGGGTTATTCATTTAAGTTAGAGAATAATGGTTATTCTGTTTACATGAATAATACCTTCAATGGTTGTGCACCCAGTGAGGATGGTTTGTTGAATCTTGATCGTAGTAATACACATGTTCATAACATTGATGCCAAAAGATACAAAGTTAGTAATGATAGTACCACATACTTGTGGCACTGTTGCTAAATGTCTTATTGGTATAAATCGCATGAAGAAACTCCGTGCTGATGGATCTTTGGACTCATTCGATTTCGAATCGGTTGAGACATGCGAACCATGCCTCAGTGGTAAGATGACTAAGGACCTCGTTTTCGGTTTAATGGAGCGGGCAAGTGATTTATTGGAAATAATACATGTTGATGTATGCAATCCAATGAGTCTTGTAGCATGCGGTGGATATCGTTATTTTCTTACCTTCACTGACGATTTGAGTAGATATAGTGTATATGTACTTAATGAAACACAAGTCTGAATTTTTGAAAAGTTCAAGCAAATTCAGAGTGAAGTTTAAGATCATCGTGATAAGAAGATAAAAATGTCTATGATGTGAATGTGGAGGTGAATGTCTGAGTTACGAGTTTGGCATACAACTTTAGATGATGTGAAAGTTGTTTCACAACTCACGCCACCTGGAACACCATAGTGTGATGGTGTGTCCGAACGTCGTAGTCATGCTCTATTGGATATGGTGCGAACTATGATGTCTCTTATCGATTTGCCACTATAGTTTTGGGGTTATGCATTAGAGACAACAACATTCACTTTAAATAGGGCACCATATAAATCCGTTGAGATGACACCGTGTGAATTATGGTTTGATAGAAACCTAAGCTGTCATTTCTTAATGTTTGGGGCTGCGACGCTTGTGTGGAAAAATGTTTTCACCTAATGAGCTCGAACCCAAAACTGTCATTTCTTGGAGGTCATTTTGTTGGACAACGATGAACCTACGAGATATGGAGAAGCGATGATGGGCCCGGATTTCGAAAAATGGTTAGAGGCCATGAAATCCGAGAAAGGATCCATGTATGAAAACCAAGTATAGACTTTGGTAGACTTGCTCGTTGGACGGCAGGTCGTCGAGTATAAATGGACCTTTGAGATGAAGACAAACGCTGATGGTAAGTGTCACCATTTATAAAGCTCGACTTGTCACAAAGAAGTTTCCGACAAGTTCAAAGAGTTGACTGCGATGAGACTTTCTCACTCGTAGCGATGCTAAAGTCTGTTGGAATTATGTTAGCAGTTGCTATATTTTTCAATTATGAAATCTGGCAGATGGATGACAAAACATCGTTTCCTTAACAATTTACTTGAGGAAATGTTGTATGTGATACAACCAGAAGGTTTTGTCAGTACTAAGGATGCTAAAAGGTGTGCAAGCTTCAGTGATCCTTCTATGGACTGAAGCAAGCATCTCGAAGTTGGAATATACACTTTGATGAGGTGATCAAAGTTTTTGAGTCTATACAAAGTTTATGAGAAACTTGTATTTACAATAAAGTGAGTGGGAGCACTATAGAGTTTCTGATAAGCATATGTGGTTGACATATTGTTGATCAGAAAAGATGTAGAATTTCTGGAAAGCATAAAGGGTTGTTTAAAGGAATTTTTCAAAGGAAGACCTGGATAAAGCTACCTAATTGTTGAGCATCAAGATCTATAGAGATAGGTCAAGATGCTTGATGGGACTTTGAATGAGTACATACCTTGACAAGATTTTGGAAGAGTTAAAAATGGATTAGTCAGAGAGAAGTGTTCTCTCCTGCTTTGTAAGGTGTGAAGTTGAGTGAGACTCAAAGCTCGACCATGGTAGAAGAAAGAGAAAAGACGAATGTCGTCCCCTATGCCTAAGCCATAGGCTCTGTATAGTATGCCATGATGTGTACCGCACCTGTGTGTGCCTTGCCATGAGTCCGTCAAGGGGTACAAGAGTGATCCAGGAGTGAATCACTGGACAGCGGTCAAGATCATCCTTAGTAACTAAAAGACTAAGGAAATGTTTCTCGATTATGGAGGTAAGAAAGAGTTCATCATAAAGAGTTACGTCGATGCAAGCTTTGACACCAATCCGGATGACTCTTAGTAGCAATCCGGATACGTATAGTAGAACAGCCATTTGGAATAGCTCCAAGTGGAGTGTGGTAGCAGTGTTTACAGTTTGACACAGAGATTTGCAAAATACACACGGATCTAAATGTCGCAGATCCGTTGACTATAAGACCTCTCTCACATGCAAATCATGATCGAGCCCCAGAACTCATTGGGTGTTAGATTCATTACAATGCGAATCACATGGTGATGTGAACTAGATTATTGACTCTAGTGCAAGTGGGAGACTATTGGAAATATGCCCTAGAGGCAATAATAAATTGGTTATTATCATATTTCCTTGTTCATGATAATCGTTTATTATCCATGCTATAATTGTGTTGATCGGAAACTCAGATACATGTGTGGATACATAGACAACACCATATCCCTAGTATGCCTCTAATAGACTAGCTCGTTGATGAAAGATGGCTATGGTTTCCTAGTCATGGACATGAGATGTCATTTGATAACGGGATCACGTCATTAGGAGAATGATGTGATGGACAAGACCCAAACTACAAACGTAGTATATGATCGTGTCAGTTTATTGCTATTGTTTTCTGCATGTCAAGTATTTGTTCCTATGACCAGGAGATCATGCAACTCACTGACACCGAAGGAGTACCATGTGTGTATCAAACATCGCAACATAATTAGGTGACTATAAAGGTGCTCTACAGGTATCTTCGAGGGTGTCTGTTGGGTTGGCATGGATCAAGACTGGGATTTGTTACTTCGTGTGATGAAGAGGTATCTCAGGGCCCACTCAGTAATACAACATCACAATAAGCCTTGCAAGCAATTTGACTAAGTGTTAGTCATGGGATCTTGTATTACGGAACGAGTAAAGAGAATTGCCGGTAACAAGGTTGAACTAGGTATGGAGATATCGACAATCGAATCTCGGGCAAGTAACATACCGAAGAACAAAGGGAACATCATACAGGATTAACTTAATCTTTGACATAGAGATTCGACAGATAAAGATCTTCGTAGAATATGTAGGAACCAATATGGGCATCCAAGTCCCACTATTGGTTATTGACCGTAGAGGTGTCTCGGTCATGTCTACATAGTTCTCGAACCCGTAGGGTCTGCACACTTAAGGTTCGGTGACGTTTCGGTAGTATAGAGTTATGTATGGTGGTGACCGAAGGTTGTTCGGAGTCCCGGTGAGATCCTGGACGTCACGAGGAGCTCCGAAATGGTACGGAGGTAAATATTGATATATAGTAAGTCCTATTTTGGTCATCAGAAAAGTTTCGGGCTCATCGATAGTGTACCAGAAGTGACGGTAGTGTACCGGGAGACCATCGGGAGGGGTATTTCGACCCAAGAGGCTACATGGGCTGTGGGAGAGAGAATACCAGCCCTTAGTGGGCTGGTGGAAGTCCCACACAAGGCCCATGGGACTGGGAAAGAAAAGCCCAAAGAGAAAAGGTGGAAAAGGGCAAAAAAGGCAAAAAAGGAAGGAGTCCTAGTCCTACTAGGATTGGAGGAGGATTCCTCCTCTCCTCCCAAGTCGGCCGAAGCCTAGAGGGCTTTGCCCTTGCGCCAAGCCTCCTCCTCTCTTCCTCTTATATATACTAGAGGTTTTAGGGTTTTTGCACCGGATTTTCAGCCACGTGCTACCTGTTCCTCTAGTGCACAGTTTCTCCTCTAGATCGGTTTTCTGCAGTGCTTAGGCGAAGCCCTGCCGGAATAGCTCCACCACCATCGCCGCAACGCTGTCACGTTGCCGGAGAACTCGTCTACTTCTCCGCTCCCTCTTGCTGGATCAAGAAGGCGGAGATCGTCTTCAAGTTGTACGTGTGCTGAACGCGGAGGTGCCGTCCGTTCGGCGCTAGATCGAAAGGACCGTGATCAAGATCACGAGATGGATCGTGATGAGATCGCGGGACGGATGGTGATGAGTTCGCGAGACGGATCGTGATTGGATCGTGGGACGGATCGTGATGAGATCGCGGGACGCTCGGCGATTTGGATCGCGAAGACGTTCGACTACACGAACCGCGTTTCTTAACGCTTCCCGCTTAGCGATCTACAAGGGTATGTAGATCCGCTCTCCCTCTCATAGATTCTCATCACCATGGATAGATCTTGCGTGCGCGTAGGAAATTTTTTGTTTCCCATGCAACGTTCCCCAACTCGGTTCTTCTTTGGAAGATTCTTCTTCAATATTTTCAGTAGTTTCTCAAATCCTTTCTCACGTACACCATTCTCTGCCTTCCACTACAACAATTCCAGTGTGGTGCCGAGCTTTGTGTTGCCATCTTTGCAATTGGGGTATAAACCTTTTTTGTGATCCTATAACATCCAATCGAACTTCAACTTCTCCTTTTCATTTTCGCATTGTCTCTTTGCATCAACAATGACCTGGCGAAGATCATGATTGGGCACATCGTCTGGTTCCTCTTGATCTTCATCTTCCGCCGTTGCAACATCACCATATTCAGGAGGCACATAGTTGTCATCATCCTCTTATTCTTCGTTGTCTTCGATCATAACCCCTCTTTCTCCGTGCTTGGTCCCAACATTATAGTGTGACATAAAACCCTTCTCAAGCAGGTGGAAGTGTATGGTTTTAGAGTTGGAGAAAGCCTTCGTATTCTCACAGACAGTACATGGACAATGCATAAAACCATTCTTCTTGTTTGCCTCAGCCGCTTCGAGAAAATTATGCAGGCCCTTAATATACTCGGAGGCGCGCGTCGGTTACCGTACATCCATTGCCGGTTCATCTGCGTGCGTTATATAATAAAGTGTATTAAAAACCATTACAGAATATCATGAATAGAGAAGTCACCAAATTAATAGAAATTCATCATCACATTAAAGCCAAAGTACAATAGTGACCAAAATAAATACATAAAGTTCATACATTGTTCTCATTATTGAACAACATATAGCTCTCTAGAGCATCTAATTAAAACATACATTGAAACTATGTAAAAAAATAAATGCAACAACAAATGTGATCATAGGTCCCGGTTCCAGCCACAACCGGGACCAATGATTGTGGGCAAGGCACGAGGCCCATCGGTCCTGGTTCGTGTATGGAACCGGGACCAAAGGGGTCAGACGAACCGAGACCAATTGCCCACGAGGCCCCACCGGCGCCCTGGCCTCACGAACCGGGACTGATGCCACCATGGCCCAGTTCGTGAGTGAACCGGGATTAATGGCATTTCAGGCCTGGACCAAAGCCATGTTTTCTACTATGTATGTTACTCCCATTATGGGTAGTCTGATAGGGAAACACTCGGCAAACGAGTGGACATGTGTACCTACTTGCCATAGCTGATGGTGGGCTGATAGCGCGTACACCGATACTTGCCATTATTATCGTTCATCCTTGTCATGTGATTTTTCCTCATACTCGGCAAAAAGAATATATTTGAATTTGGACATGGTATAAATTTTGGTAGAAGTCTTCTTAGCTGGACATACTTAAAAAAATTGTGGACATGATTGATAATATTTTTTCCATACTCAACATACCAATTTTTTTATAAAAATAATCCCCTCTTCCTCTTTCTCTTTCCTGCCCTCGTTTTCCTGCATTTTCTCTATCCTCTCTTTCCCACCCTTATTTGCCCACTCATTGTTTATCTGTCACTCTTCTCCCACCCTTTTTCTTCTCTCTAAATAACGCATCATCCGTATGTTGTGTTGCATGAGTGTTTTAGGTGATCCTTTTATTCATAGTACCTAAGGAACGAAGTGGATCATGATACCACAAGAGCTACAATGGTTGACTCGAAATCCTTTCACAAGCTGACGGGAGTACTTGTTTATATCAAACCATATCGTGCGGATTGTAAGCGAGTATAGAAAATAACGAAACCGTATAGATATGCAAAGTTAATAGAACCCATTTCATTTTTTATTGTTTGATTGTTACCTTTAGCAATGCTATTTCAATACCAATTATAAAACATGCACATGTTATTAACTTACTACCAAATCCACTATGGAACTATTTGTTTGACCTTTGGGAGCTAGCTTTGGACTTGAAAAAGTTGAAGCTGAAACAAACAACTATTTTAGCAGTTGTGGAATCACAACCCAAAGTTTATTTGGGCTATTTCAAGTGTAACAGCCCAAAGCACGCATTAGTGTAGTTCACAGGCAAAGTTGTTTCCCTAACACCCTTGTCCTCGGTGTTTGGTCTTAATATTGTCGTTAAGACATGACCTCACCCCTCCTTCCGAAACATTGCGTTTTTACCAGTTCACACTAATTTCCCCCGCTGCATTGCCAAACAACTAACCTTCACTTCAGTAGCATCGTTGGCATATCAGCTTTGCCAACACAACAAGTGCACACTTGAATTTGTTGAAGTTGCAACCCCAACAAATATGGCCTATAATTTGTAAGACATATTTGACAATGTAAAATAGTGTAAATAATCATGCAAGCGATCCAGTTGATATTCTAGAAGTTTCTGCGAATATGTTTATCTAATCATATGCTTAAAATCGATAGTAAGATATTTATTTCACTATGTTTTAGAAATCTCTACCATAAATAGAGTTTGGAAAATTGTAGAAAACTGTTGGAAATATGCCCTAGAGGCAATATATAAAGTGTTTATTGTTATATTTCCTTGTTCATGATAATTGTTTATTATCCATGCTATAATTGTAGTGATTGGAAACACATTGCATGTGTGGGTAAATAGACAACACAATGTCCCTAGTATGCCTCTAGTGAACTAGCTCGTTGATCAAAGGATGGTTAAGGTTTCCTAGCCATGGACATGAGATGTCATTTGATAAACGGGATCACATCATTAGGATAATGATGTGATGGACAAGACCCAAACTATAAACATAGCATATGATCGTGTCAGTTTATTGCTACTGTTTTCTGCATGTCAATGTATATGTTCCCTTGACCATGAGATCATGCAACTCACGGATATCGGAGGAGTGCCTTGTGTGTATCAAACGTCGCAACGTAACTGGGTGACTATAAAGGTGCTCTACAGGTATCTCCGATGGTGTTTGTTGAGTTGGCATGGATCGAGACTGGGATTTGTTACTCTGTGTTGCGGAGAAGTATCTCGGGGCCCACTCGGTAATACAACATCACAATGAGCCTTGCAAGCAATGTGACTAATTTTTAGTTGCGGGATCTTGTATTACGAAACGAGTAAAGAGACTTGCCGGTAACGAGGTTGAACTAGGTATAGAGATACCAACGATCGAATCTCGGGCAAGTAACATACCGAAGAACAAAGGGAACTTTATACGGGATTAACTGAATCCTTGACATAGAGGTTCAACCGATAAAGATCTTCGTAGAATATGAAGGAACCAATGTGGACGTCCAGGTCCTGCCATTGGTTATTGACCGTAGAGGTGTCTCGATCATGTCTACATAGTTCTCGACCCCGCAGGGTCTGCACACTTAAGGTTCGGTGACGTTTCGGTAGTGTAGAGTTATGTATGGTGGTGACCGAAGTTTGTTTGGAGTCCCGAATGAGACCCCCGGACGTCACGAGGAGCTCCAGAATGGTCCGGAGGTAAAGATTCATATATAGGAAGTCCCAGTTTGGTCGCCGGAAAAGTTTCGGGCTCATCGGTAGTGTACCGGGAGTGCCGGTAGTGTACCGGGAGACATCCGGGAGGGGTATTTCGACCCTAGAGAGACCATGGGATGTGGGAGAGTATTAACCATCCCTTAAGTGGGATGCTAAATCAGCCTAGAAGGCCCATGGCGCAGGGGAGAAAAAGGCTAAAGGAAAAAGGCCAAAAATCAGCCAATAGGAAGCAATCCTACTCCAAGTAGGATTGGAGGTGGAATAGGATTCCACCCCTTGGCCGGCCGACTCCTAGGAGGCCTTGGCCCTGCTCCAAGGCTGCCTCTCCCTCCCTCTTATATATACTGGTGGATTGGGGCTGTTTAGACACAGTTTTACGGCCACGTGCTACCCGTTCCACCGGTGCTCCTCTAGATCGGTTTTCCGCAGCGCTTAGGCGAAACCCTACCGGAATCACTCCACCACCATCACCGGAGCACCGTCACGCTGCCGGTGAACTCTCTCTCCTCTCCACCTCCCCTTGCTGGATCAAGACGGTGGGGATCGTCATCAAGCTGCACGTGTGCTGAACGCGGAGCTGCCGTCCGTTCGGTACTAGATCGGAAGGATCGTGATCAAGGCCACGGGACGTTCGTGATTGGATCGCGGGACGGTTCGTGATTGGTTCGCGGGAAGGTTCGTGATTAGATCGCGGGACGCTCGGCGACTTGGATCGCGAAGAAGTTCGACTACACCAACCGCGTTTCTTAACGCTTCTCGCTTAGCGATCTACAAGGGTACGTAGATCCACTCTCCCTCTCGTAGATGCTCATCACCATGGATAGGTTTGCGTGTGCATAGGAATTTTTTTTGTTTCCCATGCGACGTTCCCCAACAGTGGGATCATGAGCTAGGTTGATGGTTCGATGAGATCTCGAGTAGAACACAAAAGGTTTGTGGGCGTTGATGCTTAGATTGCTTCCTCCCTTGGTCGGATTTTGGTTCAGCGGGATTGTGAGATGAAGCGGCCCGGACCAACATTACTCGTACGCTTACGAGAGACCGGTTCCCTCGACGCAACTTGTTGCTTAGATGGTTTGCGGGTGACAGTTTCTCTTACTTTAGTTGGATCGGATCCGACAAAGGCGGTCCTTGAGAAGGTTGAAAAGCAATCTATGTATCACCGTTGTGGTTTATGCGTAGGTGAGAATCGTTCTTGCTAGATACCCGTAGCAGCCACGTAAAACATGCAACAACAATTAGAGGACGTCTAACTTGTTTTTACAGGGTATGTTGTGATGTGATATGGCCAATTACATGATGAGATATATTTGATGTATGAGATGATCATGTGATGTATAGATTTTCACGACTTGCACGTCGGTAATACGGCCACCGGCAGGAGCCATAGGGTTGTCTTTAACTATTGTATGACCTACGTGTCAATCATTAAGCGCTATGTAATGCTTTACTTTATCGCTAAGCGGTAGGAATAGAAGTACAAGCAGGGCTGGCGCCACAACCCCAATGGCAGCACGTTGATGGAGATCATGGTGTTGTGCCGGTGACGATGGAGATCATGCCGGTGTTTCGAAGATGGAGATCTTAAACACAAGTTCATGGCCATATCATGTCACTTATGAATTGCATGTGATGTTAATCCTTTTATGCACCTTGTTTTGCTTAGTACGACGGTAGCATTATAAGGTGATCCCTCACTTAAATTTCAAGATAAAAGTTGTGTTCTCCCCGAGTGTGCACCGTTGCGAAAGTTCGTTGTGTTGAGACACCACGTGATGATCGGGTGTGATAGACTCTACGTTCACATACAACGGGTGCAAGCCAGATTTGCACGCGCAGAACACTCGGGTTAAACTTGACGAGCCTAGCATTTACAGACATGGCCTCGGAACACAAGAGACCAAAAAGTCGAGCATGAGTCATATAGTAGATATGATCAAGATGATGATGTTCACCCTTGACTCACGTGATGATCGGACTTGAGTTGGTGAATTTTGATCATGTGACACTCAGATGGCCTGAGGGATGTCAACTTGAGTGGAAGCTTTAGTAATTTGATTAACTAAACTCATTATCTTGAACAATAGTCTAAGTAACCTTTGCATATTTATGTTGTAGATCAATGGCTCGCGCGGTAGCACCGCTGAATTTTAATGCGTTCCTAGAGAAAGCTAAATTGAAAGATTATGGAAGTAACTTTGTTGACTGGGCCCGTAATCTGAGGATTATCCTCACGGCTTTCCAGAAGTCATATGTCCTTTATGCACCGCTTGGTGACTAGCCAGAAGACATGACCTCCGAAGACGTTAAGAACGCTTGGGAGGCTCGTGCTGGAGACTACTCAATAGTTCAGTGTGCAATATTGTATGGCTTAGAACCGGGACTTCAAAGACATTTTGAACGTCGTGGAGCATATGAGATGTTCCAGGAGTTGAAGTTCATCTTTCAGAAGAATGCCCGGATCGAGAGGTATGAGACCTCCGATAAATTCTATGCTTGCAAGATGGAGGAGAACGGGTCTATTAGTGAGCACATACTCAGAATGTCTGGGTACTCAAACCGTCTAGCTGAGTTGGGAATTACCCTTCCGCCGGAGGCAATCACTGATAGAGTTCTTCAATCGCTGCCACCTAGTTACAAGAGCTTTGTGATGAACTATAACATGCACGGGATGAACAAGTCAATCGCCGAGCTGTTTGCGATGCTGAAAGTCGCTGAGTCTGAAATCCAGAAAGAACATCAAGTGTTGATGGTCAATAAAACCACTAGTTTCAAGAAAAATGGCAAAGGCAAAGGCAAGAAGGGTAAAACCAAGAAGGGTGGCAAAGCAGTTGCTACTCCTACAAAGAAGCCTAATCATGGACCTAAGCCAGAAACTGTGTGCTTTCATTGCAAGGGAACTGGTCACTGGAAGCGGAACTGCCCCAAGTACCTGGCCGACAAGAAGGCGGCCAACGACAAACAAGGTATATATGATATACATGTTATTGATGTGTACCTTACTAGCTCTCGTAGTAGTGCCTGGGTATTTGATACCGGTTCGGTTGCTCACATTTGCAACTCAAAGCAGGAACTACGGAATAAACGAAGGCTGGCAAAGGATTAAGTGACGATGCTCGTGGGAAATGGTTCCAAGGTTGATGTGATCGCCGTCGACACGCTCTCTCTTCTATTACCATCGGGATTAGTGATGAACCTGAATAATTGTTATTTAGTGCCTGTGTTAAGCATGAACATTATATCTAGATCTTGTTTATTGCGAGACGGTTACTCATTTAAGTCAGAGAATAAAGGTTGTTCTATTTATATGAGTAATATTTTTTATGGTCATGCACCCAATGTTAGGGGTTTATTCATATTGAATCTCGATAGTGATGACACACATGTTCATAACATTGATGCCAAAAGATGTAGAGTTGTTAATGATAGTACCACTTTCTTGTGGCACTGCCGTTTAGGTCATATTGGTGTAAAACGCATGAGGAAGCTCCATGCTGATGGACTTTTGGAGTCACTTGATTTTGAATCACTTGACACATGTGAACCGTGCCTGATGGGCAAGATGACTAAAACGCCGTTCTCTGGAACAATGGAACGGGCAAGTGACTTGTTGGAAATCATACATACTGATGTGTGCGGTCCAATGAATGTTGCAACGCGCGGTGGATATCATTACTTTCTCACCTTCACTGATGACTTAAGTAGATATGGGTATATTTACTTGATGAAACACAAGTCTGAAACTTTTGAAAAGTTCAAGCAATTTCAGAGAGAAGTTGAGAATCATCGTGACAAGAAGATTAAATTTCTGTGATCTGATCGAGGAGGTGAATATCTGAGTTATGAGTTTGGCAGTCACTTAAGACAATGTGGAATTGTTTCACAGTTGACACCGCCCGGAACACCACAGCGTAATGGTGTGTCTGAACGTCGTAATCGAACCTTATTAGATATGGTGCGTTCTATGATGTCTCTTATCGATTTGCCACTATCATTTTGGGGTTATGCATTGGAGACAGCTGCATTCACTTTAAATAGGGCACCATCAAAATCCGTTGAGACGACGCCATATGAACTGTGGTTTGGCAAAAGGCCAAAGTTGTCGTTTCTTAAAGTTTGGGGATGTGATGCTTATGTCAAAAGGCTTCAGCCTAAAAAGCTGGAACCCAAAGCGGAGAAATGCGTCTTCATAGGATACCCGAAAGAGACAGTCGGGTATAACTTCTATCTCAGATCCGAAGGCAAAGTGTTTGTCGCTAAAAAGGGAACATTTCTTGAGAAAGAGTTTCTCTCGAAAGAATTGAGTGGGAGGAAAATAGAGCTTGATGAGGTTATTGAACCTTTGCTTCAACCGGAAAGTAGCGCAGCGCAGAAAGATGTTTCTGTGGAACATGCGACGGTAGAAGAGGAAGTTAATGATGATGATCATGAAGCTTCGGATCAAGCTGCTATTGAACCTCGTAGGTCGACAAGGACGCGTACTACTCCCGAGTGGTATGGCAACCCTGTCTTGGAGGTCATGTTGTTAGACAACAATGAACCTACGAGCTATGGAGGAGCAGTGATGGGCCCGGATTCCGAGAAATGGTTAGAGGCCATGAAATCCGATATGGGATCCATGTATGAAAACAAAGTATGGACTTTGGAAGTACTACCTGAAGGGCGAAAGGCCATTCAGAACAAATGGATCTATAAGAAGAAGACGGACGCGGACGGTAATATCACCGTCTATAAAGCTCGACTTGTGGCAAAGGGTTTTTCACAAGTTCAAGGAGTTGACTACGATGAGACTTTCTCACCCGTAGCGATGCTTAAGTCTGTCAAAATCATGTTCGCAATAGCTACTTATTTCGACTATGAAATTTGGCAGATGGATGTCAAAACGGCATTCCTCAATGGTTTCCTTGAGGAAGAGTTGTATATGATGCAACCCGAAGGTTTTGTCGATCCAAAGAATGCTGACAAAGTTTGCAAACTCCAGCAATCCATTTATGGACTGGTGCAAGCATCTCGGAGTTGGAATAAGAGTTTTGATGAGGTGATCAAAGCGTTTGGGTTTATACAAGTTTATGGAGAAGCTTGTATTTACAAGAAAGTGAGTGGGAGCTCTATAGCGTTTCTAGTGTTATATGTGGATGACATATTGCTGATTGGAAACAATATAGAAATGCTGGAAAGCGTGAAGGAATATTTGAATAAGAGTTTTTCAATGAAGGACCTAGGAGAAGCTTCTTTCATATTAGGCATGAAGATCTATAGAGATAGATCGAGATGCTTAATAGCACTTTCACAGAGCACATACCTTGATAAAGTTTTGAAGAAGTTCAAAATGGAACAGGCCAAGAAGGGGTTCTTGCCTGTGTTACAAGGTGTGAAGTTGAGTAAGACTCAATGCCCAGTGACTGCAGAAGATAAAGAAAAGATGAGCGTTATCCCCTATGCTTCAGCCATAGGCTCTATCATGTATGCAATGCTGTGCACAAGACCCGATGTCAGCCTTGCCATAAGTATGGCTGGAAGGTTTCAAAGTGATCCTGGAATGGAGCACTGGCAAGCGGTCAAGAATATCCTTAAGTACCTTAACAGGACTAAGGACATGTTTCTCGTTTATGGAGGTGATGAAGAGCTCGTCGTAAAGGGTTACGTCGGTGCAAGCTTTGACACTGATCCGGACGACTCTAAGTCGCAAACCGGATACGTATTTATTCTTAACGGGGGAGCGGTAAGCTGGTGTAGTTCCAAGCAAAGCGTGGTAGCTGATTCTACGTGCGAAGCGGAGTACATCGCAGCCTCGGAGGCAGCGAAGGAAGGTGTCTAGATGAAGCAGTTCATGACAGATCTTGGAGTAGCGCCCAGTGCACTGAATCCAATAAACCTGTTCTGTGACAACATTGGTGCCATTGCTCTAGCCAAGGAACCAAGGTTTCACAAGAGGACCAGACACATAAAGCGACGCTTCAACTCCATCCGGTTCTACATCGAGGAGAAGGACATAAATATTTGCAAAGTGCACACGGATTTGAATGTTGCAGACCCGTTGACTAAACCTCTTCCAAGGGCTAAACATGATCAACACCAGAACTGTATGGGTGTTTGATTCATTACCATGTAAATCACATAGTGATGTGAACTAGATTATTGACTCTAGTGCAAGTGGGAGACTGTTGGAAATATTCCCTAGAGGCAATATATAAAGTGTTTATTGTTATATTTCCTTGTTCATGATAATCGTTTATTATCCATGCTATAATTGTAGTGATTGGAAACACATTGCATGTGTGGGTAAATAGACAATACAATGTCCCTAGTATGCCTCTAGTGAACTAGCTCGTTGATCAAAGGATGGTTAAGATTTCCTAGCCATGGACATGAGATGTCATTTGATAAACGGGATCACATCATTAGGATAACGATGTGATGGACAAGACCCAAACTATAAACATAGCATATGATCATGTCAGTTTATTGCTACTGTTTTCTGCATGTCAATGTATATGTTCCTTTGACCATGAGATCATGCAACTCACGGATATCGGAGGAGTGCCTTGTGTGTATCAAACGTTACAACGTAACTGGGTGACTATAAAGGTGCTCTATAGGTATCTCCGATGGTGTTTGTTGAGTTGGCATGGATCGAGACTGGGATTTGTTACTCCGTGTTGCGGAGAGGTATCTCGGGGCCCACTCGGTAATACAACATCACAATGAGCCTTGCAAGCAATGTGACTAATTGTTAGTTGCGGGATCTTGTATTACGGAACGAGTAAAGAGACTTGCCGGTAACGAGGTTGAACTAGGTATAGAGATACCAACGATCGAATCTCGGGCAAGTAACATACCGAAGAACAAAGGGAACTTTATACGGGATTAACTGAATCCTTGACATAGAGGTTCAACGGATAAAGATCTTCGTATAATATATAGGAACCAATGTGGACGTCCAGGTCCCGCCATTGGTTATTGACCGTAGAGGTGTCTCGGTCATGTCTACATAGTTCTCGACCCCGCAGGGTCTGCACACTTAAGGTTTGGTGACGTTTCGGTAGTGTAGAGTTATGTATGGTGGTGACCGAAGTTTGTTTGGAGTCCCGGATGAGAGCCCGGACGTCACGAGGAGCTCCGGAATGGTCTGGAGGTAAATATTCATATATAGGAAGTCCCAGTTTGGTCGCCGGAAAAGTTTCGGGCTCATCGGTAGTGTACCGGGAGTGCCGATAGTATACCGGGAGACATCCGGGAGGAGTATTTCGACCCTAGAGAGACCATGGGCTGTGGGAGAGTATTAATCATCCCTTAAGTGGGCTGGTAAATCAGCCTAGAAGGCCCATGGCGCAGGGGAGAAAAAGGCTAAAGGAAAAAGGCCAAAAATCAGCCAATAGGAAGCAATCCTACTCCAAGTAGGATTGGAGGTGGAATAGGATTCCACCCCTTGTCCGGCCGACTCCTAGGAGGCCTTGGCCCTGCGCCAAGGCTGCCTCTCCCTCCCTCTTATATATACTGGTGGACTGGGGCTGTTTAGACATAGTTTTACGGCCACGTGCTACCCGTTCCACCGGTGCTCCTCTAGATCGGTTTTCCGCAGCGCTTAGGCGAAGCCCTACCGGAATCACTCCACCACCATCACCGGAGCGCCGTCACGCTGTCGGTGAACTCTCTCTCCTCTCCACATCCCCTTGCTGGATCAAGACGGTGGGGATCGTCATCAAGCTGCACGTGTGCTGAACACGGAGGTGCCGTCCGTTCGGTACTAGATCGGAAGGATCGTGATCAAGGCCACGGGACGTTCGTGATTGGATCGCGGGACGGATCGTGAGGAGATCGCGGGACGGTTCGTGATTGGTTCGCGGGACGGTTCGTGATTAGATCGCGGGACGCTTGGCGATTTGGATTGCGAAGAAGTTCGATTACACCAACCGCGTTTCTTAACGCTTCCCGCTTAGCGATCTACAAGGGTACGTAGATCCACTCTCCCTCTCGTAGATGCTCATCACCATGGATAGGTTTGCGTGTGCGTAGGATTTTTTTTTGTTTCCCATGCGACGTTCCCCAACAAAAACAATACATGAAAGTAATAATATTGCAACATACGGTTTTAATTTAGTACAAGTCAATTATACTGTTGTCATACACAATACAATTTTATATGACATGGAACATTACAAATATTATTTAAAAACTTTGTTATATACTTAACTATGCCAATTAAGCACTACAAAACTATACTTAGAACAATTCTCACATGATAAAAATAAATTCTAAACAAGTATAAAAATTAAATATAAATTATATTTGTTTTAATGTTTCCCATGTGATACAATTTTGCTTGGACCAGTCCTTGACAGAGCCAACACCTATCTTGCTTTCTTCACAAACAGATTACTTTAGCTTAAGAAAGCCAATGAGAAGAATGAAAATCAAAATATGGAGATGATGATAGGACGTTGGAATTTCAATACTGTTATTTTTCTTTTCTTTCCATGGACAGAGTAGTCATGCCCCTCTTGTAGAGCCTTCAACAGGTAAACTATCCAAATTAAGTTT
This sequence comes from Hordeum marinum, assembly GCA_022496015.1. Taxonomy (NCBI): domain Eukaryota; kingdom Viridiplantae; phylum Streptophyta; class Magnoliopsida; order Poales; family Poaceae; genus Hordeum; species Hordeum marinum. Next base: position 504,747,148 of record CM039676.1, read on the forward strand.
CTACCAACCACCAAAGCTTTAAGAAAGACTAAGCAATTACTTATTTATTAGTCTCCTGAAGCCCAATAATATCAGGTGTAGCTCTCAAAATGAAATATGTTAAAGTTTGTTTCCTACAAGGGGCATTGACCACCTCACATTCCCAAAGAGACAGTTCATTTGGAAAAAAATCATGGGGTTCTTGCTCCGCCTATATTTTCAAGTGAGGTAAATACACTGAGAGCCTTAGAATATGCGGGTGGTGGTGAGTTTGGTGCACAACTTGCAAAATTTGTCTTTCTAGTCATCAAATTTGCACCGCCGTGCAAATAAGATCACATTTCCCGTATGCGGGTGTATTCGCTGCCTACATGGCATGTCAGATGGCCAGGGCCTATTGTCAGCGACTGAAGTGCAATGCACGTGATATTATTTTTTTGCAGAACACCCTCGTTTTTAACTCCGTACAAAATCTAACAGTCGTCTACTGTGTTCCACCGAAAGTGGGAGTTTGAACCGGCACAATAGAGTGGGTGTCCTAACCAGAGTTAATTGCATGAAAAAAGTACCACAATTAGGATAGTACGATGCGAATTGGTACCAACTTTGGTCATTTTTACGAGTCAGTACCATGTCCGGGGCGAGCCGCTGCAGATGGACTAAACTATGTTATTATAAAAAACCACCACTTCTGTGTCATAGCTGTTTAAAAACCATCACTTTACAAAACATGACACTTTGCACCAAACCAAAGAATTGGGGGTGACAAAAAACACTGACGGTAGATGCTAAGTGATTTAATGACGTCACTAATCAGCCGACCCCACCCCACTCGTCAGGCTAAGTTGGGAGGAAAATGTTGGAAATATGCCCTAGAGGCAATAATAAAATGGTTATTTTTTTTTCTTGTTCATGATAATTGTTTATTATCCATGCTATAATTGTATTGACTTGAAACACATTGCATGTGTGGATACATAGACAACACTTTATCCCTAATATGCCTCTAGTAGACTAGCTCGTTGATCAAAGATGGTTAAGGTTTCCTAGCCATTGACATGAGATGTCATTTGATAATGGGATCACATCATTGGGAGAATGATGTGATGGACAAGACCCAAACTATAAACATAGCATATGATCGTGTCTGTTTATTGCTATGGTTTTTCTGCATGTCAAGTATCTGTTCCTATGACCATCAGATTATGCAACTCACTAACACTAGAGGAGTGCCTTGTGTGTATCAAACGTCGCAACGTAACTTGGTGACTATAAAGGTACTCTACAGGTATCTCCGAGAGTGTCTGTTAAGTGGGTATGGATCAAGACTGGGATTTGTTACTCCATGTGACAGAGAGGTATCTCAAAGCCCACTTGGTAATACAACATCACAACAAGACTTGCAAGCAATGTGACTAAAGTGTTAGGCACGAGATCTTGTATTACAGAACGAATAAAGAGACTTGCCGGTAATGAGATTAAACTAGGTATAGAGATAACGATGATCGAATCTCGGGCAAGTAACATACTAACGAACAAAGGGAACAACGTACGGGATTAACTGAATCCTTGACATAGAGGTTCAACTGATAAAGATCTTCGTAGAATATGTAAGAACCAATATGGGCATCCACGTCCCGCTATTGGTTATTGGCCGTAGAGGTGTCTCGGTCATGTCTACATAGTTCTCGAACCCGCAGGGTCTACACACTTAAGGTTCGATGACGTTTCGGCAATATAGAGTTATGTATGGTGGTGACCGAAGGTTATTCGGAGTCCCGGATAAGATCCCGAACATTTACGAGGAGATCTAGAATGGTCCAGAGGTAAAGATTGATATATAGGAAGTCCTATTTTGGTAGCCGGAAAAGTTTTGGGCTCATCGGTAGTGTATCGGGAGTGCCGGGAGGGTATCGGGGGACCATCGAGAGGGGTATTTCGACCCAAGAGGCTACATGGGCTGTGGGAGGAGGTATAACAGCCCTTAGTGGGCTGGCCGAAGTCCCACAAGAGGCTTATGCGGCTGGGAGGAGAGACCCAAGGAGAAAAAGGTGGAAAAAGAGTTTCCAAGTGGGAGAGGAGTCCTAATCCTACTAGGATTGGAGGAGGACTCCTCTTCCTCCCACTTCGGCCAAACCAAGGATTGGCCCCTTGGGGGCCAAGTCTCCTCCCTCCCTCCTCCTCCTATATATACTAGAGGTATTGAGGGTTTTTGAAAATAGAAATCAGCCACGTGCTACCCTCTCCTCTAGGATCGTTTCAGCGGTGCTTAGGCAAAGCCCTGCTGGAATAGTTCCACCAGCATCGCCGCCATGCCATCGCGCTGCCGGAGAACTCATCTACCTCGCTGCTCCCTCTTGCTGGATCAAGAAGGCGGAGATCGTCATCGAGGTGTACGTGTGCTGAATGCGGAGGTGCCGTCCGTTCGGTGCTAGATCGGGACGGATCGTGATTGGGTCGCGGAACGCTCAGCGATTTGGATGGTGAAAACATTCGACTACATCAACAACGTTTCTTAACGCTTCCCGCTTAGCGATCTACAAGGGTATGTAGATCCACTCTCCCCCTCGAAGATCCTCATCACCATGGATAGATCTTGCGTGTGCGTAGGAAGTTTTTTGTTTCCTATGCAACGTTCTCCAACAGAAAAAATGCCACATAGGCTAGTTGACTTGGTCTTCTTCTTCTCTCTCCATCTTTCTTTGAAGCATTTTATTAGAACGTCATGAGGTTGAGTACTACTCCTTACCGTGGGTCTTCCTCTTCTTCCCCCTTCATGTGCTTAGGTCCAAATCCCGAGAACCCTGACTCCTCAAGCAACATCAGCTCGCTCCGGCACCCCTAGCCAGCCGGTGAGTCCAGGCCGCCACATTCGACCCTCCTCCCTTGTCGTCCGCGTTGATGTCTACTACACAACTTTATTCTTGTAGAGTCTGTTGGGCCTCCAAGCATAGAGTTTTGTAGGACAGTAGAAAATTTCCATCGAGTGGATGAACTAAGGTTTACAATTTCATGGGAGGTGTACGATGAAGATAGCCTCTCTCAAACAACCCTGCAATCAAATAAAATTAATCTCTTGTGTCCCTGGCACACCTAATACGATGGGAAATTGTATAGGTGCACTAGTTCGGCAAAGATATGGTGATACAAGCGTAGTATGGATAGTATAAATAGGTTTTTATAATTTGAATAAATAAAAACTGCAAGATAACAAGTAGCAAAAACGAGCAAATCGGTATATAAATGCTTAGAAACAAGGCCTATGGTTCATACTTTCACTAGTGCAATCTCTCAATGGTGCTAACCTAATTAAATCATATAACCATCCATCAACGTGCGATAAAGAATCACTCCAAAGTTCTTATCTAGCGAAGAACATAAGATGAAATTATTGTAGGTAGCAGAACCACCTCAAAGTTATCGTTTCAGATCAATCTATTGAGCCATACCTATAAGTGTCACAAACAACCCTAAAGTTCATACTAGAATAACACCTATGATACGCATCAATCAACCCTAATGTCACCTAGGTACTCCAATGTGACCACAAGTATCCTTGGGTTAATTATTCGACATGCATCAAACAATTTCAGATTCATCATATTCAATCCAACACAAAAAACTTTAAAGAGTACCCCAAGATTTGTATCAGAGAAAGTAGGACGAAAACATGCATCAACATATGTGCATAGATTACACCAATGTCACCGTGGGAATCCACAAGTTGATTGCCAAAACATATATCAAGTGAATCAATAGAACACCCCATTTTCACCATGGGTATCCACATGCAAGACATACATCAAGTGTTCTCAAATCCAATCTGACATAAAAAAACTCAAAGGGAAAGACTCAATTCATCACATCAAGATAGCAAGGGAACAACACCATATGATCCAACTACATTAACAAAGCCCGTCATACATCAAGATCGTGACATCTTAGGAACAAGAGAGAGAGAGAGAGAGGGAGAGAGAGAGAGAGAACGGTCAAACACATAGCTACTGATACATACCCTCATCCCCGGGGTTGAACTACTCCCTCCTCGTCATGGAGACCGTACATCAATATCATGACATCTTAGGAACAAGAGAGAGAGAGAGAGAGAGAGAGATTGGTCAAACACATAGCTACTGATACATACCCTCAGCCCCGGGGTTGAACTACTCCCTCCTCGTCATGGAGACCATCGGGATGATGAAGATGGCCTCCAGTGATGATTTCCCCCTCCGTCAGGGTGCCGGAAAAGGTCTTCGTATGATATCGCTTCGGTACAGAGGCTTGTGGCGGCGGAGCGGAAGTTCTAGGTTTATTTTAGGGTCGGGGTCTCAATATATAGGGATTTTCAACGTTGGAATCACGCGAAGATGTGCCACAGGGGCCCCACAGGCATTAGGGTGCGACCACCCCCTTGGGCGTGTCAAGTTACCTTGTGCGGCCCCTGTGGGTCTTTTGGTACTCACTCGAATCCTTCTCGGCCCCTTTCCTTTCAGAAAAAAAAATGTCAAAAAGTTTTGGCAGATTCCGGGAACTTTTATTTTCTGCACAAATACAACACCATGGTAATTCTGCTGAAAACAACATCAGTCTGGATTAGTTCCAATTAAATCATATAAAGTGCATTGAAACCATACAAAAATATTACAAACATTAGTAAATATGACATGAATATTTCATACATTATCGATACATTGAAGACGTATCACGCCTCCACCCGCCGATTGAGCTTTGCATATATTTTCTACTCCCTCCATCCGGTGAAAAGTGTACGTTTGGCTTTAGAATTTGTTCATAACAAAATGTACTTTTATCTTCCCAACACACTTAAAGTAGAAAAAATGCTTCTCTCTCATCACACGGTAATCAAGACCAATAACATTTTATACATGGTGTCCTTAATTTCTACATGCACTTAGCTCATTGGGATTGAGTAATTAAGGATGAGAGAGATGGTGGCTTGCACCTTTCTAATGCATTTTTTATTTCATTTCATTATTTTTTCTAAAATTTCTATATGTACACTTCTCGCCGGACGAAGGGAGTATGTCTCTCTCTTGGTCGGCGGCGACTCAAGAGAACAACGAGCAACGACTGCGTCTCATCATAACAGAGAAATGAGGGCTCCTGAATCTATTTTATCCTCAGTTATTTACCATGTTGTTGAATTCAGGAATACCAAGCATAAATGGACACTCCAGACGCAAGAAAACGGATGCTAGATGGTGTCCACCCCATGTGAATTGCTGAAAATAAACACCGATGGTGCTTACCATGAAACAATGCATTCAGGTGTATGGGGGTTCACAGTTAGAAATGATATTGGTAATCTTGTTGTTGCAGGAACAGGTAATTTGGAACATGTCTCCAATGCACTACACGCTGAAGCTCTCACCATGTTGCATGCTATAAATACTGCTACAAGAATGTGATGCAGTCAAATCGTCTTGGAAATATATTTTATGGTGTTGAAGGAGGCGATTTCAACGGAAGATTACAATTTTGCTGTACTAGGATCCCTGTTCCAGGAAATAAAATTTCAGTTAAAAGTAGGTTTTGATGTTGTTAAATTAGTCACTTGTCCAAGATCATGCAATGTTGCTGCGCACACTTCAGCTGCGTATGGAGCAGGGTTAGGGAATGACAATTCTAAAATCTGGATTGACCCTTTTCCAGAATTCGTAACAAATTCTGTAATCGGTGATTGTGCCGGCACTATTTAACTAATGGAATGCTAGATGTTCCTTTCAGGAAAAAAAAGAAAAAAAAAGAACGAGGGATAACACACACGAAGCTTGAAAGCAAGCAGGTGGATGGATTGTTTGAGGCAGCTACGGTAGCACAAGCCAGCAAGCAAGCAGGGGGCGTGGAGTTGTACGCGAACAGCATCCGGGCGCTCTGCAACGGGAGCACGTCGGATGGCTTCCGGCCGGGGAAGGACGTGAGCCGCCGCTCTGAGGTGCTCTCGACGCCAAGCTCTAGCCACAGCCTCTAACTTACGATGCTTCGGCCGGCCAGGGGCGCGGAGTGAGCTGTTGCTGCTCTCGTACATGGCCGCGGCAGGCGAAGGGCGAGGGATGGCCAGCCTGTACGTAGTCGTACGCGTAGCCGCGTGGTGGACTGGAAGCCCAGCATCACCACGACGAGCTCCCTCGTGGCAGTCCCGGATCGATGCTCTACCTCTACCCCTGCAGCGCGCTCCCTGCGGTCGACCCGCCCCCTCTTGCGCTCCTTGCCGGCTGGCGAGTCTACGCCGCCGTGTCCGCCTCTGCGCCGCGCGCCCCTCATGAGGTCAAGGCGCGGTGTGTGTGCATCTGCTGCGTGGAGGGAGGAAGAAGGCTGTCATGGGCGACGAATCTCGTGCAGCTGTCGGTGCGGGTGCTCCACCTCATGGCGTCCTGAAGGTGTTTGATAAAATGTTTCAAAGAGAGAGGGATAGAAAGAAGAAGACCAAGTCAATTTGCCTACGCGGCATTTTTCCATGCAACTCAGCCTGACGAATGGGCCCAGCTGATTAGTGACGTCAAAAAATTGTTAGCATCTACAGTCAGTTTTTTTGTCACTGTCATTTTTTTGCTGCGGTGAAAAGTGTCAAGTTTTGTAAAGTGATGTTTTTTTGAAAGATACTCCTAATAAAGTGATGGTTCTATGCATTTTACTCCTAGTAATAATTGGGACTTTGGTTTTAGCAACTCATATTGTTTTCTACAAAGTTGGAGGATTGACACACGATCTCTGTCTACACGTGTTGGGAAGTGCGGGAGGTGACATGATGTCTCATAAATCTCTTCGCTCTATCCCATCACCGCTCACCGTCCATAGTTCTCGGTCGATGTCCAGATATTCTAGGAGTAGATGAGCCCGGCGAGAGGTTGGGACTACTTCTGCAGGAAGCACAAGATCGTCTTGGTGACATGGTTGTCTTGACGTTGTCAAACCTTGGCTTCAAAGTCGAGATCTACAATGCCACTAACTCCACCATCTACCGCTACAGGTGTGCCAAACACGCGTGTCAAGGTGACCTGGAACACGTGGTCTAGTCCTCCGGTCTGTCGCAGTCTGAACTCTACTTTGTTGGTAAAATGTACATTCTACTCAGGGATAACACGCTGAGATGGGGTTTTGGAGGCGACAGGGATGACAGGACGGGGAGAGGAAATGCGCGTGGGCGATTCCGAGGCGACACCGAGGCCACCAACCGCGCCATTAATGGCCGCCCCCTCACTATCCCCGCGCGCGGCTCGGCTTCTGCTTCTCCTCCTACTAGTACGCTCCCCACCTATTCTGCTCCTCATCCTCACCCGCTCGGTTCCGATGGAGGGCACGGCGCGGCGCCGCAAATCTCGTCCATGGAGGGCGATTCCAGCGGCGGCGGTGGCACCGCCTCTGTTGGTCCCGGAGCCTGTGCTGCCGATTCCGGTGCACCTGCTGCCGGTGGTCGACGGGAGCTCACCGGAGGCGCAGGAGGAGATCCTGCGTGTGGTGCGGGGCTGCTTTCCCGAGCGGACCATGTGGCCGGAGATATGTGTGGAGATCATTCGCATGTCGACGTTTGCGGAGCGGACGCGATTCGCTGGCGACGCCGGAGGGATGGACTACTAGATGATCTTCTGGGCCATCTAAGAGGCGGAGTCGTTGGATCCAGTTCAAGAGGAGAAGTGGAGAAGGTTCAAGTCTGCAAGCCCGGCGCGTCTCAACATCCGTCCTCCATCGGTGGTGCAGCTGGCCAACCTCCCTCCCGGTGTGCTGCCTCCGGGGGTCAGCCCTCCTCGCTCCTCGTAAAGCGGGGGGCTCCCGGCAGGCATGGTCGTTGGTTGGAGCCGTCGTCGTGGCCGGGAGATCGAGGCGAGATTCCTTCCAATCTCGCTCAGGTACGTTGCAATCGAACCCGTCCCATTCGTGCTCTAGGTGATAAAATTGCTTGCGTGGGCGGCCATGTGGTCGGGAATTCAGTAGCGAAATTAGTGAATGATAATAGCTCTCATAGTGATTTGGATATAAGTTCCCGTGCCTCCCCCTCGTCTCTGGCTATTCTGGCGGCCGGCGAGGAACCTGAATACTCTGGTCAGGTGTTCGACGGTCCTGTTGTGCATGAAGATGATGGGGATGGTAACCTTGTGGTTACGGGAGGGGATTCGAGGGTGTTTCACCCAGTCGATATCGTGGTTGACAGGATTTCCCTGGCTCATTGCAACTCGCCAATACACGTGATGATTGCTGGTGGATCTTCGTGCGTGGGAGTGATAGAAAAGAGTTTGAACGGAGTCTCTCATGGGCCCGCCCTAGCCCCTATGCCGTTGATTCGGGGATGTGCGACTAAGGGGAATACGTGTTTTAGAAAGCCGCTTTCTAGCGGAGGAAGTGCACCTGAGGAAGAGATCGCAAAGTTCTTTGGTCAGCTGTGGGTTATCCCTTCCCCCCGACGGCGCTGTTGGAAATATGCCCTAGAGGCAATAATAAAATGGTTATTATTGTATTTCCTTGTTCATGATAATTTTCTATTGTTCATGCTATAATTGTGTTAACCGGAAACCGTAATACATGTGTGAATACATAGACCACAACATGTCCCTAGTGAGCCTCTAGTTGGCTAGCTCGTTGATCAATAGATGGTCACGGTTTCATGACCATGGACATTGGATGTCGTTGATAACGGGATCACGTCATTAGGAGAATGATGTGATGGAAAAGACCCAATCCTGAGCATAGCACAAGATCGTGTAGTTCGTTTGCTAAAGCTTTTCAATGTCAAGTATCGTTTCCTTAGACCATGAGATTGTGCAACTCCCGGATACCGTAGGAATGCTTTGGGTGTGCCAAACGTCACAACGTAACTGGGTGGATATAAAGGTGAACTATGGGTATCTCCGAAAGTGTCTGTTGGGTTGGCACGAATCGAGACTGGGATTTGTCACTCCATATGACGGAGAGGTATCTCTGGACCCACTCGGTAAGACATCATCATAATGAGCTCAATGTGACTAAGGAGTTAGCCACGAGATGATGTGTTACGGAACGAGTAAAGAGACTTGCCGGTAACGAGATTGAACAAGGTATAGGGATACCGACGATCGAATCTCGGGCAAGTATCATAGACAAAGGGAATTGCATACGGGATTGATTGAATCCCTGACATCGTGGTTCATCCGATGAGATCATCGTAGAGCATGTGGGCGCCAACATGGGTATCCAGATCCCACTGTTGGTTATTGACCGGAGTGGTGTCTTGGTCATGTCTACGTGTCTCCCGAACCCGTAGTGTCTACACACTTAAGGTTCGATGACGCTAGGGTTATAGGGAAATGGTATACGTGATTACCGAAGGTTTTTAGGAGTAGTAGAAGTAATAGTTGGCGAGACATGTAATTACTTTACTTTATTGCTAAACGTTAGCCATAGTAGTAGAAGTAATAGTTGGCGAGACAACTTCATGAAGACATGTTGATGGAGATCATGATGATGGAGATCATGGTGTCGTGCCGGTGACAGTGATGATCATGGTGCCCCGAAGTTGGAGATCGAAGGAGCAAGATGATATTGACCATATCATGTCACTATATTGATTGCATGTGATGTTTATCATGTTTACATCTTATTTGCTTAGAACGATGGTAGTGAATAAGATGATCTCTCAATAAAATTTCAAGAAAGGTGTTCACCCTAACTGTGCACCGTTGCTAAGGATCGTTGTTCCGAAGCACCACATGATGATCGGGTGTGATAGGTTCTAACATTCGCATACAACGGGTGTAAGCCAGATTTACACACGCAAAACACTTAGGTTGACTTGACGAGCCTAGCATGTACAGACATGGCCTCGGAACATGGAAGACCGAAAGGTCAAACGTGAGTCGTATAGAAGATACGATCAACATGAAGATGTTCACCATGGATGACTAGTCCGTCTCACGTGATGATCGGACACAGGCTAGTGACATGGATCATGTATCACTTGGATGACTAGAGAGATGTCTATCTAAGTGAGAGTTCATTAAATAATTTGATTATGTGAACTTAATTATCATGAACTTAGTCTAAAATTGTCTTTACAATCTATATTGTAGATCCAATGACCAACGCTAATGTCACCTTCAACTTCAACGCGTTCCTAGAGAAAACCAAACTGAAAGATGATGGAAGCAACTATGTGGACTGGGTCCGTAGCTTGAGGATCATCCTCATAGCTTCCAAGAGATTGTATGTCCTTGATGCACCGCTAGGTGACCCACCCATTTTCCCAGCGGACCAAGACGTTACGAACGCTTGGCAGTCATGCTGCGATGATTACTCCCTTGTTCAGTGCGGCATGCTTTACAGTTTAGAACCAAGGCTCCAAAAGCGTTTTGAGCAACATGGAGCATATGAGATGTTCCAAGAGCTGAAACTGGTTTTCCAAGCTCATGCCCGGGTCGAGAGATATGATGTCTCCGACAAGTTCTTTAGCTGTAAGATGGAGGAGAATAGTTCTGTTAGTGAGCACATACTCAAAATGTCTGGGTTGCACAACCGCTTGACTCAGCTAGGAGTTAATCTCCCGGATGACTCGGTCATTGACAGAATCCTCCAGTCGCTTCCAACTAGCTACAAGAGCTTTGTGATGAACTACAACATGCAGGGGATGGAGAAGTCCATTCCTGAGTTGTACTCGATGCTCAAATTAGCAGAGGTCGAGATCAAAAAGGAGCATCAAGTGTTGTGGGTGAATAAGACCACTAGTTTCAAGAAATTTAAGGGTAAGAAGAACTTCAAGAAGGACGGCAAAGATGTTGCCGCGCCCGGTAAGCAAGTTATCGGGAAGAAGAACAAGCATGGACCCAAGCCTGAGACTGAGTGCTTTTATTGCAAGGGTACCGGTCACTGGAAGCGGAACTGCCCCAAGTACTTAGAGGATAAGAAGGCCGGGAACGTTAAAGGTATATGTGATATACTTGTTATTGATGTGTACCTAACCAGCGCTCGTAGTAGCTCCTGGATATTTGATACCGGTGCAGTTGCTCACATTTGTAACTCCAAGCAGGAGCTGCGAAATAAGCGGAGACTGGCAAAGGACGAGGTGATGATGCGCGTCGGGAATGGTTCCAAGGTCGGTGTGATCGCCATCGGCACGCTACCTCTACATATACCTTCGGGATTAGTTTTAAACCTCAATAATTGTTATTTAGTACCAGCTTTGAGCATGAACATTGTATCTGGATCTCGCTTGATGCTAGATGGCTACTCATTTAAATCTGAGAATAATGGTTGTTCTATTTATATGAGAGAAATGTTTTATGGTCATGCCCCGCTGGTCAATGGTTTATTTATGATGAATCTCGAACGTGATGTTACACATGTCCATAGTGTGAGTACCAAAAAGTGTAAGGTTGATAACGATAGTCCCACTTACATGTGGCACTGCCGCCTTGGTCATATTGGTGTCAAACGCATGAAGAAGCTCCATGTTGATGGACTTTTGGAGTCTCTTGATTTCGAATCATTTGACACGTGCGAACCATGCCTCATGGGCAAGATGACCAAGACTACGTTCTCCGGAACAATGGAGAGAGCAACTGACTTGTCGGAGATAATACATACCGATGTATGCGGTCCAATGAGCGTCGAGGCTCGCGGTGGCTACCGTTATGTTCTCACCCTCACTGATGACTTGAGCAGATATGGGTATGTCTACTTAATGAAACATAAGTCTGAAACCTTTGAAAGGTTCAAGGAATTTCAGAGTGAGGTAGAGAATCAACGTGACAGGAAAATAAAGTGCCTACGATCTGATCGTGGCGGAGAATATTTAAGTCACGAGTTTGGCATGCACCTAAGGAAATGTGGAATTGTTTCACAACTCACGCCGTCTGGCACACCTCAGCGAAATGGTGTGTCTGAACATCGTAATCGCACTCTATTGGATATGGTGCGATCTATGATGTCTCTTACCAACTTACTGCTATCATTTTGGGGATATGCATTAGAGACTGCCGCATTCACTTTAAATAGGGCACCGTCAAAATCCGTTGAGACGTCACCATATGAAAGAAACCTAAGCTGTCATTTCTAAAAGTTTCGGGATGCGATGCTTACGTGAAGAAACTTCAACCTGAGAAGCTCGAACCCAAAGCGGAAAAGTGCGTCTTCATAGGATATCCCAAAGAGACTATTGGGTGTACCTTCTAGCTCAGATCCGAAGGCAAAGTCTTTGTTGCCAAGAATGGATCATTTCTCGAGAAAGAGTTTCTCTCGAAAGATGTAAGTGGGAGGAAAATAGAACTTGATGAGGTAATTGTACCTCCACTCGAACCGAAGAGTAGCGCAACACAGGAAGTTGTTTCTGTGGAGCCTACACCGGCTGGAGAGGAAGTTAATGATGATGATCATGAAACTTCAGATCAAGTTACTGTTGAACGTCGAAGTTCCACTAGGACACGTTTCGCACCAGAGTGGTATGACAACCCTGTCCTGGAGATCATGTTGTTGGACAACGGAGAACCTTCGAACTATGAAGAAGCGATGGCGGGCCCGGATTCCAACAAATGGCCTGAGGCCATGAAATCCGAGATAGGATCCATGTATGAGAACAAAGTATGGACTTTGGTGGACTTGCCTGATGATAAGCGAGACATTGAAAATAAATGGATCTTTAAGAAGAAGACTGATGCGGATGGTAATGTGACCGTCTATAAGGCTCGGCTTGTCGCTAAGGGTTATCGACAAGTTCAAGGAGTTGACTATGATGAGACTTTCTCACCCGTAGCGACGCTAAAGTCTGTACGAATCATGTTAGCAATTGCCGCATTTTATGATTATGAGATCTGGCAAATGGACATCAAAACGACATTCCTTAATGGCTTCCTGAAGGAAGAACTGTATATGATGCAGCCGGAAGGTTTTGTCGATCCTAAAGATGCTAACAAAGTATGCAAGCTCCAGCGCTCCATCTATGGGCTAGTGCAAGCATCTCGGAGTTGGAACATTCACTTTAATGAGGTGATTAAAGCGTTTGGGTTTGTACAGGTTTATGGAGAACCTTGTATTTACAAGAAAGTGAGTGGGAGCTCTATAGCATTTCTCGTATTATATGTGGATGACATACTGATAATGGGAAATGATATAGAACTCTTGGAAAGTGTAAATGCCTACTTGAATAAATGTTTTTCAATGAAGGACCTTGGAGAAGCTGCTTACATATTAGGTATTAAGATCTATAGAGATAGATCGAGATGCCTCATAGGTCTTTCACAAAGCAAATACCTTGAAAAGATATTGAAGAAGTTCAAAATGGACCAGTCCAAGAAGGGGTTCTTGCCTGTGCTATAGGGTGTGAGATTGAGTACGACTCAATGCCCGACCACAACAAAGGATAGAGAAGAGATGGGTGTCATCCCCTATGCTTCAGCCATAGGCTCTATTATGTATGCCATGCTGTGTACCATACCTGATGTGAACCTTGCCATAAGTTTGGTAGGGAGGTACCAAAGTGATCCCGGAGCGAAACACTGGACAGTGGTCAAGAATATCCCGAAGTACCTGAAAAGGACCAAGGAGATGTTTCTCGTATATGGAGGTGCTGAATAGCTCGTCGTAAAGGGTTACGTCAATTCTAGCTTCGACACAGATCCGGATGACTCCAAGTCACAAACCGGATACGCGTATATTTTGAACTGAGGGGCAGCCAGCTGGTGCAGCAGCAAACAATGCGTCGTGGCGGCATCTACATGTGACGCGGAGTATATAGCTGCTTCGGAAGCAGCAAAGGAAGGAGTCTAGATGAAGGAGTTCATTACCGACCTAGGAGTGATTCCGAATGCGTCGGGCCCGATGACTCTATTCTGTGACAACACTGGAGCTATTGCCCTTGCGAAGGAGCCCAAGTTTCACAAGAAGACAAGACACATCAAGCGCCTCTTCAACTCCATCCGTGATTACATTCAGGAGGGAGAAATAGATATTTGTAAAGTGCATACGGATCTAAATGTCGCAGATCTGTTGACTAAACCTCTCTCACGAGAAAAACATGATCAACACCAGAATGCTATGGGTGTTTGATTCATCACAATGTAACTAGATTATTGACTCTAGTGCAAGTGGGAGACTGTTGGAAATATGCCCTAGAGGCAATAATAAAATGGTTATTATTGAATTTCCTTGTTCATGATAATTGTCTATTGTTCATGCTATAATTGTGTTAACCGGAAACCGTAATACATGTGTGAATACATAGACCACAACATGTCCCTAGTGAGCCTCTAGTTGGCTAGCTCGTTAATCAATAGATGGTCACGGTTTCATGACCATGGACATTGGATGTCGTTGATAACGGGATCACATCATTAGGAGAATGATGTGATGGACAAGACCCAATCCTGAGCATAGCCAAGATCGTGTAGTTCGTTTGCTAAAGCTTTTCAATGTCAAGTATCGTTTCCTTAGACCATGAGATTGTGCAACTCCCGGATACCGTAGGAATGCTTTGGGTGTGCCAAACGTCACAACGTAACTGGGTGGCTATAAAGGTGAACTACGGGTATCTCAGAAAGTGTCTGTTGGGTTGGCACGAATCGAGACTGGGATTTGTCACTCTGTATGACGAAGAGGTATGTTTGGGCCCACTCGGTAAGACATCATCATAATGAGCTCAATGTGACTAAGGAGTTAGCCACGGGATGATGTGTTACGGAACGAGTAAAGAGACTTGCCGGTAACGAGATTGAACAAGGTATAGGGATACCGACGATCGAATCTCGGGCAAGTATCATACTGATAGACAAAGGGAATTGCATACGGGATTGATTGAATCCCCGACATCGTGGTTCATCCGATGAGATCATCATGGAGCATGTGGGCGCCAACATGGGTATCCAGATCCCGCTGTTGGTTATGGACCGGAGTGGTGTCTTGGTCATGTCAACGTGTCTCCCGAACCCGTAGGGTCTACACACTTAAGGTTCGATGACGCTAGGGTTATAGGGAAATGGTATACGTGATTACCGAAGGTTGTTAGGAGTCCCGGATGAGATCCCGGACGTCAGGAGGAGCTCCAGAATGGTCTGGAGGTGAAGATTGATATATAGGAAGTCCAGTTTTGGTCACCGGAAAGTTTTCGGGCTCATCGGTAGTGTACCGGGAGTGCCGAGAGGGTGCCGGAGGACCCCCGGGAGGGGTGTGACGACCAAAGGACTTCGTGGGATGTTATAGGAGGTGTACCAGCTGTTATTGGGATGGCTAAGTCCTTCTAGGAAGGCCCATGCAGCTAGGGATAAAGAGATAAGGCTAAAGGAGATTCAAAAGGAAGAGATCCACCTCCCTTGTGGGAGGTGGACTCCTCCCTAGCTTCGGCCAAACCTGTCCTCCTTGGAGGAGGGGACAAGGTAGCCCTCCCTATCCTTCCTCCTATATATATCCAAGGTATTGGGGCTGATTTGAGACACGATCTCTCTCTCCCACGATGCAGCCCTACCTCTCTTCCTCCTCCGCAGTGCTTAGGTGAAGCCCTGCTGGAATACCTTGCTGCTTCACCACCACCACGCCGTCGTGCTGCTGTTGGAGCTCTTCCCCAACCTCTACCTCCTCCTTGCTGGATCAAGGTGCAGGAGACGTCACCGAGCTGTACGTGTGTTGAACGCGGAGGCGCCGTTGTTCGGTGCTTAGATCGGAATCCACCGCGATCTGAATTGCAGCGAGTATGACTCCACCATCCGTCTTGCAATGCTTCCGATTAGCGATCTTCAAAGGTATGAAGATACAATCTCTCCCCACTCATTTCTGGTTTCTCCATAGATAGATCTTGGTGGTCGTTGGAATTTTTTTGATTTACTACTACGTCTCTCAACAGGCGCAAACCCTATAAACAGGCCTCCCACTCCCCACCTAACCCTAGTTTCGGTCTTCCTTATCTTTTCTGGATCCGAAAGGATCTCTTCCGATCCAACAAGTTTTCCAGGGAGGATTGTTGTCCAGTTAGTCGCCTGGGTGGGTTTGACCCTATTCCCATTATTTTCAAGCCCGCAGTTGAAGGGATTGGCCCCGGATCCAGGTCATTTGCGGAGGTGGTGAAAGGGGGATGGAGAACAAAGGTGGGCAGCAACCTCGGCCACCTTGTCGCCAACTTCGTAAGAAGGCTGCCACCACCCATGGGGGGAAGAATCAGGTGCCTCCACCCCAAGCTGCTCTTCCTCCCCCTCCTCCCAAGGCTGCCCAGATTCCAAAAAATTCTGGTGTGGTATCTAAGATCCATGGCCCCAACCTTCCTGTCCTAGCTGCTCCTATACCTCCTACCCCTGTTGTTCTGAGCCTAGATCCTCGATACAAGGATATGATTTGTTTCAATTGTAGCTGGCCCGGTCACTATGTGGGCGATTGCGTTGAGGATAAGAAGTGCTTTATATGTGCTGGCAACCACAACGTGGACAATTGTGTGGCCTGGGCTAGACAGCACCCTACAACCACTTACTTTATAACTGCGGCTGCAAGTCTGGGTTTTTATCATATCGATGTCCCTATTTCTACAGAGTCAAGTTGGCTGAACTATAAGAATTTTGCTATACTTAAAGTGATCAAGGGAGAGGTTTCTGCCTCAGAATTGTTAATGCAACCGAATGGGATCTTTTGCAAAAATAAAGAGTGGCCATGGCAAATTTGGGAACTTGAACATAGGAAGTTTCTTCTGAGGTTTCCCCCTTGGAAGAACATGGAGGATCTCATTGAATTCCCAGCATTTGAGCTTCCCATTGATGGGGTTTCAGTGAGGATTTGTGAGTGGGAGGGAATGTTAGACCCCTTTGGTGAGATATCAGAAGCATGGTCCAGATTGATGGCATTCCACCAAAATGGTGTGCATGGAAAGTGTTTGCACAGAGTACATCTTGCTTTGGCATCCTTGTGGATGTGGACTGGAATGGTATGTTCAAGAGTTTCTATGAGAATGCCAGGGTCAAAGTTGCTTGTAGAGATCCTGCCAAAATTCCTTTTGAGAGGCTGGTTGAAATGAAGAAAAAACTCTATATTCTCTTCTTCACAGTTGAAGGGTTTGAGCAAGTTGGAGAGGACAATGAGGAAGATGATGACAATCTTGATGATGGTAATTCTAACAAACAGAGTGATAAGGAAGAGATGGACAAAGACTGTGAGCATTCAGATAAAGAGAGCCTAGGATATGATGATGAAAGTCCTATTGATGAATTAGACAAAACAAATTTCTCTAGGAATGGTGGTTCTTCATCAGGGCGCAAACATGTGTTGTCTGTGACTGCTAAGGAGTTTCATCCAGCTGACCTGCTGAATTCTGTTCATGAAGAGTTCATCCAAGAGGTGCAATCTAGGATACAAGCTCCTACGGTGGATGAGATGAAAAGTCCTGCTACTATCATCACTTCTTCTTCAGCTATGGTGATTGATCCCATGTCTATTCATATGGAGTACTGTTCTGAGCAACTGAGGAAGTTTGATATGGTTGGTTCTGATGGAGAAGATGAGAGTGGTTTATCTGATATGCAATGTCTGCCTGAGGATCTTGTTAGTATGATGGGATCAACCAAAAGGTCCCTCTTGGAGAGGCTGGAGCAAGTGGAATCAGAAAAGAAGATGAAAGTGCATGAGGCTGTTTCCACCAAATGGGGCCCCACCTTAAAGAGCAGACCCACTACCAGGAGGCATGGTAACACCAATATTATGGACAAAGCTAAAGCATATCAACAGAAGAAGAACTTGGAGATTCCCCAATCGTTTAAAGGTAAACCCTTTGCTTCCCTAGACAGTGAAAGTCTTGTTTTACAATCTGATAAAATTGATATCGATATTGGTAGTAGTGTTTTAGAACAAGATAATATCCTTATGGATATGATTGAAACCGAAAAACTAAGATGCTTGCAGTTTGCGGATAGGAACCCGGAGATTGTTCTCCCTGATGACTTAGATACTGACCTGCAGGTTCATATACCTACTTTGGACTCGGCTTCTCCCCTCAGGTCAGAGGGCACTGCTGACTTGGGGGATGACAACCCTGTTCTCCATACTAAGAACCTGCCTTGTGGCTTGTCCCACCCCTTTAAAATTAAATGATAGGAGGTTTTTGGAATGTTAGGGGTCTTGGACAACAAGGTAAATTACAGTGCCTGGGGGACTTTCTCAACAACAATAAAATTGATTTTGTTGGCTTCTTTGAAACCAAAAGATAATCTATTGATAGTAACATTCTTAACACCATTTCGGGGAGCAATGATTTTTGCTGGCATTATCTTCCTGCTGTTAATA
The DNA here is from genome assembly GCA_022496015.1 of Hordeum marinum. Lineage (NCBI taxonomy): Eukaryota > Viridiplantae > Streptophyta > Magnoliopsida > Poales > Poaceae > Hordeum > Hordeum marinum. The sequence continues at coordinate 504,765,358 of CM039676.1, forward strand.
CTGCTGGGGGGTCCTTGTGGGTCTTAAGACCAGTCTGTTCGAGGTTATTGGTTTTGTCAATAAGACCTATTGTGTTATTGCTACAATTAGGAACAAGGAGGATAAATTCACATGGCATTTTGTGGCTGTGTATGGCATGGCTTATACAGATTTGAAAACGGAGTTCATTGCTGAACTTCATGAGGTCATGTCTTCTTTATCTTATCATGTTTTGCTAGGTGGGGATTTCAATCTTGTTAGGACTACAACTGACAAAAATAATGGTGTGATTAATAATCAGTTTGCTTTTTCTTTTCAATGATTGGATTAATAAGTGGGGTCTCATGGAGATTAAGATTGCTAATAGATGTTACACGTGGAGTAATAACCAGGAGAATCCTATGTTTGCTACTTTAGATTGTGTGCTTGTTTCCACCTCCTGGGATCTTTAGTTTCCATTGTCTGTTTTATCTACCTTACCAAGGGTGGGGCGACCATACTCCGCTGATCTTGGACACCAAAGCTAGGAGGGTTACCTCCCCAAAACCTTTTCGCTTTGAGAAATGGTGGCTTGACAAACCAGGCTTTAAAGAAGTAGTTTCCAATACCTGGACAACTACCACTAGGGTGGGCTCATCCATTGATAATTGGCTTAACAAAACTAGAATTTTACATCAGAAAATCAAAGGGTGGAGTATTAATGTGGAGGCAAATCTTAAGAAAAGGAAAAGAGATCTACTACAGGAGTATGATATTCTAGGTGTTTTTTCTGAAACCAATCGTATCAGTGATAGTGATAGAGAATGTATGTTTGAGATTAAGAAAGAGTTAGATACTATATGGCACAAAGAGGAAGTTGCCTTGTGCTAGAGATCTAGGGATCGTAGGATTCTGGATGGAGATAACAATAATGCTTATTTCGATGCATTGGCTAACCATAGACATCGGAAAAATCACCTATTTGTACTGGATGGAGAAAATGGCCCGGTTCATACTACCAAAGAAATGCTAGAGGTAGCTACGTCTTTTTACAAGAACTTGTTCAGTTACGAACCTAAGCACAATATTCATCTAGGCCCCTCCTTTTGGAGGGAGGATGAAAAGATTTCTCCTGAGGAAAATGATACTCTCCAAAGGGCTTTTCCGAGGCTGAAATTAAGGAGGCCATTTTTGGTTCTTACGCTCATGGAGCACCGGGTCCTAATGGGCTATCTTTCCTGTTCTACCAGACCTTTTTGGAGGTGCTTAAAACAGATATCATGGCCATGGTTAGAGATTTTTAGGAGGGTAAGTTAGACATTCATCGTCTGAACTTCGCCTTGATTGTCCTAATTCCTAAAGAGGCTGAGGTGAGGGAGATGAAGAAATTCAGACCTATCATTCTGAGTAATTGCCCTGTTAAAATTCTTTCGAAGGCCTTAAGAAATAGGTTGTCTCCTATTGGTGACAGACTGATCTCCCCAAACCAGACTGCATTCATTAAAGGTAGACTCATCCTGGAAAGTGTGGTACTCGCTCATGAAATTATTCATGAAGTGAAGAGGACTAACACACAAGGGGTCATTCTTAAATTGGATTATGAGAAAGCATACAATAGAGTTAGCTGAGATTTTCTCTTTGAGATGTTGGAAACTAGAGGGTTCGGTCCCAAATGGATTTCTTGGATTAGGAAACTCCTTGAGAATAGAACTTTTAGTGTGAAGATCAATGACACCGTTGGCCCTTACTTCATGAGTGGTAAAGGCCATAAACAAGGAGATCCAAGTTCCCCGTTGCTGTTTAATCTGGTGGCAGACGTCTTCTCTAAAATGCTTGCCAAAGCGTCTCAACAAGGTCTTATATCCGGGCTTCTGCCTCAAATACTACCAGGGGGGATCACAAGTCTGCAATATGCAGATGACACTCTCCTGTTTCTTGAGAACTCTTATGATAAGGCCAGGAATTTTAAATGGATATTGTCTTGTTTTGAAAACTTATCCGAGATGAGGATCAACTCACAAGAGTGACCTACTGACAATTAATATAGAGGAAGGGGTAGCTAAAACCTTTGCGCAGATTTTCTGTTACGAGATTGGTTCTTTTCCTATTAAGTACTTAGGGGTTCCCTTCCACTATGAGAATTTGAAAAAGGAAGACCTTCAACTCATTATAGATAAGATCATTAAGGGTCTATTTGTATGGCTTGGGAGACCCTTATCTTATAGAGGCAAACGTATCCTGTTATGCGCTTGCATTGTGAGTATCCCAGCCTATTTGATGGCAGTGCTGAAATTTCCTAAATGGGGTATCAATGCTATCAATTCGTAGATGGCTCACTTCTTTTGGGGTGATGTGGGTGAACAACATAAGTATCATCTGGCAAAGTGGGGTCTTGTGACTTGGAAGAAAAGTTTTGGAGGGTTAGGTGTCCCTAACCTCAAAGAGTTTAACATGGCCTTATTGGCATCTTGGGGGAAGAGATACTTTGATCAGATTGATAAACCTTGGAAAAGAATCATCGATTTCAAATATGACTTCAAGTCCCCAAATATTTTCTGGGCCAAACCTAATAATGGTTCCCCATTTTGGAAAAGTGTTATTTGGGATTTTAACGCTTCGAAAACTTTCTACCGCTGGAAGGTGGGTGATGGGAAGTCTATCAAATTTTGGCATGACACATGGGATGGGGCTTGTTCCCTTAAAACTCAATTCTGGGACCTGTTTGAAATTTGTAACCAAAAAGATTATGCGGTAGCTCAAGTGTGGGATGGGGCTACCCTAAAGCTAACCTTTAGAAGATGTGTAGATAGAAGTGGTTTGGATCATTGGCTCTATCTGATTGATGTTCTCAAACAATTTCCATTATCTAATTGCCAAGACATCCCAATCTGGCCATTAGAGGCTAATGGGATCTATTCAGTGAAGTCCTTTTATAATGTGATTAACTTTGGTGGTGTGGTGTGTGCCAATGGTGATAAACTATGGAAAGTGATGTGTCCTCGTAATATTCATGTTTTTCTTTGGCTGTGTTCATATAACAAAGTCTTAACTAGAGACAACTTAGCAAAGTGTAGAGATGTTGATGATTTAACCTGTTTATTTTGTAATGAACCAGAATCTGTTCAAGACTTGTTTTTTGATTGTGTGGTTGCCAGATATGTTTGGGATGTGGTTGCGAGTGGCTGTCAGATTGGCCAAATTGCTTGCTGGAATGATGTGTGTGCCTTATGGCAGTCTCATAAGAAAAATTCTGTACTTAATATGATATCTGCTGCCTCCTTGTGGAGTATCTGACGACTAAGGAATGAATTTTTCTTCCAGGGTCGTACGTGGAGAAATATGAACTGCGTCCTTGTGAAACTTCCTGGCTTCCTTTGTCAATGGGTGTGTGCTTTGCGACGACACTCAGCTGGCAGTTCTTCGTCAATTCCTCCATCTACTCAACCGGCGATGAGGGGAGCTGCTTCGTATTGCCTGGACTGATGGAGTTTCGAGCCGAGTAGGGTTCCTAGTCATCTAGCTTTTGCTGTGTTTCTCAAATATTTGCCAATGAGCCCATGTGTAATAATCTGTGGCATACTTGTTCTTATCCCTGTTGGTAGCCTCTAGGCTGTGTGAACTATGTGGTGTCGTAGTGGGCTGTAAAACATACTACCGGTACTATCTTGCTTTGCTTTATAAAAAGTGGAGCTGGGGGGAAGCCCCTTTCATTCAAAAAAGATAACACGCTGACATGTCATGTAGGGGCATGTGATGCCCCGCTATCGTAAAACTCATGTTTAAGTTGTTATGTGCACTATTAACTGCGTGGTAATGTGTAGGAGTATTGTTAATTGTGTGCATGTTTGATATGTCGTGTGTGTTTTGAAGTGTGGTGCATTTAGTTGGTATGTTCATCTCATTTGAAAGGGGTAAGCATAACACCACATTGCACACACACCAGTAGAAAAAGGCCCATTTGTCCCGGTTCGTAAGGCCCATTTGTCTCGGTTCTAGAACCAGGACTAAAGTGTCGGGACTAAAGCCCAAAACCTTTAGTCCCGGTTCTCTTACAAACCAGGACAGAAGGGGCTCCACGTGGCCTCTGCGGGGAGCCCAGGCAGGAGGACCTTTAGTCTCGGTTGGTAACACCAACCAGGACCAACAGGCATCCACGCGTCAGCATCTGACAGTTGCTTGTTTTTTTATTTTGAAAGGGAGGGGGGTTTAGGGGGTTTTAGAGAGTTAATTTAGGGGTTTTATATTGTTATAGCTAGCCAATTGATAGAGAGAAGTGTCCTCTCTTTCTCTGTGCTTGGTCGACGCTAGGTACTAAGAGAGAACTCGACACGCTAGCTAGTAAGCAAATGAAGGAACCAATAAGTACAGAAGATCGTCATGAACATATAGAGATAGAAGTGATCGACCTCTCTTTCTCCGAGAGATTGGTCGTATGACAAGTTTTCATATATATATCCGATGCTACTAGCTACATATATAAAATATAAGATCTCTTACAATCCCTAAAAACTGATGTCCAATTGCAGATGGTATTCTCCGTCTTTATTGATGACGTGGTCAAGAAAGAATCCCGCCAATTCTTCTTGAATTGGTCATATGCGATCATGTGGTAGGAGTTCATCCCGCATCTTCCACATATAATTTGAAGAAGGGGGTCAATACATATATATGGTAATAAAATAAAAGTGTGAATATTATTGCTTACGCACTTGAAATTGTTTTTCAGAGTAGCCCCGCTTAGGGGTCGTCGTGTTATAGATGAACTCGCAAACGTTGTATCCACATAAATTAGTCCCGTCTTCCTGCCACAAGCACTTTACGAGAAATAGAGTTCAATCAAACTGATAATCAAGCATGATAAATGGTATTGATGAAACTAGAATCAATGGGAGATGCGCGGAACTAGCTAGTAGTAATTACTTTCGGGTGTGTAAATCGCAGCTCCCTCGGCAGTGCCGGAACAATTGTTGTGAAGTCTTTCCAAATACTGCCAGACAAAGAAAATAATTACTTGATATTAGGAAATGAACAAATCAAAGTTGCCAATATGATGCGATAATGATCGATTGAACTTACTTCTAGAGAATTTTAGTCATGTCCGCATAATTCTGGGGATCTTTTCGTTTCGAGTCTAAGACGATTACTAGTCCCCGCTCAACCTGAATCTCTAGCAGAATAAAGTGAAAACTGCGCACGCATGCATAACTCATCAATTACATTACTATAAACCTTGAGTAATATAAGGAAAAACGAATATGCTGAAGACAGTAACACTCACTTGAAGTTGTAAGGAAAGAGTATTGTCCCTTTGTTTTGATTTTTAAGCAACGATTGTAGCAAGTTCTCCTCGGTTTCTGTGGGATAATTTTTAAAATTATGCCCATGTATGATATCTGGGTTAATGAACCCAATGTCATACATTTGTGCTTTTCTGCATTCTACGATTTTCAATCTACATAATATAGTAGTGACGATAATTATATATACATGCAATGAAAGAGCTAAGCTATATACATAGAGAGACTTAATTACATAAGTAGTATTTACAGACAGTAGCAAAGCACGATTGTTTTGTCGATGTCCTTCTGATTGTATAATGTATAACTGCCATATCTCCTCAAATTCAATATTCAACATTTTAGTTCCAAAGAGGTCGTGCTCCTCTTTAACTTTCAGTACCAAAGAATCCTTCCCAGACTCATGGCAGGTTTGCATGTACCATTCATGGAATCTTCGCATCATCGTTGTTAGAGGAGGATGATCAGGTTTGATGAGAGGCTGCCCGTACCGGTATTTGAAATCGTCCACCTCCAACTGGTCAAACTGTACATCATCGCTTAGGTAATCACCAGGTTTGGTACCGGGACCATCCCTGGATGATTAGCGACGATATCGCTAGAAACCTTGAGCGGGGGGCACGATTGGTTCGCCTGTTCGCCGAGCCGTGGAATTTTTTCCCACTTCTTCGTTCTGCTAACTTCGCATCACTGGAAGAACTTCCCGACCGCCGCGCCTCTTGATATGTCTTTTTAACATTGCAAACATAGTTGGAATCCAGCGGACGCGGTGGTGGTCGCTTCAGGGCATCGATAGTGCGCATCGCTTTCACCGGATCTATCTTCTCCTTCGGAGCTGGAGTTCTCTTTGCAAAATTCTCCCTCACTTTGGCCTGACTTATCTCCTTGTTTTCAGACTCGGTCCTCTCATATGGTAACTTTTCCACAGGCTTGAGAAATGGACCATATCTGTATTCCCTCCTGCCTATGCTTGTACTTCTAGCCGCCGGAGTGGCGGCGGCTCCCTTCCGTCGTTGCTTACTAGGCGCCGGAGGAGCCAGAGCGGCGACGTCTGCCTTCTGCCGTTGCCAACGACACTGAGGAGGAGGCGTACTGCTCCGACGTGTCGGAGTAGGCGAAGGAGGAGGCGGAGTGCCCCCACGCATCGGACGAGCCAGAGAAGGAGGAGGAGGAGGAGGAGGAGCAGCCTGAGAGCCCTGATCACTCGCCGGAGGAGGAGGAGGAGGCGGAGTGCCCTGATGATCACTCGCCGGAGGAGGAGGAGGAGGAGGAGGAGGAGGAGGAGGAGGAGGAGGAGGAGTGCCCTGATTCTCCTGAGGAGAAGGAGGAGGCAGAGGCGTCCACTTTGGAAGCTTGATGTACTCCTTCTACCATAGACATGTACTCCTTAGGGCACGAACCAGCTTATTCTCTCCTTCACCTGTACAGTGGTCAAGATCAAGCTCCTCAAAGTCCGGCATTACTTCATCCACCATCACAACAGCATAACCATGTGGAATCGGACGACAGTGTAAAGTTCCGTTGGGTTGAGGAGGTGCAAAAGAGTCGACATCCGCCTTGAAAGTGAGGTTCCGGCATTTCGTCATAAGCTCGCAATGTTGAGCCTCCGTGATAGTATCCATGGGGTAGCTAGGAGGCGTGAAGTCGGGCTGAATGGGCTCCGTGGAAGCGATGCTGCTTCTCCACTGAGATGGTGGGGTAGTAGTTTCTGGGGTACCTTCGTGCCGCTGAGATGGTTGGCCGGCAGCTCACTGGCTCTCAGCTTCCTCTAGCTTTTGTAGTCTTGCATTGAGCTTCTGAATTTCGCTCAACTCCGCTTTCCTCTTTCTCCCCGACTTCTGTAACCGCCTGTGTCAGGAAACCCAACCTTCCACGAAACAGAGCCTAGTGTGCCTCGTGTTTTTCCAGGGTGCTTAGCATTCCCTAGGGCCTCAGTCAGCTCGTCCTTCTCTCTGTCGGGAATTAACGCCCCTTCCTGCGCTGTGGTGATATACTTCTAAGGTTGTTCATGGGTATTGCAAGTTGCTAGTCTGTCCAACGGCACTTCCCTGTTTCAGGGTCCAAAGTTCCCCCAACCCCGAAGAACCAAGTCCTTGAATGGTCTGGCCAGTTATATGTATGTGGTATGATGTTTTTAGCAATCAGGTCATTCTCAGCTTTGTCCCACAATGTCCGGGCTTTGAGGTAGCCACCTGACCCCATGTGATGGTGAAAGTGCTTCTTTGCAGCATTGTTCTTGTTTGTCTCTCACATTTTCTTACTCTTCTCCGATGTCTTGTAGGCCACAAATGCGGGCCAGTAATTTCCTATCATCTCATATCGTCCGACAAATGCTGGAGTCTTCCCTTTGTTGACAAACTTTGATTTCAACTCATTCTTCCACCTCCTGAATAGATCTGCCATTTTCTTAAGAGCACACGCCTTGACCCGTGGCTCTATAACTGGCTTATTCAGATCCTCCTCTGGCGGTAGGGTGAAATTTGCCTTCAGCACGGTCCAAAGATCTTCTTTCTGTCTATCGGTGACATAATCACCATCAGGGGCACCGTCCTTAGGCTTATTCCTTAGCAGAAAATGCGTTCTTGGTCCGCTTGGGTTCAATCGGATGGCCATCGTCCGCGAGTGCTGTGATCGTGAACTTTTCATCCTTGCACAACCTCTTCTTCGGGCCTCGTCTCGTTACCGAAGTTTGGCTCGATACGGAGGGCTATAATAGAAGAAAGAAGAGTTAATTAATATATGTACATACCAAAACAATTAATGCATTAATTAGCTAGAGTCAACACATGCTTAATTAATATATATACCTCGCCGGACTTTGCAACAGCTCCCTCCTCCGATCGGACACCGAAGCCGTCATCATAGTCTCCTTCTTACTCCGGCATTCGGTCACCAGAGCCATCAGGATCAAGTCCTTCCTCCTCCATTGTTCGATCACCGGAGCCATCATAATCCACTCCTTCCAGACCATCGGTGAAGTTGAGATACGACAAGATATCACGTCCGTCGTGGATTATGCCCTCCAACAACTGTTCTTGTTCTTCGTCTCTTGGATCCATAGTTTCTGCAAATATTACAACATGGCAATTAATATACAAACATGAATGTCCGACGTCCGGACCGCCTCTCTCATGAATGTTCGACAACTCTTCTAGGGTTTGGGTGGCCTCGACAACGCTCTTTTAACTCATTTAACTTGGTAAATTTGGTTGGCCTCGACAAAGCTTCTAGGGTTTGGGGTGACCTTGACAACACTTCTAGGGTTTGCGGACTCCTCTCCCCTCATTTTCTCGAGAGAGTTAGGGGATACTCCTCGCCAACTTATTTTATGCCAACAAAATACATATATCATATATACAAAAACATGGGATACCTTAATTAGTTCAATTTTTTGCCTTGACAAATCATTGAACCTTTTGACAGAAACCTCCCATAAACTCTTTCATAATTTTATTTAGCATACATCCATGGAAAAAAACAGGAAGCTACGATATTTTTTATATCATTTGATAATTTTCTATATATATACACCCATCCATACATCCATTCATCCATATACACACACATATATACATGGACCAAAAATGCTATAAAAAATTATATGAACAAAATAAAGCATACATCATCTATCATCAACATCATCAGCTATCATCAACATCATCATGTAACTATCATATATCATCTATCATCTATATATCATCAAATTAAATCAGCAAAATCGGACAGGGAGGAAAGGGGGCCGGACGGACCGAACGGGGAGGAGGGGCGGCGGCGTCGGGGCAGGGCTGTGGCGTGGGCCGGTGTCGGGGAGCGGCGCCGGCTTCGGGGCAGAGGCGCGCGTCGGGGCAGGGGCGGCACATCAGGGCCGGGCGGCGCGTCAGGGCAGGGTGGCGCGTCGGGGCAGGGCACCGGCGTCGGGGCAGAGGCGCGCGTCGGGGCAGGGGCGGCACATCGAGGCACGAGGCGACGCGTCGGGGCAAGGCGGTGCGTCGAGGCAGGGGCGTCAGGGCAGAGGGCGTCGACGGCGAGCTCGGGCAGCCTAGCGGCGTCGATGTGCTCGGTGTCGTCGGGGGCAAGTGCTAGATGATATCTGAAAAAATCGAAACTGTCGCTTATATACACAGAGCATTGGTCCCGGTTGGTGGCACCAACCGGACCAATGCCCCCTTAAGTCCCGGTTGGTGGCACCAACCGGGACCAAAGGTCTCTTTTCGGTAGCCGAAAGGGCGGGAAGCAGAGACCATTGGTCCCAGTTGGTGGCACCAACCGGGACTAAAGGTGGCCATTGGTCCTGGTTGGTGGCAACAACCGGGACTAAAGGGGGGCATTGGTCCCAGTTGGTGGCACCAACCGGGACCAAAAGGTGGTGCTGCCCGGGGACAAATGTTTAGTCCCACCTCGCTAGCCGAGAGGGCTCGAGAGTGGTTTATAAGCGCTGTTGCGCTAACCCTCTCGAGCTCCTCTCAACTACAGGCTTACAGGCCTAATTGCACTCTCCTCTGCTTGTGGGCTTACTGGTCGTTCTGCGGGCCTGAATCCTGGCCCAACTAGCTGTTGGGTTTCTAGTCGTATTCACGCTGTGGTGGCCCAGTAGGCGGCATATTTTTTAAAATTTTTGTTTTGTTTTGTTTTTTTGCTTTATTTATTGTTTTATTTTTTTCCAGTATTTTTCTTCTGTTATTTTAGTTCATTCTTTTTAACAAATAAATACTTTGATAATTTTAGCTGGATAATTTCCATTATTTTGTTTTGTTTCTTGCTTTATTTATTTCCAGTGTGTTTTATCATTATATTCTTTTTGCTATTAATGTTTTGAACAAAAAATACTTTGATAATTTTAGTTGCATAATTTTTATATAATTATTTTTTCAAAATCACTAGAGGTTTATAAAAGCTTTTTAGCTGATTCCTTTTTGAACTCCACTCCAATGATGTTTTGAAAGAAATTAAAAAGCACTTCAAACGAACTCTGAAAAGGTTGAAAGTTGGCATAGTATCATCATTTCACCCACATAGCATGTGCTAAAGAGTTGACTGAGTTACGACAAAAACTGGATGCACTTCGTGTACAAAATGGACAATCTATTTCGAAGTATCACGGTTTCGAACGAAAACTCATCTGTTACAAAGGGATTTCATTTTTTTGAACTCATTTGAACTCCAGACTTTTTGTGTGTTCAAAATGCACCATTCAAAGCCATATCATCAATTTTCAACCCTTTCTGACTTTATTTGGTATTTTTCATGCACTTACTGATTTTTTGAGCTAAATGACCCTGAAATTGAAAAGCACTTCAAATGAACTCTGAAAAGGTTGAAAGTTCGCATGGTTTCATCATTTCACCCAGATAGCATGTGCTAAAAAGTTGAGTGGGTTACGACAAAAACTGGATGCACTTCATGTACAAAATGGACAATCTATTTTGAAGTATCACGGTTTGGGACGAAAACTCATCTGTTACGAAGGGATTTCATTTTTTTGAACTAATTTGAACTCCAGAATTTTTTTCTGTTCAAAATGCACCATTCAAAGCCACATCATCAATTTTCAACCCTTTCTGACTTCATTTGGTATTTTTCATGCACTTACTGATATTATTGAGCTAAATGACCCTGAAATTGAAAAGCACTTCAAATGAACTCTGAAAAGGTTGAAAGTTGGCATGGTATCATCATTTCACCCACATAGCGTGTCATAAAAAGTTGAGAGGGTTACGTCAAAAACTGGATGCACTTCATGTACAAAATGGATAATCTCTTTCGAAGTATTAGGGTTTCGGACGAAAACTCATGTGTTACAAAAGACATTTCATTTCTTCACATGTCACTGCAATGATATAGTTATGGAGAGAAAGTCTTCACTTATTCTTCGTGTGTGTACTTTGCTTATTGCGCTGTAACCATGGACAATTTGTCATCGTTTAACAGGGTGCTTGGGTCAGCCTTGACTTTGAAGGGAGGAATTTCCTGAAACTTTTCATAATCTTCAGACATATCTGTCTTGCCCTCCAATCCCACGATGTCTCTTTTTCCTGAAAGAACTATGTGGCGTTTTGGCTGATCGTATGATGTATTTGCTTCCTTATCTTTTCTTTTTCTCGGTATGGTAGACATGTCCTTCACATAGAAAATCTGTGCCACATCATTGGCTAAAACGAATGGTTCGTCTATGTACCCAAGATTGTTCAGATCCACTGTTGGTCATTCTGTATTGTGGGTCTTCTTGTACCCCGCTAGTTGACAGATTGACCCATTTGCACTGAAACAAAGGGACCTTGAAATCATGTCCATAGTCAAGTTCCCATATGTCCACTATGTAACCATAATATGTGTCCTTTCCCATCTTGATTGCCGCATCAAAGCGGACACCGCTGTTTTGGTTGGTGCTCTTTTCATCTTGGGCGATCTTGTAAAATGTATTCCCATTTATCTCGTACCCTTTGTAAGTCAATACAGTCGAAGATGGTCCCCTGGCCAATGAGTACAGCTCATCAGAACCAGTGTTGTCACCCATGAGACGTGTTTGCAACCAACTGCCGAAAGTCCTGATGTGTTCATATGTAATCTAGTCGTCACACTGCTCCGGGTGTTTGGAGCGCAGAATATTCTTGTGTTCAAAGACATACGGGGTCACCAAGGTGGAATTCTGTAGAACTGTGTAGTGTGCTTGAGACCAAGAATGCCCGTCCCTACATATTATTGAGTCCGCGATTGAGGAAGACCAATATTCTTAAGGTCAGGAATGAAGTCAACACAAAACCCAAGGACATCCTCTGTTTGATGGCCCATGGAGATGTTTGCTTCTGGCCTAGCGCGGTTATGAACATATTTCTTTAAGAATCCCACGAACCTCTCAAAGGGGAACATATTTTGTAGAAATATAGAGCCCAGAACGACAATCTCGTCGACTAGATGAACTAGGACGTGTGTCATGATATTGAAGAAGGACGGTGGGAAACCAGCTCAAAACTAACAAGACATTGCACCAAATCACTCCTTAACCTTGGCAGGATTTCTGGATCGATCACCTTCTGAGAGATTGCATTGAGGAATGCACATAGCTTCACAATGGCTAATCAAACATTTTCCGGTAGAAGCCCCCTCAATGCAACCGACAACAGTTGCGTCATAATCACGTGGCAGTCATGAGTCTTTAGGTTTTTTCCCTACCATATTTATTATTCCCTTTATATTCGACAAGAAACCAGACGGGACCTTCATATTGAGCAGGCATTCAAAGAAGATTTCCTTCTCTTCTTTGGTAAGAGCGTAGCTGGCAGGACCTTCATACTGCTTTGGATGCATGCCGTCTTTTTCATGCACACGTTGTTGTTCCTCTTGTGCCTCCGGTGTATCTTTTGTCTTCCCATACACTCCCAAGAAGCCTAGCAGGTTCACGCAAAGATTCTTTGTCATGTGCATCACGTCGATTGCAGAGCGGACCTCTAGGTCTTTCCAATAGGGTAGGTCCCAAAATATAGCTTTCTTCTTCCACATGGGTGCGCGTTTGTCAGCGTCATTTGGAACAGATAGTCCGCCAGGACCCTTTCCAAATATTACTTGTAAATCATTGCCCATATCAAGTATGTGATCACCAGTACGGAGGGCGGGCTTCTTCCGGTGATCTACCTCTCCTTTGAAATGCTTTCCTTTCTTTCGACATTGATGGTTGGTCGGAAGAAATCGACGATGCCCCAGGTACACATTCTTCCTGCATTTGTCCAAATATATAAGGTCGGTGTCATCTAAACAGTGTGTGCATGTGTGGTATCCCTTGTTTGTCTCTCCTGAAAGGTTACTGAGAGCAGGCCAATCGTTGATGGTTACAAACAACAACGCATGTAGGTCAAAATCCTCCTGTTCGTTCTCATCCCACACACGTACACCTCTTCCATTCCATAGCTGTAAAAGTTTATCAACTAATGGCCTTAGGTACACATCAATGTCATTGCAGGGTTGCTTAGGGCCTTGGACGAGCACTGACATCATAATGAACTTCCGCTTCATGCACAACCAAGAAGGAAGGTTATACATACATAGAGTCACATGCCATGTGCTATGCTGGCTGCTCTGCTCCCCAAAAGGATTAACGCCATCTTCACTTAAACCAAACCATATGTTCCTCGGGTCACCTGTAAAGTCGCTCCACTTTCTCTCGATCTTTCTCCACTGTGACCCGTCAACGGGTGCTCTCAACTTCCTGTCTTTCTTACGGTCTTTTTTGTGCCATTGCATCAAATCGGCATGCTTTTTGTTTCTGAACAGACGTTTCAACCGTGGTATTATAGGAGCATACCACATCACCTTGGCAGGAATCCTCTTCCCAGTGCGCTGGCCCTTAACATCACCAGGGTCATCTCTTCTGATCTTATACCGCAATGCACCGCATACCGGGCATCCGTTCCATTCCTCGTACTCACCGGGGTAGAGGATGCAGTCATTAGGCCATGCATGTATCTTCTACACCTCCAATCCTAGAGGACATAGAACCTTCTTTGTTGCGTAAGTACTGTCGGGCAATTCGATCCTTTGGAAGCTTCTTCTTCATTATTTTCAGTAGCGAACTGAATCGCTTGTCAGATACACCATTGTCTGCCTTCCATTGCAGCAATTCCAGTGTGGTACCGAGCTTTTTGTTGTCATCTTCGCAATTTGGGTACAACCCTTTTTTGTGATCCTCTAACATGCGATCGAACTTCAACTTCTCCCTTTCATTTTCGCATTCTCTCTGTGCATCAACAATGACCCGGCGAAGATCATCATCGGGCACATCGTTTGGTTCCTCTTGATCTTCAGCTTCCCCCATTGCATCATCATCGTATTCATGGGGAGGGTAGTTGTCGTCATCCTCTTCTTCTTTGTTGTCTTCCATCATAACCCCTCTTTCTCCGTGCTTGGTCCAAACATTATAGTGTGGCATAAAAACCTGCTGAAGCAGGTGGAAGTGAAGGGTTTTAGAGTTGGAGAGAGACTTTGTATTCTCACAGACAGTACATGGACAAGGCATAAAATCATTCTGCTTGTTTGCCTCAGCCGCTTCGAGAAAATTATGCAGGCCCTTAATATACTCGGAGGTGCGTCGGTCACCGTACATCCATTGCCGGTTCATCTGCGTGCGTTATATAATAAAGTGTATTAAAAACCATTACAACATATCATGAATACAGAAGTGACCAAATTATTAAAAATCCATCATCACATTAAAGCCAAAGTACAATAATGACCAAAATAAACACGTACAGTTCATACATAGCTGTCATTATTGAACAACATATAGGTCTCTAGAGCATCTAATTAAAACATACACCGAAACTATGTAAAAAATTTAAATGCAACAACAAATGTAATTATAACCGCTACTAAGGTACCAATTGATCCAACGACGTAATGATACTAAGCCTCGGTATGAATGACATATTTTCTAATCTTTCTAAGCTTCAAGAGCATTGCATCCATCTTGGTCTTGTGATCGTCAACAATATCGGCAACATGCAACTCCAATCCCATCTTGTCATCTTCAGTTCTTTTCAATTTTTCTTTCAAATGATCGATTTGTTTTTCAGCTTTAGTTAACTTGTCGAGCAGAATTGCATAGTCGGTTGGAATTTCTGGTTCAACTACTTCCTATAGATAAAAACATCTACGTCAAGTTGGTGGCATAATTAATTTTCATAGACATTAGATGTGTGAAATAGTTATATAAGAGATAATATACAACATCCGAATTATAGACTGGACGAGGGCCGACGTGGGCGGATACCATAACCATGGCACTATATAATAACAAACAATAATAAATGTAAGAAAATCGTACGAGTAAGTATATTTTCTTTTAGCAAGATGATAAGATCAAGATGCTCACCACTCGCGGGCGATCGATGGCGGTTTCAAGACGGGGACGGGACAGGACGGACCGACAAACCTAGACAAATCTTGACGAAAATGGAGTTTGGACAAGAAGCTTCGAGAGGAGAAAGCTTAAGTTTGGCTTGGGCATTTCATCAAACACCTCATGTGCATAGGAGGTGAGCTAGAGCACCACAAAGATCTTCCTCCGCCGACAAAAAAACAGAGCAGGGTGTGGAGTGCTCTGCTCGCCGGCGAGGGGGTATATATAGGTGACGGGGGGATGACCACGGGGTAGCCTCAAGCGCCCCCTTTCCCCAGCCTTCTGACGCAATCAAAGGGCGGGCTGCCTCCCCCTGCGGTCCGGCTACGTCCTGCCAGAAGCGGCCCGCCGGCTACGCCCCGCCGGTTACGACGTGCCGGCCGACTGGGGGTGTTGCCGCCTAGCCCCCCAGGCGACCGTGCATTGGATACCGTCGTTAGGGCATGCGTGGCAACAGTGGCCCCCATCCCGTAGGGGGTCAGCGCCGATATGGCCACAGCGAAGGCGTCAGGGCCTCTGACCCTAGCGGATGGTGACCGGGCTTCCAACAGTGTCGGCATGCCCCAACCACTCCATTACGTGCCCCGGCATGGCTATAGGGTGGCTGGCCGTACCGTTGACCCCGGCCGGCCGCCGCAAGACGACGCCACAAGGGGCGGCCCGTGTCGTGACGTGACAGGCATCGGGATCCGCTGCGCGGGCCCCGCCAGTTCCTGACGGGACCCTTCAGTCGGCGGGACCTACCGACGACAAGACCCCACAGCCGGCGGCCCCCACAGCCGGCCAGAGGGGCTGCCGGCTGGGCCCCCCCCTTTGACCTTCTATTTGTATTGTAATCCGGGGGGGTGGCCTATAAACCCCCCCGGGCCACCCCCATGCAAGGGGTCGGCTGATCTCTGAGTTCCCTCCACGTCCACTCCATACACACGCACGTAGGGAGGCAGAAGAGCAGGCTAGCTCCTTCTTCCTCCACGACCCATACAGCTCAAGGAGCGCCATTGTAACCCGACCATTGTCTCAACTAGACCAAGCAGGACTAGGGGTGTTACCTCTCACGGAGGGCCCCAAACCTGGGTGCATCGTGTGTCCCCCACCGCTTATGCCTAATCCCGCTCCTGGAGCCCGCCGGTGTCCTTCGACCCCTTTCGATAAGCCTACCTATGGCATCTGCCGTGACGAAACCATGACAGTTGGCGCCCACCATGGGGCCGTCCGCGGCGCTGGCCGGAGTCACGTTTCGGGTGGGACCCTTCACCACCTCCCCCGACCGCCTCACGTCCGGGCGGAACCGCATGCTCGTGGGGCTTGCTCCGGCGGGCCTTGTGGGCAACGCGGCTGGCATCTCTGACTAGTGCCTCGGCCACAACCTCGCGCTCGACGCCGCCGCGCTCGCTAGGCTATTCAGCAAGCTGAGCCTCGCCGAAGAACCAGAGGCCGACGAGTACCCTAGTTGGGTGTTCAACTGCACCAACCCTCCCTCGTCCGTGGTCACGCTCGTCACGGGCGAGACCATCGGCCCCCACACCCGTGTGGGAGTGATGGTCACCGTCTCCTCCACCACTTCAGGTCGTGTGCGGGCGGCCGAGGCCGACGCAGCCGCCGCTCGCGTCGGCACCTCCGACACACTCGCTGCCACCCTCCGGGGTCTGGGCGCTCCTATCGCTACGATGGCGGACCCGGCCACCGCCACAGCCGAGCTGGAGGCGGCCCGTCGCCTGCTGTTCGAAGACGCCAGCGCCCTCGTTGCCAAGCGGCACCGGATGGAGGCCGCACAGCGGGAACTCCGCGTACGGTCTCACCCCGGCTGGCCCCGAGCCCAGCCAGCGTGGTGCTGTGCAAGAACGCGTCCGCGTGAACGCAGATATCCTCGGCGGCCGCTTCCCCGTCTACGACACCCCCACGGCCAACTTGCGCGCCGCCAAGGTTGCCTATGAGGATTTGGCAACCTTGGAGGGCGAGGAGCGGGCCGCACGCGAGCAGCACATCAAGGACCTCATCGACACCGCCAATGCGCAACAGGTCGTCCTCACCCTCGATGGGGCCGTCTCCGAGTTTCCCCGTCCCGAGGGCGAGGTCACTGGGGCTGCTGACCGCCGGCCGGCTCAGCACTCCAGCACCCCTCGTCCCTCCGGTCGGAACGCCCGAGGGAGCAACGCTCAGCGCCCCCAGTCACGTGGAAACGAGCAGCCGACTGTGAACAGCCGGCGCAACAACAATCCGGCTGGCAGCCACCGCCACGACGAGGCGCCGGCTGGCGGCAGCCGGCGCGACCGCAGACATACTACGCCTCCGCGGCAGGAACCGGCGCGGGCCATCCCGCCGGCTGTCCACCCCGAGCTTGGAGCCCGGCTCGGACCGTGCGTCCCCCACAACATCATCACCGACAACGATACAAACTTTGCCAAGGGTGCGCTAGCACGTTTCTGCTCGAGGCGGGGCATCCGGCTTGACCTGGCATCCGTCGCCCACCCGCAGTCAAACGGCCAGGTTGAGAGGGCAAACGGCCTGCTCCTGTCCGGCATCAAGCCCCGGCTCGTGACACCACTGGTCTGGTCGGCCGGCTGTTGGGTTGAGGAGCTGCCGGCTGTCCTTTGGAGCCTCTGAATCATGCCCAACCGATCGACCGGCTACACTCCGTTCTTTCTCGTTTACGGGCCCGAGGCGATCATCCCCACCGACATCAAGTTCGATTCGCCTCGGGTCACCCTGTACACCGAGAAGGATGCGAGGGAGGCAAGGGAAGACGGTGTCGACCTCCTCGAGGAGGCCCGCGAGCTGGCCTTGAGCCAGACAGCCATCTACCAGCAGAAGCTCCGACATTACCATAGCAAGCAGATTCGGCCGCTCTCCTTCCACGAAGAAGACTTGGTGCTCAGGCGGATCCAGTGAACCGCTGGCCAGCACAAGCTGTCCTCCCCATGGGAGGGCTTGTTCATCGTCAGCCGGGCGCTGCACAACAATGCGTACTGTCTAATAGACGCCCAGAAGCCGCATAAGCGCAAGAGAGACGCCTTCGGCGAGGAGACGGAGCGCCCGTGGAACGTGGCGCTCCTTCGTCCATTTTATTGCTGAAAACCATTGTATGTATCCTTCCCGTTTTGGACTTATGAATGCAACGGGGGATCCAAGCCGGCACTTGGGGCATGTCCCTTTTTGATCCTCCAAAGATTTCCTATTACTTAAAGGCACGTCAACCGGGTCCGGCTCCCGGGCCCAGGGGCTTGCCCGACTCCCCGCCGAGGCGGACAAAGAATATGAGCAAGCCACCCTTCGCCTCCCCTCCCTAACCAGCTACAGGCCGACTCCTGGTTGTCCGGCTGAAGGGACCATGGGGTATGAAGGAACTTCGCACACAAAGGTTGGCCAACGCGCGCGGCAGCCGGACCGGCCCAAACGAGCTATGTTAATCCTAGCAACCAGCCCCTGCTGGCTCAACCTAGCCCTAGCCGGTTGACTCTAAGAGCCCGCTGGTTTTCCCCAAGGGTGAAGCCCCGCCCCTGTCCTAGATTGGCTCCCGACTGGTTGGCAGGAGGGGCGGAAGCCGGAAGGAATCCTGGCACGCAAACACAAGTCAAAAGGCAAAAGGCGAAAGAAGAGCCGGCACGCACTTTCTTTTTTAAGAGAAAATGGCATAAGTCATAACAATAAAAGGCCCACAGCCACGAGTTCATTACATATACACCCCCAGTGGATGGAATTCTAGTCTAAAACAAAAATGCAGGAAAGAAAGTCCTAAGTGATGGCAGCTTTGGGTCGGCCCTCCTCCGGTGCTGACGCCTCTGGAGCCGACGGTGCCGGCGCCTCCGAGGCCGGCGCCTCCGGGGCGGCTGAGGTAGAAGCCCTTGCCCCCGCATCCGAAGCCGGCTCGGACTCGGCATAGTCGTTGGTGTCGGACTCTCTATCGGCCGTCTCAGCGGCGCTCCCCTCCGGGTTGTCCAGGGCGAGCCCGTACCGGTCCTCCGGGACCCCCACGCTGTCCGCCCCACGCTCCGGGACGTACTCGTCCCACACAGCGAAGGACACGAGGTCGCTCGCCCTCACCAGCATCTCGTCGGCCACCGCCTCAAACTCCGCGTCGGCGCCGGCACGCTGGGCCGTGAGCAAACCCAAGTCCAGCTCGGGGTACCACGACTTGGCAATGCGGAGCGCCATGCCCGCGCCGGCACGTGCCGCGGAGGCCCTCTAGGCGTTCACCCGCGTGGTCCCGAACTCCAGCCACCTCGACAGCCGGTTCATGGAGCCCGGGTCCGCCGCGCCGGGCCAAAGGGTGCGAGCCAGCGCCATGCCGGCCGCTTGGAGCTGCCTCAGGGCGCGGACCACCTCCGACAGACGCGCTTCGGCAGCGATCGCCACCTCGTCCAGGGTCCAGGGGGCAAGCGGCCCAACGGCCTCTCCTCGCGCCCACCGGACCTCACGGTCGGCCTCCACGACTACCTCCATGACCTCCTGTGTGCCTGGGAAAAGCCGTAAGAAGAAGATAAGGGATGAGCAAGGAGGCAAGCCAAAAAACCCAGAAGGAAGGCGCGAGAAGAACAAGGCAACGGAAGCTTACTATGCAGCATCTGATCCACCTCATGCCCTTGCTCGTGCAACTGCACCTCCCTGGCTGACCAGTCCTGGCGCTGGCGCTCGTGCTCGTCGCGGGCCGCCTGCGCATCCTCATCCGCCTTGGCTAGCGCGGCGTCCTTGGCCTCCAGCCTCTCACGGAGAGCCTTCTCCCGCTCCTCCGCCTCCCGACGAAGGGCCGCCCCTTGGTCCGCCAACGCTTGGCGATGGGCCGCCTCATGGCCCTCCCGCTCTGCCTTCACCTGGTCCGCCTCCCCACGGAGCCGGTCGCGCTCTGTCGTCAGGAGTTCCCGCTCCTCGTAAAGGCGCACCACCTGGCGCCGGAGGAAGACCGTCTCGGCATGGGTAGCTGCATGAGAAGAAGCCGTTGTTGTCAAAAAGGATTCAGCCCGCCTCCAGGGCAGCCGGCCTGATTCCCGGGGGCTACACCTAGTGGATGTGCTTGCGCGCTCCCACTGAAAGATCGCAAGAGCACATACCTCGCAAGTCCGCGGACACGACGGCGAGCCGGTTTTCAGCTCCTCGGTACAACCCCAGTAGGGTGTTGTCCGTGGCCACCCGGGGGTCATGCGCTGCCTGCAAAACAATAAGAGTGCACAGCTTTAGGCTCGACCCGCCTGCGCCCCAGCTGGCTCGAACCTCGGGGGCTACACCCAGTGGGTGCGCTAGCACGTCCCCACTGGAAAAGACGGAAAACCGCTAATCAAGAGAAGGAGGAAAGAAGAAACTCACCGCGACCGCCTGCTCCAAGCTCACTAGCCGGTCGTTGGCGGCCCGAGCGTCTTGCGTCGCCTGGGCGCGACAAGCGGCAAACACTTCGACAACGGCGGCCATCGCCGCCCCGAGGGCGCTCGACGGTCTGCCAGGGGCCGGGCTCCCGGCTGCCGCCCAGGTCTGCTGCGGCCGGCCTCCGTCTGCGGGCCTTCCCTTGTTGGAGGCCGCGATGGGACCGGCCCCTCCTGTTGCCGTCGTGCCGGGGGCCGCCGTCGACGCGCTTGCGGCAGCCGTTTCCCCGGCCATCACAGCCCCCGCCTCCGGCACTCCGCCTCCGGCAGCTCCCGGCTGACTCGCCTTCGGTGCCGGCGCCTCTGGAGCCGATGCCTCCGGAACCGGCGCCTCCTAAGCTGGCACGTCCGGTGCCGGCACTTCCGGGACCGGTACCTCCGCGCCCGGCGGCACGTCGCCCGCCACCGGCTGGGCGGCGTCACGGTCCATGTCCGCCTCGTCCTCCGCGGCCTTCGCGCTCGCCTCCGCCCTTCGCCCGGAGCCGTGGTGGCCCTTCGAACTCTTCTCCCGGCTGCGGGGAAAGGCTCCCATGCTCCTCCAGCGGCCTCCCTGTTGGTTCCTCGGAGGAGGGGGGACGGCTCCCACGCTCCGCCAGCGGCCTCCCCGCTGGCTCCCCCTTGCCTCTCGCCGCTTCCTCCCATGGGTGGAGCTCCTCGACACGCCGCTCCCGCTCGGCCGCCTCGAGGTCGAGCCACGCCTGGCGCTCCCTCTCCTCGGCAGCCGTCGGCGGTGCCGCCCTCTTCGTCGCGCCACCCGGGGTCCTCCCCAGGGCGTGCGCCTCCCTGGTAACGATGAACTAAGGGACTGGGGGGAAGGCAGAACCGACCAAGGTGGAGGAGGAGATGGACTTACCCGGTGACGACGGGGACCGCCCTCTTCATGGGTCCCGCCTGGGTGACCTTCTACTTCTTGCCCCCGCCTCCGCGGCTGCCGCCCGGCTGCACGGTTGCCGCACGCTTGGGCGCTGGCTTGGTGGCGGCCGGCCTTTTCCCCTTGTCGTCCCCGTCCGGGCCTCCCCGGCTGGAGCCGCCGTCGGCTAGAGGTTGGCGCCTCCGCGGTGCCGTGACCTCGTCCTCCGAAGTCTTGGGCTTCCCCGGAGCCTCTACAAAACGCGACATCTCTGCCTCAGTGTCATCATCGCTCCAGTCCCGTAGGTGCGTCTGGGGAGGAGACTCACCCGTAGATTCGGCCTCTTCGGCCCCCTCCGTCTCCGTCTCCGCGTCGCCGGCTTCGGACGCGTCGGCTCAGTCGAGTTAGCGGGCTCCACGTTATCGGCGTCCTCAACCTCCTCGGGGTCCGACTCCGCCGTGTCAGGGGCCGACTCCCCGTAGTTCTGCAGCAACGAGAAAAGCTGTGGGCGGGCCCGGCGGCGCGCTATCAGACTAAAGGGGGGAGGGGTGCTGCCTCTAGAAGAAGATGGAAGCAAGGAGGCGGCTAGACACTGAACCCGCGGTGTCGGACGACTCCGGCTATACGGGGTTTTCCCCCATTGCCATTCGCCCTCCGCCATCTTCTCCGTTGAGATGGCGTTCACCCTCCTCGCCATGTAGGCCGGTTTCATCTCCTTGGTGGACAGCCGGCAAGGGTCATGGCGTCCCCCCATCTGGCAGATGAGGTGCGGTCAGTGCTGCAGCGGCTGCACCCGGCGTGCCACCATCGCGGCCAGCAGATCTGTGGCCTTCAGCCCCTTCAACCCGGTTATCACAAGCAAGCGCTCGTAAAGCCGGTCCGCCATCTCGGGCGCTGGAGGCGCAACCGCCCGCCAGTTCAGCATCGCGGTCGGCGGGTGGTTGGCGAAGTCGGGGAGGTTGATGTAGTCCTCCTCCGGCTTTGCGTTCTTCACGTAGAAGAATCCCCGCTGCCAGCGCTTCACTGACTCGTGCAGCGGGAAATCGGGAAGCCGGTCCCCTAGCGGATATGGATCGTGGCGCCTCCGCAGGCGGTCATCACCATCTGTTTCGTCACTGGACCCTTCGTCGTTTGTCGCTTGAGGAAGAAGAGCCGGCACCAGAGGTCAAGCCCCGGCTCAACCCCCAAGTACCCCTCGTAGAGGGTGACGAACGCCGCTAGCTGCAAGATGGCGTTGGGAGGAAGGTGGTGCGGCTGCAGGCCGAACCGCGTCAGGAAGCGGCGGAAGAAGGCGCTCGTCGGCAGCCCGAGCCCGCGGAGGAAGTGATCGGCGAAGACAACCACCTCACCCTCCCGCGGCGTCGGGGAGTTCTCTGGCCCGGCTGGGCGTGCCTCCAAGTGCTCCTCCGCCGGGAGCTTGCGGCGGTGGCGGAGGTGCACGATGAAGGTTTCATCCACGTCGCTGCCGTCCCATGCGCCCTTACCCGCCATGGTCTCCGAGGGGGCGTGCGGTCGCGACGACGGGCGCGGGAGCTCGGCGGTGGCCCGGGCTTTCTTCGGCGGCGGATGGCGGTGCAGCCTGCTCGCGTGCCCTGGCTTCCTGCTCTCTGCTCTTGCTCTCTCTCGTGGCGGGGGAAGGGAGACGATGAAGGCGATGCGACGGCAGGGGGGCGAACGGGCCGTTCTGCCTCCCCCCTCTCAACATTGAAACCCTACGCGGATGATCGTGGGGGCCGGATTCATTGCGCATGACCCCCGCGATTCTCGCGGCATGTGGGGCGGATATCGTGGCACTCGGAACGCCAACCGTCCGCCCCGCGCCGTAAAGGATCCCCGCACACAGGCCGATGATGCGGTCGCAGAGGGCCTCGCCCCGCCGACCGGTCTTTTCCGCCGCGTGGCGCGTCTCCTCTACCCGGTGAGGAACCCGAGGCAGCGCGCGAAGCGTCGGCCGACTATGGAGCCGACCGTCGCTTGTCGGCTTCGCTCGACTCTCAAGGCAGCCCGCGACGCAAGAACGATCTTCAAGCCAGCGAGGACCGCCACGGCTCGTCGGCGGGTCCTCCCCGGCTTCGGGGACTACTGACGGGGGGATGACCCTGGGGTAGACTCAAGCGCCCTTTTCCCAGCCTTATGACGCAATCAAAGGGCGGGCCGCCTTCCCCTACGGTCCGGCTACGCCCTGCCAGAAGCGGCCCGCCGACTACATCCCGCCGGTTACGACGTGCCGGCCGGCTGGGGGCGTTGCCGCCTGGCCCCCCAGCCGGCCGCGCATTGGATACCGTCGTCAGGGCATGCGTGGCAACAGTGGCCCCCATCCCGTCGGGGGTCAGCGCCGATATGACCACAGCGAAGGCCTGAGGGCCTTTGACCCTAGCGGATGGTGACCGGGCTTCCAACAATGTCGGCACGCCCCAACGACTCCATTACCTGCCCCGACATGGCTACAGGGTGGCCGGCCGTACCGCTGACCCCGGCCGGCCGCCGCAAGACGACACCACAAGGGGCGGCCCGTGCCGTGACGTGACCGGCATCGGGACCCGCCACGCGGGCCCCGCCGGTTCCTGACGGGACCCTTCAGCTGGTGGGACCTACCGGCGACAAGACCCCACAGCCGGCGGCCCCCACAGCCGGCCAGAGAGGCTGCCGGCTGGGCCCCCCTTTGACCTTCTATTTGTATTGTAATCCGGGGGGTTGGCCTATAAAACCCCCCGGGCCACCCCCATGCAAGGGGTCGGCTGATCTCTGAGTTCCCTCCACGTCGACTCCATACACACGCACGTAGGGAGGTAGAAGAGCAGGCTAGCTCCTTCTTCCTCCACGACCCATACAGCTCAAGGAGCGCCATTGTAACCCGACCATTGTCTCAACTAGACCAAGCAGGACTAGGGGTGTTACCTCCCACGGAGGGCCCCGAACCTGGGTACATCGTGTGTCCCCCACCGCTTGTGCCTAATCCCGCTCCCGGAGCCCGCCGGCGTCCTTCGTCCCCTTTCGATAAGCCTACCTATGGCATCTGTCGTGACGAAACCACGACAATAGGCATCTCATTGGTCCCGGTTCGTGGCTGGAACCAGGACTAAAGGACCACCTTTGGTACCGGTTCCTGACACGAACCGGGATCAATGGGTGTGGGCCAGGAGCGAGGCACATTCGACTCGGTTCGTGTCTGGAACCGGGACCAAAGGGGTCCGACGAACTGGGACCAATGCCCCACGTGGCCCACCCGGCCCCTGGCCTCACGAACCGGGACCGTTGCCTCGATTGGTTCCGGTTCGTGACTGAACCAGGACTAATGGGTTGGACTGGCCCGAACCAATGTCTTGTTTTCTACTAGTGACAACCAGACAACTGTGATGTGTATCTGCTCACCCTTGTAGTACAAATACATGTGTCCAAACAACAAGCATCAACTTTTCACTCCTGTAATGCAGGCTACCAAACTACACTAAAAACAGGCACATCCGTGATACGCGTTTGTAACAACAGTTCACGTTTTCTATCATCCATGTACATATGTGAAGGTTTTATGATATAACCAAGATTGTGATAAATGTGCTATCGCAGTGTGTTCCATGATGATAACCATCTTTTCGTCAGGGAAGAGCGCACTTCCAAATAAAAAATGATGCATCATGGAAGTGTTTTCGTCAAGGGTAACCGACATGGATCGCCGTTAAGCTATCGGGTGTGGGTTCTGGATCCGATACCCATTAACGACGTCGAGCAATGACGATCCGCCGCGTGTCGCTAGTTTGTTGATGTCCTGGACCAAGGGTACTCATCACGTCATCTCCGACTAGGTGGGACACACCAAAGATTGTCATGGCGATTCGCTGCTGGGCCATCTCTAGAAGGCCCAAGACGCCTATTAGGAATATTCCTGAAGCCTTGTCGCACAAGTCAATGAATCTTGTAAATCTTAGGCTTCTAGTACATTTTACTCCCTCCTTTTTCTATGGAAGGTGTATTTATTTTTTCAAAAGATAAATGAGGCCATGTTCGATCGAGTTTTTAGAAAAATATATTAACACCCACGATACAAAAACTATACCATATCATCCATCATCAAAAGTAGTTTCATACTTTATGTATTTGGTATTGTAGATGTTGTTAGTTTATTCTATAATCTTGATCAAACATTCAACTAGTTGACTTGCACGGAAAACAATACACCTTATATTGTGAAATGGAGGGAGGATAAACCAAGGCCCTGCTATTCGATATATCATTAGAACTCATACATATACAATCTTATGGTAGACATATGTACGTACTTTGTAGTATTCCCTGATACAATTAACACAAATTGAATTTAGCGTACTATCTCTTTAAGAGAGCCTAAACCTTGGTAAAAACCCGTGTCTATTGTTACCATCGTGTCAAGGTTATCATCTCGGGGCCCCCTATCCAAGATCTGCTCGATTTGACTCCATCACTTCTCATTCGAGAATAGAACCACACGTGAGTTCTTCGTTGGAACAAGTATTGCTCAACCAACAGACGATATGCGCCAATGAAACAAAGACATGTGGCACGACTCGATAATGGCCCATTTACTTAATTAAAAGATCGGTCCGGTCAAAGGCCAGCTTAAGACCTAGTTACTTCGTCAAAATTTAACCGGCCAACACATGGTAGGCCTCCTAACGACTTGCTTGCATATAGCCCCATTTACGACCCGTGTATGCAGCCATTTAGGACCTTCATGAAGTCAGCCCATTACGGATGTGTGGGCCATCCAATATGGTTCTAACCCATTAAGACTTTGGGCTTTGGGCCCATGTGTGGCCCCTGCTGTCATTCGGCCCATATGTGGTTAGTTGTGCCTCTTGGCCAATTAACGTCTCGTGATGCTTCTGTCCCATCTAGAACAAGTAGAGGCTTTTCGGCCCGTTAACTACCCGTGATCTCTTTGGTTCATTTTTGGCCCGTGGTATCTTTTGACTCGTTAAGACCCCGTGTCATTCTGGGCCCATTTCTGACCCTTGACTACTTATGGCCCGCTAACAATATGTTCTACCATTAGGCATTTTTGGCCTATGGTTTCTTTCAACTCGTTTAGAGCCCGTGTCGTCTTAGAGCCATTTCCAACACTTGATGATTTTTGGCTTGCTAACGCCTGTTCTTACATTGGGTCATTTTTGTCATATGGAATTTTTTGGCTCCCTTTGGGACATTTTAAGCCGGTGACAAATTTCGGCCCATTAACGAACTATTGTGATTGTGGAACATTTTAAACTCTTTACGAGTTTTGGCCCATAACGGGCTGTCATGTTTGCGGGTCGTTGTAAATTGTGATTACTTTCGGCCCTTTAACGACTCGTTAAATGTGTGGGTCATTGGCCCCTTATACTCTCAGCCCGTTTGTGGTCCATGTTGTGTTTTGGGCCTTCGTTTTAAGATGGTATTCGTCCCACAAGCTGTCAGTGTCAGGATATTGATGTGCTTGGTAGCCGATCTGCCAGTGAAGGAGGAGGCTGACAATGCGGAGGAGCCGGTGACAAAATGAGCGAGGAGGCACAGACAACTGGTCCGAGAGGGCAAAAATTGCACCGAATGCCACACCCAAACTTTTGTGATCGCATGCATTCAAAAACTAAGAACATCCACTTTATTTTAGTTGTGGTTGGCCGCTATAAAGTATGAACACCACACTTTTAATTTGCTCTCGTATTATTATGCATATAAAATAGACAATTGGATAACCGACCCGTATCCATGTCACTCGGACACGGTTGTAATCGAATACTGTGTCAATTTTAAGGGTTCCGCATTGGAGATGCCCTAAAATAGGAACGAGGGAGGGGATCGAGACCCACATTTGTAGTGTTTTTATTTCCTTTTCATTTCAAGAAAAGTTGCATTGAAATTGTAAACATTTTAAAGAAGGGTTTACTTGAAGCCCACATCCTAATCCAGTTTGGGCCGCTAGAAAAAGGAAGGTCAACTCTGTCCGCCTGTGTCGTCACTGCATCTCTCGGGGGCGAAGTAGATCTTACGGGACGTGAGGTCATAGACGAAGCGCGTGTCCACCTGCTGCATTGCGCCGATGATGGTGATGTGCTCGCTCGGCACCACGGCGAGGCAGATGTGGTGCTGAAGGAAGACGAAGAGCTGTTGCGGCCTGATCACGAGGTCCCTGTCCTCGTGCGCGCCCTCCCCGAAGTGCAGCGTCACGGTCGGCAGGTGCTCGAAGGCGGCCTGAGTCGCGCCGCTGAAGCAGAGGCGGTACCCGTGGCGCTTTACGAGCGGCAGCCCCAGTCTCTTGACGTGCTCCTCCACGGCGTGCTCCAGGACGTCGTACGCGAGCCGCGTCATCGTCGTCGTGCCCATCCCGGGATCGATCAGGCACCCGCCATACCACCTACCGCGTGACATGTGACGCCGGAACATTTCCCTCATTTCGCCGTGTCCGGGTGGCGCGACCAGGCGCTTCCCGGCGACACTGAGACCGAGGAGGCTGACAAAGTAGCCGCTGAACTCCGGGTTGGTCGTGTAGCCCATGTAGAGGATGTTGGTGCTCTTCATGTGGCCCGTTGCCGGGACGTCGGCGCCGAACCGGAGGAAGCCGTGCCTGTCTGGACGCCCGGGCCCGAAGAGGCAGTAGGAGAAGCGGCCGTCCTGCCCGTGCTGGTGGATTCGAGTCCAGATGAGGGACGGTCTCTGCTTCCCCAGGCCGAGGACGCCGGCGAGTAGTCCGTGGCTGTGGAACCCCGTGGCGGCGTGTGCACAGCCAATCACGACGCCACGAACCTCCGCGGCCGCGGCTGCGCCGCCATCGTTCGCGAAGGAGAAGGTCTCGTTGCCGAGCACACCGCTCGCGTGCGCGCCGTCGAGGCGGGTGGCCCGGAACTCGCACGCAGGGCTCGTGGATGGCTTATGACACAGGTTATTCCTGCGCAAGACGCGGCGGAACGACGACGAGATCTCCGGGTTGAAGGGCGGCGGCATCTGCGGGAACGGATGCGAGGTCGGTACGCACTGCATCCAGGTGAGGCTGCTGACCGTGTCCAGCACCAGGTCGTACGTGCGGCGGCCGCGGCCCGTCCCGACGGTGGTGGCTACGCTGTACGTGAGCCCTCTCGGCCCGTGGATGTGCGGCCGAAGGCCAGTGGTAGCTGCCTGCTCATTCAGGTGCAGGAAGTCGCCGCCGTCGACATGCATGGTGCCGTTCGAGCCTGCGTTAGGGACCAGACGCAGGCTGAAGCCTCCGCTGGGGCGTGGCTCGCCATCCTTAGCAGTGGCAGGCTGGAGGAACGTCGCGAGCGAGGCGAGCACCAGCGGGAGGAGGGCGAGAGCGCGCGTGTCAAGCTCCATGGTTGCAGCAACTTTGGTGGTTTGCATGAAACAAAGTCTTCGCTAGTATAGTACCTTTCGTACATGGAGAGTTAAATGTTGAGCGAGGGTTTGGCCGCACTAATTAATTGTGGTGCCAAAATCCATATCTTCATTTCATGTGCATATCTCCTAGAGTGTATGCATATCTTCGTTTAATGTGCACCGATTCATGTGAGTATACTGCAACATGTTTTTCTCTGCCTTGTAATTTGTATAGATAAAGTTAACGAGCACATATGACGTGCGTTGCAATGAAAAAATAATTAACTTGTCCATCGAAATGTATATGAATGCGACATGACAACATCCATACGGTGCCACTTTACGGCACCAGGGATTTGCACGCCGATGTTGAAATATACTACCCCATTTGTTAAAGTCTTAAAAATGAATTATTACTGCAAGATTGATGGACTTCGGAAGGATTAATTCATTAAACATAGGGTACCCCCTCGTAGCAACAATCCCAAGATCTACTTTTACTTACAAACCCGCTTAATTTATATTGATGCATGCATCCATGCAAATCCGACAATTTTATTTATTTAGAGACAATCAACCATGCTAGTCCAAATCCATTTAATTCTTTAGCTCCCTCAGTTCCTTTGTTCTTGAAGTGGCTTCCCAATTTCTACACAATTTAGAAATGTATATAAATTAATGTATTATGCAAACAGTCGGCGTGGGACTTTTCAATTAAATAATGAACCTAGTTTAAACACAAGCACATATACTAGATCAGCTGGTTGGACCCTTTGGGGTCACCAGTACCAATCCCACAAATCACAAATATTTTCCCCTACTTTTTACTCTGCAAAAGGGTGCAATGCAGACCCTCCTAACATATTTTATTTAACACACACGCACGCACGCACAGGTGCACTGTAGATCCTTCTAACATACTCCTACTTTATTTAATACTACCTCTGTCCATAAATATAAGACATTTTAGAGACTTGTATCAAGTCTCTAAAACGTCTTATATTTATGAACAGAGGGAGTATATATAGTCAATTTAAATGAGGTATAAAAAACATTTAATATTTCATAGCAATTAAGTAGGTTAATTAAGAGTCTAAGACTATGCCCTAAAAACTATATTAGTTAACATGAACGACTAATAACACGGTTGGAAACTAAGTATATTTTGGGTCAAATGACATATATAAATCATTTTAATACGAGTTTTGTAAAGTTATGGCATGTCCATTTTAACACCTTCTCTATAAATAATAAAGACCAAAGATCTAAACGGGCTGAAAACAGAGTGAACTGGACCTACCGCCGGTGAATGCAGAATAGTAACCAGCGCCCAGGTGCGCGTGACTGTGTCTACACAAGTTGGGCTGAAGCCCAACATATAGAGAGAAAGGAGAGGGACTTAATACTTGACCATGTGTTATTTAAAAAATATGAGGGGTCTTTTTATAAAACGTACGACGATGGACGAACATAAATGCTCCGTACTTTATTAATATGTATAGATAGATTTTTGAGCAAGAGTTTTGGGTTGCATTAATTATGTAGAGATAATTTCCGTTTTAGATTTCCATATCCCTTCACTCTTGCTCATTGAGGGGATACATACCAATAAACTGATGCAAACATGAATAGCATCGTAAAGCGAAAGCCATAACCAATAAGATCATTTTACTATAAGCGAGATACACTTTGCGCAGCTAAAGTTAAATGTTGAGTAAGGGTTTGTGAAAGCATAACATCTTTTTTGATGGTTTTAATCATTAATAACAACATATATTTTATTGGATTAATGTTTTCACCAAGTGTATCTTAGGAAAAAGTTCAATGATGGGTTGGCTAAAGGTCTATGTGAAGAACCTCCCCGTCATATCTATAATTTTTGATTATTTCATGCCAATATTCTACAACTTTTATATACTTTTGGTAACTTTTTATACTATTTTTGAGACTAACATATTGATCCAGTGCCCAGTGTCAGTTCCTGTTTGTTGCATGTTTTTTGTTTCGCAGAAAATCCATATCAAACAAAGTTCAAACAGGATAAAAACTTACGGAGTTTTTTTGGAATATATGTGAATTTTGGGAAGTGGAATCAACAGAAGGCAGTGCCCGAGGGGCCCACAAGCCTGCCCGACGCGCCCTGGGGGGTAGGGCGCGCCCTGAGGGCTTGTGGCTACCCCTTAGGTCGGTTGAAGCTGTCCTTCGTCCGCAAGAAAGATATTTTGATAAGAAAAATACCCTCAAAATTTCAGCCCGATCAGAGTTACTGATCTCCGGATATTTAAGAAACAGTCAAAGGCCAGAATCTGGGAGCGCAGAAACAGAAGGAAACAATGAGTGAGATCCAATCTCGGAGGGGCTCTCGCCCCTCCGCCGCCATTGAGGCCAAGCACCAGAGGGGAAACCCTCCTCCCATTTAGTGAGGAGGTCAAGGAAGAGGAAGAAGAAGGAGGGGGGCTCTCTTCCCCTCTCTCCCGGGGGCACCGAAACGCCGCCGGGGCCATCATCGTGACGACAATCTACTTCAACAACTCCGCCATCTTCACCAACACCTCCATCACCTTCCTCCATCTATCTACAACGGTCCACTCTCCCATAACCCGCTATACACCCTACTTGATCATGGTGCTTTATGCTTCATATTATCATCCAATGATGTGTTGCCATCCTATGATGTCTGAGTAGATCTATTTTGTCCCATTGGTTGATTGATGATCATGATTGGTTTGAGTTGCATGTTTTATTATTGGTGTTGTCCTATGGTGCTCTCTATGTCGTGCAAGCGTGAGAGATCCTCGCTGTAGGGTGTTGCAATGTGTTCATGATTTGCCTATGGTGGGTTGCTTGAGTGACAGAAGCATAAACCCGAGTAGGTGGGTTGTTGCATATGGGAGTAAAGAGGACTTGATACCTTATAATGCTATGGTTGGGTATTACCTTAATGATCTTTAGTAGTTGCAGATGCTTGCTAGAGTTTCAATCATAAGTGCATATGACCCAAGTAGAGAAAGTATGTTAGCTTATGCCTCTCCCTCATATAAAATTGCAATAATGATTACCGGTCTAGTTATCGATTGCATAGGGACAATTCCGCAACTCCTACCACAACTTTTCCACACTCGTTAAACTAACTTAGTTGTTTCTCTATCTTAGCAGCCCCTTGTTTTTATTTACGTGCTCTTTATTATCTTGCAAACCTATCCTATCACACCTACAAAGTACTTCTAGTTTCATACGTGTTCTAGGTAAAGCGAACGTTAAGCCTGTGTAGAGTTGTATCGGTGGTCGATAGAACTTGAGGGAATATTTGTTCTACCTTTAGCTCCTCGTTGGGTTCGACACTCTTACTTATCGAAAGAGGCTGCAACTGATCCCCTATACTTGTGGGTTATCACCATGCTTCAAGATTAAGGACTCTACATTTTACATTTTGTGAGAAATCACTTTTAAGTCCACAGAAAATCCAATAATATTAAAAGAAGATGAGGTATTTATGATTATCTGGTTGCTCAAGTGGTTAGTGATCAGTCATCAAAAAAACTCACCCACTTTCCCACAAAAACCCTCTATGCAAATCCAAAAGTCAAAATTCGGTGACACCAACAATTCCCATTCGGATCCATCGAGTTTTACCCTAGATAAAAATCCAGCCAAACCCTAGTATCTCGGTACTACCAAGTTTGCATTCGGTGCACCCGAGAATCAGTGACCAACTTTGTGTTAACCAATTTCTTAAAGCCAGTCCCACTGAGTTTAAGGAATAGGTGACACCAAGATTTGGAAACTGCCTAGGTCACCCGTATTGGTACCACAAAGATTTAAATATCGGTCTCACTGAAGAGGCCAAAGTTGCCACATTTTGCACTAGTCGGTGCAACCGAGTTTTTACTCTGGTTTCATCGAGTTGGGAAATAATGTTGTAACAGTTGGATTTTTGGAGATGCCTATATATAGCCCTTCACTACATCCCACTCGCAAGTGAAGCACTCAGAACACACACACACTTGCCATATCCAATTTTCTAAGAGAGAACCACCTACCCTTGTGTTGAGGTCAAGATCATATGAATATGGATTTCTAGCCTTGCCAAGTTGCTTTCCATCCAATCAATCTCTTCTACCCATGCCAAATCTGTGAGAGAGTGATTGAGTGTTGAGGAGACTATCTTTTGAAGCACAAGAGCAAGGAGTTCATCATACTACCACATCTATTACCTTTTGGAAGGTGGTGCCTCCTAGATTGGTTAGGTGTTGCTTGGGAACCTCCTTCTTCCTGATTGTGGAGTTGAACCAAGAAGTTTGTAAGGGAAAGAAGATAGCCTAGCTACTTCGTGAAGATCTACCGCGCGTAAGGATAGTCCTCCATTGACGTAGGCCATCATGAAATAGACAAGGTTGCTACTTCGTGGACCCTTCGTGGGTGGAGCCCTCTATGGACTCTCACGAGCGTTACCTTTCGTGGGTTGAAGTATCCATAAACGTGGATGTACGATAGCGCCACCTATCGGAACCATGGAAAGAATCTTCATATCTTCAAATTGCGTTTGATCTTCTTATCCCTATCCTCTTACATATGATTGTCTTTACTTTCCGTTGCAAAACTCGTAGACATGCGTGTGTAGGGTGAACTTGATTTGCTAGAATTGCTAAAATCTACCAACCAACTAACTTGGAAAAATGTTAGGTTTTTATTTGGTCAAGTAGTCTAATCACCCCCTCTAGACCTACATTCGATCCTACAGTTTGGCCACATTAACTATGTAGCAAACATTCATTATTATATTTTTATATATCTTGCGCAACATGAATTAGCTCATGCCGTCATGAATTAAAGAATAACGTTAAAATCCACTTCTGTAAGTGCTTATCAAAGCTGGGTAGCGTGCACGTATTTCCTTGTGATAAGGGTCGAGCAGGCATAGTACATATGTCGTGGTCTTGCCATGCTCATTGAAGTTGAATTCGATTGTCTCAAAAAGCATGTAATCGATTTAGGGCAGATGCATGACATCGAAGAGCCGTCCTCCACCAGGCACTAGCTCGACAAAAGAGCCGAAAGTGAAGGTATGGCTCCGCGTGAACTCACACGACTCATTTGGATCTCTGCCCTAGATTTGGTTTTCGACTAGCATAGCCTGTTCTTGGAACGCAAGTCGATAGTTCACAAAATTGTCAGGTCCCTCGGTAGGGTGCTCAACGCTATTGGAAGTACCAGGACGAAGACCACACACACACACCAGTTACCTAGCTTCGGGCCTTCGAAGAATAATACCCTACATCATGCTTCTTTTTTCTATTCATGCTGGAGGTATGCCTCGTGCAAGGGAATACAATGATGTAGACGAGATCACTACCAAGAGTTGGTCTATCTAAGAACAGATTGATATGTGAGCCCCCTAGCCTCCCCTTACATACATGGTGGAGGCTAGGGTTTTACAGATGGTGATGCGATCTAGGTGTCTGCCGCTGCAACTTGGAGAATAAGATGGTCATCACATGCATATCACCTTCTTTAGGCTCCTCTCTGTCCTTGGGCCTTATGACAGGTATTTTGCCGAGCTCCCCTTGGTGAGCCTCCCCCGGTGTATGACTCCATCAATAAGAACACAACCGGCTTGTCCTTAACAAACATAAGGATTGGGCGAGTTGCTGCACTCTATTACTTTCGTTTCTATTTAGCTTGTTATAAATTATCTTGTTATCAAACAACCCATCTAATTATCTTCACAACATTTCAGTGAAACCTTGCTGAAAACTACTTGTTAGCGCCTTATGCTTTTCATTGCGTTCGACGCTCTTACTTATAAATAAGGCTACGATTGAACCTCTATACTTGTGGGTTAGTAGCGGAGACTAAAAGTATATTGATAAGTCTCTCTCCACTTAAAAGCACCTATAAAGTTTGATAGCAAATCATTTCGAGATTGATATCTTTTGAACAAAAAATCTGTTTTTGATATTTTTATATATTTGAATTCAGGACGATAAGACCTTTAAAACAAGACTGATCTTGGATATATTTTGAATAGTTTGGATTTTACAGTTTTCTTATTTAATTTCAAAACCGATTTCACTCGGTGCAAAACAAATGATTTAACTCCTTTAGAATTGATTTCGCTCAATGCCCAAAAGCAATTTCTATTATTTTAAAAACTTGATTTCAATCAATTAAAAAAATGTCAATTCAAAAAAGAAATTCCCTCGTTTCATAAAACAAATTTCGCTCATTTAAAAAGGTTTGAAATAATCAGTTTCACATGTTTAAATAACTAGTTTCAAAATTTTGAAATAAAAGGTTTCACGAATTTCACACCAGAGTATGTGCCATGTTTATGAAATAGAGATTTAACTTATTTCGAAAAATTGGTTTCACCAAATCCAAAAACTTATTCCACCTATTCCACAAAACTTATTTCACTTTTTCGGGAAAACATTCACTTATTTCAAGATATCAGTTAATTTTTTTCACTCGTTTCAAAAATAGATTCAGCTAGTTTGATGAAATAAATAGAAATACTCAGCTTCACATTTTTTAAATAACTAGATTCATAATTTTGAAATAACATAGTGAAATATGTTTGAAATGTCAGAAAAACAGATTTCACTCATTTGAAAAAAATGATTTTATTCAATTCAAAAAGCTTATTTCACCTATTTTAGAAAACCGATTTCAGTCATTCAAATAATGTAATTTTAAAATGTTTGAATGTATTCAAGAATGATCTCGTTCTAGAGGTCTTAGCTTTAGGAGTTCAAATCCAACAAAAATTTCAAAGACGACATTGTGGTTTAAAAGATATGGTGGATTTAAATTAGCATAGCTTATGAATTTGTTGTGTGGGAGAGGAGAGGAAGAGAGGGTTTATTTTGTTTGGCATGCATGCATGTGGAGGAAATAGATACAGATAGGGCACATATGTGGGCATCTATCTTTTTTGATCGAAACTGGCAGGAGTTCTGCCTTTTTCATTATAGTAGGGGGGAAATCTGGGACGCGGCGTTTCGGCTCTCGGGTGCATCTGCATCCGCGCTCACGAAAAAAATCAAAACAAATACTAGAAAAATTCAAAAAATTCCAAATTGTTTTTGTGTAGTACATATTTTGATGCGTGAGGTTCGCTCCAAATTTCAACTTATTTGGACATTTGAGGAGCTCTCAGCAAAAAAGACAAATCGGGGTCTGAAAAAAAGGTTTACTGTTCACCAATTTTTTTGACCCGATTTGTCGTTTTTGTTGAGAGCTATTCGGATGTCCAAATAAGTTGAAATTTGGAGCGGACCTCACGCATTAAAATGTGTGTCACACAAAGAAATTTGGAATTTTTTGAATTTTTCTAGTATTTTTTTTATTTTTTCCGTCGGCAGGTGCAGATAAGCCTGGGCTCAGAAACGAATTTTCCGGAAATCCGTACAAAGTTTATTAGAGAGGGACAAACAGAGGTAGGGGGAAAGCAGGGTACATCGGTAGTCTAGGACTGCTAAACAGCTCCACTACTCAGAGCGTCCACTACTCCCATGCCTCCGAAAGGAGGATAATATCATCTCTCACTCTAACAAGTGCATCCATAGTAGATTGTGCAGTATCCTTAAAGATCCTTCTATTTCTCTCAAACCAAATATTCCACGCAGTGTAAACAGCCGCAGTGCATTCATCCACCTAACGTTCTTTTTTCTTCAGTTTTGCCACTTTGTTCCACCAAGAGGAGATAGAGGTTGCGTCCAGTGCAGCCCGAGCTGCGAGTGGGTAGAATGGGTTTGTCTTGAGCCAGATCTCTTTGGCAAAAGGGCAGTCGAGGACCAAGTGATGCGCGGATTCCAGCACTTGATCACATCCAACACACAAATCATTGTGGTCCCAATTCCTTGCTTGCAGCGGTCAGTAGTCCAAATCCTATTTTTAAGGAGAATCCAGATAAAGAACTTGATTTTCTTTCCCGCTTTGATTTTCCACACCTGTTTGCAGATGTGGCTATGGAATGCGAGCCAAGAACTGAACTTGGTAAGCAGATTTGGCCGAGTACTGTCCGCTGGTCGTTAGCTTCCAAGAAATTGTGTGAGGCCTAGGAAGCAAAGAAATATTCTGCACTCTCATCCAAAGATTAATGAAGGAATCCATCAGCTCAGCAGAATTGATATTCTATAAACCTCTCATCCTTCCACCAAGGGCCTGACTGACGGAGAGTCTTTTGGATCTTGCCATCCGAAAAAGCTCAGGGGCTAGATCTTTTGGAGCTTGTCCATCTAACAATCTATGGTTCCAGAAATTCACCAAATGACCATCTCCCAACGAAATAGAAGTGCAGGCCGCAAAGAGATTAAGGTCAGTTTGATTCCAAGGCACCGGAGTCCCCTTCCATGGCCTGTCCAGATTATCCCATTCATACCACGGCCAGCGAAGTCGAAGAGACCGACTGAAGGCAGTGATATCCTTGATGCCCAGGCCACCCACGCTTAATGGTGCACAGATTCTCTTCCACTTGACAAGACATTTCCCGCCATGTGCTTCCTCATCGGTGTTCCAGAGAAAATTTCTCCTTAACTTATCAAATTTCTTAGTGAACCAGCTGTTGGGGGAAAAAGAAGTGAGAAAGTAGGTGATGGTGGCAGTGAGAACCGAGTTGATCATGTCTAGGCGGCCCGTTCTATTCATGAGCTTTCCTTTCCAAATAGATAACTTGCTTGAACCCTTGTCCAAAATCGGTTGAAGATCGATTCTCCTCAGATTTCTTAACAACAGGGGGAGCCCCAAGTACTTGCAAGGGAAATAACACACAGAGCCCCCAAAATTGGATAACAAACTCTGCACATCAATATGCTGACACTGGATAGGGTAGAGCACACATTTGGTGGGGTTGATAGTAAGACCCGAGACACTACCAAAGACCTCAAGAATTCTGATAATGGCCTCAATCTGCTGGCAATCAGGAGTGGCAAAAATTGCCGCGTCATCCGCGTATAGACTGGCCCTCATTCTGGCTGCATTCCACGGGATGGGCTCAAGTATACCTTGAGTTGTTGCAGTTTCCAGAATTCTGAGAAGCGGATCCATAGCCAAGATAAATAACATTGGTGACAGCGGGTCCCCTTGATGCAATCCTTTTCTGTGGGCAAAAGCTGGTCCGGGCAAGCCGTTGAGAAGCACACGAGAGGTCGAGGAAGCTAGCAGCAAACTGATGATGTCTCTCCATCTCTGCCCAAAACCATAAGCCTTCATAACATCAAACAGATATGGCCACCCAACAGTGTCAAAAGCCTTCGCGAAGTCGAGTTAAGAAATATCAAAGGAGTATTTCGTTTGTGTGCATCTCTGATGGTGTTCTGAACATAGTAGGCCTCTATCTTGATTTGACTTAATCTCATATACGAAGTGTGGGCTTAAAATACAAAGATACACAAATGAAGTGGACCTACAGCCGCATGAATCCCGAAGCAACTATGTGGTAGATGCTTTGCCACCATGCACCACTTCCCCTTATTTTCAGGGTGGGCCCCTCCTCCCGCTAATCCAAACCTACGAACTAATCGCCTACGTAGTGGGGTGAGAGCCATATGTGTGATGTGTCTATCAATAATGCTACACCTACGTACATCTACGAACAGTTTTACATAAACTACCTAACTAACCCTCTCTCATTTTCAGGAGGGTGGGCCCCAGTCAAAACTCTCCAAGTTGTTGCTTACATTAATCACGTAGAAGATTAGTAGATGTAACATTAGGCTACTCATAGGGAGAGTATCCTATAGTAATATCATGCATATGATACTATTGTATGATACTACCTTCATAATACATAGTATCATAAACTATTATCATAGGTGATCTCATTTATTGACATGCAAGCCACATAGTAGTATAGCATTTAACATGATACTGTATCTACCTATGTTACTCTAAGTCTTTCTCTTTTCTTTAATAATATGCCACATAGGCATGTTTGCTAGTCCCAAGTATATGATACTCCTTCCGGTCCTTTTTAGTTTGCATATAAGCCTTTACTTTGACCAAACTTACAGGAAAAGTATCAACATTCACAATGCAAAATCAATATTGTTAGATTCATTATGAGATGTAGTTTCATAGTATATGTATTTGTTATTATAGATGTTTATACTTTTTACTATTTATTTGGTCAAAGTTTGTAAAGTTTGACTTGACAAAAATCTAATACACGGAGTATAAAGGACCGGAGGGAGTACTACATATGATACCCCACTATGGCCAGCCTTACCCTATGTCTACTCTTCTTTATTTCTTTTTCATTTGGTAGATAGTTGATAACATATAATTCAACGATAAACTACATTGGAATTAGAAAGTTTTTAAATTAAGGGTTTACTGCAAAAGAAGGCAGGTTAATGCTGTCCGCCGGTGTCGTCACTGCATCTCTCAGGGGCGAAGTGGATCTTGCCGGCAGTGATGTCATAGACGAAGCGCGTGTCCACCTGCTGCATCGCGCCGATGATGGTAATGTGCTCGCTCGGCACCACGGTGAGGCAAATGTCATGCTGAACAAAGACGAAGAGCTGTTGCGGCCTGATCACGAGCCCCCCGCCCTCCTCAAAGCGAACCGTCACCGTCGGCAGATGCTCGAAGGCGGCGGCCTGAGTCGCACCGCCGAAGCAAAGGCGGTACCCGTCACGCTTCACGAGCGGCAGCCCGAGTCTCCTGACGTGCTCCTCCACGGCGTGCTCCAGGACGTGGTATACGGGCTGTATTATCGCTGTCGTGCCCGTCCCGGGATCGATGAGGCACCCGCCGTACCACCTACCGTCGTGCGACCTGTGGCGCCGGAACAATACGCTCATTTGGCGCTGTCCTGGTGGCGGCACCAGGGCCTTCTCGCCGACGCTGACACCGAAGACGCTGACGAAATAGCCGCTGAAGTCCGGGCTGGACGTGTATTGCATGTAGAGGATCTTGGTGCTCTTCATGTGGTTCGTGGCCGGGACGTCGGCGCCGAAACGGAGGAAGCCGTGCCTGTCCGGACGTCCGGGCCCGAAGAGACAGTAGGAGAAGCGGCCGTCCTGCCCGTTCTGGTGGAGCCGAGTCCAGATGAGCGACGGTCTCAGCTTCCCCAGGCCGAGGACGCCGGCGAGTACTCCATGGCTGTGGAACCCCGTGGCAATGCGTGCGCAGCCAAAAACGAGGCCACGAACCTCCGCGGCCACGGCGGCGCCGCCATCGTTCGCGAAGGCGAAGGTCTCGTTACCGAGCACACCGCTCGCGTGCGCGCCGTCGAGGCGGGTGGCCCGGAACCCGCACGCGTCGCGTGTGGATGGCATATGACACAGGGAGCTCCTGCGCGAGACGCGACTGAACGACGGCGAGATCTCCGGGTTGAAGGGCGGCGGCATCTGTGGGAAGGGATGCGCAATCGGCACGCACTGCATCCACGTGAGGCTGCTGACCGTGTCCAGCACCAGGTCGTACGTGCGGCGGCCGCGGCCCGTCCCGACGGTGGTGGCCACGCTGTACGTGAGCCCTCTTGGTCCGTGGATGTGCGGCCGAAGCGCAGTGGTGGCTGCTTGCTCGTTTACGTGCAGGAAGCCGCTGCCGTCGACATGCATGGTGCTGTTCCAGCCGGCGCTGGGGATCAGGCGCAGGCTGAAGCCTCCGCTGGGATGTGGCGTGCCATCCTTTGCAGCGGCAGGCTGGAGGAACGTCGCGAGGGAGGCGAGCACCAGCGGGAGGAGGGCGAGAGCGCGTGTGTCAAGCTCCATGGTTGCAGCAACGCTGTCACACACTAGCTAGAGAACCTAACTTTGGTGGTTTGCATGAAACAATGTCCTCGCTAGTACCTTTTGTACTGTACATGGAGAGTTAAAAGTTGAGCGAGGTTTTGGCTGCACTAACTGTTGTGCCAAAATCCATATCTTCATTCAATGATTCTATGTAGTAGTATATCTTCTTTTAATGTGCACCGATTCATGTGAGTATACTGCAATATGTTGTTGAGCAAGAGTTTTGGGCTGCATTAATTATGTAGAGAAACTATCTTTTCTAGATTTGCATATCCCTTCACACTCACTCATGTACACTACTAGAATCGCCATTTTGGGCGAGTTCCAAACAAATTCAAGAGCCTATATGACTCAGCAAACTCGGTGAAATCTTCGTCGAGTGCCAAAGTCGACGCAACGTACTCGGTTCGACGGGCCCCAACAATGATTGATACTACCGAGTTCTTTCTATCGCGAACTTGATTATTAGAATAAGGGTCCTCATATTGCCCACACGTGTGGGTGTTAAGGGTTTATTTGCTACACGTTTCGTGTGATATGTAAGAGAAACAGCTCGCATGCCTACACTAGTAGAAAATAGGGCTTTGGTTGATGTCAGGATAAGGGCATTAATCTCGGTTCACTTACGATCCCGGATCAAAGGTTGCCTCAGTCCCGTTTCGTGAGGCCAGGGCGCCGGTCGGGCCTCGGGGGCCATTGGTCCCGGTTCGTCTGACACTTTTGGTCCCG
Organism: Hordeum marinum; assembly: GCA_022496015.1. Lineage (NCBI taxonomy): Eukaryota > Viridiplantae > Streptophyta > Magnoliopsida > Poales > Poaceae > Hordeum > Hordeum marinum. The sequence goes on from CM039676.1 coordinate 504,806,496, forward strand.
GTTCCAGGCACAAACCGGGACCAATGGGCCTCGCTCCTGGCCCCGCTCCTTTAGTCCTGATTGGTAGCTAGAACCCAAAATGTCTAGATGGCGCAAACTGCCATCTTCATGGTTCCTACCTGCTCCTCTTGTATGTCTTTCCTACAAAGGATAAAAAAAGTCGCGGGTGAATTCATGCACTCATAGACAATGAAAAAAACAATAATAATTATATGAAGCATCATTGCAAAAAACAACCGTAGGATTTTAGTGTTATAAAAAACAGGGCATGTTCAGAAAAATGCCACATCATGTTCTAATTAGAATATGTGATCTGTCCAACATGATAAAACATCAATGCCACTCTGACCCACCATGCAACATGTATCAATCTCCTCAAGCCGCAGACCATGAAGTATATTTTTTGGAGAAGGGCCATATGCATCATCTGGCCACAAGGCAAAAGTTTAGTATGTCGAGACGTCCAATTATTAGGAGCAGCACATCCACGGATGGGTACACAAAAGTCATTTTTGTAGAAAGGACTGCACTAGTTTTCTTTCTTTTTCTTCGCTTCTCTGGTTAATTTTGGTGTTCTCAGAATATGCGAGCAAATGTAATATTCCTGTGCAAAAACTACAGTGTTATCCATATGAAGTTCATCCACAACCATATGCATGATGAGTTGTGGCAATTGGGGGCGAACGTAGGCACAATATAGTAGTGGCAAACCAGGATATAGCTTCCATTCGTTTCCCATAACTGTACATTTAAATTTCCATGGATTGACAGTAGTGACCACAATTCACATGCAATACACTATCTAAAAACTGCAAATACACTAGGAATCCTACTTGCTTGAATCTGGCTGCATAGCAAATGGAGTACTAACAAATGAATGTGAAGTACAAGCACTAAACTAACAGCCAAGTTCTTCTCCAGGTTCTGCATATTGAAGTCTAACAAGAAGGCATAACAAATACATAATATGCCTAAAAATGGATAGCTTTAGTGTATTATATGAACTTCATAATCCCGTGCATGGCAACAACCACCAGGACACCACCCAAGGAGGCTCGGGAGGTGGCTGAGATGACCGGATCAATGGTAAGAGAATTCAAGAGAATATAAACACAATGATAAAAACAATTTAAATGTAAATTTGTGTATATTCACAAACTAAAGGTCAGTACCAGCAATTGTTTTTGTCTGTTCAGCGACAACTTCCATGGTTGATCCAGCTTCTCGCTGCTCAAGAGTCTCACAAACACATTTAATGACCTTCAAGCCCTTGAGTGAGTGCATATGCAACTTTCTCGCCAACAAACTGTCATAGAAAACTCTAGATCAGTCAAATAATTGCAATATTTTCTTTAGAAAACAATATCAACTGCAGTGCATTATCCACAAAATAGTGCGGGAAATCCCCTTTAGACCATGATCAATTACTTCACAATTTGGTTACACTGGAAGAGCATTAAAAGAAAGCTGAGTCTTAACTAGTTAACTACATTATAGGTTTATCTTACAATAGTAGTATATCACAGTTTGGTTGTTCACTCTATTTGAGAATGGAAATGTGCCTGATTTACGAATACATGGTATGATGTGAACAGATATGAACTGCAGCATACCTCACTTGATTCTCCCAACAAGCTGAATGACCCAGGGAACACCAAGGTTGGCAAGCATCTCAACACCACATCAGCAACAGATTTTGAACCAACATATAAGTTGAATGGGGAATGAACCAAACAGAAACTAATGCACATAAAAATTGAAGGAACAAATCTAAAACCAATACTGAATGTGTAAAGAAATTGATGGGAAAATGGCTTGGAAGTTGCCTGATATCTTGGCGCCACACTTCCTACAGTATGCAATATGATAGAAATGATAATGCATCTCACAACTGTGTCGAAAACTAAGTAGTACAAGTAGCTTTGCCTAAGAACCACCAAATAAAACAACAGGTCCGATGATAAATTACATGAGTCACTTGTTTAGTATGCAGACAAGATTTGGAAAAAATAAGCGCATGGTCACCATGTTATAATGACCATTATGCTAGGCGGCGCCCCACCCACGAGGAAACACAACAACAATCCTTCTAATAAGTTCATGCTACAACTGCAAGGATCACTAAGCAGTCAAAGAGCAACAATCCCCAACTTCTCGATGGCTCAATATAACACAATTAAAGGCAGCTGGATAACAATTTTACTGTGCATTCAACTAGTAGCAAAAAAAATGTTAGTTCCGCTGAATACAAAAACAGCATGTAGGAAAACCGGAGGGGATCTACTTCTGTTATAAGAGCTTCATTTTCTGACGATGAAGTATATTTAAACCTGGTAAGTAAATATAATTTATAATCTAGCAGCTAAGCATGTTTAAAAACCATGAGCTAAGTACATGTAACCTGTCAACGGAGCATGTTTAAATCTCTTAAAAAAAGCATTTTTGAAACTTGGCAACTAAGAATTTATAATCTGGCCATTAAATGATTGTAATCTGACAATGAAGTGTTTGAAATTAGGCGACTAGGCAATTTTCAAACTTAACAATGAAGTGCTTAATTTGATGAATGCAGATATCACATGCATCAGAAAGAAAAGTCAGAAGGAGAAAAGAGAGCAAAAAGGAACCATCAGGGATGAAAAGCAACAGAGACAAAGTTATGGATTGGAAGCATTTTTTTTTTCTCATGCACAACGTTTTGCCCTAGACTTCCCCAAAGAAACCCAAAGAAACGTTTGCCGTAGGCGGGCCCAGCAGAGACATATCTTTATTAGGGCTACGACCGCCGACTACTACTCTGGACGCTGGTTAGCGTTCGCTAAAACACGATTACGGGTTGCAATTAGCAGCAGGCGCACGGCAAGTCGTGCATGCGGCGCCGCTACATAGTAGCATCCAACTCTGATTCACGTGCGCAAGCGTAGAGTCTCGCAATTCGAAAGCAACTCTGACGTCCATCCAACCCAACCCTTGGGGAAGATATCACCCCTCGAAAAAGTGAAAACCACAACATATAAGATCTCACGGCGAGAGCCCTCGTCCTCCACGTTCACTAGCATATGGCGACGGGCCACGCCGATCTCATCAGCGACCTCCCCGATGACGTGCTCGGCACCATCGTCTCCCTTCTTCACACCAGGGACGGATGCCGCACGCAGGCGCTCTCACGCCGGTGGCGCCCCATCTGGCGGTCCGCGCCGCTCAACCTCGACGCCGGCGGCCATAGCCTGCCCGAGCAGACCGTCTCCCTCATCCTGTCCGGCCACCTCGGTCCTGTACGCCGCATCTCCATCTTTATGATCAAATCCGTCCCCACCCGCTATGACCACCGCACTGGGCACCGGATCGTCGACGACGCCGGCGATGGCAGGGTCAACCTTTGGGTCGGCTCCCGGGACCTCGCCCACCTTGAGGAGCTCCGGCTTAGCTACGACTACAACACCCACAACAGTACCCTGCCACCGTCCGTGTTCAGCTACGCGCCCGCGCTACGCGTGGCCTCTTTCGGCCGCTGCCGTCTGCCGCCCAACCTGACCGTAGACTTCCCGCTCCTCCAGCAGCTCACCCTGTGGATGGTCAACCTAACGGAGGAGTCTCTGAACGCCGTGCTCTCCGGCTGCCCTGCGTTGGAGAGCCTTGGGATGACTGAGATTATGGGCGTTGTCTGCCTCCGCATCAGGTCCCCGACTCTCAGGAGCATCTGCTTCCGTCACTCTAGCTATTTACCTCCCCAAGAGCTAGTCATCGAGGACGCCCCTTGCCTTGAAAGGGCAAGGTTGCAGCCATTTGGCACAGGTTATAGTGTGGTGACCTTCCGGGTAATCCATGCTCCTAAGTTGGAGATATTTTCTCAGGTATATTTGCAATCCTAATTTTTTATTCGCCGCATGGATTAATATATACAGATTACTAATCCCTAAATAAATAAATTCGTTTTATATTCTGTCTTTTTAGGTAATGAACTCAGTTAGGTTTACAACCACAATGCACACGGTGAAGGCTTTAGAACTTGAAGGTGTCGGTCATGATTTGGACGCGGCTCTAGACGTAAGCTTCCTCAAATTCTTCCCCCGCTTGGAGAGGCTTTATATTCATGTGAGTTTTCATATTTGCTATGTTGCTTAAAATGTTAAGATGTCATGTTGCCAATTATTAGCAATTGTCTTTATATTTTTTTATTTATTCCAATGTCCAGTTAGACTCGGAGAGCTGGTTCTCTCGTGCATTGTCTAAAAGTGTGAGGACGTATGTCACACTAGATGATCCAATTGAATGTCTTGAGCACTGTCTAAAAAAAGTGGCGTTGAAGACCTACAATGGGAAAGGCCCATGGGTTGACTTTGCGAGCTTTTTTATTTTGAATGCCAAAGTGCTAGAGAGAATGGAAATTGGACTTAATGGCAACGACGACGATGAATGGATGGCTAACCAAAAAAGAAAGCTACGAATTGAAGATAGAGCTTCTTGGGATGCTCAGTTTGAATTCAAAAGGACTTCTTCTAGCTTCTCGGTGGGAATCAATCTCCATGATATGTCGAGGGCAGATCCTTTTTACAACTTCTTTCCTGGATACGTTACGCTTTGAGAAGATATCATTGCACTTCCTTAAACCTAATATCTTATTTGCAGTGTAAATACTAAAGTTACCTCACCATTTTAATCCTTTACCGCTACAGTGTAATATATTTTCATGCAACAATGAAAAGGGAGATTTTGTAGAACAGTCGTCAGGATGTGTAAAAGGACATCATGCTTTGAATCATGAATTCACAAAGGTGTTGTGTAGAGAGGACATGTAAAGGGCTTTCTCTATAATTTACTTTGCACGTGAATGCAATTCCAATGTTTTGTTCGTTTTCCAGATCTTAATGGCTTGATTTTTTCTCCATCCTTTTGTATGTATAGGATGGTCACACTAACAACTACTTATTATACACATGCTCATTTTTAATTATATGGAGTTTTTACATATCCTACTTGGATAGTGCAATAGTATCCATAGTGTGCGAGTTTAAAATAATATGACTAGAAAATTGTAGTCCATATGTTTAAGTAAGGTGATGAATGAACATTGAATAAAAGGTTTAGAAATGAGTTCTGATTTATGCAAATTAACAGAACCTATAGAAAAATGGGACGAGAGAAAGCACGTCGAAACAATTCCATGTCTAGAAAGTGGTCCCACCACGAGTCTAAACCTCTTCATTGTTTTGAACGATGATCCTATGCACCAAAACAATGGTGTGGTGTATCAGAGACATTCACAAGGACCCCACATACAAATATGTGAAGAATATGACCCTCCCTCCCCGCGCACGCCTCCATCAACATGGGCCTAGGAAGGGGTGTTTTGTTTTGTTTCTCAAGACTTTTCTTATGTAGTGAACCTGTTGTTCCCATATGCTATTCTCTTTGATTCACGATACTGTACAAAACTCGAAGTGAGATTTATTGGTACCCCCGTGAAACAACTTTTGGGCACTCTATCTATTATGCCCGTTAACGTATTTTCTCCCGTTTCTCGTTCCCGTGTTTGGCATCCCCGTGAACAAGTCATGTTGTGTCTATCCAAATGATGATGGATGCCCTCACACTGAGAAGGAGCTAAGAATATCACTACATTGTCGGAGCTGCAAATCCTAGTCTATAGCTATCAAGTCCCTTGTCACAATTTACTGATGCACCTGAGGGCCACTTCTTTTGCAAGATTCTCTCACAATCAGACCCCTTGCCAACGTCTCCCGAATCTTGTGCCCACATTTGTTTTACAATCCTAACTAATTAGACTCTATTTGTTACAATCGCCCTATTACGCGTGAGGTTTGACGAACCCCAAAGTACATCGTGAGGCATGAAGGGACATGGTACTATCATTGTATAGGGAAATATGCATATGTTAACATTTGGATAACAATTCTTATAACTATATGAAAATGTGATATCGCAGTATATCAATCGATTGAGTTTGTTTGACACAACTGTTCTTCCAACAATGTGTTCCCATTGTTGGCTGCCTTTTACTTTAACTATATGCCCATGGGTCAGGAAAACAAGACCATCATGCAACAAATGAACTATCCTTAGCGGTAAGACTATGAAACTATTTTTTGCTTATATTTCCACACATGCAATGGGTTTTTTCTGCAAATCTCGTTATTAAGCTAGACTCGAGAACCATTGCAACTATTAGACTCCCCGTGCGTTGCTACGGGTTTATCAAAAAAACACCATATCGTAATCTTCAAAATTTCGTCCTTACCGAATCCTGCAACAACGCATAGGGTATATCATCCATTAAGTACTTTTAGCCAAAACTATAGGTTGCAATGAAGTCCTCTAGAAGTTCCCTTCCAAGATTCTATGGTGCATTCGTTATCATCATTGCATCACCAAAATTCATGATAAAGAAAAACAATGCAACCGATGTGTCATCCATATGGAACTTTTGAGAATTCTCCATGTTAAAATAACTGCAAAAGTCAGCCATGAGAAACTAGGGATCGAGGAAATGATCATGGAGACCAGTTGTAGATCACATCTTGTCGATACCATCTGTGATACGCCACCATCTATTCCACCTCGCCATACAACGTTCTCCTCTCGTATGCTATTGTTGGCTAGTTCCTTCACTCGGCTCCACAAAACTTCATGCAGCGTCTAAAATGTTGACTCGATTGGACTGGAGCCAGTTCTAGCATAACCGGTCGTCGGTCCATGCCATCCTAGCCATAGTCATATTTGTCATTCGCCTCTGAGAAATCGTTAGCTTCCAATCAACTCCCGGAACTCCCATTGTCCAACACAGGACAAAGTGAGTGTGTCTTCTCACCACATGACTGTCGGGAAACGTTGCATGGGAAACAAAAATTTTCCTACGCACACGCAAGATCTATCCATAGTGATGAGCATATACGAGAGGGAGAGTGGATCTATAAACCCTAGTAGATCGCTAAGCGGACGCGTTAAGAAACGCGGTTGATGTAGTCGAATGTATTCGCGATCCAAATCGTCAAGCGTCCCGCGATCCGATCACGATCCGTCCCGTGATCCAATCATGATCTTTTCGATCTAGTGCCGAACAGACGACACCTCCGCGTTCAACGCACGTACGGCTTGATGACGATCTCCGCCTTCTTGATCCAACAAGAGGGAGCGGAGAGGTTGAGTTCTAAAGCAGCACAATGGCATGGTGCATGTGGTGATGAACTAATCCGGCAGGGCTTCGCCTAAGCACCGCAGAACTAATCTAGAGGAGAAACGATCTAGAAGAAGAATAGGACAGCACGTGGAAATTAGAGTTGGGGCTGCCCTCAAAATCCTCTAGTATATATAGGAGGAAGGGGAGGGAGGCCGGCGCCCTAGGATTGCCCCTAGGCTTCGGCCGAAGTGGGAGAGGTGGAGGAGTCCTACTCCAGTCCTACTAGGAGTAGGATTCCGCCCCCACTTGGAAACATTTTCCACCTTTGGATTTTCCCACCCCTAGCCGCATGGGGCTTAGAGGGGGCTTCGGCCAGCCCACCAGGGGCTGGTTGTCCTCCTCCCACAGCCCATGTGGCCCTTTGGGGGCGAGAGGCCCCTCCCGATGGTCCCCCGGTACCCTCCCAGCACTCCCGGTACACTACCGAAGTACCCGAAACTTTTCTGGTGACCAAAACGAGACTTCCTATATATCAATATTTACCTCAGGACCATTCAGGAGCTCCTCGTGATGTCCTTCATCTCATCCAGGACTCCGAACAACCTTTGGTCACCACCATACATAACTATATACTACCGAAACGTCACCGAACGTTAAGTGTGCAGACCCTACAGGTTCGAGAACTATGTAGACATGACCGAGACAGATCTATGGTCAATAACCAATAGCGGGACCTGGATGTCCATATTGGTTCCTACATATTCTATGAAGATCTTTATCGGTAGAACCTCTATGTCAAGGATTCAGTTAATCCTATATGGTGTTCCCTTTGTTCTTCGGTATGTTACTTGCCCGAGATTCGATTCTCGGTATCTTTATACCTAGTTCAATCTCGTTACCGGCAAGTTTCTTTACTCGTTTCGTAATACAAGATACCGTGGCTAACACCTTAGTCACATTTCTTGCAAGGCTTGTTGTGATGTTGTATTACCGAGTGGGTCCTGGTATACCTCTCTGTCACACGGAGTAACAAATCCAAGTCTTGATCCATGCCCACTCAACAGACACCTTCGGAGATACCTGTAGAGCATCTTTATAGTCACCCAGTTACGTTGAGACATTTGATACACACAATGTATTCCTCCGGTGTCACTGAATTGCATGATCTCATGGTCATAGGAACAGATAATTGACATGCAAAAAACTATAGCAATAAACTGACACGATCATATGCTACGTTAATAGTTTGGGTCTGTCCATCACATCATTTTTCCAATGATGTGATCCCGTTATCAAAAGACATGTCATGTTTATGGCTAGGAAACCTTGACCATCTTTGATCAATGAGATAGTCAACTAGAGGAATACTAGGGACACAATGTTGTCTATATATCCACACATGCAATTGAGTTTTCAATCAATACAATTATAGCATGGATAATAAACGATTATCATGAATAAAGAAATATAATAATAACTATTTATTATTGCCTCTAGGGCATATTTCCAACGATGACACATGTGCGACAACTAATTCATTCTCCGTTTTGCTTGCCGCCTTCCCTCTTTGGGTATGAGTGTTGCCATTTCAGTAAGTAGGGGGGGGGGGGATGTTTATATGTTGACATGTTTGGGACATGGCACGTGCCAAAACCACAACATAGACAATCACATACTAACTACCCATAATTCAGATTTATTCTTTGCCTAGGAGCCAGGTCCTGCTGGATGATTATATCTAATACCAGGTGAGTGACCTCGATCTTTGTCATTCTCAAGACGTTGAAAATGTGGTGATTCCATGCATTCCACATGATCTTGATCATAGATGCATGACGAGCCCACTAGACGCCTCCTTTCACTATTGTCAAATTTCTTCTTTAACAATTCATCCCACCAAGCATCAATGGACGGGTATCTCTACCCGAAAATGGAGGGACATGTGTGTCTGCCGCTGAGTTCTTCGTTTTTTGTTTGTACTGACAAACTATTTGTTCTCGTGGAAGTTATAACCATTAGCCTACTATTCGATACCTTAGTTGTGACTTGTGACGCATTGTATCAGTCAACAGAAAAATATTCCTCTTGATATACTATGTAATAACAAGGCAAATAACGGAGGTGACTATATGGATGATGATCAGTTTTAACATGCATGCTCGCTCTTACCCTCTCTTTTCACCAGGACCGGTTGTATGTTTGGTAAGGCCCTAGGACAAACTCTGACGGCATGGGCCCTTCAGTGTTTGAATTTTTAGATTGGTTCTTTCTTCTTTCTTCTTTTTTCACCACCTGAAAAATGCTTCTTCCTAAAACTATGAACAAAAGATGATACAAAGAATTACATATTAATACGTCAGAAACCTAGGCATGAATAGGACAAAAAACTTTAGGGTGGATGAATACGTATTTGTGAAAGGCTTAATCAGAAATTTACACATCAAAACTCGAATCATGTACACTGAAATTGAGGGATGGATCATGGATGAAGACGTACCTGTCGAACTCGCTGCCGCCGGATGCCGGGTCACGGTTGCACGGCACAATAGCAGGCTGCCGGCCTGGCACATGCAACCGGTAACAACAACAAGGCATCCTTGATCCTGAATCCCCAGCGCCAGAGGCACTGAGTGATGGTTGAAGACGAACAAACAAATGAACAGACTAAGAGAATCGAAACAGATATTTTTTTTTTTAACTGGAACACCTTGCATTCCAAACTTACATCGGTCCAACCAAATCGACGGACACAGCCATGGTTACACTCGTAGGAAAATCAGACTGCCAAACATGTTGGCCCATATAGGAGCTACACCTACCAATGATAGCCGATAGATTAGATTCAGGCGCACGCGTGCGGGCAGCCGTGCCTAGCGATTCGCTACTTCGCTACCTATATGGGCCTAGCCCATATCGTTCTAAACTTTTTTTACAATCTAATTTTTTGATGGGCTATAGAACACATGTATACCAGATTATGCCCCCCCCCCCCTCATGCAACAGTTGTCGCTTTACTAGTCGGACGACCTCTCCCACCATTCCCGCATCGCCCTTGCGAGGATATGGGGAGGGCAACCTAGATCTCGCCGAGCGAGCCCCACCTCCTCCTCTTCCCTTGCTTCGCCACCGCTAGAGGGCACGGCCGGGCAATGCCCGACGGGTTCCACCGGCAGAGGGGCCCTGGCGTGCTTTCCTGGCCCGGAGCATCGCACGATGGTGGGCACAACGATGCGGTGTTGGGCTAGCATGGCAGCTACACGTGGTGGCGACGGCGGCACGCTGGTGTGAACTGCATGGCGGGCACCGTCAACGGCAAGGCATGCCTGGGCTGCGACGGCCAGATTCGACCGTCGGGCGGCGTGGGCTGGAGGCCGTCGTAATTCTAGCTAGCGACGACAGGGGCTGAAGGTGGTGACGGTTCCTGCTCAAGGCGTGGCCTTCGTGGCTGCAGTGGGGGGTGACAGAGGGGCGGATTGGTGCGGGCCTCGGCGGCCGTGCTCTGCCTGGTGGCGCGGGGCAACGCCGTGGAAGCCTTCCTTCTCCTCGGGTAGATCCGGTGGAGTGCCAGGCCGGTCGTCTGAGCGCATAACGACGAGGCCCCTGACCTAGGGTTTGCGCTCAGGCGATCCGGATCTAGGTCCAAGGTAGATCAGGGTGTTCTTCGGGTAGGTGAGGTTCGGCCTCGGCCCGGGTTGTGCCCCTGAGTGCTATCTTCGCGGATGTAGTGTTTTATTGTTGGTGGTCCTAGCACCCAAACATCGGGTCGTGCAACACTGGTGATCTCGTAGTTGATGTCGTGCAAGCTCGGCTTCGTGGCAGCCATCGGTAGTCCAAGGGTCATGTCCCCAGGTCCACATGGACTAGTTGGGGATGCAGGCATCAGCGCCCTCTATTTTAGAGGTGCTAACCTAGATATGTGGACTGATGCCGGGCTAGGTGTGGAAGGACATCCTTTACCCTACCTATCGTGATTGTTGTGTCATGTGGCAGATGGGTGGCGGAGTCTTGGGACAGGGATGCCGAGGCAGCGGTCCCCATGATTGGATCTCCGGTGAGAGGTCTAGTGGCAGGTAGCTCAGGCACGCTCTTGTCGACGGTGCCCGGATCCGGATTGGGGAATTAGAGTTTGTCGCATCTGTCCTGGGGCTACCGTGTGACACGGGTGACGTACTGAGCGAAAGCTTCGCTCTTTGGCGCCGATGACGACGATGCCCATGGGTGCCTCTATCTTCCTGAGGACGTCGTTTTGGTTTTCTTCTTCATGTTTGGGCTTAGGGTGAAAACCTATGTCCATTCCGGACTCGGCACTAGCGATGCTCTGCGCCATTCTCCATGGTGAGGGCGATGTCGTGGAGTCTAGGTGCGTTAGGGGGTTGCATGGCGCTGTACTCTGATCTCCCCTTGTTCTCCGTCGGTAGTGTAGGTTCTGCGTGGTACAATGGTCTAAGGATCCGCTATGTAAGAGGGCTACCTCTCCATCATGTATCGTTCAGCCGTGTACTTAGATCGATGTTTTATCTATAAAGAAGGGCGCGAGCCTGTTTGGAGATTACACCCCCTGCCAAGCCTGGGCCCTAGGCCGTCGTCCCTCCGACCATGCATTAGGGTCGGCCTTGCTTTTCACGTGAGAGGTAAGAGTATATAATAGATCAGAGTCATTGAGCTCATTAAGTAATGGTTTGATTAATTCTTACTTTCTTAGGTTACATGAAAAGAAAAGAGGTCAGAGGAAGCATGCTAATTTTTTTCATAAATGAATCTCTACCTAACAATAAATCAAGGGTTAGTCGTGTCATTTTGCACAAAAGCCCCTGTAGTTAAGGATAATTTAGCCATGTTATAGTTGTAAGTCATAAACAAACAAAAATGTTTCATTTCACAACCCCCTATAATTTTCGGCGATTAACCCGCAATATTATTTTAAGTGACCTAGAGAAAACGTTTCGCATTATGCAAAAAGCCACGTGCAATTTTCTAAATTCAACCCGCAGTCCATATCATATGTTTTTGAAAGATAGTTATATCTTTTAAACCGTAAATTCAATTTTAACATGTTAAATATATGAAATTTGATTAAAAAATATGTAGAATCTGAATATGATGTTATTTCACCTATTAACATTTTAGAAATGTTGTTTTGGGTGCAACCTTGATACATAGTGTATGATCCGTCTTTATTTCGTATCGGTGCATGTCCTGATATAAAATGAACAACTCAGAAAAATCAGATTGGAGACGAAAAAACCATTTGTAATCACACATGCACACCCTGGAAAAACCTCGCAGGGGCAAAGAGAGCAAATTTCCGATCTTATGTCAAGAGAGAGAGATGTAGCAGTGGTTGTGTGGGTACCGATGACATGTTGAAATAAAAAAATTGAATCTATTATGATCTTGAGTGATGATTATTGGGTTAGGGACGTGTGTAATTTTTTTCCTCGTCACAATGCACGACCTTTTTTGCTAGTAAAAGCCAAACTCTTATGTACCATGCACGTCGGCATCGTTAATTCTAGAAGGGAAAAATACTCTTTGGTTCCTGGTTATATATGCACCCTATATGGATGATTTTTTTTAATATTTGAATCAAAAGTTAAAATAATTCAGAAGTATTTTTAGATTAAACTTGACTTTGTTTTCCTCTAGTATATAAATTTTCATGGCAAAACCAACATTGACTTCTAGGCAAAAAAAAAGCAAAATTTATTTGCTATTATAGGTCAGTATTCATGCTATTTTGATCAAAACATTGTCTTTAAAAAAAGTTAAAGTGTATTTTTTATGTGAAATGTTTCTCACAAGTACAACGAAAGGACAAGTTTATTTTAAAAACATTTTCAATTTTTTCTGACTTGCTGCGCGCCTGCCTCATTGGAAAGCGGCATCCTTACCTACGAGCAGCAGCTTACTACTGGTTCAATCCATCATAAATGCAATTTCGATCCACTAGATGCTCGCAATGGGCCTGCCGCCAAAGACGCTTGCGGCCATGGCCAAAATTTGTCGTGGTTTCTTCTGGTGTGGCAAGGCCGAAGCCAAGGAGGCAACTGTGTCGTCGCATTGGACACTGCATGTCGGCCTCAGTGGGTCGGCGGCCTGGGCACCATGGACATGCGATAGATGAATGTAGCGCTTCAAACCAAGTGGCTATGGCTACAAAAGACGGAGGAAAGCAGACCTTGGGTGGAGTTTGATATATCCGTTCCCAATGAATCGTGACAACTATTTTAAGCAGCTACGCGAGCTGTGCTTGGCGACTGGAATGTCACCTTATTTTGGAAAGATCGTTGGCTTCATGGAGCTTGAATCCGAGGTGTAGCGCCAAGGCTATATGAGCGAGCGACCACTTGGGCAAAACCCTCTCGATCGGTCCATGACGCGATCACCACGGGAAGCTGTGCCTGGGATATTGGGCCATCCATCGATCCGGCCACCCTTGAACAATTCATGGCCGTATGGCCCATGGTTGTGGGCAGCCACGTGGATAATGAAACACGCCACACCATCATCTGGACTTGGGATAAGAATGGGCAGTTCTCTGCAAGGTTGGCTTACCAGGCAAAATTTTGGGGTCTCGAAGTAGCTCCCGCGGCCATGTTCACATGCGCCTCTTGCACGCTACTGCGGTGTTGTTTCTTTGCTTCGCTGGCAGCCATGAACCGATGTTGGACCTCAGATAGACTTGGCGCGCAGAGGGCTACCACGTCAAGCGGCATGCCCCTTCTACAACCAACACGAAGAAACAATCGATCCCCTACTTCTACACCGCGTCTTCGCGGGAGGCGTATGGTCGAGGATATTGCCTCATTGGAAATGGGACATGGCGAGCCATGTCCCGAAGAATCCCTCATGGATTTGTGTGCTAGGAAGGGGCATGAGCATCCGCCGAGGCGACGAGCAAGGATGGCGCGGGCTATTTGCCTGCTTACCATGTGGCAGTTATGGAAGCACTGAAATGCGATCGTGTTTGACGGCAAGACTCCATGCCTACGAGACATCCTACGTACGATAGTGAGGGAATGTGAATTGTGGCGGGAGTCAGGGCTGTTACGCGACCAAGGTGCACTTGATAGCCTACTAGTAGCAACACTAGGGTGGGTGTAGGGAGAGTAGTCGGCTAACTTACCGGGTGGAGAGAGTTGTGAGTTCCTTGTAAACAGGCCTTGTAAACTCTGGATGGGTTCTTTCCCCCTTTCCTTCTTTATGTCCGTGCTTTAAAACATTGTTTGCACTTTCAAGTTTGTTCTCTGTTTTAAAAATGATTTGTTTGTTCGCTCTTTTCATTGTCATTTAAGAAAAGTTCAGAAATTTCAAATAATGTTTGCTTTTTCCATATTTTGTTCAGAATTTCAATTTTTATTTTGATAGATGCAAACATGTTCCCTTTTGTCCCAAATGTTATTTTTTTCAAAATTTGTTGAAAAATTCAGAGTAAATCCTGATTCTAATTTTATTTTAGTTTTTGTAACAATTCCAAAAATATTCGTATTTAAAAAATGTTTGCCTTTCAAAACAGGTTTATAAGTTCAAAAAATTTCATGTTTTTAAATTTTGTTCACAAATTCAAAAAATGTTTAAATTTTCGAAAAATATACATAACTTCAAAAAATGTTCCTGTTTACATAAATTCGATTTTTTTCGTAATTTTCAAATAATATTTGCTTTATCACATTTTGTTCATGTTTCAATTTTTATTTTCACATATGAAAAAAATGTTCCCTTCTTGCCAAAATGTTCATGTTTTCAATTTTTTTGAGAAATTCAGAGTAAATCCTGATTCTTAATTTGTTCACAAATTCGAATATTGGTCACATTTTTTTTCAAAACGTTTTTGTGTTTTAAAAAAATGGAATTGAAAAACTATTCCTGTTTTTTAAAATTTGTGCACGAATTCACACATTCTTCACGTTTTGAATGGTTACAAATCCGAAATTTGGGCAATTTTTCCAAAATTTATTTATATTCTTTAAAAAATGTTTGGAATCTTTTTAAGTTTTCAGATTTTCCATGAAATGTTGGAAAAAATGGAAAGGTAGTTTGTTCTAAAGAGTTTCGCGCTGCATTCCGATCACTAGAGCGGACAAGCTCGAGTGGTTATGTATGTGTGTCTATACGGGCATGAGTTCGAATCTGAGCTAGTATTGAGTTTCATGTTTTCGATGCTTTTTACACTGCTTGTTGCTCCTGTTTGGGCTGGCCCAGGCGTAGGCTAGCTTGTGCGAAGCTATGCCTGTCTGCCGCAAAATGCGGCAGATAGGAGGTCCCCGGAAGGTGTACACGCACGAACAGGACAGAAAGCAACTCAGACTACACCCAGCCCAGCCCACGACCCGATGTGCGTGTTGGAAAGCAACTGGGACGTACGTAGCCCACGACACGATTAAGAAGTAAGAACCCACGTCACAAGCATAGAGACGCGAAAGCCTTCCTCGGTCCCCTTCACCTATTGCCGGCGATCACACGCACATGGCGACGGATCACGCCGATCTCAATAGCGACCTCCCGGAAGAGCTGCTCGGCACCATCGTCTCCCTGCTCCCCACCAAGGACGGCTGCCGCACGCAGGCTCTCTCCCGCCGGTGGCTCCCCGTCTGGCGCTCCGCGCCGCTCAACCTCGACGACGACGTACCTGAAAACGTCGTCTCTGACATCCTATCTGCCCATCTCGGCCCCGTCCACCGCTTCTCGATCCACATCAAATCGATCCCCTATTGCTTGGATCCCCACACGCACCGAACCATCCTGGACGAAGCCCGGGACGCCAGGGTCGACGGCTGGTTCTCCTCCCGGGTCCTCGCGTACCTCGAGGAGCTCCGCATCGTCTACCACTACGGCAAGGGCGTGGTGCCACTGTCTGTGTTGCGGCGCGCTCCCATCCTCCAGGTGGCCACGTTCGGCCACTGCCGTCTGCCAGTGCCACCCAACCTGGCCGTGGACTTTCCGCTCCTCCGGCAACTCACGCTGTACAAGGTCACCCTAACGCAGGAGGCTCTCAGCGCCGTACTCTACGGCTGCCCAGCGTTGGAGAGCCTTCTCCTGGGTGAGAATGTGGGATTTGCCAGCCTCCGCGTCAGCTCCCCGGCTCTCAAGAGCATCGGCTTTTCTGCTCCTTACTCTGTCCTTGTCAAACTCCAAGAGCTAGTCATCGAGGACACACCTTCCCTCGAGAGGTTGCTACCGCTCAAGCCAACGTATGGTCCGGCCATTGTCCGGGTAATCCATGCTCCTAAGCTATGAATATTGGGTGGTCTAGGTAAAGACATATCACAACTACCCCTTGGGACGAGTGCTTTCCAGGTAGATACTCCCTCCGTTCCAAATTAGTTGACTCAGATTTGTCTAGATACGGATGTACTAAACATGTTTTAGTGTTAGATACATCCGTATCTAGATAAATTCAAATCAACTAATTTGGAACGGAGGGAGTAGTTCAGGATCGCAGGATTTTAAATCTGCACGCATATAATTACTGTGTACAAGCTACTACTATTGATACATGCACGTTATTTGGTTTATCTTTTGTCTTTTTAGGAAATGGTGGCCGTTAGCTTGACAACCATAATGCACACGGTGAAGATTTTGTCTCTCGTTCATGTTGCCCCAGATTTAGATGCAGTTCTTCACTTCCTCAACTACTTCCCCTGCTTGGAGAGGATCTATATCACCGTGAGTATTTTTGCCAGAATGCTTGAAATGTCAAGACGATATCATGTTGCCAAATTGTTAGCAACTCTTTTCTTTTCCTTTGTCTCTAGTTATATCCACAAAGGCGCTGGCCTTGGTATGTGCCCAAGAACATAAAACAATTGAATGATCCAACAATTGAATGCCTTGAGCACCGTCTGAAAAGAATGGCGTTGAAGGTCTACGAGGGCAAAGGTCCTGAAGTTGACTTTGCCAGGTTCTTCGTTCTGAGTGCCAAAGTGCCAGAGAGAATGCAATTTGGATTGGTTGAGAGATCAATCTCCAAGACACAGATGGACGAATGGAGGGATAATCAAAAGTGGCAGCTACTAGTCGACCACAGAGCTTCTCGCAGTGCTCAGTTTGTATTCAAAAACTTTGTTGGACCTAATTGTAATCAACACAACAATCCAGATACCCATGATCTATCGATGGCAGATCCATTTGACTCCTCCTTCTTGGACGGATATGTTACCATTTGAAAAGGTGTCCTTCATGTACAAAGCTAAATTTTATATCTTATTTGATGTCAAAACAGTAAACTTGTACGCTCCTTCAATGATTTATCTCTACGCGATGATCTACATCATGTATGAATGGGAAGATTCCATGGTCTCCGTTTGTGGAAGTGTTTGTAGGGCACGTACAAGGAGTTTTCCCTATAGTCCAGTTTATACCACGTTGCACTTGAGTGCGAATTCTGCTAGGTTTAGTTGGTTTTGCTGTTTGGTGTTGTTGGTTGTTTCTTTACTCCTTCCTTGGTGACAGGGATATACCACATGGTATGACCCGGCCTGACGACTCACAGGGGACCCGACCGAAAACATGACGTCTTATTAATGACCCGGTCTGGCGACTCACAGGAGACCCGGTCGAAGACATGACATTCTTATTAAAGACACGGCAGACGAGTCTCAGGATGACCAAGCCCAAGACCCGGCGGGTGAGCCGGCGCCAGGCGGCTCACAAGAGAAGGCCCGAAGAGAGAAGGATTCCATTAAAGGAAATAAGACCCGGAGTAGGATTCATGAGAGACAGGTCCTACTCCTACTCCTAGTAGGACTCTATTTGTAAACCTACCCTCTCCACTTATATAAGGAGGGGTAGAGCACCCCTAGAGGGACAAGTTGGGAAGAGACACAAGTATACAAGTTTAGACAACATAAGAGATTAGAGATAGACAAATTAGAGGTTCTCGTGATTAGAGGTAGCGATTAGCACCCTTGTAATCGAGAGATCATCATCATCATCATTATTTGCCGACCAACAGTTTGACAGTAGTGTAATTTTTACCGACTCACGGGTTGACATTATATGTTTCAGCATTCCCGACCGATTGTTGGTCGTCGCATCTGAGTATTACCGACCGACGGTTTGATGGAAGTTGTCCCGACCGACAGTTCGTTGGCAAAACTAAATTTTGCCAACACACGTCAGTAGGGAATTTGGTGTCGTGGTGTAGTGCTACCTCAGAGCCCGGCCGTTGTGGGCCAAATGGGAGGATGACCTGCGAGCTAAAGGGGTCGAAGGAGAGACAATGAACTGGCCAGACCGTTCAAGGACTTGGTTCTTCGGGGTGGGGAACTTTGGACCCTGAAACAGAGAAGTGCGTTTGGATGGACGAACAACTTGCAGTACCCGTCTGGAAGCTTCAGCAAGTTATGAAGGAAGCGCTGGAAGGGAGGTTCATTCCCAATAGAGAGAAGGACGAGCTGACTGAGGCCCTCGGGAATCCTGAGCACCCTGGACGAACACGAGGCACGCCAGGCTTCGTTCCATGGAAGCATGGGTTTCCCGGTGCAGGTGGTTACAAAAGCCAGGAGAGGAAGAGGAAACATGAGCTGAGCGTTGTGCAGGAGCTCAATGCAAGAGTACAAAGGCTAGAGGAAGAAGTTATGAGCCAGCGAGCTCCCGACTAGCAGCTTGTTCAGGGGCACGAAGCTACCCCAGAAGCTACCCCGCCATCTCAGCGGATAAGCAGCGTGGCTTCCACGGAGCTCCTTCAGCAGCCTGACTTCACGGCTCCTAACTACCCCATGGATGC
This sequence comes from Hordeum marinum, assembly GCA_022496015.1. NCBI lineage: Eukaryota > Viridiplantae > Streptophyta > Magnoliopsida > Poales > Poaceae > Hordeum > Hordeum marinum. Next base: position 504,825,362 of record CM039676.1, read on the forward strand.
TATCACAGATGGCCAACATTGCGAGCTTATGATGAAATGTGTTAACCTCACCTTCAAGGCGTCTGACGGGTTTGTTGCACCTCCTCGAACCGACGGAACTTTTCACCACGGTCAGATTCCACATGACTATGCTGTTGTGCAAGTGGATGAAATAATGGGGGGATTTGAGGAGCTCCAGCTTGACCACCCCACGGGTGAAGGAGAGACTCAGTTGAGATTTGCTCTAAGGAGTACATGTGTATGGTGGAAGGAGCACATCAAGCTTCCGAACTGGACGTTTCTGCCTCCTCCTCCTCCTCCTCCGGTGAGTGATGAAGGCACTCATCCTCCTCCTCCTCCTCCTCCGGCGAGGGATCAAGGCACTCCGCCTCCTCCCTCGCCTCGTCCGGCATGTGACGTCGACGATCAAGGTTCTTCGCCTTCTCCTCCATCTCCTCCGACGCGTTTGAGCAGTCCGCCTCCTCCTCCGCCTCCTCAGCAATGGCACTGCCGCTCCTCCTCCTCCTCCGCCTCCTCCTCCGGCGCGTCGAAGCACTCCGCCTCCTCCTCCGCCTCGTAAGCAACGACGGAAGAGAGACGCCGTCGCTCCGGCTGCTAGCAGTACAGCCAGTGGCGGTAGGCCATACGAATATAGTCCTAAGTCTCTCAAGCCATTGGAAAAGTTGCCATACGAGAGGACCGCGGAGGAAACCGCGAAGATCTCCCAAGACCAAGTGAGGGCCCATTTTGCAAAGAAAGCTCCACCTCCAAAGCAGACCATAGATCCGATGGCAGCGAAGCGCACTGTCGAGGCCCTGAAGCGACCACCACCGTCTCCGCTGGATACCAACTATGTCCGCGCTACTAAAAAGGCATATCAAAATGCGGTGCGGACGGGAACTACTTCCAGTGATGAGAGGTTAGCAAAACGAAGAAGCGGGAAAAAAATTCCCTAGCTCGGCGAACAGGCTAACCAATCGTGCCCCCCGCTGAAGGTGTCAACCGACATCGCCGTTGATCATCCAGGGATGGTGCCCAGTACCAATCCGGCTGATTACATGCGCGATGATGTACTGTTTGAGCCGTTGGAGGTGGACAATTTCAAATACCGGTACGAGAAGCCTCTCGTCAAAGATGGAAGTCCTCCTCTAGAAACGATGATGAGACAATTGCATGATTGGTACATGAAAACCTGCAGCGGGTCTGGGCTTGATTGTTTGATGATGAGTATTAAAGAGAAGCACGACTTCTTTGGCCTGGAGGTGATTAATGTTGAATTTGACGAGCTTTTCCAATTCTACAATCAAGCCAGGCCATGAAGAAATCTATATGCCAGGCCACGGATCAAAAAGAAGAAGAAAGCAATCCACGGGTGTTATCATCCCACGTGACGCTCACTTTCAAAGCCGTCTAAATCTAATCAAGGTGCTTGGACAAATCGAGTTTTTTACTCCGTCTTCAGTGGGGAAGGGGAGCACCATCGAAGCCGATGGCTGGTCCTCCAATCCTCAGAAGAAAGAAACGGCCACGACCCAGACACGAACGAGAGCAGGACACAGATTGACTTGCCGCATCCGTGCCTTTGCCGCCGCTACGCCGCCGAGCCGTCCTGGCCTCCACTGCACCTCGAGTTGACCTGCCGGCGTCGCCATCGCTCGCCCCTGCCGCATCGCCCAGGCTTTGCCTCGGGCACGACCGCCTCTGCCATGGACTCGACCCGCCTGCCCCGGCCATGGATCCGGCGTCGTAGTCCCGCACGATCCTCTCCTACGGGCCAGAGCCGCCAGGGGCGATGTCGACATCGAGCAGCCATCGATGTTATCGAGCCGCCACCAGGGCCAGCTTGCAGTCCGACTTCGAGTCGCCACCAAGATTTTCCTTCGCTGGGTCGCTCCAATGCGCCCCCGCCGCCATAGCTGTTCGCCCGGGGGCCGCCGCTGAGGCCTACCTTCTGCCGCGAGCTGCCACCACCGCACTGAACGAGCCGCCGCGGCCTCTCGTCGCCACGCTGTCAGCCGCCATGCCTGGGACCGCTGTGATGACCTGCCTCTCAGCCGATCGCGGACAGGCTACCTCCGCCTCCGCAACGCCTTCGCCGCACCGTCCACTCCTCCGCCATGAGCCGCCGCCGCCGGCCTCCGTTGTTGCGACTCCGGGCCGCCGCCATGCCTTCGATCCGCCGCGCTCCACCGTCGCCGTGGCCGGGCTTGAGCCGCTGTGGCCAATTCCTAGTCTCTCCCGCACTAGCCCCCCTCGTTGACCCGTGACCTGCAGCTTTGTGCGGTCGGGTGAAGGATAAGAAAAAAAAACAGGGAGCCGGTTGAAAAAAAATATATCCTTCACCGTCTCGAGTCACCCGACTGGACTTCTTTGACACAAACGCCGTCACCGCCAAGCCGCCCTGGTCTAGCATCGTCCCGGAGCCGCCGTGGCCGAGTGGTCACCTCTGCTGTGGCCTCGAGAGAGTGCTTCAATCGCTGTTGAAATTACGGGATGTAAACCACGGACGATGTAAATGACTTAGCTCGTCATCGAGATGAAACAGGTGCTATCCACCCAATTTATTTTTACTTTTTGATTCGGTCGAAGAACAATTACTTCGTCTTTGTAATATGTTTTGACACATGACAATTAATCATTGCCAAAGGGGCACTATACCGCGGTGACGGAGGCGTGCCAACGTCATTTTGCACAGGTGGTGGTGCGTGTCGCGTTATTCAAGGGACTCCCTCACTATTGCACCGGCTATAATGCCGCGACCGTCTCTCGCTACCGTGCCGGCTTACAACGCCGTGGCCGAGTCTCGCCATCACGCTGGCTTACAACGCCGTGACCGTCCCTCGCCACTGCGCCGGCTTACAACACCATGGACGACTCTCTCCACCCGCGCTGGTTCTCGATGCCATGGCTGTCTCTCATCATCTGCACCGACTTACAAACACTGTGGCGTCTTCCAAAATAGCACCGGCTTACAATGCCGCGGCTGGTTTCTACATCTACATCAAACTTATCGGTGCAGTGCTTGCCTGTACGAGCCGCCCAACGGAGGCGCGCAAGATGCCACCCACAGTTTGATCTACATCAATATACCGGTGCAGTGCTCGCCCGTATGAGCCGCGCGACGGACAGGCGCACAAGTCGCCACCGTTACAGTTTGGTGCACTTCAACAAACAGCCGGAACGAACCATCGACTGGATCATTGAAACAATTCATACGGGATCATCTATAACCCACCACGGCCAATCTCAAATTTTCAATGGAGATTGTCAAGCCGCCTCTTCGAGTCAACTTAAGACTCGGGGCCTACAGACATGACGAGACACATTTGGTCGTTTTCAACAAAAAAACCCAGGTCTTTGCAAGGGAAAAACCCAATCCTGGGGGCTACTACATTATTGGCGGATGATTAAAAGATCGCCCAAGAGGACGGACCCCCCGTGATGCACCATTCAGACATGGGTGCCCGGATCATTGGGTCATCATAAAGACATTTGGAGCTTCTGTCGTTTCTTCATACAAGATGGCGGCTTACAAGATTGATGCTGCTCCACTATGTAACCCGCCTGCCTTACCGGTTAATCTCGCCTAGAGACCTTGAGCCGGTTCAAAGAAATTGACGGCCAATCTCGCTTAGAGACCCTGAACCGGCTAAGATTGAGGTGACCTGCTGAACTCTTACCAGTCAATCTTACCTAGAGACCCTGAGCCGGTTCAAGAAATTGACGGCCAATCTCGCTTAGAGACCCTGAGCCGGTTCAAGAAATTCACGGCCAATCTCGCTTAGAGACCCTGAGCCGGTTCAAGAAATTGACGGCCAATCTTGCCTAGAGACCCTGAGCCAGTTCAAGAAATTGACGGCCAATCTCGCTTAGAGACCCTGAGCCGGTTCAAGAAATTGACGGCCAATCTCGCTTAGAGACCCTGAGCCAGTTCAAGAAATTGACGGCCAATCTCGCTTAGAGACCCTGAGCCGGTTCAAGAAATTGACGGCCAATCTCGCCTAGAGACCCTGAACTGGTATGAATTCAAGCATCGAATCACAGTTTGGTTACATTAAGCGTTGTTGTTGATGGAGGCTTCTTACCTTTGGTATAGCTTATAGTATCCTAAGACAACAGCGTGTACACCAAATTCCAGTTGCTTATCAACTGCGGCCATCGAAGGGGGCTTCTTACCGACGGGTATCGCTTATCTCACCCTAATGGCCGGCTTTATGCCACTTCCGGTTACTTATTAACCGCGATTGTCGAAGGGGGCTTCTTACCGATGGGTTCGCTTATCTCACCCTAACAACCGGCGTTTACGCCAAAACTAAGTTGCTTATCAACTGTAGTTGTTGAAAGAGGCTTCTTGCCTTCGGGTATAGCTTACATCTCCTTTCAAACAACCGACTTTATGCTGTCTCAGGCTAATCATTAGCCGCGGCTGTCGATGGAGGCTTCTTGCCTCAAGGTATAGCTTACATCTCCCATCGACAACCGGTGTTCACATACAAAGGTGCAAAATTTGCTGTAAAAAGGAGGCTTCTTACCTTCGGGTATAGCTTACATTACCCTTCATACAGCCGGCTTTATGCCATTCCGGTTGACATGTCAGCCATGGATTATTCAAGGAGGCTTCCCACCTCTAGGTAACATGCCGGCTTATCAAGCCGGATCAGAGCAAGATTATGAGAAAGGAGCAATGTTATGAAAGGTATGAATATCTCCGGGTTGAGCTTTTTCAAGCCGCCCTCACAACAATGCAGAATATATTCTGTCTTGTTCGTTTTTGCAGGTTTTTTCTCTTAAGATGAGCCGCTGTTAAGTGTTTTGCAAGAGCAAATGGATCTTTTAATAGCCAATATGGCTGGATCTTCATGGTTTATCATAACCAGTAATAAAGGATTGGGATTTTTTTAAATCAGCTCGAAGAAATTATTATCTTTCAAGTGCCTCCCTATATAATACCGTGTCATCTAATTGGCCGGTTCTCGGATTTCTTTAATTTTGCTCTGTAAGAATCTACAACACTCATGGATTTCTCATATTTGCCGGGTTGCACCGCAACCATGAGCAACAATTTCATGTCAAAGACAAAGGAATTATTCCAGGATATTCATTCCGGGTTATATTACGACCACGGTCAAAGATTCATTCAACAAATTGTGGTGAGTCGTATTATTCTCACATAGTCCCGAGTAGATGCAGGTAGACGACCCGGCACTTGGGGACTACACTATTCAAGTCCAGTTTTATATCAAATATGCAAGTCCCATGTCGCTGCAAGCATGCACCACGACACTTGGGGGCTAATGCAAGCCGGCTTTCAAGTTATTACATCATCAGCAAGACCATATTGTCGCAAGAAAATGAGCAGGCCCTTCTATATTTTTCTAAAAAGTCCCAGCCCAGTAATTCTTACTGACCCGGCACTTGGGGACTACGCCGTTCAGATCAGATTTTATAAAGTCCCAAGTCGCCGCAAGCGTGCGACCCGACACTTGGGGGCTACAGTATACAGCTGTTCCAACAGATTAAGAGATTCAAATTGAAGACCCGGCGCACCACATTCTGATGAGCCGGCCCTTGGGGGATACACCCGCCGAAGCTTTCTGATGAGCCGACAATTGGGGGTTAGACCCGCCGAAGCATTATAAGATATAAGGCAATTATAAATCCCAGGTTGCTGCAGGCAGGACAACCCGACACTTGAGGCTACACAGTCCAAAATGTTATTTGCAAAGCACTAAGTTATCATGGATAATCTCGGAGCTTGGGGGCTACAGGTGATATGGACATATCAAAAACTTTGAGGAGAATTTTCAAGATATTAAATATGGAGTTCAGTTGTTAGACCCGGCGTCACCAACACTTATGACCCGGTGTTATCAAAAGATCATAGCCCGCCAGAGTTTATATAAGCTGCCCTGCTTCACAAAACAATGGAAGTTTGGTTCTACAGCAGATGGATTTTCATCTCAATATTTATCGAAGTCAGCAGGATTCTAGTTATTTAACCCCGAGCCACCAACGATAATGACCCGACATCATCAATGATTAAGACCCGGCGGAGATGACCCGCCAAGAGTATTGGAAGACGACTCAATGGCATATGGGTGTTCTATTCTCAATATTTTTCAAAAGACATTGACAAGAAAGATGATTGTCAAGACGACTCATTCATATGGAGAAAAGACCCAAATTTCTGAGAAGCCATTTTATAAGCTGGACAAAGGAGCAAGCCGGCCACTTAACATATTTGTTACTCTTATTTCAGGAGCTTACCATGAATAATTCAAGCTAACCTGGGGGCTAATGACAGGAATATACCACATGGTATGACCCTGCCTGGCGACTCACACGGGACCCGGCCGAAGACATGACGTCTTATTAATGATCCGGCCTGGCGACTCACAGGAGACCCGGCCAAAGACATGACATTCTTATTAAAGACACGGCAGGCGAGTCTTAGGATGACCAAGCCCAAGACCCGGCGGGTGAGCCGGCGCCAGGCGGCTCACAAGAGAAGGCCCACAAGAGAAGGCCCGAAGAGAGAAGGATTCCATTAAAGGAAATAAGACCCGGAGTAGGATTCATGAGAGACAGGTCCTAATCCTACTCCTAGTAGGACTCTATTTGTAAACCTACCCTCTCCACTTATATAAGGAGGGGTAGAGCACACCTAGAGGGACAAGTTGAGAAGAGACACAAGTCTACAAGTTTAGACAACATAAGAGATTAGAGATAGACAGATTAGAGGTTCTCGTGATTAGAGGTAGCGATTAGCACCCTTGTAACCGAGAGATCTTCATCATCATTAATACCAAACAAGCAGGACATAGGCTTTTACCTCCATCGGAGGGGCCGAACCTGGGTAAAACTCCGTGTCTTCTCGATTCCGTTCAACCCCTTCAAGCCGCCACGTAGTTGCGTCTCGCCCTGAACCTAAGTTCATTGATCCGGACATCTGCCGTGACAAATCCACGACACTTGGTATTGTAAACTGGTCACTGAAACATCTCCTATTACGCAAAGCCTTTAGTCAAGAATAATAGCCATGCTGTGGATGAGCTCATGCCCAACAAGATGGGAGGAGCAGACCACTAGCCGACACATCTTCGAGAGTTCAGAACCAACAATCAGCGTCCTTTGCCTCTCGCTAACAATGACATGCCTAGCATCTTACTACCAAGGGTGTCACAATTGATGTATACAGTGTATAAACTACATAAGTTCAATATATCATAATAAAACATGTAAAGTCCCATGAGACAGGACTTTGAACACCCAGGTGCGCCTACACCCTCCGTGAACGGTAAATTAAAAAACAATCCAAAACAAAATGAAAAGAGATATGAAACTTTGGGACATCAAACATGATTGAAGTATTGATGATTTTGCAAGGTTTTAGCTAAATAACATTGGAAGAGCCGGAACTAGAAAAACAAAATCACTATTCAAAGTTTATGTGTAACTTTTTCTTAGAGGAGAATATATCAATATCAAGCAGATATCAATTACACCCAGGATCTGCACCAACAAGATGTCTAAAAACATTCAGGATGCACATAGCCAAAAATAGAAAATAAGAAGAGGAAAAAAACCATGCCACATTGATCAATCACCAGCAGTAGAAGCACTCTAATTAAGTCTAACCACCACCAAAGACAACACCAGAACTACAAAAAAGTTCTCTAACAACTCCTCCAGGAAGAAAACAACGCACAAACGCTAGCGTTATCCGATCAAAGATCGTAGGTTTTCACCTGGAGAAAGACCGTGTTTCCCAAAACAATGCGGTTAACAAGGTCACTCGGAGTCACAACGAATAAATGCAGACTTTGAGTTTTCACTCTGGAAATCACGACTTGCTACTAATTAAAGGTCAACTAGTAGGCTTCTAAAATAAAATTTCAGTTTGGGCTTCTACAATAAGTTAGGTAAGGGGCAGATTATTTCCACAATCCAAAATAAGCTACAAAAGAACTAGAATGAAGAATTTAAAAATAACATGCAGAATTTGAATCATTACATAGTGGATGCTAACGTTATGAATTACAGTGTTATTTTATCTATCATGAAAATTTACGCCACTACACAATTAAATGGGAAACACCAAGACAGATGATCTAAACAACTAGTAGTACTGATGAACTAATCAGCTAGTAGTACTGATGAACTAAACAACTAGTAGTACCTGTTCAACAGCTAGTACTACATGCTCACCTACATATTCCTACTACAGCTAGTAGTACAACAGTTTATTTATTATGGCGAATTCATCTAATGAAGCAACAAAATCAATCAAGCTGCCTTGTAATAGCTATCTAGGTTTGTATGTAAAATTCTTACGATCGGGTGGGGAGGGTCGGCGTTGGGGGAGGCGGCCTCACGCTCCTCCTCTGACGAAGACGGGCCGGGTCGGGCGGGGCGGCGTCGGGAGATGATGGTCAGCGTCAGACGGCAGCGGCGGGCAGGATCGAGAGGAGAGGATGGTGGAGTTGGGGATCGAGTGAATGAGCACCAAAGGATAATGTTTTACTGCGCCAGGAGCTGTTAAAACCGACTAGTGATGGCGTGGGCCTAATGTGCCTAAATATGCAATGTCGGGCCTAATGTGCAATGCCATCACTAAGCAAATAGGTATGGTGTATGAATTTAGCCCACACCAACACTATTTGAAAATATTAGTGCTTGCGTTGGACAAAAATGACGTGTCACGAATAAGAGTGTTGGCTAGCCATTTCTCCACTTGTGTTATGCAATATTTATTCACGACAATGATTATGTGTATATAGACATCACGTACATAAGCAAGTAGACCGACTCCTGCCTGCATCTACTACTATTACTCCACCCACCAATCGCTATCCAGCATGCATCCAGAGTATTAAGTAAAACAGTGTAATGCTTTGAGAATAATGACATGATGTAGACAAAGAGAACTCAAATACTATAAGTTAACACCATCCTTTTATCCTTAGTGGCAATAATACAAAGACGTATCTTGCCCCTTTCTGTCACTAGGATATAGAGTAGCGCCAGATTGAACCCAAATCAATAGATCAATCTAGTTGGCTAAACCAAATCACTTGAAGATAGATCAATCTAGTTGCCTATACCAAATCAATAGATCGGAGAGATTTACGAATCTATAATAATCACAGAAATAAGAATCACAAATAACTTCAGAGAAGACTCAAATCCTTTATCATGAATAATATGAACATAAACCCACAATTCAGCGGATCCCAACAAATGCACCACACAAAGTGATTATATTGAATAGACCACCGCGAAGATGTGGTAAACTTTGTATTGAAGATCAAGAGAGAGAGATAGATTTAGGTGCTAACTACAAACACGTAGGTCTGAGGTGAACTACTCACACATCACCATGGGAGCACCACACGGTTGATGTAAAGGCCCTCCGTGATCGATCCTCCCTCTGGCAGGGCACCGGAATAGGGCTCTAGATGGGCACACGGCGACATGGAAGCTTGCGGCGGTAGAAAAAGTGTTTTGGGAGGCTTTCTAGGGTTTCCCCAATATATTAGAATTTATAGGCGAGAGAGGGGCATTGGGACATGCCAGGGGGAGCCACAAGGCAATAGCACGCGACCACACACCCCCCCTCTGGACATGCCCTGTTGTCTTGTGGCCCCCTATGCAGCCCCAGCCTCCTTTCGAAGCTTCCATGTCTTCTTTTGATCCAAAAAATCATCAAAATGTTTCATGTCAATTGGACTTTGTTTGGTACTATAAACCTCAAAAGTCAAAAACATGCAGAAAACAACAACTAGCATTGGTCACTGGATTTAATAAGTTAGTGCTTAACAATAATATGAATCGGCAAATAAATGACCAAAAAGGATGCTAGAATGATAATTTTATAGCATGTAACAATCAAAAATTATGGATACATTGGAGACGTATCAGGCCACCGCTTGGCCTATTATTTTTTGAGACAGGAGATACGAAGATCAGTTGTATCTCGATGCTCTCCTCCGTGGAAGGCGGAGGCATGAGCTGTTGGAAATATGCCCTAGAGGAAATAATAAATGGTTATTATTATATATTCCTTGTTTATGATAATTGTTTATTATCCATGCTATAATTGTATTGATTGGAAACATATTACATGTGTGGATACATAGAAAACACTGTATCCCTGGTATGCCTCTAGTAGACTGGCTTATTGATCAAAGATGGTCAAGGTTTCCTAGCCATAGACATAAGATGTTGTTCGATAACGGGATCACATCATTGGGAGAATGATGTGATGGACAAGACCCAAACTATAAACATAGCATATGATCGTGTCAATTTATTGCTATAGTTTTCTGCATGTCAAGTATCTGTTCCTATGACCATGAGATCATGCAACTCACTGACACCGGAGGAATACTTTGTGTGTATCAAACGTCGCAACGTAACTGGGTGACTCTAAAGTTGCTCTACAGGTATCTCCGATGGTGTTTGTTGAGTTGGCATGGATCAAGACTGGGATTTGTTACTCTGTGTGACGGGGAGGTATCTAAGGGCCCACTCAGTAATACAACATCACAACGAGCCTTGCAATCAATGTGACTAATGTGTTAACCACAGGATCTTGTATTACGGAACGAGTAAAGAGACTTGCCGCTAACAAGATTGAACTAGGTATGGAGATACCGACGATCGAATCTGGGGCAAGTAACATACCGATAGACAAAAGGAACATCGTACGGGATTATCTGAATCCTTGACATAGAGGTTCAGCCGATAAAGATCTTCTTAGAACATGTAGGAAGCAATATGGGCATCCAGGTCCCGCTATTGGTTATTGACCGTAGAGGTGTCTCGGTTATGTCTACATAGTTCTCGAATCCACAATGTCTGTACACTTAACGTTCGGTGACGAATTGGTATAGATGAGTTATGTATGTTGGTGACCGAAGGTTGTTCGGAGTCCCGGATGAGATACCATACGTGACGAGGACCTCTGGAATGGACTGGAGGTGAATATTCATATATAGGAAGTTCTGTTTTGATCATTGGGAAAAGTTCGGGCATCACTGGTAAGGTACCGGGGGTGCCGAAAGGTTTCCGAGGGTCCACCGGAAGGGGCCACCAACACCGAAGGGCCCCATGGGCTGTGAAAGAGGGCGCACCAGCCCTCGGCCGCCCCTCCCACAAGGCCCATCCATCCCAAGGGTGGAAGGGGGAAACCCTAAGGGGGTCGGCCACGTTTCCTTGTGGGCCAAGCCACCCCTTGGCTGTTGCCCCCTCCTCTTGGCCGCCTCCCCTAGGGGTGGGAACCCTAGGGGGCAGCCCTTACCCCCATCCTCCTATATATATATGAGAGAGGGAGGAGGGCAGCCGCACCAAAAGCCATGGTGCAGCCCTTCCTCCCTCTCCGATTGCTTCTTCTCTAGTAGATTGGTTCGGCGCTGCTTGGCGAAGCTCTGCCGGATCAGCTCCACCACCGCCGCTGCCATGCCGTCGTGCTGCCAGAGAACTCATCTACCTCTCCGCTCCCTCTTTCTGGATCAAGAAGGAGGAGATCATCATCGAGCTGTATGTGTGCTGAACGCAGAGGTGCCGTCCGTTCGACACTTGATCGGGAGTTCGTGGGACGGCTTGTGATTTGGATCGCAAAGATGTTCGACTACATCAACCACGTTCCTTAACGCTTCCACTTAGCGATCTACAAGGGTATGTAGATCCGATCTCTCCTCTTGTAGATGCTCATCTCCTAGATTGATCTTGGTGAAGCATAGGAATTTTTTTGTTTCCCATGCAACGTTCCCCAACAGTGGTATCGGAGCTAGGTCTATGTGTAGATGTGATCACGAGTAGAACACAAAGGAGTGTGTGAGCTTTGATGCTCAGATTGCTTCCTCCCTTGGTCGTTTTTTGATTTAGCGATATCATGGGATGAAGCGGCCTGGACCAACCTTACTCGTACACTTACGAGAGACCGGTTAGATCGACTGACATGTAACTTTGTTGCATAAAGATGGCTGGCGAGTGGCTGTCTCACCTACTCTAGTTGGATCGGATTCGACAAAGGCGGTCCTCTAGAAGGTTGAATATAAATTTTTGTATCATCGTTGTGGTTTTTGCGTAGGTGAGAATTGTTCTTGCTTGATACCGTAGCAGCCACGTAAAACATGCAACAACAATTAGAGGACGTCTAACTTGTTTTTGCAAGGTATGTTGTGATGTGATATGGACAATTACATGATGAGATATATGTGATGTATGAGATGATCATGTTTTGTATAGAATATCACTACTTGCATGTCGATGAGTATGGCAATAATTATTGTATGACCTGCGTGTCAATCATTAAGCGCTATGTAATGCTTTATTTTATCGTTAAGTGGTAGCAATAGTAGTAGAAGCATCGTGGGTGCGTCAACCGTGATGACACGTTGATGGAGATCAAGATGATGGAGATCATGGTGTCATGCCGGTGACGATGGAGATCATGCCGGTGCTTTAAGGATGGAGATCAAAAGCACACGATCTGGCCATATCATTCACTTATGATTTGCATGTGATGTTAATGCTTTTATGCACCTTGTTTTTCTTAGGGAGACGGTAGTACTAAAATGTCAAGATAAAATTGTGTTCTCCCCGAGTATGCACCGTTGCGAAAGTTTGTCGTGTTGAGACACCACATGATGATCGGGTGTGATGGAGTCTACGTTCACATACAACGGGTGCAAGCCAGTGTTGCACGTGCAGAACACTCGGGTTAAATTTGACGATCCTAGCATGTGCAGACATGGCCTCGGAACACAAGAGACCGAAAGGTCGAACATGAGTCATATGGTAGATATGATCAACATGATTATGTTCGCCATTGAAACCACCTCAACTCACGTGATGATCGGACTTGAGTTGGTGAATTTGGATCATGTAACACTCGGATGACCGGAGGGATGTCAATTTGAGTGGGAGCTTTAGTAATTCAATTAACTAAACTCATTATCTTGAACAATAGTCTTAGTAACCTTTGCATATTTATGTTATATATCAATGACTCGCGTAGTAGTTTCCTGAATTTTAATATGTTCCTAGAGAAAGCCAAGTTGAAAGATGATGGAAGTAACTTTGTGGACTGGGCCTGTAATCTGAGGATTATCCTCACGGCTTCCTAGAAGGCTTATGTCCTTGATGCACCGCTTGGTGATCCACCTACTCCCGTGTCGTCCAAAGAAGTTAGGAACGCTTGGGAGACACGTTCTAGAGATTACTCAATAGTTCAATGTGCAATGTCGTATGGCTTAGAACCGGGACTTCAAAGACATTTTGAACGTCGTGGAGCATATGAGATGTTCCAGGAATTAAAGTTTATCTTTGAGAAGAATGCCCGGATCATGAGGTATGAGACCTTTGATAAGTTGTATGCTTGCAAGATGGAGAAGAACGGGTCTGTAAGTGAACATATACTCAGAATGTCTGGGTATTCGAACCGTGTGGCTGAGTTAGGGATGCCCCTTCCGCCGTGTCAGGACCGGTTTTTCAATAAAAAATTGCCCCTTTGGTCAGACCAGTACAAAAAATCCTTCTTACCGGTAGACAAATCCTTGATACAGGAATCCAGCAGTACTAGATATTATACAAGGTTGAGTTGAGGCTGCTCAACAATTTATTACAAGCACGCCCATATTATACATAAAGGCGGATATGTCACAATGGATATGGTGGCATAACTATTGACTCGCAATAAAAGGGGTGTGGTGGATATGTCACAAAGGAGTGGGTGACATGACTCTAATATCTAACAACACATCAAGCGTCGGAGTGAAGCTTGTTGATTTATTTGGGTAGCGGAAGCGAATATAATACAAGCGACCAACTCTAGGATCGCAAGGGACTGACTGGGACTCCTCTAGGCATCGGACTCGCTGTGATATTCTTCATCCATAAGATCACCTTCATCAATATCTGGCCAAATCAACAAGCCAGGTGAGTACTTTAAATGTACTCGCAAGACAGTATGGACATAAGATATAACAAATGCAATCATGATGCACATGAGTAAAAATTAGTAATGCCCACTCAAGTAATAAATTTGCTTTGCAAGGTAAGTAAAAGGAAGTCGGGCGATAATCCTCCCGAAATTTCAATAAAATATGAGAAGGCCGATCGGGTGTCTGAAGCGACGCCTCGAAAGATAAAAATAAAATTAACATGCCGCAGTCGGGCATCAGGGCGACACTACATAAAAGGCTTATATTGAAAAATAAATAACAATACGTGCCACAGTCGGACGTCTGGTGCGACATCTCCAAGAGGGCTTATAATGAAAGTAAACAACAAGAATGCCACAGTTGGACGTCTGAGCGACATAACATAAATGGCTTATATCCAAAGTAAATAACAGAATGCCACAGTCGGACGTCTGAGCGACATCACATAAAGGGCTTATACCAAAAGTAATTAACAGGAATGCTGCAGTCGGACGTTTGAGAGACATCACATAAAGGGCTTATATCCAAAGTAAATAACAGAATGCCATAGTCGGACGTCTGAGCGACATCAAATAAAGGGCTTATACAAAAATTAATTAATAGGAATGCCACAGTCGGACGTCTGAGCGACATCACATAAAGGGCTTATATCTCAACGTTTAAATACGAGTAATCCGGGAGGTAGCGCCATCCCAAGGAATACTCGGTACATAATAGTAAACATGTTAGTCCATCCACAGGAATAATAGTGAGCCAAGTTTTCTTCTGTTATCTAACATATTAGTTCTCCAGAGGCTGACACTGAGACCGACACTTGACCTGTCAACCAATGTCCTTGACCGTGGACACGACTATTCGAATAGTTTTGACTCTGCAGAGGTTGTACCCTTTACCCACAGCCAACGGATTTCAGTAGTCACAAAGGACTAGTTCCGTCTACGGTATTTTAGAAGAAAACACACCTAACCAGTACGCACCCATTCCACCTCCCGATGTCATGTATCACCCTAGACAACGTTCAAGAAAAACTTTAAGACGGGGAGGCCAATACCTCGAACAACAAGGGATCAAATTTATATCGCGCGCTCTAAGGGGTGCCCCCCTCTCGGTCCCAACCGGAAACACCCATGCCCCCTGACCGGATGACAAGCTTTAATCCAGGGCTATGGAACCAAGGTTGTCAGAATCACGATTTTGTGATATGATTCTACGACTTTACGATCTAAACTAACCCATCTAATTCTACGATTTTGGTTCATAGAATCTACACTTTTATGATCTTGATAGTGAAGATTCTATGATTTGCGATTCTATCATCGGAGTTCCGATCCGATTCAAAATCATGATTCCGACAACCTTGCATGGAACCCTCATCCCGGACCCTCTATTTGGTGTGTACATGGAAAGAGGTTTGCAACTTACTAAACCGTATTCTTTGCAGAAAACATGTGGCAGTACGAAAAGAAGGAGAACGGGGACAAGACTCGATCTATGTCAACACTGGAGTTAAACGGTTTGTTATAGAACCGGCATGCTCCAACAATACCAGCCTACAACCTATCATGCTCCCACATGACTAGGTTGTTTCATAATTTCATGATGACATCAAGTTTGTAGCACACTTGCAACTTACCATGCATGAAATATATAACATTCAACCAATGCTTATAAAAACATGCCATGAGAACAACCACTCAAGCAAACATGAAAACACTCATCATATCAAAGGTTCAAACATGCTTGCCTGGTTCAGAGTAGTCGGAGTCTAGTTCGGCAAAATTGATGGCACCGTCACCTCCTTCGGTATCCACGTCACATAAAATATCGAAGTCTAACGTAAATACCATGCGTGCATTAAAATTGTTCCAAACATTTTTCAAATAAATATGAATAAAAACTAGGTATAAAAATAAGAATGACAGGAGAAGAATCAACTCAAAACCATTTTTAGTTTAAAAATTATAATGGAATTAAATACAGGGACTAGTTTGTGATGAAACAGAAACTATCCAGGGGTAGATTGAACAAATAGAAAACACTTCGGTTTGGAATACGCATTCCGGAGAAGAAAACGCCTCCGGCTCGAAGGCGCCAACAGAAAACGATTCAAAAAGAAAAACAGAGGCTGACGAGGGGGACCCCCACGTAAGGTTTGAATCGGGCTCGCTGGCGCCAGAAACTTGCGGTGAATGTTGACGACGATCGAAGGCGATCTAGAGGAGAAAAAGGGGGTGGCTGCACTCACGGGAGAATTCCGCGTTGATGAGAGGTGGAAGGGGGCGTCGGAGAGCACTACGACGACAGCCACTTCCTTTCCGACGGACGGCAGCTTCGGGCGATGATGGATCTTGCCGGACAGAGCTACACACGCCAAATTGACGCTCGGGTTAGAAGAGGTGGAGGACAAGGAGGTTGCTGACCGAAGCTGGGCTGCGGAGACGCACTCACCAGGAAGAATTTTGCTGGCGCCCGAAGAGGATCGGGGCGGCCGAAGGCGAGGAAGAAGACCCTCCCGAAGCCCTCTGATGAGCGTGGCAGGGTTCTGAGGAGAGGTGGAGGGGCTCTGGGTTGATGGGTGGCTCGGGACCTCCTATTTATAGGTAGGCGTGGAGTGGTGCCGAAGGCAGAAGGATTCCGGCGAGAAATTGCGGCGGTGTGGTGATCGGGCGGGAGGTTTAGGAGGCTTGGCATTTGTGGATTATTCTACCGGTTCCATTTTTAGCTTAAGATTGATCAACGATGGATCATCATCATGGCTTGGACCGGACTTCCTCACGGGCACACACCGGTGACAGAGCTTGAGCTCGCTGGTTTCAGATCACGACGATGTCTCAGCAGTGCTCATGAAGGAGAGGACGCCCACGCGGTGGCCTCTGGTGGCTTGGGCAGTGCCAGACACGCCGTTTCCTCACTGAGTCTCTGCGTTGGTCGCAGCGCGCATCGCTGCCGCTGCTCACGGGAGCGAAGCGCCCTGGCCAGCTCACCGCCGATGCCAGGAAGGAGACAAACAAACGTGCGGCGCCTGGACAAGGAGAAGGAACAGGGGAGCAAGGCACAGCAGCGACTGGCGAGATTGACACTGTCGACTGACGGAAACGACATTGTCACTGAAGATGAAACACTGAACTCTCAATTTCCACAGGAACACTGCATGCTAGCTGTTTGATGAAATGATTTAGGCACGAGGAATTTTTTTTCTGGATCTGAAACTGAGTGAGGTGGTCTCTTGTTTCATCCAGAGACTACCTGAATTTTCTCAGAATTTATGGAAAGAGAAAAGAATGAATTGCATCAAAAATGGCAAATCTGGTCCAAACTTGCAGTAAACAAACTTTGAAATTTTTGAACAGGGGACTAGGAGATCTTTGGAGATATAGGTTGAGGGTACCAAGGAGTAGCTAGGGTAATTTATTTGGAACAAAAGCTCAAAGTAATCTGGTACTTCCTTTGTAAACTTGGGGGTCCAAAATAAATTACAGAAAAAGGGTTTGAGGTTAGAATAAATAGAAAGGGATGAGGACAGTTTGAACCTTGCTAGAATAGCATGCTTGGCATGACCAAAAGCAGGGTGAAGCTTTTGGGAAGAAAATTGAAATGGGGGGGGGGGGGGCATGGCATGAGAGAAGCACGGGAATGCTTTTGGAATAGGAAAGGATAAATCCAATTTTTAATAGGAATGTTTTTAATAAAAGAAATAAAATAATATGCCAAGAGTATTTGTGTTGAACCAACACATGCTGAAAAATCCTCAAGTCCAGAATCCCAAGATTGAAAAGGTTTCATAGAATATTTGTCATCAAAAGTTTTTAGAAAAAGAGTCTTTTGGACAAAATTTAAATAGCCTCCTTCAAATCAAATAGAGAATTTGGATAAAAAACAAATAAATTTTTTTGGAGTGTTACACGGCGGAGGTGATCACTGGTAGAGTTATTCAATCATTGCCACCTAGCTACAAGAGCTTTTTGTTGAACTATAACATGCACGGGATGACCAAGTCAGTCGCCGAGCTGTTTGCGATGCTAAAAGTCACTGAGTCGGAAATCCAGAAAGAACATCAAGTGTTGATGGTCAATAAAACCACTAATTTCAAGAAGAAGGGTAACTCCAAGAAGGGTGGCAAAGCAGTTGCCCCTCCCGTGAAGAAACCCAAGGCTGGACCCAATCCAAAAACTGAGTGCTTTCATTGCAAGGGAACTGGTCACCGGAAGCGGAACTGCCCCAAGTATCTGGCCGACAAGAAGGCGGCCAACACCAAACAAGGTATATACGATATACATGTTATCGATGTGTATCTTACCAACTCTCGTTGTAGTACCTGGGTATTTGATACCAGTTCGGTTGCTCACATTTGCAACTCAAAACAGGAGCTACGGAATAGATGTAGGCTGGCAAAGGATGAAGTGACGATGCCTGTGGGAAATGGTTTCAAGGTTGATGTGATCGCCCTCGGCGCGCTAGCTCTTTGATTACCATCGAGATTAGTGATGAACCTAAATAATTATTATTTAGTGTCTGCGTTAAGCATGGACATTATATCTGGATCTTGTTTATTGCGAGAAGGTTACTCATTTAAATCAGAGAATAATGGTTGTTTTATTTATATGAGTAATATCTTTTATGGTCATGCACCCAATTTGTGGGGTTTATTCCTATTGAATTTTGATAGTGATGATACACATGTTCATAACATTGATGCCAAAAGATGTAGAGTTGATAATGATAGTACCACTTTCTTGTGGCACTGCCGTTTAGGTCATATTGGTGTAAAACGCATGAAGAAGCTCCATGCTGATGGACTTTTGGAGTCACTTGGTTTTGAAACACTTGACACATGTGAACCATGCCTCATGTGCAAGATGACTAAAAGCCCGTTCTATGGAACAATGGAATGGGCAAGTGACTTGTTGGAAATCATACATACTGATGTGTGCGGTCCGATGAGCATCGAGGCACGCGATGTATGTCGTTATATTCTCACCTTCACTGATGACCGAAGTAGATATGGGTATATTTACTTAATGAAGCACAAGTCCGAAACCTTTGAAAAGTTTAAGCAATTTCAGAGTGAAGTTGAGAATCATCATAACAAGAAGATTAAATTTCTACGATCTGATCTGGGAGGTGAATATCTGAGTTCTGAGTTTTGCTGTCACTTGACACAGTGTGGACTTGTTTCACAATTGACACCGCCTGGAACACCACAACGTAATGGTGTGTCCCAACGTCATAATCGAACCTTATTAGATATGGTGCATTCTATGACGTCTCTTGCCGATTTGCCACTATCGTTTTCGGGTTATGCATTAGAGATAGTGCATTCACTTTAAATAGGGGACCATCGAAAAATCCGTTTAGACGACGCCATATGAAATGTGGTTTGGCAAGAAGCCAAAGTTGTCGTTTCATAAAGTTTGGGCATGTGATGCTTATGTCAAAAAGCTTCAGCCTGAAAAGCTAGAACCCAAAGCGGAGAAATGCGTCTCCACAGGATACCCAAAAGAGACAGTTTGGTACACCTTCTATCTCCAATCCGAAGGCAAAGTGTTTGTCGCTAAGAACAGAAAATTTCGTGAGAAAGAGTTTCTCTCGAAAGAATTTAGTGGGAGGAAAATATAACTTGATGAGGTTTTTGAACCTTTACTTCAACAACAGAGTAGCGCAGCGCAGAAAGATGTTTCTGTAGAGCCTGCATCATTTGAAGAGTAAGCTAATGATGATGATCATGAAGCTTCTGATCAAGTTACTATCGAACCTCGTAGGTCGACAAGGGCGCGTACTGCTCGTGAGTGGTACGGCAACCCTGTCTTAGAGGTCATGTAGTTAGACAATGATGAACCTATGAGCTATGGAGAAGCTATGTCAGGCCCGGATTCCGAGAAATGGTTAGAGGCCATGAAATCTGAGATGGGATCCATGTATGAAAATATAGTATGGACTTTGGAAGTATTACCTCAAGGGCAAAAGGCCATTCAGAACAAATGGATCTTTAAGAGGAAGACAGACGTGGACGGTAATGTCACTATCTATAAAGCTATACTTGTGGCAAAGGTTTTTTCACAAGTTCAAGGAGTTGCCTACAATGAAACCTTCTCACCCATAGCGATGCTTAAGTCCGTCGGAATCATGTTAGCAATAGCTGCATATTTCGACTATGAAATTTGGCAGATGGATGTCAAGACAACGTTCCTTAACGGTTTCCTTAAGGAAGAGTTGTATATGATACAACCAGAAGGTTTCGTCGATCCAGAGAATGCTAACAAATTTTGCAAACTCCAGCGATCCATTTATGGACTGGTGCAAGCATCTCGGAGTTGGAATCTGCGCTTTGATGAGGCGATCAAAGCGTTCAGGTTTATACAAGTTTATGGAGAAGCTTCTATTTACAAGAAAGTGAGTGAGAGATCTTTAGCGTTTCTAATATTATATGTGGATAACATATTGCTGATTGGAAACAATATAGAAATGCTGGGAAGTGTGAAGGAATATTTGAACAAGAGTTTTTCAATGAAGGACATAGGAGAAGCTACTTTCATATTAGGCATTAAGATCTATAGAGATAGATCAAGACGCTTAATAGGACTTTCACAGAGCACATACCTTGACAAAGTTTTGAAGAAGTTCAAAATGGATCAGTCCAAGAAGGGGTTCTTTCCTGTGTTGCAAGGTGTGAAGTTGAGTAAGACTCAATGCCCAGTGACTGCAGAAGATAGAGAAAATATGAATGTCATCCCCTATGCTTCAGCCATAGGCTCTATCATGTATGCAATGTTGTGCACGAGTCCCGATGTCAGCCTTGCCATAAGTATGGCCAGAAGGTTTCAAAGTGATCCAGGTATGGAGCACTGGACGGTGGTCAAGAATATCCTTAAGTACCTGAAAAGGACTTAGGAAATGTTTCTCATTTAAGGAGGTGATCAAGAGCTCGTTTTAAAGGGTTACATCGATGCAAGCCTTGATACTGGTCCGGATGACTCTAAATCTCAAACCGGATACGTATTTATCCTAATGGGGGAGCGGTAAGCTGGTGCAGTTCGAAGCTAAGCGTGGTAGCCGATTCTACATGCAAAGCGGAGTACATCGCAACCTCGGAGGGGAAGGTGTCTGGATGAAGAAGTTCATGATAGATCTTGGATTAGTGCCCAATGCACTGAATCCAATGGCTCTGTTCTGTGACAACACGGGTGCCATTGCTCTGGCCAAGGAACCAAGGTTTCACGAGAGGACTAGACACATAAAGTGACGCTTAAATTCCATCCACGATCACATCAAGGAGGAGGACATAAATATTTGCAAAGTGCACACGAATCTGAATGTCGCAGACCCGCTAACTAAACCTGTTCCAAGGGCTAAACATGATCAACACCAGAACTGTATGGGTGTTAGATTCATTACAATGTAAATCACATAGTGATTTGATCTAGATTATTGACTCTAGTCCGAGTGGGAGACTATTGGAAATATGCCCTAGAGGCAATAATAAATGGTTATTATTATATATTTGTATTATCGTTTATTATCGATGCTATAATTGTATTGATTGTAAACACATTTCATGTGTGGATACATAGACAACATTGTGTCCCTACTATGCCTCTAGTAGACTAGCTCGTTGATCAAAGATGGTCAAGGTTTCCTAGCCATAGACATAGGATGTCATTTGATAATGGGATCACATCATTGGGAGAATGATGTGATGGCCAAGATCCAAACTATAAACATTGCATATGACCGTGTCAGTTTATTGCTATAGTTTTCTGCATGTCAAGTATCTGTTCCTATGACCATGAGATCATGCAACTCACTGACACCGGAGGAATACCTTGTGTGTATCAAACATAGCGACGTAACTGTGTGACTATAAAGATGCTCTACAAGTATCTCCGATGGTGTCTATTTAGTTGGCATGGATCAAGACTGGTATTTGTTACTCCATGTGACAGAGAGGTATCTCAGGGCCCACTCGGTAATACAACATCACAACAAGCCTTGCAAGAAAAAAGACTAATGTGTTAGCCACATGATCTTGTATTACGAAATGAGTAAAGAGACTTGACGGTAACGAGTTTGAACTAGGTATGAAGATACCGACGATCGAATCTCGGGCAAGTAACATACCGATAGACAAATGGAACATCGTACGGGATTATCTGAATCCTTAACATAGAGTTTCAACTGATAAAGATCTTCATAGAATATGTATGAACCAATATGGGCATCCAGGTCGCGCTATTGGTTATTGATCGTAGAGATGTCTCGGTCATGTCTACATAGTTGTCGAACCCGCAGGGTCCGCACACTTAACGTTCGGTGACGAATTGGTATAGATGAGTTATGTATGTTGGTGACCGAATGTTGTTCCGAGTTCCGGATGAGATCCCAAAAGTGACGAGGAACAACGGAATGGTCCAGATGTGAAGATTCATATATAGGAAGTTCCGTGTTGATCACCGGGAAAAGTTCGGGCGTCACCTGTAAGGTACCGGGGAGCCGGAAGGTTTCCGGGGGTCCACGGGAAGGTGCCACCAGCCCTGAAGGGCCCCATGGGCTGCGAGAGAGGGCGCACCAGCCCCTGGTGGGCTGGCTGCCCCTCCCACAAGGCCCATGCGGCCGAAGGGTGGAAGGGGGAAACCCTAAGGGGGCCGGCCACCTTGCCTTGGGGGCCAAACCACCCCTTTGCCCCCCTCTTGGCCACCGCCCCTAGGGGTGGGAACCCTAGGGCGCATCCCTTACCCCTTCTCCCTATATATATGAGAGAGGGAGGAGGGCAGCCACACCACAAACCATGGCGCAACCCTTCCTCCCTCCCTCCCCGATTGCTTCTCCTCTTGTTGATTGGTTCGGCGTCGCTTAGTGAAGCTCTACCGGATCAGCTCTGCTGACACACGGACATGTCACCGTGTACCCTCCACACTGGCGGTGATGCACCACAGCTCACGTCGAAGGAGGACCAACCGGCAGCGCGATACGCAAGACAGCCGGCGGACGCTTTTGCAGACTCGAAACTGCGCACGCCCGGGAGGGACCCTGTCAGGGCGCGCAGAGGCTATGGGCTGCCCTAGGTCGACCTGATCGCCCCTAAGCCCTCGTGGATCGCTTCCCTTCAAGAGAAGAACGAACAAACAACGATGAAGAAGATACGAGGGTGGGAGATAAAAGTAGATGAACACGAGAGTGTAATTGATAGATTGGTTTGATTTTGTGTTGTTCAATCGGCCGTCACCTCTCGTCTATTTATGAGGTGGCTGAACATCCTGTATAAGAAAAGGACTCCAAATCACGTCCAAATCTTTTCAAAATTAATTGAACTCGGATTTAGGTATGTCTGGGACATTAGTTCAGTTTTTAGGTCCCACAGGCCACAAACGACCTCGGATGAAGATGATCCCAAAAGAAAATTTGACCGTTTCGACGAGGCGAACAACTTTCGTGTTGAACGTTTTTCGATTAGAAGCCAGATTGAGGGCCTAATATCTTATGCTAAACAGCTAATTGGTGGTGCTACCCATCACAACGTGTCTGGTGGGGTGCGTCATATTTTGCCTCCTGACAGGGCTGCATTCCGATGGCTCTAATTTTTGCATATGAACTCGGATTGAGACAATTTTTATATCAAAATTGACCGCTTCGACGAGACGAAGAGAATCCCTAGTTCATTCTTTTTGCTATTAGTTCATTCTTTGAGCTAAATAAACCTGAAATTGAAAAGCACTACAGTTCATGCCTGAACGTCAAGACAACCAAGTGATCACGCTGCGAGGTCTCAACTCACCCGCCTCACACCCGTACAATCGTTCGTACCCATGTATACATGTGATACCCCGAAAGGAAAGATGCCATGACGGTGCTACACTTGGGAGAACACTAACTACTTGATATTTTGTGAGAGATCACCCCAATAAAAGCGACTACCGCGCAATCAAAAGGGTGCATCATAAGGGATAAACATCTTAGGCAATTCATAATAGCATGATATGGTATATCCCTTTCTGACGGAGAAGTA
This sequence comes from Hordeum marinum, assembly GCA_022496015.1. Classification (NCBI taxonomy): domain Eukaryota; kingdom Viridiplantae; phylum Streptophyta; class Magnoliopsida; order Poales; family Poaceae; genus Hordeum; species Hordeum marinum. Next base: position 504,849,290 of record CM039676.1, read on the forward strand.
TTGTATTTCTTCGTCTTCGGCATTCGCGTTGGTGTTCACCTTCGCGAAGATTGCCACCACCTTGTCGATGCACCAGATAATATTGCTATCTCTATAGCAAATAAAGTAAGTGCATTACATAAGGTTGACACGCAGGTCATTAAAGTGCAATCATATGGCTCCAACCATCATGCCGAATCATGACACGCAGGTCATGTTAATCAAATTACATCATATAATCATCTCATACAAAATCAAATTTATATGAGCACTGCTATACCACATCACATGCACATGCAAACCATCCTGCAAAACCAAGTTAGATGCCTCTAATCGGTTCATGCAAAAACTTGTTTTACATGGCTTCTAAGGTTTCGAAACAAACCGAAGCTATCAACGTCCATCATCAAGCATGATAATCCAAGTCGCTAGATTAACATTGCGAGGTGTATGAAACACGAGATAATAAAATCTTGAGCCCCATACTAAACTTCGTCATACGCAAGACCCCCGTGCAGATCGCATCTGCATTGCCTTTTTGTCTGCAAAATATCCATCTTTCTCAACTATGGTGGAACCCAAAGAACTGTTAGCACTTCGTTGATCTGTCAATCAGCATACTCAGGAGCAGCATGAAAGGATCGCGGATTGCCAGACCTTTGTGAGATTCCACCATGCCGTTAAGATCAGGACTATGCAAATTCCAAGGAAGCAACAAGAACATCGGGTTATAGATTTCATCTGCTACCGCACAAATAATTTTCAGTAATAGATCTCATCTACTACTTAATTATATTGTGCAACACCAATAAATCTCTATGTATTCTAGATCACAACCTGCATCTACGCATAGCATGGCTCTTGATGCCACTGTAGGGTAACGCAGCAGAAAACAAAAAAATTCCGACTTACGCATCAGCCCAGGACCACTATGAAGACTGCATACAAGGTTTGATCTTTTCGTTACCGACTCGTAGCGCAGCGGAAGTAGAGTCGATGACGATCGGCGGTGCAGATCCCCGCAACTAGGATTGACAACCTCCCAACTGCGAGGATGTATACCCTCATCCGCCCCTCGGATAGCCCTCCGGGAGGCAGTCAGACAGTCCCCCGAACGGTGTCGCGGACAGCCCTTCGGGAGGACCTCCAAAACTTGGACTGTCACTCGGACAACCCTTCGCGAGGACCTTCGAAACTCGGACGGTCACACGGACAGCCCTTCGGGAGGCACTCTCAAACTAAGTCCGAAACTACGATCTCTCTACAGAGTTGCACACATACGGTGTCATCTATCCGGCAGGGCTTCGTCGTCCAGAACTAGTTCCTGTCGGAACCCAGACAGCCTTTCGGCTCTACGAAACTATTTCGCTGGGAGGGAGAGAAGAAGCCAAATCATTTCAATGGCACTTGTATGTGAGAAGGAGTAAGTTTGTGGGCATCCCACTCACCTCTATTTATAGGAAAACCAAGGGGTAGGATGGGACTTGGAATTACCAAAATGCCCATGAGGTGAGCACACCACAAGGACATAAAGGGAAAGCCTCCAAATAGTGTTGCCTGCATCACCATGCCTGCATCATCCCCTAATAGTATTTCCACTATTCACAAATAGTGTTTCCACTATTCACAAATAGTGTTTCCGTTATTTGCAATAGTGATTCTAATAATGTAATCCAAAAAGCACTTTCACTATTCATGACGACATTTTTCAGCGTCTGTTCGAACTGAAAATATTTATGTGGGCTTAGAACATTTCCAGCACCCACTAAAATAATTTTCAATGCGATCCGGAACAATTCCGGATTAGTGATTTTCATCTGCGACATGCATCTGAAGCGGTTCCGGCAGCTCCGAAACATTTCCCGTTTTTCTTTCGGAAAATTACCAGAAGTTTCCAGAATGATTCCGGCACCCTCCAAGAATTATTAGGCATGTCCCGAAACCAATTTGAATTAATGGTATCCCCTAAAACAACTTTTCTGTTTTATCAAAACTGTTTCGGTGTTCTCTCTGTGGAACTTTTCCACTGTCCAAAACTTTTCCGGTGTCCGAAACTTTTTCGGTGATTTTCTCTCAGACTCCCTGTCTAGTATTCAGCAGATAGATGACCCTTAAGCATGTGACCCTATAGGTTAGGTGAATCATAGACATGACCCGGAACCCCTTCCGATCAATGATCAACATCGGAGCCATGGACACCCATATTGACCCCTATACCCACACGAATGAATATTCGAGTGAACCTCTAGTTGCCGTGTGCTATTCCTGTTGCTTCGCGATATGTTACAAATACCTGAGGTGAGACATGTTGGCATCCCCGTGGATCAACAACTTATCCACTATGCCAGTTACCTCATTACCGGTATTGTTCTCTTTTCTCGTTCCCGTGTTCAGGCATCCCCGTGATCAAATAACAAAGGGTCTGGCCAGACGATGATGGATGCCGTAACACCGAGAGGGCCCAGAGATATCTCTCCATCGTCGGAGGAGAAAATCCCAATCTTGAGCTATCAGTTACTTGACATACTTTTCCATGAACCCGTAAGCCGCCGTAATAGCCACCCATTTACGGATGACGTTTAACAAACCCCAAAGTTCATGAAGCAAGCATGAATAAACTCGGTACTCTCACGGTCTAAGGAATTATGCAAATATTATCTTCTCTGTGTTATTAACCATTAACTTATGACGAATATATCTCATAGCATAACATCAATTCGGGTCAATTCAACACAAATGTTCTTCTAACATTGTGCCCTCAAAATTGCCAGCATAGTCATGCCCATGATCAGAAAAACAGGATCATCATGCAATACTTGAGCCAGTCTTAGAGGCCAGACTAGGAATACAATTTACCGTTTATTATTCCACACGTGCATATGAGTCTTCCTTCAAGCCTCATGGTTATTGTAGACTCGAGAACCATATCAGTTATAGCATGGAACATAAACCTAATTATGAACAGGGAGATAATCAATAACATTTATTATTGCCTCTAGGGCATATCTCCTACATCGCATCCTCAAACTTTAAGAAACAACAAATTTGGCCTCTTGCCAAACCACAGTTCATATGGCGTCGTCTCAACGGATTTCGATGGTGCCCTATTTAAAGTGAATGCAGCTGTCTCTAATGCATAAGCCCAAAACGATAGTGGCAAATCAGCAAGAGACATCATAGAACGCACATATCTAATAAGGTTCGATTACGACGTTCGGACACACCATTACGCTGTGGTATTCCGGGCGGTGTCAACTTTGAAACAATTCCACAATGTCTTAAGTGACTGCCAAACTCATAACTCAGATATTCACCTCCTCGATCAGATCACGGGAACTTAATCTTCTTGTTACGATGATTCTCAACTTCACTCTGAAATTGCTTGAACTTTTCAAACGTTTCAGGCTTGTGTTTCATTAAGTAAATATACCCATATCTACTTAAGTCATCAATGAAGGTGAGAAAATAACGATATCCACCACGCGTTGTAACATTCATTGGACCGCACACATCAGTATGTATGATTTCCAATAAGTCCCTTGCTCGTTCCATTGTTCCAGAGAACGGCATTTTAGTCATCTTGCCCATGAGGCATGGTTTACATGTGTCAAGTGATTCAAAATCAAGTGACTACAAAAGTCCATCAGCATGGCGCTTCCTCATGCGTTTTACACCAATATGACCTAAACGGCAGTGCCACAAGAAAGTGGTACTATCATTATCAACTCTACATCTTTTGGCATCAATGTTATGAACATGTGTGTCATCACTATCAAGATTCAATATGAATAAACCCCTAACATTGGGTGCATGACCATAAAAGATATTACTCATATAAATAGAACAACCTTTATTCTCTGATTTAAATGAGTAACCGTCTCGCAATAAACAAGATCCAGATATAATGTTCATGCTTAATGCAGGCACTAAATAACAATTATTCAGGTTCATCACTAATCCCGACGGTAATCGAAGAGAGAGCGTGTCGACGGCGAACACATCAACCTTGAAACCATTTCCCACGCGCATCATCACTTCGTCCTTCGCCAACTTTTGTTTATTTCGTAGTTCCTGCTTTGAGTTGCAAATGTGAGCAACCGAACCGGTATCAAATACCCAGGCACTACTACGAGAGCTAGTAAGGTACACATCAATAACATGTATATCATATATACCTTGTTTGTCGTTGGCCGCCTTCTTGTCAGCCAGGTACTTGGGGCAGTTCCGCTTCTAGTGACCAGTTCCCTTGCAATGAAAGCACTCAGTTTCTGGCTTGGGTCCATGCTTGGGATTCTTTACAGGAGTAGCAACTGCTTTGCCATCCTTCTTGGTTTTACCCTTCTTGCCCTTGCCCTTGCCCTTGCCATTTTTCTTGAAACTAGTGGTTTTATTGACCATCAACACTTGATGTTCTTTCTGGATTTCAGACTCAACGACTTTTAGCATCACAAACAGCTCGACGACTGACTTGTTCATCACAAAGCTCTTGTAACTAGGTGGCAGTGATTGAAGAACTCTGTCAGTGATCGCCTCTGGCGGAAGGGTAATTCCCAAATCCGCTAGACGAGTTGAATACCCAGACATTCTGAGTATATGTTCACTGATAGACCCGTTCTCCTCCATCTTGCAAGCATAGAACTTATCGGAGGTTTCATACCTCTCGATCTGGGCATTCTTCTGAAAGATAAATTTCAACTCCTGGAACATCTCATATGCTCCATGATATTCAAAACGTCTTTGAAGTCCCAGTTCTAAGCCATACAATATTGCACACTGAACTATTGAGTAATCTCCAGTATGTGCCTCCCAAGCGTTCTTAACGTCTTCAGAGGTCATGTCTTCTGGTTGGTCACCAATCGGTGCATCAAGGACATATGATTTCTGGGAAGCCGTGAGGATAATCCTCAGATTACGGGCCCAGTCAATAGAGTTACTTCCATCATCTTTCAACTTAGCTTTCTCTAGGAACACATTAAAATTCAGGGGTGCTACTGCGCGAGCCATTGATCTACAACATAAATATGCAAAGTTTACTTAGACTATTGTTCAAGATAATGAGTTTAGTTAATCAAATTACTAAAGCTCCCACTCAAATCGACATCCCTCAGGTCATCTGAGTGTCACATGATCCAAATTTACCAACTCAAGTCCGATCATCATGTGAGTTGAGGTGGCTTCAATGGTGAACATCTCATGTTGATCATATCTACTATATGACTCATGTTCGACATTTCGGTCTCTTGTGTTCCGAGGCCATGTCTGTACATACTAGGCTCGTCAAGTTTAACCCGAGTGTTCTGCGTGTGCAACACTGGCTTGCAACCGTTGTATATGAACATAGAGTCTATCACACCCGATCATCACGTGGTGTCTCGACACGACGAACTTTCGCAACGGTGCACACTCGGGGAGAAGACAATTCATCTTGAAATTTAAGTGAGGGATCACCCTATGATGCTACCGTCGTCCTAAGCAAAACAAGGTGCATAAAAGGATTAACATCACATGCAATTCATAAGTAACATGATATGGCCATGAACTTGTGCTTTTGATCTCCATCTAGAAAGCACCAGCATGATCTCCATCGTCACCGGCATGACACCATGATCTTCATCATCTTAATCTCCATCAACGTGTCGCCATCGGGATTGTCGCGCCCAACTTGCTTCTACTACTATTGCTACCGTTTAGCGATAAAGTAAAGCATTACACAACGCTTAATGATTGACACACAGGTCAGACAATAATTAAAGACAACCCTATGGCTCTTGCCAGTTGCCGTACTCATCGACATGCAAGTCGTGATAATTTATACATCACATGATCATCTCATACATCACATATATCACATCATGTAATTGGCCATATCACATCACAACATACCCTGCAAAAACAAGTTAGACGTCCTCTAATTGTTGTTGCATGTTTTACGTGGCTGCTACGGGTATCAAGCAAGAACAATTCTCATCTACGCAAAAACCACAACGGTGATACACTAGTTGCTTTTCAACCTTCTCAAGGACCGCCTTTGTCGAATCCGATCCAACTATAGTGAGAGAAACTGGCACCCGCAAGCCATCTATGCAACAAGATGCGGTCGAGGGAACCGGTCTCTCATAAGCGTACAAGTAATGTTGGTTCGGTCCGCTTCATCTCACAATACCACTGAACCAAAATCCGACCAAGGGAGGAAGCAATCTAAGCATCAACGCCCACAAACCTTTTGTGTTCTACTCGAGATCTCATCTACACATAGACCTAGATCATGATGCCACTGTTGGGGAACGTCGCATGGGAAACAAAATTTTTCCTACGCACACACAGATCTATCCATGGTGATGAGCATCTACGAGAGGGAGAGGGGATCCACATACCCTTGTAGATCGCTAAACGGGAAGCGTTAAGAAACACGGTTGGTGTAGTCGAACGTCTTCGCGATCTAAATCGCCGAGCGTCCCACAATCCAATCACGATCCCTCCCGCGATCCAATCACGATCCGTCCCGCGAACTTGATCACGATCCGTCCCACGAACTTGATCACGATCCTTCCGATCTAGCACCGAACGGACGGCACCTCCGCGTTCAGCACATGTACAACTTGATGATGATCTCCGCTGTCTTGATCTAGCAAGAAGGAGCGGAGAGGAAGAAGAGTTCTCTGGCAGCGTGATGGCGCTCCGGCGATGGTGGTGGAGCTATTCCGGCAGGGCTTCGCCTAAACGCTGCAGAAAACCGATCTAGAGGCGAAACTATGCATTGGAGGAACGGGCAGCACGTGGGTGAAAATTCTATGCAAAAACCCTAAAACCTCCAGTATATGTAAGAGGAAGAGAGGAGGAGGCTTGGCCCAAGGGCCAAGACTCTAGGAGTGGCCGAACCAGGTGGGAGAGGTGGAATCCACCTCCAATCCTAGTAGGACTAGGATTCATCTTATTATTGCCTTTTTCCACTTTTTCTCTTTGGGTTTTTTCTCCCTAGCCGCTTGGGCTTTGTGTGGGACTTCCACCAGCCCACTAAGGGCCAGTATTCACTCTCCCACAGCCCATGTTGCCTCTTGGGACGAAATACCCCTCCCGATGGTCTCCCGGTACACTACCGGCATTCCCGGTACACTACCGATGAGCCTGAAACTTTTCCGGCGACCAAAATAGGACTTCCTATATATCAATCTTTACCTCTGGACCATTTCGGAGCTCCTCATGACGTCCGGGATCACATCCGGGACTCCGAACAACCTTCGGTCACCATCATACATAACTCTATACTACCGAAACGTCACCAAACCTTAAGTGTGCAGACCCTGCGGGTTCGAGAACTGTGTAGACATGACCGAGACACCTCTATGGTCAATAACCAATAGCGGGACTTGGATGCTCATATTGGTTCCTACATATTCTACGAAGATCTTTATCGGTCGAACCTCTATGTCAAGGATTTAGTTAATCCCGTATGATGTTCCCTTTGTTCTTTGGTATGTTTCTTGCCCAAGATTCGAACGTCGGTATCTCCATACCTAGTTCAACCTCGTTACTGGCAAGTCTCTTTACTCGTTCCGTAATACAAGATCCTACGAGTAACACTTAGTTACGTTCCTTGCAAGGCTTATTATGATGTTGTATTACCGAGTGGGCCCTGAGATACCTCTCCGTCACACGGAGTAACAAATCCCAGTCTTGATCCATGCGAACTCAACAGACACCCTCGGAGATACCTGTAGAGCACCTTTATAGTCACCCAGTTACATTGTGACGTTTGATACACACAAGGCAATCCTCCGATGTCCGTGAGTTGCATGATCTCATGGTCATAGGAACACATACTTGACATGCAGAAAACAGTAGCAATAAACTAACACGATCATATGCTACGTTTCTAGTTTGGGTCTTGTCCATCACATCATTCTCCTAATGATGTAATCCCGTTATTAAATGACATCTCATGTCAATGGCTAGGAAACCCTGACCATCTTTGATCAACGAGCTAGTTCACTAGAGGCATACTAGGGACAGTGTGTTGTCTATTTACCCACACATGTAATGTGTTTCCAATCAATACAATTATAGCATGGATAATATATGATTATCATGAACAAGGAAATATAATAGTAAACACTTTATTCATTGCCTCTAGGGCATATTTCCAATAGAGAGATGAAAGGACAAAGTTGCTAACCTTTGTGAACACTTGGAAGGATGGGATGCCTCCAAATCTTGACAAATTTTGGCAAAAATGGAGGATGAGCTCAAGGAAGAGAGGAAGAACAGAGAGGAGAGGAATGGGGAAGAATAGAGGACTCTGCTCGGACTAGCACCGAAGGGTTTCAATATAGGGAGACCTTTAGTCCCGGTTGGTGGATCCAACCGCGACTAATGGTTACCCTATAGTCGCGGTTGGAGCCACCAACCGGGACTAAAGGTTCCGGTGGGGCCCCAGGCTGACGCCGGCCTGCCACCACGCCTTTAGTGCTGGTTAATGGCACGAACCGAGACTAAAGGTCCGTAAAGAACCGGCACAAATGATCACCGTCACGAACCGGCACTAATGATCATATTAGTGCCGGTTCAAAAACCAACCGGCACTAATGAGGCGGACAAAAGGTCTGTTTTCTACTAGTGCGAGCTTGGGCGAGCTCATCGTTCGTGATGAACTTTCACAGATTGTCCGTCAACGTCAAAAGTCGAGCACACCTCTCATCTCTTAGGTGGTTGCATATATGATGGACACTCTCTCACTGCTATTCGACTTTCGGTGCTGGTCAAGTTGGATGAGCACATGGTGCGTTACCAAGGTATCATACGACGAGCTCACCTAGATTGACTGTCAATGTCAAAACACAATTTATTTCCTTCTAGGACATATCTTAAAACTCTCAATGCTATTTCAACTTTAGGTGATGGTCGAGCTGGGTGAGCTTAGGGTGCATTAATTACCAAGGTATCACAAAATAAGAGAGTCATCAAGTTGTAAATTGTTATCTTCTTCCATCCTTGATATGCGAATACCGAAACTTACAATTCTTGTACTTCTGAGATAGCTTGAGTGTTGTACTGTGATCTTCACATTGAAAGTGATTGAGAAAAATATTGTGATAAATAGCAAAAATGAAAAATAAGGCGAAGACCTTGATAGCTCACCTTGGGGTTGTTGCGTCGAGGTGCTAGGGGTGGCTGGCAGCAAAAGGTGGCTAGCTTACATTGCTTTTACCATGATCCCGTTTTCTTGTACTCGGCAAACGTGATAGTACAACGATTTTTCCAGTAACGAGTATATAAGTGCAGTTCTGTTTCAACTAGCTCAGATAGTGCAAGTATCTTGTACCAGGTATTCATTTATCCTGCATAATTTGTTAGCTCTTCAGGGTTGTTTCTTTTGGCTGCAGGTTGTTGCACTATTCTTGTGATTATGCCATCCTTTACTATGCTTTGGATACTGTGGTTGCCAGAAGATAGATGTGCATGATTTCACAAATGTTGCATTCTTTATGGTTTTTGTTTGCATGCTTTTATGAATTATTAATGGTCATACCATTATCTTAACTAAGCTTGGTTCTTTAATTCATCCCTGGTTTCCTTGCTACATGAAGTAGATACTAGATACGGTGTAGGAAATGAACGTCAAAGGGGCGGAAGAACATAAAACACACACGAAGATATCGAAATGTTGCGCTTTGAATATGGGATACAGGCACCTTCTCAAAGTGCAACATATCCATCCAAGAACGAGGTGTCGAATGGATCAGCCGTTGACAGATCATGAGTACACTTCTTAAAGTCTTTGAAACTTGTCGTACCAAACATTTTGAATTCAAATCGAGCACTCCGTGAAGCTCTTTCTTTGACTTGTAGCTGCTTGTTCTGATTGGACCTCCATCGATTGGCCCTCCGTTCTTCCCAGGGACCACCAATCGCACTTACAACAAGTCCAAATTCCATTTTGCCTAGCACTTTGGCATTCAAAACAAAGAACCTGGCAAAGTCAACTTCTGGACCCACACCATAGTAGACTTTCAACGCCACTTTTTTTAAGTGGTGCTCAAGGCATTCGATCGGATCATCCAGCTCTAAGGCATACTTGCGCACGTTTTTCGTGTTGTTTTGGATGTGTATCTCTTCTTTAGATGATTGATGGGTAGACCTCCTTGGCTCTAACTGGAGATAAAAAGAAGAAAAACAATATAAAGACACTTGCTACCAAGTTGGAAACGTAATCGCTCACCAGATCATAAGCCAGTCAAATACTTGTTTTTTTAATTTGAGCATGGTAGAGAATATCTATACTCACAATGACATAAAGACTCTCCAAGCACGGGAAGCACTTGAGGAAGCCAAGAACCCTATCCAAATCAGGTCCAACATGATCAAGAAACAAAATCTTGACAGTGTGCATCGTGGTTGTCAAGCTAACTGCAAGCGTTTCCTGAGAGAAGAACAACAAGCAGAGTACATATCAAGAAGAATATAGCCTGCATAAGTTCATACAGTATTCGCGAGCTAGTGATTTCAGAAATTAAGATTGTGAGGACTACCTGAAAAACTGTCGTTCTAAGGTGGAACCTGAAGAATGCCTTTGCTCAGCGGACCCAATACCTCCAATTTAGGGGCCCGGATCACCCGGATCGTCGCTGGACCATGGTCTGGATTGAGTGGGAGCAATCTCTCGAGGCGGGGGCAATCCTCGATTAGCATCTCTCCGACATTGACACTGCCATCGGCAGCTTGCTTATCCTAAGGAGCACAGAAGCCGATGCTCCGTAGACTCGGGGAACTGATGCGGAGGCATGGAGCGCCCACGATCTCTGCCAGCAGAAGGCTCTCCAACGCAGAGGAGCCCGACAGCACGGCCCGGAGAGCCTCCTCCGTCAGGGTGACACCGTGCAGGGTGAGCTGTCGGAGCAGAGGGAAATCCATGGGCAAACTGGGTGGCAGGCGCCGGCAGCCGAATCTCACCATGCGGAGCGCGGGCGTGGTGCTGCTGCGCTCGTCGCTGCACGTGAGTTCGACCTCCAGGAGGTCCCGGGAGCGGATCCAGTTGCGGGATATCATGCCGGCGCCGACGACCTTGCGGGGTTCAGATCGGTCGTAGCGGTAGGAGAGGATCCTGGAGACGAGCAGGTCGGCGACGCCGTCGAGGTTGATGGGCGTGGCGCGCCATATGGGGCGCCACCGACGGGAGAGGGCCTGCGTGCGGCAGCCGTCCCTGACGGGGAGGAGGGATACGATGGCGCCGAGGACCTCGTCCGGGAGGCTGGTGATAAGATCGGCACTCCCTGCCGACCCAGATGGCCCTTCGCCGCATCCACGGGCGGAAGCGCGCGCCGCCATATGCGTGCCGTCTGGTGTCGATCGCCGCTCTCCCGGAGTATGTAAAGATTTCGATCGAGGGCTTCCGTCTCTCTCGGTGGTCGAGGACTTTGAGTTATGTTTTTGATGGGTTCAGCTCCTCTGCTGTTATGTTGTCACTGTACGGGTGCTGTAGTTTCAAAATCTACCGTTCACGTCGATCCAAAGGCTCTGCTTCATCTTCCTCGTTTATCTTATTAATGAAAAAAACACAACACCAGCACAGGCGTGCAGCGAACGACGGCGTTCCTCAATCTCCCTGCATCGGCAGACCCGCCAGCCAGATTGTCCACGAGTCCATGTACCCTCGTTGGTTAAGCCGGCACCCACGGCGCCGGGAACCCAAACGCTAGGAGCTCACAACTTCTAAAATCACGAAGTTATGTAACTTATGTTGCCGGCGCAGCCATGCTCGTGAAGCTCAAACACACAGCGACGGCGATGTCTGAGTTCAGGAGCTTGCCAAGCTCCCGTGGGCCATGTAAAACAAGGCGTCATGCGGCTACTATACATGGAGTCACCAGGCATGCAGAGTTGGTTGATCATACAGAGTTAGCAATTTAGTAATTCTTCGACACAGATAGGAATTCCTTCTCAGCTAGTTAATTTTCTCCTCCATGCTCCAGTCCAGCCAACAATCGCAGGTCCTCTACAAGGTGGGTGAGCTACTGGCCTTTGGCGTCCCGTCGTCGTGCGTGCTGGCTTAACCAACGCGGCTATTTGGACAACCTGGCTGGCCAGTCCGCCGGTGCAGGGAACTTGAGGACCGTCGTCACGGCGTGTTTTTTTTTCTTTCAATTAATGAGAGAAACGAGGAAGATGAAGGAGAGCCTTTGGATTAGAGTGAACGGTGGATTTTGAAGCTACATCACCCGTACAGTGACAACATAACAGTAGAGAAGCCGAACCCGTTTTTGATGGGGAAACGTAGGATCCAAGTGTCGGGAAAGTCGCATGCGAAACAAAAAATTTCCTACGCACATGTAGATCTATCCATGGTGATGAGCATCTACGAGAGGAAGAGTGGATCTACATACCCTTGTAGATCTTTAAGCGGGAAGCGTTAAGAAACGCGGTTGGTGTAGTCGAACATCTTCGCGATCCAAATCGATAAGCGTCCCGCGATCTCATCACGATTCGTCCCGCGATCCAATCACGACCCGTCCCGCGATCCAATTACGATCCGTCCCGCGAACTTATCACGATCCGTCCTGCGAACTCATTACGATCCGTCCCGCGATCCAATCACGATCCTTCCGATCTAGCGCCGAACGGACGGCACCTCCGCGTTCAGTACACATACAGCTCGATGACGATCTCTGCCTTCTTGATCCAGCAAGAGGGAGCGGAGAGGTAGAAGAGTTCTCCGGCAGCGCGACGGTGCTCCGGCGATGGTGATGCAGCTATTCTGCAGGGCTTCGCCTAAGCACTCTAGAAATCCGATCTAGAGAAGAAACTATGCACTAGAGGAACGAGTAGCACGTGGCTGAAAATCTTGTGCAAAAACCCTAAAACCCTCTAGTATATATAGGAGGAGAGGAGGAGAGGAGGCAGCCTTGGCTTTCAAGCCAATCTGGTTCGGCCGAACTAGGAGTGAGGAGTCCACCTCCTCCACTCCTAGTAGGATTAGGACTCCTTCCTAATTGTGCCTTTTTTGCCTTTTTCCATCTTTTTCCTTTTGGATTTTTCTTCCCAGCCGCATGACCCTTGTGTGGGACTTCCACCAGCCCACTAAGGCCTAGTATTCACTCTCCCACAGCCCATGAAGCCTCTTAGGTCGAAATACCCCTCCCGGTGGGCTCCCGGTACACTACCGGCACTCCCGGTACATTATCGATTAGCCCGAAACTTTTCCGGCGACCGAAACAGGACTTCCTATATATCAATCTTTACCTCCAGACCATTCCGGAGCTCCTCGTGACATCCGGGATCTCATCCGGGACTCCAAACAATCTTCGGTCACCACCATGCATAACTCTATACTACCGAAACGTTACCGAACCTTAAGTGTGCAGACCCCGCGGGTTCGAGAACTATGTAGACATGACCGAGACACCTCTACGGTCAATAAACAATAGCGGGAGCTGGATGCCCATATTGGTTCCTACATATTCTACGAAGATCTTTATCGGTCGAACCGCCATGTCAAGGATTCAGTTAATCCCGTATAATGTTCCCTTTGTTCTTCGGTATGTTACTTGCCCCAGATTCGATCGTCGGTATCTTCATACCTAGTTCAACCTCGTTATTGGCAAATCTCTTTACTCGTTCCGTAATACAAGATCCCGTGACTAACACTTAGTCACATTGCTTGCAAGGCTTATTGTGATGTTGTATTACCGAGTGGGCCCTGAGATACCTCTCCTTCACACGGAGTAACAAATCCCAGTCTTGATCCATTTAACTCAACAGACACCTTCCGAGATACCTGTAGAGTACCTTTATAGTCACCTAGTTACCTTGCGACATTTGATACACACAAGGCACTCCTCCAGTATCCGTGAGTTGCATGATCTCATAGTCATAGGAACATATACTTCACATGCAGAAAACAGTAGCAATAAACTGACACGATCATATGCTACGTTTGTAGTTTTGGTCTTTTCCATCACACCATTATCTTAATGATGTGATCCCGTTTATCAAATAACATCTCATGTCCATGGCTAGGAAACCTTAACCATCTTTGATGAACGAGCTAGTCTATTAGAGGCATACTAGGGACATGGTTTTGTCTATGTATCCACACATGCATCTAAGTCTCTAGTAATTATCATGTGTACACCGGAGGAGAGCCTTGTGTGTATCAAACGTCGCAACGTAACTGGGTGACTTTAAAGGTACTCTACAAGTATCTCCAAGGGTGTCTGTTGAGTTGGCATGGAACAAGACTGGGATTTGTTACTCCGTGTGACGGAGAGATATCTCAGGGCCCACTCGGTAATACAACATCACAACAAGCCTTGCAAGAAATGTGACTAAGTGTTATTTACGGGATCTTGTGTTACGGAACGATTAAAGAGACTTGCCGGTAACAAGGTTGAACAAGGTATGGAGATACCGACGATCGAATATCGGGCAAGTAACATACCGAAGAACAAAGGGAACATCATACGGGATTAACTAAATCCTTGACATAGAGGTTCGACCGATAAAGATCTTCGTAGAATATGTAGGAACCAATATGGGCATCCAGGTCCCACTATTGGTTATTGACCGTAGAGGTGTCTCGGTCATGTCGACATAGTTCTCGAACCCGCAGGGTCTGCACACTTAAGGTTTGGTGACGTTTCAGTAGTATAGAGTTATGTATGGTGGTGACCGAAGGTTGTTCAGAGTCTCGGATGAGATCCCGGACGTCACTAGGAGCTCCGTAATGGTCCGGAGGTAAAGATTCTTATATAGGAAGTCTTATTTTGTTCGCCGAAAAAGTTTCGGGCTCATCGGTAGTGTACCGGGAGTGCCGGTAGTGTACCGGGGGACCATCGGGAGAGGTATTTTGACCCAAGAGGCTACATGGGCTGTGGGAGCGTGGAAACCAGCCCTTAGTGGGCTGGTGGAAGTCCTCTAAGAGGTCCATGCGGCTAGAGTTGAAAGAGAAAGAAAAAACGCAAGGTGGAAAGAGATTCCATGTAGGAAAGTTGGAATTCTAGTCCTACTAGGATTGGAGGAGGATTCCTCCTCTCCTCCTTGTGCAAGGTAAGCCTTGGTGCGCCAGCCCTCCTCCTCCCTCCCTCTTATATATACTGGTGGAATTGGGTGTTTTGCACTAGATTTGACGGCCACGTGCTACCCGTTCCACCGGTGCTCCTCTAGATCGGATTTCCGCAGTGCTTAGGCGAAGCCCTGTCGGAATTGCTCCACCACCATCGTCGGAGCGCGGTCACGCTGCCGGTGAACTATTCCTCCTCTCCACTTCCTCTTGCTGGATCAAGACGGTGGAGATCGTCATAGAGCTGTACGTGTGCTGAACGCGGAGGTACCATCCGTTCGACGCTAGATCGGAAGGACCGTGATCAAGATCGCGAGACGGATCGTGATGAGTTCGCGGGACGGATCGTGATGAGTTCGCGGGACGGATCATGATCAAGATCGCGAGACGGATCGTGATGAGTTTTCGGGATGGATCGTGACGAGTTCACGGGACGGATCGTGATTGGATCGCGGGACGGATCGTGATGAGATCGCGGGACGCTCGGCGATTTGGATCACGAAGACGTTCGACTACACCAACCGCGTTTCTTAACGCTTCCCGCTTAGCGATCTACAAGGGTACGTACATCCACTCTCCCTCTCGTAGATGCTCATCACCATGGATAGATCTGCGTGTGCGTAGGAAATGTTTTGTTTCCCATGCAACGTTCCCCAATAGTGGCATCATGAGCTAGGTCTATGTGTAGATGAGATCTCGAGTAGAACACAAAAGGTTTGTGGGCGTTGATGCTTAGATTGCTTCCTCCCTTGGTCGGATTTTGGTTCAACGGTATTGTGAGATGAAGCGGCCCGGACCAACATTACTCGTACGCTTACGAGAGACCGGTTCCCTCAACCGCAACTTGTTGCATAGATGGCTTGCGGGTGCCAGTTTCTCTCACTTTAGTTGGATCGGATTCGACAAAGGCGGTACTTGAGAAGGTTGAAAAGCAAGTAGTGTATCACCATTGTGGTTTTTGCGTAGATGAGAATTGTTCTTCCTAGATACCTGTAGCAGCCACGTAAAACATGCAACAACAATTAGAGGATGTCTGACTTGTTTTTGCAGGGTATGTTGTGATGTGATATGGCCAATTACATGATGTGATATATGTGATGTATGAGATGATCATGTGATGTATAGATTATCACGACTTGCATGCCGATGAGGACGACAACCGGCAGGAGCCATAGGGTTGTCTTTAATTATTGTATGACCTGCGTGTCAATCATTAAGCGCTATGTAATGCTTTACTTTATCGCTAAACGGTAGCAATAGTAGTAGAAGCATGTTGGGTGCGACAACCCCGATGGCGACACGTTGATGGAGATCAAGATGATGGAGATCATGGTGTCTTGCCGGTGACGATGGAGATCATGTCGGTGCTTTCTAGATGGAGGTCAAAAGCACAAGTTCATGGCCATATCATGTCACTTATGATTTGCATGTGATGTTAATCCTTTTATGCACCTTGTTTTGCTTAGGACGACGGTAGAATTCTAAGGTGATCCCTCTCTTAATTTCAAGATAAATTGTGTTCTCCCCGAGCATGCACCGTTGCGAAAGTTCATCGTGTTGAGACACCACATGATGATCGGGTGTGATAGACTCTACGTTCACATACAACGGGTGCAAGACAGTGTTGCACATGCAGAACACTCGGGTTAAACTTGACGAGCCTAGCATGTACAGACATGGCCTCGGAACACAAGAGACCGAAAGGTCGAACATGAGTCATATGGTAGATATGATCAACATGATGATGTTCACCATTCAAACCACCTCAACTCACGTGATGATCGGACTTGAGTTGGTGAATTTGGATCATGTTTCACTCGAATGATCGGAGGGATGTCAATTTGAGTGGGAGTTCTTAAGTAATATGATTAATTGAACTCATTATCATGAACATTGTCAGTAGTGACTTTGCAAAATTTTGTTGTAGATTACTAGCTCACGTTGTAGCTTCCTTGAATTTTTATATGTTCCTAGAGAAATAGAGTTGAAAGATGATGGTAGCAATATTGCGGACTGGGTCCGTGATCTGAGGATTGTCCTCATTGCTGCACAGAAGGCTTATGTCCTTAATGCACCTCTCGGTGCGCCAACCCCTCTAGCGTCGTCTGTAGATGTTGTGAACATCTGACAGGCTCGTTCTCATGACTACTTGATAGTTTAGTGCGTCATGCATTACGGCTTAGAATTGAGGCTCCGAAACGTTTTGAACGTCACATAACATATGAGATGTTCTAGGAGCTGAAATTAGGATCTCAGGCTCATGCCCGTGTTGTGAGATACGAGATCTCCAACAAGATTCTTTGCCTATAATATGAAAGAGAATAGCTCAATCGTTGAGCATGTGCTCAGATTGTCTGGGTACTACAATCGCTTGAATCGAGTGGGAGTTGATCTTCTAGATAAGATAGTGATTGATATAGTTCTCCAAGTCACTGTCACTAAAGCTACTAGAACTTGGTGATGAACTATAAAACGCCAGGGATAGAAGTAATGATTCCTGAGCTATTCGCGATGTTTGACACTGCGAAGGTAGAAATCGAGAAGGAGCGTCAAAGTGTTGATGGTTAGTCAAAACCACTAGTTTCGAGAAGGGCAAGAGCAAGGAGGGAAACTTCATGGATAGCAAGTCAGTTGCAGCTCCAGTGAAGCAACCCAAAGTCTAACCCAAACCCGAGACTAAGTGCTTTGATTATGAGGAGAACGGTCGCTGAAGCGGAACAACCCTAGATACTTGGTAGATAAGAAAGCTGGCAAAGTTGACAGAAGTATATTTGATATACATGTTATTGATGTGTACCTTGCTAGTACTCCTAGTAGCACCTGGGTATTGGATACCGGTTCGGTTGCTAAATGTTAGTAACTCGAAGTAAAAGCTATGGAATAAACGGAGAACTAGCTAAGTGTGAGGTGATGATGTGTGTTGAAAATGTTTCCAAGGTTGATGTGATCAGCATCGCACGCTCTCTCTACCTTCGAGAATAGTGACGAACCTAAATAAATGTTATTTGGTGTTTTTGCGTTGAGCATGAACGTGATTAGATCATGTTCATTGCAACACGGTTATTCATTTAAGTTAGAGAATAATGGTTATTCTATTTACGTGAATAATAACTTCAATGGTCATGCACCCAGTAAGAATGGTTTGTTGAAACTTGATCGTAGTAATACACATGTTTATAACATTGATGCCAAAAAGATACAGAGTTAATAATAATAGTACCACATACTTGTGGCACTGCCGCTAAATATCATATTGGTATAAAACGCATGAAGAAACTCCATGCTAATGGATCTTTTGGACTCATTCGATTTCGAATCGGTTGAGACATGTGAACCATGCCTCTTGGTCAAGATGACTAAGGACCCCGTTTTCTGTTTTGATGAAGCGGGCAAGTGATTTATTGGAAATGATACATGTTGATGTATGCAATCCAATGAGTCTTGTAGCGTGCGGTGGATATCGTTATTTTCTTACCTTTATTGATGATCTGAGTAGATATAGTGTATATTTACTTAATGAAACACAAGTCTGAATCGTTTGAAAGGTTCAAGCAAATTCAGAGTGAAGTTTAAGATCATCATGACATGAAGATATAAATGTTTGCGATATGATCGTGAAGGTGAATATCTGAGTTACGAGTTTGGCATACAACTTTAGACAATGTGAAAGTTGTTTCACAACTCACGCCACCTGGAACACCATAGTGTGATGGTGTGTCCAAACGTCATAGTCGTGCTCTATTGGATATGGTGCGTGCTATGATGTCTATTATCGTTTTGTTACTATAATTTTGTGGTTATGCATTAGAGACAACTACATTCACTTTAAATAGGACACCATCTAAATCCATTGAGATGACACCATGTGAATTATGGTTTGCTAGAAACCTAAGCTGTCATTTGTTAATGTTTGGGGCCGCGACGCTTGTGTGGAAAATGTTTTCACCTAATGAGCTCGAACCCAAAGCGGACAAATGCATCTTCATAGAATACCCTAAGAATAGTTGGGTGAACCTTCTATCTCAGATCCAAGCATAAAATGTTTATTGCTCAAACTGGGTCCTTCCTCGAGGAAAAGTTTCTCTTGAAAGAGTTGAGTGGGAGGAAGATAGAACTTGATGAGGTTATTGAACCTCTGTTTCAACCAGAGAGTAGCGCAACGCAGGAAGTTGTTTCTGTGAAGCCTACGTTAGTTGAAGAGGAAGTTAATGATGATGATCATGAAGCTTCGGATCAAGTTACTATCAAACTTCGTAGGTCGACAAGGACGTGTACTGCTCCTGAGCGGTACGACAACCCTGTCTTGGAGGTCATGTTGTTGGACAACGATGAACCTACGAACTATGAAGAAGCGATGATGGGCCCAAAAACCAACAAATGGTTAGAGGCCACGAAATCCAAGAAAGGAACCATGTATGAAAACCAAGTATAGACTTTGGTGGACTTGCTCGTTGGACGGCAGGTCGTTAAGTACAAATGGATCTTTAAAATGAAGACAGACGTTGATGGTAAATGTCACCATTTATAAAGCTTGACTTGTTGCAAAGAAGTTTACGACAAGTTCAAGGAGTTGACTGTGATGAGACTTTCTCACTAGTAGCAATGGTAAAGTCTGTTGAAACTATGTTAGCAGTTGCTGCACTTTCATTTATGAAATCTGGCAGATGGATGTCAAAACATCGTTTGCTTAACGGTTTACTTGAGGAAAGGTTGTATGTGATACAACCAGAAGGTTTTGTCAATCCTAAGGATGCTAAAAGGTGTGCAAGCTTCAGTGATTCTTCTATGAACTGAAGCAAGCATGTCGGAGTTGGAATATACACTTTGATGAGGTGATCAAAGTTTTTTAGTCTATACAAAGTTTACGAGAAACTTGTATTTGCAATAAAGTGAGTGGGAGCACTATAGAGTTTCTGATAAGTATATGTGGATGACATATTGCTATTCGGAAATGATGTAGAATTTCTGGAGAGCATAATCGGTTGTTTGAAAAGAGTTTTTCAAAGGAAGACCTGGATAAAGCTACCTAATTGTTGAGCATCAAGATCTATAAAGAAAGATCAACATGTTTGATAAGACTTTCGATGAGTACATACCTTGACAAGATTTTGAAAGAGTTCAAAATGGATCAGTCAGAGAAAGAGTTCTCGCCTGATTTACGAGGTGTGAAGTTGAGTGAGACTCAAAGCTCGACAACGGCATAAGAAAGAGAAAGGACGAATGTCATCCCCTATGCCTTAGCCATAGGCTCTGTATAGTATGCCATGCTGTGTACCGCACCTGTGTGTGCCTTGCCATGAGTCCGTCAAGGGGTACAAGAGTGATCCAGGAGTGGATCACTAGACAACGGTCAAGATTATCCTTAGTAACTAAAAAGACTAAGGAAATGTTTCTCAATTATGGAGGTGATAAAGAGTTCATCGTAAAGAGTTACGTTGATGCAAGCTTTAACACCAATCCGGATGACCCGTAGTAGCAATCTGGATACATATCGTGGAGCAGCCATTTGGAATAGTACCAAGTGGAGCGTGGTAGTAGTGTTTACAGTTTGACATAGAGATTTGCAAAGTACATACGGATCTAAATGTCACAGACCCGTTGACTATAAGACCTCTCTCACATGCAAAGTTTGATCGAGCCCCAGAACTCATTGGGTGTTAGATTCATAACAATGCGTTTCACATGGTGATGTGAACTAGATTATTGACTCTAGTGCAAGTGGGAGACTATTGGAAATATGCCCTAGAGGCAATAATAAATTAGTTATTATCATATTTCCTTGTTCATGATAATCGTTTATTATCCATGCTATAATTGTATTGATCGGAGACTTAGATGCATGTGTGGATACATAGACAAAACCATGTCCCTAGTATGCCTCTAACAGACTAGCTCGTTGATCGAAGATGGTTAAGGTTTCCTAGCCATGGACATGAGATGTCATTTGATAACGGGATCACATCATTAGAAGAATGGTGTGATGGACAAGACCCAAACTACAAACGTAGCATATGATCGTGTCAGTTTATTGCTACTGTATTCTGCATGTCAAGTATATGTTCCTATGACCATGAGATCATGCAACTCACTGACACCGGAGGAGCGCCTTGTGTGTATCAAACGGCGCAACGTAACTGGGTGAATATAAAGGTACTCTACAGGTATCTCCGAGGGTGTCTGTTGAGTTGGCATGGATCAAGACTCGGATTTCTTACTCCGTGTGATGGAGAGGTATCTTAGGGCCCACTTGGTAATACAACATCACAACAAGCCTTGCAAGCAATGTGACTAAGTGTTAGTCACGGGATCTTGTATTACGGAACAAGTAAAGACACTTGCCGGTAACGAGGTTGAACTAGGTATGGAGATACCGACGATCGAATCTCGGGCAAGTAACATACCGAAGAACAAAGGGAACATCATACGAGATTAACTGAATCCTTGACATAGAGGTTCGACCAGTAAAGATCTTCGTAGAATATGTAGGAATCAATATGGGCATCCAGGTCCCGCTATTGGTTATTGACCGTAGAGGTGTCTCGGTCATGTCTACATAGTTCTCGAACCCGCAGGGTTTGCACACTTAAGGTTTGGTGACGTTTCGGTAGTATAGAGTTATGTATGATTGTGACCGAAGGTTGTTCGGAGTCTCAGATGAGATCCCAGACGTTACGAGGAGCTCCGGAATGGTCCGGAGGTAAAGTTTCATATATAGGAAGTCCTATTTTGGTCGCCGGAAAAGTTTCGGGCTCATCGATAGTGTACCGGTAGTGCCGGTAGTGTACCGGGGACCATCGGGAGAGGTATTTCGACCCAAGAGCCTACATGGGCTGTGGGAGTGTGGAAACCAGCCCTTAGTGGGCTTGTGGAAGTCCTCTAAGAGGCTCATGCAGCTTTAGTTGAAAGAGAAAGAAAAAACGCAAGGTGGAAAGAGATTCCAAGTAGGAAAGGAGGAATCCTAGTCCTACTAGGATTGGAGGAGGATTCCTCCTCTCCTCCTTGCGCAAGGGCAGCCTTGGTACGCCAGCCCTCCTCCTCCCTGCCTCTTATATATAATAGTGGTACTGGGTATTTTGCACTAGATTTGACAGCCACGTGCAACCCGTTCCACCGGTGCTCCTCTAGATTGGATTTCCGCAGTGCTTAGGCGAAGCCTTGCCGGAATTGCTCCACCACCATCGCCGGAGCGCCGTCACACTGCCGGTGAACTCTTCCTCCTCTCCACTTCCTCTTGCTGGATCAAGACGGTGGAGATCGTCATCGAGCTGTACGTGTGCTGAACGCGGAGGTGCCGTCCGTTCGGCGCTAGATCGGAAGGACCGTGATCAAGATCGCGAGACAGGTCGTGATGAGTTCGTGGGACGGATCGTGATGAGTTTGCGGGATGGATCGTGATGAGTTTGCGGGACGGATCATGATCAAGATCACGAGACAGATCGTGATGAGTTCACGGGACGGATCGTGATTGCATCGCGGGACGGATCGTGATGAGACCGTGGGACGCTCGGCGATTTGGATCGCGAAGACGTTCGACTACACCAACCGCGTTTCTTAACGCTTCCCGCTTAGCGATCTACAAGGGTACGTAGATCCACTCTCCCTCTCATAGATGCTCATCAGCATGGATAGATCTGCGTGTGCGTAGGAAATGTTTTGTTTCCCATGCAACATTCCCCAACACAAGGTACACATCAATAACACGTATATCAAATATACTTCTGTCGACGTTGCTAGCCTTCTTATCTACCAAGTATCTAGGATTGTTCTGCTTCAGCGACCGCTCTCCTCATAATCAAAGCACTTAGTCTCGGGTTTGGGCTCAACTTTGGTGTGCTTCACCGGAGCAGCAACTGACTTGCTATCCACGAAGTTTCCCTCCTTGCCCTTGCCCTTCTCGAAGCTAGTGATTTTACTAACCATCAACACTTGATGCTCCTTCTTGATTTCTACTTCGCGGTGTCAAACATCGCGAACAGCTCAGGATCATTATTTCTATCCCTGGCATTTATAGTTCATCTCCAAGTTCTAGTAGCTTAGTGACAGTGACTTGGAGAACAATATCAATCACTATCTTATCTGGAAGATCAACTCCCACTCGATTCAAGCGATTGTAGCACCCAGACAATCTGAGCACATGCTCAACGATTGAGCTATTCTCCTTCATCTTACAGGCAAAGAATCTTATTGGAGATCTCATATCTCGCAACACGGGCACGAGCCTGAGATCCTAATTTCAGCTCTTAGAACATCTCATATGTTCCATGACGTTCAAAACATTTTGGAGCCTCAATTCTAAGCTGTAATGCATGACACACTAAAATATCAAGTAGTTATCATAACGTGCCTGTCAGATGTTCACAACATCTACAAACAACGCTAGAGGGGTTGGCGCACCAAGCGGTGCATTAAGGACATAAGCCTTCTGTGCACCAATGAGGACAATCCTCAGATCACGGACCCTGTCCGCAATATTGCTACCATCATCTTTCAACTCTATTTATCTAGGAACATATAAAAATTCAAGGGAGCTACAGCGTGAGCTAGTAATCTACAACACAGTTTACAAAGACACTACTGACTATGTTCATGATAATGAGTTCAATTAATCATATTACTTAAGAACTCCCACTCAAATTGACATCCCTCCAGTCATTCGAGTGATACATGATCCAAATTCACCAACTCAAGTCCGATCATCACGTGAGTTGAGGTGGTTTGAATGGTGAACATCATCATGTTGATCATATCTACTATATGACTCATGTTCGACCTTTCAGTCTCTTGTGTTCCGAGGCCATGTCTGTACATGCTAGGCCCGTCAAGTTTAACCCGAGTGTTCTGCATGTGCAACAGCATCTTGCACCCGTTGTATGTGAACGTAGAGTCTATCACACCCGATCATCACGTGGTGTCTCAACACGACGAACTTCCGCAATGGTGCACACTCGGGGAGAACACAAGTCATCTTGAAATTTAAGTGAGGGATCACCTTATAATTCTACTGTCGTCCTAAGCAAAACAACGTGCATAAAAGGATTAACATCACATGCAAATCATAAGTGACATGATATGGCCATGAACTTGTGCTTTTGATCTCCATCTCGAAAGCACCGGCATGATCTCCATCGTCACCGGCACGACACCATGATCTCCATCAACGTGTCGCCATTGGAGTTGTCACGCCCATCATGCTTGTACTACTATTGCTACCGTTTAGCGATAAAGTAAAGCATTACATAGCGCTTAATGATTGACACGTAGATCATACAATAATTAAAGACAACCCTATGGCTCCTGCCGGTTGTCGTACTCATCGACATGCAAGTCGTGATAATCTATACATCACATGATCATCTCATACATCACATATATCACATCATGTAATTGGCCATATCACATCACAAGATACCCTGCAAAAACAAGTTAGACGTCCTCTAATTGTTGTTGCATATTTTACGTGGCTGCTACGGGTATCTAGCAAGAACAATTCTCATCTACGCAAAACCACAACGGTGATATACTAGTTGCTTTTCAACCTTCTCAAGGACCGCCTTTGTCGAATTCGATCCAACTAAAGTGAGAGAAACTGGCACCCGCAAGCTATCTATGCAACAAGTTGCGGTCGAGGGAACCGGTCTCTCGTAAGCGTACGAGTAATGTTGGTATGTGCCGCTTCATCTCACAATACTGCTGAACCAAAATCCGACCAAGGGAGGAAGCAATCTAAGCATCAACGGCCACAAACCTTTTGTGTTCTACTCGAGATCTCCTCTACACATAGACCTAGCTCATGATGCCACTGTTGGGGAACGTCGCATGGGCAACAAATTTTTTCCTACGCACGCGTAGATCTATCCGTGGTGATGAGCATCTACGAGAGGGAGAGTGGATTTACATACCCTTGTAGATCGCTAAGCGGGAAGTGTTAAGAAACGCGGTTGGTGTAGTCGAACATCTTCGCGACCCAAATTGCTGAGTGTCCCGCGACCTCATCATGATTTGTCCCGCGATCCAATCATGATCCGTCCCGCAATCCAATCACGATCCATCCCGCGAACTCATCATGATCCGTCCCGCGAACTCATCATGATCCGTCCCGCGATCCAATCACGATCCTTCCGATCCAGCGCCGAACGGACGACACCTTTCGCGTTCAGCACACGTACAGCTCGATGATGATCTCCGCCTTCTTGATCGAGCAAGAGGGAGCGGAGAGGTAGAAGAGTTCTCTGGCAGCGCGACGGCGCTCCGGCGATGGCGGTGGAGCTATTCCGGCAGGGCTTCGTCTAAGCACTGCAAAAATCCGATCTAGAGCAGAAACTATGCACTAGAGGAACGGGTGGCACGTGGCTGAAAATCTTGTGCAAAAACCCTAAAACCCTCTAGTATATATAGGAGGAGAGGAGGAGAGGAGGCAGCCTTGGCTTCCAAGCCAATCTGGTTTGGCCGAACAAGGAGGAAGGAGTCCACCTCCTCCACTCCTAGTAGGATTAGGACTCCTTCCTTATTTTGCCTTATTTTGCCTTTGTCCACCTTTTTCCTTTTGGATTTTTCTTCCCAGTCGTACGGGCCTTGTGTGGGACTTCCACCAGCCCACTAAGGGCTGGTATTGACTCTCGCACAGCCCATGAAGCCTCTTGGGTCGAAATACCACTCCCGGTGATCTACCGGTACACTACCGGCACTCCCGGTACATTACCGATTAGGAAACTTTTCCGACGACGAAAACAGGACTTCCTATATATCAATCTCTACCTCCGAAGCATTCCGGAGCTCCTCCTGACGTCCGGGATGTCATCCGGGACTCCAAACAACCTTCAGTCACCACCATGCATAACTCTATACTACCGAAACGTCACTGAACCTTAAGTGTGCAGACTCTGCGGGTTCGAGAACTATGTAGACATGACCGAGACACCTCTATGGTCAATAACCAATAGCGGGACCTGGATGCCTATATTGGTTCCTACATATTCTACGAAGATCTTTATCGGTCGAACCTTTATGTCAAGGATTCAGTTAATCCCGTATGATGTTTCCTTTGTTCTTCGGTATGTTACTTGCCCGAGATTCAATCATCGGTATCTCCATACCTAGTTCAACCTCGTTACCGGCAAGTCTCTTTACTCGTTTCGTAATACAAGATCCCGTGACTAACACTTAGTCACATTGCTTGCAAGGCTTGTTGTGATGTTGTATTACCGAGTGGGCCCTGAGATACCTCTCCGTCATACGGAGTAACAAATCCTAGTCTTGATCCATGCCAACTCAACAGACAACCTCGGAGATACCTGTAGAGTACCTTTATAGTCATCCAATTACGTTGCGACGTTTGATACACACAAGGCACTCCTTCGGTGTTAGTGAGTTGCATGATCTCATGGTCATAGGAACATATACATCACATGCAGAAAACAGTAGCAATAAACTGACACGATCATATGCTACGTTTGTAGTTTGGGTCTTGTCCATCACACCATTCTCCTAATGATGTGATCCCCTTTATCAAATGACATCTCATGTCCATGGCTAGGGAACCTTAACCATCTTTGATCAACGAGCTAGTCTATTAGAGGCATACTACGGACATGGTTTTGTCTATGTATCCACACATGCATCTAAGTCTCCGATCAATACAAATATAGCATGGATAATAAACGATTATAATGAATAAGGAAATATGATAATAACTAATTTATTATTGCCTGTAAGGCATATTTCCAACACCAAGTTGCTCACGAATAGCTACACCTACATGGTTACGGCCCAAGTACGGCACGACTACCTCGCCACATCTCAGCGTGTGGACCCGACAAGCCTCAAATTACTAAAAATTTGCATTTTATTTCTTCCAAAGAAGGTTACATAATGTATAGGGGGCTGCTACGCGTCCACCGGCTGCTCTTTTTAAAAGATCAGTCGGGTCGCGAGTCGTCAAATATGCCGTCATCAAACGGCTATCAGCCTCCTCGATCATTGCAACAAATGTAATGTTGCAGAAACCTTTGCAACAATGGTTTTATTGCAGAAATTTTTGCAACAAAGGTTATGTTGTAGAATATTTTTGGAACAAAGACCATGTTACAGAAACATTTCTAGATTTTTTTTTGCAAGAGGTTATGTTACTGTTTTTATTTGTGACAAATAAAATGTTACAGAAAAGTCTATAATTTTATTTTGCAACAAAGGTCATGTTAAAATTACGTTGCAGAATATGTTGTTACATGAAGGTGGCAGCCATGAACGTCGATGCTCCTCCAGGACGGTTGTGACGTGGAACGATGAGCGACAGCAGACACGGCTTCAACGGCGACGTGCCTAGCGGACACGGGCGGCGCAGTCCGGCGGCCGTGCGCGGTCTGCATGCAGCACCCAAGTGGCCGGCTTACAGCATCTACAAATCAGGCGCAGGTGCATCCTCTCAGGCCGCTGTACCCGCCACCGGCCATGGGGTGCTTCTCGTCACGGACGAGGTCAACGCTTGAAATTGAGAGATGCATTTGTATCAGCATGCAAGTTAGATATAGAAGACAAATGAGGATAGGAGGATGAGCGGTGATGGCTTCACCTCACACGGGACGCGTGGTGCGCATCTAAGGCGGCGGACGGGCCGTTGAAATCGGCCGGTTGATGTAAATATTTTCCCTAATGTATAAGTACATTCCTAAAAATTACGGTAAACCTAAAAAACTGACGTCTGTATTTTAGCCTCTCGCCACAATCGCGCTTATTACCATTGGATGACGCACGCAAATCTGAGGGCAGAGATGGGCGATAAGTCCGCTAAGGCAATCGTTCACTGCAACTGTTTGTGTGTCTCTTATTCTTCAACAGTGTGTCGGCCCAATGTCACACCCCACTTTGCATGAATCGACCCCCCCCCCCCCCCTTCAGTTTTTCTCATATCGACGGTGCTGCAACGGAGCAAGCAACGGATGTGGAGATGCGCCTGGAGGGGAGGTGGTGGCGCAATGAGCGCGTGGCGGTAGCGGCGGAGAGGAGACATGGCCGAGGATCTGCGCCTGAAGCTCGAGCACAAGCGTTTGAGCAAAGGGTGGTGATGTTGCATGGACAAATTGATGGTAGTGGTCTGCGGCCGGTCATTGATCTCGGTTGCACGGTGACGTCGTCGGGTAGGTCAAGGGGGAGGGGGAGGCGGTTGGCGCGTTGGATGACGATGCAAGTGTGTGTGGCCGCTCATCCACCTCAGATCAACGGCGACGTCGTCGAGGTGGGACGCCTGTCGTCATGCTATTTCAAGCGCATCTTCACCTAGCTAGTACCACCAAGGCCGCTGCCTACAGGGTACCACTCGCCGTCCACCTCCACCTCTTCCGTGATCTGTGTATCAGGCAATATTTACGTCGATAGGTGTTCGATCTGCTCGCCTCCATTTTTCCCTCTCCCCCTGTTTTCGTTCTCACTTTTGTCTAAGAGGGCTATTTTTTTATAACGTAGACGATTGTGTAGTTGGTATTTTCAGTGCTTCCTAAATTTTCATGTGTCCGTTTTCATAAACATAGCAAATTCATATATGCCCATATGGCAAATTCATTGATTTTCTATTGCCCAATCATGGCAAGCTGTATACTTTTTTTGTAAACGTCCACAATGAACATATTGATGAAACTCCAAACAAGGAAATGGCAAATTTACATAGTAGCCATATGGAAAATTCACACTTTTTCTGACTCCATTTTCATCGTTTTTTCCATGAACACTTGGTTTAAAACTACATCTATATAATAGCCATGGCACTTTTAATAATGTTTTTTGCCATAACACTGTTAGTTTTGCATTTGATCTATCTTCATTGGATGACAATTTTACTTGCTATTTAGCTACTAAACTATACAGGGCAAGAAGATTGATTTTTTTGCCATATGCACTTGAAGTTCTACACTACATTTGTTTTGAATAACTATTCATATGCTTTCGTACCCATTTTAATTTTCTACGTTTTCCTAGTGAACAAAAGACCATAAAGTTGTTATCTTTCAAAAGAATTTTTTTCCTAAAAATTGGCCTGTCCAAATGATTTTTTGTCAAAATTCATATGTTAGTATACCATTGATTTGGTGTACAACACAGTGGCGATATTTTATATGCTCAGTTTTTTTCCTTTTTTATCATTGCAATTTTAGCATGACACATTCATTGAGAATAGTAGAATACCATAGCATATTAGTAGTAGGCTCCGACCATTTTTGTTATTGTTATGGCCTTTTGCGGTCTGGGGGCTGGATATGGTCGAACCACTTAAAGAGGGACCAAGAAAAATAAATACCTACTGGTCATGGTTGACAAGTTCACCAAATGGATCGAAGCAAAACCTGTTAAATCAGCCAAGTCCGGACCAGTAATCGACTTTATATCCGGTGTGGTACACCGTTACGGCGTCCCGCACAGTATAATTATGAACAATGGATCTAACTTCACAACCCAAGAGGTAAAAGACTGCTGCACAAAATTGGGTATCAAGCTCGATTACGCATCGGTGTATCACCCACAGACCAATGGACAAGTCGAACGGGCCAACAGCCTCATCATGAGTGGTATTAAACTACGTTTGGTCTGATTTCTGCATGAGTCAGACTGCCATTGGGTAGTGGAGCTTGACTCTGTTCTGTGGGGCCTGCATACTATCCCGAATAGATCAACGGGATACACACCATTCTTCATGGTCTACGGGGCAGAAGCAGTCCTTCCCAGTGATATTATTCACGATGCACCAAGGTGGGCATGTACGAAGAAAAGGTGGCCGAGTTAGATCGGTAGGACGACCTGGACGCCTTACACTACTAGGAGAAAGCCTAGTAGTAGCGTTGGAAATACCCTTACTAGTAGCGTTAGGTCCAGCGCTACTGCTAAAGCGCTACAACTAAGTTGTAGCAGTAGCGCTGGTTGGTACAGCGCTACTGCTAAGTCTCGTTAGCAGTAGTGCTGCACTTACCAGCGCTACTGCTAACTATCTGTAGCGCTGCCGAGGGGCAAGCGCTGCTGATAATCCAGCGCTGCTGCTAGATGGCTTCCAGCGCTGCTGCTAGTATTACTGTTTTCACAGATTCGTACCCCCTCTATGTATTTGTAATGTATTTATACATGCTCTCTACATTAGTTTCATCATATCATCATAATACATCATTGTCATATAAAAACTCCTCATCATCATCATTTTCGTCCATGAGACATCATATAGCAACTTGGTCACTAGTTATAATAACAACAACTCATATCATCATCATATAACAACTCCTCCTCATCATCATCAACTTGGGCATCGACTTGGTCACTAGGTCACTAGTCATATATAATGAGCACTAAATAATTGTTCTTAATACCTAGGACCTACTCCTGCTGCCGTCTCTTAGGTAAAATAGCGTAAAACATGTGTATCACTCCTTCTTCATCATATTGGAGAATGCATATGAACCTGTCTCCTAATTGTGGGTTGCGCTTCTGATTGCTGTCCCCTAGTACTTCTCTACGATCCTTCACAATTTTGCTCCAGTCTTTGACTAGTAAGACTTGCTCGTTTCGAAAAATGATGAATGCACTCATGTGCAATACAGGATATCTTGTCCGTAAGCTACCCATTGCCATGCGACCTTTAGACTCGATCCAACGAGGCACAACACTCATCGGGAGTCCCTGTTGAAGAACATCGTAGTAACATACTTAGCAATGAAGTTTAGCTTAAAAATAATGTATGCAAAAGATGCACTGAGGACAAATAGTAAAAATCTTACATCTTTCCTAGATAGATATGACCGTAGTTCAATATGCACACTAGTGGTCGCACGGTTTGAGTACTAATATCTCGAAGTCCAGGAAAATAACCTGTCTTGACAGCATCAAGATCCTCAAGCCATGAAACATAATGACCTATCTCCTCGTAGTTTAGTTCAGCCCCGGGACAGTAGTAGATGATGTCTACCAAGCGATGGACATGTTTGCTTGAATGGAACTAAGCTGTCAATAGAAACTAGTTGTCAACTATTTTTAAATAAACAATATAAATTACTTAATAAATATGGTTGAGAAGCTCACATAATGGTAGAACTGGAGGCCTCTGCACATCGACCCAGATGTCGATATTACCTTCAATTTCATATTCCGGACGAATATCAAAGGTGATAAGCATATTAAGCTCAAATGCATAACCCTTGCATAGTGCTCTCCAACTTTTACATTCAAAATAGGAGTAGGTCTCTGCATTGTATAATTTTACGGCAAAAGTATAACCATGCTTGGTCCACAAGTGAACTCTCTTTACCTCCATACTTTTTTAGTATCAAAACCAATCTTATCCAAGACATAAATTCTTGCATGGCAGGGATACGCTAGTAGAATAGTAAAAAATTAAAATTATAAGTTAAAGCAAAAGTAGAAGAAGACATGCTTAATTACGAATAAAGACTTGTCGTTGTGACTTACTGTATCCACTTCGAAGGTCTCATCCAGCATGATGCTGAAGCGCCTACCATCAACTAGGTAAGGCTTGTCGCACAGGCCGCGCTCGTCTTCGCTGTATTCGCACATAATGAATTCCCTTTCGTCGTCAGACATTTCCTATGTTCATAGTTGAAACATTTAAAATCAATCGAAGGCAACTATAAGGAAACTAATCAACACACAGATCACTATTACTCAATATGCAATGGGTTGACTTTAGGTGTGTCGAGTCTTTCCTTCCTAAACTCTCATCTCACGTATATGGTGGGCACTCCCTCTAATATTGCGACCGTCGGTGATGGTGGCTCCTCCATTCGTCCCCGAGTGCATTACACCAAAATATCTAGCACACGGGAACGAAGGAGAAGCGACCCCCACGACAACAGTCGGAATTCTTCCTCTCTCATATTTCGACCGTCGGTGATGGTCACTACTCCTCCTTTCCCTAGTGCATTACAAATATCTAGCACAAGGAAAAGAAGGAGAAGTGGCCCCCACGACAACAGTCGGGATTCTTCCTCTCTCATATTTTGACTGTCGGTGATGGTCGCTACTCCTCCTTTCCCTAGTGCATTACAAATATCTAGCACAAGGAAAAGAAGGAGAAGCGACCCCCACGACAACAGTCGGGATTATTCCTCTCTCTCATATATATATATATATATATATATATATATATATATATATATATATATATATATATATATATATATTCCTTTACCCTATTGAGATTTGATAAATTTACTTACTCGCATCGCACCTACCTCGACTTTCTGATATGGATCCTTCTCACAGGTGTGAATCCTTGCACTCAGCTTCTCGTTGGGTTCCACCGCCGGAAGGTACGGTCTACATCAATGTTGATGCAGCGCTGTTTATTTCTACTCGACGCATGGGAATCGGTGTCGTGATCAGGGACCACAGAGGAACCCGCTTGGCTACGTGCAGCGAGCATCTTACTGAGTGAGGTCATGGCACCAGAACTAGCTGAAGCCTTGGCAGTGGACACTCTCCCTCACTGAAAGACACACAAGGAGCTGAAACAGACCTAAAGTCAACCCGTTCCATATATCGAGCAATGACATAGAAAAAATGAAGCTGAAACAGACCTAAAGGCCTATTTGAATAAGTGTTTTTCAATGAAGGGCCTTGGAGAAGCTGCTTACATATTAGGCATTAAGATCTATAGAGATAGATTGAAACACCTCATAGGTCTGTCACAAAGCACATACCTTGAAAAGATATTGAAGAAGTTCATTATGGATCAGTCCAAGAAGGGGTTCTTGCCTGTGTTGCAGGGTGTGAGATTGAGTACGACTCAATGCCCGAACACGACAAAGGATAGACAAGAGATGAGTGTCATCCCCTATACTTCAACCATAGGCTCTATTATGTATGCCATGTTGTGTACCAGACCTGATGTGAACCTACCATAAGTTTGGTAGGGAGGTACCAAAGTGATCTTGGAGCGGAACAGTGGACAGCGGTCAAGAATATCCTGAAGTACCTAAAAAGGACAAAGGACATGTCTCTCGTATATGAGGGTGACGAAGAGCTCCTCGTAAAGGGTTACGCCGATGCTAGCTTCGACACAGATCCGGATGACTCGAAGTCACAATCCAGATACGTGTATATTTTGAACGGAGGGGCAGTCAGCTGGTGCAACAGCAAGCAAAGCGTCGTGGCGGTATCTACATGTGCAGCGGAGTACATAGCTGCTTCGGAAGCAGCAAAGGAAGGAGTCTAGATGAAGGAGTTCATAACCGACCTAGGAGTAATTCCCAATGCATCGGGCCCGATGACTCTATACTGTGACAACACTGGAGCTATTGCCCTTGCCAAGGAGCCCATGTTTCACAAGAAGACAAGACACATCAAGCGCCGCTTAAACTCCATTCGTGATTACATTCAGGAAGGAGATATAGATATTTGTAAAGTAAATACGGATCTGAATGTCGCAGATCCGTTGACTAAACCTCTCTCACGAGCAACACATGATCAACACCAGAACTCTATGGGTGTTCGATATTGTTGGAAATATGCCCTAGATGCAATAATAAATTAGTTATTATCATATTTTGTTGTTCATGATAATCATTTATTATCCATGCTATAATTGTATTGATCGGAGACTTAGATGCATGTGTGGATACATAAACAAAACCATGTCCCTAGTATGCCTCTAATAGACTAGCTCGTTAATCAAAGATGGTTAAGGTTTCCTAGCCATTGACATGAGATGTCATTTGATAATAGGATCACATCATTAGGAGAATGATGGGATGGACAAGACCCAAACTACAAACGTAGCATATGATTGTGTCAGTTTAATGCTACTGTTTTCCATGTCAAGTATCTCTTCCTATGACCATGAGATCATGCAACTCACTGACACCGGAGGAGTGCCTTGTGTGTATCAAACGTCGCAACGTAACTGGGTGACTATAAAGGTACTCTACACGTATCTCCGAGGGTGTCTGTTGGGTTGGCATGGATCAAGACTGGGATTTGTTACTCCGTATGACGGAGAGGTATCTCAGGGCCCACTCGGTAATACAACATCACAACAAGCCTTGCAAGCAATGTGACTAAGTGTTAGTCACGGGATCTTGTATTACGGAATGAGTAAAGAGACTTGCCGGTAACGAGGTTGAACTAGGTATGGAGATACCGACGATCGAATCTCGGGCAAGTAACATACCGAAGAACAAAGGGAACATCATACGGGATTAACTGAATCCTTGACATAGAGGTTCGACCAATAAAGATCTTCATAGAATATGTAGGAACCAATATGGGCATCCAGGTCCCTCTATTGTTTATTGACCGTAGAGGTGTCTCGGCCATGTCTGCATAGTTCTCGAACCCGCAGGGTCTGCACACTTAAGGTTCGGTGACGTTCCGGTAGTATAGAGTTGTGTATGGTGCTGACCGAAGGTTGTTTGGAGTCCCGGATGAGATCCCGGACGTCACGAGGAGCTCCGGAATGGTCCGGAGGTAAAGATTGAATTATAGGAAGTCCCATTTCGGTCGCCGGAAAAGTTCCGGGCTAATCGGTAATGTACCGGGAGTGCCGGTAGTGTACCGGGAGACCACCGGGAGGGGTATTTCGACCCAAGAGGCTTCATGGGCTGTGGGAGTAAATAACATCCTTTTGTGGGCTGGTGGAAGTCCCACACAAGGCCCATGCGGCTGAGAGAAAA
Organism: Hordeum marinum; assembly: GCA_022496015.1. NCBI lineage: Eukaryota > Viridiplantae > Streptophyta > Magnoliopsida > Poales > Poaceae > Hordeum > Hordeum marinum. The sequence goes on from CM039676.1 coordinate 504,883,979, forward strand.
AGCCCAAAAGGAAAAGGGTGGAAAAAGGCCAAAAAAAGGAGGAATCCTAGTCCTACAAGGATTGGAGGAGGAGTCCTCCTCTCCTCCCCACTTTGGCCGACCCAAGGGCTGGCTTTTTGGCAGCCAAGCCTCCTCCTCCTCTCCTCCTATATATACTAGAGGATTTTAGGGTTTTGGCACAGAATTTTCAGCCACGTGCTACCCGTTCCTCTAGTGCATAGTTTCTCCTCTAGATCGGTTTTCTGCAGTGCTTAGGTGAAGCCTTGCCGGAATAGTTCCACCACCATCGCCGCAGCGCCATCATGCTGCTGGAGAACTCTTCTACCTCTCCGCTCCCTCTTTCTGGATCAAGAAGGCGGAGATCGTCATCAAGCTGTACGTGTGCTGAACACGGAGGTGCCGTCCGTTCCGCGCTAGATCGGAAGGACCGTAATCAAGATTGCGAGACGGATCGTGACGAGATCACAGGACGGATCGTGATGAGATCGCGGGACGGATCGTGATGAGATCGCGGGACGGATCATGATGAGTTCGCGGGATGGATCGTGATGATATCACGGGATGGATCGTGATGAGTTCGCGGGACGGATCGTGATTGGATCGCGGGATGGATCGTGATGAGATCACGGGACGCTCGGCGATTTGGATCACGAAGACGTTCGACTACACCAACCGCGTTTCTTAACGCTTCCCGCTTAGCGATCTACAAGGATATGTAGATCCGCTCTCCCTATCGTAGATGCTCATCACCATGGATAGATCTTGTGTGTGCGTAGGAATTTTTTTGTTTCCCATGCAACGTTCCCCAACAGTGGTATCAGAGCTAGGTCTATGTGTAGATGAGATCTCAAGTAGAACACAAAGAGTTTGTGGGCGTTGATGCTTAGATTGCTTCCTCTCTTGGTCGGATTTTGGTTCAGCAGTATTGTGAGACGAAGCGGCCCGGACCAACATTACTCGTACGCTTACCAGAGACCGGTTCCCTCGACCTCAACTTGTTGCATAGATGGCTTGCAGGTGCCAGTTTCTCTCACTTTAGTAGGATCGGATTCGACAAAGGCGGTCCTTGAGAAGGTTGAAAAGCAACTAGTGTATCACCGTTGTGGTTTTTACATAGATGAGAATTGTTCTTGCTAGATACCCGTAGCAGCCACGTAAAACATGCAACAACAATTAGAGGACATCTAACTTGTTTTTGCAGGGTATGTTGTGATATGATATGGCCAATTACATGATGTGATATATGTGATGTATGAGATGATCATGTGATGTATAGATTATCACGACTTGCATGTCGATGAGTACGACAACCGGTAGGAGCCATAGGGTTGTCTTTAATTATTGTATGACCTGTGTGTCAATCATTAAGCGCTATGTAATGCTTTACTTTATCAATAAACGGTAGCAATAGTAGTAGAAGTAGGTTGGGCGCGATAACCCCGATGGCGACACGTTGATGGAGATCAAGATGATGGAGATCATGGTGTCATGCCGGTGACGATGGAGATCATGTCGGTGCTTTCATGATGGAGATCAAAAGCATAAGTTCATGGCCATATCATGTCACTTATGATTTGCATGTGATGTTAATCCTTTTATGCACCTTGTTTTGCTTAGGACGACGATAGCATTATAAGGTGATCCCTCACTTAATTTCAAGATAAATTGTGTTCTCCCCGAGTGTGCACCGTTGCGAAAGTTCTTCGTGTTGAGACACCACGTGATGATCGGGTGTGATAGACTCTACGTTCACATACAACGGGTGCAAGCCAGTGTTGCACATGGTGAACACTCAGGTTAAACTTGACGAGCCTAGCAAGTACAGACATGGCCTCGGAACACAAGAGACCGGAAGGTCGAACATGAGTCATATAGTAGATATGATCAACATGATGATGTTCACCATTGAAACCACCTCAACTCACGTGATGATCGGACTTGAGTTGATAAATTTGGATCATGTATCACTCAAATGACTAGAGGGATGTCAATTTGAGTGGGAGTTCTTAAGTAATATGATTAATTGAACTCATTATCATGAACATAGTCAATAGTGTCTGTGCAAATTATGTTGTAGATTACTTGCTAGCGCTGTAGCTCCCTTGAATTTTTATATGTTCCTAGAGAAATAGAGTTGACAGATGTTGGTAGCAATATTGCGGACTGGGTCCATGATCTGAGGATTGTCCTCATTGCTGCACAGAAGGCTTACGTCCTTAATGCACCGCTCGGTGCGCCAACCCCTCTAGCATCGTTTGTAGATGTTGTAAACATCTGCAGGCACGTTCTGATGACTACTTGATAGTTTAGTGCGCCATGCATTACGGCTTAGAATTGAGGCTCCGAAACGTTTTGAACATCACAGAACATATGAGATGTTCTAAGAGCTGAAATTAGGATCTCAGGCTCGTGCCCATGTTGCGAGATATGAGATCTCCAACAAGATTCTTTGCCTGCAATATGAAGGAGAATAGCTCAATCGTTGAGCATGTGCTCAGATTGTCTGGGTGCTACAATTGCTTGAATCGAGTGGGAGTTGATATTCCAGATAAGATAGTGATTGATATAGTTCTCCAAGTCACTGTCACTAAGCTACTAGAACTTGGTGATGAACTATAAAACGCCAGGGATAGAAATAATGATCCCTGAGCTGTTTACGATGTTTGACACCGCGAAGGTAGAAATCAAGAAGGAGCGTCAAGTGTTGATGGTTAGTAAAACCACTAGTTTCGAGAAGAGCAAGGAGGGAAACTTCATGGATGGCAAGTCAGTTGCTGCTCCAGTGAAGCAACCCAACGTTGAACTCAAACCCGAGACTAAGTGCTTCGATTATGTGGAGAGTGGTCGCTGAATCGGAACAACCCTAGATACTTGGTAGATAAGAAGGCTGGCAACGTCAATAGAAGTATATTTGATATACGTGTTATTGATGTGTACCTTGCTAGTACTCCTAGTAGCACCTGGGTATTGGATACCGGTTCGGTTGCTAAATGTTAGTAACTCGAAATAAAAGCTACGGAATAAACGGAGAACTAGCTAAGGGTGAGGTGACGATGTGTGTTGGAAGTGTTTCCAAGGTTGATGTGATCGACATCGCACGCTCTCTCTACCTTCGGGATTAGTAACAAACCTAAATAAGTGTTATTTGGTGTTTTGCGTTGAGCATGAACGTGATTAGATCATGTTTATTGCAACACGGTTATTCATTTAAGTTAGAGAATAATGGTTATTTTGTTTACATGAATAATACCTTCAATGGTCATGCACCCAGTGAGAATGGTTTGTTGAATCTTGATCGTAGTAATACACATGTTTATAACATTGATGCCAAAATATGCAAAGTTAATAATATAGTACCACATACTTGTGGCACTGCCGCTAAATGTCATATTGGTATAAAACGCATGAAGAAACTCCATGCTGATGGATCTTTGGACTCTTTCGATTTCGAATCGGTTGAGACATGTGAACCATGCCTCTTTGTCAAAGATGACTAAGGACCCCGTTTTCTGGTTTGACGGAGCGGGCAAGTGATTTATTGGAAATGATACATGTTGATGTATGCAATCCAATGAGTCTTGTAGCGTGCGGTGGATATCATTATTTTCTTACCTTCACTGATGATTTGGGTAGATATAGTGTATGTTTACTTAATGAAACACAAGTCTGAATCGTTTGAAAAGTTCAAGCAAATTCAGAGTGAAGTTTAAGATCATCATGACAAGAAGATAAAAATATCTGCGATATGATGGTGGAGGTGAATATCTGAGTTACGAGTTTGGCATACAACTTTAGACAATGTGAAAGTTGTTTCACAACAAACGCCACCTGGAACACCATAGTGTGATGGTATGTCCGAACGTCATAGTCGTGCTCTATTGGATATGGTGCATGTTATGATGTCTCTTATCGTTTTGCTACTATAATTTTGGGGTTGTGCATTAGAGACAACTACATTCACTTTAAATAGGGCACCATCTAAATCCGTTGAGATCACACCGTGTGAATTATGGTTTGATAGAAACCTAAGCTGTCATTTCTTGATGTTTGGGGCTGCGACGCTTGTGTGGAAAATGTTTTCACCTAATGAGCTCGAACCCAAAGCAGACAAATGCATCTTCGTAGAATACCCTACGAACAGTTGGGTGAACCTTCTATCTCAGATCCAAGCATGAAGTGTTTGTTGCTAAAACGGGTCCTTTCCCGAGAAAAAGTTTCTCTCGAAAGAATTGAGTGGGAGGAAGATAGAACTTGATGAGGTTGTTGAACCTTTGTTTCAACCAGAGAGTAGCGCAGCGCAGAAAGATGTTTCTGTGGAACCTACGTCAGTTGAAGAGGAAGTAAATGATGATGATCATGAAGCTTCGGATCAAGTTACTATCGAACCTCGTAGGTCGACAAGGATGTGTACTGCTCCCAAGCGGTACGACAACCTTGTCTTGGAGGTCATGTTGTTGGACAACAAGGAATCTACGAGCTGTGGAGAAGCGATGATGGGCTCGGATTCCGACAAATGGTTAGAGGCCATGAAATCCGAGAAAGGATCCATCTATGAAAACCAAGTATAGAGTTTGGTAGACTTGCTCGTTGGACGACAGGTCGTTGAGTACAAATGGATCTTTAAAATGAAGACAGACGCTGATGGTGAATGTCACCATTTATAAAGCTCGACTTGTCGCAAAGAAATTTCCGACAAGTTCAAGGATTGACTGCGATGAGACTTTCTCTCGTAGCGATGCTAAAGTCTGTTAGAATTATGTTAGCAGTTGCTGCATTTTTCAATTATGAAATCTGGCAGATGGATGCCAAAACATCGTTTCCTTTCTTGAGGAAAGGTTGTACGTGATACAACCAGAAGGTTTTGTCAGTCCTAGGGATGCTAAAAGGTGTGCAAGCTTCAGTGATCCTTCTATGAACTGAAGCAAGCATCTCGGAGTTGGAATATACACTTTGATGAGGTGATTAAAGTTTTTGAGTCTATACAAAGTTTACGAGAAACTTGTATTTACAATAAAGTGAGTGGGAGCACTGTAGAGTTTCTGATAAGCATATGTGGTTGACATATTGTTGATCGGAAATGATATAGAATTTCTGGAAAGCATAAAGGGTTGTTTGAAAAGAGTTTTTCAAAGGAAGACCTGGATAAAGCTACCTAATTGTTGAGCATCAAGATCTATAGAGATAGATCAAGATACTTGATGAGACTTGCAATGAGTACATACCTTGACAAGATTTTGAAAGAGTTCAAAATGGATCAGTCAAATAAAGAGTTCTCGGCTGATTTGTAAGGTATAAAGTTGAGTAAGACTCAATGCCCAGTGACTGCAGAAGATAGAGAAAAGATGAGTGTCATCCCCTATGCTTCAGCCATAGGCTCTATCATGTATGCAATGTTGTGCACAAGACCCGATGTCAGCCTTGCCATAAGTATGGCCGAAAGGTTTCAAAGTGATCCTGGAATGGAGCACTAGACAGCGGTCAAGATTATCCTTAGTAACTAAAAGACTAAGGTGGTGTTTCTCGATTATGGAGGTGATAAAGAGTTCGTCGTAAAGAGTCACGTCGATGCAAGCTTTAACACCAATCCGGATGACTCGTAGTAGCAATCTGGATACGTATAGTGGAGGAGCCATTTGTAATAGTACCAAGTGGAGTGTGGTAGCAGTGTTTACGGTTTACATAGAAATTTGCAAAGTACACACGGATCTGAATGTCACAGACCCGTTGACTATAAGACCTCTCTCACATGCAAAGCATGATCGAGCCCCAGAACTCATTGGGTGTTAGATTCATAACAATGCAAATCACATGGTGATGTGAACTAGATTATTGACTCTAGTGCAAGTGGGAGACTGTTGGAAATATGCCCTAGAGGCAATAATAAATTAGTTATTATCATATTTCGTTGTTCATGATAATCGTTTATTATCCATGCTATAATTGTATTGACAGGAGACTTAGATGCATGTGTGGATACATAAACAAAACCATGTCCCTAGTATGCCTCTAATAGACTAACTCGTTGATCAAAGATGGTTAAGGTTTCCCAGCCATTGACATGAGATGTCATTTGATAACGGGATCACATCATTAGGAGAATGATGGGATGGACAAGACCCAAACTGCAAATGTAGCATATGATCGTGTCAGTTTAATGCTATTGTTTTCTACATGTCAAGTATCTGTTCCTATGACCATGAGATTATGCAACTCACTGACACCGGAGGAATGCCTTGTGTGTATCAAACGTCACAACGTAACTGGGTGACTATAAAGGTACTCTACAAGTATCTCCGAGGGTGTCTATTGGGTTGGCATGGATCAAGACTGAGATTTGTTACTCCGTGTGACGAAGAGGTATCTCAGGGCCCACTCGGTAATACAACATCACAACAAGCCTTGCAAGCAATGTGACTAAGTGTTAGTCACTGGATCTTTTATTACGGAACGAGTAAAGAGACTTGCCGGTAACGAGGTTGAACTAGGTATGGAGATACCGACGATCGAATCTCGAGCAAGTAACATACCGAAGAACAAAGGGAATATCATACGGGATCAACTGAATCCTTGACATAGAGATTCGACCGATAAAGATCTTCATAGAATATGTAGGAACCAATATGGGCATCCAGGTCCCTCTATTGGTTATTGACCATAGAGGTGTCTCGGTCATGTCTACATAGTTCTCGAACCCACAGGGTCTGCACACTTAAGGTTCGGTGACGTTTCGGTAGTATAGAGTTATGTATGGTGGTGACCGAAGGTTGTTTGGAGTCCCGGATGAGATCCCGGACGTCGCGAGGAGCTCCTGAATGGTCCAGAGGTAAAGATTGATATATAGGAAGTCCCATTTTGGTCGCCGGAAAAGTTTCGGGCTAATCGGTAATGTACCGGGAGTGCCGGTAGTGTACCGGGAGACCATCGGGAGGGGTATTTCGACCCAAGAGGATTCATGGGCTGTGGGAGAGTAAATAACAGCCTTTTGTGGGCTGGTGGAAGTCCCACACAAGGCCCATGCGGCTGGGAGAAAAATCCCAAAGGGAAAAAGGTGGAAAAAGGCCAAAAAAAGGAGGAATCCTAGTCCTATTAGGATTGGAGGAGTCCTCTCCTCCCTACTTTGGTGGACCCAAGGGCTGGCTTTTTGGCAGCCAAGCCTCCTCCTCCTCTCCTCCTATATATACTAGAGGATTTTAGGGTTTTGGCACAAAATTTTCAGCCACGTGCTACCCGTTCCTCTAGTGCATAGTTTCTCCTCTAGATCGGTTTTCTGTAGTGCTTAGGCGAAGCCCTGCCGGAATAGCTCCACCACCATCGCCGCAGCGCCGTCATGCTGCTGGAGAACTCTTCTACCTCTCCGCTCCCTCTTGCTAGATCAAGAAGGCGGAGATCGTCATCAAGTTGTACGTGTGCTGAACGCGGAGGTGCCATCCGTTCGGCGCTAGATCGGAAGGACCGTGATCAAGATTGCGAAACAGATCGTGACGAGATCACGGGACGGATCGTGATGAGATCGCGGGATGGATCATGATGAGTTCGCAGGATGGATCATGATGAGATCGCTGGACGGATTGTGATGAGTTCGCGGGACGGATCGTGATTGGATCGCGGGACGGATCGTGATGAGATCACAAGACGCTCGGTGATTTGGATCGCGAAGACGTTCGACTACTCCAACCGCATTTCTTAATGCTTCCCGCTTAGCGATCTACAAGGGTATGTAGATCCACTCTCCCTCTCGTAGATGCTCATCACCATGGATAGATCTTGCGTGTGTGTAGGAATTTTTTTGTTTCCCATGCAACGTTCCCCAGCAGATACATCATAATGTAACTAGATTATTGACTCTAGTGCAAGTGCCAGCCCTGTTGGAAATATGCCCTAGAGGCAATAATAAAATGGTTATTATTGTATTTCCTTGTTCATGATAATTGTCTATTGTTCATGCTATGATTGTATTAACCGGAAACCGTAATGCATGTGTGAATACATAGACCACAACATGTCCCTAGTGAGCCTCTAGTTGGCTAGCTCGTTGATCAATAGATGGTCACAGTTTCATGACCATGGACATTGGATGTTGTTGATAATGGGATCACATCATTGGAAGAATGATGTGATGGACAAGACCCAATCCTAAGCATAGCACAAGATCGTGTAGTTCATCTGCTAAAGATTTTCTAATGTCAAGTATCATTTCCTTAGACCATGAGATCGTGCAACTCCCGGATACCGTAGGAATGATTTGGGTGTACCAAATGTCACAACGTAAATGGGTGGCTATAAAGGTGCACTACGGGTATCTCCGAAAGTGTCTGTTGGGTTGGCACGAATCGAGACTGGGATTTGTCACTCTGTGTGACGGAGAGGTATCTCTGGGCCCACCTAGTAAGACATCATCATGAGCTCAATGTGACTAAGTAGTTAGCCACGTGATGATGTGTTACGGAACGAGTAAAGAGACTTGCCGGTAAGGAGATTGAACAAGGTATAGGGATACCGACGATGGAATCTCGGGCAAGTGTCATACCGGTAGACAAAGGGAATTGTATACGGGATTGATTGAATCCCCGACATCGTCGTTCATCCGATGAGATCATCATGGAGAATGTGGGAGCCAACATGGGCATCCAGATCCCTCTGTTGGTTATTGACCGGAGAGGTGTCTCGGTCATGTCTACGTGCCTCCCGAACCCATAGGGTCTAAACACTTAAGGTTCGATTACGCTACGGTTATAGGGAAATAGTGTACGTGGTTACCAAAGGTTGTTCGGAGTCCCGGATGAGATCCCGGACGTCATGAGGAGTTCCAGAATGGTCCGGAGGTAAAGATTCATATATAGGAAGTGACGTTTTGGTTATCGGAAGAGTTCCGGGCTTCACCGGTAACGTACCGGGACCATCGGAAGGGTTCCGGGGGTCCACCAAGTGGGGCCACCGGCACCAGAGGGCTGCATGGGCCGCAAGTGGGAGGGAACCAGCCCCTAGGTGGGCTGGTGCGCCCCCCACAAGGGCCCAAGGCGCAACACAAGAGGAGAGGGGGGCAAACCCTAGCCCAGATGGGCCTAAGGCCCATCTAGGGCGCCGCCCCTCCCTTTCTCCCTCTGGCCGCCGCACCAGATGGCATCTGGGGCTGTCGTTGTCCCTTAGGGTGGGAACGCTAGGGCACAACCCTCCCTCCTCCTCCTCCTATATACTCCCTCCATTCCAGAATATAAGGTGTATTGTTTTCCATGCAAGTCAACCATTTAAATATTTGACCAAGATTATAAAATAAACTAACAACATTTGGAACCTCAAATAGATAAAATATGAAACTATTACTTACGATGTATCAGATGATATAAATTTTGTATTGTGGATATTGCCATATTTTGCGAAAAACTTAGTCAAACATGACCTCGTTTGACTTTTGAAAAAAAAATACACCTTATATAATGGAACAAAGGGAGTATAGTGGAGCACTTGGGGCTGCCGGGGACACACATCTCTCTCTCCCACGGTGCAACCCTACTCCTCACGCTCCTCGTCCTCCGTAGTGCTTGGCGAAGCCCTGCCGGAGAACCACACAGATCCACCGTCACCACGCCATCGTGCTATCGGAGCTCTCCCTCAACCTCTCCTTCCTCCTTGCTGGATCAAGGCGTAGAGACGTCACCGGGCTGCACGTGTGTTGAACGCGGAGGCGCAGTTGTTCGGCGCTTAGATCGGAATCCACCACGATCTGAATCGCTGCGAGTACGACTCCACAAACCGCGTTCTAGTAATGCTTCCGCTTTGCGATCTTCAAAGGTATGAAGATGCACTCACCCTCTCGTTGCTGGTTTCTCCATAGATAGATCTTGGTGACACGTAGAGAATTTTTTTGATTTACTACTACGTCTCCCAACAAGCCCAGCGGAGCCCAGTCCCGGACATGGCACCTATCAAGCAGGCTCTCGCCGACCACTCGACGACGAGGAAGCGGGCGAGGCATCGTCGGTGTCGACACAAATTCCTATGAGAAAATTTTCTTATCGTTTAATGTTTTACTTTCTAGTTATCATTTGTACAGCAATCATCTCATTTCAATTTAGCTAGCGCCCACTAACCTATTTTTCTCAGCATGCAAGTATAACACCTCTTCAAGCAAATATATAGAAAATAATAAAACACAAATATATATAGCAAATATTGCTTTACTTTCTAGTCGGTGTCGGGGTCGGCCGGGGTCGAGGTCGGGTCGGGGCCGAGGTTGAGGTCGGGGTCGGGGTCGGGGTGAGGTCACCGACAAGGAGGTGAGGGACGGCGGTAGCACAGGGAGAGGGAGGGAGGGAGGGGGCGAGGCGCTGACACAGGGAGAGGGAGGGAGTGAGGGGCGGCGGTAGCGGCGGCGTAGGGACGGGGAGGGAGTGAGGAGGGAGAGAGGGGCGGCGGCGCAAGGAGAGGGAGGGAGTAAGGGGCGAGGCGGCGGCGCAAGGAGAGAGAGGGAGTGAGGAGCGGTGGCGGAGGCGCAGGGAGAGGGAGGGAGTGAGGAGCGGCGGCGACGGCGCAGGGAGAGGGAGGGAGGAGGGAGAGAGAGGGAGAGAGTGAGAGAGATGGGTCGTGCAGGGCGAAGAGGATAAGTGCACGGTGCACTTAGCAGTAGCGCTGGTGGGTAACAAGCGCTACTATAAATACTATCGACGGGATCGTCGGGCCCCCCTTAGCAGCAGCACTTTTCGAAGTTCTAGCGCTACTGCTAAGACCTTACTTCTAGCGCTGCTAGTATTTAGCAGCAGCGTTTGTATTTTTCCAGCGCTACTAGTAGGCTCCTGCCTATAAGCTCTCTCCTAGTAGTGTTCGAAGGAGAGTGCGACATAGCTCGAGCTCGTTCTACTTTTTATCAACACCAGGCCCGACGTTACCAGAGTAGGGAGGTCAGGGCAAAAGCATATAATGTGGGTGAACTCGTTCTACGGCTCCCTGAGAAGTAGAAGCATAAACTCAATCCCAAATGGGAGGGCCCCTTCATAATTGACGAAGGACTCGCGTGAGGGTCTTACCGTCTTCGAAACCCGTCGGATAACCGCCTCAAACCAAACCCATGGAACGCAGCTCATCTTCGACGCTTCTACGGCTAGACCGGTGTCGTCATACTCTTTACCCTCCTTTTTATTTTCTTTCCTTTTTTCTTTCCTTTTCCTCCCACCTTGATTTTCGGCAGGTTCAGATTTTTTCTTCCCAAGTCTATGTTCGGTTAAACCGATCTTGTATTAATATTTTCGGCATACATCCTCAAATGTTAAATCCGAACACAACACCTGGGGGCTTCTTCTCGAAGCCGATGATTTTATATTCTAAGCATCTATTCACATTTATCGTGTATGCACGTTTTCCTTGTCGATTTTAAGCCATACTATGCATCAATTCGAACTAAGATTTTTGCCAAGCTGGGTTGCCTCGCTCCTGTGTTTACCCTCTACGTTCCCAGTTGTTCGGCTAGAGAGTAAAGGAAGCACCTCTGCGATTGTTACAACCGAGTTATCCGGATACGTACCTCAGACGGGTGAAGCCAAAAGTAGCTATCTTTAGCAGAAACTTGGTTGGCTAAGACGGGACCAACAAATAAAATTATGGTTGTTATCACCATTCATTGGGCTTCTTTTCTCGCAAAACCCATTAGTCGCATACTAGCAGTATACGGCCTTACTACCTACGATTTACATAGTAGCCTGAAGGAAGGTACCGATAGAGGTACTATTTTCTTCGAAAGATGTTTCTTACGCTAAGCAGTAATATAATATATCTCCCTATGCGCTTTTTGTCTGTTCGCACCAAATGGCCGGATTGCCTGATTCCTCAACATAATTCCCTCTTATCGAGGGATACTTTATAAGGAACACTTCCAAGCTCTTAGCGCGGGAGGTCGAAGCCGATGGCCGGTTCAGACAATGTTTACAACACATACGGAGCAATTTTTTGATTATCAGTACATATTTACATACAATCATACATCTCGCTGCTGGTCGAGATTGTCTATTAAGGCATGCAGGGTGCAATCTTCCTGCAAGAGACGAGCGGCTGGCATCACTTGGTCGTACACCAAATGAAGTGGCACTTCTTGCCAATCAGGCCCTGCTGGCCCAGCCTGAGCCATATGCTCGGGATTAAGGCCGGTATACTGTGTCTTGATCATCGCCCACGCCTCTCGCGCTCCCTCTCGACAGGTCGATGTCTTAATAACTCGAACCGACTCTGGGCTCCCTTGAACCGATCAGCCAGTTCGGCCATCCCCTTCAGAGGATGCTCGACAAGCCATACCTCTTTTATGATGCTCCTCATAGCCTTTCGAGCCCACGCATGAATGGCGGAGAGTTCTTTCAGAAGGCTTTCCCGATAGGATCCGGTCACTTCTTCGGGCCGCCCGGTTAGAAGACCTATACATGAGTCAAGGCATGTCCATTACGCTTCATGTATAAGAAGTACCTTCAGATGTTATAATCACACTTACTGAACATGCCCCTCTGTAATTTCTGGTTCTCTTCTTGGGCCTGGGCCAATCGAGTCTTTAAGCTCTCAATTTCTTCGGCATGCTGCTTGTTTTCCACCTGCAGGCGTTTTCTCTCCTCAAGGTTTTGTTGCAACGAAAGGCAACCGGCCTCATGCTGGGACTCAGCGTACCTTTGAGACTCTCGCACTGCATCTAAATCCTTTTGGAGCTGCCCTATAGACTCAGCTGCTACAAAGTACCCTCGCTCAGCACGGGATTATATACCTAGATCGGAAGAATGGATATACTTACCATGTGCCTCCTGGGTGAAATTCTTTACTTGTTCTAGTTCGGCCTTCACGTCCTGCACCTATGTTTGGCTCGCCTCCAATTCCTCGGATAATTTCTCGTTCGTCCCGGCCAATTCAAGGGCCAGGGGCTAGTAGGTTTACATGTGTGTCCGGATTCTGAAAACCAATCACTCAGCTTCAGGCTGGATGATATCAACTTCACAGCCTCCCCAAGCCTAGCTCGGGTTGCTCGTCTGTCGAACATAGAGCATTAAACTCTTGTTGGGAGAACACCGGGTGGCATAGTGCCTCTTGCCGCCGCCGTTGAATAATCGCACTCTCCACCTCGGATTTGGTGACCGATATCGCGTCCCCGAAATCTTCAGGGACTGGATTGACCACAGGGGCCTCCGCGGTGGGTTCAGCATGAGCAGAAGATCTTAGCTCAGGTATTGCCAGGCACCCGAGCAGCATTCTCGGCCGAAGATGGTTGTACTTGCTTCTTGAATATTTCGGCATAAGATCCTCTGTAAAATCTTAGTGATCATGATAACAATATATTAAGCGACCGAAAAAAGTACCTCTTCGTTGAACGAGTGGTCGGAGGTGTCCCCACGGCCGGTTCACTTGAAGGATTCATGTTGATGTCCGGTCCAGGCATTGTCGTCGTAGCCGACGCTCGTTGCATGGACCGACGATGCTTGGGAGCTAAGGACGACATGTTCGGGTCGACAGAGGGCGCTTTTCTTTTACGGGAATAATTTTTCTTCTTGCCAGGAATAGGGGAGGGGAGTAATCTGGGGTGATCGGCTATGATAGCTACCTTGGAGCGATCGAGGCTCTCTTGGTAAAACACCCCCCCCTTCAAATTCGATTGACAACTCCGGATCGTCATGGAATCCCGGATCATCGTCACGAGCATAGCTCTCTTGTTGGGTGGTCGGACAGTTGACTATCTCGACGAAGCTCCTCCATTCTTGTTCACACATATTAAACGCTCTGGTCAAAAAGGGGGCGAATGAAAAGCCTAAACTCAGGTCATAGGATCGAAAGGCTTACCCATTCGGTGGGGTTGTATCTTGAGTAGCCCTCCTTAATCGGCAGCTGAACAAAGTCTTCCTTTTCCCCTTTGTACAGGTCAGCAAGTGCGGCCGCCAACGCCGTTTGATTGGCAGGGCCCAGTCGTTGGGAGAGAGTGGTGTCACTTGTCCCATTGTAACGCCAGAGAGGGTGTATTCTTTGTTGGAGAGGCTGGACGCATCGGGTGATGGCGGCGTCCATTACATCAATCATGGTCAACTTGTCATGAGCCAGAAGCCTCACGTGGGCGGCCAAGCACTGCACCTTGATACCATCCTCTTGGGATGAACTCCTCGGTCACCAGTTGTACCTTTTCTTCAAAGGGGCGTCGGAGTATTCAGGCAAACCCCTCCGAGCTGGATCGAACAGGGAAACGTCCTCGATATAAAACCATTCTGAAGACCATTCTTCGGACTCCTTCTTTGGTGTCCCACTAGATACTCTGTCCCGGCTATGCGGCATACTTCGGCTCCTCCAATTTCCCGAATTGTCTCACCCTGAGTACAGGGGACGAGGCAGAAGTACTTCCTCCATAATCCAAAATGTGCCTTGTAGCCCAGAAACATCTCGTAGAGGTCAACAAAGCCCGAGATATGCAGAATAGATCCAGGGGTAAGATGATGAAGCTGGATCCCATAGAACTCCAGTAATCCCCTTAGGAAAGGATGAATGGGGAACCCTCGACCCCGTAAGAGGAAGGGCACGAAGCTTCGCAAAGGCTTCGTTGTTAAAAGAAGTCAAACCGGCACGGGTAGCCGCTAGATCCGAGGAAGGGAGATACCCTTGGGTCTTGAGGTCACGCAGCCGAAGGAGGGATAGTGAGCAGCTTGCCCAATCCCCATGACGAGAACCGTAAGGACGTGAGGAAGAGATGGGGGCGCTCCCCATGTTTTTGTGGTGACTTCTTGATTGAAGTTTTTTCTGATGGGGAAGAAGAGGAAGATGTGGCCTAAAACCACAATTCGGTTTGTTTAAATGGGTGGTACTTCCTTTGTGGGAAGGGCAGTCTTGTAAAAAGCTGATGGACCGCTCGTCTCCCCTAGGCGCACGAGGATCGAGAAGCACTGAAAGTTATTACAATGGGTCCCGCAAGTGCCCGACATTTGAGATTTCACCAATGACGGGATGACTGCCGAACAAGAAGGGATAGAGGGACTCGCCTCGCAAGCCGAAGACTTTGACGCGCAAGATTGTCCGGGGGCTATTGAGGGAGTCCTGGATTAAGGGGTCCTCAAATGGCTGGCCTATTTCTTATGGGTCGGACTCATGGGCCACTTATTGTGCATTGGATTGATCGAAGGCCCCGTCGTCAGGGAGGAAGCCTCAGAAGTCATGACGTGTTTTCCAAGTTTGGCATAGTAGATAGGCAGGTTTTTTCCTTTGACGTGCAACCGACCTATGTCGTTTATGTTGGGAGACGTAGTAGTAAATCAAAAAATTTCCTACGCGTTCACCAAGATCCATCTATGGAGAAACCAGCAACGAGCAAGGGGAGAGTGGATCTTCATACCTTTGAAGATCGCTAAGCGGAAGCGTTACAAGAACGCGGTTGATGGAGTCGTACTCGCAGCGATTCAGATCGCGGTAGATCCGATCAAGTGCCGAACGGATGGCACCTCCGCGTTCAACACACGTGCAGCCCGGTGACGTCTCCAACACCTTGATCCAGCAAGGAGGAAGGAGAGGTTGGGGAAGGGCTCCAACAGCAGCACGACGGCATGGTGGTGGTGGAGTAGCAAGGTATTCCGACAGGGCTTTGCCTAAGCGCTGCGGAGGAGGAAGAAGAGAGGTAGGGCTTTGCCGTGAGAGAGAGAGATCAAATCTTAACTCAAAACATCCAAAACCTCAAGTATATATAGGAGGAGGGACGTGGAAGGGCTGGCTTGGCCCCTCCTCCAAGGAGGAGAGGGTCGGCCGAATTAAAGGGAGAGTCCACCTCCCATAAGGGAGGTGGATCTCCTCCTTTTAAATCCCTTTTGCCTTATCTCCTTATCTCCAGCCACATGGGCCCACATAGATGGTCTTGGCCGACCCAATATGGGCTGGCACACCTCCTCTAAGGGCCCATGAGGTCCTTTGGTCGTCACACCCCTCTCGGGGGTCCTCCGGCACCCTCCCGGCACTCCCGGTACACTACCGATGAGCCCGAAAACTTTCCGGTGACCAAAATTGGACTTCCTATATATCAATCTTTACCTCCGGACCATTCCGGAGCTCCTCGTGACATCCGGGATCTCATCCGGGACTCCGAACAACCTTCGGTAATCACGTATACCATTTCCCTATAACCCTAGCGTCATCGAACCGTAAGTGTGTAGACCCTACGGGTTCGGGAGACACGTAGACATGACCGAGACACCTCTCCGGCCAATAACCAACAGCGGGATCTGGATACCCATGTTGGCTCCCACGTACTCCATGATGATCTCATCGGATGAACCACGATGTCGGGGATTCAATCAATCCCGTATACAATTCCCTTTGTCTATCGGTATGGTACTTGCCCGAGATTCGATCGTCGGTATCCCCATACCTTGTTCAATCTCGTTACTGGCAAGTCTCTTTACTCGTTCCGTAATACATCATCCCGTGGCTAACTCCTTAGTCACATTCAGCTCATTATGATGATGTCTTACCGAGTGGGCCCAGAGATACCTCTCCGTCACACGGAGTGACAAATCCCAGTCTCGATTCGTGCCAACCCAACAGATACTTTCGGAGATACCCGTAGTGCACCTTTATAGCCACCCAGTTACGTTGTGACGTTTGGCACACCCAAAGCATTCCTACGGTATCCGGGAGTTGCACAATCTCATGGTCTAAGGAAACGATACTTGACATTGAATAGCTTTAGCAAATGAACTACACGATCTAGTGCTATGCTTAGGATTGGGTCTTGTCCATCACATCATTCTCCATCATTCTCCTAATGATGTGATCCCGTTATCAACGACATCCAATGTCCATGGCCATGAAACCGTGACCATCTATTGATCAACGAGCTAGTCAACTAGAGGCTCACTAGGGACATGTTGTGGTCTATGTATTCACACATGTATTATGGTTTCCGGTTAACACAATTATAGCATGAACAATAGACAATTATCATGAACAAGGAAATACAATAATAACCATTTTATTATTGCCTCTAGGGCATATGTCCAACAGTCTCCCACTTGCACTAGAGTCAATAATCTAGTTCACATCACCATGTGATTAACACTTACATCACCATGTGATCATATCATCATGTGATTAACACCCAATAAGTTCTGGGGTTTGTTCATGTTCTGCTCGTGAAAGAGATTTTTAGTCAACGGGTCTGCGACATTCAGATCCGTGTGTACCTTACAAACTGTCCATGTCATATTTGTAGATACTGCTCCCACGCTCCACTTGGAGCTATTCCAAATGGCTGCTCCACTATACGTAGCCAGATTTCTACTAAGAGTCATCCGGATTGGAGTTAAAGCTTGCATCATCGTAACCCTTTACGATGAACTCTTTATCACCTCCATAATCGAGAAATATTTCCTTAGTTCTCAAGTTACTAAGGATAACTTTGACCATTGTCCAGTGATCCACTCTTGGATTACTCTTGTACCCCTTGACAGACTCATGGCAAGGCACACACAGGTGCGGTACACAGCATGGCATACTATATAGAGCCTATGGCTAAAGCATAGGAGATGACACTCATCTTTTCTTTATCTTCTGCCGTGGTCGGGTATTGAGTCTTACTCAATTTCACACCTTACAATACAGTCAAGAACTCCTTCTTTGACCCATCTATTTTGAACTCCTTCAAAAACTTGTCAAGGTATGTCTTCGTCGAAAAAACTTATCAAGCGAATAGATCTATCCCTATAGATCTTGATGCTTAATAAAATAGTAGCTTTATCTGGGTCTTCCTTTGAAAAAACTCTTTTCAAACAACCCTTCATGCTCTTCCAGAAATTCTACATCATTTCCGATCAATAATATGTCAACTACATATTCTTATAAGAAATTCCATAGTGCTCCCACTCACTTTCTTGCAAATACAAGTTTCTCATAAACTTTGTATAAACTTAAACACTTTGATCACCTCATCAAAGCATATATTCCAACTCCGAGATTCTTGCTCCAGTCCATAGAAGGATCGCTGGAGTTTGCATATTATTAGCATCCTTAGGATTGACAAAACCTTCTGGTTGTATCACATACAACTCTTCCTCACAGAAACCATTACGGAAACCTTGTTTTGTCATCCATCTGCCAGATTTCCTAATCGAAAAATGCAGCAACTGCTAACAAAATTTTAATAGACTTTTAGCATCGCTACAGATGAGACAATCTCATCGCAGTCAACTCTTTGAACTTGGCGGAAACTTCTTTGCGACAAGTTGAGCTTTATAAACGGTGACAATTCACCATTAGCTTCTATGTTTATCTCAAAGGTCCATTTGTACTCAATGACCCGCCATTCAACAGGCAAGGCTACCAAAGTCCATACTTGGTTTTCATACATGGATCCTTTCTCGGATTTCATGGCTCCTAGCCATTTGTTGGAATCCGGGCCCACCATCGCTTCTCCATAGTTCGTAGATTCATCGTTGTCCAACAACATGATTTCCAAGACAGGGTTGTCGTACTACTCAGGAGCAGTACGCGTCCTTGTCGACCTACGAGGTTCGATAGTGACTTGATCCGAAGCTTCATGATCATCATCATTAACTTCCTTTTCAACTGAGTAGGCTCTACAGAAACATCTTTCTGTGTTGCGCTATTTTCTGGTTGAAACAAAGGTTCAACAACCTTATCAAGTTCTATCTTCCTCCCACTCAATTCTTTCGAGAGAAACTCTTTCTCAAGAAAGGACCCATTCTTAGCAACAAACACCTTTTGCGCTTGGATCTGAGATAAAAGGTATACCCAATGTCTCATTAGGGTATTCTATGAAGATGCATTTGTCTGCTTTGGGTTCGAGCTCGCTTAGGTGAAAAACCCATTTTCACATAAGCGTCGCAGCCCCAAACATTAAGAAATGACAGCTTAGGCTTCTGTCAAACCATAATTCTCACGGTGTCATCTCAACAGACTTAGATGGTGCCCTGTTAAAGTGAATGGATTTGTCTTTAATGCATAACCCCATAACGATAGTGGCAAAACGATAAGAGACATCATAGTACTCACTATATCCAATAGAGCACGACTACGACGTTCGAACACACCATCACACTATGGTGTTCCAGGAGGCGTGAGCTGTGAAACAATTTCCACATTGTCTAAATCTGCATACCAAACTCGTAACTTAGATATTCACCTCCATGATCATATCATAGACATTTATCTTCTTGTCACGATGATCTTTAACTTCACTCTGAAACTCCTTGAACCTTTCAAACATTTCAGATTCGTGTTTCATTAAGTAAATATCCCCATATTTACTCAAATCATCAGTGAAGGTAAAGAAAAACAACGATATCCACTGCGTGTTTCAACACTCATTGGACCACATACATCAACATGTATTAATTCCAATAAGCCACTTGCCCGCTCCATCATATTGGATGACGGGGTCTCGGTCATCTTGCCCAAGAGGCATGGCTCGCATGTCTCAACCGATTCGAAATCGAGTGAGTCAAAAATCCATCATCATGGAGTTTCTTCATGCGATTTATACCAATATGACATTACGTGGCAGTCCCACAAGCATGTGGTACTATCATTATTAACTTTGTATCTTTTGGTACCAACGTTATGAACATGTGTACTACTACGATCATGATTCGATAAACCATTCCGAGTGGGTGTATGACCATTGAAGGCATTATCCATGTAAATAGAATAACCATTATTCTCTAACTTATATGAATAACCGTATTGCACTAATCATGATCTAATCACGTTCATGCTCAACGCAAACACCAAATAACATTTATTTAGGTTTATCACAAATCCTAAAGGTAGAGAGAGCGTGCGATGGTGATCACATCAATCTTGGAAATACTTCCAACACACATCGTCACCTTTCACCTAGCTAGTCTCCATTTACTCCGTAGCTTTTATTTCGAGTTGCTAACACTTAGCAACCGAACCGGTATCCAATACCCAGGTGCTACTAGGAGTACCAGCAAGGTACACATCACTAACACGTATATCAAATATACTTCCATTTACATTACCAGCCTTCTTATCTACCAAGCATCTAGGGGTTTTCCGCTTCAGCGAACATTCTCCTCATAACAGAAGCACTTAGTCTCGGGTTCGGGCTCAACCTTGGGTTTCTTCACTAGAGCAACAACTGGCTTGCCATTCCTGAAGTTTTCCCTTCTTGCCCTTGCCCCTTTTGAAACTAGTGGTTTCACTTAACCATCAACACTTGATGCTCCTTCTTGATTTCTACCTTCGTGGTGTCAAACATCACGAACAACTCAGGGATCATCTTATCCATCCCTGGCATGTTATAGTTCATCACGAAGCTCTAGTAGCTTGGTGGCAGTGACTTGGAGAACTGCATTAATCACTATCTCATCTGGAAGATTAACTCCCACTTGATTCAAGTGATTGTAGCACCCAGACAATCTGAGCACACGCTCACCGATTAAGCTATTCTCCTTTATCTTGCAGACAAAGAATCTTGTTGGAGGTCTCATACCTCTCAACATAGGCACGAGCCTGAGATCACAATCTCAGCTCCTAGAACATCTCATATGTTCCGTGACGTTCAAAACGTTTTGGAGCCTCAATTCTAAGCCGCAATGCATGACGCATTGAACTATCATGTAGTCACCAAAAAGTGCCTGTCATATGTTCACAACATCTACAGACAACACTTGAGGGAGTGGTGCAGTTAGCGGTACATCAAAAACATAAGCTTTCTGTGCAGCAATGAGGACAATCCTCAGATCACGGACCCAGTCCGCATTATTGCTACCATCAACTTTCAACTTACTTTTCTCTAGGATTGTATCAATAAAACTGTGGAGCTACAGCGCGAGCTATCTACGACATAATTTGCAAGGACATTTTTAGACTAAGTTCATGATAATTAAGTTCACTTAATCAAATTATTAATGAACTCCCACTTAGATAGACATCTCTCTAGTCTTCCAAGTGATACATGATCCATGTCAACTAGCCCGTGTCCGATCATCACGTGAGACGGACTAGTCATCCATGGTGAACATCTCTATGTTGATCGTATCTTCTATACGACTCATGTTCGACCTTTCGGTCTTCCGTGTTCTGAGGCCATGTCTGTACATGCTAGGCTCGTCAAGTCAACCTAAGTGTTTCGCATGTGTAAATCTGGCTTACACCCGTTGTATGCGAACGTTAGAACCTATCACACCCGATCATCACGTGGTGCTTCGGAACGACGATCCTTAGCAACGGTGCACAGTTAGGGTGAACACCTTTCTTGAAATTTTATTGAGAGATCATCTTATTTACTACCGTCGTTCTATGCAAATAAGATGTAAACATGATAAACATCACATGCAATCAATATAGTGACATGATATGGCCAATATCATCTTGCTCCTTTGATCTCCATCTTCGGGGCACCATGATCATCACTGTCACCGGCACGACACCATGATCTCCATCATCATGATCTCCATCATTGTGTCTTCATGAAGTTGTCTCGCCAAATATTACTTCTACTACTACAGCTAACGTTTAGCAATAAAGTAAAGTAATTACATGGCGTTTATGATTGACTCGCAGGTCACACAATAAATAAGACAACTCCTATGGCTCCTGCCGGTTGTCATAGTCATCGACATGCAAGTCGTGAACCCTATTACAAGAACATGATCAATCTCATACATCACAATGCATCACATCACATCCTTCTGGCCATATCACATCACAAGGCATATGCTGCAAAAACAAGTTAGACGTCCTCTAATTTGTAGTTGCAAGTTTTTACGTGGTTGCTATAGGTTTCTAGCAAGAACGTTTCTTACCTACGTCAAAACCACAACGTGATATGCCAATTGCTATTTACCCTTCATAAGGACCCTTTTCATCGAATCCAATCCGACTAAGGTGGGAGAGACAGACACCCGCTAGCCACCTTATGCAACTGGTGCATGTCAGGCGGTGGAACCGGTCTCACGTAAGTGTACGTGTAAGGTTGGTCCGGGCCGCTTCATCCCACAATACCGTCGAATCAAGATAAGACTAGTAACGGCAAGCATATTAACAAAATCGACGCCCACAACTGCTTTGTGTTCTACTCGTGCATAGATTCTACGCATAGACCTAGCTCTGATACCACTGTTGGGAGACGTAGTAGTAAATCAAAAATTTTCCTACGCGTTCACCAAGATCCATCTATGGAGAAACCAGCAACGAGCAAGGGGAGAGTGGATCTTCATACCTTTGAAGATCGCTAAGCGGAAGCGTTACAAGAACGCGGTTGATGGAGTCGTACTCGCAGCGATTCAGATCGCGGTAGATCCGATCAAGTGCCGAACGGACGGCACCTCCGCGTTCAACACACGTGCAGCCCGGTGACGTCTCCAACACCTTGATCCAGCAAGTAGGAAGGAGAGGTTGGGGAAGGGCTCCAACAGCAGCACGACGGCATGGTGGTGGTGGAGTAGCAAGGTATTCCGACAGGGCTTTGCCTAAGCGCTGCGGAGGAGGAAGAAGAGAGGTAGGGCTTTGCCGTGAGAGAGAGAGATCAAATCTTAACTCAAAACATCCAAAACCTCAAGTATATATAGGAGGAGGGACGTGGAAGGGCTGGCTTGGCCCCTCCTCCAAGGAGGAGAGGGTCGGCCGAATTAAAGGGAGAGTCCACCTCCCATAAGGGAGGTGGATCTCCTCCTTTTAAATCCCTTTTGCCTTATCTCCTTATCTCCAGCCACATGGGCCCACATAGATGGTCTTGGCCGACCCAATATGGGCTGGCACACCTCCTCTAAGGGCCCATGAGGTCCTTTGGTCGTCACACCCCTCTCGGGGGTCCTCCGGCACCCTCCCGGCACTCCCGGTACACTACCGATGAGCCCGAAAACTTTCCGGTGATCAAAACTGGACTTCCTATATATCAATCTTTACCTCCGGACCATTCCGGAGCTCCTCGTGACGTCCGGGATCTCATCCGGGACTCCGAACAACCTTCGGTAATCACGTATACCATTTCCCTATAACCCTAGCGTCATCGAACCTTAAGTGTGTAGACCCTACGGGTTCGGGAGACACGTAGACATGACCGAGACACCTCTTCGGCCAATAACCAACAGCGGGATCTGGATACCCATGTTGGCTCCCACGTACTCCACGATGATCTCATCGGATGAACCACGATGTCGGGGATTCAATCAATCCCGTATACAATTCCCTTTGTCTATCGGTATGGTACTTGCCCGAGATTCGATCGTCGGTATCCCCATACCTTGTTCAATCTCGTTACTGGCAAGTCTCTTTACTCGTTCCATAATACATCATCCCGTGGCTAACTCCTTAGTCACATTGAGCTCATTATGATGATGTCTTACCGAGTGGGCCCAGAGATACCTCTCCGTCACACGGAGTGACAAATCCCAGTCTCGATTTGTGCCAACCCAACAGATACTTTCGGAGATACCCGTAGTGCACCTTTATAGCCACCCAGTTACGTTGTGACGTTTGGCACACCCAAAGCATTCCTACGGTATCCGGGAGTTGCACAATCTCATGGTCTAAGGAAACGATACTTGACATTGAATAGCTTTAGCAAATGAACTACACGATCTAGTGCTATGCTTAGGATTGGGTCTTGTCCATCACATCATTCTCCTAATGATGTGATCCCGTTATCAACGACATCCAATGTCCATGTCCATGAAACCGTGACCATCTATTGATCAACGAGCTAGTCAACTAGAGGCTCACTAGGGACATGTTGTGGTCTATGTATTCACACATGTATTATGGTTTCCGGTTAACACAATTATAGCATGAACAATAGACAATTATCATGAACAAGGAAATACAATAATAACCATTTTATTATTGCCTCTAGGGCATATTTCCAACAGTTTATATAAGCCGAGGGGTTTTAGATTGTAGCGCAGGGAAACTCGTCTAGGGTTCTAGCTATTCGATCTCGAGGTAGATCAACTCTGTAATTTTCATACCATCAATATAATCGAGCAGGATGTAAGGTTTGACCTCCATAGGAGGGCCCGAACCTGGGTAAACATCGTCTCCTTCGTCCCTTGTTACCATCGATCCTAGTCTTACAGCTCAGAACCCCCTACCCAATATCCGTTGGTTTTGACACCGACACCGAGTTCCTTCTCTCATATACTTGGCCAAGTGTGAAAATGAGCTACTCGACAAAATAAATTACATTCACAGTCAATCGACGGATATGGCACCGCCACATGACATGTTGTGTTTTCCCAGTACCTTCCATACCATACTCGGCGAAGATAGGACAAATAAAGTGTGGCAGGTGACTTGAATGATTGCCAAGTATCGCCTTTGACAAGTATTCACATGTTTATCGAGTATCTACTGCACAAAGCTATGTAAAGATGGTTCAATTGGAAGGTGTGACACGTCCTTGACGTTTGTCGAGGGCCCTCTTCGGCAAAACGTTCGTCAATTTGCCGAGTACCCCCTTGATTACACTAGGTAAACAACTTTATACAAAGGGCTACCCAGGTTGTGCCATGTGTCGCCATTTGCCGAGTGTCCCGGAGAACGCTCTAAAACCGTGCTAGGAGCTACCAGATATTTTTCAAGCGACAACATAAGTCATGAAGCAAGACCATGCATAGAATTAGGCTTGCCATACTACCAGTAAAAGTATAGCTATCAAGTTAGCATCCAAACATTCTAGAAGGCACTATACAAGATACAAAAATTAATTTCTAATTCACGTAAATGAAGTATTGTGATTTGTGAACATATTCAAATTAGAGAGGAAAAGAGATAAACTTATAGAATATATCACTAATGTGCTTAAGAAAGTCATGAGGCAAATGCCCCACCGCCTCACCTCAAAATTTAGCCCTAAATCTACCAATCTTAAAATTAGTTAGCAATCTTACCTAATCATGGGGAAGGGCACCAACCGACGAGGATATAAGCAATTACTAGAGATGGATTTGCTCTGTCCCACCCGTAGACGGATCCGCTCCACCCGACGTCGGCCATGCACCTAGGGCAGCCTCCGGATTCGCTTGCTGCCGGCACGCCTCCATAATATGTGAGAAACAAACAACCGAAGTGGCGTCATGTCAAACAGAGCTGTGTTAGTATTTATGGGGATGGAATGCATCAATAGAGATCCTACAAAGAAGTTAAACTATCTACTAATTTTCCCACTCGCACCAATGGTAATTTTGTATCAAATAATGTGCATACATAAGCTCGTGACCTAAGAATTAAGACAGCTCCGAGGAATCTAGACATCTGCCTAGACAACTTGCTCGTGATGTCCTTCACAATGGTCATTTATTTATCTACACCTCATTGAAGTTTTTTGATGTTTTCCTCCCATGTAATGAAATCATCATTTAGGGGGAAAAACATGATATTTCTGCGCTTTTTATTCATGTACTTGTGGAACCTATGAATGATGAATCGTCTCTTATCATTTATGTCCTACTGTAAGACTGTCTCCACTTCCATGGTAATAGGAAAGTTGATAATTCTGGCTTTTACTAAGCTTTTCCTTGCTTATAATTAAGCAAATCTCTAACTACAAGAATTATTTAACATTCAGCATCCGGTCAGTAGGTCAACACTCACATGGTTTTTGTTTCTTTTAACTCTTCATAGTTTACTATTTATTTTAATCTTCTTCCACTGGAATTGAAAGGCCTCATATTTGCACTTTATGACAGAAACATATCTTCTCAAGTGAGCTCATATAAGAGTATCCTTCAAATTAAATGAAATAGAACCCTCTTTCGCTACCTACAGAAAAAATAGTACCATGATCATTGAGTGTTAGTATTTATTCGGGAGACAAACCAATTTTCGTATCACCCACCTACATAATAAATAATGCACTACATCTGCTAATGCAACACGGGGTACATTATTGCTTCACCCACTTTGTCCCACAACCATACCCATAGCAACATCTTCTCACCTATATATCTCCCTCACTTGGTAACTTGTGAATTATGCGGTCTACATTTCCCACGTGTATCTTAGCATCAATATAATAGGTTAGATTGTTCACCAGGAAAAGCTAGATGACCAACTATAAGAATGCACAAATATTACATCTACCAAATACTAAATATTGGTTCCTCGTCAAGAACATGATGAAGGGATTTGAGAATGAAAGGCATCAGGAGGAATTCTAGAGTGACTCGAATTCTGGTATGTGCTCATCATATATGAGTATATTCGAACTTCTGTTTATCAAATTTTATCACTTGTGTGGTACCGTATGCTTGCCTGCACTTGATAATTATTAAAGAAAAAGGGATTTACTTTAGTAATAATTCAGGCCTTAAAGTCAGCATTTAGAGCAAGATTTTGACTCATAATTCCCATAAAGAAAAGATGAGAGAAACTCATAGATGAATCAAGTTAAAACCAAGAAAACCTATATAGAGTCATATTTCCTGGCATTTCTGGTGCAGGTGGACCCAACAAGGTTAACGCTGCCTCAAGTTCAAGACCTTGGGACCCAAGGGAACAGAGTGGAGTTCAGACTCAGCCCAGGTTGATAAACAAAATCATCAGACCCAGTATGTGAGACTAGTATTAGCATACGTTTTGAACAGAAATTCCCCCTTGTGACATCACAACAAAAACACACAACAGGCTCATGACAACTCCCCCTTGTGCACTTGTGATCACCATCAACAGGTTTCTCTTTCTGTGCTTAGCAAAGAGAATCTCAGATACGGTCCTTTGCAGTCGTTAATTGTGCATCCGAAGTAATATGTTTTCTTAGACTGGAGGCATGTACTGACCAACTATTCATGCATACAAGAATAGTTGCTAGTACATTCATCATCAGACCTACTTTACTACATAAAGATACATATCGACCTTTGCTTTATCTCCTCCCAACCAGTCATACTGACAGAGTACATGAAACTAGCATATACATACTCTCTTAATTAACACACATACACACAACTGAAGTACCAAACCATTTAACCAAATGCCCATATCATCAGAACACAGCATACATACGCATGTACACGAACACGCTTGAAACAGGCTACTCCGGCTGGCAAATAAGTGGCAGCAAGCTCCCCACAGCACACTTACCATCATCAGGTTTCTCTTTCTATACTTTGCATGTATACCTTGGAGTCATTCACTTATCCTCAAGATACCGTTTCTCGTGGTCGTCATATGTGCTTCCAAAGTAGCGATTCTGCTGATAAGAGAGCCCTTTCCATCTTCGGTGGGACGCAAGAAGGCATCTACCTCTGCCACGATTTTTTTTTTCTATATCGGCATTCATCAAAGCTTGGCAGAAAGACTGCAGTGCAGCAATGAGGACAGAGGAAGTTTCTTCTCTGTCCTTGGGATCATCATCTTCAGTTTCTGATTCCTCCTGCTACAAAGAGGGATTTCAGCGTAAGCAAGAAACTGAACTGTAGGCATAGACAGAAAACTCTGCAAGGCTACAAATTCTAATGATACAACATCAATTTACTTAAGCTATTACACAGGTAGTGAAGATGAAACATGATACTGTTCCACAATGCCATCTCAGTTCTCACAGTGGTAACCATTAGTAAGAATGTGTAGAGGGACAAAAACTCCAAACCTCACATATGGGCAATGCAGCACTATATAATATCATCGTACTACTAACAAATAATCTGCAAACGAATTTAGTTACATGATTCATGCAAATCAAACATGTTTAGACTTAAGATAAGAGTCGATACCGGCCTTTCACAACACAATAAACCAATGTTAACGTTAAAATTTAAGTATTGCCTTCTCACTTGAGAGGCCTGTTAAGAGCTTCAGATATCACATAATCTGCTATGCATGCTAAAATTTAAAGTATTCCTTCTGTGCACTAATATAAAACCTGAAATCAAATTCTTGTATTATGGTTTAGGCAAATAAGACATTCTACTGTTTAAACTTGAGATAAGAGTCAGACAGTGGCCTTTCACAACACAATAATCCAGTGCCTTTAAGTTACTTTTTTGCGGGGTAAAGCCTTTAAGTTACTTAACACCATACAATCTATGAACAAGGCGCTGGAAGAAACTCTTACGCATAAGCACATGCTCACCTTGCTTTGTACCAAAGAGGGAGGCCATGCCATGACATAGGAATGGGACGCCTCATTATGCCGATATGCACCTTTATAGAGCTAGCACATATCTGATGTTTCCAGGCATATTGACAGGTACAACTCACGATATCCTGTGTCCTTCAGGTAGAAAATAGACACGTAGACAAAGTCATCGATAACCGCCACAAGGTCCACCTTCAGAGTACAATCATCTTCCTCTATTGAGCACCCAGTGAGATCCCACCCAGTGAGATCCCTAACAATCGTGCGCAATGGGAAATTATTGTACGCAATCCATCTCTCGACGACACTGACATTGTCCAGGAACCAAGAAACAATGGTGTTATCCTTTATATCTACGATGCAGAGCTTCTCATCCTTGGTCTCACCAAACTTATATGTTGATTCACCCAACGGTTTGAAAGGCGTCGGCAGATCGATTAGAGAGAACTGAAAGGTGGAGGTGTCAAGCACCACAATTTGTCCATACATCCAGCCTCTCCACTAAACGAGCCCATGCACCACTCCGCTGGCCCTGAGCCTGTCAGATACAGTTAGTTGCAACATAGTCTCGGGGAAATTTTGCCACTCCATCGTGTCCATGAGAAGACGGCGGCGTGCTCGCCCGTTGGCCGTCTACACGTACACAGACCACGCGTAACGGTGGCCAGCCATCCTCTGAGGAGAGCGTGTAGAATTCAAGGTAGATCTTTCCCACCGGCGGCAGATCGAAGAACAGATCCAGGGCCTCGTCGGAATTGATATTCCACCCGGAGGAGGAGAGGGCGTCGCCGTGGCAGATGTCAAAGAAATCGGCGGCGACAAGGTCGGGGTCGTGGCGGCGCCAGTGGCAAGGGTGGGCCGGTACAACCTGCATGTTGGGCTCGAGGAAGAGCGCGAGCACGGGCGGCACGTGGCGCTCGCAGAAGCTGCGGCAGAAGGAGGGGAACGTGTGGGTGTTGTGGCGGAAGGCACGGCAGGCGTAGACGGCGCGGACGAGGCTCGGGAGGGCAGGGAGGCGGAGGAAGATCTGGCGGGGAAGGTCGCCCCCGAGATCGAATATAGTGGTGGGAGCCGCCAGCGCGGCAGTTGGGAGGGCGCGGAGGCCATGGTCGGCAACGGTGGCCATCAAGCGACGGCGAAAGCGGATTTGGGAACGGCTAGTGCGGTATGTTGTTTTTAGCAATGCCAGTGTCGTATGTAAGAGCAACTCCAACGCGTTGACCCAGTTTGTCCCGTGTATTCGTTTGGGTCAATATGAACACAAAAGTTGACACGCACCCCCGGCCAGCTCCTTCGACAATGCCACCATGCTCGTCGGACGCCTCCAGGCCCACTACATGGTCCAGGGAGGCGAGCATCTCTTCACCTATCCGCTTCTTCGACGACGCCCCCAAAGGTAGAAATGGGCTCCGCCGACGAGTTATTTTTCCATAATTTCCTACGTGACTCCGATGATTCCTCATATGTCGATGAGGAAATGGTGGCTGCTGTGTTGGTCGTCCATGACCACCTTAGTAGGTAGCGGCCGTTGTTCTGGGGCTCGATCCTGGGGCACATTCCTACGTTGAATCGGCAGTGGAAGAACTGCCCTTCTGCTTGGCAGGGGCTGTATAAGGGCTTTTTGGAGATGCTTGCTAGCACAGATTGTATGCACTGACAGTGAAAAAACTGTCATTTTGCTTGACAGGGACAGTATAGGGGGCATGTCAAAGCTTGCACTATCATATATACTCGAGGCCGTGGCATCACAAGATCTCTGGATCTGGCACCCTTTCTTCGGCATGGCCGGATTTCACAATGATATCAATGTGGTTCAATGATTTCTGGTGTTTGAAAAACTACGCGAAAGGCAATGGTCTGAAAGTCAGTGTTGAGATCAATGGCCATATGCGTGAAAATGGATACTACCTAGCTGATGGTTCTATCCTCGGTAGACTACTCTTGTGAAGATAATCCCCGATCCTATAGGAAAGAAAAGGAAGATATTTCCCCAGAAACAAAATAGTGTTAGGAAGGATGTGGAGCGTGTCTTCGGTGTTCTTCAATTTTGATGGGGCGTCGTTAGGTATCCTGCTAGAACTTGAAGCACCAATAAGTTATGGGAGGTAGTGATAGCTTGTGTGATCATGCATAACATGATCGTTGAGGATGAGCGCCCGGAACGTATCTATGACCAAGGGTTTCATTTTTAGGGTGACAATATTGTGCTTGAGCATGAAGGAGCGGCAACATTTGCGCAGTTCACCAAATTTCATCATCAAATGCGTGATTAAGAAACGCACGTTCAGCTGCAAGATGATTATTTGGTTAAGCATATTTGCGCTCATGTTGGAAAACTGTAGACGTATTGGTCTATTTCATTTGAGACAATTTAATATCTATTTGGCTTGTAAACTATGAGACATTTTTATTCGGTTGTGAAATAATGAGATATTTTTCTTTGAGACAATTTAACTTCTATTTGACTTGCAATAAGCTCTGAATTATGTGGACTATGAATTCGGACGCTGCCCGGCCGTGTGGGTGAAAATGTGTCCCCCGTTGGGTGCACAGCCTACTCAAACGCAAAATTGGGCGGACATGTTGACCCAAACGGACCAAAGGCACATAAAGCGCGTGCCCATTTGGATCGACTGGTCGGAGTTGCTCTAAGGCCAGCTCCAAGTCTCCAATCACTCCGTACATTTTCTCGGTCATTTCTCGGTCATCCACGGATAACGAGATCAGGCTACGGACACATGTCGAAGACGGTCATTCAACACTGCACGAATACATTTCAACCACTGTTTCAACTAACAATGCGAAATTTATGCAAACATGACCGATATCATCAAACTTTAAATAGGAAATAGTAAAAAAATATACATAGCATGCAAATACGTCTAATACAATAATTGTTCAAATGCAGCGAGATTAACGAGTTTTCAACAAGTCTTCCATGATCGGGTCATGTTGTCCTACACATATTGCCCCTTAAACTTTATCCAGTAGTTTATGTGCATAAATGGTCGCCCTTTTATCTTGTGGTACATCATGGTAACTCATGTGGGCTACACAATGTGAATAGCAACATTGAATCAATCAACGAATCAATCAACAAAATGAGAAAGAAGAAGCAAAACTTACGATCTACTCCTCTACCACGTGAAATGGCCACCTCGCCTCCAGCATATCAACTTGGCCCTAAAAACTTGGTGATGGAGGTCTAGATGGCATACCATCGAAAGATAACGAACTCACATTGAAATCATGGATGATGTGTGTTGGGGAACGTTGCATGGGAAACAAAAAATTTCCTACGCACACGCAAGATCTATCCATGGTGATGAGCATCTACGAGAGGGAGAGTGGATCTACATACCCTTGTAGATCGCTAAGCGGGAAGCGTTAAGAAACGCGGTTGGTGTAGTCGAACGTCTTCGCGATCCAAATCGTCGACTGTCCCGCGATCTCATCACGATCCGTCCCGCGATCCAATCACGATCCGTCCCACGAACTCATCCCGATCCGTCCCGCGATCTCATCACGATCCGTCCCGCGAACTTGATCACGGTCCTTCCGATCTAGCACCGAACGGACGGCACCTCCGCGTTCAGCACACATACAGCTTGATGACGATCTCCGCCTTCTTGATCCAGCAAGAGGGAGCAGAGTGGTAGAAGAGTTCTCCAGCAGCGTGACGGCGCTGCGGTGATGGTGGTGAAGCTATTCCGGCAGGGCTTCACCTAAGCACTGCAGAAAACCGATCTAGAGGAGAAGCTATGCACTAGAGGAACGGATGGCACGTGGCTGAAAATCTTGTGCCAAAACCCTAAAATCCTCTAGTATATATAGGAGGAGAGGAGGAGGAGGCTTGTCTGCCAAAAAGGCAGCCCTTGGGTCGGCCGAACCAAGGAGGGAGGAGACCTCCTCCTCCACTCCTAGTAGAATTAGTACTCCTTCCTTATTTGGCCCTTTTTTGCCTTTTTCCACCTTTTTCCTTTTGGCCTTTTCTTCCCAGCCGCATGGGCCTTGTGTGGGACTTCCACAAGCCCACAAAGGGCTGGTATTTACTCTCCCATATCCCATATAGCCTCTTGGGTGGAAATACCCCTCCCGATAGTCCCCCGGTACACTACCGACACTCCAGGTACACTACATATGAGCTCGAAACTTTTCTGGCGACCAAAACAGGACTTCCTATATATCAATATTTACCTCCGGACCATTCCAGAGCTCCTCGTGATGTCTGGGATCTCATACGGGACTCCGAACAACCTTCGGTCACCACCATGCATAACTCTATACTACTGAAACGTCACCAAACCTTAAGTGTGCAGACCCTGCGGGTTCGAGAATTATGTAGACATGATCGAGACACCTCTACGGTCAATAACCAATAGCGGGACCTGGATGCCCATATTGGTTCCTACATATTCTACGAAGATCTTTATCGGTCGAACCTCTATGTCATGGATTCAGTTAATCCCGTACGATGTTTCCCTTTGTTCTTCGGTATGTTACTTGCCCAAGATTCGATCGTCGGTATCTATATACCTAGTTCAACCTCGTTACCGGCAAGTCTCTTTACTCATTCCGTAATACAAGATCCCTTGGCTAACACTTAGTCACATTGCTTGCAAGGCTTATTGTGATGTTGTATTACCGAGTGGGCCCTGAGATACCTTTCCGTCACACGGAGTAACAAATCCCAGTCTTGATCCATGCCAACCCAACAGACACCTTCGGAGATACCTGTAATGCACATTTATAGTCACCCAGTTACATTGCGACGTTTGATACACACAAGGCACTCCTCCGGTGTCCGTGAGTTGCATGATCTCATGGTCAAAGGAACATATACTTGACATGCAGAAAACAGTAGCAATAAACTGACACAATCATATGCTATGTTTGTAGTTTGGGTCTTGTCCATCACACCATTCTCCTAATGATGTGATCCCGTTATCAAATGGCATCTCATGTCCATGGCTAGAAAACCTTAACCATCTTTGATCAACGAGCTAGTCTATTAGAGGCATACTAGGGACATGGTTTTGTCTATCTATCCACACATGCATCTAAGTCTCCGATCAATACAATTATAACATGGATAATAAACGATTATCATGAACAAGGAAATGTGATAATAACTCATTTATTATTGCCTCTAGGACATATTTCCAACAATGTGCACATCGTATGGCGCAATATGATTTCGTGCATGAAACGATTTATGCACTTGCTGCCAGAATATCCCTCTGCTCCTGCCTATGAAATCCATGGATACAGCCAACCAGGCATCGGAAAACAACTCATCCTTCATGGTAAAATACCCTGTCATCCTTCTTACTCTGAATAAACGGCATGGCATTCGATATTAAGCTCAGTGCATTTGACCGAACACCTACCTGGCATGGTGACCACCATGGATCATGTCGAAAGGAGGGTGGAGTGTGCCTGCATATGGACAAGTCATGGGTGGACGACGCCGTTGTGAAAGGAGAGCATGCAGTTTGGTGATGGTTGCGGGGGTGCGACAATGCATGTGTGCCGGTGGAAGAGGTATAGCAGCGGAGGAGGAGGGCGCGAATGTAAAGCACGAGAGAAGGGAGAAGGGAAGAAAATGGGACCGGCAGGGTGGATTAGTGGGTCGGGGCTGCCGGAGTCCTACATGGCGGCTGTCCATAGTCTCGCACCCCCTTCCCACTTTGGTTTCACTTTACGGAAAAAGGTGTGTCCGGATAGCTCGACGGACAAATACAGGCCCGCGTTGGATGGCACAACACGTCCAGACAGCGCGACGGAAGGTTTTGGGAAGTTTAAAGGTTAGTGTTGGAAATGCCCTTATGTCCATTTGGGTTCGTGCGACAGAAAACACTACTCAACCCGTGGAAGCAAACGAAGGGCCCAACATGTCGAAGCAAAAAAACACGGCCCAATCCATTGAAAAATAGGAGTTCAAAAGCAAAACGGTATAGAGGTATATAAAGAAAAGCTAAGTTAAAGTATTCCTTTTCCTATAAACCAAATTGTCATTTTTTTGACAAATAAATTAAATGGTTTAAGAACTAGTGGCCCCGCAATGTCATATATATGCAACAAAGGGGTTCAAATAAAAACCCACCATGATGATGACTCACCCAAATATCGAGATCTAGACCGTCTCATTGAGATTTTTACACCACCATAATAGGCCAACACCCTTGTAGAACCTTAGAAGGAAGAGATAGCCAATTGACCAAGAACCGAACCTCAAAGATGATAACCTAATTGTTCATGGGCTCAACCAGGATTGAGTGGCATAACACACATCGGCAATCGACAAGACCATGTGAGACAAACGACACTAGTCTAAATCTACACACATCGGTAAAATTACACAAGATCGACTAAGGGTGGCTAAGCTGAACCGAAGACCCCTAGCCACCCAGTGTACATGGGGCCACCTAGTATGTGTAACAGTGTGGAAAACTCCAACACGTAAAAATATCTCGGTAAGACAAACCGATTAGGAAACAATGAAACCCCAAATTAGATGTTGTGGTTCGATAAAAGGGACGATGAAGCCTCCTTGTCTAGTGGCTCGACAGGTGCTACAATTTACATGCCCGGTTTACTCCTTGTTTTCTATACCAGAAACAAATAAGATATGTTCTACGACAATTATAATCTTGTGGAAGAATAGGTGTAGAGTTTTGGCAATATGGGGTTTGAATGCATCACCAGAGATCCTACGAGGTTAATCTATATTAGTTTTGTCACTCACACCAATGGTCATTTTGTATCAAATAGTGTGGATACATAAGCTCATGGCCTAAGAATTAAGAAGTATCATTTTTTTTTGTCATGTTGTTGCTTCATCCAAAAGGAACATTCATGGTTTTTGCAGATATTTTTATAAGTGTCGATGTTACAATTGATACATGTGGCAG
Source organism: Hordeum marinum (assembly GCA_022496015.1). Taxonomy (NCBI): domain Eukaryota; kingdom Viridiplantae; phylum Streptophyta; class Magnoliopsida; order Poales; family Poaceae; genus Hordeum; species Hordeum marinum. The sequence goes on from CM039676.1 coordinate 504,918,938, forward strand.
ATAAATTTTCATGTCATTACAGAGATATATAATAAGTAACGGCCAGCCTGGATTTGCTCACGAAACATGGTGTACATTATTTCTTCACCCACTTGCCCATCTATAGCAACATCCACATACCTATATAATCTCTACGCTTGTTCGTTGGAGAGTTTCGTAGTCTACGCTCCGCACTTGTGTCTTAGGATCAATATAATTGATTAATAGGCTTGCTTATACATTATAAAAATCTATATAACTAGTTACAAGAGTGCCAATACTACATGCATTCAATGGTTATATTAGTTTATGGTCGAGAACATGGCAAAGGGCTTTGAGAATGGAAGACAACGGGAGAAATGCTACAACGGAGGATGAGAGAATAAGGCAAAGAAATGATGGCTCATCCAGACTGAACCTAGTGATCAGCAGCATCGAGGGATGCCAATATTGGCTTCCAGCCGGTGGTCCGTGTACCTATCACCATGCTCGTGCAGCTACCATCAACTCATCATAGTGTTTGAAATTATCTCTCGGGCTATGGCTTTGAGAACTTCATAGGCCTGTCGACCAGTGGCAGAGCTTCGCTAGGGCCAACCTAATAATTTTATGAGTAAAGATTATTCAAAGAAGTGAATTGGTGGTGTCATGTAGAATTTTATTTTGACTCATGTATTAATCCATACTTTATAGAAAGAAAAATAATCATGTTATTGTTCCCTTATTCATTTGTCATATGTTTACTTTGTGTGGTCGGATATGCGGGGAAAATTGTAGGGGTACTACCTGCCCTATCTAACGGCACCAAACTAACAATTCGGGATAGAAACAACAAGTAAATGCTGCATCCCAGGCCACTAGCTTTATTACACACTTCTTTGGTTGTATTACAAACATCTTTTAAGTGACCTCTCAGTGATGGCTCCGCCTTGGTGACAGACAGAAGGCTTTGAAAGATGCAACCACATTCCCCGAGTGGGTGGAGGACAAACTCGCATGCTGATAGAGGTGCATTTTTTTTTTGTAAACCACACCATTCCTTTTCCATTCTCCTACCGCGTTCATCTGCTTTGTCGTCAATCTAAAACATGTCTCCATTTCAGGAGAAACTGGTTAACCTGCTCATAGCAAGTGGGACATTGGCAATCGGTCTGCCACAAATAGAAGTGGACATTGGTGCGGACCATAAGGTACATTCTTCCAACGCGTTATGCGGTTAAAATTTCCACAGAAAATTTCCACGCCTTGTTTGTAAGAAAATGAAAAATTTAGGGTGTTGGCCCCAAAACGTCAGGGTCTTGGTTGCGAGACTGTTATTTTTTGGGACTAAATACGAAAAATTCACACTTGTATGTTATATTTATGTTTTGCAAGGAGCAGCCACGTCGTGTACATGGGGCCATCTAGTATGTGTAAGAATGTGGAAAACTCCAACATGTCAAGAAAAATTCGTGAGATGGGCCGATTAGGAAACGATAAGGAGAGACAATGTTCAAGATACGATGCCCTAATCTGAACAACCTCTAGTGGCTCGACAACTGCTGTCGTTTCACATGCCTGTCGATCCTTGTCTGTACAAAAGAAACAAATAAGATTATTGTACGGCAATTAGTTGCTTGTGAAACAAATGATGCAGAGTTTTGGAAATATGGGAATGGAATGCACAAACAGATCCTACAAAGTAGTTAATCTATCTATTAATTGTGTGTCACTCTCACTGAGTGTATAAAAGACTTTTTTAGGGAACCACATCATCCCATGCATTCTTCTACTACTTTCATCTATGTTGCCGACGATCTGAACCGTGTGTTCTACCATAGCACTGTGTGCACTTCCATGGGAATAGAAAAGTTGATAGTTTCGAGTTATATGAAAGCTTTTCCTCACTTGTAATTCAACAATCTTGAAGTACAAACATGATTTAATATTTAGCAGACAGTTAGTAGTTTAACACAGACATATTGTTGTGTCTTTTAAATCTTCATGGTTGTGTCTTAAATTGTAGTGTACCACTTATTTGAATCTTCTCCCACATTGGAATTGAGAGAGCACATAGCTACACTTTATGACAAAAACATATCTTTTCAACCGAGCTCTCATAAGAGTTATCTTTTAATTAAATGAAATCACTATTCAAGAATTCATCCAATTAATGGGTTAATTGATCAGTTAATCGCTACTCATCGGGTGACCGAATCGGATAACACCTATTAGATGAGTTCTCCGGCAGCGTGACGGCGCCGCGGCGATGGTGGTGGAGCAATTCCGGCAGGGCTTCGCCTAAGCATTGCAGAAAACTGATCTAGAGGAGAAACTATACACTAGAGGAACGGGTAGCACGTGGCTGAAAATCAAGTGCAAAAACCCTAAAACCTATAGTATATATAAGAGGAAGAGAGAGGGAGGCTTGGCCCAAGGGCAAGCCTTGGAGACTTAGGCCGAAGTGGGAGGGAGAGGAGGATTCCTCCTCCAATCCTAGTAGGACTAGGACTCCTTCTTCTTTTTGCCTTTTTACCTTTTTCCACCTTTTTCTCTTTGAGCTTTTCTTTCCCAGCCGCATCGACCTTGTGTGGGACTTCCACCAGCCCACTAAGGGCTGGTATTCACTTTCCCACAGCTCATGTAGCCTCTTGGGCCGAAATACCCCTCCTGATGGTCTCCCGGTACACTATCGGCACTCCCGGTACACTACCGATGAGCCCGAAACTTTTCCGGCGACCAAAACAGGACTTCCTATATAACAATCTTTACCTCCGCCATTCCAGAGCTCCTTGTGATGTCCAGGATCTCATCTGGGACTCCGAACAACCTTCGGTCATCACCATGCATAACTCTATACTACCGAAACGTCACCAAACCTTAAGTGTGCAGACCCTGCGGGTTCGAGAATTATGTAGACATGACCGAGACACCTCTACGGTCAATAACCAATAGCGGGACCTGGATGCCCATATTGGTTCCTACATATTCTACGAATATCTTTATCGGTCGAACCTCTATGTCAAGGATTCAGTTAATCCCGTATGATGTTCCCTTTGTTCTTCGGTATGTTACTTGCCCGAGATTCGATCGTCGGCATCTCCATACCTAGTTCAACCTCATTACCGGCAAGTCTCTTTACTCGTTCCGTAATACAAGATCCCGTGGCTAACACTTACTCACATTGCTTGCAAGGCTTATTGTGATGTTGTATTACCGAGTGGGCCCTGAGATACCTCTCCGTCACACGGAGTAACGAATCTCAGTCTTGATCCATGCCAACTCAACAAACACCTTTGAAGATACCTGTAGAGCACCTTTATAGTCACCCAGTTACGTTGCAACGTTTGATACACACAGGGCACTCTTCTAGTGTCCGTGAGTTACATGATCTCATGGTCATAGGAACACATACTTGACATACAGAAAACAGTAGCAATAAACTGACACGATCATATGCTACGTTTGTAGTTTGGGTCTTGTCCATCACATCATTCTCCTAATGATGTGATCCCGTTATCAAATGATATCGCATGTCAATGGCTAGGAAACCTTGACCATCTTTGATCAATGAGCTAGTTCACTAGAGGCATACTAGGGACAAAGTGTTGTCTATTTACCCACACATGTAATGTGTTTCCAATCAATACAATTATAGTATGGATAATAGACGATTATCATGAACAAGGAAATATAATAATAAACACTTTATTTATTGCCTCTAGGGCATATTTCCAACATCCTTCTCCTCTCATCCTGGCCCGACATAGATGGCAGCTGGCCAGATCCTCGCTGGCGTGTTGCCACTTCCACTCCTCCCTTGTGTGTCTCCACTCTCTCTTCTCCCTCTGTGTGCCACTACTTCCCCTCCTAATTCACGACCTGTCACCTTTAGCAACCGGTTCATCCAGACGCCCTGCACGGCTGTTGTCACCTTTCCTCGGTTTGTTGTCGTCGCGGGGCCACCATATGTCGAAGTTGCGTCCCAAAAATTAGCAAAAAGTGTTATTGACTTATTTTATACATGTTTTTGATGATTTTTACACCCACATGGATGATTGCTGTTGTATACTTGTTTGTCATCTATTTAGAACAGAAAATGATACCATTTGCTTCATATTTGCATTGTAAAACTATCTCCATATATAATTTGTTTCTATTGAATTTAAAATTACACCGATTAATGGTCAGTCGATTAATGGAGTTAATAATCCAATTCAACGATTAATCTCTAGTCCCAAGCCAAGTGAGCAACTAGCAGACTCTTACTTTTGGGGACTAAATACGAAAAAATCACACGTGTATGTTATATTTATGTTTTGCAAGGAGCAGCCACGTGGTGTACATTGGGCCATCTAGTATGTGTAAGAATATGGAAAATCAAGAAAATTCCATGAGACGGGCCGATAAGGAAACGATGAAACCCCAAATGAGATGTTGTGGTTCGATAAAAGGGACGATGAAACCTCCTTGTCTAGTGGCTCGACAAGTGCTACAATTTACACGCCTCGTTTACTCCTTGTTTTCTACACCAGAGAAAAATAATATTTGGTCTACGACAACTATAAGCTTGTGAAAGAATTGATGTAGAGTGTTGGCAATATGGGACTTGGATGCATCACTAGAGATCCTACGAGATTAATCTATCTATTAGTTTTGTCACTCGCACCAATGGTCATTTTGGATCAAACAATGTGGATACATAAGCTCGTGGCCTCAGAATTAAGGAGACTCTTTTTTTGCCATGTTGTTGCTTCATCCAAAAGGAACATTCATGGTTTTCGCAGATATTTTTGTAGCATCTTAGCATGAAATTTCGAAACCACTTTGCACCAAGGATATTCTCCTTACCAACTCTTATAAAAAAATACATCTGTAAAGCAACTGGTAAGTGGTCCCCACGTTGTCATGCATGTAACATGCTCCTAGGCTAGTGGATGATGTCAATTCCAGGGCATTTATATTGCATGATTTTCATAATAATTTTGGGGATTGGAATTCCTAGAAAAAAATTACATGTCAATTATTTGGATCGTATAACTGCACTCTACAGAATTTCCTTCTAATATATCTATTGTAATAATCTATTTCAAAGAATTAAATCCATTTACTTACACTCCGAAACCGTAATGCACTCGGCCTACAAGCAAATTCCGATGGTGTATGTGTCGCCTGACCACCTGAACCAGCTCTTTGCTGTTCAAACCGTACACGAACTTGTTTGTTTTATTTAGGAAGGCCTTTTCTCACTCGTAGTTTATAACACTTTTCAATGGAATAATGACTTATCCTCTTGAGAAATGTATAGCAGACATCTATATGTATTTTTAACTTTTGATGGTCGCATCTTGGATTGAAATGCACAGTATACATTTTTCTCCATCCGTTGCAATTGCATGGACTTTTATACACACTTTATGAAGAAAACATATCTTCTCAAGAAAGTTTTGGTATGAACTATCTTCATGTCTTAAATGAAAAGGTACCCTCGACTCCTACCTAAACATAAGTGTCGATGTTACAATTGATACATGAGGCAGATAAATTTTCATGTCGTTACAGAGATACACAAAGGCATGTACATTGGTGCTATCTTAAAAGTGTCACGTAGGATAAATGATGAGGTGAAGGAGAGAGAATTCATAAGAAAAGGTTTGTCTTTTCTTATTTAAGAGAAGACAAGAGATGATCTCTTAGCACAATATGTCTCACCATGTTTTTAGGAATAGCTAGTTATTGAACATAAGGCTAAGAGATGACCGACATTTTCTTTTATTATTTCTAAATTACATGCAACACTTAATATAAGACCATCTTATCAACCATTATCAAAATGAATACAAAAGTTCACCCGCACCCCCAGCCAGCTCCTTCAAAAACGCCGCCACGCTCGGCGGATGCCACTAGGCCAGCTACTTGGTCCAGGGGAGGCGAGCGTCTCTTCACCGGCCCGCTTCTTCGACGACGCCCCCAAAGGTACAAATGGGCTCCGCCGACAAGTTTTTTCCCACAATTTCCTACGCGACTCCGTTGATTCCTCATCCATCGATGAGGAAATGGTGGTTGTTGTGTTGGTTTTCCATGACCACCTTAGTAGGCAGCGGCAGTTGTTTTGGTGCTTGGTCCCAGGGCACACTCCTATGTTGAATCGCTAGTGGAAGAACTGCCCTTCTTCTTGGCAGGGGCTGTATAGAGGCGTTTGGGGGATGCTTGCTAGCATAGATTGTACGCATTGGCAGTGAAAAAACCGCCCTTCTGCTTGGCAGGGGCAGTATAGGGGCCATATCAAAGCTTTCAGTATCATATATACTCGAGGCCGTGGCATCACAAGATCTGTGGATCTAGCATTGTTTCTTCGGCATGGCCGGATCTCACAATGATGTCAGCGCGCTTTGATGATTTTCGTTGTTTGGAAAACTTTACGGAAGGCAACAGTCTGAAAGTCAATGTTCAGATCAATGGCCATATGTATGAAATGGATACTACCTAGATGATGGTATCTATCCTCAGTAGACTAATCTTGTGAAGACAATCCCCGACCCTATAGGAGAGAAAAGGAAGAGATTTTCCCAAGAACAAAAGAGTGTTAGGCAGGATGTGGAGCGTGTCTTTGGTGTTCTTCAATTTTCATGGGGCATCGTTAGGTATCCTGCTAGAACTTGGAGCACCAGGAAGTGGTCGGAGATGATGATAGCTTGTGTGATCATGCACAACATGATCATTGAGGACGAGCGAACGGAACGTATCTACGACCAAGGGTTTCGGTTTTAGGGTGACTATATTGTGCTTAAGCATGGAGGAGCAGCAATGTTTGCGCAGTTCACCAAATTTCATCATCAGATGTGTGATTGAGAAACTCACGTTCAGCTGCAAGATGATTTGATTGAGCATATTTGGGCTCATGTTGGAAACCGATAGATGTATTGGTCTATTTCATTTGACACAATTTAAAATCTATTTGGCTTGTAAACTATGAGATATTTTATTCGGTTGCCAAACAATGAGATATTTTTATTCGAGACAATTGAAATTCTATTTGACTTGTAATAAACTATGAATTATGTGGACTATGAATTCGAACGCCGGCCGGCCGTGTGGATGAAAATGTGTCTGCGCGTCCGGTCCATAGCCTACTGAAACGCAAAATTGGGTGGATATGTCGACCTAAACGGACAAAAAACGAATAAAGCACGCGTCCGTTTGGATCGGCCGGTCGGAATTTCTCTAAGGCTAGCTCCAAGTCTCCAACGCTCCGTAAATTTTCTCGATCATCCACGGATAAGGAGATCAGGCTGCGGACACATGTAGAAGACGGTCATGCAACACTGCACGAATACATTTCAACCATTATTTTAACTAACAAGGCAAAATTTATGCAAACACCACGTATATCATCAAACTTTGAATAGAAAGTAGTAAAAATCATGTATACATAGCATGCAAATAAGTGTAATGAATAATAGTTCAAATGCAACTAGGTTAACTGGATTTTCAACAAGTTTTTCATGATCAGGTCATGTTGTCCTACACATATTGTCCCTTAAACTTCACCTAGTAGTTTATGTTCATAAAAAGTCGCCCCTCTATCTTGTGGTACATCACGGTAACTCATATGGGCTACACAATGTGAATACCACCATTGAATGAATCAATGAATCAATCAACAAGCTGTGCAGGAAGATGCAAAACTTATGTTCTACTCCTCTACCGCGAGGAATGGCCACCTTGCCTCCAGCATATTAACTTGGCCACGCAAACTTGGTGATGGAGGTCTAGATGGCATACCATCGACAGATAACTACTTCACATTTAGATCATGGATGATGTGCACATCGTATGGCGCAATGTGATTTCGTGCGTGAAACGATTTATGCACTTGCTGCCAGAATGTCCATCTGTTCCTGCCTACGAAATCCATGGATACGGCCAACTAGGCATCGCACAACAACCCAACCTTAATGGTCAAGTACCCTGTCATCCTTCTTACTCTGAATAAAAGACATGGCATTCGATAATAAGCTCGGTGCATTTGACCGAACAACTACCTCGCGTGGTGACCGCCATGGACGACGTCAAAAGGAGGGCTAAGTGTGCCTGCCTATGGACAAGTCCTGGGTGGACGACGCCGTTGTGAAAGGAGAGCATGCGGTTTGGTATTGGTTCCGGGGGTCCGGCAATGCATGTGTGCCGACCGAAGAGGTATAGCGGCGGAGGAGGAGGGCCCGGATGCAAAGCACGAGAGAAGGAATAATGGAAGAAAACAGGACCGGCAGGGTGTATTAATGGGACGGGGTTGCCGAAGTCCTACATGGCGGTTGTCCACATCCCGCATCCCCCCCCCCCCCCGCACCCCCACTTTGCTTCCACTTTATGGAAAAAAAGGTGTGTCCGGATAGCTCGGCGGACAAATACAGGTCCTCGTTGGATGGCACAACACGTCTGAACAGCGCGGTCCAGACGGTTTTGGGCGGTTTAAGGGTTAGTGTTGGAGATGCCCTTATGTCCATTTGGGTTCGTGCGACAAAAAACACTACCCAACCCGCGGAAGCAAACGAAGGGCCCAACACGTCGAAGCAAAGAACACGGCCCAACCAATTGAAAAATAGGAGTTCAAAAGAAAAACGGTAAAGAGGTATATAAAGAAAAGCTAGGTTAAAATATTCCTTTTCTTATAAACCAAATTGCCATTCTTCAGAAAATAAATTAAATAGTTTTAGAACTAGTGGCCCTGCAATGTCATGTGTATGCAACAAAGAGGTTCAAGTAAAAAACCACCATGATGACAACTCACCCAAATATCGAGATCTAGACCGTCTCGCTGAGATTTTATACCACCATAATAGGCCAACACCCTTGTAGAACCTTAAAAGGAAGAGATGGACAATTGACAAAGAACTGAGCCTCAAAGATGATAACCTAATTGTTCATGGTCTCAAGCAGGATTTAGTGGCACAACAGACATCAGCAATCAAACGACGCTACTCTAAGTCTACACACATCGGTAAAATTACACAAGATCAAGCAAGGGTGGTTGAGCCGAACCGAAGACCCCTAGCCATCCAGTGTACATTGGGCCACGTAGTATGTATAAGAATGTGGAAAACTCCAACATGTCAAGAAAATTTGGTAATACGGGCTGGTTAGGAAACAATGAAACCCCAAATTAGATGGTGTGGTCTGATAAAAGGGACGATGAAACCTCCTTGTCTAGTGGCTCGACAAGTGCTACAATGTACATGCCTGGTTTACTCCTTGTTTTCTACACCAGAGACAAATAAGATCTGTTCTACGACAATTATAAGCTTGTGAAAAAATAGATGTAGAGTTTTGGCAATATGGGATTCGAATGCATCAATAGAGATCCTACGAGGTTAATCTATCTATTAGTTTTGTCACTCGAACCAATGGTCATTTTGTATCAAATAGTGTGGATACATAAGCTCATGGCCTAAGAATTAAGACGACTCGTTTTATTTGTCATGTTGTTGCTTCACCCAAAAGGAACATTCATGGGTTTTGCAGATATTTTTATAACATCTTAGCATGAAATTTCGAAACCACTTTGCACTAGCATATTCTCCTTACCAACTCTTATAAAAAATTATACATCCGTAAACCAACTGGTAATAAGTGGTCTCCAGTTTGACATGCATGTCGTAACATGCTCCTAGGCCAGTGCATGATGTACATTCCAGGGCAATTTTATTGCATGATTTTCATAATAATTTTGGGGATTGGAATTCTTAGAGAAATATTACATGTCAATTGTTTGGATCGTATAACTGCACTCTACAGAATTTCCTTCCAATATCTCTGTTGTAATAATCTATTTCAAAGAGATAAATACATTGACTTACACTCCGAAACCGTCATGCACTCGGCCTACAATCAAATTTCAATGGTGTATGTGTCGCCTGACAACCTGAACCAGCTCTTTGCTGTTCAAACCGTACACGCACTTGTTTGTTTTATGTAGGAAAGCCTTTTCTCACGTGTAGTTTATCACACTTTTCGATGGAATAATGACTTATCCTCTTGAGAAATGTGTAGCAGGCAGTCCATTGTTTAACTCAGACATCTATATGTATTTTTTAACTTTTGATGGTTGCATCTTGGATTGAAATGCACGGTATACATATTTCTTCATCCTTTGCAATTGGATGAACTTTTATACACACTTTATGGAGAAAACATATCTTCTCAAGAAAGTTTTCGTATGAACTATCTTCATGCCTTAAATGAAAATGAACCCTCGACTCCTACGTAAGCATAAGTGTCGATGTTACAATTGATACATGTGGCAGATAAATTTTCATGTCATTACAGAGATATATAATAAGTAACGGCCAGCCTGGATATGCTCACGAAACATGCTGTACATTATTTCTTCACCCACTTGTCCATCTATAGCAACATCCACGACGCTTGTTCGTTGGAGAGTTTCGTAGTCTACGCTCCGCACTTGTGTCTTAGGATCAATATAATTGATTAATAGGCTTGCTCATACATTATAAAAAGCTAGATAACTAGTTACAAGAGTGTGCCAACACTAATAGAAAATGGCTCATTTGTCCCGGTTTCAGAGTATTAGTTTCGGTTCTGGAACCGGGACTAAAGGGTCGGGACTAAAGCTCTAAACCTTTAGTCTCGGTTCGCTTACGAACCGGGACAAAGGGGCTTTACGTGGCCTCTGCGGGGAGCCCAGGCAGGAGGACCTTTAGTCCCAGTTGGTAACACCAATCGGGACCAAAAGTTGGTGGGTTTTTTTTTAAAAGGGGTGTTTAGGGGTTTTGGAGGGTTAATTTAGGGGTTTCATATTGTGTTAGATACCTAATTAATAGAGAGAAGTGTCCTCTCTTTCTTCGTGCTTGGTCAACGCTGCTAGCTACTATACATATAGAGAGAACTCGACGCTAGCTAATAAGCATATGAAACAAACCATTAATTACACAAGATCTAACAACTCATCATCATCATCTTAATCATACAAAGTTAAAGTCTCATAAAACAAAAAAACAAAAAAATGACATAGTCCTCCCTCATAGGACCTACTCCTCCCTCCTAGGTAAAATGGCATAAAAAAGAATAACACCTATGTCTCAATGATGAAGCAAAGAGATCCAACGGTCTCCAACTTGTGGCTTGCGATCCTTCTTTATTTGTCCCCATGCTTCAGTTTGGAGCCTTCTTGGTGGTTTGCGCTCAGTCGAGTATGCAAAAGATAACTCGGGATGGAAGGGGCATTTTATTGTCATATTATCTTCGGGTTGCATCAACGGTGACACAACTTCATTTGGCAATTTCTGTTGAAGAACATAATAGTAGCCTAGTTAGCAATGTAATCAATACCATTTACGCAACAGTACTAGTATACTTAATTAGCAACTCTTACCAAGATATTTCGGCGAATGTCATCCGCCCTCAACCTATGCACTAGTGTCATGTACAATGTATAATTTGGGTCAGTTTCCAAATTATACGGGAAGATGGCACCAATAACAAAGTAGATAAGATCATTCTTCTCCTTTCAAGTTAGATGTGATCCATAAGTGTAGTGTGTCGTGTCGATTATGTTCTGTATTTCACTCGAAGAAACGAACTAAGTTGTAAATTAAAAATTAACAAATTTAGTACGGATGAACACCAAATATTTATGTAAATAGAATGCTAATTACTTGACAAATATGCATGGTTGACAAACTCATATGGAGGTAAAATAGGAAGCATATCGACATCCACCCAAATGTCGATGTTTCCTTCAATATGATCTTCAGGACACAGATCGAAGGTTATTTTCATATCCTCCTGAAATCCATATGCCTTGCAAAGAGCTTCCCAATTTGAGCATCCTAATTCTGTGTTATTAAGTGCATTCATTAATTTCACAAGAAATGTGTGACCATGTTTAGTCCTCAGGTTGGCTGTCCTCGTCTCGAAACTCTCGTGCTCTTCGAAACCGAGCCTCTCCAAGAAATACCGTCTTGCATGACAGGAGACGAACTAGTCGTATTGTATAAAACAGAAATTACGCATTGAAGGAAAGAAAAAGAAGTCATGCTTAATTACGAAAACACAGTTATCATCGTTGCGTACCGTAGAAATATCAAAGTCCTTGTAAATCTTCATGGTGAAATACCTGCCGTCTCGCAGCCTAGGCTGGTCACAAAGACTCTTATCTTCACCGCATAATTCACACGCTTGGATCCTATCGTCGTCTGATGATGACGACATTTCCTGTGTTCATAATTCAAGAATTACGGCACGCTTTGGATCCTAATGCATGTGTGACTTTCGGTTTGTCGAGGCTTTCCTTAAAAAAACTCTAATATCTCATGGTGTGTTGGTGCGCACTCTCTCACATTGATACGGTGGTGTGTATATGTTGGTGGACACTCTCTCAAATTAATAGTTCGATCATCGGTGATGGACGCCCCGCCTCTTCTCTTCTTGTGCATTATACCGACGAGTATATCGCAAAGAAGAGAAAAAAGACGAGGCGCCCCCCACAACAACAGTCGGGATTCCTCCATCAGGAACACACATGAAAGTCACACAAGGAGCAACGACAGACCGAAAGTCACACACGCATTATACCGATAACATATCACAAATACATTAATATTTATAATGAACTCGAATATAATATCACTAATACATCATCCCGAATAATCCAGTTAATGCATCATCAAATATTAACTAATACATCTTGAATATTATCATATAAGATCAGTAATACAGATCGAATATCCTAGAATCCAAAGTGGAGGACGGTGAACTCGGTTCACTAGCGGTCTCTGAGTCGCCGGCGGTGGACACCCAAAGATAAGGAACCATCATGGGATCATAACTCAGGTGAGATCCCTGAAGGATCTGCCAGGTATTGTCGAACCGGGCATCCAACGCCGCCATGTAGCGATGGACGTGCTCGTCCTCCTCCTTGACACGGCGACGTACCACCTTTGCGGGGGCCCGCTCCCTCCGCACCGAAAGTGGCATGCGTGACCGCCACCACAGAAGGTTCGGGTCGACGACGAAACCTGGATTCCTCACCAACCTCCGAGCCCGGGAAGGTAGCACCTCCCAGTGCCAGCCCGGCGGAGCCCAGTCCCGGACATGGCGCCTATCAAGCAGCCTCTCGCGAACTACTCGACGACGAGGATGCGGTCCGGGCATCGTCAACGTCGAGACAAATTCCTATGAGAACGTTTTCTTGTCGTTTAATCACTAATTTTTTCATAAAACCCCAAAAAAATCTGTAATCTAACATACACATACTAATTTTTCCTAAGACTCATAATAATTAAATAAAACATAAAGCAACTAAAACATAAACATTCATCATGTAAACATAAACATAAACATTCGTCATGTAAACATAAACATAAACATAAACATAAAACATAAACATAAACATTCATTAAATAAGACATAAATCCACAGAGCAGGGGCGGCGGCGGCTCATAGCGGGGGCAGGGGCGACGACGCGGAGGCGATGGGGCGGCGATGGGGGCGGGGCGGTGACGGAGAGGCGACGGCGACGGGGCGGCGATAGGGGAGGCGACGGGGGAGGGGCGGCGAAGGGGGCGACGGGGGCGACGGGGGACGGCGGACGGCTTCGGCGACGGCAACGAAGAGCGCGTGAGATTCGGGCAGCCTGACGGCATGGGTGGGGATCTGGCCTTTGGGGGAAAGAATGGGTCAAAAACTGCTAAGTGTTTGCTTATATACAGGGAGCATTGGTCCCGGTTCATGGCACTAACCGGGACCAATGCTCACCTTTGGTCCTGGTTGGTGCCACCAACCGGGACCAAAGCCCTGTTTTCAGCAGCCCAAAGGGCGGGAAACAGGGACCTTTGGTTTCGATTGGTGGCACCAACCAGGACTAAAGGGGTGTATTAGTCCCGGCTGGTGCCACCAACCGGGACCAATGGTCCCTTTTCGCCAGCCGGCGAGAAACAGGGACCTTTGGTCCTGGTTGGTGCCACCAACCGGAACCAAAGGTGGGTATTACTCCTGGTTGGTTCCACCTCGTTAGTGCTGCCCGGGGACAAATATTTAGTCCCACCTCGTTAGCTGAGAGGGCTCGATAGTGGTTTATAAGCGCTGCTGCGCCAACCCTCTCGAGCTCCTCTCAACTGCATGCTTACTAGCCTAATTGCACACTCCTCTGCCTATGGGCCTACTGGTCCTGCTGCGGGCCTGAATCCTGGCTCAACTAGCTGGTTGGGTTTCTAGTCGTATTCAGGCCGTGGTGGCCCAATAGGCGGCATTTATTAAAAAAATCATGTTTTTGTTTTGTTTTTTGCTTTATTTATCTTCTTTTGTTTCTACTTATAGTTTTTCAGTGATTCTTTTTGCTTTTAAGTCACAAAAATTATAAACTTTCTGTTAGTGCCATTAGTTTTCAAATTTGAATAGTTTAAATTTGAATTCTTTGCAATTTGTGTGAATCACTAGTTTGTGAATAACTTTAGTATAAAAATAGATTTTTGAGTGATTCTTTTTTCCTACTATTTAATATTACTTTGTTTCAATATTATATTCAATTTGGTAATTTTTAGGTTATTTTAAATGGTTGTTTAAATCAAAAACAGATTTTGTTATTTTAGTTTGCTATTAAAGTTTCTAACAAAAAAATTCTTTATAAAAATTCTTTTTGCTATTGAAGAATATTATAGTTCATAAAATAATATTTAAATTGATTATTTTTAGTTCATTGTTTTTGCTATTAGGGTTTCATAAAAAAAATTAGTTGATTCTTTTTGCTATTAGTTCATTCTTTGAGCTAAATGACCCTGAAATTGAAAAGCACTACAAATGAACTCTGAAAAGGTTGAAAGTTGGCATGATATCATCATTTCACCCACATAGCATGTTCTAAAAAGTTGAGAGGGTTACGGCAAAATCTGGATGCATTTCGTGTACAAAACGGACAGTCTCTTTCAAAGTATCAGGGTTTCGGACGAAAACTCATCTGTTACAAACAGATTTCATTTTCTTGAACTTATTTCAACTCCAGACTTTTTGTGTGTTCAAAATGCACCATTCAAAGCCACATCATCAATTTTCAACCCTTTCTGACTTCATTTGTTATTTTTTATGGAGTTATTGATTTTTTGAGCTAAATGACCCTGAAATTGAAAAGCACTACAAATGAACTCTAAAAAGGTTGAAAGTTGGCATGGTATCATCATTTCACCCACATAGCGTGTGCTAAAAAGTTGAGAGGGTTACGGCAAAAGCTGGATGCACTTCATGTATAAAACGAACAGTCTCTTTTGAAGTATCAGGGTTTCAGACGGAAACTCATCTGTTACAAAAGGCATTTCATTTCTTCACATGTAACTGCAGTGATATTGTAGATCAAAGGCATCATCATAATAGTTGTGGAGGGAAAGTCTTCACTTTTTCTTCGCTTGTGTCCTTTTCTTATTGCGCCGTAACCATGGATGATCTTCATTGTTTAGCAGGGTGCTTGGGTTAGCCTTGACTTTGAAGGAAGGAATTTCTTGAAACTTTTCATAATCTTCAGACATGTCTGTCTTTCCTTGCAATTCCATGATGTCTCTTTTGCCTGAAAGAACTATGTGACGCTTTGGCTCATCGTATGATGTATTCGCTTCCTTATCTTTTATTTTTCTCGGTTTGGTAGACATGTCCTTAACATAGCAAACATGTGCCACATCATTGGCTAGGACAAATGGTTCGTCTGTGTACCCAAGATTGTTGAGATCCACTGTTGTCATTCTGTAATGCGGGTCTACATGTACCCCGCCTCTTGTAAGATTGACCCATTTGCATCGAAATAAAGGGACCTTCAAATCATGTCCATAGTCAAGTTCCCATATCTCCTCTATGTAACCATAATATGTGCCGACCTTCCCATTGGTCGTTGCTGCATCAAAACGGACACCGTTGTTTTGGTTGGTGCTCCATTGATCTTGGGCGATCGTGTAAAATATATTGTCATTTATCTCGTACCCTTTGTAAGTCAATACAGTCAAAGATGATCTCCTGGACAATGAGTACAGCTCATCAAAAACAGTGTTGTCACACCTGAGACGTTTTGCAACCAACTGCCGAAAGTCTTGATGTGTTCACATGTAATCCAGTCGTCACACTGCTCTGGATGTTTGGAGCGCAGAATGTTCTTGTGTTCATTGACATACGGGGTCATCGAGGTAGAATTCTCTAGAACTGTGTAGTGTGCTTAAGACCAAGAATGTACGTCCCCACATATTATTGACTTTGCTCCTAGCTGGCCTTTTCCAGTCAGTCTCTCCTCATACCGCGATTGAGGGAGACCAAACTTCTTAAGGTCAGGAATGAAGTCAACACAAACCCCAATGACATCCTCTGTTTGATGGCCCATGGAGATGCTTCCTTCTGGCCTAGCGCGGTTATGGACATATTTCTTTAGGACTCCCATGAATCTCTCAAAGGGGAACATATTGTGTAGAAATACTGAGCCCAGAACGAAAATCTCGTCGACTAGATGAACTAGGACGTGCGTCATGATATTGAAGAAGGATGGTGGGAACACTAGCTCGAAACTAACAAGACATTGCGTCACATCACTCCTTAACCTTGGTAGGATTTCTGGATCGATCACCTTCTGAGAGATTGCATTAAGGAATGCACATAGCTTCACAATGGCTAATTGAATGTTTTCCGGTAGAAGCCCCTCAATGCAACCGGAAGCAGTTGTGTCATAATCACGTGGCAGTCATGAAACTTTAGGTTCTGGAACTTTTTCTCTGCCATATTTATTATTCCCTTTATATTCGACGAGAAGCCAGACGGGACCTTCATACTGAGCAGACATTCAAAGAAGATTTCCTTCTCTTCTTTGGTAAGAGCGTAGCTAGCAGGACCTTCATACTGCTTTGGAGGCATGCCGTATTTTTCGTGAACATGTTGCTGGTCCTCCCGTGCCTTCGGTGTGTCTTTTGTCTTCCCATACACACCCAAAAAGCCTAGCAGGTTCACGCAAAGATTCTTCGTCACGTGCATCACGTCGATTGCAGAGCGGACCTCTAGGTCTTTCCAGTAGGGTAGGTCCCAAAATATAGATTTCTTCTTCCACATGGGTGCGCGTCCCTTAGCGTCATTCGGAACAGATAGTCCGTCGGGACCCTTTCCAAAGATTTCTTGTAAATCATTGACCATAGCAGTTATGTGATCACCGGTACGGATGGCGGGCTTCTTCCGTTGATCTGCCTCGCCTTTGAAATGCTTGCCTTTGTTTCGACATTGATGGTTGGTCGGAAGAAATCGACCATGCCCCGAGTACACATTCTTCCTGCAATTGTCTAGGTATATACTTTCGGTGTCATCTAAATAGCGCGTGCATGCGTGGTATCCCTTGTTTGTCTATCTTGAAAGGTTACTGAGAGCAGGCCAATCATTGATGGTTACAAACAGCAATGCATGCAGGTCAAAATCCTCCTGTTTGTGCTCATCCCACACACGTACACCGTTTCCATTCCACAGCTGTAAAAGTTCTTCAACTAATGGCCTTAGGTACACATCAATGTCGTTGCCGGGTTGCTCAGGGCCTTGGATGAGAACTGGCATCATAATGAACTTCCGCTTCATGCACAGCCAAGGAGGAAGGTTATAGATACATAGAGTCACGGGCCAGGTGCTGTGATTGCTGATCTGCTCCCCAAAAGGATTAATGCCATCCGCGCTTAAACCAAACCTTGCGTCACCTACAAACTCCTTCCAGTACTTTCTCTCGATTTTTCTCCACTGCGACCCATCAGCGGGTGCTCTCAACTTCCCGTCTTTCTTATGGTCCTCTCTGTGCCATCGCATATTCTTGGCATGTTCTTTGTTTCTGAACAGACGTTTCAACCGTGGTATTATAGGAGCATACCACATCACCTTGGCAGCAACCCTCTTCCTGGGGCGCTCGCCCTCAACATCACCAGGGTCATCGCGTTTGATCTTATAGCGCAATGCACCGCATACCGGGCATGCGTTCTGTTCCTCGTACTCACCGCGGTACAGGATGCAATCATTAGGGCATGCATGTATCTTCTGCACCTCTAATCCTAGAGGGCATACAACTTTCTTTGTTGCGTACGTATTGTAGGGCAATTCGTTATCCTTTGGAGGCTTCTTCTTCAATATTTTCAGTAGCTTCTGAAATCCTTTGTCAGGTACACCATTCTCTGCCTTCCACTACAGCAATTCCAGTGTGGTACCGAGCTTTGTGTTGCCATCTTCGCAATTGGGGTACAACCCTTTTTTGTGATCCTCTAACATGCGATCGAACTTCAGCTTCTCCTTTTCACTTTCGCACTGTCTCTTTGCATCAACAATGACCCGGCGAAGATCATCATCGGGCACATCATCTGGTTCCTCTTAATCTTCAGCTTCCCCGGTTGCAGCATCACCGTATTTAAGGGGCACATAGTTGTCATCATCCTCTTCTTCTTCGTCGTCTTCCATCATAACCCCTATTTCTCCGTGTTTGGTCCAAACATTATAGTGTGGCATGAAACCCTTCACAAACAGGTGGCTGTGAAGGATTTTCTGGTCAGAGTAAGACTTCAAATTCCCACATGTAGGGCATGGACAACACATAAAACCATTCTGCTTGTTTGCCTCGGCCACTTCGAGAAAATGATGCACCCCCTTAATATACTCGTCGGTGCGCCTGTTACCGTACATCCATTGTCGGTTCATCTACGTGCATTATATATAATTAAGTGTGTCAAAAACCATTACAGAACATCAGGAATATAGAAGTGACCAAATTAATAGAAGTTCATCATCACATTAAAACCAAAGTAGATACATAGTTCTCGTTGACCAATATATAGCTCTCGAGAGCATCTAATTAAACCATACATTGAAACTATTTAAAAAAATTCAATGCAACAACAAATGTGATCACAATCAGAACTAAGGTAACAATTGATCCAACGGCATAATGATAGCAAGCCTCTTTATCAATGGCATATTTTCTAATCTTTCTAAGCTTCAAGCGCATTGCAGCCATCTTGGTCCTGTGATCATCGACGATATCGGCAACATGCAACTCCAATCCCATCTTCTCATCTTCAGTTCTTTTCAATTTTTCTTTCAAATGATCGATTTCTTTTTCAGCTTTAGTTAACTTGTCGAGTAGAATTGCATAGTCGGTATCCATTTCTGGTTCAACTACTTCTTATAGATAAAAACATCTACGTCAAGTTGGTGGCATAATTAATTGTCATAGACATTAGATGTGTGAAATAGTTATAAAAGATAACATAGCACATCTGAATCATAGACTGGACGAGGGCCGACGTGGGCGGATACCATAACCATGGCACTATATAATAACAAACAATAATAAAAGTAAGAAAATCGTACGAGTAAGTATATTTTCTTTTAAAAAGAAGATAAGATCAAGAGGCTCACCACGCGCGGGCGATCGACGGCGGTTTCAGGACAGGTACGGAACAGGACGGACCGCCAAACCTAGACAAATCTTGATGAAAATGGAGTTTGGACAAGGAGCTTCGAGAGGAGAAAGCTTAAGTGTGGCTCGGGCATTTCATCGAACACCTCATGTGCATAGGAGGTGAGCTAGAGCACCACAAAGCTCTAACACTGTTGTCCTGGAAAAACAGAGCACTCCACGGCTCTGCTAGCGGCGGGCGAGGGTTTATATAGGCAGACCATTGGACCCGGTTTGTGGCTGGAACCGGGACAATAGGTCTCCCTTTGGTCCCGGTTCCACCCACGAACCGGGACCAATGGTCGTGGGCCAGGAGCGAAGCGCATTGGTCCCGGTTCGTGCCTAAAACCGGGACCAAAGGGGCCAGATGAACCGGGACCAATGGCCCGCGTGGCCCGACCGGCCCCCTGGGCTCACGAATCGGGACGGTTGCCACCTCTGACGAACCGGGATTAATGAGATTAGGAGGCCCGAACCAATGCCCTGTTTTCTACTAGTGCAATACTACATGCATTCAATGGTTATATTAGTTTATGGTCGAGGACATGGCAAAGGGCTTTGAGAATGGAAGACAACGGGAGATATGCTACAAAGGAGGATGAGAGAATAAGGCAAAGAAATGATGGCTCATCCAGACTGAACCTAGTGACCAGCAGCGTCGAGGGATGCCAACATTGGCTTCCGGGCGGTGGTCCGTGTACCTATCAATATGCATGCTAGTGCAGCTACCATCAACTCACCATAGTGCTTGAAATTATCTCTCTTCGTATTTGTGGCTCGGGCTATGGCTTTGAGAACTTCGTATTTGCGTCGACCAGTGGCAGAGCTTCGTTAGGGCCAACCTGGGCAATGCCCCCCTCCCCCAGCTATTCTAGTTTCGTTATATCAATACCACGTAATTAGACAACAATGATGAAGTGTACCCCGGTCTTTGTACTGAATGAGCCCCCTACATGGTTAGCCCCTCCTACAATTCCGATTAAGCTCCGCCATTGCTGTTGATCATGACACCACTAGTATAGGACCACATACTACATACATTTAGTGCTTGATATTAGAAAAATTAAGAGTGGGGCAAATGATCTAATCCTATGTAAAGTGGGGCAAATCATCAAATGCCCAAGTAAAGTAGGGTAAATGATCCAATCTCCCGAGGGAAGAGAGGCCATCATAACTCCCATAATGAAAAGACACAAGTTTAAAAAAAACATAGAGGCTCATATTTCCTGGCTTTACTCTTGCAGTTGCAGGTGGACCCAGCAAGGTTAGGCTGCCTCAAGTTCAAAACATTGGGAGCTGGCACCCAAGGGAACAGAGTGTAAAGGGATTCAGCATGTAACCTAGGCAAGATACACAGGAACATCTAGGGAGGTAAAAAAAGGGTTCAGCCATGGCTTGATCTGTTGCAAACTAGTCATGCTGGTGGAGTGATGGTTACATTAATCATCAGACAAAATATGTGAGACTAGTGTTAGCACACACTTTGTTCTTCACAGTTCGCAGCATCCAAAAAACAGAAGTACCATGGTGTCTCAACGAAAACGTGTTTCGTCACAACAAACACACAACACATAAACACATCACGGGAGAAACTTCTATGCTTACATCACAACTAAATTATGTAGCATTAACAAAAACCATGACAATGTCATGTTCTTTTCCTACAGTCAGAACCTGTGAATCAAACAAAAATTTGATCACTTGTGTCTTGCCTTAGTAATAATGCAAGCCTTAAATTCAACATGGAGAGCAAGATGACTCATGTTCCCATAAAAGAAAAGACGAAAGACTCATACATGAATCAAGTTAAAAAAAAACATGTAGACTCATATCCCTTGGCATTTCTCTTGTAGGTGGACCCAAGAAGGTTAAGGTTGCCTTAAGTTCAAGACCTTGGGACCCAAGGGAACAGAGTGAACCTGAGACTGAGCATTTAAAGTACGCAAGCTACACAGAAACATCTAGGAAGATAAGAAGACGTTCACCCATGGTTTGATCTGTTGCAAAGTAGTCATACTGATGGACATTCATCATCAGACCCAGTATGTGAGACTAGTATTGGCATACACTTTGTTCTTTACCATGGCGTTTCAGTAAAAACTTGTTCCGTCACAAGGCAATACACACACACTTGTTCCGTCACTTACAGTAGGCTTCTCCAACAGGCAACAGGCAAAGAAGTGTCAACAAGCTCTTGACAGCTTCCCCTTGAACACTTGCCATGAAGGCTACCAAAAATATCAATTTCCAATGTACACTATTTCGAAGCCAAATCCCATTGATCTACGCACAAAAATTGCTATGCTAACTTTTCAATTAATATTTTTAGCTGAAAGGGAACTTTTCAATTAAATTGTGTAGGATTAATAAAAACCATGACACTGTTATGTTCCTTTGTCCCTACATTTGGAACCAGCAAATCAAACAGAAACTTCAATGATTATTTCAAGGAAAAAACGGATGTTGAATACTAATAATTCAGGGCTTAAAGACAACATGCAGGGCAAGATGCTCACTCATATTTCCCCATAATAAAAAGAGGAGACTCATACATGAATCAAGTTTAGAAAAAACAAGCAGAGACTCATATTTCATGACATTTAGCTTGCAGCTAGACCCAAGAAGGTTAAGGCTGCCTCAAGTTCAAGACCTTGAGCGGAGCTCACAGCTCAGACTGAGCATGTACAGTAAGCAAGATTCATAGAAACATCTAGGGAGATGGAAAAAAAGGGTTCAGCCATGGGTTGATCTCTTGCAAACTAGTCATACTGGTGGACATTCATCAACAGACCCAGTATGTGAGACTAGTATTAGCATATGCTTTGTTCTTCGCAGTTTACACCATCCAAAAAACTGAAATACCATGGCGTCTCAACGAAAACTTGTTTCGTCACAACAAACACACAACACATATACACACGCACACAATGGTCACTTACCATAGGCTACTCCAACTGGCAAAGAAGTGGCAACAAGCTCTCGACAGCTTCCCCTGCCATCAACAGGTTTCTCTATCTGTACTCAGCAAAGAATTCGAAATCATGCACTTATCCTCAAGATACGGCCTCCTATATGAAAGACTAGCATACACTTAACCTCGACATGAAGGGAAGAAAGAAAATACCTTGGACACAGAGAAGCTGAGTATGCATGGCAAGATGCATAGCAACCCCTGGGAAGATAAGGAACCTCATCCATTGCTTAATCTCCTGCCAACCAGAGGTACTAACAGAGTATACGGAACAAGCATACATATACGCTCTTCACAACATAAAAAAAAAACAACTGAAGTACCAAATCATGCCAAGAAAATCTTGTAGTATCAGAACACAACATATACCATCTCAAAAGAAAAACACAACATATAAACGCATGTACACCATGAGCGTCACTTAAAACAGTCTACTCTGGCTAGCAAAGAAGTGGCAGCAAGCTCCCGACAGCACATTTATCATCGTCAAATTTCTCTTTCTATACTTGGCATGTAGACCTCAAAAGAGTCATTCACATATCCTCAAGATACGGTCTCTTACGGTCATCATCTGCGCATCCAAAATGGCGATTTTGCTGATAAGAGAGCCCCTGTCATCTTGGGTAGAACACAAGAACACATCTACC
The DNA here is from genome assembly GCA_022496015.1 of Hordeum marinum. Taxonomy (NCBI): domain Eukaryota; kingdom Viridiplantae; phylum Streptophyta; class Magnoliopsida; order Poales; family Poaceae; genus Hordeum; species Hordeum marinum. The sequence goes on from CM039676.1 coordinate 504,941,970, forward strand.
TCTGCCACGATATCTTTTTCTTCGTCGGCATTCGCCAGAGCTTGGCTGAAAGACTGCAGTGCAGCGATGAGGACAGAGGAAGCTTCTTCTGTGTCCATGGGATCATCATCTTCAGTTTCTGATTCCTCCTGTGGCAAAGAGGGATTTCAGTGTAAGCAGGAAATTTAAGTTTTATGTGTAGACAAATAGTGTAAGGCCACAGATTCTGATTATAAAACACCAATTTATTTAAGCTCTTAACACAGGTAGTGAAAAGGAAACACGATACTGTTCCACAATACTATCTCAGTGCACAGTGGTAACCATTAGAAAGTATGTGGAGGGGACAAAAAATAATGGAACCTCATATATGGGCAATGCAGCACTATATAATATCCTCGTACAAATAAAAAATCTGCAAACGAATTCTTGTGACATGATTTATAAAAACCAGACATATTACTATGTTTATTAAACTTAATAATTAATAACACAGTAGATAGCAGCCTCTCACAACACAATAAACAAATGTTAATGTTAAAATTCAAAGTATTGCATGCTCATTTGAGCGGCTTGTTAAGAAGTTCAGATATCATGTAATCTGCACAAATACACATGCTAAAACAATGGAATTCTTGTAATATGATTTATGCAAATCAGACATGCTAGTAGCTTTAAACTTGAGATAAGAGTCGATGGCAGCGTTTCACAACACAATAATCCAATGCCTTTATAAGTAACTTAATAACTGCATACAATCTATGAACCAGGCGCTGAAAGAAAAGAAAATTGTACACATAAGCACAGGTTCACCTTGTTTTGTAGCAAAGAGGGAGGCCATGGCAGGACGTAGGGATGGGCCGCCTCATTACGCCGATATGCACCTTTATAGAGCACGCACACCTCAGATGTTTCCAGGCATAATGACAGGTACAACTGACAGTATTCTTCAGTGTCCTTGGGGTAGAAAATACAGAGGTAGACAAAGCCATCGATGATGGCCACAAGGTCCACCCTGACATGACAATCCTCTTCCTCTATTGAGCACCCGGTGAACACCCTAACAATCGGTTGCAATGGGAAATTCTTGTACGTAATCCATCTGTCGACGACGCTGCCATTGTCCAGGAACCAAGAAACGACTGTGTTATCCTTTATGTCTACGATGCAGAGCTTCTCATCCCCGGTCTCACCAAGCTTATACCTCGCCTCATCCAATTCCGGCTGCAAAGGTGTGGGCAGATCGATGTGTGAGAAGTGAAAGGTGAGGGTGTCGAGCACCACGATATGGTCATACATCCATCCTATCCAGCAAACAAGCCGATGCACCACCGTGCCTGTCTTGGGCCTGGGAGCTTCAGGCAGCCACAGCGTGGTCTCCGGGAAAAATTGCCACTCCATGGTGTCGGATGAGAAGACTGCGGCGCGCTCCGGCCGGTCGCCCCCTTGAAATACACAGACCACGCGGGCCGGCTCCCGGCCATCTTCGGAGGGGAGCGAGTAGAACTCGAGCTGCATCTGCCTAGAACCCGCTGGCGGCAGATCGAGGTAGAGATCCAGGGCCTGCGTCAGCGGGCTGTAGGCGGCTGTCCGCTCTGTGCCCCCGCTCCGGTTGTTGAGGATGAGGTAACCGTCTGCGCTAGGATTCCAGGATTGGATCTTCCACCGGGAGGAGTGGGCGTCGGCGTGGGAGACGTCAAAGAAATCGGCGGCGACGAGGCCCGGGTCGCGGCGGCGCCAGGGGCAGGGGTGGAGCGGGATGACCTCCATGTCGGGCTCGAGGAAGAGCGCGAGCACGGGCGGCGCGTGGCGCTCGCGGAAGCTGCGGCGGAAGGCGGGGGTCGAGCGGGCGGCGCGGCGGAAGGCGCGGCAGGCGCAGGCGGCGCGGACGAGGGTCGGGAGGGCGGGGAGGCGGAGGAGGTCGTCGCCGAGATCGAATATGGTGGTGGGAGCGGGCGGCGGCGGTTGAGGGTCCATGGCCGGCGGCGGTGGCGGTTGCGACTGGTGTGGTGACGTGAAGCGACGGCGGGCGTGGATTTGGGAACGGGCTGGCGCGGTGTGTAAAAAGGAGTTCAAAAGAAAACCGGTAAATCGGATTATATAAAGAAACGGTAAACTCCCCTTCAAAAAAAAAAGTAAACTTAGAACACCGGCTGTGTTTTTCTCCTAAATCCTCGTGATATCTCAAGTGATAGTCCAAATGCATCATCTATGAAACACCATTCTATTCTACAGCAAGCAATGATTTATTCTCTTTTACTACCTCTACAAGTCTACATGTATGTCATAAACTCCTAATTAATGCTACACAAGACATCTCATCTAGACATGACATAAGATTTCGTTCAACATTACAATTAGACACAATAAGCTTCGCCGAAATGGCGCTCGCTCGTGATGTCCACGGTGGCAGAGGAATACTGTTTTGTGGAGCCGGTCTGGAAAGAGAGCTGAAGAAAGATATGTGACTACCCAATCGCCTTCTTGGTTTAGTGTGTCGGCAGCTGCAAGGCTGTGGCTGGTTCGCGTCGTTTCGTTTCGTGCGTATCTGTGCCAGAGATAGCGATGGGTGGAGTCTGGAGCACGGCTTACTTTCAGCCGCCCGCCTGGCAACCGAGTGGGTCGTACCTATAGCGATGGGTGTAGTCTCGAGCGCAGCTTCCTCTCATCCGCCCGCCTGGCCGTGTGGCTGATGTTAGGAGCCCACATAGGTGGTCCCGTCTTGTCTATCTCACGTCCTTGCGGTGTGGTGGACGCAACCCAGCTAGCGATCCCTCTCTTGCGTGCCATCTGCTCCTTCTATATACGCCTGTCGCTCTCGTCCTCTGTTCGTCCCTTCACCTCGCTTCACCTGTCGTTGTATTGCGCTTGTAGACCACCATGAAGGTGGGTTGTCCCTCCCTTAGGGCAACGTGTTCTTCTCTTCTCCGGATCTATTGTTGTTGTGCTTACTGCTCGTGGATGTTGTAAGTTTGCAGGTGGTTGTTAGCAGGCTGGTGGGTGTTGATCGATCGGTCCTCTTGCTCATCTTCCTCGTCTCAGCTTCTCGTCATCATCAATATACATTTTGCGATGTGCTGATGCATGTCCATGGATGTTTCTGTGTTCATTTTCGATTCCTTCCTATGTCATTTCCTTCACGCTCATGAGGTGTTTGATATTATGTCTCCTCACTGTGAAACCTTAAATTTCATTTTCTTTTTTCATAAATCGCACTGATCGGTTCATCATCAGATTTAGTTGTTGTTTGGTCTGCTCAGTGGATCGTCCGTGAATTGAGGTACGGTTTACAACGCTTTTCCTTGCCGCTTCGGTTCCCTGTCCCTTTTCTTGTACGAGCTGATGGTGGCCCATGACTATTTTTAAAGAGCTGGGCAAGGAATTGATGAACTAATGAAGTATATACTACAAATCATGAGATATCTTTACACATAAAAAAACAAGGAGACAGATTATTTTTCTTCTTGGAGATTTTGAGCAAGATTGTTATGTGTGGTTCTATGTAGATGGATTGAAATCAGTTCTCTTGTGTTGTACTGTTTGAAACGAGATGAACTTAAGGCAACTTGTTGCTGCCGTTTAATTGTATGTAGATGGATTGAAATCACTTTTGTTGTGATGTATAGTTGGAAACGAGATGAACTTAACTGAATTTGTTACTGCCGTTTAAAATTCAGTTATGTAGAAAGAGACAAGAAAAAGAGTGTCTGGGATATCTTTGCACAAAAAAAGGGAACATGAATTCCACTGATCCTGCTTTCGATCGTGCTGCTGGACGTAGTCAATCTGTTTCTCGGCACCGCAACAGAGTAGTAGCACGTCTTGCCCTATTCCAAAGTGCGTTACTGTTTGACATGATCATAGGTTATTCTTTGTGCTTAGGATATTACATTGTGTGTGATGTCAACTTATGTGTAAATCATCTGTCTAGGTGCTTTGAGTTTTGAACCCGGATCATCATCCTCTGGTGCAAACGGTGCATTTATGGGTACGAATGATCAACATTCTAATTCAAGCCTATTAAGGTGGTGCCCTTTTAACTTATGTTGCACCATTGGAGGTGGTGTCTTTCCGGTTGTCTTGCATACATACATCCATTTAAGACGGCGTCAGCGAATGCGAAAGAGAAAAATGCGTGTATGGCGTCGAACAGGTGTGCCCTGCTTGTGTCGCCTCACGATCCACTATAAAAACAACACCTAGGTCATAATGGGAGTGTGCTAAATTAATTCTTCTGTTTGTTTGAAGCTTACCCCTACCAGACTACATCTACCACACGCTCACTGTTTTCTCCTGATTACACAGAGTTCTTAAAAGGTATCTTTGTGATCAAAGGTCATATACCATAGATACTTTGTGAAAACATCTAATGCGTTCTCTCTACAGCATCATATAAAAAGAGGTCGTATCTGGGAGCGCCTGAGTACATATGCCAGTTTTGTGCCGTTGTGTTTTGGTTTCGTGAGAGATGTAAGAAAGAAATGTCTGTGCCTGAGCGTCGCATCATTTATAACCTATGTTTCAAGAACGGTAAAGTGTCAATGCCAGCTTTTAAGAATCCATCGCCTTTTCTGTCGGAACTACTTAGGTTTGATGGTGATTCACGTTCTAAGCAATTTTTGGATAGAATCAGACAATACAATTCCCTTTTTGCTTTCACTTCCATGAGAGCAGATATTGATAAACATATTAACGAAGGTGGTGGTCCATACGTATTTAAAATTCATGGTCAGGTATATCACCGTAACTTTGTGATGATACAAACGGAAGTTGCACAAATTTTCCTATTTATACTACTGTTCTATCCATACTTAAGATATACTGTTCATACTACTTATCAGTCAGCAGTTTAGTCATCTTACAAATACCAATTATGTTCCCTTTCTCACTGTGTACCAGATAGATCAACACCTGGTCTGTTGTTATTTTTCTCCTGCCACTTTTGAAATTTCTACTTTATCTTTTCTAGCTTACCATTTTTTCATTCGTTTGTTCTCTGTTCATACACTATGCTGTTCATACTCAAATCATCAATTGCACACCAGAAATATTGATTTCTCTTTGCTCTTTGATCAGTCATTTTACTTGAACACGCTCTTATCTTCCATATCATAACAATTTCTGTCCATGTAAATAACTTGCTTTCTTCTACCGGTATTTTCAGGTTAACTATACTGAAGAGAACCTGCTGGACTACATTGATCCAAACAATGACACACTCATGGTCAGACTTGCAGACGGTCATCTGCTCGCCGAGTGTCGCATGATGCTAAGAACTGACAAGCGGGCCACTATAACCACCAACTAGTTTGAGTTTCGTTGTCGCGCAAACATCCGCGAAGGATACATATGTGCATTTCGTTCCAGGATAACTTTAAAGCGGCGCCTGGTCCTCACCGTGTACCGCCTCTAGATGCACCATCGAAGACGATGCAACCCTTGTGTCAATATAATCTAATATAATGTAGCACTAAGTACTCCTTATTATGCTATATCCTGTGATAACCTATCGTTTGCTTTTGGGCCCTCTTATCAAATTCTTTTCAAGACACTAAACCTATGTTGCTTCTTATGTTAACTGCACTATTGTAAGTCAGATGTTTCATGTCCAGAACCATAATGGGCTTTCTCTGTACACTATATTTCTATTTTTGCTGTTAAGTTTCTTAACTAAAGCAATCATCCTAAACTCTAATTAGAATAGGAAAGAGTGTTAAAGGGGTGACTAAAACTAGGCACCGCCCAGCTCCCCCTCAAGAGGCGCGCCACGGGCGCGCCCAGCACCTAGTGTTCTAGGTTCATCTATGGATCTTACGTCCCTCCAGCCTGAGACACTACCCTGCCGTTCCCTTGTGTCTGTTGGGGAACGTTGCATGGGAAATAAAAAAAAATCCTACGCACACACAAGATCTATCCATGGTGATGAGCATCTACGAGAGGAAGAGTGGATCTACGTACCCTTGTAGATCGCTAAGCGGGAAAAGCGTTAAGAAACGCGGTTGATGTAGTCGAACGTCTTTGCGATCCAAATCGCCGAGCGTCCCTCGATCCCATCATGATCCGTCCCGCAATCTCATCACGATACATCTCGCGATCTCATCGCGATCCGTCCCGCGATCCAATCACGAATCGTCTCGCGATCTTGATCACGGTCCTTCCTATCTAGTACTGAACGGACGGCACCTCCGTGTGTATAGCTCGATGACGATCTCCGCCTTTTTGATCCAGCAAGAGGGAGCGGAGAGGTAGACGATTTCTCCGGCAGCACAACGGCGTTACGGCGATGGTGGTGGAGGAATTCCAGCAGGGCTTCGCCTAAGCACCGCTGAAAACCGATCTAGAGGAGAAAACGATCTAGAGGAAGAAGAGGGAAGCATGTGGCAATTAGGGTTAGCTTTCCCCTCTAAATCCTCTAGTATATTTAGGAGGGAGGGAGGGGAGGAGGCAGCCTCAAAACCTCAAGATCTGGCCGAAATTGGAGGTGGAGGAGTCCTACTCCAGTCTTATTAGGAGTAGGATTCCTCCTTTCCACTTGGAAACTCTTTCCACCTCTCCACCTTTGGATTTTTTCCTTCTCAAACCTAATGGTCTTTAGTGGAGGCCTAGGCCAGCCCACCAGGGGCTGGTTTGTCTCCTCCCACAGCCCATGAGGCCCCTCGGGGCATGACACCCCTCCCGATGGTCCTCCGGTACCCTCCCGGCACTCTTGGTACACTACCGATGAGCCCGAAACTTTTCCGGCGACCAAAACAGGACTTCCTATATAAAAATCTTTACCTCCGGACCATTCCGGATCTCCTCGTGATGTCCAGGATCTCATCCAGGACTCCGAACAACCTTCGGTCACCACCATGCATAACTCTATACTACCGAAACGTCACCGAACCTTAAGTGTGCAGACCCTGCGGGTTCGAGAACTATGTAGACATGACCGAGACACCTCTACGGTCAATAACCAATAGCGGGACCTGGATGCCCATATTGGTTCCTACATATTCTACGAAGATCTTTATCGGTCGAACCTCTATGTCCAGGATTCAGTTAATCCCGTATGATGTTCCCTTTGTTCTTCGGTATGTTACTTGCCCGAGATTCGATCGTCGGCATCTCCATACCTAGTTCAACCTCGTTACTGGCAAGTCTCTTTACTCGTTCCATAATACAAGATCCCGTGGCTAACACTTAGTCACATTTCTTGCAAGGCTTATTGTGATGTCGTATTACCGAGTGGGCCCTGAGATACCTCTCCGTCACACGGAGTAACAAATCTCAGTCTTGATCCATGCCAACCCAACAAACACCCTTGGAGATACCTGTAGAGCACCTTTATAGTCACCCAATTATGTTGTGACGTTTGATACACACAAGGTACTCCTCCGGTGTTAGTGAGTTGCATGATCTCATGGTCATAGGAACAGATACTTGACATGCAGAAAACTGTAGCAATAAACTGACACAATCATATGCTACGTTTGTAGTTTGGGTCTTGTCCATCACATCATTCTCCTAATGATATGATCTCGTTATCAAATGACATCTCATGTTCATGGTTAGGAAATCTTAACCATCTTTGATCAACGCGCTAGTCCATCAGAGGCATACTAGGTACATGGTGTTGTCTATGTATCCACACATGTATCTGAGTGTCCGATCAATATAATTCTAGCATGGATAATAAAATATTATCATGAACAAGGAAATATAATAATAACCATTTTATTATTGCCTCTAGGGCATATTTTCAACAGTCTCTCACTTGCACTAGAGTCAATAATCTAGTTCACATCACCATGTGATTCGCATTGTAATGAATCTAACACCCAATAAGTTATGTGGCTCGATCATGCTTTGCATGTGAGAGAGGTCTTTTAGTCAACGGGTCTGCAACATTCAGATCCATGTGTACTTTGCAAATCTCTATGTCATACTGTAGACACTGCTACCACACTCCACTTGGAGCTATTCTAAACGGCTGCTCCAGTATACGTATCTGGATTGCTACTCAGAGTCATCCAGATTGGTGTTAAATCTTGTATCGACGTAACCCTTTACGATGAACTCTTTATCACCTCCATAATCGAGAAATATTTCCTTAGTCCTCTAGTTACTAAGGAGAATCCTAACCGCTGTCCAGTGATCCACTCCTGGATCACTTTTTTACCCCTGGACGGACTCATGGCAAGGCACACACAGGTGCGGTACACAGCATGGCATACTATAGAGAGCCTATCGATAAAGCATAGGGAACGACCTTCGTCCTTACTCTTTCTGCCGTGGTCGAGCTTTGAGTCTCACTCAACTTCACACCTTACAAATCAGGCAAGAATTATTTCTCTGACTGATCCATTTTGAACTCTTTCAAAATCTTGTCAAGGTATGTACTCATTGAAAGTCTCATCAAGCGTCTTGATCTAACTCTATAGATCTTGATGCTCAACAATTATGTAGCTTTATCCAGGTCTTCCTTTGAAAAACTCTTTTCAAATAACCCTTTGTGCTTTCCAGAAATTCTACTTCATTTCCGATCAACAATATGTCAACCACATATGCTTATCAGAAACTCTATAGTGCTCTCACTCACTTTATTGTAAATACAAGTTTCTCATAAACTTTGTATAGACTCAAAAACTTTGATCACCCCATCAAAGTGTATATTCCAACTCCTAGATGCTTGCTTCAGTTCATAGAAGGATCACTGAAGCTTGCACACCTTTTAGCATCCTTAGGACTGACAAAACCTTCTGGTAGTATCTCATACAACCTTTTCTTAAGGAAGGAAACGATGCTTTGACATCCATCTGCCAGATTTCATAATTGAAAAATGCAGCAACTGCTAACATAATTCCAACAGACTTTAGCATCGCTACGGGTGAGAAAGTCTCATCGCAATCAACTCCTTGAACTTTTTGAAAACTTCTTTGCAACAAGTCGAGCTTTATAAATGGTGAAATTTACCATCAGTGTTTGTCTTCATCTCTAAGGTCCATTTGTACTCGACAACCTGTCGTCCAACGAGCAAGTCTACCAAAGTCTATACTTGGTTTTCATACATGGATCCTTTCTCGGATTTCATGGCCTCTAACCATTTGTCAGAATCCGGGCCCATCATCGCTTCTCCATAGCTCGTAGGTTCATCGTTGTCCAACAACATGACCTTCAAGACAGGGTTGTCGTACCACTCAGGAGCAGTACGCATCCTTGTCGACCTACGAGGTTCGATAGTAATTTGATCCGAAGCTTCATGATCATCATCATTTACTTCCTCTTCAACTGACATAGGTTCCACAGAAACATCTTTCTGCGCTGCGCTACTCTCTGGTTGAAGCAAAGGATCAACAACCTCATCAAGTTCCATCTTCCTCCCACTCAATTCTTTCGAGAGGAACTTTTTCTCGAGAAAGGACCCAGTTTTAGCAACAAACATTTTATGCTTGGATCTGAGATAGAAGGTTCACCCAACTGTTCTTAGGGTATTCTATGAAGATGCATTTGTCCACTTTGGGTTCGAGCTCATTAGGTGAAAACATTTTTTTCACCCAAGCATCGTAGCCCCAAACATTAAGAAATGATAGCTTAGGTTTCTATCAAACCATAATTCATATGGTGTCATCTCAACGGATTTAGATGGTGCCCTATTTAAAGTGAATGTAGTTGTCTCTAATGCATAACCCCAAAACTATAGTAGCAAAACGATAAGAGACATCATAGCATGCGCAATATCCAATAGAGCACGACTATGACGTTCGGACACACCATCACACTATGGTGTTCCAGGTGGCGTGAGTTGTGAAACGACTTTCACATTGTCTAAAGTTGTATGCCAAACTCGTAACTCAGATATTCACCTCCACGATCATATCGCAGACATTTTTATCTTCTTTTCACGATGATCTTAAACTTCACTCTGAATTTGCTTGAACTTTTCAAACGATTCAGACTTGTGTTTCATTAAGTAAATATACACTATATCTAATCAAATCATAGTGAAGGTAAGAAAATAACGATATCCACCGCACGCTATAAGACTCATTGTTTTGCATACATCAACATGTATTATTTCCAATAAATCACTTGCCCGCTCCATCAAACCGGAAAACGGGGTCCCTAGTCATCTTGCCCATGAGGCATGGTTCGCATGTCTCAACCGATTCGAAATCAAATGAGTCCAAAGATCCATCAGCATGGAGTTTCTTCATGCGATTTATACCAATATGACATTTAGCGGCAGTGCCACAAGTATGTGGTACTATCATTATTAACTTTATATCTTTTGGCATCAATGTTATGAACATGTTTATTACTACGATCAAGATTCAACAAACCATTCTCACTGGGTGCATGACCATTGAAGGTATTATTCATGTAAACAGAATAACCATTATTCTCTAACTTAAATGAATAACCGTGTTGCAATAACACGATCTAATCATGTTCATGCTCAACGCAAACACCGAATAATATTTATTTAGGTTCGTCACTAATCCCGAAGGTAGAGAGAGCGTGCGATGTTGATCACATCAACCCTGGAAACATTTCCAACACACATCGTCACCTCACCCTTAGCTAGTTCTCCGTTTATTCTGTAGCTTTTATTTTGAGTTACTAACATTTAGCAACCGAACCGGTATTCAATACCCAGCTGCTACTATGAATACTAGTAGGGTACACATTAATAACACGTATATCAAAATATACTTCTGTCGACGTTGCCAGCCTTCTTATCTACCAAGTATCTAGGGTTGTTCCGTTTCAGCGACCGTACTCCTCATAATAGAAGCACTTAGTCTTGGGTTTGGGTTCAACGTTGGGTTTCTTCATTGGAGCAGCAACTGACTTGCCATCCATGAAGTTTCCCTCCTTGCCCTTGCCCTTCTCGAAACTAGTGGTTTTACTAACCATCAACACTTGACGCTCCTTCTTGATTTCTACCTTCGCGGTGTCAAACATCGCGAATAGCTCAGGGATCATCATTTCTATCCCTGGCATTTCATAGTTCATCACGAAGCTCTAGTAGCTTAGTGACAGTGACTTGGAGAACTATATCAATCACTATCTTATCTGGAAGATCAACTCCCACTCAATTCAAGCGTTTGTAGTACCCAAACAATCTGAGCACATGCTCAACAATTGAGCTATTCTCCTTCATCTTGCAGGCAAAGAATCTTGTTGGAGATCTCATATCTCACAACACGGGCACGAGCCTGAGATCCCAATTTCAGCTCTTAGAACATCTCATATGTTCCGTGACGTTCAAAATGTTTTGGAGCCTCAATTCTAAGCCGTAATGCAAGACGCACTAAACTATCAAGTAGTCATCAGAACGTGATTGTCAGATGTTCACAACATCCATAGTCGCCGTTTGGGGGGTAGCACACCGAGCGGTGCATTAAGGACATAAGCCTTCTATGCAGCAATGAGGACAATCCTCAGATCACGGACTCAGTCTACATTATTTCTACCATTATCTTTCAACTTACTTCTCTAGGAACATATAAAAATTCAACGGAGCTACAGCGTGAGCTAGTAATCTACAACATAATTTGCAAAGACACTACTGACTATGTTCATGATAATGAGTTCAATTAATCATATTACTTTAGAACTCCCACTCAAATTGACATCCCTTCACTCATTCGAGTGATACATGATCCAAATTCACCAACTCAAGTCCGATCATCATGTGAGTTGAGGTGGTTTCAATGGTGAACATCATCATGTTGATCATATCTCCTATATGACTCATGTTCGACCTTTCGGTCTCTTGTGTTCCGAGGCCATGTCTGCACATGCTAGGCTCGTCAAATTTAACCCGAGTGTTCTGCATGTGCAACACTGGCTTGCACCCGTTGTATGTGAACGTAGAGTCTATCACACCCGATCATCACGTGGTGTCTCGACACGACGAACTTTCGCAACGGTGCACACTCGGGGACAACACAATTTATCTTGAAATTTAAGTGAGGGATCACCTTATAATTCTACCGTCGTCCTAAGAAAAACAAGGTGCATAAAAGGATTAACATCACATGCAAATCATAAGTGACATGATATGGCCATGAACTTGTGCTTTTGATCTCCATCTTGAAAGCACCGGCATGATCTCCATCATCACCGGCATGACACCATGATCTCCATCAATGTGTCGCCATCTGGGTTGTCGCGCCCACCATGCTTCTACTACTATTGCTACCATTTAGCGATAAAGTAAAGCATTACATAGCGCTTAATGATTGACAAGCATGTCATACAATAATTAAAGACAACCCTATGGCTCCTGTCGGTTGCCGTACTCATCGACATGCAAGTCGTGATATTCTATACAAAACATGATCATCTCATACATCACATATATCTCATCATGTAATTGGCCATATCACATCACAACATACCCTGCAAAAACAAGTTAGACGTCCTCTAATTGTTGTTGCATATTTTACATGGCTGCTACGGGTATCTAGCAAGAACAATTCTCACCTACGCATAAACCACAACGGTGATACATAAGTTTCTTTTCAACCTTCTCAAGGACCGCCTTAGTCGAATCCGATCCAACTAAAGTAGGAGAAACAGACACCCGCCAGCCATCTTTGTGCAAGGAGGTTACACGTCAGCCGATGGAACCGGTCTCTCGTAAGCGTACGAGTAAGGTTGGTTCGGGCCGCTTCATCCCACAATACCGCTGAACCAAAACACGACCAAGGGAGGAAGCAATCTAAGCATCAACGCCCACAAACTCTTTGTGTTCTACTCGAGATCTCATCTACACATAGACCTAGCTCATGATGCCACTGTTGGGGAACGTTGCATGGGAAACAAAAAAATTCCTATGCACACGCAAGATCTATCAATGGTGATGAGCATCTACGAGAGGGAGAGTGGATCTACGTACCCTTGTAGATCGCTAAGCGGGAAGCGTTAAGAAACACGGTTGATGTAATCGAACGTCTTTGCGATCCTAATCTCCGAGCGTCCCGCGATCCCATCATGATCCGTCCCGCGATCTCATCACGATCCGTCTCGCGATCTCATCACGATCGGTCCTGCGATCCAATCACGAATCGTCTCGCGTTCTTGATCACAGTTCTTCCGATATAGTACCGAACGGACGGCACCTCCGCGTTCAGCACACGCACAACTCGATGACGATATCCGTCTTCTTGATCCAGCAAGAGGGAGCGGAAAGGTAGACGATTTCTCCGGCAGCGCAACGGCGTTGCGGCGATGGTGGTGGAGGAATTCCAGCAGGGCTTCGCCTAAGCACCGCTGAAAACCGATCTAGAGGAGAAAACGATCTAGAGGAAGAAGAGGGCAGCATGTGGCAGTTAGGGTTAGATTTGCCCTCTAGATACTCTAGTATATATAGGAGTGAGGGAGGGGAGGAGGCAGCCTCAAACCCTCAAGATCTGGCCGAAATTGGAGGTGGAGGAGTCCTACTCCAATCCTATTAGGAGTAGGATTCCTCCTTTCCACTTGGAAACTCTTTTCACCTCTCCACCTTTGGATTTTTTCCTTCTCAAACCTCATGGTCTTTAGTGGAGGCTTCGGCCAGCCCACCAGGGGCTGGTTTGTCTCCTCCCACAGCCCATGAGGCTCCTCGGGGTGTGACACCCCTCCCAATGGTCCTCCAGTACCCTCCCGACACTCTTGGTACACTACCGATGAGCCCGAAACTTTTTCGGCGACCAAAACAGGACTTCCTATATAACAATATTTACCTCCGGACCATTCTGGAGCTCCTCGTGATGTCCGGGATCTCATCCGGGACTCCGAACAACCTTCGGTCACCACCATGCATAACTCTATACTACCGAAACGTCACCGAACCTTAAGTGTGCAAACCCTGTGGGTTCAAGAACTATGTAGACATGACCGAGACACCTCTACGGTCAATAATCAATAGCGGGACCTGGATGCCCATATTAGTTCCTACATATTCTATGAAGATCTTTATCGGTCGAACCTCTATGTCAAGGATTCAGTTAATCCCGTATGATGTTCCCTTTGTTCTTCGGTATGTTACTTGCCCGAGATTCGATCGTCGGCATCTCCATACCTAGTTCAACCTCGTTATAGGCAAGTCTCTTTACTCGTTCCGTAATACAAGATCCCGTGGCTAACACTTAGTCACATTGCTTGCAAGGCTTATTGTGATGTTGTATTACCGAGTGGGCCCTGAGATACCTCTCCATCACATGGAGTAACAAATCCCAGTCTTGATCCATGCCAACCCAACAGACACTGTCGGAGATACCTGTAGAGTACCTTTATAGTCACCCAGTTACGTTGCAACGTTTGATACACACAAGTTACTCCTCCGGTGTTAGTGAGTTGCATGATCTCATGGTCATAGGAACAGATACTTGACATGTAGAAAACTGTAGCAATAAACTGACACGATCATATGCTACGTTTATAGTTTGGGTCTTGTCCATCACATCATTCTCCTAATGATGTGATCTCGTTATCAAATGACATCTCATGTCCATGACTAGGAAATCTTAACCATCTTTGATCAACGAGCTAGTCCATCAGAGGCATACTAGGGACATGGTGTTGTCTATGTATCCACACATGTATCTGAGTTTCCGATTAATACAATTCTAGCATGGATAATATGTTGGAAATATGCCCTAGAGGCAATAATAAAATGGTTATTATTGTATTTCCTTGTTCATGATAATTGTCTATTGTTCATGCTATAATTGTGTTAACCGGAAACCATAATACATGTGTGAATACATAGACCACAACATGTCCCTAGTGAGCCTCTAGTTGACTAGCTCGTTGATCAATAGATGGTCACGGTTTCATGGCCATGGACATTGGATGTCGTTGATAACGGGATCACATCATTAGGAGAATGATGTGATGGACAAGACCCAATCCTAAGCATAGCACAAAGATCGTGTAGTTCGTTTGCTAAAGCTTTTCAATGTCAAGTGTCATTTCCTTAGACCATGAGATTGTGTAACTCCCGGATACCGTAGGAATACTTTGGGTGTGCCAAACGTCACAACGTAACTGGGTGGCTATAAAGGTACGCTACGGGTATCTCCGAAAGTATCTGTTGGGTTGGCACGAATCGAGACTGGGATTTGTCACTCCGTGTGACGGAGAGGTATCTCTGGGCCCACTCGGTAAGACATCATCATAATGAGCTCAATGTGACTAAGGAGTTAGCCACGGGATGATGTATTATGGAACGAGTAAAGAGACTTGCCAGTAACGAGATTGAACAAGGTATAGGGATACCGACGATCGAATCTCGGGCAAGTACCATACCGATAGACAAAGGGAATTGTATACGGGATTGATTGAATCCCCGACATCGTGGTTCATCCGATGAGATCATCGTGGAGTACGTGGGAGCCAACATGGGTATCCAGATCCCGCTATTGGTTATTGGCCGGAGAAGTGTCTCGGTCATGTCTACGTGTCTCCCGAACCCGTAGGGTCTACACACTTAAGGTTCGATGACGCTAGGGTTATAGGGAAAAGGTATACGTGATTACCGAAGGTTGTTCGGAGTCCCGGATGAGATCCCGGACGTCACGAGGAGCTCCGGAATGGTCCGGAGGTAAAGATTGATATATAGGAAGTCCAGTTTTGGTCACCGGAAAGTTTTCGGGCTCATCGGTAGTGTACCGGGAGTGCCGGGAGGGTGCCGGAGGACCCCCGGGAGGGGTGTGACGACCAAAGGACCACATGGGCTGTTAGATAAAGTGTGCCAGCCCTTATTGGGCTGGTCAAGACTTTTGCTAAAGGCCCATGTGGCTGGAGATAAGGAGATAAGGCAAAAAGGATTTAAAAGGAGGAGATCCACCTCCCTTGTGGGAGGTGGACTCTCCCTTTAATTCGGCCGGCCATCTCCTCTTTGGAGTAGAGGCCAAGCCAGCCCTCCACGTCCCTCCTCCTATATATAATTGAGGTTTTGGATGTTTTGAGACAGGATTTGATCTCTCTCTCTCTCACGGCGAAGCCCTACCTCTCTTCTTCCTCCTCCGCAGCGCTTAGGCGAAGCCCTGTCGGAATACCTTGCTACTCCACCACCACCACGCCGTCGTGCTGCTGTTGGAGCCCTTCCCCAACCTCTCCTTCCTCCTTGCTGGATCAAGGTGTTGGAGACGTCACCGGGCTGCACGTGTGTTGAACGCGGAGGTGCCGTCCGTTCGGCACTTGATCGGATCTACCGCGATCTGAATCGCTGCGAGTACGACTCCATCAACCGCGTTCTTGTAACGCTTCCGCTTAGCGATCTTCAAAGGTATGAAGATGCAATCTCTCCCCTCTCGTTGCTGGTTTCTCCATAGATAGATCTTGGTGAACGTAGGAAAATTTTGATTTACTACTACGTCTCCCAACAGTGGCATCATGAGCTAGGTCTATGCGTAGAATCTATGCACGAGTAGAACACAAAGCAGTTGTGGGCGTCGATTTTGTTAATATGCTTGCCGTTACTAGTCTTATCTTGATTCGACGGTATTGTGGGATGAAGCGGCCCGGACCAACCTTACACGTACGCTTACGTGAGACCGGTTCCACCGCCTGACATGCACTAGTTGCATAAGGTGGCTAGCGGGTGTCTGTCTCTCCCACCTTAGTCGGATTGGATTCGATGAAAAGGGTCCTTATGAAGGGTAAATAGCAATTGGCATATCACGTTGTGGTTTTGACGTAGGTAAGAAACGTTCTTGCTAGAAACCTATAGCAACCACGTAAAAACTTGCAACTACAAATTAGAGGACGTCTAACTTGTTTTTGCAGCATATGTCGTGTGATGTGATATGGCCAAAAGGATGTGATGTGATGCATTGTGATGTATGAGATTGATCATGTTCTTGTAATAGGGTTCACGACTTGCATGTCGATGACTATGACAACCGGCAGGAGCCATAGGAGTTGTCTTATATTATTGTATGACCTGCGTGTCAATCATAAACGCCATGTAATTACTTTACTTTATTGCTAAACGTTAGCTGTAGTAGTAGAAGTAATATTTGGCGAGACAACTTCATGAAGACACAATGATGGAGATCATGATGATGGAGATCATGGTGTCGTGCCGGTGACAGTGATGTTCATGGTGCCCCGAAGATGGAGATCAAAGGAGCAAGATGATATTGGCCATATCATGTCACTATATTGATTGCATGTGATGTTTATCATGTTTACATCTTATTTGCATAGAACGACGGTAGTAAATAAGATGATCTCTCAATAAAATTTCAAGAAAGGTGTTCACCCTAACTGTGCACCGTTGCTAAGGATCGTCGTTCCGAAGCACCACGTGATGATCGGGTGTGATAGGTTCTAACGTTCGCATACAACGGGTGTAAGCCAGATTTACACATGCGAAACACTTAGGTTGACTTGACGAGCCTAGCATGTACAGACATGGCCTCGGAACACGGAAGACCGAAAGGTCGAACATGAGTCGTATAGAAGATACGATCAACATAGAGATGTTCACCATGGATGACTAGTCCGTCTCACGTGATGATCGGACACGGGCTAGTTGACATGGATCATGTATCACTTGGAAGACTAGAGAGATGTCTATCTAAGTGGGAGTTCATTAATAATTTGATTAAATGAACTTAATTATCATGAACTTAGTCTAAAAATGTCCTTGCAAATTATGTCGTAGACAGCTCGCGCTGTAGCTCCCCAGTTTTATTGATACAATCCTAGAGAAAAGTAAGTTGAAAGTTGATGGTAGCAATAATGCGGACTGGGTCCGTGACCTGAGGATTGTCCTCATTGCTGCACAGAAAGCTTATGTTTTTGATGTACCGCTAACTGCATCACTCCCTCAAGCGTTGTCTGTAGATGTTGTGAACATATGACAGGCACTTTTTGATGACTACATGATAGTTCAGTGCGTCATGCATTACGGCTTAGAATTGAGGCTTCAAAATGTTTTGAACGTCACAGAACATATGAGATGTTCTAGGAGCTGAGATTGTGATCTCAAGCTCGTGCCTATGTTGAGAGGTATGAGACCTCCAACAAGATTCTTTGCCTGCAAGATAAAGGAGAATAGCTTAATCGGTGAGCGTGTTCTCAGATTGTCTGGGTGCTACAATCACTTGAATCAAGTGGGAGTTAATCTTCCAGATGAGATAGTGATTAATGCAGTTCTCCAAGTCACTGCCACCAAGCTACTAGAGCTTCGTGATGAACTATAACATGCCAGGGATGGATAAGATGATCCCTGAGTTGTTCGTGATGTTTGACACCACGAAGGTAGAAATCAATAAGGAGCATCAAGTGTTGATGGTTAAGTGAAAACCACTAGTTTCAAAAGGGGCAAGGGCAAGAAGGGAAAAACTTCAGGAATGGCAAGCCAGTTGTTGCTCTAGTGAAGAAACCCAAGGTTGAGCCCGAACCCGAGACTAAGTGCTTCTGTTATGAGGAGAATGTTCGCTGAAGCGGAAAAACCCTAGATGATTGGTAGATAAGAAGGCTGGTAATGTCAATGGAAGTATATTTGATATACGTGTTAGTGATGTGTACCTTGCTGGTACTCCTAGTAGCACCTGGGTATTAGATACCGGTTCGGTTGCTAAGTGTTAGCAACTCGAAATAAAAGCTACTGAGTAAATGGAGACTAGCTAGGTGAAAGGTGACGATGTGTGTTGGAAGTATTTCCAAGATTGATGTGATCACCATCGCACGCTCTCTCTACCTTCAGGATTTGTGATAAACCTAAATAAATGTTATTTGGTGTTTGCGTTGAGCATAAACGTGATTAGATCATGATTAGTGCGATACGGTTATTCATATAAGTTAGAGAATAATGGTTATTCTGTTTACATGGATAATGCCTTCAATGGTCATGCACCCACTCGAAATGGTTTATCGAATCATGATCGTAGTAGTACACATATTCATAACATTGGTACCAAAAGATACAAAGTTAATAATGATAGTACCACATGCTTGTGGCACTGCCACGTAATGTCATATTGGTATAAATCGCATGAAGAAACTCCATGATGATGGATGTTTTTTGACTCACTCGATTTCGAATCGGTTGAGACATGTCAGTATCTCCATACCTAGTTCAACCTCGTTACAGGCAAGTCTCTTTACTCGTTCCGTAATACAAGATCCCGTGGCTAACACTTAGTCACATTGCTTGCAAGGCTTATTGTGATGTTGTATTACCGAGTGGGCCCTGAGATACCTCTCCATCACATGGAGTAACAAATCCCAGTCTTGATCCATGCCAACCCAACAGACACCGTCGGAGATACCTGTAGAGTACCTTTATAGTCACCCAGTTACGTTGCAACGTTTGATACACACAAGTTACTCCTCCGGTGTTAGTGAGTTGCATGATCTCATGGTCATAGGAACAGATACTTGACATGCAGAAAACTGTAGCAATAAACTGACACGATCATATGCTACGTTTATAGTTTGGGTCTTGTCCATCACATCATTCTCCTAATGATGTGATCTCGTTATCAAATGACATCTCATGTCCATGACTAGGAAATCTTAACCATCTTTGATCAACGAGCTAGTCCATCAGAGGCATACTAGGGACATGGTGTTGTCTATGTATCCACACATGTATCTGAGTTTCCGATTAATACAATTCTAGCATGGATAATAAACGATTATCATGAATAAGGAAATATAATAATAACCATTTTATTATTGCCTCTAGGGCATATTTCCAACAGTGTCATGGCTTATATTTTCTCCCATTGGTTTATTTGTGTCCATCCACCATCAATGACCAAACTTCATCGTACCACAAGTGCTTTTGTTTCATCTACTTTGTCTAGACTTCAACAAATTCCTAGGTCCCCCCAACTACGGAAATTGTGTTTGTTTGGCCCGTTTATTTCTATTATGTTGTCTTGTTAACTAGCTCTTGATTTATTTACATGTTTATCTTATAGTGGTAGCTTTGAAATAAGTTCCTATGCACACCTTATGAACCAAGGTAACGACCGAGAGTGTTCATACGCGAATGGGAGAGAGGCCAATGAGGCACAATACCTACCTCTTCCTCACACACACGCTCAAGTCCCCTTCCTCTTCCAATTTACCACTACCACCAAAATCAAGTCATTTTCCGCGCAAATCACCTATGCTTCACACCCGCAAGAGTATCAACCGACATAACTTCTGACACACTGGTGCCTGATGCAAAAATGGGAATCATTATTCACTCAATGCCAACACAGTTGGTTCCTTCTTAGATTGCAATGCTATTCATGCTTATATTCCTATACTAGCACCAAAAGAACTCATGTTTGCAGTTTATGAACAAACCATATCTCTTTATATAAAAGAAAAACATGTCTTCTTAAAATTACTTTGATGAGAATTATCTTCACATTATATGAGCAGTGACCTTGTTTTCTATCTTTACCTACAAGATTGTGTGTACCATGGCTTTAATTGTGTGTTGAAACCGGCTTGTAGAACAACCAAGATTACCCTGAAACATATTAAGTAATGGCATGCACATGTTTAATGGACATGGAGTGCATTGATTCTCTAGCTACTTTCCTGCTACGATACCCGTAGCAAACATCTACTCACCTATATATCCTCCTCACTTGTTAGCTAGTGAATTTTGCAGTCTACACTCCATGCTTGTATCTTAGCATCAAGATAGCATGTTCGGTTGTACACCATGCAATGCTAGGGAAGCAGTTAGAAGAGCATGCCATTATTATATTTGTTGAATGCTAAATGTAGGGTACGAATGAAAGGCATCGGGAGAAATCCTACAAGAAAAGAATTCTTGGTATGTACTAACTTTATATGAGTATATTGGAACCTCTATTTGTTTCAATACGGTTGCAAAGAACTTATTTGCATTATTTAATGTCACATTCTACAGTTGAGTACCTCCAAGCAGCGTTTGGCAACTTTGGTAGAAGGAGTGTGATGCAATTCAAGACATCGTTGGCAACTTGTGGGAATTGCGCGGTGTCACCTTTTGTATTTAAGCTTCTCTGAGCGACGTTTTATCACCCTAGCCAAGGAACGTGGTGTGATCCAAGACCACACAGAACACTTCATACATTATCAGCTACCGGAATGGTGATTGTACCATGCAGTTTTATCGGCTTGCAAGTTGTATGTGCTCGAGCTCTAGCTAACCACTCCGTAGAGATCCTAGTTTTCTGGTAACACAACACTTGTGGACTTTTGGAGATGTTATTTTTGTTCAATATAGGCTCTGAATTTATTAAGGGAACATTGTGGGCATGAGGAAATGGATGAGAAGTAGGCAAAGAAATGACACTTCCTATCGTGCCAATCCACATCTGATGTGTCTCAAAAGTAGTAGTTGTTAGAGCATATTTCCCCATGTGTGGTTTTAGTAATTGTTGACAATACCTATGGACTAATGGTTGCCTTGAGTTATATTCGAAGGATTTTTCCATAGGCACTTCTTGAAGTATATGTGTTGGTTTCAAGGAGTTTATATTGTGACCAAGGTGGTATTCAAGGTTTATCCAAAGATTGGTCATGTGAGAGTTGAGCTTATTGTAAGCATGTCTCTTGAAGAAGAAGATTGTGTGAGCATTCATACTTACCTTCAAGACATCATCTTTCTGAAGAGAGAAGATAAGATTCAAGGTTGATCAAGACTAAGTCAAAGAGTGAATCATGTTGATCAGCACACAAAGCGTACAAGATGTACCGAGAGGGATCAAGTGATCCAATGGTATGGTAAGCATTGTCCATTACGCTTTGTGTACTAACCCATGTTTCTTGTGAGTGTTCTTTGTGGGGTTAGGCATGTTTCCATGGGCCTGCATCAATAAGAAGATCCCATACAACCCATGGAGGATGACATCAAGTGGTGATCGTTATCAAGGTTGCGGTGTGCAAGTTCAAGTGAAGCATCACGGAGAGATCATGCTTGAAGCTTGTCGTTCATTGTGGTGACAATGGACTTGTGAAGATGTGCCGCAGAGTGGCTCACCCATAGTGGAGTATGAGGGAGCAATGTACTAATCTTCATCAAGCCAACACAATCAAGAAAGATGGTCCATCTTGAGGAAGCCAAGATCGTCATCATCTAGCTCAAGTGGACTATGCGCAAGGCAAATGTTTGACCTTGATAGGGTTTTCTATTTTACCGGTCTCATGGTGCTAGTTGCGAGATCGGGTTATAGGATCACTAGTAGAAAACAGGCCTTTAGTCCCGGTTCGTAAGGGCCTTTAGTCCCGGTTGGGGTTTTCCAACCAGGACTAAGCAATCGGGACTAAAGGCCTTCACTTTTAGTCCCGGTTGGATTACGACCCGAGACTAAAGGGGCCCCGCGTGGCAGATTTCTGGAGCGGGACCTTTAGTGACAAAGGTATTTTTTAATATTTTTTATTTTTTTCGAATATTTTTTATTTTTTTTGATATTTTTTTTCTGATTTCCAATTTTTTGAATTTTTTGACAATTTAATCTCTAATCACCCTCCTCACTGTTCTTAAATTATTTGACAATTTAATCTCTAATCACCCCTCATTTCAAATCGTCTAACTTCCCGGCCGATCAACCATCTTCTCACTGCTCCAACCTCAGCACGCTTAACTTTTGAGTTCTATCATCCTTAGTTTCCAAGTCTGCACTTGTTATTTTCTTGACAATAATAAGCTATCAATTCTATTAACCCTTAGGTCTTGATGTCACATGATTTAATTTTTTGAATTCCAAACAATTATTAAAATAAACAACAATGATTAATTTAAAAACTTCAAAAAAGGCAAAAATTTCAAAAAATCTTAAAATTTCTCAACAAACAAAAAAACGAAAAAACAAAATAATAAAAAGTTCAAAATAAAATAAGTAATAAAAATATTGAATTTCAATGAAAATAAAATAAGTAATATTATTATTTAGTTCATTTTTTTTGCCATTTATTCATTTAATATTGCATAATTAATATCTTTAAATCTGTAAATCGAAATTCGTCAAATAATATATCCATTATTATCAAAAAAATATGAGGAATCCAAATATGGCATCATTTATTTATTTAAAAATAATAATTTTTCATAACACTTTTTTTCGACATCGTTTGCAAAAGTTACAGTCGTTTTACTTTTTCATTACACTTTTTTTACTTGTTTTAACTCCAGATTTTTTATGCATTCAACATGCACCATCCAAGGCCACATCATCAATCTTCAACCCTTTCCCACTTCATTCGCTATTTTTCATGCATTTATTAATTTTTTTTGAGCTAAATGACCCTGAAATTGAAAAGCACTAGAAATGAACTCTGAAAAGGTTGAAACTTGGCATGGTATCATCATTTCACCCACATAGCATGTGCTAAAAGGTTGAGAGGGTTACGGTAAAAAATAGATGCACTTTATATACAAACTGGACAATCCCTTTCGAATTATCAGTGTTTCAGACGAAAACTCATCGTCCCCTTTAGTCCCGGTTGGTGTCTCCAACCGGGACTAAAGTTCCCATTTGAACCAGGACTGATGCCCGACCGGACTAATGTGTAGATCGAGCTGGGACGAAAGCCCTATTTTCTACTAGTGGATCGATAGCCGCAGTATCAAGGGGGGCTCCCAAGTGAGTATCTTAGACCGTATCGCTCATTGCAAGCTCAAACCATTGCATTCTTGGCATCATCATCTTTCTTGGTTCTTGGTTGGCTTTTCTCTTTGTGGGTTCTTGAGCTTATGACCAGTTTCATGACAAGCTCGAGTTCATCAAGAACGGAGTCCATATGCATCTTCTATGATGTTTTCTATGTTGGAGTTTTTGCCGGTCCTTCTTGCTGTTTGGAGCTCGTATGCTATCCAACAAGCTTGAGTTTGCTCAATTCGGAGCTCGTATGCGAAAGTTATGGCAGTTTCAGTGTCAGGACAGTTTTTCTCCGATCTAGCGGTAGTACCACTTGGGCGGTACTTCCGCTATGTACTATCGATGTCACTACCGCTTATATTTGCCTTCTGGTGCCTACAGGGGCCTTTGGCCATTTTCAGCGGAAGTACCGCTCTCCCTAGAGCGGTAGTACCGCTCCAGCGGTACTGCCGTCTTGAGGTTTCGTGGCTACTTCTGCCTAAGTTTTTCTTCTGGCATTTTGGGATTATTTGAGCGGAAGTACCGCTCCCTCCAGAGTGGTACTACCGCTCTATTGTTCCACGATGGGTATAAGCGGAAGTCCCGCTCCCCTGAGCGGTAGTACCGCTTGTGTGCGGGCTATGGGGGTAACGGTTGGATTTCCCCCCACCTATAAAAGGGGGTCTTCTTCCCCATTGCTCTCTAACTCTTGAGCTCGTGTTCTTCCCCCATTGTTGACCTTCTTCGAGCTTGCTAACTCTCAATCCCTCTAATGATTCTTGCTAGTTCTTGAGGGAAAAGAGAGAGGAGATCTAGATCCACATTTCCACCAATCACTTTCTCCTGTTTGTGAGGGGAACCCCTTGGATATTAATGTTGGAGTTCTTCGTGTTCTTCGTTCTTCCTCTCTTTTCCTCCATAGCTTTAGTTGTTGTTGTGGGATTTGGGAGAGAAGGACTTGGGCACTCCGTGTGCCCTTGCCATTGCATTTGGTGCATAGGTTTGAGTTCTCCATAGTGATACATGGAAGTGAAGTTTGAGAAGCTTATTACTCTTGGGTGTTTGAGCACCCTAGAGCTTATTCCTCTTGGGTGCCTTGGCGCCCTAGATGGTTGGTGGTGTCTCGGAGTTCAATCATTATGGTGTAAAGCTCCAGGCAAGCGTCGGGGTCTCCAATTAGGTTGTGGAGATTGCCCCGAGCAATTTGTACGGGTACTGGTGAACCGCCCCCAAGGGTTTCCAAAGTGTATGGGTACCGGTGACCGCCCCCAAGGGTTGCCATTTGTATGGGTTCGATGACCGCCCTCAAGGGCCCCTTAGTGGAATCACGCCATCGTGCATTGTGCGAGGGCGTGAGGAGATTACGGTGGTCTTAGTGACATCTTGGGGAGCATTGTGCCTCCATACCGCTCCGAATGGAGATTAGCAACCACAAGGGTGTGAACTTCGGGATACATCGTCGTCTCCGCGTGTCTCGATTATCTCTTACCCAAGCCCTTTACTTATGCACATTACTTTAAGATAGCCATATTGTTTCCTGTTATATATCTTGCTATGGCATAGTTGTTTATCTTGCTTAGCATAAGTTGTTGGTGCACATAGGTGAGCCTAGTTGTTTTAGGTTTTGTGCTTGACATATTAAACGCTAATTTTATTTCACATTTGTTTAAGCCTAAACCGTAATTATTTTAAAACGCCTATTCACCCCCCCTCTAGGCGACATCCATGTCCTTTCAGTTGTGTTGTTTTCATGTGCTCATACACATGTTTCTTATATGAAACATCATGGTATTCAATTGCAAGTGGCGCTTCACCAACGGTGAGACAATCAGCCAAGACGGATTCCTCCGTGTTGGCCTCCCGCACACTACATCCCCCGTCCTTAGCATGGAGTAGGGACACGATGGTGCAAATGATCTTGCCATAGGGGTTTCTGGCGATATTATTCCCATGCATGCCTGATCATGTCTCCTCACTGCCCCTCGCCAATCGACATGTGCATGACGGACGAGGTGTCATACCATTTTTCTTTCTTAATTTCATTTACTAGACCTCCTTCTCTTTCCCGTTTAGGCGGGCTAGGCCTCGCGTAGCTGCTTTCGAACCAAACCATCCTCTCTCCATATAAAAAGTTGCTTTCAAACTGCATCCAAGGTATAATTCTTGAAGTCACTGGTGCCTTAAAGCAGTGGTGCTTGTCACTCAACAAATTTTTGGATTAAGATTAACTACCAATGATTATCCTCATCTTAATAATAA
This sequence comes from Hordeum marinum, assembly GCA_022496015.1. Classification (NCBI taxonomy): domain Eukaryota; kingdom Viridiplantae; phylum Streptophyta; class Magnoliopsida; order Poales; family Poaceae; genus Hordeum; species Hordeum marinum. The sequence continues at coordinate 504,967,769 of CM039676.1, forward strand.
TTTTATCATCATCATCATCATTATTCAATGTTGTTATATTACGGAGTGACCTGCGTTTTCAGAGCCATGTGATGCTTGTTGTGCAAGAGCCAGCAAAACCCGTACCAAGTGGGTTTGTTCGAGGACACCAATTTGTGTGTCCAAAGATATTCAGCTAGCTAGGTGGATCGACGATGAAAGAATGTAATCAGCTCAACACCAACACACTGCTTATTTTCCACGTTTTTGGGATTGCGACGATGGACACCAACTTTGGTTTCCTTGAACGCCACCATCGCCTCCCGTTCCTCCGCCGCCACCTACCACATCGTCTCACCGCTAGGTTTAGCCGCCGTCGCCATGACTCAAGAGAGAGAGGAAGAATGGGGGAGGAAAACGAATCGGGAGGGGGACAGAGGGAGGGCGGGCTGACATAGCGATGCTATCGGCCAAGTGCCCAGTCACCGTTACACTTGTTCGACATGGCACCTGGGTTGTGCGCCAGTCATGTCAGAAATCATGGGTAACGTCTCCAAATCGGTAATTTGTATTTATTGAGAAATTTAACTTGAAAAGTGGTAAACTTTTCTAACGCGCTATGAACGTGGTGGCAAATCTAAGCGCCAACTTCACATGTGATGGTTTTATGTAATTCACTCCTTCCCGTGGCGAGAGTCAAAGACAAATATGGATGCTTTGGTTTCAAGACAAGGCACCTGGAAGGCAACGTATGCCGTCACGTTTCATCTAGTCAAAGATGACCTTCAACGTATTTGAAGTTATATGTTTTTTTCCTAGGAACAAAATGGGAAAAAACATCCTCAACGGATTTGCTTCCTGCGCTTCAGCGTGACGATAATGGGCTCTCGGCCCACCCCTGGCCCGCGCGGAGCTTACCGTAGTAGCACGACCGCCACTGCGGAAACCATTCGCCACACACAGTCACACACACACACACAAAAAAAAACCCACTGCGGAGGCCATTCCCCACAAGCGCGGCGGCCGCCGCCCGAACTCGCCGCCGCCGTCTGCCATGGCTTCCCAGCCGCCAACCTCGCCGCCGCCGCCGCCGCCGCCCGCCCCCACCACTATAACAGATCTCAGCGAAGACCTCCTCCGCGCGATCTGCCACCGCCTCCCGTCCCGCCCGAGCCTCATCCGCGCCGCCTGCAGCAACCCCGCCTTCCTCAGCGCCGTCCGCTCGTCCCCTGCGTTCTGCGAGCTCCACGCGCCGGCCCTCCTCGCCTTCTTCAGTGCAAAACACATGAAGGTAATCCCGACCTCCCCCTTCCCCTCCGCCCCGGATCTCCTCGCCGCCGATTTCTTGCAGTCCGGCCGCCCGAGCAACGGCGATCCGGGCTGTTGGGAGATCAAAACCTCGGATCCAGACTACAAGGGCTACATTTGCCTCGTCAACCCGAGTGGCGGGCTTGCCCCCTACAACCCTGTAACTCAAGCCCTCAAAATCTTCGTCCCGGCGACAACGCCCCAGGACAGGGCCGCCACACAAGGAATTGAGTTCCTGACGCTCGCCTGCGATGACGATCCAAAGTCGTCGCGTGTGCTCTGCGTGGGTCACAACAAGAAATGGACGCGCATGAGAGTTGCTGTCTTCTCGCCGCGCACCATGGAGTGGCAGGTTTTCCCAGAGGCTGAGACACTGCTGCCCGATAGAGATAGGAACATGATGGGCTCGGTGTTGCGCGGGTTCGTCTGCTGGGCACACTGGAGAGCAGACTGCCTCCTCATGCTCGACACGGCCACCTTTCAGTTCTCTGTAATGAATCCGCCAACGCCCGTATACGCATCAATTAAGGTTTGCCAGACAAAGGATGAGAAGCTGTGTGTCGTACATATGAAGGACAGTGAACTTGCTGCTTGGCTTTGGATAACTGAGGATGGCTCTCTCGATGGGAGGTGGATGATGTACAAGGAGTTTCCATTGCGCCCGATTTTGGAGGAGCTCACTGACGACTACTCAGTAGAGGCAGGCTATGTTTCTGGGCTCCTGGTGGCCGCCATCGACGGCTTTGTGTACATGACTATTTACTATGGCAAGGCTTCAGATCCTTCTGAGCTGTTCCTATCCTTATGCCTGGAAACAGCAGAGACGAAGAAGCTCTTTAAGGATGCATTCCGTTATAACGACGAGACCCAGCCCTATGTCTTGACATGGCCTCCCTCTCTGGTACAAAGCAAGATGACTTCAGGCTTATGTGTGAAATTTTCTTCTGTCCGTAGATTGTACATAATTAGGTTACTTGATGAGCGATTAGATTATTTTCTTGTTATGAAAATCTGCTAAAAATCTCTTATGGACACAATAACATGTCTTGTCTGTATCATCATTGCATATGAATTCAATTGCAGATTGCATATTAGTACGAGGATGCCATATTTTAAATTTTTACCATGCGTTTTTGTGACAGTTACATGACAAGGATATAATATGATGCTTTTAGATTTGTATTTTTTGTCCACTAAGAAACTCACTAGGCATACTTTCTAATGCTTGTGCTATGAGATGGCATTGGTGGAACAGTATCATGTTTCATTTACCTTCACTGCTTGTGTAAAAACAGAAATGAATTGATGTCATATCGTCTTTCCTTACAAAAATTTCGATTTCTTACTGACGCTGGAATCCTTCTCCTCCATAGGTGGCATCAAAAACTAAAGTTACTGGAGACAATGCTGTGGATGACACAAAAGAAACTTCCTCTCTTGTCACTGCATTGCGGTCATTTAAACAATATATGGTAAATGACAGTGAGGACATCATGGAGGATTACAAGGGTCCTCTTGTGAGCAAAATCACTACTTTGGATGCGCAATGGAATACTGCAAGGGATCGTATCTTGAGGATAAGTGCATGAATCTTTTCTTCTATATGAACCGCAGGAGCACTTGACAATTCAAGTCTTCATTTGTTTTTACTGGAATAGAAACCTGATGATGGCAAGTGTGCAAGGAGAAGCTGTCGGGAGCTTGTTGTCATGACCATGGTGTGTATGTATGTGTGTGTTTATTCTCATTGATTTGAGCTTTTGTTGAAATGTGTTGGTAACATGTCTAATTTGCATAAATCACAGTACAAGAAGTCAATGGCAGATTGATATGTTAGTATGATGTTGTAATATTTTCACTTTTACCAGTGGCTTTTGCGCCGGTTACATTATAACAAGGATATTATATAGTGCTGCAGTGCCCATATTTGTGGTTTGAAATTTTTGTGCACTAAGAAGGCATCTTTGCATGCTTTCTAAAGCTTACCACTATGAGATGGTGTTCATGAAACAGTATCATATCTTACCTTCAGTCCTACACTGCTTGTATAAAAATATAAGTAAATTAATGATGTAACAGCAAAATCTGTAGCCTTACGCACTTTGTCTATATATAAACACTGAAATTCTTGCACTGAAACATCTCTTTGTCACAGCAGGGATGAAAAACTGAAGTCACTCGAGACTGTTGCAGATGGTAAAGATTTCCTCTGCCCTTGTCAGTGCATTGCATTCATTCCGCCAAGTTCAGATGAATGATGGTAAAGAAACTGTGTTCTATTGAAGATGACAAGGGATCATTTATGAGAAACATCACTACTTTGGATGCACAATTGGTGTCTGTGAATGACTCTGAGAGCAAGTGTACAAGGGGAAGCTGTTAACAACTTGTTGCCAGTTCAAGTAGCCTTTTAAGTGATCATGTTGTGTGCTCGAGCTATTGGAGAGCATTGTATTACTGCAGGGTTGTGAAAAAATGCCATCAACTTGAATGGCTTCGTTCCATCTAAAGAAAGTGGCGTTGAAGAGGGTATAGAAGTGGACTTCCTTTGTTGAATGCCAATGTGTAAGAGAAGGTGGATTTTGGATTCATAGGCAGCCGTGGTGAAAATTGGAGGGCTAGTAATTGCGCGTGGCTACAGCAGAAAAACAGAGCTTCCCGCATTGCTCAAATTGAATTCCAAAGATTTTCTTCGACCAGTTTGAATGACAAGTGTACCCTACTTCTGCAACTGCAATGACAACAATGCTTCTTGGACTGAGAAGTAGCATTGTTTCATCGCCATGTCGCTCCGTTGATGCTTTGTCCTTATGACCTATCTTATTTGTTGCCAGGGAAGAATTCAAGAACTGGGCAGCGTTAAGCAAAGTGCTGAATTCATATGCAGGAATTTTCGTAAACGTGTGCACAGCCATCTTCTAACAAGTCACACTCTGCAAGCAGAGCAAGATAAAGAACCGGCGTAATTTCAAGAGTACAATTCTGCTTGCAATAACCTGGAGGAGCCGGCGGCAGAGGTTGGCGGCTGGGAAGCCATGGCCGACCACGACACGCCGTAGTGGAATTGAGATGCTCGATGGATCGATCGATCCAGATAAAGAGCGATTACATGCTTGATCTGAAGCCACTTGTACTCTTATCTGATTGCAATCGTGTGCCGACTCAAACCTGTACTGGCAGTACTCTATCCGATTGTAATCGTGGGGCTGAGCTTCAGTGCCTTACGGCAGGTGCATTTGGGTGCATGACAGGTGGGACTGGCAGGTGCAGGTGGCTGGCTCATATGTCACTGACCCAAAGGCATGTAACGTTATGGCATTGAAGCAGCCTCCGTAATCGTGTACTCACTCAAACCTGTACTAGTAGTACTCTGTCACAAGCTTGATGCATGTTTCCGTATTAGTAGCAGGTTCTCCTGCAGATTCCATCCCAAACCTGGTCGCATCGGTTGTGATCGTGTTCGGGATTATTAGCTGATGTAACTGTAGAAGTATATATCTCTTCCCCACAAAAAAGAAAAGGAAGAGAAATTATACACCAGGCTGGTTATAACTGATGATAAAAAAATGAAACACTGTTGAAGAGCATGGATGCATGCATGCAGCCTCTCTAATTGCGATGACACCTCAAGTGCACAACAAGAATATATCTCTACTGGATTTCTCAAGTGATTAGATACTTGATCAGTTGCACTGTCTGATGAAACGCCAACAGTTGACACATTAACAGACACCCATCACCATCAGGGAAACAGACCAACTAATGCAAAGCGCCTACATCTAGTGAGAGTGACTTGGTGTCATGGTCAGGCAGCGAGGATTTCGGACAGTTCAGATAGGTTAACTTTGACAGCGGCGAGTTGGGCCTGCGGGGAATGGCCTCCGAGGTGGGTCGTGCTAGGATAAGCTCCACCTGGACCAGGCGCGGGCCAAAAGCCCAATATCCTCTAGCTGAGGTCCCCGAAGCAAACCATCGGATGCTTTTTGGACCTTTGAATATGTTTTTTTTTACTTTTCTTCTTCTCAAAATAAATTTTGAACTTTGAATAATTTTTGTCTGGATGATTGTCACAGCATACATTGCTCCTATGGTGGACTTGCCTTTAAATAAACCACTCTCACTCTTGAAGGTCTCACAAGTTGTCAAGTAGACCATGATAATCAAGGTTGATTCGTTCCCTTGGGCCTCGAGAACTTGTAACAACATGACTAAGACTGGCCTTATTGGAGTAACTTAGTTAGTAACATAATGCACCTCAAGACAAGTTTGCTAGTGTGAAAAGTAGTTAATAAGGAAATATCTGTGTTTGTGGTAACATAATATGTGTCTACATCTAAATAAATGTCGGCTTGCATCATATCATACATATAAAATCCGATACCCAAAGTCCGAACCCGAAGGGTGTGTTTGGTTGCTGTCGCCAAGTGGAACATCACGGTCCGTCCCGTTCCTAGAGCCCATTCTCATGTTTGGTTAGTCGAAGGGATCGGAACCCACCAGTGCCAGAGAACGGAATATTCGTTGTTTATGTGGAACCGAGGGATACCTTCGATTCGGGTGGACGACTGGGAACGGGCGCTCATTCCCCTCTCAGCCCTATCCTCCCGCAACTTCCTCTCTCAATGTCGTCACCCTCCCGCATCGCTCTCCCTCTCTCTCTCGATCCGATCTGGCACCTCTCTCAGCGCCGCCACCCTCCCGCATCGCTCCCTCTCCCTCTCCGGCGTGGGCACCTACCCAACACAGGTACGGAACCGACCCGTTCCTTTGGAATGGAACCGTTCCATTCCATGACAGTTGGTTCCTCAACCAAAACACACCCCAAATACCTAAGCCCGAACCCAAAAAACCTGAGTACCAGATCAGTATCAAATCTAGAAACCTGAATTTTATTAGGAAATTTCGCGTTTGTACTTGCGGTACCCGAACACACCGAATAACCCAAATTAGGCTGAAAATACTAGCCCAATCCAGCACGTGTCTTCACTATCCCAGTCTAACAGCACAAAAGCCCACTATTCCCGTCAGACCTGGCCATGGGCAGCCCGGCCCGGTCGGCCCGGCCCGACCCGACCTTGCCCACGGGCCGGGCTCAGGCCTAGATTTTAAGCCCGGTGGTCGGGCTAGGTCGGGCCCAGGCCCGATAAAACTGAAAATTACGCCTAGTCGGGTCGGGCCGGTCTTTTTTCAGGCTTGGGCCCAAAAACTAGGCCCGGCGGCCGGGCTCGGGCCTCGGTTTTTAGCATCGGGCTTTTTTCGGCCCGACACGAGACCCGGCCCGGCCCGAGATCTGCCCAGATATAGTTCCAGCGATATGCACGGGCTGGCACAGCCTCAATCACTCCCAATCCCTGACCTAGGTGTCAAAGTCCCATGTCACAACCTAGCCGCCGCCTGCTGCAACACAGTCACACGGTCGCCACCTCTCCCGCCTCCTGCTGTTCTTTGCTCAGAGCACTCCGGCCACGAAGTGCTATGAGCGAAGTGCTCCGGCCACGAAGTGCTATGAGCGAAGTGCTTTGAAACTTGGCACTCGCAAACGAGAAAATCAGAATTTTTAAACGAGAAAATTGTAAGATTTAATGATTAAAACTTAAAAGTTATTGTACCCTCGTGTGAGACCAATTACTTCTTTGATGGAATAATGACTTATCTTCTTTGAAATGTTTAGCAGCCAGTCAATTGTGTAATTCAGACATTTTTATGTATTTTTCAGTTTTGAAAGTTGCATCTTGGATTGAAATGAACAATATATGTTTTGCTTCATCCGTTGCAATTGGAAGGACTTTTATAGACACTTTATGGAAAAAGCATATCTTCTCAAGTGATTTTTTTTGAGAATTACACAAAACCTAATCAAACAGGTTGATTACAGTCTTTACTTAGAGTTTGTCTAAGCTCAATTGGCACATCCAACTGAAAGAAGTTTCCCCGTCTAGCAGCACGAGCAGCCAATTCATGGGCCAACTTGTTCAGGTCCCTCTTCACCCATGTAATCTTGTGAGAACTGAATGCTGACAGTGCAAGCTTGATATCAGCGATGATTGGGAAGAGGCTTGATTGGTTGACAGCACGCATGATTGCCTTTGCCAAGGTCATGCAATCGAGCTCCACCTGAATTTGTCCTCTGTGATATTTCGCCAAAGTTCGCAAACCATGTCGTAAAGCTAGACCTTCTGCCTCCTCAACAGCTGCACATTGGCCTAGCCTGCTTCCCATCGAGAAAACCGGCATACCCTGATCGTTTCTGGCAACTGCCCCAGCTGCACTCTCTCCAGAAGCTGCTTCTCAAGTGAATTTTGGTATTAAGTATCTTCACGTCTTAGATGAAAAGGTACCCTCGACGGCTCGATCCTACCTAAGCATAAGTGTCGATGTTACAATTGATTCACACTAGGCAGATAAATTTTCATATCATTCAGCAAGATATATAATAAGTAACGGCCCGCTTCGACCTGATCACGAAACGTGGTGCACATTATTTCTTCACCCACTTATCCATCTATAGCGATATCCACACACCTATATAATCTCTTCGCTTGTTAGTTGTAGAGTTTCGTAGTCTACGCTCCACACTTGTGTCTTAGCATAAATGTGATAGATAAATAGGTTCGCTTATACACCACAAAAAGCTAGATAATTACTTACAAGAGCGTGCCAATACTACATGCATTCAATGATTATACTGGTTTATGGTCGAGAACATGACAAAGATCTTTGAGAATGGAAGACATCGTGAGAACTACTACAAGGGAGGACAAAACAATTAGCCGAAGAAATGATGACTCATCTAGCCGGAACTTATTAACCAGAAGCATCGACTGATGCCAGCCTTGGCTTCGCCGCGGTGCTCCTTGGACCTATCACCCTGTTCGTGCAGCTGCCATCAGTTGCATGTAGTGTCCCAATTATCTCTCTTCATATGCGTGTCTATGTCTACGGCTTTGAGAAATTCATAGGCCTGCTGACCGGTGGCAAAGCTTCCCTAGGGCCAACCTAGGCAATGCCCCCGGGAGAATTTTGGTGCTCGGGGAGCACCTTTGATCCATTCAATATTCAGATCCAGTGTCCACAGAGAGAGCTCGCGATTTTTTTAAGAAAAAACCCTAGAGGAGTCCGATAATTACATTGAGGTCTTGCGCATCTTTAGATGACCGCTGGTTGTAGATCTAACAACAGTGCAACTTAGCTGCTCTCGGTAGCACATGGTATTCTCCCAATGCCCCCCCCTCCCCCCCCCGCCTTATTGTACTTTTCTTATGCCATTACTTCATTACCACGTAATTAGATAGCAATAATGGAGTTTTTCCAATCTTTGTACTGAATGCCCCCCTACATGGGTTAACCCCTCCTACAATTCCGATGAACCTCCGCCATTGCTGCCTACCATGGCACCGCAAGTATAGGACCCCTACGAAAATTCTAAAACGGTTTTGCTAAACCACATCTAGATGTGACATAAGCATTGCACATCTAAGTCCTATGCCATTGATTTTACGTGGAGATTCGTATGATCTTTTTTCTTTTCATGCTTAATTGAGTCACTTAGATGTGCAATAACCATGTCACATCTAGATATAACCTAGACACACCCATTCTAAAAGGCAGGACAAGACAGTCAGCCAAAGAAACGGCAACTCATTTAGACTTAGCATATCATCTCGTTTGATATTGCAAGAGACTAGGAGCACCGCCGGATTCAAGCCTAAGCGCCCCTTTGATGCTCCTTAACCTAGGACCATGTTCTGCAGCTGCCATCAACTCATCATCGTGTCGCATTTGTGGCTCTGTCTATGACTTTGAGAAATTCATAGGCCTGCCGATCATTACGCCATTCAGTCTATTATTTCTGTTTAGTTTACCTTCTGGTTCAACCCAGGTTTATTTTACTCGATTTCGTTCTTTTGGGATGGGCTACAATAACTGGTTTTCGGTAAATCTAGGATTTTTTGTTAGGAATATTCAAAGAAATTTCGAATTAAATTAATTTTGCATCAATATATAATATGTTTGACCTGACCGTGACATAAATGCTCTTGGGTTCCATGCACTTGTAGGCTCAGAAATCCACCTCTCAGGTGGTTGCGTCTTTGAACCGTGCTTCCATAATATTTCGGGGCGCGAGTTAGAAAGAGCTCAAAGTTTGTGGGCAACGCACCGTTCCACTACTAGCTATACATATAGCTAGATTCTATCTGATGCAGTTTCACTATTTAAATTCTACTTCCTTCGTCTTATGATGTAAGATGTTTTTTTTAATATTACACTAGTGTGAAAAAAGGTCTTATATATTGATGCACCGTTTTTTAGGATAACACACCATTTCACTACGCTACCTCGCATGTTGTGATAATGTATACATATAGATTCTATCTGATGCAGCTTCAGTATTTAAATTCTCTAAAAAACAAACAAACGGTAGCACATTTCTCCAGGCCCAACGAAATCTCCGGCGAAAATTCTGGACAGAAATAAAAATCCTAGTTCAACCATCTTTTTTGTGCTCAATAGTCCGTGGTAAATTCGAAATAAGTTTAACTTTGACCAAAGCCATCTGACACCAGGTGGGGTGAGAGAACTCAGCCACTAGGGGAGAAAGGCCTGGGAGGCCCTACGGATTCTTAGTCGTTGCCTCACTCACTCACTCACTCACTAACATGATCCACCCCTTCCTCTTCCTATTTGAATCTTTTATTTTAAATGGTAGAACTCCATCAAACAACAATGTATCTAGAAATTATCACAACATACGAGTTAGTGTGGGAGCGGCGGCTGCTGGTCGAGTAGAAGAACGCGGGGTAGTGGCAGGGTGTAGCGCAACGGAGGCTAGCGGCGGAAGACATGTCAGCCAGCCATCTGGCACCAGGTGGCGTGACAGATTAGCCACGAGGGAAGAGATGCCTCGAGATGAATCTCACGTTACCTCACTCACACACTAAAATGATCCACTCCTCTTTCACCTCCAGATGAATCTCGCGCATCCAAACACGAGCGCCCGTAACACACCACCTGTGCTTCACCGATGACGTGTGAGGCACATTGGCTTCCACTCCCGACACCCTTGCGCCATTGCGCGCTCCCACTCCTACCACCAGCGGCCACTTCAGTGGCACATCCGCTCGCTGCTAGGCGGTGGCCGCCCCCAGCCAGTCCTTGACCATCCGGGTACCACTCGCACCAAGTCTTGCCCCGTTCAAACCATGTTTGAAAGAATGCGTCAAAGCGAACACCTCGATCATCGTCATCGATATTTCGTCCATGGTGGCGACAAGGCAGGTGGCAGACGTGGTGGTGGTCGAGAGCGGCTCAGAGGCCTCTGTTATGCCGGCTTCCTGTCAAGGTATGTCCATGGCGTGGTGGTGCTTGAGAGCCATGCGCCGTCAGGGCGGCGCCTCCCACTCCTTGAACGTACGTCAAGGCGTTCCATTTCAACCGCAACCCGTCGCTCTTAACAAGCTTCCAGTCCAGAGGCCCCCTCACCCAGGTCATACTCAATTTTCTCCCTGCAGGTCGTAGCCGTCATAAATGGTCAAACATGTCATGCCACAAATCTCTTATGTCACATCAAAAATTGTGTTTTTTTTTTGTCTAGGCTTCAACCCATAGCCGGGCCTGCCGACTGTGTGTTTATCCAATCTCCTAAGAGTGGTGCAATGAAGGCACATGGTAGGATTAAGAAAACCATGATAGTGTTGTGTTTTCGATGTTCCTGCGCGTTCAGAACATATACATCCTCCTGCCAAGAGAAGGAGAGAACCTACACATCGAACAAAGCTCTTATCATGTACTCCCTCTGTTCACAAATACAAGATGTTATCATCCTCCTGAATTTCGTCCGTTGATTTTGACTCCTATCTGACCTCTCTCCCCCGAGGCGGTGGCGCCGCGCCGCCCCCAGGGAGTCCCCGTCCATGCCGCTCTCAGACCTCCCCCTCCATCGCCTCCCACTACCGCCGTCGTCGCTGAGGACGCTGTGGGGCGAAGCCCCTGTGGTGAGGCGACGACGCAGTCCTCGACCGGCGGTAACGCGTGGGGGCAGCGGCGCCCATCCCCCTCCTCCAACGGCAGTGCGCAGCGGGTTGGCGGTGGCCAGGAGATCTCCGGCGGCCGTCGGCGGATGAGTTCTTGGCTGCGATGTGATCTGACCTGGGCCCGATGGGTTTAGATCGAGATCCACTGCGGCTGCGCCTCGTATCGACAACGGCAAAAGGAAATCCCCCTGGTTCATCTTCGTGGCACGAGGATGTCCAGGTCTCTTGCCCCGGGCATGGTGGTGGTGGCTGCCTACTCCACCGAAGGCGGTCGGCCAGGCTAGTTGTGATGGATCTTGGATCCCACTATCAGCACCGGCGGCGAGTTGGGGAGACATAGTCGCCGGTGAAAACCGAGCCGACTCCGATCATGGCGGACAATGGCGGCATCTACGTCATTACCTTGATGAAGGCATCGTCAAGCAACTATCGTCAACCTGCTCGTGCCGTTCCGAGAGAAATCCTAAGATCACCAGATCGGACGATGGCGACGCTGCAGTGTCGTGCTCCCTCTTGGGGGCATCGTTTGTGGAGCGGTGCCGGATGGAAGAGACATGAGGTGGAGTGGCGTGCCTTCTCTCGCGACGACGACGGCGGGTCTCGGCGGCATGGAGTAGTGGGGTCTCGGTGCTGGACGTGGCGTGATGGCCTCGCGCAGGGCGGTGGAGCTGTCTGGCGCCATGGTGGCTTCGACAGCTGACCTGGCAAGGTCTTTGCGTCAGTACCTGCTCTGAAGATGGTTAGGTGGATGACGGCGGTGGTAGCCTTGGTGAGTGCGCCGAACCGGCGTGTGACCCATTCCCGGTATGTTGCTGGGATGAGGCATCCGACATTAGATGTTAGGTTTTGGTACGTTGTCTGTTTGGTATTGGGCTCGGACATTCGGCACCCTTGCATCAAGGGAATAGGAGTAGCGACAGGTGTTGCCTAGATGGTGGTTTCAGACTTACTGATGTAATGCTTTGTAAGGTCTTTGAGAATTATTAATAAAATGGCCGCATGCATCGCCCAGATGCAGAGGCCGGGGGCAATCCTCCTTTCTAAAAAAACAAATACAAGATGTTTACAGAAAAAAAAAGAGTGACAAAATGCACAAAATTGCGTCGATATACATCCGAATCAGAATTTTTTAGAACATCTTATATTTGTGAACATATGGAGTATGTGGCACTACAGGCAACTATGCACTTCCAAAATAATTAAAGATGACTTTGGTGCTGATTGTGATCTTTAGGTGAGCCTTTTCCTCACATGTAGTTTATCAAAGTTTTACTGCTAGTGTAGAAAATATTATCTTCTTGAGTAACCTTAGCTATTTAGTTGTTTAATACTAACATGTGCCCATCTTCTTTTTACGTGAACATGCGTTGATCTCTTAATACTGTAATGACGAGTACTATTTGTGTTTATCTTCCTCACTCATTAGAAGTGAAAGAGTTTCCACCCACACTTTATGAACAAAACATATCTTCTCATGGGAGCTTTCCACTTTCATAAGAATTATCTTCACATTAAATTAATCAGTAACCTTTTTAACCCCCCCCCCCCGTCTGCAATAATACACATACGATGAGATTTATGTCTTGGAAGTTGGAACGACTCATGAGATGACAAATTTTCACATCATTGCATCTGTTTATGGAACATTGTGTGAATTATATTTTCACCCACTTGTTGTCCTACCATTCTCATAGCAGCACCCCCTCGCCTATATATCCCCTTCACTTGCTAGCTAATGAATTATCTAGTCTACACTCCAACGAGTACGTCATATCTCAGTATATCAATACAGTAGGTTCGATTGTACACTAAGATATGCTAGGTACCTAACTACCAGAACATGCAAATACTACACTTACCGAATTCTAGATAATGGCTCCTTTTCGGGAACATAACAAAGAGCTTTGAGAATGAGGGGCATACGGGGAATTCATACAAGTGGATGAATTCGACGGAATACGTTATGTATGGATTGAAGGTGCTCCTGGCCGTGAGCGCCGTTGCACGCCGCACTGTCGTGCTCCAGCTCACAGGTAGCACCCTAGCCTTGTGTCACAGGTGTGAACTGGTGGTATGCTGTGTAGTTGGAAAAGCTGATATGGAGGGGACGGGGACGGGGGGATCTATGGAGTTGGCCAGCCAGCTTCCCGTGGAGCTGGCTGCTGCAATGCGGCACCATATGCGTAGGGCCGGCAGGGCCGTCCATATCTAGGTTCACGACAGGAGTAAGAGCCCGTGCTCTTCTGCGCGCCCCAACGTCCGCCTGCCCGCCCGCGCACTCGCCTGCACGCCTGCGCGTCTGCCTGCCAGCCCGTGCCCCCGTCGGCCCACTCGCCCGCGCTCCCACGGCGTCTGGGGATGGAGGAAGGAGGCCGCCTTGCCGGAGCTCGGGCTCGGCAGCACGGTGTCGAGCCGTTGCCGGTGGCGCCCGTAGCCACCGAGTTCGCCAGAGGAAGAAGTGTGGAGTTCTTCAGAGGTAGTGCGCGGGGAGGCAACACGGGCGCGTGGAGATGAGAGGGCGGAGACGCGCGCGGCCGCGAAGCCGCTCGGGGGATGGAGGATGGAAGTCGCCTTGCCGGGGCTCGGCCGCGGCAGCACTGCATCGGGCCCTAGGGAGAATATTATGATTTATTGATCCAACAAGTAGCAAACAACTTGAGCTTCCATGCGCGCCCCAGCGTCCCTAGGTCCGGCAGCGAGCCTGATGGCGCCATTGCGGCCATGGTATTCTCACCGGGTCGCTGCAGTTGGAGTCGCTCGTTCGTTGCATCTGTCGTGGAGCGGTTCCCGTGCACGCCCGGTCACGCCCACGGCCTCTCATATTGTCTTCATATTTGATCTCAATTTTAGAGGTGCCTATCAGTCCGGACGTTTAGGAATGAAGTGGGGTGTCTGGTTGAATCATTCTTTTTTGACCGGACAATTACCGAGCGGACGTTTCAGGCGTTTGAGGGAAAAGTAGGGAGTCCGGCTCTAGATGCTCTGATGATCACGGGCCGTTTACTAAGGAGATAAGAATGGAAAGGGGTGGCGCAATAGTTACTCGGTGGGGATTGGAGAATTTCCATTGATTTGTTATCCTCACCTAGACAACGGTACGTCCTTCACCGTCACGCTAAAGAGAACTTCAAAACCATTACGGTACACTAGTAGAAAATGGATCTTTAGTCCCGGTTCGTAGTGGTTTTTAGTCCCGGTTTTGCAACTGGCCATGCTGGGCTGGAGGACCTTTAGCCTCGGTTGGTGTTACCAACCTGGACTAAAGGTTTTTTTCGTTTTTATTTATTTTATTTTAAATTATTTGACAATTTAATCTCTAATCATCCTTAATCACTGCCCGAACGTGGAACACTCATTCCAAATCGTCTTAACTTCCTGGTCGGTCACCCATTCTCTCACTGCTTTCTGGTCGGTCACCCATCCTCTCACTGCTTTAGCTCGAGCACGTTTAACTTTCAAGTTCTATCGCCCCTGGTTTCCAAGTCTACGCATATTGTTTTCCTGACAATAGTAAGCTATCAATCCTATTAACACTTAGGTCTTGATGTCACATGATTTAATTTTTTGAATTCCAAACAATTATTAAAATCAACAAAATAAGTAATAATAATATTGAATTTCAATGAAAATAAAATAAGTAATAATACAATTTTATTCATTTTTTTGTCATTTATTCGTTTAATATGGCATAATTAATATCTTTAAATCTGTAAATCGAAATTTTACAAATAATATATCCGTCATTATCAGAAAAATGTGAGGAATCCAAATATGACACTTTATTTATTTTTAAATAAAAATATTTTTCAAAAATATATTTTTTGATTTTTCTGGAAAAAACTTGTTTTTGAAATAATTTTTTTACTTTTGAAATTTTGAGAATCTGAGAAAACTTCACCGGGTAAACCAGGTGAAATCGAGTCCCAATTTTTCTCTAGTTTTTTATGCATTAAACTTTTTTTCGACTTCGTATGCAAAAATTATGGCCTTTTTACGGTTTTTTCGTTTTTTTGTAAAAACGGTCAAAATTCATATTTCAAATTTTCTATACCAACTAGACACTAAAACCTAACTACTCCCTCCGTTCCTAAATATAAGTCTTTTTAAATATTTCGCTAGGAGACCATATACGGAGCAGAATAAGTGTATCTACATTCTAAAGTATGTCTATATACATCCGTACGTAGTTCCCTAATGAAACATTTAAAAAGACTTATATTTAGGAACGAAGGGAGTACATCTCAAAGGATTTTATTTTTTTTCCAGTTTTTATCATTTTTGTTTATTTTCTACAAAACTAAAAAAGGTGGTCCACCAGGGGGTAGAATTTGAAAATTTCAGAACCCCTTTAGTCCGGGTTGCTGTCCATCCAATCATACCGTCGACTACATCTGCTAGCACCATCCCAGCCAGAGTCACAACTAAGGTTAACCAAGCCAGAGTTAACCCTTTCTAACTTCATTTGCTATGTTTCATGCATTTAATGATTTTTTCAGCTACATGACCCTGAAATTGAAAAGCCCTACAAATGAACTCTGAAAAGGTTGAAACTTGGCAAGGTATCATCATTTCACCCACATAGCTTGTGCTAAAAAGTTAAGAGGGTTACGGCAAAAACTGGATGCACTTCGTGTACATAGTAGACCATCTCTTTCGAAGTATCAAGGTTTTGGACGAAAACCCATCTGTTACAAAGGCATTTCATTTTTTTAACTTATTTCAACTCCAAACGTTTTGTGCATTCAATATGCACCATTCAAAGCCACATCCTCAAAGTTCAAGCCTTTCTAACTTCATTTGCTAATTTTCATGCATTCAATTATTTTTTTGAGCTAAATGACCCTGAAATTGAAAAGCACTGCAAATGAACTCTGAAAAGGTTGAAACTTGACATGGTATCATCATTTCACCCACATAGCTTGTACTAAAAAGTTGAGAGGGTTACGACAAAAACTGGATGCACTTCATGTACAAACTGGACCATCTCTTTCGAAGTATCAAGGTTTCGGACGAAAACCCATATGTTACAAAGGCATTTCATTTTTTAACTTATTTGAACTCCAGACTTTTTATGCATTAAATATGCACCATTCAAAGCCACAACTTCAAAGTTCAACCCTTTCTAACTTCATTTGCTAATTTTCATGCATTCAATTATTTTTTTGAGCTAAATGACCCTGAAATTGAAAAGCACCACAAATGAACTCTGAAAAGGTTGAAACTTGGCATGGTATCATCATTTCATCCACATAGCTTGTGCTAAAAATTTGAGAGGGTTACCACAAAAACTGGATGCACTTCGTGTACAAACTGAACCATCTCCTTTAGACTAGAGAACTATTTTTAAACTCAAGTTATTGACAATCTAGGGTTTGAAGCAAATTTGAACAAATTCATATTTAAATCATTCAAATTTTAAAACTAATGGCACAAACATAAACAAGACAAAATTTTTAGTCTAATGCAAAAAGAATCACTAAAAAACATCAAGTATCCTAAAAGATATACGCAATTTAAAACAGAAACTTTTAGAACCCCTTTAGTACGGGTTGGTGTCTCCAACCGGGATTAAAGGTTAGACGTTTAGTCCCGGTTGGAGACACCAACTGGGACTAAAGCCTCACGAACCGGGACTAAAGGTCCGGAACGAACCGGGACTATTGATGCACGTCCCGAACCGGGACTAATGGTCTCGTTAGTGCCGGTTCAAAACCTAACCGGGACTAATGCTATTGACAAAAGGTCCGTTTTCTACTAGTGGTATGTAACGATGACATGTATTTTTTTGTAGTGAAGCATGATGTGTGCTTTTTTTCTTTAATTAGCCTACAATCTTGTTTTTTACAATTCGACTAGTGAATTCCCTGCCATGCAAGACTGTATGTCTTGGACAAGTTCCATTTCAAAGATAGGAAGTGTATGGAGACTAAGAGAGCTCATCTAAGGATGAAACTTTTCACTTTTAATGTTAAGCCAAAAAAATTGAGTAGATCGCACACATTTTGGTTGTTCTAATTGGAGAGCACTATGCAAGGCCGGCAGATTTTAGGAGGACATGCAAATAACCTTTGATCTTTCATGACGACGATCGTAAAAATAATATCAAAATTTGGGTGCATGTGGATCACATGATTCCAGTTATACCTTCATGTGAGTTTGTCAAAAACATCGTCAAGTAATTTATATTGTTTATTGAATATTATTGGGTACTCATACCAACTAGTTTATTTTCAATTATCACCTTATTTATTTTCTCCAAAAAATACACAGAAGATAGTTGATCAGACCTACTACAGTGAAGTCTCAGAGCTAACCTGGTTGGAGAAAAAATATTAATTGTGTTGAGCGTTTTAAGACTAATTACCTAATTGGCGACAGCTATACTAGATACATGTTAGTAGTGCACGAGTTGAACCATGTTAACATCACTTCAGGTATGATCATAAGATTTTCTTACTATTATTTCACTAGTCCATCTTTTGCATACATTCTTCTGAAGCAAAACTAGATTGCCAACTATGTTATTAATATGTTCTTCAACAAATACTCCCTCCAAAGATTGTGCCTAACGTGATGCTTATGGAAGGTTATTTGAATATTGTTAGCTTATGGCCCATTCTGCTGGTGAGTTTCCCAGGTTCATACTCGATGTCTCGAAGGGATGAAACCCCGAAAATCAAAGGATGGAGTAAAGCAATAAAAGCACGAAGGCAACCACTTGGCACAGACCATAAGGATTCGTGCAAACCACAAGTTAGAGATAGGTTGATCTGTATTCTTCATAGGGGAGATGGATGAGTTTACCTTTTTCTGCTATTCTACCTAGGAGAGAGTAGTAGATTGTAGCTAGTACTCATCATCTGCTAGAATGATGATGAATATTTAATTAGTATGATAACAATTAGTAAGTGTTGGTTAACTTCTGATATGATAGATGATGAGTTCGTATATGACTATGATGACGAGTTATGATAATATGATGATGAATTATGATAATGATGAGTTGTTATATCATTGGCTGAAAAAACATGGATTAGACTATAGTTGATAGATCCAATTAACCATCACTAGTAAAAAACGGACCTTTTGTCCATAGCATTAGTCCCGGTTAGGTTTTGAACCGGCACTAATGAGACCATTAGTCCCGGTTCGGGACGATCATCATTAGTCCCAGTTTGTGCCACAAACCGGGACTAAAGGGTTTGAGGCTTTAGTCCCGGTTGGAGACACCAACCCGGACTAAAGGGGTTCTAAAAGTTTCTGTTTTAAATTGCGTATATCTTTTAGGATATTTGGTGTTTTTTAGTGATTCTTTTTTGCATTAGACTCAAAATTCTGTCTAGTTTCTGTTTGTGCCATTAGTTTTAAAATTTAAATGGTTTAAATATGAATTTGTTCAAATTGGCTTCAAACCCTAGATTGTGAATAACTTGAGTATAAAAATAGTTCCTCCAGTTTGAAGGAGATGGTCCAGTTTGTACATGAAGTGCATCCAGTTTTTGCCGTAGCCCTCTCAACTTTTTAGCACAAGCTATGTGGGTGAAATGATGATACCATGCCAAGTTTCAACCTTTTCAGAATTCATTTCTAGTGCTTTTCAATTTTAGGGTCATTTAGCTCAAAAAATTAATTGAATGCATGAAAATTAGCAAATGAAGTTAGAAAGGGTTGAACTTTGAGGATGTGGCTTTGAATGGTGCATATTGAATGCACAAAAAGTCTGGAGTTGAAATAAGTTAAAAAATGAAATGCCTTTGTAACATATGGGTTTTCGTCCGAAACGTTGATACTTCGATGGAGATGGTCCAGTTTGTACACGAAGTGCATCCAGTTTTTGCCGTAACCCTCTCAACTTTTTAGCACAAGATATGCGGGTGAAATGATGATACCATGCCAAGTTTCAACCTTTTCAGAGTTCATTTTTAGTGTTTTTCAATTTCAGGGTCATTTAGCTCAAAAAAATAATTGAATGCATGAAAATTAGCAAATGAAGCTAGAAAGGGTTGAACTTTGAGGATGTGGCTTTGAATGGTGCATATTGAATGCACAAAAAATCTGGAGTTGAAATAAGTTAAAAAATAAAATGCCTTTGTAACATATGGGTTTTCGTCCGAAACCTTGATACTTCGAAGGAGATGGTCCAGTCTGTACACGAAGTGCATCCAGTTTTTGTCGTAACCCTCTGAGAGGTTCAACCTATAAAGATCTTTGTCAAATATGTAGGAACCAATATGGGCATCCAGGTCTCTCTATTGGTTATTGACCATAGAGGTGTCTCGGTCATGTCTACATAGTTCTCGAACCCGCAGGGTCTGCACACTTAAGGTTCGGTGACGTTTCGGTAGTATAGAGTTATGTATGGTGGTGACCGAAGGTTGTTTGATTCCCTGATGAGATCCTGGACGTCACGAGGAGCTCCGGAATGGTCCGGAGGTAAAGATTGATATATCGGAAGTCCTGTTTTGGTCACCGAAAAAGTTTTGGGCTCATCGGTAGTGTACCGAGAGTGCCGAGAGGGTACCGGGGGACCATCGGGAGGGGTGTCACGCCCCGAGGGGCCTCATGGGCTGTGGGAGGAGACAAACCAGCCCCTGGTGGGCTGGCCGAAGCCTCCACTAAAGCCCATGAGGTTTGAGAGGGAAAAAATCCAAAGGTGGAGAGGTGGAAAGAGTTTCCAAGTGGAAAGGAGGAATCCTACTCCTAATAGGATTGGAGTAGGACTCCTCCACCTCCAATTTCGGCCAGATCTTGAGGGTTTGAGGCTGTCTCCTCCCCTCCCTCCCTCCTATATATACTAGATGATTTAGAGGGGAAAGCTAACCCTAATTGCCACATGCTGCCCTGTTCTTCCTCTAGATCTGTTTCTTCTCTAGATTAGTTCTGGAGCGCTTAGGCGAAGTCCTGTAGGATTAGTTCACCACCACCGCCACCACACCGTTGTGCTGCCGGAGAACTCATCTACCTCTCCGCTCCCTCTTGCTGGATCAAGAAGGCGGAGATCGTCATCGAGCTGTACGTGTGCTGAACGCGGAGGTGTCGTCCGTTCGATACTAGATCGGAAGGATCGTGATCAAGATCGCGAGACGATTCATGATTGGATCGCGGGACGGATCGCGATGAGATCGCAAGACGGATCGTGATGAGATCGCGGGACGGATCATGATGGGATCTCGGGACGCTTGGCGATTTGGATCGCAAAGACGTTCGACTACACCAACCGCGTTTCTTAACGCTTCTCCTTAGCGATCTACAAGGGTACGTAGATCCACTCTCCCTCTCGTAGATGCTCATCACCATGGATAGACCTCGCGTGTGCGTAGGATTTTTTTTGTTTCCCATGAAACATTCCCCAACAGTGGTATCAGAGCTAGGTCTATGTGTAGATGAGATCTCGAGTAGAACACAAAGGAGTTTGTGGGCGTTGATGCTTAGATTCCTTCCTCCCTTGGTCGTGTTTTGGTTCAGCGGAATTGTGGGATGAAGCGGCCCGGACCAACCTTACTCGTACGCTTACGAGAGACTGGTTCCATCGACTGACGTGCACAAAGATGGCGGGTGTCTGTTTCTCCTACTTTAGTTGGATCAGATTCGACAAAGGCGGTCCTTGAGAAGGTTGAAAAGCAACTTATGTATCACCGTTGTGGTTTTTCCATAGGTGAGAATTGTTCTTGCTAGATACCCGTAGCAGCCACGTAAAACTTGCAATAACAATTAGAGGACGTCCAACTTGTTTTTGCAGGGTATGTTGTGATGTGATATGGCCTATTATATGATGAGATATAAGTGATGTATGAGATGATAATGTATTGTATAGAATATCATGACTTGCATGTCGATGAGTATGGCAACTGGCAGGAGCCATAGGGTTGTCTTTAATTATTGTATGACATGCGTGTCAATCATTAAGCGCTATGTAATGCTTTACTTTATCGCTAAGCGGTAGCAATAGTAGTAGAAGCAGGGTGGGCGCGACAACCCCGATGGCGACACGTTGATGGAGATCAAGATGATGGAGATCATGGTGTCATGCTGGTGACGATGGAGATCATGCCGGTTGTAGGAGCACATTGACTAATGTGTGGTTTTGGGTAATTGATGACACCCTTATGTACTAATGGTTGCCTTATGTTATATTGTCCATAGGCACTTCTTGAAGTTCATCTGTTGGGTTTCAAGGAGTTTATATGATGACCAAGGTGGTATTCAAGGTTTATCCAAAGATTGGTCATGTGAGAGTTGAGCTTATTGCAAGCATGTCTTGAAGAAGGAGATTGTGTGAGCATTCATGATCACCTTCAAGACATCATCTTTATGAAGAGAGAAGATAAGATACAAGGTTGATCAAGACTAAGTCAAAGAGTGAATCAAGTGATCAACACACAAAGCGTGCAAGATGTACCGAGAGGGATCAAGTGATCCCATGGGAATGCATCAAGAGGAAGATCCCATACAACCCATGGAAGATGACATCAAGTGGTGATCGTTATCAAGGTTGCGGTGTGCAAGTTCAAGCGAAGCATCACGGAGAGATCATGCTTGAAGTTTTCCATCCATTGTGATGTCAATGGACTTGTGAAGATGTGCCGAAGAGTATCTCACCCATAGTGGAGTATGGGGGAGAAATCATCTAGTCTTCATCAAGCCAACGCAATCAAGAAAGGTGGTCCATCTTGAGGAAGTCAAGATCGTCATCATCTAGCTCAAGTGGACTATGCGCAAGGCTAAGGTTTGACCTTGATAGGGTTTTCTATTTTACCGGTCTCATAGTGATAGTTGGGAGACTCGGTTATAGGGTAGGTAACCGTGCTATCAAGGGGGCTCTCAAGTGAGTAGCTTGATCATATCGTTCATTGAGACCTCAAACCATTGCATTCTTGGCATCATCATCTTTCTTGGTTCTTGGTTGGTTTTCTCGTTGAGGTTTCTTGAGCTTATGGTCAACTTCATGACAAGCTCAAGTTCATCGAAAACAGAGTCCATATGCATCTTCAATGATGTTTTCGATGTTGGGGTTATTGTTGATTCTTCATTGAAAGAGGTTTCTCATCTCTATACCTTTGGCATTTTCTATACTGCCTCTTCAACAAGCTTGAGTTTGCTCAATTTGGAGCTCATTTGCAGAAGTTGTGGCAGTTATGGTTTTGACTGTATTCAGTGGATTGCGGTAGTACCGCTCCTCGGAGCGGTAGTACCGCAAGTGGCACGGAAGTAATTTTTTACTTCCACCCCGAGGGTGGTAGTACCGCAAGCACGGAAGTAATTTTTTACTTCTGCCCCTCGGGCGGTAGTATCGCAAATGACTTCCGGTACTACCGTGCGGACTTTTTTCACAGAGTTTCCCTCTGCGGAGGTTGGCACGGAAGTAATTTTTTACTTCCGTGCACCTCCAGTGGCTGCCTCTGCCGACCGTGCGGTAGTACCGCACGGGCTCGCGGTAGTACCGCATGGGCTCGCGGTAGTACTGCTCCGGCGGTTCTACCGCTTGTGGCCCCGTGCTAACGGCCAGGGCCGGTTACTCCCTTGCTAGCAGTAGTACCGCACAAGGCCGAGGGAGTACCGCAAGCCGTCACGGTAGTACCATGACTTTTGCGGTAGTACCGCAATACGTGGGGCTGAGTGAGTGGATAATGGTTGGATTTTACCCCACCTATAAAAGGGGGTCTTCTTCTCCAATGGACCTTACCTTTTGAGCTCGTGTTCTTCCCCCATTGTTGACCTTCTTCGAGCTTGCTAACTCTCAATCCCTCCAATGATTCTTGCTAGTTCTTGAGGGAAAAGAGATAGGAGATCTAGATCCACATTTCCACCAATCACTTTCTCCTCTAAGTGAGGGGAACCCCTTGGATATAGATCTTGGAGTTCTTCGTGTTCTTCTTTGTTCTTCCTCTCATTTCCCTCCCTAGCATTAGTTGCTTTGGTGGGATTTGGGAGAGAAGGACTTGGGCACTCCGTGTGCCCTTGCCATTGCATTTGGTGCATAGGTTTGAGTTCGCCACGGTGATACGTGGAAGTGAGAAATTGAGAAGCTTATTACTCTTAGGTGTTTGTGCACCCTAGAGCTTGTTCCTCTTGCGTGCTTTGGTGCCCTAGACAGTTGGTGGTGCCTCGGAGCTCAATCATTGTGGTGCAATGCTCTGGGCAAGCTTCGGGGTCTCCAATTAGGTTGTGGAGATTGCCCCGAGCATTTGAGGTCACCGTGGAGCCACAATCCAATGTGGTGAAGCTTCGTGGTGTCGTTAGGAGCCTCCAATCAAGTTGTGAAGATTGCCCCAACCTTGTTTGTACGGGTTCGGTGACCACCCTCAAGGGTCCCTTAGTGGAATCACGACATCTTGCATTGTGCGAGGGCGTGAGGATATTACGGTGGCCCTAGTGGCTTCTTGGGGAGAATTGTGCCTCCACACCGCTCCGAACGGAGATTAGCATCCGCAAGGGTGTGAACTTCGGGATACATCGTCGTCTCCACGTGCCTCGGTTATCTCTTACCCGAGCCCCTTTACTTATGCACTTTACTTTGTGATAGCCATATTTTTCTTGTTGTATATCTTGCCATCACTTAGTTTCCAATCTTGCTTAGCATAAGTTGTTGGTGCACATAGGTGAGCCTAGTTGTTTTAGGTTTTGTGCTTGCCTAATTAAACGATTGTTTTATTCCACATTTGTTCAAGCCTAAACCGTAATTATTTTAAAGCGCCTATTCACCCCCCTCTAGGCGACATCCACGTCCTTTCACCGGTGCTTTAAGGATGGAGATCAAAAGCACAAGTTCACGGCCATATCGTGTCACTTATGATTTGCATGTGATGTTAATCCTTTTATGCACCTTGTTTTGCTTAGGACGACGACAGCATTATAAGGTGATCCCTCACTACAATTTTAAGATCAATTGTGTTCTCCCCGAGTGTGCACCATTGCGAAAGTTCGTCATGTCGAGACACCATGTGATGATCGGGTGGGATAGACTCTACGTTCACATACAATGGGTGCAAGCCAGTGTTGCACGTGCCGAACACTCGGGTTAAACTTGACGAGCCTAGCATGTACAAACATGGCCTCAGAACACAAGAGACCAAAAGGTCGAACATGAGTCATATAGTAGATATGATCAACATGATGATGTTCACCATTGAAACCACCTCAACTCACATGATGATCGGACTTGAGTTGGTGAATTTGGATCATGTATCACTCGAATGACCGGAGGGATGTCAATTTGAGTGGGAGTTCTTAAGTAATATGATTAATTGAACTCATTATCATGAAAATAGTCAGTAGTGTCTTTGCAAATTATGTTGTAGATTACTAGCTCACGCTGTAGCTCCCTTGAATTTTTTACATGTTCCTAGAGAAATAGAGTTGAAAGATGATGGTAGCAATAATGCGGACTAGGTCCGTGATATGAGGATTGTCCTCATTGCTGCACAGAAGGCTTATGTCCTTAATGCATCGCTCGGTGTGCCACCCCCTCTAGCATCATCTGTAGATGTTATGAACATCTGACAGGCATGTTCCGATGACTACTTGATAGTTCAGTGCGTCATGCATTATAGCTTAGAATTGGGCTCCAAAACGTTTTGAACATCACGGAACATATGAGATGTTCTAAGAGTTGAGATTGGAATCTCAGGCTCGTGGCCGTGTTGTGAGATATGAGATCTCC
The DNA here is from genome assembly GCA_022496015.1 of Hordeum marinum. NCBI lineage: Eukaryota > Viridiplantae > Streptophyta > Magnoliopsida > Poales > Poaceae > Hordeum > Hordeum marinum. The sequence goes on from CM039676.1 coordinate 504,992,726, forward strand.
AACAAGATTCTTTTCCTGCAAGATGAAGGAGAATAGCTCAATCGTTGAGCATGTGCTCAGATTGTCTGGGTGCTACAATCACTTTAATTGAGTGGGAGTTGATCTTCTACATAAGATAGTTATTGATATAGTTCTCCAAATCACTATCACTAAGGTACTAGAGCTTCGTGGTGAACTATGAACACACCAGGGATGACAATAATGATCCCTCAGCTATTCGCGATGTTTGTCACTGCAAAGGTAGAAATCAAGAAGGAGCATCAAGTGTTGATGGTTAGTAAAACCACTAGTTTCGAGAAGGGCAAGGGCAAGGAGGGAAACTTCATGGACGGCAAGTCAGTTGCTGCTCCAGTGAAGCAACCCAAAGTTGAACCCAAACCCGATACTAAGTGCTTCTATTATGAGGAGAGCGGTCGCTGAAGTGGAACAACCCTAGATACTTAGTAGATAAAAAGGCTGGCATAGTCAACAGAAGTATATTTGATATACGTTTTATTGATGTGTACCTTGATACTACTCCTAGTAGCACTGGGTATAGGATACTAGCTAAGGGTGAGGTGACGATGTGTGTTGGAAATGTCTCCAAGGATGATGTGATCAACATCTCACGCTCTCTCTACCTTCGGGATTAGTGACAAACCTAAATAAATGTTATTTGGTGTTTGCGTTAAGCATGAGCATGATTAGATTGTGTTTATTGCAATACGCTTATTCATTTAAGTTAGAGAATAATGGTTATTCTGTTTACATGAATAATACCTTCAGTGGTCATGCACCCAATAAGAATGGTTTATTGAATCTTGATCGTAGTAATACACATTTTCATAACATAGATGCCAAAAGGTACAAAGTTAATAATGATAGTACCACATAATTGTGGCACTGCGGCTAAATGTCATATTGGTGGAAAGCGCATGAAGAAACTCCATGTTGATGGATCTTTGGACTCATTCGATTTTGAATCGGTTGAGACATGCGGACCATGCCTCGTGGGCAAGATGACTAAAACCCTGTTTTTAATATGATGGAGCGGGGCAAGTAACTTATTGGAAATGATACATGTTGATGTATACGGTCCAATGAGTGTTGTAGCGTGCGGTGGATATCGTTATTTTCTTACCTTCACTGATGATTTGAGTAGATACATTGTATATTTACTTAATGAAACACAAGTCTGAAATGTTTGAAAAGTTCAAGCAAATTCAGAGTGAAGTTTAAGATCATCGTGACAAGAAGATATAAATGTCTACGATATTATCATGGAGGTGAATATCTGAGTTACGATTTTGGTATACAACTAAGACAATGTGAAAGTTGTTTCACAACTCACGCCACCTGGAACACCATAGTGTGATGGTGTGTCCGAACGTCGTAGTCGTGCCTTATTGGATATAGAGCATACTATGATGTCTCTTATCGTTTTGCCACTATCGTTTTGGGGTTATACATTAGAGATAACTACATTCACTTTAAATAGGGCAGCATCTAAATCCGTTGAGATGAAACCGTATGAATTATGGTTTGATAGAAATCTAAGCTGTCATTTCTTAATGTTTGGGGCTGCAGCGCTTATGTGAAAAAAGGTTTTCACCTAATGAGCTCGAACCCAAAGCGGACAAATGCCTCTCATGGAATACCCTAAGAACAGTTGGGTATACCTTCTATCTCAGATCCGAGCACAAATATTTTGTTGCGAAAACGGTTCCTTTCTCGAGAAAGAGTTTCTCTCGAAAGAATTGATTGGGAGGAAGATAGAACTTGATGAGGTTGTTGAACCTTTGTTTCAACCAGAGAGTAGCGCAGCGTAGAAAGATGTTTCTGTGGAGCCTACATCAGTTGAAGAGGGAGTTAATGATAACGATCATGAAGCTTCGGATCAAGTTACTATCAAACCTCGTAGGTCGACAAGGACGCGTACTACTCCTGAGTGGTACAGCAACCCTGTCTTAGAGGTCATGTTGTTGGACAACGATGAACCTACGAACTATGGAGAAGCGATGATGGGCCCGGATTCTAACAAATGGTTAGAGGCCATGAAATTCGAGAAAGGATCCATGTATGAAAACCAAGTATGGACTTTGGTAGACTTGCCCGTTGAACGGCAGGTCGTTGAGTACAAATGGACCTTTAAGATGAAGACAAACGCTGATGGTGAATGTCACCATTTATAAAGCTCGACTTGTCGCAATGAAGTTTCCAACAAGTTCAAGGAGTTGACTGCGATGAGACTTTCTTACTCGTAGCGATGCTAAAGTCTGTTGGAATTATGTTAGTAGTTGCTGCGTTTTTCAATTATGAAATCTGGCAGATGGATGTCAAAAACATCGTTTCCTTCTTTGAGGAAAGGTTGTATGAGATACAACCAGAAGGTTTTGTCAGTCCTAAGGATGCTAAAAGGTGTGCAAGCTCCAGTGATCCTTCTATGGGCTGGAGCGAGCATCTCGGAGTTGGAATATACGCTTTGATGAGATGATCAAATTTTTGAGTCTATACGAAGTTTATGAGAAACTTGTATTTACAATAAAATGAGTGGGAGCACTATAGAATTTCTGATAAGTATATGTGGTTGACATATTATTTATCAGAAATGATGTAGAATTTCTGGAAAGCATAAATGGTTGTTTGAACAACATTTTCAATAGAAGACCTGGATAAAGCTACCTAATTGTTGGGCATCAAGATCTATTGAGATAGATCAAGATGCTTGATGAGACTTTCAATGAGTACATACCTAGACAAGATTTTGAAAGTGTGCAAAATGGATCGGTCAAAGAAGGAGTTCTTGCCTGATTTGTTAGGTGTGGAGTTGAGTGAGACTCAAAGCTCGACCACGGCAGAAGAAAGAGAAAGGACGAAGGTTGTCCCCTATGCTTTATCCATAGGCTCTATATAGTATGCCACGATGTGTACCGCACCTGTGTGCACCTTGCCATGAGTTTGTCAAGGTTACAAGAGTGATCTAGGAGTGGATCACTGGACATCGGTCAAAATTATTCTTAGTAACTAGAGGACGAAGGAAATATTTCTCGATTATGGAGGTGATAAAGAGTTCGTCGTAAAGGGTTACATCGATGCAAGCTTTAACACCAATCCAGATGACTCTTAGTAGCAATCCGGATACGTATAGTGGGATAGCCATTTGGAATATCTCCAAGTGGAGTGTGGTAGCAATGTCTGTAGTAAGACATAGAGATTTGCAAAGTACACACGGATCTGAATGTCGCAGACCCGTTGACTAAAAGACCTCTCTCACATGCAAATCATGATTGAGCCCTAGAACTCATTGGATGTTAGATTCATAACAATGCGAATCACATGGTGATGTGAACTAGATTATTGACTCTAGTGCAAGTGGGAGACTGTTGGAAATATGCCCTATAGGCAATAATAAATTAGTTATTATCCTATTTCCTTGTTCATGATAATCGTTTATTATCCATGCTATAATTTTATTGATAGGAAACTCAGATACATGTGTGGATACATAGACAACACCATGTCCCTAGTATGCCTCTGATGGACTAGCTCGTTGATCTAAGATGGTTAAGGTTTCCTGGCCATGGACATGTGATGTCATTTGATAACGGAATCACATCATTAGGAGAATGATGTGATGGACAAGACCCAAACTATAAACGTAGCATATGATCGTGTCAGTTTATTCCTACAGTTTTCTGCATGTCAAGTATCTATTCCTATGACCATGAGATCATGCAACTCACTGACACCGGAGGAGTACCTTGTGTGTATCAAATGTCGCAACATAACTAGGTGACTATAAAGGTGCTCTACAGGTATTTCCGAGGGTGTATGTTGGGTTGGCATGGATCAAGACTGGGATTTGTTACTCCATGTGATGGAGAGGTATTTGAGGGCCCACTCGGTAATACATCATCACTATAAGCCTTGCAAGCAATGTGACTAAACAGTTAGCCACGGGATCTTGTATTACGGACCGAGTAAAGAGACTTGTCGGTAACAAGATTGAACTAGGTATGGAGATACCGACGATCGAATCTCGGGCAAGTAACATACCAAAGGACAAAGGGAACATCATACGAGATTAAATGAATCCTTGACATAGAGGTTCAACTGATAAAGATTTTCGTAGAATATGTAGGAACCAATATGGGCATCCAGGTCCCGCTATTGGTTATTGACCGTAGAGGTGTCTCGGTCATGTCTACATAGTTCTCGAACCCGCAGGGTTTGCACACTTAAGGTTTGGTGCCGTTTCGGTAGTATAGAGTTATGTATGGTGGTGACCGAAGGTTGTTTGGAGTCCCATATGAGATCCTGGAAGTCACGAGGAGCTCCGGAATAGTCCGTAGGTAAAGATTGATATATAGGAAGTCCTGTTTTGGTCACCGGAAAAGTTTTGGGCTCATCGGTGGTGTACGGGGAGTGCCGGGAGGGTACCGGGGGAAGATCGGGAGGGGTGTCACGCCCCGAGGGGCCTCATGGGATGTGGAAGGAGAGAAACCAGCCCCCATTGGGCTTTCCTAAGCCTCCACTAAAGCCCATGAGGTTTGAGAAGGAAAAAAAATCCAAAGGTGGAGAGGTGGAAAGAGTTTCCAAGTGGAAAGGAGGAATCTACTCCTAATAGGATTGGAGTAGGACTCCTCCACCTCCAATTTCGGCCAGATATTGAGGGTTTGAGGCTGCCTCCTCCCCTCCCTTCCTCCTATATATACTATAGGATTTAGAGGGGAAAGCTAACCCTAATTGCCACATGCTGCCCTGTTCTTCCTCTAGATCTGTTTCTCCTCTAGATTAGTTCTGCAGTGCTTAGGCGAAGCCCTGTAGGATTAGTTCACCACCACCGCCACCATGCCGTTGTGCTTCCGGAGAACTCATCTACCTCTCCGCTCCCTCTTGCTGGATCAAGAAGGCGGAGATCGTCATCGAGCTGTACGTGTGCTGAACGCGGAGGTGCCGTCCGTTTGGCGCTAGATCGGAAGGACCGTGATCAAGATCGTGAGACGATTTGTGATTGGATCGCGGGACGAATTGTGATGAGATCGTGGGACAAATCATGATTGGATCGCGGGACAGATCGTGATGGGATCGTAGGACGCTTGGCGATTTGGATCGCAAAGACGTTCGACTACATCAACCACGTTTCGTAACGCTTCCCGCTTAGCGATCTACAAGGGTATGTAGATCCACTCTCCCTCACACAGGTGCTCATCACCATGGATAGATGTTGCGTGTGCGTAGGAAACTTTTGTTTCCCATGCAACGTTCCCCAACAATTCCTTGTGAAGAAGGTAAGCGAGGAGGGGTCTGTCCATGGCGCTATTACCGCCATTACCTCATGAACCGAGGGCGTTTCATTCATCGTGGAGCCGCCGATAATGCCATCGTCAGGCTCGTTTATGGGGGGAACAACTTCGTCCTCCGTATTCGGAATGGTGCCATTGTTGTCGTCTTGCCACACTACGGAGGGTTTAAATAGCTGCTCTAGGAAGGTGTTTTTCGGGACGGGATCGCGCTTGGTGCCCAAATGGGCTAGTTTGTCGGCGACTTGGTTTTTGTTGTTGGAAATATGCCCTAGAGGCAATAAATAAAGTTTTTATTATTGTATTTCCTTGTTCATGATAATCGTTTATTATCCATGCTATAATTGTATTAATTGGAAACATGGATACATGTGTGGATACATAGACAAACACAATGTCCCTAGTATACCTCTAGTGAACTAGCTCGTTGATCGAAAGATGGTTAAGGTTTCCTAGCCATGGACATGAGATGTCATTTGATAACGGGATCACATCATTAGGAGAATGATGTGATGGACAAGACCCAAACTACAAACGTAGCTTATGATCGTGTCAATTTATTGCTACTGTTTTTTGCATGTTAAGTATATGTTCCTATGACCATGAGATCATGCAACTCACAGATATCGGAGGAGTACCTTGTGTGTATCAAACGTTGCAACGTAACTGGGTGACTATAAAGGTGCTCTACAGGTGTCTATTGAGTTGGCATGGATCAAGACTGGGATTTGTTACTCTGTGTGACGAAGAGGTATCTCAGGGCCCACTCAGTAATACAACATCACAATAAGCCTTGCAAGCAATGTGACTAAGTGTTAGTTACGGGATCTTGTATTACGGAACGAGTAAAGAGACTTGCCAGTAATGAGGTTGAACTAGGTATGGAGATACCGACGATCGAATCTCAGGCAAGTAACATACCGAAGAACAAAGGGAACATCATACGAGATTAACTGAATCCTTGACATAGAGGTTCGATCGATAAAGATCTTCGTAGAATATGTAGGAACCAATGTGTACATCCAGGTGCCGCCATTGGTTATTGACCGTAGAGGTGTCTCGGTCATGTCTACATAGTTCTCGAACCCGCAGGGTCTGCACACTTAAGGTTTGGTGACGTTTCGGTAGTATAGAGTTATGTATAGTGGTGACCGAAGTTTGTTCGGAGTCCCAGATGAGATCCCGGACATCACGAGGAGCTCCGTAATGGTCCGGAGGTAAATATTCATATATAGGAAGTCCCGTTTTTGTCGCCGGAAAAGTTTCGGGCTCATCGGTAGTGTACCGGGAGTGCCGGTAGTGTACCGGGAGGCCTCCGGGAGGGGTATTTCGACCCAAGAGGCTTCATGGGCTATGGGAGAGTGAATATCAGCCCTTAGTGGGCTGGTGAAAACTCCCACATAAGGCCCATGTGGCTGGAGGAAAAAAACCAATAGGAAAAGGTGGAAAAAAGGCAAAAAGGAGCAATCCTAGTCCTACTAGGATTGGAGGAGGAGAGTCCTCCTCCACCTCCCACTTCGGTCGAAGCCTCCAAGGCTTGGAGGCCAAGGATGCCTCTCCTCCTCCTTCCCTCCTATATATACTGGTGGATTTCTAGGGTTTTTCACTAGAATTTCAGCCACGTGCTACCCGTTCCTCCAATGCATAGTTTATCCTCTAGATCGGTTTTCTGTAGTGCTTAGGCGAAGCCCTGCCGGAATTGCTCCACCACCATCGCCGGAGCGCCGTCAGGCTGCCGAAGAACTCTTCTTCCTCTCCACTCCTTGCTGGATCAAGATGGTGGAGATCGTCATCAAGCTGTACGTGTGCTGAACGCGGAGGTGTTGTCCGTTCGGTGCTAGATCGGAAGGATCGTGATCAAGTTCGTGAGACGGATCGTGATCAAGTTTGTGGGACGGATCGTGATCGGATCGCGGGACGGATCGATTGGATCGTGGGACGGATCGTGATTGGATCGCGGGACGCACGGCGATTTGGATCGCGAAGACGTTCAACTACACCGACCGCGTTTCTTAACGCTTCCCGCTTAGCGAGCTACAAGGGTATGTAGATCCACTCTCCCTCTCGTATGTGCTCATCACCATGGATGGATCTGCGTGTGCGTAGGAATTTTTTTGTTTCCCATGCAACGTTCCCCAACAGTGGTATCAGAGCTAGGTCTATGTGTTGATGAGATCTCGAGTAGAACACAAAAGGTTTATGGGCATTGATGCTTAGATTGCTTCCTCCCTTGGTCGGTTTTTGGTGCAGCGGTATTGTGAGATGGAGCGGCCCGGACCAACATTACTCGTACGCGTACGAGAGACCGGTTCCCTCGACGCAACTTGTTGCCTAGAAGGCTTGCGGGTGGCAGTTTCTCTCACTTTAGTTGGATCGGATTCGACAAAGGCGGTCCTTGAGAAGGTTGAAAAGAAAATTATGTATCACCGTTGTGGTTTATGCGTAGGTGAGAATCGTTCTTGCTAGACACCCGTAGCAGCCACGTAAAACATGCAACAACAATTAGAGGACGTCTAACTTGTTTTTGTAGGGTATGTTGTGATGTGATATGGCCAATTACATGATGTGATATATGTGATGTATGAGATGATCATGTGATGTATAGAATTTCACGACTTGCATGTCGATGCGTACGGCAACCGACAGGAGCCATAGGGTTGTTTTTAATTATTGTACGACCCGCGTGTCAATCATTAAGCGCTATGTAATGCTTTACTTTATCGCTAAACGGTAGCAATAGTAGTAGAAGCATGCAGGACGTGACAACCTCGATGGTGACACGTTGATGGGGATCAAGATGATGGAGATCATGGTGTCGTGCCGGTGACGATGAAGATCATGCCAGTGCTTTTAAGATGGAGATCTAAAGCACAAGTTCATGGCCATATCATGTCACTTATGAATTGCATGTGATGTAAATCCTTTTATGCACCTTGTTTTGCTTACTACGAAGACAGCATTATAAGGTGATCCCTCACTTAAATTTCAAGATAAAATTGTGTTCTCCCCGAGTGTGTACTGTTGCGAAAGTTCGTCGTGTTGAGACACCACATGATGATCGGGTGTGATAGACTCTACGTTCACATACAACGGGTGCAAGCCAGTGTTGCACGCGCAGAACACTCGGGTTAAACTTGACGAGCCTAGCATGTACAGACATGGCCTCGAAACACAAGAGACCGAAAGGTCGAAGATGAGTCATATAGTAGATATGATCAACATAATGATGTTCACCATTGAAGCCACCTCAACTCATGTGATGATCAGACTTGAGTTGGTGGATTTGGATCATGTGACACTCAGATGACCTGAGGGATGTCAATTTGAGTGGGAGCTTTAGTAATTTGATTAACTAAACTCATTATCTTGAACAATAGTCTAAGTGAACTTTGCATATTTATGTTGTAGATCAATGACTCACGCAGTAGCACCCCTGAATTTTAATGCGTTCCTAGAGAAAGCTAAACTGAAAGATGATGGAAGTAACTTTGTTGACTGGGCCCGTAATCTGAGGATTATCCTCACGGTTCCCAGAAATCATATGTCCTCGATGCACATCTTGGTGACCAACCAGAAGACATGACCTCCGAAGACGTTAAGAACGCTTGGGAGGCACGTACTGGAGATTACTCAATAGTTCAGTGTGCAATATTGTATGGCTTAGAACCGGGACTTCAAAGACGTTTTGAACGTCATGGAGCATATGAGATGTTCCAGGAGTTGAAGTTTATCTTTTAGAAGAACGCCCGGATCGAGAGGTATGAAACCTCCGATAAGTTCTATGCTTGCAAGATGGAGGAGAACGGGTCTATCAGTGAACATATACTCAAAATGTCTGGGTATTCAACTCGTCTAGTGGAGTTGGGAATTGCCCTTCCGCCAGAGGCGATCGCTGACAGAGTTCTTCAATCACTGTCACCTAGTTACAAGAGCTTTGTGATGAACTATAACATGTATGGGATGAACAAGTCAGTCGCCGAGCTGTTTGCAATGCTAAAAGTTGCTGAGTCTGAAATCCAGAAAGAACATCAAGTGTTGATGGTCAATAAAACCAGTAGTTTCAAGAAAAATGTCAAAGTCAAGGGCAAGGGCAAGAAGGGTAAAACCAAGAAGGATGGCAAAGCAGTTGCTACTCCTGCAAAGAAGCCCAAGCATGGACCCAAGCCAGAAACTGAGTGCTTTCATTGCAAAGGAACTGGTCACTAGAAGCGGAACTGCCCCAAGTACCTGGCTAACAAGAAGGCGGCCAACGACAAACAAGGTATATATGATATACATGTTATTGATGTGTACCTTACTAGCTCTCATAGTAGTGCCTGGGTATTTGATACCGGTTCAGTTGCTCACATTTGCAACTCAAAGAAGGAACTATGAAATAAACGAAGGCTGGCAAAGGACGAAGTGACAATGCGCGTGGGAAATGGTTCCAAGGTTGATGTGATCGCGTCGGCACGCTCTCTCTTCTATTACCATCGGGATTAGTGATGAACCTGAATAATTGTTATTTAGTGCCTGCGTTAGGCATGAACATTATATCTGGATCTTGTTTATTGTGAGACGGTTACTCATTTAAATCAGAGAATAAAGGTTGTTCTATTTATATGAGTAATATATTTTATGGTCATGCACCCTTTATTCATATTGAATCTTGATAGTGATGATACACATGTTCATAACATTGATGCCAAAAGATGTAGAGTTGATAATGATAGTACCACTTTCTTGTGGCACTGCCGTTTAGGTCATATTGGTGTAAAACACATGAGGAAGCTCCATGCTGATGGACTTTTGGAGTCACTTGATTTTAAATCAGTTGACACATGTGAACCATGCCTCATGGGCAAGATGACTAAAACGCCGTTCTCTGGAACAATGGAACGGGCAAGTGACTTATTGGAAATCATACATACTGATGTGTGCGGTCCAATGAATGTTACAGAGCGTGGTGGATATCGTTATTTTCTCACCTTCACTGATGACTTAAGTAGATATGGGTATATTTACTTGATGAAACACAAGTCTGAAACATTTGAAAAGTTCAAGCAATTTCAGAGTGAAGTTGAGAATCATCGTAACAAGAAGATTAAGTTCCTGCGATCTGATCGAGGAGGTGAATATCTGAGTTATGAGTTTGGCAGTCACTTAAGACAATGTGGAATTGTTTCACAGTTGACACCGCCCGGAACACCACAGCGTAATGGTGTATCCGAACGTCATAATCGAACCTTATTAGATATGGTGCATTCTATGATGTCTCTTGCTGATTTGCCACTATCGTTTTGGGGTTATGCATTAAAGACAGTTGCATTCACTTTAAATAGGGCACCATCAAAATCTGTTGTGACGACGCCATATGAACTGTGGTTTGGCAAGAAGCCAAAGTTGTCGTTTCTTAAAGTTTGGGGATGTGATGCTTATGTCAAAAAGCTTCAGCCTGAAAAGCTGGAACCCAAAGCGGAGAAATGCGTCTTCATAGGATACCCAAAAGATATAGTCGGGTATACCTTCTATCTCAGATCCGAAGGCAAAGTGTTTGTCGCTAAGAATGGAACATTTCTTGAGAAAGAGTTTCTCTCGAAAGAATTGAGTGGGAGGAAAATAGAGCTTGATGAGGTTATTGAACCTTTACTTCAACCAGAAAGTAGTGCAGCACAGAAAGATGTTTCTGTGGAACCTACGACGGTAGAAGAGGAAGTTAATGATGACGATCATGAAGCTTCGGATCAAGCTGCTATTGAACCTCGTAGGTCGACAAGGCCGCGTACTACCCCTGAGTGGTATGGCAACCCTGTCTTGGAGGTTATGTTGTTGGATAACAATGAACCTACGAGCTATGGAGGAGCAGTGATGGGCACGAATTCTGAGAAATGGTTAGAGGCCATGAAATCCGAGATGGGATCCATGTATGAAAACAAAGTATGGACTTTGGAAGTATTACCTGAAGGGCGAAAGGCCATTTAGAACAAATGGATCTTTAAGAAGAAGACAGACGCGGACGGTAATGTCACCGTCTATAAAGCTCGACTTGTGGCAAAGGGTTTTTCACAAGTTCAAGGAGTTGACTATGATGAGACTTTCTCACCTATAGCGATGCTTAAGTCTGTCAGAATCATGTTAGCAATAGCTGCTTATTTTGACTATGAAATTTGGTAGATGGATGTCAAAACAGCGTTCCTCAACGGTTTCCTTGAGGAAGAGTTGTATATGATGCAACCCGAAGGTTTTGTCGATCCAGAGAATGCTGACAAAGTTTGCAAACTCCAGCGATCCATTTATGGACTGGTGCAAGCATCTCGGAGTTGGAATAAGCGCTTTGATGAGGTGATCAAAGGGTTTGAGTTTATACAAGTTTATGGAGAAGTTTGTATGTACAAGAAAGTGAGTGGGAGCTCTATAGTGTTTCTAGTATTATATGTGGATGACATATTGCTGATTGGAAACAATATAGAAATGCTGGAAAGCGTGAAGGAATATTTGAACAAGAGTTTTTCAATGAAGGACCTAGGAGAAGCTGCTTTCATATTAGGCATTAAGATCAATAGAGATAGATCGAGACGCTTAATAGCACTTTCACAAAGCACATACCTTGATAACATTTTGAAGAAGGTCAAAATGGAACAGTCCAAGAAGGGGTTCTTGCCTGTGTTACAAGGTGTGAAGTTGAGTAAGACTCAATGCCCAATAACTGCAGAAGATAGAGAAAAGATGAGTGTCATTTCCTATGCATCAGCCATAGGCTCTATCATGTATGCAATGATGTGCACAAGACCCGATGTCAGCCTTGCCATAAGTATGGCCGGAAGGTTTCAAAGTGATCCTGGAATGGAGCACTGGCAAGCGGTCAAGAATATCCTTAAGTACCTGAAAAGGACTAAGGAAATGTTTCTCGTTTATGGAGGTGATGAAGAGCTCGTCGTAAAGGGTTACGTCGATGCAAGCTTTGACACTGATCCAGACGACTCTAAGTCGCAAACCGGATACGTATTTATTCTTAACGGGGGAGCGGTAAGCTGGTGCAGTTCCAAGCAAGGCGTGGTAGCTGATTCTATGTGCGAAGCGGAATACATCGCAGCCTCGGAGGCGGCGAAGGAAGGTGTCTGGATGAAGCAGTTCATGACAGATCTTGGAGTAGTGCCCAGTGCACTGAATCCAATGAACCTGTTCTGTGACAACACTGGTGCCATTGCTCTGGCCAAGGAACCAAGGTTTCACAAAAGGACCAGACACATAAAGCGACGCTTCAACTCCATCCGCGATTACATCATGGAGAAAGACATAAATATTTGCAAAGTGCACACGGATCTGAATGTTGCAGACCTGTTGACTAAACCTCTTCCAAGGGCTAAATATGATAAACACCAGAACTACATGGGTGTTCGATTCATTACAATGTAAATCACATAGTGATGTGAACTAGATTATTGACTCTAGTGCAAGTGGGAGATTGTTGGAAATATGCCCTAGAGGCAATAAATAAAGTGTTTATTATTGTATTTCCTCGTTCATGATAATCGTTTATTATCCATGCTATAATTGTATTAATTGGAAACATGGATACATGTGTGGATACATAGACAAACACAATGTCCCTAGTATACCTCTAGTGAACTAGCTCGTTGATCGAAAGATGGTTAAGGTTTCCTAGCCATGGACATGAGATGTCATTTGATAACGGGATCACATCATTAGGAGAATGATGTGATGGACAAGACCCAAACTACAAACGTAGCTTATGATCGTGTCAGTTTATTGCTACTGTTTTCTGCATGTCAAGTATATGTACGTATGACCATGAGATCATGCAACTCACAGATATCGGAGGAGTACCTTGTGTGTATCAAATGTTGCAACGTAACTGGGTGACTATAAAAGTGCTCTACAGGTGTCTCCGAGGGTGTCTGTTGAGTTGGCATGGATCAAGACTAGGATTTGTTACTCCGTGTGACGGAGAGGTATCTCAGGGCCCACTCGGTAATACAACATCACAATAAGCCTTGCAAGCAATGTGACTAGGTGTTAGTTACGGGATCTTGTATTAAGGAACGAGTAAAGAGACTTGCCAGTAACGAGGTTGAACTAGGTATGGAGATACCGACGATCGAATCTCGGGCAAATAACATACCGTAGAACAAAGGGAACATCATACGAGATTAACTGAATCCTTGACATAGAGGTTCGACCAATAAAGATCTTCGTAGAACATGTAGGAACCAATGTGGACATCCAGGTCCCGCCATTGGTTATTGACCGTAGAGGTTTGTCGGTCATGTCTATATAGTTCTCGAACCCGCAGGGTCTGCACACTTAAGGTTTGGTGACGTTTCGGTAGTATAGAGTTATGTATGGTGGTGACCGAAGTTTGTTCGGAGTCCCGGATGAGATCCCGGACGTCACGAGGAGCTCCGGAATGGTCTGGAGGTAAAGATTCATATATAGGAAGTCCCGTTTTGGTCGCTGGAAAAGTTTCGGGCTCATCGGTAGTGTACCGGGAGTGCCGGTAGTGTACCGGGAGGCCTCCGGGAGGGGTATTTCGACCCAAGAGGCTTCATGGTCTGTGGGAGAGTGAATATGAGCCCTTAGTGGGCTGGTGGAAAGTCCCACACAAGGCCCATGTGGCTTGAGGAAAAAACTCAATAGGAAAAGGTGGAAAAAAGGCAAAAAGGAGCAATCCTAGTCCTACTAGGATTGGAGGAGGAGAGTCCTCCTCCACCTCCGACTTCGACCGAAGCCTCCAAGTATTGGAGGCCAAGGCTGCCTCTCCTCCTCCTTCCCTCCTATATATATTGGTGGATTTCTAGGGTTTTGCACTAGAATTTCAGCCACGTGCTACCCGTTCCTCCAGTGCATAGTTTCTCCTCTAGATCGGTTTTCTGTAGTGCTTAGGCGAAGCCCAGCCGGAATTGCTCCACCACCATCGCCAGAGGGCCATGAGGCTGCCGGAGAACTCTTCTTCCTCTCCACTCCTTCTTGCTGGATCAAGACGGTGGAGATCGTCATCAAGCTGTATGTGTGCTGAACGCGAAGGTGCTGTCCGTTCGGTGCTAGATCGGAAGGATCGTGATCAAGTTCGTGAGACGGATCGTGATCAAGTTCATGGGACGGATCGTGATCGGATCGAGGGATGGATCGTGGGACGCACGGCGATTTGGATCGCGAAGACGTTTCGACTACACCAACCGCGTTTCTTAACGCTTCCCGCTTAGCGATCTACAAGGGTATGTAGATCCACTCTCCCTCTCTTAGGTGCTCATCACCATGCATAGATCTGCGTGTGCGTAGGAAATTTTTTGTTTCCCATGCAACGTTACCCAACAGTTGTCCCGAGGGACGTGGTGGAATTCCAACCCCTCGAATCGAGCAGATATCTTGAGAACAGCGTTTCTATATGCCGCCATCGTCGGACTTTTGGCGTCGAACTCGCCGTTAATTTGGGATATGGCTAAGTTTGAGTATCTCCGTACCTCTACCCGTCATATGCCCATTGATACCGCCATCAGAAGACCGTGAAGAAGGTCTTCGTATTCGACTGCATTGTGGGAATCAACATACATGATTTGCAACACGTACCGCGCGTTGTCGCCTGTGGGTGAAGTGAGGATAACTCCAGCCCCCAGTCCGGCCAAGGTTTTGGATCCATCAAAGTACATTGTCCAGTGGGAGTACGCATTGTATTCCTTGGGGAGCTCGGCTTCTGTCCATTCAGCCAGGAAGTCCGCCAGTACTTGGGATTTGATGGCACGACGTGGTTTGTAGGCTATTTCAAAGGGAAGGAGCTCAATGACCCATTTGGATATGCGGCTGGTGGCGTCCCTGTTGTTGATTATATCATTCAAGGGGACCTTAGATGCCACCGTTACCGCACACTCCTGGAAGTAGTGTCTGAGTTTCCTCGATGCCATGAATACAATGTAGACTATTTTCTGGTAATGTGGGTATCGTGACTTGCACTGCGTTAGCACTTCAGACACACAATATACCGGTTTTTGAATCCGGAATTTATGTCCCACCTCATCTCGTTCAACGACGAGCACCACACTGACGACTTTGTTGGTGGCCGATATGTATAACAACATGGGCTCACCGGCGTCTGGTGCCGTGAGTATGGGATTGGTTCCCAGTAGTGTTTTGATCTCTTCTAACGCAGCCGCTGCCTCATCGGTCCATTCGAAGTTGTTCGTACGCTTCAGCAGCTTATAGAGCGGCAGAGCCTTTTCTCCAGGGCGGGAGATAAAGCGGCTTAACGCCGCTACGCACTCAGCTAGCCTCTGGACATACTTCAGCTCTATGGGAATTGCAAGTTCTGATAGTGCACGGATTTTAGCTGGATTTGCCTCCATTCCTCTATGGGAGACGATGAATCCAAGCAGCTTACCGGAGGGGACTCCGAATACACATTTTTCTGGATTGAGTCATATATCATATTCGCGTAGACTAGTGAAAGTTTGTTGTAGGTCGTCAATCAATTGGCCGATGTGTTTTGTTTTGATTACCACATCATCCACATATGCCTCGACAGTCTTACCGATCTGAGTCGCACGACAGGTTTGGATCATGCGCTGGTATGTGGCCCCGACATTTTTTAGCCCGAAAGGCATCGTGTTGAAGCAGAATAGCCCGTAGGGGGTGATGAATGTGGTAGCCTCCTGATCATATTCCTTCATTTTAATTTGATGGTATCCGGAGTAAGCGTTGAGGAAACACAGCGAATCATGTCCGGCTGTGGCGTCAATGATCTGGTCTATGCATGGTAAGGAGAAAGGGTCCTTGGGGCAGGCTTTGTTGAGGTCTTTGAAGTCGACACAGAGCCGCAAGGACTTGTCTTTCTTTTCACCATTACCAGGTTTGCCAACCACTCGGGGTGTTTAATGTCCCGAATAAATCCGGCCTCGAGAAGTTTGGCTAATTCTTCACCCATGGCCTACCGCTTAGGCTCGGAGAAACGGCGCCGAGTTTGTTTCACGGGCTTGAAGGCTGGGATGATGTTTAAGCTGTGTTCGGCGAGCCGACACGGGATTCCAGGCATATCAGAAGGATGCTAGGCAAAAATGTCCCAATTTTCGCGGTGGAAATTCTGTAGTGCTTCATCCACGAGGGGATCGAGCTGGGCTCCGATGGACGCTGTCTAATTTGGGTCCGTCGGATGTACCTGAAATTTAATGATTTCCTCTCCAGGTTTGAAGGACGTGGACTTGGGCCTTTTGAAGGATGTGTACGTGGAATTGGGCCTTTTGCCAAAGACACGGGCTTTGGTGCGATACTTGGATGGTTGCCTTGGGCCGTGGGTGGGAAAAATTCAATCCCCCGACGCTACGAGTGTTCGGGACTGTGATTCCTGGATCGTGCGAAGTGTTCCTGACCGGCGGCGGTCTGGCTTTAGAATGATTTCCCGCCTCTGGTTCACCGATAGAGTCTTGGTGATCGAGGACTGAAGTATAAACAGTTTTAGATTCTGGCTGTCGGGTAGGATCCGTAGCCGGACACTCGATAGTAGCGACGAGGTGGGTGACCGGAGGAACATGAATCTCCCTGTCATCGGGTCTAATCCCGAGTCAATCATAGATCGGAACTTGGTCATCCGATATGCGCTTAGCCTCGATTCAATCAAACAACTCATTCAAGAACGAGGTGATAGCAGGATGTGTGTCGCTGATACGACTAGATTCATCGAGAGGCGTGACGATTCTAGAGCTATGTCGAGGCGGATCTGTGTTCCGTCCAACCAGGGGTCCTGATGTCTTCGGCGTCAAAGCGTTCGAACTTACAACTTTTCTTTCGAAGGTTAAGGGTTCCATTAGAACCAGAATTCCCCGTGAATTAGCCATGAACTCTAGGGTTCCAAACTTGATACACTGATTGGGGGAAAGCTTCCAGTCCGGCCATGATGGCTGATCGGGCTAGCATGCGACAAGATGTCTTTGCCGGTGAGAACCTGATCGGGGGCGAGAGTCCCCCCAATGCAGACCTCACTACTCGTGACGAGGTGAGCCATCGATTCCCTCGACGCTCACAGAGGAACTCTCAATGAAAGCACCAATCTCGGTGTCAAAATCAGCGGATTTCGGGTAGGGGGTCCCGAACTATGAGACTATAATCGATAGTAACAGGAGACGAAGGGGACACAGGTTTACCCAGGTTCAGGCCCTCCTATGGAGGTAATACCCTACGTCCTGCTTGATTGTATTGATGGTATGGGGGGTTACAGAGTTGATCTACCTCGAGATCGAATAGCTAACCCTAGATGAGTTGTGCCGTGTGTATACCCTAAATCCCTTCGGCTTATATAGATGTCGAGGATGCCTAGGGTTTACACATGGTCAGTTACATGCTGAAGAGATAAACATGCCTAACTATGACTAATAACTTGGAGAGTACGTCATGGCTCCTTGAAGCTTCCATCTGGCGCCGGTGATCTTCTAATCGTCCGATGCTCACCTTGCGACCCATATAATCCGGCCCATAAACAATAGGTCGGCCATCCGAGGAACCCCTAATTCCGGACTTCCTCGGCAGCCACGGGGACGGCGTCGGGTGGTGGCGGGGACCGCGTGCCGCGACACTATAGCCCGAAGGAGTGGTGTAGCGGTGGCTCGTGGGACGGGGCAACCACGAGTAGAACCACAGGGCGGCGGTGCTGCGGCCCGACGGGGCGATGCAATGGCAGCCCGTTGCTTGATCAGTGGAGGGGTGCACTGTAGTCGAAGACAACCTTCACAGGGCCTGCCGAGGCGCATGCAACCGACTGATCAGGCCAGTCGCATGGCGCGGATGGAGTTGATCGCGACGAGCGGGTGATCAATCCGATCGCCCGCGAGTTCGGCGGTGCTGCTCGATGATGATGACTGCGTTGTGGACGATGAAGAGGAGTGTCGAGCAGACCAAGGCAACGGCGATCGGCAAGGAGCGGCATGCCGAAGGAGGCCGGCGAAGGACCGATGAGGCTGAGGTAGCCGGCAGGCCCGGCAAGGCCGGCGTAGCCGGCGAGCCCGGCAACCAGCGACCCGAGGCAGCCGGCAACCCAGTGTTGCCAGTGAGGAGGCCGGCAAGCCTGAGGCAGCTGGCAGGCCCGGCAAGCCCGGCGTAGCCAGCAAGGCAGCCAGTCTACCGGCAAAGGCAGTCCCAGTGCAACCGGTGAGGAGGCCGGCAAACCTGGCGTAGCTGGCGAGCCGGCAATCGGCGACCCGAGGCAGGCAACGAGTGACGACGAAGACGGAGGGTGGATGATGCAGGCGTCCTGTTCGGGGCTGGGCGGCGACGGACGGCGTAGAGTGACGGGCGGACAGATGCACGAACGACGCTCGTGATGGGCTGTTGCAGCGCGCGACACCGCCAGATCGAAGTAGAAGCCGGCTGGTCATGCCGGTGTCGGGGTAGAGGCACGGGGTTGACGGCAGTGGCGGGCGACGCAAACCGATCTTAGATCGGAAAACCAAAAAGAAAACGCCTGATCAATGCGACCGGCGGAAGAGAGAAAAAACTCGGATCAAGAGATCGGGAAAAAGACTCTCTAGGGCAGCTGGTCAACACGACCGGCGGTCAAACCCTAGGTACGGGCGGCGCGGCCCCCGGCGACGGTCATGGAGGCCGACCACCCTGGGGGCGACGCGCGATGCGAAAGTGGTGGGTGGTTGCTAGGTCTAGGAACTTGCGTCTGATACCATGTTAGAAGGGAGAGAGAGATCGTTGCGGAATATGATGGTTGTATTATTGAGTCTCATGGGCGAGTATATATTGGGTGGAAGACTTGGAGGGCAAGAAGTCTCTCCTAGAGATAAGGTAGGAGACGGATTACAAATCCTACGCTACCAAATACATGGAGTCCAAATATATCTCTAACAATAACATGTACGTAATTGCAATATTTTTTTTTGCTACGAATTTGGGGAGCTTTATTGCATAGTTAACATATGAGTACAATCTGCCCTCAGGCTACTAAGAAGAAAGGATGGACAGCCCTCCAGCCAACAGTCTGAAACCAACAAGGAACAGGCCTGTTTAGCACATAGGTCTGCCATAACATTAGCATCCCTTGGGACATATCTAACAGAAAAGGAGATAAAACTTGAAGACTTCTCCCCTATATCATCTAGAATAGGCGCAACAATTGACCTCGAATTGTCACGCGACGACCAGAGGTTGACAACCTCTAAACAATCCACTTCCATCACCACATGTGAGAAACCACGCAGCTGAGCGAAGATGACTCCTTCCCGGAGAGCTAAGGCTTCAGCAGTGAGGGGATCTGTCACCCCCGGAAGGGTTTACTCCAGGCTCCCATGAACGAAAGGTGAGATCGAGCTATCCCGCCTCCTCCTGCACACCGAGCTTCGCTATTGATGGCACCATCCGTGTTGATCTTGATACACCATGTGGAGGCTTCGGAACATCAAGCATAATAAGATCATCACGAATTGATTTTACCGCCTGCACTGGATCATATGACACTTTGTCATGAGTCCATCGGTTTCGATCAGACCATATTGCATGCATAACAGTAATGATTTTGCATCTGTCATGATCTTCGATGATGTCGTCCATCAGCACATCCCTCGCCCAAGTGGCAGGGTGTAGCCTTGGTAGTTTGAGACCCAAGAAGTCTCGGGCTGCTGCCCAAAACAGTCGGGCATGTGAGCAGTTTATCAGTGCATGTCGCAAGTCCTCCACTGCCGCCTTGCACAGATCACACACTGCCGTCGTCCTAATATGACGATGCTGAAGGGTAGCGTAGTCTGGCAGAATTCCACGTAAAACCCGCCATCAAAACACACGGACTCTGGGGATGACCTTCAGTTTCCATAAGGCCGTCCACATGGATCTATCTGAAGTTGAAGTCTCCGCTATCGTTCCTTCCTCTAGAGCTGATTGCTCTTTCCGAGTCACTAGAGCACGATAGGCCGTTTTTACAGAATAGACACCGGACCTCTCCAAATCCCAAGCAAGATAATCCTCGCCACCAGACGATCTCAACGGTATGTTCAAAATAGCATCCGCATCTGGTGCAAGAAAGTTCCTTCGAACTAGCTCCACGTCCCAAGTACCATTGTCATGATCAATCAACTCCGAGACACGATGTATAGGATAGTTCCCAATGCGCCCCATGGGCTTGAGAGTGGCCGTGTTTGGTATCCAACGATCCGTCCAGATAGAGATGGATTCGCCATCCCCCACTCTCTTGATCAAACCTTGCTCCAATGCAACTCGTCCTGAAATGATTGCCTTCCACGTAGCAGACGCCGAACGAGGTGCTGTAGCATCCATGAAACCACAGTTAGGAAAGTACTTGCCTTTCAAAACTCTGGAACACAAGGAGTTAGGGTGTGTCAGCAGCCTCAACCCGTGCTTGCCAAGTAGGGCTAGGTTAAACATCTCAAAATCACGAAACCCCATGCCTCCTTCAGTTTTCGGTACAGAGAGATTCTTCCAAGACATCCAGTGTAAAGATCTCCTGTCAATGTCGCTACTCCACCAATACTTGGCCATAGAAGAGGTGAGCTGCGAACAGACCCCCTTGGTCAGTTGGAAACAAGTCATGCTGAAAGTAGGAATGGCCTGAACCACTGATTTGAGCAAAACTTCCCTACCAGCACATGCCAAGTTCTTCTCTGACCAACCTTGCATTTTACTCCGGCTCCTCTCTCCAATATGAGAAAAACTTCCGCTTGTGATCCTCCCGACCGCAGTTGGTAAACCCAAGTAGCGCTCGGTAAATGCTTCTACAAAAATACCTAGTGTCTGTTTGATCTCTGTCCTTAGCGGCTGTAACGCGTTATGACTGAAATAAACAGCACTCTTCTCCCGGTTTACTGCCTGTCTAGAGCAAGCAGCGTAGATCCTGAGAATATCATTCAATCTATTTGCACTTTCCACCTTTGCATTCATAAAGATCAAGCGGTCGTCCGCAAAGAGCAAATGATTAACCCACGGCGAGTGTACACTCACCCTAATGCTTCTGTCAATATATGCACCGCCATAATAATTCACTAAGGATGTGAGGCCCTCTACACATATAAGAAAGAGAAAAGGAGATGCTGGATCACCTTGTCGCAACCCTCTGGAAGGTGTAAAAAACGGCAAGAGTGAACCATTGACCTTAACTGTAAATCTGACTGAGGTGACACACTTCATGATGAGACGCACGAACTTATCACAGAACCCCAACCTGACTAACATTGCCTCCAAGTAGTGCCATTCAACACGATCATAAGCTTTCAACATGTCGAGTTTGACAGCACAAGAGGCTTGTTTGCATTGCCTCTTTTTCTTCATTGCATGTACACTTTCATAAGCTATCAGGACGTTATCAGTGATCAACCGCCCCGGAACAAAAGCACTTTGCTCCTCCCCAATTATCTCATCCATCAGCCTGCGTAACCTGTTGGTGATAGCCTTCGCTGCAATTTTGTATAGGATCGGGCAAAGAGAAATTGGTTGAAATTGAGATATCTTGTGAGGGTTCCGTACCTTGGGAATGAGAGTGATGGCTGTGTCGTTGAGGCCCAAAGGCAGCTCCCCCCCATTCAGAAAATCGAGGACGGCCGCTGTAACATCACCGCGAAGAACGTCCCAATGACGCTGGAAGAAACCAGCGGTAAAACCGTCCACACCTGGCGCTTTCGACGGCGCCATCTGGAAAAGAGCAATGCGCACTTCCTCCGCCGTGAATTCCTTCTCAAGTAATCCGTTCATGGCGGCGTTAACACGAGGCGGAACAAATTGCAACAGCTCTGACATGTCATTGTATCCCTGGGACTGATAGAGGTTGTGATAGAAACCCATAATCTCGGACTCCACCTCATCAGGTTCATCACAGATCGAGCCATCAGCTCTCTCCAAAGAGACAATTCGATTGCTTCTACTACGCTGCGCTGCCTGGGCTTGATAGTATTTTGTATTCCGGTCCCCTCTGCGCAGCCAGTTTACCCTTGATCTTTGTTTCATCCACACCTCTTCTTGTCTCAAAGTTTCTTGAAGTTGAGCAGCCACCTTCAGCTCTTCAGCGTTCGGTCCCCTCCCAATGGAGGCTGCTCGGAGCCGCTCCAGCTGCTTCTGGAGTTTCTTCACCTTTTTGGCGATATTGCCAAACTCGCGATCACCCCATGATCCGAGTCCACTTTGGACAGCTGTAAGTGCATGCACCACACCCTCCAAACCTTCACGGCAAGCTTCGGATTGCCAGATTTCATTCACGAGAGAATCATAATCACTATGAGTCTGCCATACATTCTCATAATGAAACGGTTGCGGACCGCGCCGCTCCCCTCTCGCCTGTACATTCCTCAACTCAGCTAGAACATAACAATGGTTAGATGCTGTTGAGCTAATATGTTTGACACTTGAATACGCGAACACGGACAGAAAAATTGCATTAGCAAGAGCACGATCAAGTCTAGCTTTTACATTAGAATTCCCCTGCTGCTTATTATCCCATGTAAAGGGAACACCTCTCCATCCAAGATCTTGGAAGGAGCAAGAATCAAAGACTTCCCGAAACGCACGCATTTGCCACTCTGGCCTTGCGTGAACACTGAAATGCTCGTTGGCGTACATGGTCTCGTTGAAGTCGCCCATGCATAGCCACCCTTGGTGCTGGACGCCATACAAAGTACGTAAAAACTCCCAGCTATGATGCCTATTTTCAGCTCGGGGTTCTCCGTAAAAACCTGTGAAACGCCAAGGTTCTGTCTGATCATTCCCCTTGACGTACACATCAATATGAGCCTGACTGTAATTCTTGAGTTCAACTTGTACACTATCATTCCAGTACAGACCAATACCACCACTAAGGCCATTGCTATCAACAGCAAAACAGCCAGTAAACCCAAGCAAATTCTTTAAACTTTCAACACGTTTCCCTTGAATCTTTGTTTCCATAACAAACAGAAGGGAGGGACCTTCCTGCTTCACAATTTTGCGAAGCTCTCGAACTGTCTCAGGGTTCCCAAGCCCTCGACAGTTCCAGCTCAAACAATTCATTGGGACGGGCAGGGCTGTCTCGCAGCCTCTGCCGAATTTTCAGGCGTTGGTTTCTTCTTCTTCGGTAGCCTATCAAACTCCCCCTCAGTCCCAAGATCTTCACCATCCTCCTGCTCCTTGGAACACCCCGGTTCAGAGCTTTGCAGCCCCTCACCGGCTGCTGTCAGCAGTAGACGGGGTGCAGTTTTGACACGGCGGTAAGCCTGCTTTGGCGCCTCCTTTCTCTTGTTCTGGTGCGTGCCCTTCTTCCTGGGAGAGTTCACCTCAGTACCACCTGCCGGTACGTTGCTGGAGTTCTTCGACTCCCTATGACTGCCCAGGTCAGCATGGTGTTCCTTCCCCACCGAGTCACCGGCTGCTCATCAGTAGCCCTCAACTTCGGACCAAACGGGAGATCGCCGTTCGCATCACGTTGGCCAGGAGTAGGGCAGAACGGGTCAGAATGTCCCATTCGGCCGCAAGAGAAGCAAAAGTGAGGGACGTTCTCGTACTGAATATCATATGCATCTTGCTTCTTTCTTTTCGCCGAATCAATTACAATCCACCTTCTGAGTGGCTTGTTCACATCAATGGCCACCCTTGCTCGCAGAAAACCACCCATGTGGTCGAACTGCGCCGAGGACGCCTGTGGATCAATCTGCTTAGCTATCATACTTCGCCATGAGTCATTCCGGAGGTTGTAGGGCAGGTTCAAAACCCTAGCCCATAGATGGAGCCTGTCAAAACGAACCTCGTCCGGCCTCATGCAATCTTTGAACTCAGCCAGGATCACTGCATTCTTGCTGATATGCCATGGGGATCCACCCCAAATACGGTCACGATCTCTCTGAGACTCAAAATCAGCCACAAACATGTTCTCCCCCATAGATCTGAATTGAAGTCCCCGGGGATTCCCCCATGCCGGACGGAGGGCATTAGCAATGGTTTGGATATGCAGCAGATTGCGGTGTAGAACCTTCCCTGCTAAGAGCCACTTCTCCGGCGCGCCCTCTCGCGGTCATCAATGAGGGCATTAGCAATGGTTTGGATATGCAGCAGATTGCGGTGTAGAACCTTCCCTGCTAAGAGCCACTTCTTCGGCGCGCCCTCCTCGCGGTCATCAATGACCAGCGGAGTAGCTTCTTCCTCGGTGATGCCCAACTTTCCTAGAGCCTCTTCCAGCCGAGCCCTAGCTGTGCGTGGCGATTCTGCTCCACCTGCAGCCTTGCCCTGATCAGATGCGACCATCTTCACGGGATCTCAATGCGCTCCGCCGGTCAGAGTCGACGAGCGCCTCCGTTTCCCCCGAACCCTAGTCGCCGCCGCCAGGGAGGGTTTTAGGGTTTCTGTAATTGCAATATTGGATTTGCCCACGAAACATGGTGTACATTATTTTTTCACCTACTTGTCCATCCATATAGAAACACCCACGCACCTATATAATATCTTCGCTTGTTAGTTGTAGAGTTTCCTGGTCTACGCTCCACATTTGTGTCCTAGCATCAATATAATAGGTTCGCTTGGAAATAAATAAAAAGCTCGATAACTAGTTACAAGGGCGTGCCAATACTACATACATTCAATGCTTAATATTGGTTTATTGTCTTTAACATGATAAAGAGCTTTGAGAATGGAAGGCATCAGGAGAAATGCTACAAGGGAGGATGAGACAATCAGCCGAAGAAATGACGACTCATCTAGACTGAACTTATGAAGTAGGAGCATCAACGGATGCCAGCCTTGGCTTCCCGGCAGTGCTCCTTGGACCTATGACCATGTTTCGTTCAGCTGCCATTATCTGACCATAGTGTCGCAATTATCTCTCTTCCCATTTGTGGCTCTGTCTGGTTTTTAGAAATTCATAAGCCTGCTGACCATGACACCCTTTTTTTCTTCTGGATTCTGTTTTTTGGGATATGCTGAAAAAACTGGTTGTTGGCAAATCTAGGATTTTTTTTGTTCGGAATATTTTGCATCATTATCTAAAATGTTTGACCTGACTGTGACATAAACGACTATTGGGTTCCACTGGTCGGCTCAGTAATCCACCTCTCTCTAAATATACATTATCCCAGTATACGAGCTAGTGTGGTGGAATGCCGCGTTGTCCACAAATGTTAGTGTGGTGGATCTGAAGCAACTTGTATTCTTATCTGATTGCAATCATGTATCCACTCAAGCCTGCACTGGCAGTATGTTTCAGTACTAGTAACCGGTTCTCCTGCAGATTGGTGCTTCAACAGGGCAAGATTCCATCCTGAACCTGGTCGCATCGGTTGTGATCGTGTTGACGATGATTAGTTGATATAACTGTGGATGTATATTCCTTTCGTTCGGAAATACTTGTCCTAAGAATGAATGTATCTAGATGCATTTTAGTTTTAGATATATTCATTTTTATCAATTTGTGTGACAAATAATTTCGGACGGAAGGAGTATATCTCATTTCCAGCCAAAAAAAAATCCGTGGGCAGCAAGAGATACATAGCTGATCTATGTGTGTCGACTGTCAAGTTAGTAGCATCAGAGTGGTTATAACAAATGAACAGCATGAATGCAGCCCCTCTAACTGCGATGACACCTCAAGTGCACAACATGAGTATATAGCATTAATTCTCGAGTGATTAGATACTTCTCGAAACAGGCTTTCGTCCCGCTTTGTATTACAAAGCAACCACTTTCGGTACAACCAACGATAGGTGCTGGGACGGAAACAGCACAGGCACGCCCAAAAGAAACAACAAAGACAGAGTGAAAGAAACAAATGCCGACACGGCGGATCAACGAAGACGGAGAAGCCTCGCGACCGCTGCGCACACCAAAGAACACCCACCAAGCTCCTAGACTCCGAGACGCCGGTACCGATCAACACCTCCAAAAAGGGACGCAACGATGACGACACTGCTGCTAAGGGATTCTCCCGGTACGCAACAAGGGGAAGGGAAGGGTAGCCCCGACGCCCTTTAGGAAGGTCAGGCGGCACCCGCAGGCGCCACCGCGATGGTGTCGACTAGGCCGACTGGGATTTCTCCCGATCCCAACCTCCACCTTAGGCGCATCGGAGCCCGCCACCAAACCTGCCACCACCCCGCGCCAACATGGACTTGAAACTTCCATGCCGGCTCACCACAACAACACAAGGAGGGGTCTGCACGACGAGGAAGAGGAGCCGGGGCTAGAGGCAGCATCACCAACAACACACGGGAGGGCACAGCCTCCACCATCAAGGACGGTAACCGACCGGACGCGATAGCAGGAACCAGGCCCGTGGCCACAGGCCCGGCCGGGGCTTCAGATGCCCATAAAGCTCCCGTCGTCGCGCTGCAGAAAGCACGCCGTCTGCGACGCCGCCTCCCGTCCAAGCCGCTCCTCCACACCTCCACACAGAGAGCATCATGGCCGCGGCAACACGACCAGTCCAACCCACCGCCAAGTGGAAGCACCACCACCACGCTCACCGCCGGCCACCTCCAGCAAGGCGCCGAACGGCCATTGGCCTAGCTGCACCCCTGTCGCACGCCCGCGACGGAGGGGACCAAGCGCAACTGTCGAGAGCCCGAAGCCGGACCCCAGCCACCACCCATGCCTTCATCGCCAACCGCCGACCTCACAACGTGCAACCATGGTGGGAGAAACGGGAGGTGTCTCCTTCCGCTCCTAGCCCAGCATCAGCCACCTGGCCTGGGTGAACGCCCCCACAGTAGGGGGCATCCACGCTTGCGTCCCCCGACAATCATCGTCGACTGTGGGGAGCACGGCCTAGTAGCTGTCGACGGCCACCACCGAGCAAGCCCCGACATGGTCCACAACCAGCTCGAGACAAACTCACATGCCGCCACACCCATAGCCAGCGTCGTCGATCCGTCCGCAACATAGCAGCAACACGGGCGCCCACTTGGACCGACGCCACGAAGGAGCAACAAGAAGGGGCACTAACGCGGCGGCATGCACCACCGTGGACTAGGTCGGCCCTCTGCCTGTGCACCGCCGACCGCCATCCTCCACCATTGACCAAATCCGCACTGCCACCTGCAGCCACGGATCGGCCGCTGCCAACCGAGGCAGCAACCCCGCCCCACCGCCGACCGTGAAGCCCCGAGTAGCACCACCGCGACGGGCGCGTGCTGCCTCACCGGATCCACACTGGCCACACGCACCCGTCGCCCCTGAGCACCTGGCCCTGCGCCCTCCGCCACGTCCCGCACCAGAGCTGGCCGGGAAGAGGCCAATCCGCCACCACCGAGGCCCTAGCATCCCACCACGCGCCAACTACAGCCGCCGTCGTTACCGGCCCCCCCCCCCCGCCGCCACGCCCTACCCAATGCCGCGCCACCACCCGAGGAGGCCACCCCGTGCCAGCCCCCCGCGTGAGGGATGAAGAAGGCCCGCCGCCGCCGCCGCTGTCCGGGCTTTGCCCGGCGGCGCACTCCGGCGGCGGCGGCGGGGGAGGGGACCGAGGAGGGTGGGGCTGGCGGTGCTCGATCTAGGGTTCGCCCCCCGCTCGCGGGAGCGGGACGAACGAACCGGTCTCCTCCCAAAATCTCGATAACTGCCGGTACACCGTGTCGAGTGATTAGATACTTGATCAGTTGCATTGTCTGATGAAACACCAACAGTTGACACTTTTTTGCGGCGTGCCAACAGTTGACACTCGAGGAAACATACCAACTAATGCAAAGCGGCTACATCTAGTGACAGACTTGGTGTCATGGAGACAGTTCAGTTCAGTTCACTTAACTTTGACAGTGGCGAGTTCGGGCAGCAGGGAATGGCCTCCGAGGTGGGCCATGCTACGATAAACTCCACGCAGGCCAGTGGCGGGCTAAAAGCACAATATCCTCAATCTGACGTCCCGGAAGCAAACCATAGGATCCTTTTTATAGCTTTGAATATGTTTTCACATTTTTTTCTCAATATAAAATTTGAACTTCAATATGTAGAATGTAATTTTTGGCTAGATGATTGTCAACGCATACATTGATCCTATGGGGTGCTTGCATTGAAACAAACCCCTCTCACTCTTAAAGGCCTCACAATGTTTCAAGTAGACCGCGATAATCAAGGTTGATTCATTCCCTTGGGCCTCAAGAAGCTGTAACAGCATGTCTATGGCTGCCCACTACGAACTTAGCTAGTAACATAACCCACCCCAAGGCAAGTTTTTTTATGTGAAAAATAATTAATATGTTACAGTAAAAAATGCGCTCCAAGACAAAATGAGTCCAAATGAGTCCTCATTTAGCCAAATAACCTAGTAGTCATAGTGCAAGATTGCAAGTCAACGAATCATCATTTCTTCGGCTCGTTGTCTCGTTTAATTTCACGGTCCAGGGGCGGGCAAAAGTCCAATATCCTCAAGCTAAGGCCTCGGAAGCAAACCATCAAATACTTTTTGGAGATTTGAATTTTTTTACTTTTTTTGTTCCCAATTTTTTTTGAACTTAGTGTAATTCTTGGCTCTGTCTTCCGGAGGAGAGGCCCCCGCATCGCCCCCCGCTCGGGCGACTCTGGCGGCACCTAACCCTAGCCGCCGCCGGGCTCGAGACACCCTCCCTTCCCTCCACCCGCCGCCGCCGGCCTGCACCCGGTGGCTAACGGCGGTGGTGGGGTCCTTCCTGTCTCAGAGGTGGCGGGGCCCCTACGTGCGTGGAGGCATGGCCGATCTCGCGGAGTGGCGGTGATGGCTGCGCCGACGGCGGCGGTTGCCGGCCCTGCCTCGGAAGGCGGCGGATGCAGGCACGATGGGTTGCCGGGTCACGGGCGGCTGCGTGCGGCGGATATCCTGGTTCCGGCGGCGGTGTCATGTGATCTATGCTGCGCACGTCATCTGGCTCTGGATCGGCAACGGCGTCGAGGGCCTGGTGGACTGCTCGGCGGCACCTCTGGGCAGATCTGTTCTGGCTGGTGCAGCCGGCGGTGGTGGTCATCTTCTTCGTCGAAGGTGACCGGCCAGAGGCTGGGTGGTCGGATCTCGAGATCCGTCATCTAGCCCCGGTTGCGAGTTGGGGAGACATAGTTGCCGGTGAAAACCGAGCCGACGGCAGGCGATGAAGGCATCGTCGTGTAACTTCTGTCGGCCCACTCGTGCTGCTCCAGGGGAAACCCTAGGATCTGGTGTTCCAGATCGGATGATGGCGGCATTACGGTGTCGTTTCTCTCTTGGGAGCATCGTTTGTGGAGCAGCTCTGGAGGACAGAGGCAAGAGGCGGAGCGGCTTCATCTTGAACGGAGCTTCGATGGAGATGTCAAGTCATGCCTGCCCGACAAGTGCTACGCTATGTCATGCCTGGTCGGCAGGTGCTACGCACGACAGATCTTCCAGAGTCTCCGCGTCGGGATGGACGAGCGCAGGGCGGTGGAGTCGTTGGGCACCGTGGTGGCGTCGACGGGTGGCCGGACTGGCAAGGATGATGCAGATTTCTCTCTTGAAGATGGGACAGCGGTTCGATGATGATGGCGGCTTATAAAACGTGTGCATGTGATGTACGCTTTAGGTCTGCTGCACCGGTTGTACGCTCCGATATGTTATATGGATGGATCGGCGACGACATTGGTTATAGATATGAAGAGTGAGAGCACTCCACATTATCAAGTTTGTAGGTGTGAGTGGAGGCTTCGGGTGGCTCAATGTATGTTCTTGTCAGACCTTAATGGAATAATTAATAAAGATGGCTGCATGCATCAATTGATGCAGAGGCCGGGGGTTTAACCTCCTTTTCTAAAAAAAGAAGGGATTGACTTGCAACGGAACTTTACGGGCGGGGTGATGTTGAGGTATTTGGACGGAGAAGGAAAGGGAGGGGGGGGGGGGAGGAGGTGTTTTCGAAACGATCTGTAAGATCTTTGTAAATGTTCGTTGGTGTAGCATCTTTGTTCATGTTGTCGCTTCATCCAAAAGTAACATTCACGGTTTTTGTAGATATTTTCAGAACTTCTGAGCATAAAATTTCGAAACCATATTGCACTACAGATTTTCTCCTTACCAACTCTTATAAAAAACTATAAATCTGTAAACCAACTAGTAAGTCATCCCTACTTTGACATTATGGCGTTCTCTTCGTATAGAGTTTAATATTACCCATCCAAACAATATTCATAAGTTTTTTGGGACGTGGCTACATGTAGTAGACTTAACTATTGCAACAGATATTGTGATAGAAGTATGAGCATTACTTTGGGTTCTATGGAACTGCAAAAACAATATGGTTTTAAAAGACAAGCTCAAAATAATTTTTGCAGGTATCCAAAATACCACTACTTGGATCCGTACGTGGGCATTACTCACTCGTGCGGAAGCCAGTGAGCCATTGGTTCCTGGATCTACCCGATGGGAGATGCTAGCTCATGATATTTACAACCGGTTTGGATGTTGGTCTAATAATAGGCTAGGTGTTTAGTCATCTCGTTTTACATTTTACCGGTTGTGGCTTTTTACACTTATTTGATTTTTTTTCCGGCTCCAACCGGGTTTGTACTTGACCGCAGACCTTTTTGATATTTTGCTTAATAATATGGCTGCATGCATCTCCATGATAAAGAGTCTGGGTTTAATTCTTCTTTTCCAAAAGAAAAACTTTGACGTGCATTTAACATGTTCCCAAGGCCATGGCTGATATATATTCCTGGTCATTTTTATTGTACGATTTTCATAATAATTTGGGTGATTGGAATTCTGAGAAAAAAAATACATGTCAATTGTTTGGATCATATAACTGCACTATACAGAATTTCCTTCCAATATTTCTGTCATAATATTAAATCCATTGACTTACACTATAAAAAATACATGCCAATTGTTGCACTATAAAGAATTAAATCCATTGACTTACACTCCAAAACCATCATGCACTCGGCATACAAGCAAATACCTGTAGTGTATGTGTCACCTGACCACCCAAAGAAGCTCTTTGCCGCTCTAACCGTACGTCCACTTATTCAGGCCTTTAGGAAAGCCTTTTCTCATGTGTAGCTTACCGCAATTTTTTGATGGAATAACGACTTATCTTCTTGAGAAATGTTTAGCAGACATTCAGTTGTGTAACTCAGATATTTGTATATATTTTTAGAGCTCTTTTATGGTGATTGGCGAGTTACAATTCGTAATTTGTTGTAACTCCACCTCTGATTTTTTCTGACCGTCAGATCTGGAAAATCAGTTTATGATTTATTTTTTGGTCATAATGGTAGAATGGTAAAGTTGTTTCAAGCAGTTCCACACGATCTTGTACTCCACACGAGAAGTTCTGTGCTCGCCCGTCCCCACGCACATGAACGCGCCGCCGCCGCCGTCCTTTCTGCCGTTCCGATCAAGAGATCCGCGGCGGCCCTGATCTAGGCAAGCACCACCAGTCCGCGTCCTTGGTCTCGCTGCTGCAACCAGGGGTAGGCCCGACGCCAAGAACTGCAAACTGTCCGCCCCAACGCCCATTGCAGCTCCTCCCTCCGTCGAGCAGCCGGCGACGCCCAGATACCCCGGCGAGCAGTCCGTGGACAGGTACCTTTCCCTTTCCCTACCCCCACCCATTGTTGTGCAAGTCAGAAATTCAAGTGTTCCAGGCCACCTTCGAATTGCTGCGAGTGAGAAATGACCGAACGAACAAGGAAGTAAGAATGGTGTGTTTCACCTCTTTTAATCAGATGGTTGTTCAGTTGGTAAGCATTCTCAGCACTACGGCACTACTGATTCCGACGGTCGTGCACAGAACAAATAGAACAGAGTGCCCTCTGCTTGCCGCTGGATTGCTAGTTAATCCCTTAGCTACAGTTTTTGTATGATCTGTTTGCTTCAGTACAATCATCAGTGGGGAATTAATATACCCAAAGGAGCTGCTATTGATAAATAATATATTCATGGTGATAGGTTATACCAATCAATAACGGCTAAAAGTCAGAAGCACTGACATGTTAGTATCACAATACCTAGCTGAGCTGCTGAGGTTCGTTCATGTTTCAGATTACATAGCTTACAATCTTAACTCCATTTTTGTAATGATTTTGTAAAGTTCTCATCATTGTTAGGATATCCATTTCGTGTACTTACTTTAGCAGTCATAGTGCATATTAAATTACCATGTTATATGTCTTCAGAGATAAACTGTGGAATTTAAATTGGTATTGATGCTGAGCATGGCTAATATATGCGTAGATGTGCAGGCTTGAATGTTCACATCAAACGGGTGTCTGGATGTATTTTCTCATCCTGGGCTGTCAAGGCATAAATATTCAAATGGAATGACAACACATAATATTAGAACTGAAATAAGCAACTTCACAACTGAACTTCATTATTGCATTGTTCATAAAATTTAAACACTGATTGAGTTGTTAATATATATCATTATATGTGTTATGCAGGCAGTCATGGCCGATGTAAGTACTGAGTGTATGGCTGAGTACGTTGACATTGTCAGCAGGATTTTTGATAGCGGGGATGAAGGTTTTGAGTTCTATAAAGTATGCTCTTGAGAAAGGCTTTAGTGTGAGGAAAGGCTATGTTGAGTGGGATGAAACGAATTGTCGGAAATATGCCCTAGAGGCAATAATAAATTAGTTATTATCATATTTCCTTGTTCATGATAATCGTTTATTATCCATGCTATAATTGTATTGATCGGAGACTTAGATGCATGTGTGGATACATAGACAAAATCATGTCCCTAGTATGCCTCTAATAGACTAGCTCGTTGATCAAAGATGGTTAAGGTTTCTTAGCCATTGACATGAGATGTCATTTGATAATGGGATCACATCATTAGGAGAATGATGAGATGGACAAGACCCAAACTACAAACGTAGCATATGATCGTGTCAGTTTAATGCTATTGTTTTCTGCATGCCAAGTATCTGTTCCTATGACCATAAGATCATGCAACTCACTGACACCGAAGGATTGCCTTGTGTGTATCAAATGTCACAACGTAACTGGGTGACTATAAAGGTACTCTACAGGTATCTCCGAGGGTGTCTGTTGGGTTGGCATGGATCAAGACTGGGATTTGTTACTCCGTGTGACAGAGAGGTATCTCAGGGCCCACTCGGTAATACAACATCACAACAAGCCTTGCAAGCAATGTGACTAAGTGTTAGTCACGGGATCTTGTATTACGGAACGAGTAAAGAGACTTGCCGGTGACGAGGTTTAACTAGGTATGGATATACCGACAATCGAATCCCGGGCAAGTAAACATACCAAAGAACAAAGGGAACATCATATAGGATTAAATGAATCCTTGACATAGAGGTTCAACCGATAAAGATATTCGTAGAATATGTAGGAATCAATATGGGCATCCAGGTCCCGCTATTGGTTATTGACCGTAGAGGTGTCTCGTTCATGTCTACATAGTTCTCGAACCCGCAGGGTCTGCACACTTAAGGTTCGGTGACGTTTCGGTAGTATAGAGTTATGTATGGTGTTGACCGAAGGTTTTTCGGAGTCTCGGATGAGATCCCGGACGCCACGAGGAGCTCCGAAATGGTCCGGAGGTAAAGATTGATATATAGGAAGTCCCATTTTGGTCGCCAAAAAAGTTTCGGGCTAATCGGTAATGTACCAGGAGTGCCGGTAGTGTACCGGGAGACCACCGGGAGGGGTATTTCGACCCAAGAGGCTTCATGGGCTGTGGGAGAGTAAATACCCGCCTTTTGTGGGCTGGTGGAAGTCCCACATAAGGCCCATGCGGCTGGGAGAAAAAGCCCAAAGGGAAAAAGGTGGAATAAGGCCAAAAAAAGGAGAAATCCTAGTCCTACTAGGATTGGAGGAGGAGTCCTCCTCTCCTCCCCACTTCGGCCGATCCAAGGGCTGACTTTTTGGCAGCCAATCCTCCTCCTCCTCTCCTCCTATATATACTAGAGGATTTTAGGGTTTTGGCACAGAATTTTCAGCCACGTGCTGCCCGTTTCTCGAGTGCATAGTTTCTCCTCTAGATCGGATTTCTGCAGTGCTTAGGCGAAGCCCTGCCGGAATAGCTCCACCACCGTCGCCGGAGCACCGTCACGCTGCTAGAGAACTCTTCTGCCTCTCTGCTCCCTCTTGCTGGATCAAGACGGCGGAGATCGTCATCAAGCCGTACGTGTGCTGAACGCGGAGGTGACGTCCGTTCGGCACTAGATTGGAAGGACTATGATCAAGATCGCGAGAAGGATCGTGATGAGTTCGCGGGACAGATCATGATGAGTTCGCAAGACGGATCGTGATGAGTTCGCGGGACGGATCGTGATGAGTTCGCGGGACGAATCGTGATGAGTTCGCATGACGGATCGTGATGAGTTCGCGGGACGGATCGTGATTGGATCGCGGGACGGACCGTGATGAGATCGCGAGACGCTCGGCGATTTGGATCGCGAAGACGTTCGACTATACCAACCGCGTTTCTTAATGCTTCCCGCTTAGAGATCTACAAGGGTATGTAGATCCACTCTCCCTCTCGTAGATGCTCATCACCATGGATAGGTCTTGTGTGAACGTAGGAATTTTTTTGTTTTCCATGCGACGTTCCCCACACCGACGTTCCCCACACGAACGTGAATATAATCTTGAGGAAACTTGTCTGTAGTCCTGAAGGTTGTCGTGAAGAAAAGCACATGAAGAGGAAGAGAGAAGATAGGAAGTGGAAGCCACGGAATATCACTCGTGTGGGGTGTAAAGAGAAACTTATCACTGCAAGTGTTGCGAAGACAGGGCGATGGTTTGTGAATGATTTCATAGATGAACACAACCATTCTCTGGCCCAACGAGACATTGCTTGCTTTTTGCGTTCGCACAGAAGAATCAGCGACGAGCAGAAAGCGGACATTATAGAAATGAAAAGTGTTGGAATCCGGAAACACAAAATTATGGATGTGTTGTGCATGCAATACGGTGGATATGGTGAGGTTGGATGCACGACGAGGGACATCTATAACTTCTGCCATCGCTACAAGCAGGGAACAATCGCAGCCGATGATGCTCAGACGGTGATCCGTCACATGATGGCGCGGCAAGAGAGAGACCGAGATTATTTCTTCAAATACTTGGTTGATAAAGATGGGCATCTGAAGGGATTGTTCTGGTCCGATACTCAATCTCGTCTTGACTATGAGGCTTTCGACGATGTTGTTGTTTTTGATAGCACATATAGGACCAATAAGTACAATCCAAATGTGTGGTACTTACTCTCCATCCAAACGTCCTGATGCTTGTGTTGCTATTGTGCCACTTGTCATAATAACTTATAAGCGATGATACATATGTTATGCACTAAGCGTCTCTTGTCAGGGCCATTGTTTGGCTTGATTTTTCACCAGCTCTTTTTTTAAAACCAGTTAATGAGCTGCATGTTCCACTTCTATCATTTGCACCAACTGATCCAAACCAATCTGCCTTGGAGTGTCCTTACTTCTAAAACAGTACCATGAGTGACTACTTACAAATGCATGCTCCCCATTCTATACGGCGCCATACAATGCCTAAGTATACAGCTCTGGTTTAAGTTGACTACGATTATGGCTGAGGCAGGGTAATGACAGAAGCATTTTTTTGTAGCCATTTAAGGAAGAAAACCATAGCATATAGAATAGCATTTTGTTGTTTATGTGAGAAAACACACAGGAGAAGGTGGTAGATATATGTGTGAAAACACATGGACAAAAACAAAAGTTTCCACCAAAATTGTAAAAAAAACTAAAAAAATCATGAATGATTCTAGGAATTAAAAAAGTAAAAAAAAAATCCATGAATGGTAGCCTTACGTTCAATCTAGGAATGATTCAAGATGATTTATCCAAGAGAAAAAAAACTAGAAGCAGGATTCAAATTTAGAACCATTTTTGTTCAAAGTTTGATGAAAATAATTCCAGAAAAAAACACAAACATGGTAAATCCACGATACCCTTATATTTAATCTGGGAAAGGTTCAAGAAGTTTTGCCCAAGAGAAAAAAATAGAAGCAACACTCAAATTCACGAGCATTTTGGCTCCAAAAACAGATTTTATATGGCTTCAAAAATGTACATCAAACTTAGCGTAAATGGAAAATACCACACATTTTTTCCAACAGTTTCATCACATATTTCATACTTGCATTACCAAACCAACATACATTACCGATTCAGCATCTCATGCAACAACATTACAGTCTCTTACTAGCCAACGTCAACATCATTAGGAGCTATGATATTCTTTTGTTGTCGACGTTTACAAACTTATGGCCCATATCCTCACGTGCCTGCATGTTCATGATGTCCATCTTGGCACGCTCGATCTGTCCAATGCTGTCCATGTCCTTCCGTTCCTGCGACAACTTCTGCTCCATCTCATCATAGGAATAATATGAATGAAAATTGTAATATCTATGAATTGGAAATTGTCACTATTCAACACAATGTGACCGAACTATAAAGAAAATAAAGAAAGTAGCATTGGACGCATGTAGGGGAACTATACAAATGCAATTAGTAACTCCCATATGCTACACCCTTCTCCTATGTACTAACCCATACCATGGTCTTGTAGCAACATGCTAGTTAGAGCAGGTTGTAGATTTATAATTTCTACTTCAGTCGATGCTATGAGCAGGCAATACAGACCATGAGACCAACATCAAAGACCAAACCCAAGAATCAATATTAGCAGCCTAGCGCCCAATTAAGAATTGATAGTTTGCCCAGTAGATGGTGACGCACAGTTGATCAGACGCAAGTAATCTAGAGCCCAATATATGTAGGAAAAGTTTAGCGACACAAGATTGAGAATATCGGTGCTACTGATTGGATTAAACATGCACATGCATACTCGTTTTCAGTTCACAAGGATCAAGCCGTGCGCGCCGGCGCCGTTGACAAAGGAACCACACCTTAGCTAGTAGTAGCAATGGAACGTATAGCTTACTTACGTGCAGGTGTAGCTAGAATCGAGAAGGATCGGCTAGTCGCGTCGCTGCCGGCGGCATGGAGAAATCGGCGGATCGCGATGCAACTTCCAGATGACGCGATAGGGGTCGTGTTTGACGGTTTGTCTTGGAGATCAGACTTGTAGCGATAAGACGGAGATACGAGGCAGACCACGTCGGCCTCCTGATGTGTGATCGTTCGGGGCTATCGGACGAACCGCGGACACACAGTGATGGCAACCCTCGACCGGCTGATCCCAGATCAAGCCGATCAAGCCCTAGTGTGCGCACCCAGATAAGCCTAGTGTGCGCGCCGTGGGGAATTTTCCAAGGTAATGACGGATTTACCCTTGAAAAAACTAACTGGTCCCATCAAAAATTTGTAATGGCCCCACCGTTACATGTAATTTTCTGTAATTTTAGTCTTATAACTTCTTGTAACTCCTATTTTTTCACCGTCAGATTAGGATAGATGGACGGCTTCTAAAATCGTCAATCACCGTAACAATTATGATATTTTTAACTTTTGATGGTTGCATCTTGGATTGAAATGCACCGCATGTGCTTTTCTTCACCGGTCGCAATAGGAAGAGCTTCTATGCACAATTTATGAAGAAAACATATATCCTCAAGAGTATTTTGGTATGAACTATTGACGTCTTAGATGCAAATGCACCCTCGTCAGATAAATTGCCGAGATATATAATAAGTAACGGCCAGCTTGGATCTTCTCACGAAACGTGGTGTACATTATTTCTTCACCCACTCTCGTCCATCTATAGCAACATCCCCACACCTATATAAGAGCATCTCCAACCGTTGGCCCTCTAGGGGGGCGAACTAGCGCCGCCTGGGATCGAGCCGGCGATAAAATCGGCCTGGGAGAGCTCGTTTTCCCAGTCGAACCCCCGGGTCGCCCCATAACCGCCGTTTTCGGTCCAAATTCGGCCCCGTTTTGGCGCTATTTTGACTTTGAAATCAACAAAATCGACGCTTTTTGGGCATAAAATAAACAAAATCGACGCACTTTCGACATAAATTCAACAAAAAACTGAATGTTTCGTAACAAAGTTTATCATAGAAATTAATACAAAATCAAATAGTTCAATGAAGCAAGTTCCAACATAAATTAAAACAAATCGAGCTAGGCGTTGCCCTTAAGCCTCCATAGGTGCTCCACCAGATCGTCTTGCAGTTCTTGATGCACT
Source organism: Hordeum marinum (assembly GCA_022496015.1). NCBI lineage: Eukaryota > Viridiplantae > Streptophyta > Magnoliopsida > Poales > Poaceae > Hordeum > Hordeum marinum. The sequence goes on from CM039676.1 coordinate 505,031,033, forward strand.
TGTGGGTCTCGGATCTCCTGGCGCATATTGAGGTAGGCAGTCCATGTTGCTGGTACCTGGTGATCAACAACTGCAACAGGTCCTATCCTGTGATATGGTTCAGGATCAAACACTGACTCTTCCTGCTCGCTCTCAATGATTATGTTGTGCAAGCAGACAAAACAATTCATGATTTTCCACATCTGCCTTTTGGACCATCTCGGATAGATACCATCTGCTAGATAGTATCCCTTGTTGTATTGACGTCCATTGACCTCAAATTTCATCGGAGGAGCATGACCTTCAACAAGCTTGGCGAAGACATTCGAGCACTGCAAGACGTTGATATCATTGTGAGTTCCTGGCATACCAAAGAAGGAGTGCCAAATCCATAGGTCATGTGTGGCTACTGCCTCAAGTACCACACTGCAACCACCTTTGACGCTTTTATACATCCCCTGCCAAGCAAATGGGCAGTTTTTCCATGACCAATGCATGCAGTCGATGCTTCCAAGCATCCCTGGAAATCCTCTTGCTGTATTCTGTGCCAGGATTTGAGTAGTGTCTTCGACATTGGGTGATCGCAAATATTATGGTCCAAACACTGCCACCACTGCTCTGCAGAACTTGTACATACACTTAATGGTGATGGACTCGGTCATTCGCCCATAGTCTTCTTGTATGTCCGCGGGAGCTCCGTATGCAAGCATCCTCATACCTTGGGTGCATTTCTGAAGTGAGGAGAAACCAACTGTGCCGGTGCAATCATTCTTGCAAACGAAATAGCTGTTGAACTCTCGGACGGAATTAACAATTCTGAGGAAGAGCTTCCGGCTCATCCGGTAGCGACGCCGAAATACTTTCTCACCGTGCAATGGAGAGTCGGCGAAGTAGTCGGCATAGAGCATGCAATACCCCTCCATCCGATGCATCTGCTTGCTCTTGCGCTGCCCCGGCCTCGAGCCACCTCGTCGGGGCTTGTCATTGTTGACGAACAGGCTGGTCAGTGAGGACAGTATCATAAGGTGCTCCTCGTCGGCGGTGTCGGCCTCGGCTTCTTCCTCCAACAGGGCCGCGAACGCCTCCTCGTCGTCCGAATCCATGGCCGAGCAGGCAAAACATCGAACACCTTGTCGGCGTGACGGGACGAGCAGGCGAGAGCAGACGCCGGCGCCCCGGCCGGCATGGCTTGGGCGAGGGATGGGCGAGGGTCGGGGAAGCGAAATCCAGCGAGGGAGGGCGAAGTGGGGTCTTCTAGCGGTGGCGCAGGGGCCGTGAACAGGCGAGGGTCGCCGGGGTCGGGAACGGGGAAGTGGCTCGGCGCTAGGAAAAAAGGACGAGATTCGCCTGACAATGGTGTCTCACACGCCGATTTGTTATCGCCGGAGCCCCCAAGAGACCCCCAGCGTCCTGGGTTCGGCCTGGGTTCGCCGGCCCAAAAAAAGGCCTCAACTGGCGAAAAACGGCGTCTTGGGGCCGCGACTGGTTTTTTTTCCCGCCCGCCGGCGATAAAAAAGCGGCCGGGGGGGGGGGGTCCTTTGGGGCAGCGGCTGGAGATGTTGTAATATCTTCGCTTGTAAGTTAATGTGTTTCGTAGTCTACGCTCCACCCTTGTGGTTTAGTATCAATACAATTGTTTCGCTTATAAGTACATCACAAAAAGCTAGATAACAGAGATCTTTGAGAATGGAAGACATCGGGAGAAATGCTGCAAGGGAGCACGAAACAATCTGCCGAAGAAATGATGACTCATCTACACTGAACTTATTATTTAGGAGCATCGACAGATTCCAGCCTTAGCTTCCCGGCGGTGCTCCTTGGACCTATAACCATGTTCGTCCAGCTGCCATCAACCAAGCATTGTGTCGCAGTTATGTCTCTACATGTTGGTGGCTCTCGTTATGGCTTTGAGAAATCCATAGGCCTGCCCACTCTGACACCCTTCAGTCTATTTCTGTTAAGTTTACCGTCCATCGGGTTCAACCTAAGTTTTTTTTTCTTGATTTCGTTTTTCTTTGGATGGGCTGAAAAAACTGGTTTTAGGCAATTCCTGTTTTTATCTTCCGTTCGGAATAATCAAACAAATTTCTAGTTCGAATTAATTTGGTGTCAACATGTAATATGTTTGATCGGACTATGTCATAAATGCTCTTGGGTTCCATGCACTGGTCAGCTCAGTAGTCCACCTCAGGTGGTGGTTGCAGCTTTGAACTCTGCTTCCACAATTTTTTGCTGCGTGCTAGTTAGAAAGAGCTCAAATGTTTGTGTATCATTAATAGTACATGACTTATTACCTTTTTCACATCAAATCAATCATTGGTGGCTCTATTGAACACTCCCTTAAACCACGCCTACTCGCCTAGATATTTTCATGTGTACAATATTGAAGATTTATGTACAATTCTGAGAATTTGGATTCAGCATTTGGTCTAACTACAATGTCATGTTCGTATTCTTTCATTGATCTGATAGTGATGCCTGTTGTGGCATTGGTATCATGCTCCTTAACAAATGGATGTCCAGATAGATGGCATTGGATTATAACTTGTAAGACTTAGCTTTTCCACTTGTTAAGCATTGATGACTTCTGAACTCTCACTTGAAATGCACCTAACATGTTTAAAATAAATAATTCTGAGGTTCTATTTCCATCATCTATTATCTACTAAAAGCAAAATATGGATGAAAATAGGGAAATTGTCTAGAAAATCCCACGTTAATCAGAAAATATCAACCATTCATTGGTAGAACCTTCATAAATCAAGTAATCTTAACCGTTCAATCTTTGTAACATAAAAGCTTAGTCCGCCTCTCAAATTAATGTGTCACGCACGTCTAAAGTTCAACCAACAAAGAAAAAAAACATTGGCTGAGGTAAGTTACGTGGGAGGAACCCCTAAATGGAAAAGCTACGTGATGGGCCCTAACGCTAAAAGTAACCTACGCTCACCCTGCCCTAGCGTTGTGACGCTAATGCGGATGAAGTACTCCCGCCGCTTCTCCTTTGTAGTCCATGCTCCTCGCCCTGCCCTAATGTTCTGACGCTGAGGTATTGCTCCGGCCGCTCGGACGTTGTTTCTAATACTAGATCTTTTGTTGATGTCGTTACGATCTGGAAGATTTCCCACAAAAAAAAAACACAAGCCAACAACAAAGCAATTGCCTGAAGGATTAGGAATCAAGTTGGCGGACAGGACAAGCTTGACATGTTGAGGACCTTCTCTACTTACATATACGCAACAAGTGCGATCATGTGATGACTTTGATAATGCCTTTTTTAGAGAATAATTATTTTTTAATTTGACAGTTGAAAACAGCAAAGTTCGATTTCAATTAAGATCGTACTCCGACACTATTTTCCTGCTAGGAGCAGTTAGCAAATAAAAAAAATTGGAGCCATGCATAGAGAGTAAAGAACGACTACGGTATGCACACACAGTTCAAAGGAACGGGACGTGCAGGATGAGAGAGAGAGAGAGATAGGGAGAGAGAGAGAGTGAGAGAGAGGGAGGCTATTATATTACTAATATGAATAAGCTCACAAGATAGGAAAAAAGTTTTCTAACTGGTACATTTATGACCCAATCAACTACTAAGAAATAGTTTCCTCTATAATAAAACGTTTCCTCATGAAAACTGTCCAGGTTCGTGTAAATCAAAGTATAAAGATGGATAGTTAGATTACTATTTGTAATTTTTTTTTGCCAAATATTAGTTTATGGTTCCCTATAAACACAGGATTAAAATGCAAAGAAATGATACTTTGGGATGTCAGTAAGCTGAAAAGAAATTTGAACGAAGTCAGAAGAAGTCAGAAAATTGGGTGAACTTTTTCTACATAATTATTTTCTTGGCACCTTTTACTATATACCTGCATATTGCCAATGTTGAGTTACTGATTTATTACAGATACTTAATGATCATATATTTTCCTTTCTAATATAATTTATTAATCCATTTCCAGTATAAAACAGAAATTTGATACTCCCTTCACTCGTAGAAAACGTGAGAAAGGACATTCAAGGGCATTTTTCTTGAAAAGAACGTGCAAGGACATAATAGGATAAGAAACTCCACCTCCGTCATGATAACTCCATGTGGAATCCTCTTCTAGAGCCACCAATGGTCCTTATGTCAACCCTGCCACGCTATTCTAGGCAACATCACCAAATTGTCCTTTTGATGTATCTCATCTCGGTATGATGGAAATATAAAGGGTTCCAGAATATGTAACCATAGTGGTAGATGAACTTTCCCTTATCCGGTGACCATAAAGGGTTCCTTGCCCATGTTTACCATGGGCATGTTTCTGCTTGCGGATGTTGTTCATGCCAAGCTCGACACCCCTCGATCCAAGTTCTTTTGGGAAGGAACTGGAGTCAAAAAGAATTACCACTTGGTCAAGTGGGCAGCGCTTTGCCGCCCAAAGAAGTTTGGCGGCATAGGGATCCTAAATTGCAAACTTATGAACGTTGCGCTGCTTGCCAAGTTGCTCTGGAAGCTCTCCTAAAATGAGCAGGGGCTCTGGGCGGATATTCTTCGGGCAAAATATTTCCCCGACAGGAACTTTCTCACTTCTAAGGCCAAGGGTTCGACCTTCTGGAATGGGATCCAGGCGGTTAAACCGGCCTTTGTGTTAGGTGCTAAACTCAGTGTGAACAATGGCAAATCCACGAGATTCTAGCTTGATCACTGGTTTGGTTCGATGTCGCTCTCGCATAGCCACCCTTCCGTTTACCAACTAGTTGCAACTAGTTACAGATACTAAAATCCTTGTGGCTGACGCGCTCACATCCTCCCCTCCTGCTATCTCCTTCAAACGGTCTCTCTTAGAACCAGAACCAGCCTGTTGGGAGGGGCTTTGCAATTCGCTTGCCGGCGCTGTGTTGCGACCCGAACCTGACAGGGTGTCCTTGTCCCTCACGAGCTCCGGGAAGTTTTCGGTTAAGTCGCTCTACTCTAAGTTATCGGAGGGTCTGGTGCTAGATATAGCTAGGGGGCTATGGAAAGTGTCTATCCCTCTGAAAATTAAGATCTTCCTTTGGCAAATTTTCCATGACCGCCTCCCATCTTCTAACAATATTGCCAAGCGCAAGGGGCCGTCCGATGGCAGCTGCGTGACCTGTGGCGCTCCTGAGGATGCGATCACATATTTTTCAACTGCCATTTAGCTCGGTTTGCCTGGAGTGCGGTCCGGAAAGCTTTCGGCCAGAATTGGAACCCTCACTCGGGCAGTGAGCTCCAAGTTATCCTTAGGGCCCAAAGTTGCGGATTTGCTCAGGTATTATGGCGATGCGTAGGGGCGCAATTATGGCCCCTTTGGACGACTAGAAACAAAATTACTGTAGAGTACAAATTCCCTTCTTATCCTGCTGACATTATTTTCAAATGCCATATGTTCCTCCAGACCTGGATGCCGTTGGGGAAACGGCGGGACACTGAGTGGATGTAGGAGACCATGGAGCGGATTCGCCTGATCCAGATCGCTGCTCGTCACTAGATTCTGGTGGTCTACTCCTCTTCGTGCCGGCGGTCCTAGTGCTTAGACTGTTTCTATCTTATTCAGGCTGAGGCCGGGTGCATGTACCTGTCTTGGGCTTCGGCCGTTTTATGTCTTTTGTTCTCGTTTGTTTTGTTCTTTGGATGTTGTCTGTTATGTGGGCTTTATTAATTTAAAGCCGGACGCTTCTTGCATCTTCGTTCTAAGAAAAAAAGAATATGTAACCATGTTTCGCGAGGAGTCAATGATTCAGAAAATATTGATGCACTAATTGATTACTGTAGCATTTTCTGCAGCTTTTTTACCTATGAGCTGTGCTAGAAACATTTTATGGTGCCTAGAATCAATCTACTCCAACCAGCATACAAGAAAGTTTAGACGCATCGACAGGTATAAGTTTTAAAGTCGTGAAGGTCGATGGATTTATAACTTCAAAATTACAACATACATGTGTGACTTACTTGCCATGCATCTATGCTACCTTTCTCGGCAAAATTTGAGGGATAAAGCAACTGACGAGGAAATACATTGCAACTAGGTACCATGTATCTAATATAAATCTTTTATATAATAGTTGAAAATATGTATTTAGTTAGTCTATGATTTGTCCTAATTCATCCTACCATTTTATATTTCCTCCTTTTTTCACATGCTCCCAACTAATATGCAAAATAGTATGGTGTAATGTTGTTTGGCTCCATTCTATAAACTAATAAAGTTCTAAATTAAGAAAATAATATAGTGGTCATACCAAGTAGTTATACCACACCTTAGTGTTTATAATGATGCCAATTTTATTTAATAGTGAGAATAATTTTATAATTCAACATTAACTCATTTTCATATATTACTAGGTAGATTTATACAGTTAAGAATATACAATGTATTATGTTGCACCATAGCAGGAAGAATAATAGTTGTATGCATATAGTTATGTGAAACTACAACAAGTTCTATTTGCTATGTAAAGTTTGTAAATATTGTCTCACATTTGAACTATCATCGAGTGCAAGACAAATGCTAACGAGTCATGTCACTGATAGTCTATGACATGTGTCTTACAAAACAAGGGTTAAAAAATTGTGTCGGGCACAGTCATGAGGAAGGCCACCTGCGATAGGGCTAAGGGGAGTAGAAATATGAACATGGAGATCTCCTATCTATTCTAGGATTCCATTAATATGGATATAAATTATTTGGTTTTAATTGAATATTTGATTTCCATGGATTAATAGGATGCTGAGGGAGCTCCGTTTAATTATAAATTTCAATTGATAATTTTGGAAAATATGTCTTCACAAATACAAAGATTCATTTAATACTAGAGGTACTTTCGTAAGTTGAAAAGAAATACTTCACATTTCAGAATGCGCAAAAGATCATGCCCTCTCATTTGCAAGGGCCACCAGCCTAGTTTGTCTAATTACAAAATATCAGATTTACATGTTTACTGAATGGTACAACCCAGGGTGCTGGCTTAGAGTACCCTGTTGGCAGAAGTGGAGTAATAATGGACACCTTGTACAGGGTATCAAAAAGTTTGGTTGGAATTTTCAAATCAACAACTTACACAGTAGAAATGCATTATTACTTGCCCAACCTACACAATAGTATTGCGCAGCCTGCATCTGCTCACAGAACATGGTCCACGTTACTACCAGCCACTTCTCGACCCATAATGACATGGATTCACCTATATAACCCCTTCACTTGTTAACCAGTGAATTTTTATTCCATACTCCAGACTTGTTTCTCAGCATTGATACAATAGGTTTGGCATCACAGATTACTACATTCCTGATGACAAGATCATGTCAATACTACATTCCTTGAGGGCTGAATATTGGTTCGTGACCGAGAACACGACGAAGATCTTTGAGAATGAAAGGCATCAGGAAAAATGCTACAAGGAAAGAAGAGTAAGTGAGAAGAAGAAATAATGACTTGTCTAGTCTAAGTGTGTCATTCAGTTTGATATTACCATAGACTACGACCAACTCATGTCTTTGTTGCCTGGTGGCACTCCATGGTTCTACTCTGAGATTCACAAGACGGACCAAGGATGATTAAATGTTGTCGTGCTGCAAATATCGTTCATCACATTCGTGTGTATGTCTCTGCTTGAAACTAATTCATTGTCTGTCCACAATGACAATCTTCTGCCGATTCTATTTTTGCCCTCTCCTTAACCAGCTTTAAAAATAATATGTTCATTTCTCACGGTTGATTGGAAAATCATATAAAGAAAAGGAAGTTAGTGAGGTGAGAGAGCTCGGCAGCTCGGGTGAGGAGAGCGAAGCCGGCGAAGGGCCACCGATCCCCAGCTACCGTCTCACTCAAGAGCTCCACTCCACTCCCCTTCCCCACCCAAACTCAACCCCCTCAGGGCGCTCTCGCGCACTACCTCTACTTCTGCAGTAGCATCCCCGTGTTGCACCCTCCTACGTGCCACCACCCTCGTGCACTACAACCACCAGGCGTGGCTCGAGTGCAATGTAGGAGATATGCCCTAGAGGCAATGATAATAGTTGTTTTTTATGTCCATGTTTGTAATGAATGTTTATGTTTCATGCTATAACTGCAATGATTCTCGAGTCCGCAATAACCACGAGGCTCAGAGTGAAACTCATATGCACGTGTGGTATAGTAAACGATAAAATAGATTCCTAGTCATGCCTCTTAGACTAGCTCAAATATTGCACGATGTTCCTGGTTTCCTGACCATGAGCATGATTATGCCGACAATTTTGAGGGCACGATGTTAGAAGAAAACTTGTGTTAAATCGACCCGTATTGATGTTATGCTATGAGATACATTCGTCACAAGTACATGGATAATAACATAGGAAGAGTTAATGTTTGCATAAGTTCTTAGACCATGATAGTATCGAGTTCCTTCATATGTAGCAGGGTGGCTATTACGACGGCTTACTGATTCATAGAAAAGTATGACAAGGAACTAGATGTCTCAAGATTGCGATTTCCTCCTCTGACGATGGAGATATATTCTTAGGGCCCTCTCCGTGTTACTTTATCCATCATCGTGTGGCCAGACATAATGTGATTTGATCAAAGGGATGCCGTAACGCGTAAACAAGAATAGAGAACAAAACCGGTAACGCGGTATCTGTCATAGTGGACAAGTTGTTGATTCGCGGGGATGCCGATAAGTCTCACATCATGTGTTTGTAACATATCGCGAAGCAGCACGAATAGCACACGGCAAACTACAGATTCACTCGAATTTTTATTCGTGTGGGTATAGGGATCAATATGGATGTCCACGGTAATCATTGATCAAAAAGTGTTCCGGTTATGTCTATACTTCACCAAACCTATAGGGTCACACATTTAACAGTCATCTATCAGCTGGATACTAGACAGGGAGTCTCAGAAGAAGTCACCGGAAAAGTTTCAGAGACAAACTTCATACTATAAATGTTCTGAACGCGTCAAAAAATATTTTAAGGGATGCCAGACATGCTCTGAACCTTCCGGATATTTTTCAGATTAATTGGACGCTGATAATATTTTCATGAATAGTTGTCATGAATAGCAGAAACACTATTAAGAGAAAATATCTTATGAATATTGGAAACACTATTCTGAATAGTGGAAACACTACTCTGAATAGTGAAAACACTATTAAGGGATGATGCAAGCATGATGATGTAGACATGGTGATGCAGGCAACACTTTTTGCTTTTTTAGGACTTCCCATTTTGCCATTTTATTGGGACAAAGCATGGGTATTTTGGTATTTCCAAGTGCCACCCTACCCCTTGCTTTTCTGTATAAATAGGGGTGGAGAGGGGCTATTCGGTGACGGACAGAAACTGTCATGGATTAATAGATTTCTTGTAGTGCCACACTCACTCCAATCTCTCATACAAGTATCATGCATGATCTGGCTTTTTTCTCTCCCTCCCGCAAATAGTTTCGTAAAGCCGAAAGGTTGTCTGGGTTTCGGCGGAAACTAGTTCTAGACAGCGAAGCCCTGCAGGGACTGTCCGGCTGCTTCCCATAGTGTTGTCCATGACACTGTTCGAGGGACTGTCCAACCACTTCCCGAAGGGCTGTCTGTGACACCATCGGAGGGACTGTCCTACCGCCTTCCGAAGGACTGTCCGGGATAGAACATCCTCATGATTGGAAGGTTGCAAATCCTAGCCGCGGGGTCTACACCGACGATCTTTATTGATTCTTCTTCCGTTGCACTATGAGTCGATAATGATTGGATCAAAACCTTGTATGCATCTCAATAGTGATCCATGACGTGTTCGTAGTGCGAAATATTTTCGCTTTCTGCTGCGTTCCCCTACATGCAGTGCCATGTAGGTGCCGCAGAACACTGCCGGGTCCTGAACACCCCCGCCCGCACTCACCACCCGGGTATGTACTATTGCCCCGCCACTCGCACCATCTCTTCGTTGGCCACCAATTCAGACCAGGTGAGCGAGAGCGCATCAAGCAAGCAAGCGCTTTGACCATCAGTGTTGGCGTTTCATTTTGTTTCAGGGTGAAGGGGCCACAGGCAGACGTGGTGGTCATCGGGAGTAGGCTTGACGAGCTCTGCTGCGTAGGGATCCTAGTGAGGTACGACCAAGAGTGGTTGTGCTCGAGACGAGTGTACTGAAAGTCTGAATGCCTTTCTTGTTTACCTGATGATACCATCTTTTGCAGCTCTGCTAATCTAAGTGGTGTTTCATCACTCTTATGCAAAGAGTTTGATGTGAATAAGCACGTCTGAAACATTGTTCATATTATTCGATTACAGGTGACTGTGATTTTGATATGTCCATTTTGCATCACTATTTTGTACTATAATTTATTCTATTTTAATGATATATTTCACATTATGATGCGTTTTTAATGTTTTTCTCTTTTAAAATGCAAGGTATACACAAAAAGGAAAAATTTCAGACATCTAGAATTCTGGACCAAAATAGAACAAAAGAAAAGCAACTTTTCGAAGCTCCAAAACCGGTGGATCTACGGTGGGACGTTGCGCTGCTGCCATAACTTGACATGGATCTGAAGGGGAGGGGACGGGGAGAGGAGGAGACAAAGAGTGGAATGAGCTTTGACTGCGGTCAAGTGTTCTTCCGGAGTGGGGATATATGTGGGGTCTGGTGGGCAAGGGTGGGCTGGTTTGACATGGAGGACACACCATGCGTGTTCAGACCTCCCCATACGGTCGTAGTTTATGGATAGGTTTGAAGGGTGTCGCTCAGTCTGGACGTCTGCAGCTGGTTTGAGATACTGGTTGGGTCACGGTTCTATGAACGGGCACTGAACGGGACATCCTCCTCGTCAATTTACGAAGCCCAATTGTAGATGCTCTAAACCCTATCTCTATTGGCTTGCGGCACTGGCATAGCTGATTAAATGTCATTCTGTTTCAAATATCTTCGGTCACATTTGTGGCTTTTCCAAGATTTAAAAATTTACCACGGTAACAATTTTATGCCCATTTCTCTTTTTTACTTTCTACACTATATAATCAGTTTCATTTTCTTTACCGCAGTTGTTTCGAAAATCATATAACAAAGCTTGGTATGTGAGAGAGCTCAGTCGCTCACCTGCGGGAAGAGCGGCTGGCAATGTTCCACTTTCCCCCAGCCTTTACCTAACTCAAGCACTCCACTTCCTTCCACTTCCCCCACACAAACTACAGCTCTTGATATGCCCTTGTGTACCACCTCTGCTTAACCGGCAACGAGACTACGGGCCGAGATGGTTTCGACGAGACTGGCTCCCCCGCTTTGCACCCTCGGACATATCAGTAGCCTCACGCTCCCTAAATACCAGCACTCCCGACCAGTGAGGCACCACGTGCCCACAATCACTGCCTCACTCACATGCTCGACACTCCACTCCCTTTCCTCTTCCGACTATCTTGCCCACCTATACTCGAACTGTTGTGGTGCAAGCCACCCATCAATGAGGACTAGACCATCCGCCAAAATGGCCTCCGCTCCACATCCTCCCCTCCCCTCCCCCTCCCCTGGCACGGCCACCACCACTCGTCTCCCCTCGTGCAAACCCAAGAGCCACTACATCCTCTCCGAGGTAGCGCCAACTCGGTGCAGTCGCGAGGTACAGGGCGGTGGCCGACCCCTTGCCACCCAAGTATGTGTCGTCCAATCACTCTCACCAACTCTTTCCGTTCAAACGGTACAACGCCTGCCAGGAAAAGCTAGCTGTTCATGCCTCAAGGGAAGTCTTTTCTCACATGTAGTTCATTAGTACTTCTACTGTTATATTGTTTTTTTATTCTTGAGACACGTTTTAGTGGTGACTCGGTTGCTAACCACTAGTAAAAAACGGTCCATTTGTTCCGGTTTCAAAGGCCCATTTATCCCGGTTCTGATCTCAAGGAAAGTCTTTTCTCACATGTAGTTCATTAGTACTTCTACTGCTATATTGTTTTTTTATTCTTGAGACATGTTCTAGTGGTGACTCGGTTACTAACTACTAGTAAAAAACGGTCCATTTGTTCCGGTTTCAAAGGCCCATTTATTCCGATTCCAGAACCGGGACTAAAAGGTTTAGTCCCGACCTTTTAGTCCCGGTTCGCTCACGAATCGGGACACAAGGAGTTCCACGTGGCCTCTGCGGGGAGCCCAGGTAGGAGGACTTTTAGTCCCAATTGGTAACACCAACCGGGACCAAAAGGCGTCCACGCATCAGCATCTCGCAGGAACTGTTTTTTTATTAAGAAGGGGTTTAGGTTTTTCATATTGTGTTTCCCCCTATTATTTTTGTGTTTACCATTTTTTATGCTTTTCATTCAACTCAACGCTAGCTACTAAATATAGCAATGAAAGAACCATTACACAAAATCGTCACGATCAATATATAGAAAGAACCATCAGTATCACTTGAAATTTGCTCAACTTAAGAAACAAACATCAATGTATCACATTCATCTTAATATACTAATTAATTAACTATCAGTTCTCCAACTGATATATTCATGACGTAGTTCTAAACATGGTCAACAACAACCATCACCTGATAGTCCTTGCGGTTGCTCTTTCTTATAGTGATTACCACAAGGGTGTCCACCCTTAGTTATCTCTTTCCCTTGATGAAATCCTGCCAGCCGGCCTTGTGGAATGATATGCGCCCGTCATCCTCTGTCTTGTATTGGACATTCGTGACAGACCCTTTTGATCCATGGATTACTCCAGCAGTGCCGACGGCGGGGATGTCCACTCCGGAAACCATCTTCAAAGGTAACTTCTGAAGATCCCATCATTAATAGAAAATAGAGAGCATAGAATGTTAGATATCTCCTCCATACTTGGTTATTATGACAAAAAAGAGATGAAAGAATATAAAACATCTCACCATAACTTTTTTGACCATGTTTGTTTTTGTTAGATGGTGCACAAAGGGCTTCCCCAAGAACGCCGAAGAGGATGGTAACATTTCTTTCACACTAGCTTTATCATCCGGAGTAAGCTTCTTCATTCTCTGAGAAAAAATTGTAGAAAGGATAGGACCATCATCTTCATCTTCGATGTCCTCCTCTTCATCTTGGATGTCCTCATCTTCATCTTGGTTGTCGATGTCATCTTGGTCATCGTGGCCGACGATGTCATCTTCGTCATCATCATCGCTTTGGACATATAATGTCCTTAACCTATTCACATCTCCTATTAAGGAAAAAGCTATGAGTTCTCCTCCTTTAAAATTGTTCACTGCAATGTACTGCTCCCATCCATCACCATATATGATGGTTTTGTTCTTTCCTTCGCGCAGATCCAATTCGAATTCGCGCTCCTCCTCATCCTTAAAGTACAACACGTTACCATATGAATTGTTGAAGTCCTCGCTTATGTTGCATGGAACATATTATGCAGCAGTTAATAATCAACAATAAAGTCAGTAAAATAGCTAAACATATGATCATAATTCAATACAAATTCAAGTTAAAGACCGTTACCACTGATTTTTGAAATCCCTTTCTCAAAAATACCCCGAACTGCAGTTCCAAGACTGTTCATACATGAATTTTGATAGACCTTGCAGATCTTACGCCTCATGGTCCCTATAATAAGCCCAAGTGGTTGTCAAACGTAAGAAAATGCAATTAACATGATAGATCACCATCAACATATGAAATATATATATATATATATATATATATATATATATAATCACCATAATGAAAATAATATATATATCAACATAATGAACTATACATATATCATATCATCATCATCAAAGAACATATATATATATATATCATTTCATCATTTCATCAAAGAACTCATATAATCAACAACATTATCATTGCTCATATATCCATGGATCATATATAAAAACTTTCTATGAACAAAAAAAGTTCTATGAACAAAAAAATAATTCTATGAACAAAAAAAAGTTATATGAACAAAAAAAGTATACATCAATGCATACATATCCATGGATAATCCATATACATCTGCATACATATACCTCAATGCATACATATGAACAAAAAGAGGCAGATGCGGCGGCGGCAAGCAGAGCACGGGCGGGCGGCGGTGGCGGCTGCGGCGCGGCAAGCAGAGTGCGGGCGGCCGGAGCGCGGGCGACGTCGACATCGCGGCGGGCGGCGGCGGCGGGGAGCGGGGGGGGGGGGAGGAGGGGAACGGTGCGGTGGCTTCGGACGAAAACTCATCTGTTACAAAGGGATTTCATTTTTAAACTTATTTGAACTCCAAACATTTTGTGTGTTCTAAATGAACCACTCAAAGCCACATCATCAATTTTCAACCCTTTCTGACTTCATTTGGTATTTTTCATGCATTTACTGATTTGTTTGAGCTAAATGACCTAGAAATTGAAAAGCACTACAAATGAACTCTAAAAAGATTGAAAGTTGGTATGGTATCATCATTTCGCCCACATAGAATGTTATAAAAAGTTGAGAGGGTTACGGCAAAAGCTGGATGCACTTCGTGTCCAAAACGGACAATCTCTTTCGAAGTATCATGGTTTCGAACGAAAACTCATGTGTTACAAAAGGCATTTTATTTCATCACATGTAACTGCAATGATATAGTTGTGGAGAGAAAGTCTTCACTTTTTCTTTGCTTGTGTCCTTTGCTTTTTGCATCGTAACCATGAATAATCTTCATATTTTAATAAGGTGCTTGGGTCAGCCTTGACTTTGAAGGGAGTAATTTCATGAAACTTTTCATAATTTTCAGACATGTCTGTCCTGCCCTCCAATCCCATGATGTCTCTTTTTCCTGAAAGAACTATGTGGCGCTTTGGCTCATCGTATGATGTATTCGCTTTCTTATCTTTTCTTTTTCTCGATTTGATGGACATGTCCTTCACATAGAAAACCTGCGCCACATCATTGGCTAGGACGAATGGTTCGTTTGTGTACCCAAGATTGTTCAGATTCACTGTTGTCATTTCGTACTATGGATCTTCCTGTACCCCGCCTCTTGACAGATTGATCCATTTGCACTGAAACAAAGGGACCTTGAAATCATGTCCATAGTCAAGTTCTCATATGTCCACTATGTAACCATAATATGTGTCCTGTCCCCTCTTGATTGCTACATCAAAGCGGACGCGCTGTTTTGGTTGGTACTCTTTTGATCCTGGGCGATCGTGTAAAATGTATTCCCATTTATCTCGTACCCTTTGTAAGTCAATACAGTCGAAGATGGTCCCCTGGCCAACGAGTACAGCTCATCAGAAACAGTGTTGTCACCCATGAGACGTGTTTGCAACCAACCGCCGAAAGTCCTGATATGTTCATATGTAATCCAGTCGTCACACTGCTCTAGGTGTTTTGAGCGCAGAATATTCTTGTGTTCATTGACATACGAGGTCAGCAAGGTAGAATTCTGTAGAAGTGTGTAGTGTGCTTGAGACCAATAATGACCGTCCCTACATATTATTGAGTCCGCTCCTAGCGTGCCTTTTCCCGTCAGTCTTCCCTCATACCGCGATTGAGGAAGACCAATCTTCTTAAGGTCAGGAATGAAGTCAACACAAAACCCAATGACATCCTCTGTTTGATGGCCCATGGAGATGCTTCCTTCTGGCCTAGCGCAGTTACGAACATATTTCTTTAAAACTCCCATGAACCTCTCAAACGGGAACATATTGTGTAGAAATACAGGGCCCAGAACGACAATCTCGCCGACTAGATGAACTAGGATGTGCGTCATGATATTGAAGAAGGGCGGTAGGAACACTAGCTCGAAACTAACAAGACATTGCACCAAATCACTCCTTAACCTTGGCAGGATTTCTGTATCAATCACCTTCTGAGAGATTGCATTTAGGAATGCACATAGCTTCACAATGGCTAATCGAACGTTTCCCGGTAGAAGCCGCCTCAATGCAACCGGAAGCAGTTGCGTCATAATCACGTGGCAGTCACTTTAGGTTTTGGAACTTTTTCTCTATCATATTTATTTTTCCCTTTATATTCGATGAGAAGCCAGATGGGACCTTCATACTAAGCAGGCATTCAAAGTAGATTTCCTTCTCCTCTTTGGTAAGAGTGTAGCTGGCAGGACCTTCGTACTGCTCTAGATGCATGCTGTGTTTTTTATGCACACGTTGTTGTTCCTCGCATGCCTCCGGTGTATCTTTTGTCTTCCCATACACTCCCAAGAAGCCTAGCAGGTTCACGCAAAGATTCTTCATCACGTGCATCACGTCGATCGCAGAGCAGACCTCTAGGTCTTTCGAATAGGATAGGTCCCAAAATATAGATTTCTGAGCTAAATGACCTTGAAATTGAAAAGCAATACAAATAAACTTTGAAAAGGTTGAAACTTGGCATGGTACCATCATTTCACCCACATAGAATGTGCTAAAAAGTTGAGAGGGTTATGGTAAAAACTAGATGCACTTCGTGTACAAACTGGACAATCCCTTTCGAAGTATTAGGGTTTTGGACGAAAAATCATCTGTTACAAAGGCATTTCATTTTTTTAAACTTATTTCAACTCCAGAATTTTTGTGCGTTCAACATGCACCATCTAACATGTGCCCAGGAGCAAAAAGAATTAAATTAAAAACTATTTTTAAACTCAAGTTATTCACAATTTAGGGTTTGAAGAAAATTTGAACAAATTCAAATTTGAAAAATAATTGCACAAACACAAACTAGACAAAAATTTGAATCTAATGCAAAAAGAATCACTCAAAAACATCAAATAACCTAAAAGATATAAGCAGTTTAAAGCAGAAACTAAAAACAGAAAAAGAAAATAGAAAAAACAAAAGAACTTTCAAAACCCTTTAGTCCTAGTTTGTATCTCCAACCGGGACTAAAGGCTGGGCTTTAGTCTTGGTTTGTATCTCCAACCGGGACTAAAGGCTGGCCTTTAGTCCCGGTTGGAGACACCAACCGGGAGTAAATCCCCAACCCCTTTAGTCCTGGTCCATGTCTCCAACCGGGACTAAAGGCGACACGAAGCGGGACTAAAGGGTATCGGCCCCTTTAGTCACGGTTGGTGTCTCCAACCGGGACTAAAGGTCCCATTTGAACCGGGACTAATGCCAGACCGGCGCCCTAGCCGCTCGAACTGGGACTAATGCTCACATTAGTCCCGGTTCGTAATGCAACCGGTACTAATGTATAGATCGAGCTGTGACAAAAGCCCTGTTTTCTATTAGTGTTTCTAGAGGCATTGCCTTGCTGGCTTGCGTGTGGGGCTGGACAAAGTAGTCTTCTTGTTGGGATTTTGTTTTTTCACTGACCCATCTTTTAATCTTTATAGTATACACGCCGACCAAAAATCCCAGGGTGGGCTGTGGCAGCCCACCCTGTAGATCCGTCTTTGGAGGTGAGAGAGCTCAAAGGATCTGTTGAGGGGAGAGGGGCCAGCGAGGGCCATGTTTCCCGGGCCGCTGCCTCACTCAAGCACTCCACTTTCCTTCACCTACCCACCCAAACCTGAGCCCTTTCCAGGCCCGCTCGCACCATCATTAATTGCTTAATCGTCGATGAGACCGCCGCGCGGAGATGACTTTTGCCGCATTCACCTCCTCTACATTGTACCTTCCGACGCGCCACCACCCCCGCACACTCCCTCGTGTCTCCAATCGCTGCCTCACTCGCACGCTTGGCACCCACACTTCCTTTCCTCTTTTGATTATCTCATCCATGTAAACTCGAACCCTTGTGGTGCACGCTACCTTCCTATCAACGATAACTAGACCGTCCATCACCCCCCCCCCCTCCCCCGTGCGGCACCGCCACGACCACTTGCCACCCTCGTGCATGTCCTTTAATTGTTGTAGCCTCTTCGATATAGCACCAACTCTGCACGATCGAGAACTACCAAGTTGTGTCACCCAATCACTCTCTTTACTGTTCAACAGTACACGTGCATCCCAGCAAAAGCTGGTTGTTCGGGCCTCTAAGAAAAGTCTTTTCTTACATGTGGTTTATTATAACATATACATTACGATTGTCGGTTGTAGAGGGTACCTTTTAATTTCTGGAATATATCAATTTCATATTCATGACCTACACAATAAATAGTACCCGGCTCACTCGTGCTGATTGTACACGGTGTACATTATTTCTGCAACCACTTTCCCATCCGTAGCAACATCCACTCGCCTATAAAGGGTTCACTTTTTAGCCGGTGAAGTTCGTAGTCTAGAACCCAGCCTCCCATCTTAACATGAGCATAACAAGTTTGCTTGTACATCACAAAAATTAGACGATTAGTGTGCAAATGTTATAGTAGTCTAATGCTTAATAGTGGTTCTTGCTCAAAAACATGATGAAAAGGTTTGAGAATGAAAGACATCAGGATAAATGATACATGTAAGGAGGACAGAATGGGCCTAAGGTATGATATTACGATAGATTAGGAGCATCGACAGATTCGTGCCTTGGCTTCCCGACTATGCTCCTTATTTTTCTCGTGGCAACCGTACGTCAACAAACGGATCCTCGTCTTGGAGAGTACTACTTCGGTCATATTTGTTTCTTTTTTTAGGTTACTAAAAGGTTATAGGTGACATCAGTCCATTTCTATTTTTTGTGCCTTCTTGTTAACTAGTTTCCTGCAAACTATTATAATACTCCGCACGAGTAATCCATTATGTTTGTTTTACCTTCTCATTAAACAACTTCATTTAAAAATACATAAAATTGTTTTCGTTTGTCGTGGCATATTACACTATAAATTGAAGCCTTGAATCAAGCCAACTACTCCAGTAGCAGCATCAAGTGAGGTGACACAGCTCAGCCGCGAGGGCAAAGCGAGGCTGGCGAAGCACCATATGTCCCCAACTGCTGCCGCACTCCAAGTGCTCCACTCGGATCACTCTTGCTCCCTCTTCCCCCACCCCAAGCTCGTGACCTTGTCATGCACTCCACCTCCGCTTCACTGGCGACGAGACCGCCGGCCCAGATGGCCTCAACCACAATGGCCTATCCAGCGCCACGTCCTACGCCGAGCGGCCACCGTCACCCACGCGGGCGCCTAGCAGCAACCGCCGCGTCGTGTCAGCATCGCCGCGCGCTGCCGGGAGGTGGTCGCCCCCTTCGGCCCACCTCCACCCGGGTACGTATAAATTATTGCCCCAACAATCGCCGCCGATGAGAGAGAGCGCATTAAACAATCACCTCAACCATCATCATCGTCTTTCCGTTCGTGTAGGGTGGCGGAGAGGCTAGAGGCGGACGTGGTAGTCACTGGGAGCTGTCTCGGGAGCCTCTGTTGCCTGGACCTCCTAGCGAGGTACGGCCAGGACGTGGTGGTGCTGGAGAACCAGCACTGGCCTGGCGGTGCCGCCCACTCGTTCAACGGCAAGGGATTCCACTTCACCTCCAGCCCTTAGCTCTTCTCTGGCTTCCAATCCAGAGGGCCCCAGGTCACCCGCAATTGATTGCTTCCTTTGCAAATAACAACAAAGCACATAATTGGGAGTTTCTTATAGACAAAGAACTGTCTTTTTTTACAAAAGGAGAAAGACCCCCGACCTCTGCATCTAGGCGATGCATGCAACCACTTTATTGATTATTCACAAAAAATCATACAAAGCAATACAATAGTAAGTCTGAAATCACCGTCTAGGCAACTTCTGTCGCTACTCCTATCCAGTTGATGAAGGGATGCTGATAGTCTAGGCATAATAATAAACAGACCTTGCTGCCAAGGATTGAAGGCTTTCACTCGGCAGGAGATCGGGGTGGGTAAATTGGATCCTCAACTAGAGCTTCACGAAGGAAAGTGGCACCATGGGCGACGCCGACGCCGGGCCGGCGAGACCGGCCATGGTTTCCCCCGGACCCAAGGTACACCACCAGGGCTCACCATCACTAGAGCCTACAACCACAAACCACCGGGACGATGAGAGAGGCAACAGGAGAAAGGGGACCTCCAGATCTGATGTCGCGGCCGCCCCGGATCAGTCTGCCTCCACGACCGCCACAGGGTCACCGACCGGCCGCCACGCTGCTGCGCTCCAGATGGAGGCCGCCGTGGGCCAAATCGGCGCCGCCGCCATCGATCGGGGCTTCATCCTCGAGAACGGAGGTCCTGCGCATCCCGATCCCGGAGTGAGACGGCAATGCCTCCGCCGCCGCAATCACACGCGTGGGCTTAGCCCGGCGCCGACCACCCGCGACGGCGGAGGGGAGCGAGAACGAGGAGGGGGACCGGCGGCGGAGAGTTGGCTCCCCTCGGTCGCCCGTGCGGTGGGCGGCAGAGGGGAGGGGCATGACACGGAGGGGAGGCTCATAGAAAGAACTGTCTGAATTGAACTAATCAACATAGCAAAATTACCCGTACTAATTGTGGAAATTATGGTGAGAGGTCGAGGCTGGTCAGGTGCAATATAATTATGAGTAACTAGCTATAATTCATCTCTCTCCTTATTAAATCGTTGCCACATAAGCAAATTTGTTGAGTTAGAACCGATGTTACTAGTGAAGTTACTCCCACTATGGGCAGTCTGAACAGGTATAAATGATGGCTAAATATGCCATGGCAGTTTCATATAGCCACCGACTGACTATATTATGAATCATGCTCTATGTAGTGCCTAACTTGTGTGGGCTCTCATAGTACATGGCATACATTATTTCTTCACCCACTTTCCCTCCCATATTAACATCCACTCACCTATATAAACCCTCCACTTGTTTGATCGTGAATTTCATTTTCTACACTCCACGCTTACACCTTAGAATGAATGCAATACGTTTTCTTACACATCATGAAAATTAGACGATTAGTTAAAAGAGCGTGTCAGCGTTATATATTCATTTAATTCTTACAATAGTGGTTCCCGGTCAAAAACATGGCGAAGAGATCTGAGAACGAAAGGCATTAGGAGGAATGATATGTTGGTGGGCAAGAAAGTGGGCCAAAGAAATGACAACTCCTTCAGGATTTCTTGCCCATTTTTTATGATATTACAATGTGTTAGGATCATCCACGGACACATGCATTGGCTTCCTGACAGTGCACCTAGTTGCGTTGACGACGCACGTACACCACCAAAGAATCTATCACCATGTGGAGGATATTTTCGGTCATATCTATGGCATTTTTTCAGGCTTAGGCGAAGTGATAGGTGCGCCGGCCATGTCTTCAATCAATTTTTGTTTGCTGGCTGGCTTCTTATGAAAAAATATAATTACCGATTCTTTATTTTCATTAAATCAGTTTTTTATTCTCGTGGCAGATTACACCAGCCAACTAGTAGAAGCAGCAGAGGCGAGAGAGCTCGGTCGCTAGGAGAGAGAGGCAGCTGAGGGGGTAATTATTATGTACATTTACCTTTCATATGAAAACAAGGGGTAAGAGAGGGAGCATGTTAAAACTGCACTTCAGAAATATACAACTTATTTGCCAATCACATGGTCTGAAACTTATAATTTTTTTTGGTTGCTCACACCAAGTCCAGAAATTGAAACTTCAAACTTTCGATTTTGTTGGCTGCAGGTTCCGAAACTTATGATTTTATCAGTCACTCGAATAATTTTTTTAAAGTTAAACTTAACAAAATTTTAAAAAATTCATCAAAATGCCTTCAAAATGAATCTCATTTGAAACCCATCATCTCTAGAAACAAGGATATGCAAACTAAACTTAATTGAACTTTTGGTTCAAAGATATGGAGGATTGCAAATCAAAGGCCAAATGAGAAAGGTGGTTGCGTGCCCTCGCCCATGTGTGTGCTACAAATCCTCTCCCCTCGCTACCCAAATTCAAACCCTTGCGATGCATGCCACCTTCACACCAACGTATACTAGACTGTCCGCCAAGATGGGCTCCGCTCCCGCACTTCTCTCGCATAGCACCGCCGCCATCACCCGCCACCCTCCCGCATGCTCAGTAGCCGCATCTTCTTTGATGTAGAGTCGGAGCGTGGTAGCAAGCTACAGGGTGGTGGTCGGTCCCTAGCCACCCAAGTATATACGTTGCCCAATCACTCTTGTTTTGTTATACTTATGCCCGTTTTGTCCGTTTTGTTATACTTATGGACGTTTGCATCAAATATGAACTAGCCACCAGAACATATATTTTTGGTTATACTTATGCCCGTTTTGTTAGAAACCTTGTACACTACGTACCAAACATGTGGACGTTTGCATCAAGCCTTGTATTTGTTAGAGATAGATCTTTTTCTGTTTTATCTCTTATCTCTCTATCTCTCCCGCATGTATCTATTATGGTTGTTCCTTCGATCAACCAACTATGTAACCTACGAGATCCTCTCTCGACTGCATCAATAAATACACCGCGGGCTCCTGTGTATAGGAGTTGAGACGCTTTACCCATCTTCAACATGGTATATAGAGCCTCCTTCTTCCTCGTCTAGCTTCCATCTCCACCACGTCTTCCGCCATGCCTTCCTCCACTCAAACCTTCTCCTCTGGCCTGAACAACAACACCTCCGAGCCCCTCAACCGCACCAATTATGTCCTATGGAGAGCTCGTGCCCGTTCCCAAATAATGGGGCAGGTCTCTTCGGCTATCTTGACAAAACTATCCCAGAACCCGCAGCCACCATAACCTCGAAAAATGCTGAAGGGAAGGACTAGACGATCCCAAATCCCGCCTACAGCCCATGGCTGATCCAGGATCAGTAGCTTGTGGCTTTCCTGCTCCGCAATCTTTCCAAGGAAGTCTTGGTGCAGGTTGCATCTGTAGAAAAATCCCATCAAATCTGGTCTTCCCTTGCAAATATGTTCGCTGCTCAATCTGCAAAAAAGGCACTCAATCTGCTGCAACTTTCTTTGGTCAGATGCGATCTCTCGATGATGAACCTGCGATGGCTGGCAAACCCATATCTGAAGATGAGTTAGTTTCCTTCCTTGTTGCCGGGCTTGATATGGACTATCAGCTCCTCATCTCAGCTCTCGATGTGCGCACTGAACCTCTCTCAGTTGATGATCTCTTCGGCATGGTCTCCAAGTTCGATCAAAGAATCGAGACGTTCCATGGATCGGGGATAGGGGCCTTCAAGTCTTCAGCCAACGCTTCTTACCATGGCCAAGGAGGCCCCTCCGAGGCCAACCGAAACCCTCCACAAGGAGGTGGTGGTGGTGGGTCTTCGTGGCGGTGGAGGTGGCTACCACAACAATTACGGCGGCGGTGGCTACAACAACAACTCGAGGTACAACAACAACTCCGGCTACAACAACCCCCTGAGCGGCCGCTATAACAACAACCACTCTGGTGGCTGCTATGGTGGCAACGGTGGTGACTACTCCAACCACAACCCATCACGCCCCTTTGACAACAACAACATGGGCGCTGGTGGTCACTTTGCCGGGTATGAAGAGTATGAAAATAAGTGTCAATTCTGTAAGAAAACTAACCATATTGGCAAGGAGTGCAAGTGGCGTTATGCAGAGAACAATTCCCAAAGAAAGTGTGTTGCAGCTGCTGCTGAAACCTCCTCCTACGGTCTTGATTCAAACTGGTATGTTGATACCGGTGCAAATGAGCACATCACTTCTGATTTTGCCCAAATGAGTACGCATGAGAAGTACACCGGCCGAGACCAAGCTCACACGGTTGAAAACGGGCAAGGTATGATGATTAGTCATGCTAGTCAGTCTATTATTAACACCCTACATCGTGATCTTCTTATCAATGGCATTTTACATGTTCCTGATGCATAAAAAAACATCCTTTTCGTTCATCGTATTACCCTTGATAATGGTGTCTTCATTAAAGTTTGCCCTATTTCTTTTTGATAAAGGACCAGGCCACGAGGAGGGTTCTCTACCGCAGTAGATGGGTGCACGGCCTCTACCCATTGATTCCACAATTTGGCAAATTCGATAAACAAGTGTATGGTGCCACAAGAGTATCTTCAGAAAGGTGGCATAAGCGTTTAGTCCACTTTGCCTTTTCCATTATTTACCAAATTCTTAGTAGAAATAAGCTCTCGTATGTTAGTGAGTGTGATTGTGATACTATTTGTGATTCATGTCAGAAAGCAAAAAGTCGTCAGTTGCCATATCCAATTTCTACTAGTGTTTCTACACAACCTTTGTAGCTTTTCTTCTATGATATATGGGGTCCAGACCCTACCTCTGTTGGTAGACACTCATATTACGTAATTTTTATTGATGACTATAGCAAGTTCATTTGGATCTATCTCCTGAAAAAACGTTCTGATGTCTTCCAAGTTTTTCATAACTTCCAAGCAGCTGTTGAGCGCAAGTTTAATAGTACAATAATTGTTGACCAGTCAGACTGGGGTGGCGTATATGAGAATTTAAATGCTTTCTTTCAAACCATTGGTATTTCTCATCATGTATCATGTCCCCGTTCTCATCAACAAAACGGGTCGGCAGAACACAAACACAGGCACATTGTTGAAATAGGCCTTGCCCTTCTTGCTGCTGCATCCATGCCATTAAATTTTTGGGATGAAGCCTTCCTAGCTTATGTCCACCTCATAAACATCTTGCCTAGTTGTGTCATCAACAATGAAACCCTCATTGAACGTATTCTTCATGTCAAACCCGACTATGCTCCCCTACGTGTGTTTGGGTGTGCTTGTTGGCCTAACCTTCGTCCCTACAATAATAGAAAACTCATGTTTTGTTCTACCCAATGTGTCTTCATTACCTATATTGCACAACACAAGTCCATTTGTCCCGGTTCATTTGTCTCGGTTCATTTGTCCCGGTTCTGGAACCGGGACTAAAGGGTCGGAACTAAAGCCCTAAACCTTTAGTCCCGGTTTGCTTACGAACCAGGACAGAAGGGGCTCCACGTGGCCTCTACGGGGAGCCCAGGAAGGAGGATCTTTATTCCCGGTTGGTAACACCAACCGGGACCAAAAGTTGCTGGGTTTTTTTTTTGAAGGGGGGTGGTTAGGGGTTTTTGGAGGGTTAATTTAGGGGTTTCATATTGCGTTAGCTAGCTAATTAATAGACAGAAGTGTCCTCTGTTTCTCCGTGCTTGGTCGATGCTGCTAGCTGCTATACATATAGAGAGAACTCGACTCTAGCTAATAAGCAAATGAAGGAAACCATTAATTACACAAGATCTAACAAATCAACATCATCATCTTAATCATACAAAGTTAAAGTCCCCTAAAACAAAAAACAAAAAGATAAAATGACATAGTCCTCACTCATAGGACCTACTCCTCCCTCCTAGGTAAAGTGGCATAGAAAAATATAACACCTATGTCTTCATGATGAAGCAAAGAGATCCAACGGTCTCTAACTTGTTGCTTGCGATCCTTCTTTATGTGTCCCCATGCTTCAATTTGGAGCCTTCTTGGTGGTTTGCGCTCAGTCAAGTATGCAAAAGATAACTGAGGATGGAAGGGGCTTTTTATTGTCATATTACCTTCGGGTTGCATCAATGGTGGCACAACTTCATTTGGCAATTTCCGTTGAAGAACATAATAGTAGCCTAGTTAGCAATGTAATCAATACCATTTACGTAACAGTACTAGTGTACTTAATTAGCAACTCTTATCAGGATATTTCGGCGAATGTCATCCACCCTCAACCTATGCACCAGTGTCCTGTACAATGTATAATTTGAGCCAGTTCCCAAATTATACGGAAAGATGTCCCTACCAGCTATGACACCAATAACAAAGTAGATAAGGTTATCCTTCTCCTCCCAAGTTAGATATTATGATCCATAAGTGTAGTGTATCGTGTCGATTATGTTCTATATTTTACTCAAGGAAACGAAATAAGTTGTAAATTAAAAATTAACAAATTTAGTACGGATAAACACCAAATATTTATGTATATAGAATGCAAATTACTTGACAAATATGCATGGTTGACAAACTCACATGTGGGTAAAACAGGAAGCATATCGACATTTCCTTCAATATGATCTCCAGGACGAAGATCGAAGGTTATTTTCATATCCTCCTGAAATCCATATGCCTTCACTAGTAGAAAACAGACCTTTCGTCCCAAGCATTACTCCCAGTCTGGTTACGATCCGGTTCTAAAGAGGCTATTAGTCCCGGTTCGTGCCGGCTCCAACGGCTAGGAGCAGGGCGATCTTTAGTACCGGCTCTTAAGGGATCTTTAGTACCGGTTCGTGTCACGAACCGGTACTAAAGGGGGCGTGGCAGGCTTTTGGTCAGACTTGGGCCCCGCGTGCCTCTTTAGTACCGGTTGGTGGCACGAACCGGTACTAAAGGTTGCCCTTTAGTACTGGTTGGTGACACCAACCGATACTAAAGAATTCCTATATATATGCTTCGTTCTTAGCCGATCGAAGGGGCTCTCATTTCTCTGTTTTCTCCCCTGTTCTTCTTCTTGCTCGAAGCTCATCCTCCATTTTGCCAAGGATTTGTCAAGATTTGAAGGGACCCATCTATCCAAGTGTTCACAAAGGTTAGCAACTTTGCCCCTTCATCTCTCAATTCTAGATTAGCTTGTGGTATGCTCAAAGATATGTGATTTGTGGGTTTTAGCTAGGTTTTGGGCGAGTGATCATTATGTGGGAGTTTATTTGATTTATATGCAATTTGAGCTCAAATTAACTTGTTGGGTTGCATATGTGTAGGTGTGGTTTATTTGGTGCCTTCCCATCCCTGTCCTAATCACTGTCGATCGTCTGCGCCGTCTCGTCGCGGCACCGGCCACCTTGGTGAGCCTCTTGTTCTTCTTAAAACCTTTTTGTTAAAAAAAATACTTGTATGATTTAGATAGCTGTGTGTACGATTTACTTACTTGTATTATTTTTAGTTATTCTATAGTGTCATGGTTATGGTATCCGCCCTCGTCCACGTCGGCCCCCATGGTTATGTCATTATCTTTTATAACTATTTCACACATCATCTAATGTCTATGACAATTAATTATGCCACCAAATTGACGTAGATGTTTTTATCTATAGGAAGTAGTTGAACCAGAAATTCTAACCAACTATGCAATTCTGCTCGAGAAGTTAACACAAGCTGAAAAAGAAATTGATCATTCGAAAGAAAAATTGAAAAGAACTGAAGATGAGAAGATGGGATTGGAGTTGCATGTTGCTGATATCATCGATGATCACAAGAACAAGATGGCTGGAATGCGCTTGAAGCTTAGAAAGATTAGAAAATATGTCATTGATAAAGAGGCTTGGTATCATTATGCCGTTGGCTCAATTGTTACCTTAGTTGCGATTATGATCGCATTTGTTGTTGTATTTAAATGTTTTAGATAGTTGTATGTTGTTTTATGAGATGTATGTATGAACTATAAGTATCTATTATTTGCAGTACTAACATTTGGTCACTGCTACCTCTACTTTGGTTGTAATGTGATGATGAAGTTGTATTAATTTGGTCACTTCGATGTTGTGTAGTGAACATGAGCCGGCAATGGATGTACGATGACCGACTAAGTCCAGGGTTCCTTAATGGCCTGCATGATTTTATTCTTGTGGCTGAGGCAAACAAGCAGAATGGTTTCATGTGTTGTCCATGTCGTGACTGTAAGAATGATAGGAATTACTCTACCTCAAAAACCCTTCACTACCACCTGCTGAAGTCCGGTTTCATGTCCGGCTAGAGCTGTTGGACCAAGCACGGGGAAAGAGGGGTTATAATGGAAGACAATGAAGACGAAGAGGATGATGACAACTATCCTTTCGCCGATACAACAATGGGGGAAGCTGAACAAGAGGCATCAATGGGGGAAGCTGAAGAAGAGGCATCAGATGAGCCCGCTGAGGATTTTGGTCGGGTCATTGCTGATGCAAAGAGAAACTATGAAAGTGACAAGGAGAGGTTGAAGTTGAAGCGCATGTTAGAGGATCACAAGAAATTCTTGTATCCAAATTGTGAAGATGACCAGAAAAAGCTGGGTACCACGTTGGAATTGCTGCAATGGAAGGCGAAGAATGGTGTAACTGACAAGGGATTTCAAGAATTGCCAATAATGATAAATAAGATGCTTCCAAAGGATAATGAATTAGCTGAAAGTACGTATGAAGCAAAGAAGGTTGTCTGCCCTCTAGGATTAGAGGTGCAGAAGATACATGCATGCCCTAATGACTGCATCCTCTACCACGGTGAGGAGTACGAGAATTTGGATGCATGCCCGGTATGCGGTGCACTGCGCTATAAGATTCCCCCACGATGACCCTGGTGATGTGGAGGGAGAACGCCACAGGAAGAGGGTTCCTCCCAAGGTGATCTGGTATGCTCCTATAATACCACAGTTGAAACGTTTGTTCCAAAACAAAGAGCATGCCAAGTTATTTCGATGGCACAAAGAAGAACGTAAGAAAGACGGGATGTTGAGAGCACCCGCTGATGGGTCGCAGTGGAGAAAAATCGAGAGGGAGTTCGAGGACTTTGCAGCTGACGCAATGAACTTATGATTTGGTCTTAGGACAGATGGCATGAATCCTTTTGGGGAGCAGAGCTCCAGTCACAGCACCTGGCCCGTGACTCTATGTATCTACAACCTTTCTCCATGGTTGTGCATGAAGCGGAAGTTCATTATGATGTCATTGCTCATCCAAGGCCATAAGCAACCCGGCAACGACATTGATGTATACCTAAGGCCACTAGTTGATGAACTTCTACAATTGTGGAAAAAAACCAGGTGTACGTGTGTGGGATGCGCACACACAGAAGGAAATTGACCTACGAGCGTTTCTGTTTGTAACCATCAATGATTGGCCTGCTCTTAGTAACCTTTCAGGACATACAAACAAGGGATACAATGCATACACGCACTATTTAGATGATACTGAAACTATATATTTGGATAAATGTAAGAAGAATGTGTACCTAGGACATCGTCGATTTCTACCGATCAAGCATATCTTAAGGAAGGCAGACAACCATTTCAAAGGTGAGCCAGATAACCGGAAGAAGCCTGGCCTCCGTACTAGTGAATATATATTTGATGTGGTCAAGGATTTACAAGTAATCTTTGGAAAGGGTCCTGGCGGACAAACTATTCCGAATGATGCCAACGGACATGCACCCATGTGGAAGAAGAAATCTATATTTTGGGAACTGAACTTTAAAGGGTCCTCGCGGACAATCTCTTCCGAATGACAATATATATTTGTGTGTTCAGAGTGAAGACTGACCCAAGCATCCTGTTAAATGATGAAGATTCTCCATGGTTACGGTGCAATCATAAGCAAGGGACAAACACGTAAAAAAAGTCTTATACCGTGAGATCCCACTCTGGGATGTAACCGGCTTCACCGTCATCACTTTCTATGTGAAGGACATGCATGCATTTTCTAGCATGGTATCTTTGTAACAGTTTGTACACGAAGTGCATCCTTTTTTGCCGTAATCCTCTCAACTCTTTAGAAGTTGCTATGTGGGTCCAATTATGATGTCATGCCAAGTTTCAACCTTTTCAGAGTTCATTTGTACTGCTTTTCAATTTCAGGGTAATTTAGCTCAAAATAAATCATTAAATGCATGAAAAATATCAAATGAAGTCGGAAAGGGTTGAAAAATTGATGATGTGCCTTTGAATGGTCCATATTGAACACAAAAAAAGTATGGAATTAAAATAAGTTATTAAAAATGAAATCCCTTTTAATAGATGAGTTTTCGTCCGAAACCCTCATACTTCGAAAGAGATTGTCCAGTTTGTACACGAAGTGCATCCAGTTTTTATCGTAACCCTCTCAACTCTTTAGAAGTTTCTATATGGGTGAAATTATGATGTCATGCCAAGTTTCAACCTTTTCAGAGTTCATTTGTACTGCTTTTCAATTTCAGGATCATTTAGCTCAAAAGAAATCATTAAATGCATGAAAAATATCAAATGAAGTCAGAAAGGGTTGAAAATTGATGATGTGCCTTTGAATGGTGCATATTGAACACACAAAAAGTATGGAGTTAAAATAAGTTATTAACAATGAAATCCCTTTGTAATTGATGAGTTTTCATCCGAAACCCTCATACTTCGAAAGAGATTGTCCAGTTTGTACACGAAGTGCATCAAGTTTTTGCCGTAACCCTCTCAACTCTTTAGAGGCTGCTATGTCGGTAAAATTATGATGTCATGCCAAGTACCAACCTTTTCAGAGTTCATTTGTAGGGCTTTTCAATTTCAGGGTCATTTAGCTCAAAATAATTCATTAAATGCATGAAAAATATCAAATGAAGTCAGAAAGGGTTGAAAATTGATGATGTGCCTTTGAATGGTGCATATTTAACACACAAAAAGTATGAAGTTAAAATAAGTTATTAAAAATGAAATCCCTTTTTAATAGATGAGTTTTCATCCGAAACCCTCATACTTCGAAAGAGATTGTCCAGTTTGTACACGAAGTGCATCCAGTTTTTGCCGTAACCCTCTCAACTCTTTAGAGGCTGCTATGTCGGTAAAATTATGATGTCATGCCAAGTACCAACCTTTTCAGAGTTCATTTGTAGTGCTTTTCAATTTCAGGGTCATTTAGTTCAAAATAATTCATTAAATGCATGAAAAATATCAAATGAAGTCGGAAAGGGTTGAAAATTGATGATGTGCCTTTGAATGGTGCATATTAAACACACAAAAAGTATGGAGTTAAAATAAGTTATTAAAAATGAAGTCCCTTTGTAATAGATGCGTTTTCGTCCGAAACCCTCAAACTTCGAAAGAGATTATCCAGTTTGTACACAAAGTGCATCCAGTTTTTGCCGTAACCCTCTCAACTCTTTAGAAGTTGCTATGTGGGTGAAATTATGATGTCATGCCAAGTTTCAACCTTTTCAGAGTTCATTTGTACTGCTTTTCAATTTCATGGTCATTTAGCTCAAAATAAATCATTAAACGCATGAAAAATATCAAATGAAGTCAGAAAGGGTTGAAAATTGATGATGTACCTTTGAATGGTTCATATTGAACACACAAAACGTATGGAGTTAAAATAAGTTATTAAAAATGAAATCCCTTTGTAATAGATGCGTTTTGGTGTGAAACCCTCATACTTCGAAAGAGATTGTCTAGTTTGTACACGAAGTGCATCCAGTTTTTGCCGTAACCCTATCAACTATTTAGAAGTTGCTATGTGGGTGAAATTATGATGTCATGCCAAGTTCCAACCTTTTCACAGTGCAATTTTAATGCTTTTCAATTTCAGGGTGATTTAGCTCAAAATAAATCATTAAATGCATGAAAAATATCAAATGAAGTCAGAAAGGGTTGAAAATCGATGATGTGCCTTTGAATGGTGCATCTTGAACACACGAAAAGTATGTAGTTAAAATAAGTTATTAAAAATGAAATTCCCTTTGTAATAGATGAGTTTTCGTCCGAAACCCTCATACTTCAAAAAAGATTGTCCAGTTTGTACACGAAGTGCATCCAGTTTTTGCTGTAACCCTCTCAACTCTTTAGAAGTTGCTATGTGGGTGAAATTATGATGTCATGCCAAGTTTCAACCTTTTCAGAGTTCATTTGTACTGCTTTTCAATTTCATGGTCATTTAGCTCAAAATAAATCATTAAACGCATGAAAAATATCAAATGAAGTCAGAAAGGGTTGAAAATTGATGATGTACCTTTGAATGGTTCATATTGAACACACAAAACGTATGGAGTTAAAATAAGTTATTAAAAATGAAATCCCTTTGTAATAGATGCGTTTTGGTGTGAAACCCTCATACTTCGAAAGAGATTGTCTAGTTTGTACACGAAGTGCATCCAGTTTTTGCCGTAACCCTCTCAACTATTTAGAAGTTGCTATGTGGGTGAAATTATGATGTCATGCCAAGTTCCAACCTTTTCACAGTGCAATTTTAATGCTTTTCAATTTCAGGGTGATTTAGCTCAAAATAAATCATTAAATGCATGAAAAATATCAAATGAAGTCAGAAAGGGTTGAAAATCGATGATGTGCCTTTGAATGGTGCATCTTGAACACACAAAAAGTATGTAGTTAAAATAAGTTATTAAAAATGAAATTCCCTTTGTAATAGATGAGTTTTCGTCCGAAACCCTCATACTTCAAAAAAGATTGTCCAGTTTGTACACGAAGTGCATCCAGTTTTTGCCGTAACCCTCTCAACTCTTTAGAAGCTTCTATGTGGGTAAAATTATGATGTCATGCCAAGTACCAACCTTTTCAGAGTTCATTTATACTGCTTTTCAATTTCAGGGTCATTTAGCTCAAAATAAATCATTAAATGCATGAAAAATATCAAATGAAGTCGGAAAGGGTTGAAAATTGATGATGTGTCTTTGAATGGTGCAGATTGAACACACAAAAAGTATGGAGTTAAGATAAGTTATTAAAAATGAAGTCCCTTTGTAATAGGTGCGTTTTCGTCCGAAACCCTCATACTTCGAAAGAGATTGTCCAGTTTGTACACGAAGTGCATCCAGTTTTTGCCGTAACCCTCTCAACTCTTTAGAGGCTGCTATGTCGGTAAAATTATGATGTCATGCCAAGTACCAACCTTTTCAGAGTTCATTTGTACTGCTTTTCAATTTCATGGTCATTTAGCTCAAAATAAATCTTTAAAGGCATGAAAAATATCAAATGAAGTCGGAAAGGGTTGAAAATTGATGATGTGCCTTTGAATGGTGCATATTAAACACACAAAAAGTATGGAGTTAAAATAAGTTATTAAAAATGAAGTCCCTTTGTAATAGATGCGTTTTCGTCCGAAACCCTCAAACTTCGAAAGAGATTATCCAGTTTGTACACGAAGTGCATCCAGTTTTTGCCGTAACCCTCTCAACTCTTTAGAAGTTGCTATGTGGGTGAAATTATGATGTCATGCCAAGTTTCAACCTTTTCAGAGTTCATTTGTACTGCTTTTCAATTTCATGGTCATTTAGCTCAAAATAAATCATTAAACGCATGAAAAATATCAAATGAAGTCAGAAAGGGTTGAAAATTGATGATGTACCTTTGAATGGTTCATATTGAACACACAAAACGTATGGAGTTAAAATAAGTTATTAAAAATGAAATCCCTTTGTAATAGATGCGTTTTGGTGTGAAACCCTCATACTTCGAAAGAGATTGTCTAGTTTGTACACGGAGTGCATCCAGTTTTTGCCGTAACCCTCTCAACTATTTAGAAGTTGCTATGTGGGTGAAATTATGATGTCATGCCAAGTTCCAACCTTTTCACAGTGCAATTTTAATGCTTTTCAATTTCAGGGTGATTTAGCTCAAAATAAATCATTAAATGCATGAAAAATATCAAATGAAGTCAGAAAGGGTTGAAAATCGATGATGTGCCTTTGAATGGTGCATCTTGAACACACAAAAAGTATGTAGTTAAAATAAGTTATTAAAAATGAAATTCCCTTTGTAATAGATGAGTTTTCGTCCGAAACCCTCATACTTCAAAAAAGATTGTCCAGTTTGTACACGAAGTGCATCCAGTTTTTGCCGTAACCCTCTCAACTCTTTAGAAGCTTCTATGTGGGTAAAATTATGATGTCATGCCAAGTACCAACCTTTTCAGAGTTCATTTATACTGCTTTTCAATTTCAGGGTCATTTAGCTCAAAATAAATCATTAAATGCATGAAAAATATCAAATGAAGTCGGAAAGGGTTGAAAATTGATGATGTGTCTTTGAATGGTGCAGATTGAACACACAAAAAGTATGGAGTTAAGATAAGTTATTAAAAATGAAGTCCCTTTGTAATAGGTGCGTTTTCGTCCGAAACCCTCATACTTCGAAAGAGATTGTCCAGTTTGTACACGAAGTGCATCCAGTTTTTGGCATAACCCTCTCAACTCTTTAGAAGTTGCTATGTGGGTGAAATTATGATGTCATGCCAAGTTTCAACCTTTTCAGAGTTCATTTGTACTGCTTTTCAATTTCATGGTCATTTAGCTCAAAATAAATCTTTAAACGCATGAAAAATATCAAATGAAGTCTGAAAGGGTTGAAAATTGATGATGTACCTTTGAATGGTGCATATTGAACACACAAAAAGGATGGAGTTAAAATAAGTTATTAAAAAAATCCCTTTGTAATAGATGCGTTTTGGTCTGAAACCCTCATATTTCGAAAGAGATTATCCAGTTTGTACACGAAGTGCATCCAGTTTTTGCCATAACCCTCTCAACTATTTAGAAGTTTCTATGTGGATGAAATCATGATGTCATGCCAAGTTTCAACCATTTCATAGTGCATTTGTAGTGCTTTTCAATTTCAGCTACATTTAGCTCAAAATAAATCATTAAATGCATGAAAAATATCAAATGAAGTCAGAAAGTGTTGAAAATTGATGATGTGCCTTTGAATGCTGCATATTGAACACACAAAAAGTATGGAGTTAAAATAAGTTATTAAAAATGAAATCCCTTTGTAATAGATGCGTTTTTGTCCGAAACCCTCATACTTCGAAAGAGATTCTCCACTTTGTACACGAAGTGCATCCAATTTTTGCCGTAACCCTCTGAAATCTTTAGAAGTTGCTATGTGGGTGAAATTATGATGTCATGCCAAGTTACAACCTTTTCAGAGTCCATTTGTACTGGTTTTCAAACTCTAGATATGACATTTCAAATGTCATTTAATCAAATTGTCTTATATAGCAGTTTAGGTCGTTCAAACATGCATGGAAATGCCATAAACAGATTCTTTATATTTTTGTGATATTTTTTAATATATTATTTATTTCCATTAGAGTCATAGATTTTTTTATGAGTTTCTAAAGTTTAGGGGGTTTTCGGAAAATAATAATTAATAATGAATTAAAAAGACCTTTAGTACCGGTGCATGCCACGCACCGGTACTAAAGGTCGACCGCCCCTCGCATTGTTTGGGGAGGGTCTTTAGTACAGGTGCGTGGCTTGCACCGGCACTAAAGGGTCTTTAGTACCGGTGCGAGCCACGCACCGGTACTAAAGGTCCTCTAGGTATAAATAGTATCGCCCTCGTCCCGGACCGAGCCACGCACCGGGAGAAGCTCTATTTGCACCGCCAGGCTGCCGAAATCCGTCGTCGCCGCTGTCCACAGCCCTGACGCCGCCCGTCGCCCGCCGCCCCGAGCCCGCCGCCCCGACGTCGCCCGCCGCCACGACGCCGCATGCTTCCCTGAGCCCGCCGCCCCGACACCCCGATGCCGCGCCTCCCTCGAGAAGATTTGCACATCTACACCCTCAGTGAGCTTCTCCCCTCCCCTTGCCCGTCGTCCCGACCCCCGCACGCTCGCCGGAGCTCACCGGCCCCCACCGCGCGCCGCCCTAGCGTGGCCTATTAACGTGGTCAGCCAGCCCCACCCCCAGGGTTTGTGGCTCTCCGAAGCAACTCCGGCACGGCCAACTGACATGGCCAGCCAGCCCCACCCCCAAGGTTTGCAGCTCGCTGGAGCAACTCCGGCGTGGCCTACTCATGTGGTCGGCCAGCCCCACCCCCAAGGTTTGCGGCTCGCCGGAGCAACTCCGGCGCGGCCTACTGACGTGGCCTGCCAGCCCCACCCCCAGTGTTTGGGGATCGCCGAAGCAACTCTGGCGTGGCCTACTGACGTGGCCGGCCAGCCCCACCCCCAGGGTAGCTAACCAGTGGGCCTGCGGGCCCCAGTTGACAAGTTGACCCAGTCAACTGTGCTGACTAGGCAGGCCCTAGCCAATGACAAGTGGGGCCGCCCCCCTAATCCATTGATTAATTAAAATGTTTAAAGTTTTGTTAGATGTTAAGTGCTATTTTGCTAAGTGTTTTGTTAGATGTCAATGACAAGTGGGGTCGTCCCCCTAATCCACTGAAAAGTGGGGCCACCCCCTAATCCATTAATTTTGCTAAGTGTTATTTCATTTGTTAGATGCTAAGTGTTAATTTTGCTAAGTGTTATTTAATTTGTTTTCATAATTAAGTGTTTCTTCTCGACGTTGACGATGCCGATCCCGCATCCTCGTCGTCTAGTCGGTGGAGGAGGTCTGTTGCTTGAGCCGAGGGGCCCTGTGCGGGACTGGGCTCCGCCAGGATGGTACCGGGAGGTGCTGCCTTCCGGGCGGCGCAGCTTGGTGAGGAGCCAGCCTGTCGTTGACCCGGAGGTTCTGTGGTGGCGGCCGCATGGGCCACAGACGATTCGGAGGCTTGAGTCCCCCGCGGAGGTGGTACAATACCATGTCAGCAAGGAGAACGAGCACGTCCGTCGTTACATGGCAGCTTCGGAGGCCAGGTCTGACAATACCTGGTAGATTCTTCAGGGATCTCACTGGACCTATGCTCCTATGATGGTTCCTTCTCTTTGGGTGTCCATCGCCCGCCCCGATATCCGTCGGGCGCTAGGGTTCTAGCTAGATCGATATATTAGCTACTATATATGTATTATTATGATGTATTAGCTAGATCGATGGATTAGCTGATA
Organism: Hordeum marinum; assembly: GCA_022496015.1. NCBI lineage: Eukaryota > Viridiplantae > Streptophyta > Magnoliopsida > Poales > Poaceae > Hordeum > Hordeum marinum. The sequence continues at coordinate 505,067,258 of CM039676.1, forward strand.
TTAACTATTATCCAAGATTATGATGAGATCTTTTCTAAGAACTACTATATGTATTCGATGATGCATTATTAATTAACTATCAGTTATTTTGCTTCTTGAATGCATGCTAATTTGAATACTAATTTGTTTTATCTATATTATTGTGGATTAGTTATTAAGCTATGCACAATACCGGTAGAGCTTATGAAGAGGACATCTTTGACATGATACGCTCCTCTGAAAACCAAGCGGACCTTCTAGGTGAATCACATGATGATGACGGCTCACAATATCTGAACGATTACAGTGATGGATGTGAGGCCGAGGAAGAACAACTTATGTTCCAAAATCTGGAACAACTAACAATGTACGCCGAGGTATATACATATATATTAACAAATCTTTCTTCTTTTAATTATCATCCCTCCCGATCAAGCCAATCTAGTAGAAAGGTACGAGGCAGTGCAAAAATATTGGACGGCAACGTAAAGCTCAATCTTCATGCTTTCAAACATGATGGCGAACCGACTCATCCTGAAGCCAATGCCAAGACATTTGTCCGTCAATGCGGAGTGGTTGTTAGGGACGAGTCCCGATCACAATGCAAGAATGGATTCAGCCAAACCAACCAAAACCAGAAGTGAATTATGTCGATAAAAGAATTAAAGATACCCTTTGGCGAGAGCTCATGGAGCATTTCATCCTACCAGATTCTCTCTCGGAGCGCCAAAGGGACAAAGTCAAGGAGTTTGCTCTCCATAAGATGGCCGGCGCGTTCCAGACTTGGAAGAAAAGATTATGGACCGAGTACAATGCTAGAGGCAAGAAGGCGCCGAATTCACACGAATATACGGGAAGGTAAGGAATCATTGGGACGCATTTATCGAGTACAAGACATCGGAAGCTGCTATGGAGAAGTCGGCAAAGAATAAGATAAATGCGGAGAAAAAGTATCACCATAAACTAGGGACAGGTGGATACAAGTCAGCCATTCCTAAGTGGGATGCATTAGAGAATAAGATGCATGCTGAAGGGATCACTCCAGTAACCTTCCACTGGCCCCGGAGGTGCAGGAATTGGTTTCTTGCGCATGGGGGAAAGTTGGACCTAGCAACAGGGAAGATTATTGCACTGGCCAGTCTGAAGCATGCATCAGATGAGTTGATTGAAGCAATAAAAGCTTCCCAAGAAGGACGGATTCACCCTGATAGAGAGAACGACAAGCTTACACGCGCCCTCGGGAATCCCAAACACGGAGGATGAACACGAGGCGTGGGCGTTGTTCCGTGGTATGAGGGGTTTGCGGGCTGGAAGGACAGTTATAAAAGCCGTTCGAGAAAAAAGAAGGTGGAAGAAGACCGACTTTCAAAGTTGGAACAGAAGTACGAGCAGCAGCAGCTGTAGATACAGGTACTGACCCAGCAAAGGGCAACTCCGCGGCAGGAGGCATCAGAACCCGTCCCATCTGCACTGCCGAAAAGCACTATGGGTTCCATGGGGGCACCGTTGGGTCACACCCCCGTGGATGATATCACCGAGAAGACATCTTGTGAGCTAATCCAGAAAATGAAGAACATACCCGTGCGGGTCGCGACGGGCTATGCTTTACCAAATACACCTGATGTTCTCTGGCATTTCAATCCGGTTCCAGCTGGGTATGCTCGTGTCGTGGTGGACGCAATAGAGCCAGGATATGATGAACTACAACTTGACATCCCTGGAGGTGAGGGGTAGTCCACACTGGCAGAAGCCGTTCGTGGTCTCATTCTATGGAGTAAGGCCTGCATCGTCTTTCCACACTCGACGCTCAGGCCACCGGCTCCTCCGAGTATCGATGTCCAGCGCGAGGGATCCCAGCCAGAGGCATCGCAGTGGTAGGAGTCCTCCCCACCTCGAGAGGCGTCCCACTTTGATAGGGATCCCAGCAAGAGTCCACCGAACCTCGGGACAAAGCACGACACGAGTCCATATCGTCGATATCGATCTCCGTCGCGTGAGCTGACTCTACCCCGGCAGTGGTCCCGCCAGCAGGGCTCCCAAAAGAGGAAGGCCATCAGCAGTCCTCTTTGGAAGAAAGCAAAGAAGAAACCCGAGCCTCTGGCCAAAAAGAAGCTGCCTTACGACATGACACCAGAGGAAAATAAAATTGACAGATTCATAAGGCAAGTGAGCAGAGAAGTCGGCCCAGCCCAAGGAAGAAGTCGGGAAGTACGACATCAACGACAGGTGGTACTACTAGCGGGAAAACAGTTCCCCAGCTCGGAGAACAATCCAAGCAATCGATCTCTACGCTCAAGGTGAGTACCAATCAAAGCAAGCAATCGATCCAAGAAATCGACGTTGCTGGCAACCCAATCGACCTTGAAGAAGTAGAGGCTGCAGTCTCACTCTTGGCCAAATCCTTGGCACCAAGGAAATCCGTGGGTACGGTGAAGCTGAGTATGCAATGAAATATGCCGTCGGAAAACCACTTGTCACACCCGGGCAGTACAAGGAACTACCAACTACGATGCGATAGTTGCATGATTGGTACCTACGTGAAGCAAAGTGAGGGGAGACAGTGGTCATGGTCAAAGTAAGGAAAGAGCATTACGTCAATGGATGTGAAATATGTCTTGAATTCTCAGAACTTTTACAGTTATACCACATGGACTCTATCGACAAAACTCTCATCAGTTGCTATTGTCTGTAAGTGATTTATATCTTTAATAATTTAAGTTTCTATCTCATATATCGTTCATTGGCTTATCCTCACTATATATGTTCTTTTCTACGCTATTATGTAGATTGAAGATGTGGGAATTAAAACAAGAGGGAATCGATGACATTGGGTTCATCGACCCAAATACCATTAATAGTCATGTGTGGTAAAACATTTTGCCAAGGACACAGAAGAGATCTTGGAAAAATATATAGAGGCAATGAATACCAAATCTACTATAATAGTTCCTTACAACATGGGGTGAGTGTTTACTCTCTTGTATACTACAAATTCTATTTTTGCTTACTAGCTCGCTGTCAAGTGTAGTTGATGAGTTAAATGCATGCCTGATTAATTATATATCCTCCTAAATATTATCCTCGCGGATGGACTTGTTCAAGTGTATGACTCACTAGATACACTAGAACAATCATACGTGGACTTGTATTTTATGATAGAGCAGTAATTTCAATCTTTATCGACCTCGCTTTCTTTCATTATTTCCTAATATCAAAAGTAATTATAATAACTCTTTCATTCTTTTTCTTTGCCGCATAGTGTTTGGAAAAAGATCATAGAAAAAACCATCACGATCGTCAATGGAAACCGAAGCTGAAGTGGAAAAAGATGCAGGTAATTAAGTAGTACTACTAGGTCCGTGCATCTCTTTAATTCTAGTTTCAATACCATTATCATGCTTGATTATTAAATATCTTATTGAATTCTATTCTTTTGCAAAGTGCGCCAAGCAGCCAAAAGGGACAAATTTATTTGGATACTTCCTCTGGGAGAATATTCGCATCCAGACCGAATGTTGTATACGTCGCAGAAGAGCACGTGAAAGACAACTCGAGGTTTGACAGATGATGTCGAAGCTCTCACCATAGAAATGCTTTGTAGCACTTCAAGAGGAATTTGCGGCATTTCTTCTTTGACATTTCATTGATATAAATGGAGAGCACTATTCCTTACCGCCGCCTCAATAATGGTAGCAAATCAGTAGTAGAAAACTGAGATTTCATTCGGAGCACTAGCTAACTAGTCCCGACCGGGTTTTGGGCCTTAATTTATAAGTCCACAATATATATGCATGGATGTGTAATTCCATTTCTATATATAATGTGTATTCGAGATATTGTATATTATATTACACACATATATATATGCATCAACTTGTGTACTGTTTACAGTATGTAGCACCGTAAAATAAATTTGAAATAAATGGAAAAACACAAAAAATAGAGAGGAAAATTAAAACCTAAAAGGTAAAAAAACAGAACACTTAGTACCGGTTGGTATCACCAACCGGTACTAAAGGTCCTCCACCACCAGCCCACGCAGGCAGCCACGTGGTGGGCCTTTAGTACCGGTCTATGGGCCAACCGGTACTAAAGGTCTGGACCTTTAGTCCCGATCCTTTAGTACCGGTTGGGGAACCGGTACTAAAGGCCATCCCGACCGTGACTACAGACAGACATTCTACTACTTGCAAAGAGCTTCCCAATTTGAGCACCCTAATTCTGTGTTATTAAGTGCATTCATTACTTTCACAAGAAATGTGTGACCATGTTTAGTCCTCACGTTGGCTGTCCTCGTCTCGAAACTCTCGTGCTCTTCGAAACCGAGCCTCTCCAAGAAATACCGTCTTGCATGACAGGGAACGAACTAGTCGAATTGTATAAAATGGAAATTACGCATTGAGGGAAAGAAACAGAAGTCATGCTTAATTACGAAAAAAACAGTTATCATCGTTGTGTACCGTAGAAATATCAAAGTCCTCGTAAAGATTCATGGTGATGAACCTGCCATCTCGCAGCCCAGGTTGGTCACAAAGACCCTTATCTTCACCGCATAATTCACACGCTTGGATCCTATCATCATCTGATGACGACGACATTTCCTGTGTTCATAATTCAAGAATTACGACACGCTTTGGATCCTAATGCATGTGTGACTTTCGGTCCGTCGAGGCTTTCCTTAAATAACTCTCATATCTCATGGTGTGTTGGTGCACTCTCTCACACTGATATGGTGGTGTATATATGTTGGTGGGCACTCTCTAACAGTAATAGTTTGACCGCCGGTGATGGATGCCCCCTCTTCTCTTCTTGTGCATTATACCGATGAGTATATCGCAAAGAAGAGAAGAAATAGGAGGCGCCCCCCACGAAAACAGTCGGGATTCCTCCATCAAGAACACATATGAAAGTCACACAAGGAGCAATGACAGACCAAAAGTCACACACGCATTATACCGATAAAATATCACTAATACATTTATAATGAACTGGAATATAATATCACTAATACATCATCCCAAATAATCCAGTTAATGCATCATCAAATATTAACTAATACATCTCGAATATTAACATATAAGATCACTAATAGAGATCGAATATCCTAGAATGCAAAGAGGAGGACGGTGAACTCGGTTCACTAGCGGTCTCTGAGTCACCGGCGGTGGACACCCAAAGATAAGGAACCATCACGGGATCATAACTCGGGTGAGATCCCTGAAGAATCTGTCAAGTATTGTTGAACCTGGCTTCCAATGCCGCCATGTAGCGACGGACGTGCTCGTCCTCCTCCCTGACACGGCGACGTACCACCTTCACGAGGGCCCGCTCCCTCCGCACCGAATGTGGCCCATGTGACCGCCACCACAGAAGCTCCGGGTCGACGACGAGACCTGGATTGCTCACCAACCTCCGAGCCCGGCAAGGTAGCACCTCCCAGTGCCAGCCCGAAGAAGCCTAGTCGTGGACATGGCGCCTATCAAGAAGGCTCTCGCGGACCACTCGACGATGAGGATGCGGGCTGGGCATCGTCGACGTCGAGACAAATTCCTATAGAACGTTTTCTTATCGTTTAATCACTAATTTTTCATAAAACCAAGAATTTTTCTGTAATCTAACATACACATACTAATTTTTCCTAGGACTCCTAATAATTAATAAAACATAAAACAACTAAAACATAAAAAGCATCATAAACAAAATCAACTAATCTGGCAGAACATATAGCCACATACATATATACGTTATATATTATATAGCCACATACATATATACATTATATATGAACAAAAACATTCATCACATAAAAAATCAACATATATAATTTTTTTAAATCCACAGAGCCGGGGCGGCGACGGCTCATGGCGGGGGCGGTGACGGGCAGGTGTAGGAGATATGCCCTAGAGGCAATAATAAATGTTATTGATCATCTTCCTGTTCATAATTAGGTTTATGTTCCATGCTATAACTGTTATGGTTCTCGAGTCTGCAATAACCACGAGGCTTGAAGGAAGACTCATATACACGTGTGGAATAATAAACAGTAAAATGTATTCCTAGTCTGGCCTCTAAGACTGGCTCAAGTATTGCATGATGATCCTGTTTTCCTGATCATGGGCATGGCTATGCCGGCAATTTTGAGGGCACAATTTTAGAAGAACATTTGTGTTGAATCGACCCGAATTGATGTAATGCTATGAGATACATTTGTCATAAGTTAATGTTTGCATAATTTCTTAGACCATGAGAGTATCAAGTTTCTTCATGCTTGCTTCATGAACTTTGGGGTTCGTTAAACGTCATCCGTAAATGGGTGGCTATTACGGCGGCTTACGGATTCATGGAAAAGTATGTCAAGTAACTTGATAGCTCAAGATTGAGATTTGCTCCTTCGACGATGGAGAGATATCTCTGGGCCCTCTCGGTGTTACGGTATCCATCATCGTGTGGCCAGACATTTTGTGATTTGATCACGGGGATGCCGGAACACGGGAACGAGAAAATAGAACAATACCGGCAACGAGGTAACTGGCATAGTGGACAAGTTGTTGATCCACGGGGATGCCAACATGTCTCACCTCGGGTATTTGTAACATATCGCGAAGCAACAGGAATAGCACACGACAACTGGAGGTTCACTCGAATATTCATTTGTGTGGGTATAGGGGTCAGTATGGGTGTCCACGGCTCCGATGTTGATCGGAAGGGGTTCCGGGTCATGTATATGCTTCACCGAACCTATAGGGTCACACGCTTAAGGGTCATCTATCTGCTGAATACTAGACAGGGAGTCTGAGAGAAAATCACCGAAAAAGTTTCGGACACCGGAAAAGTTTCGGACAGTGGAAAAGTTCCACAGGGAGAACACCGGAACAGTTTCGGTAAAACTGAAAAGTTGTTTCAGGGGATACCATTAAGTCAAATTGGTTTCGGCACATGCCTTATAATTCTTGGAGGGTGCCAGAATCATTCTGGAAACTTTTGGGAATTTTCCAGAAGAAAAACCGGAAATGTTCCGGAGCTCCCGGAACCGCTTCAGATGCTTTTCGCAGATGAAAATCACTAAACCGGAATTGTTTCGAAAAGTGTTGAAAATTATTTTAGTGGGTATCGGAAATGTTCTAAGCCCACATAAATATTTTCAGTTCGATCAGACGCTGAAAAATGTCGTCGTGAATAGTGAAATCAGCTTTATGGTTACTTTTTGGAAAGCCACCTTTTTGGGCTTTTGCTCCAAAATATCTTGGAGATGACATGGATGGATGTGGATGAAATTTCAGCCCCTCCACCCCTCCTTCTCCTATAAATAGAGGTGGAGGGGGCAGCCCAAAACTGAATCCCTTCTCACATACAAGTGCCATGCATGATCTGGCTTCTTCTCTCCCTCCCAGCGAAATAGTTTCGTAGAGCCGAAAGGCTGTCTGGGTTCCGGCAGGAACTAGTTCTGGACGGCGAAGCCCTGCCGGATAGATGACATTGTATGTGTGCAACTCTGTAGAGAGATCGTAGTTTCGGTCTTAGTTCGAGAGTGCCACCCGAAGGGCTGTCCGTGTGACCGTCCGAGTTTCGAAGGTCCTCCCGAAGGGCTGTCCGTGTGACCGTCCGTGTTTTGGAGGTCCTCCCGAAGGGCTGTCCGAGTGAGAGTCCAAGTTTCGGAGGTCCTCCCGAAGGGCTGTCCGTGACACCATCCGGGGGACTGTCCGACCGCCTCCCGGAGGGCTGTCCGCGGGGCAGATGAGGGTATACATCCTCGCGGTTGGGAGGTTGTAAAATCCTAGCTGCGGGGATCTGCATCGCCATTCGTCATCGACTCTACTTCCGCTGCGCTACGAGTCGGTAACGAAAACGATCAAACGTTGTATGCAGTCTCCATAGTGGTCCTGGGCTGGTGCGTAGGTCGGAATTTTTTTGTTTTCTGCTGCGTTACCCTACGGTGGCATCAAGAGCCGTGCTATGCGTAGATGCAGGTTGCGATCTAGAATACATAGACATGTATGGTTGTTGCACAATATAATTAGGTAGCAGATGAGATCTATTGCTGAAAATTATTTGTGCGGGTAGCATATGAAATCTGTTACCCGATGTTCTTTTTTCTTCCCCTGAATTTGCATAGTCCTGATCTTGACGGAATGGACGAATCTCACAAAGTTCTGGCAATCCGCGATCCTTTCATGCTGCTCCTGAGTATGCTGATTGACAGATCAACGAAGTGCTAACAGTTCTTTGGGTTCCACGATAGTTGAGAAAGATGGATGTTTCACAAACGAAAGGGCAATGCAGATGTGATCTGCACGGGGGTCACGCGTATGATGAAGTTTAGTATGGGGCTCGAGATTTTATTATCTCGTGTTTCATACACCCTGGAAAGTTAATCTAGCAACTTGAATTATCATACTTGACGATGGATGTTGGTAGCTTCGGTTTGTTTCGAAACCTTAGAAGCCACGTAAAACAAGATTTTGCATGGACCGATTAGAGGCGTCTAACTTGGTTTTGCAGGATGGTTTACATGTGCATGTGATGTGGTATAGCAGTGTTCATAATAATTATATTATGTATGAGATGACTATATGATGTAAATTGATTAACATGACCTGCGTGTCATGATTCGGGATGATGGCTGGAGCCATATGATTGCACTTTAATGACCTGCGTGTCAACCTTATGTAATGCACTTATTTTATTAAGCTATCGAGATAGCAATATTATTTGGTGCATCAACAAGGTGGTCGCAATCTTCGCAAAGGTGAACACTGATGCGAATGCCGAAGACGAAGAAATACTTGACTTCTCCGTCAGAAGGGGCTATACCATGTCATGCTAATTATGAATTGCCTGGGATGTTTATCCCTCTTGATGCACCCTTCCTGATTGCGCGGTAGTCGCTTTTATTAGGGTGATCTCTCACAAAAATATCAAGTAGTTTGTGTTCTTCCAAGTGTAGCACCGTCACGGCACCTATCTCTTTGGGGTATCAGATGGATACATGGGTACGAACGATTAGAGAAGTGTGAGGCGGGTGAGTTGAGACCTTGCAGCGAGATCACTTGGTTGTCTTGACATTCTAACTTGAAAGTCCTGAGCTCGGAACATGCCCATCGAAAGATGAACAAGAGTCACATAGATATGTGATTGGCAAGTTGGCCTACCGATTGCAATTCTCGTCACTTGAGATGGATACATCCTTGGCGTTCAATTTTAATTTGGATCTTGAATCACTCACAATCAATTATGATAGATATTTATTTGAGTGGGAGCGCACTGTAGAATTAGCTTGTTTTAATTCTCAGTGCAATTAATTATGGACACTGTCTAAGTGTGATTTGCATAATAATTGTAGAATAATGGCTCGCGTTTCCGCCTTCCTTGTTAAAATTAAATAAGGTGTTAAATATCTGGTTAAAACTTTACAGTTGGTAACGTAATTGTGAGGACTGTCCTCAAGAGTGCCGATAAGGACTTGTCCTATCGCATGCTTTCGGTATTCTCCCGCTAATGCTATGGATGATATGACTCTCGTCCTTCGGTCCAAAAGCTAAAATTCCGTTACGGTCAAGTGAAATATGTTTGCTTCCATGAGAACCGAACTTCAAAAGTTTGGATAGTTATGTGATATTCATGGAATCTGAAAATCATTTTTAGATACAAACAAAGGTTGAAAGATATGAAATATCCAAAGCAATATTTGTTTGCAAACTATTAGTAACGGTGTTTACTATGCATTTGACTGATAAGAGAGGGATCCAGAAGAACTCCTATCATATGATGTTGGTGAATAAAACAACAACTTAAAGAGAAAGGAAGTGTCCAAAGGGTGTTAGTGAAACTTTCACGCCTAGGAAGTCCGGGGCTAATGCCACTCTTAAGTTGGATGCTTCTTCTGAGAGTAGGAGAAATACTAAAAGTTAAACTGTTAGAACTATAAAGGCAAAAGGAAAGAAGACTGGAATATCCAGCCCATGTATGAATGTCATACAAGTTTTTGATGTATAGAAGGCTGGTCAAAGATATAGTTCTTGGGAATTGTGGTTAGACATGTTAATCACTGATTCTTGGGTATTGTGAGCTAATCACAAAGATACCCGCTCAATTGCATTCTATTGCAACCCGATGTAAGAACTACTATGGCCTGAAAGACTAGACAGGGATAAGGTTTAGATACATGCAGGGAACATAGTAAATGTTACTATGCCTTCCATCGGTGTATTCCCTATGTATTAAGTTTCATAAATAATTTTAGAGTTTCACACTCTAGCCCTTTGAATAAGGTATCTTGCAAGAAGGTTGTTCATAAGAGAACTTTTCATGTTCGGTGTTATGAATAACATAAGGGCCATACTTTCATTATGAATGAGATGTATGTTATGAATATTGATAATAATACATTACCTCTGGGTTTACTTTTATAATTCATTTTACAGTTTCATACACTCTAGCCCATTGCACAATGTTTGTTGCAAAAGAGTTGTTCATGAAAACAACAATTGTTGTTCAGTATTATGAATAACATGAAGGGACATGCTTCCATACTAGATGGGATGTATGTTATGAATATTGATGGAAATATGATACATCCATAACACTGACGCTAAATGTCGCAAGACTAAAAGAATACCACACAGGTGTGGCACTACATTTGGTCACATTGGAGAAACCAGCATGGAAAATTCCAATATGATGAATTTTGAAGTCGTTTGATTTTGAATCATCTGACACTTGCAACTTTCCTATGAAAAGTGAAGTGACTAAAATACCGTTCATAGGCCATATGGAACGAGCAAAGAACATATTGGTAATCATACATTATGATGTGTGTAGTCCAATAAATGTTGTTGCGAGTAGTGGATTTATCTATCTTCAAAAATGACACAAGTAGATATATGGATATTTACTTGATGAGACGTGAGTCTGGATCTTTTTGAAATCATTCAAAAGGTTTTCAAAATGAAGAAGAAAATATTATAACAAGAAAATTATGTTTCTACAATTCGATTTTAGAAAGGAATATTTGAGTTACAAGTTTAGCGAATGTCTGATGAGTTGTGAAAAGAGTTTCATAACTTGCACCTCCCGGAACACCACTACAAAGTGGAAAGTCCGTGAAGATGTAATCAAACCATTTATGACATGGTAAGATCAAAGATGACATAAATAAATTTGCCATTATCCCTTTTTAAAGTGATGCTTTAGAGACTGTGGCTTTTACACTGAAAAGAGATCCATCAGGTCTGTTGAAATGACGCCATGGAATGGTACGCCCAACCATGTTATATATTTTCTTAACATTTGGAATATGGGGCTTCTGTAAAAGGTTACAAACTTATTCCAAATCAGACAAGTGCTACTTTGTAGGTTATCCCAAGAAAATGGGTATTCCTCCCTCAACTATACCGAGGCAAATAGGTTTGCCACAAAGGATGGTATGATTTTTGAAGGAAATAGTTCTTTCAAAAGGGGTGAGTGGGAGAACACTGCAACTCGACGAGATAAACAGTATCTTCATCATCAGTTCAAAGGAAAGGAACCTTGGAAGTTATTTCAGAGTTTCCTACTATGACTGATACGGAAGTCTCTAACATAAAATGTTTGGACTTCGGTCGAACTTGCAGCTGAACCTCGTAGGCAAGGCTCGTGTAAACCTCTCAGGTGCGCAAATGAGATATTGTTGTTGGACAACAGTATACCTACGATACACAAGGAAGCAGTGATGGGCCCTGACTCTGGAATTGGCTAAATGCCAATACAATCCGAGATAGTTTCCATATAAATGTTTCAAGATTAAAATCTTGATAGACCTTTCGGAAGACTTAGAGTCTAACGAATATTTATGGAACTAAAAACTGATACGAATAAAATGTTTTATCCATAAAGCTCGACTTGTTGCAATAACAAGTTCAAGGAGTTGACTACGATGAGATTGTCTCGCCGTAACGATGCTTAAAGTCGGCTCGGGTTGAACTAGGAATTAATACATATTTCAATCATGAGATATGAAACATGGATGACAAAAAGGATTTCCATCTGATGGAAATGAAACCTTGGACTTGTATGTGATACAGTCCAAAGTAATTTGTCGGTCTAGAGGATGCTAGTAAGTATGCAAACTTCAGAGTTCCAGCGATGGACACAAGAGAGCAAAGTGGAGTTGGAATCTTCGTTTTTGATGAAATGGTCAAAGGGGTTTGACTTCATCAATGGGTAACGAAGATGCTTCTAATTCAAGAAATTAAGTGGGAGCATAACAATATTTCTAAAAACCTTGTGTGCTTGACACATTGTTAATTGGAAATAAATTTCTAGACACAAATTAGGACTTCATTTGAAGAAGTTTTTTGATGAAGTGATTGGGCTAAATAGCCTTAATATTAGGCATGATGATCTATGGAGATAGATTTACCTAATAGGGATAAGCGATGAATACATATTGACAAGATGCTAAAACCTTTTAGCATTTAAAACGCCAGGGAGTGATTCTTGCCGATGTCACATGGAAAGAGTTTTTGCAAGACTCAGTGTCCCCAAACAATGATGAGTAAAATACATGATGGTGATTCCACACACTCTTGTGTTTGGATTAATCATGTATTCCATGGTATGGAAAAAAAAACAGATGTGTCCGATACTCCCAAACTACTGCGAGTATAGATACCAAAGTGATCAAAGTACTGATCAAAGGACAACAGTGAAATATGTCATTGAGTACTAAAGTAGCATTGATGACATGTTTTCTCACAAGCGGAGATCATGAAGAGTTTGTTGTAAAACGTTACATTGATACAATCTTCATCTATGCTCCATGCGATTTTCGATTTAAATTAAGGGTTTTGTGTAATACACAACATGATGGCATGATAGTTGGAAATTGTTCCAAACAAGATACTGTGGCGAATTCTATAACAAAGGCTAAGTATGTTGACGTTTTAGGAGTGACAAAGAAGTTGTTGAATCATATAGTTCATTCATGAACTTAGTATGGTTTCAAGATGGCTTTGATCTATGGGACACTATTGCAGATAGTTGCTCCATAGCTCAGTCTGAGGAATCAGGTTTTGACCAATGATTCACACATATGCAAAGCCAAGTCCACACAAAATATGAATTTTGTGGAAGCGTGAAAATGTAAGGATATGCAAAGTTACACACGGAGCTGAAGTTGTCAGATCTGTTGGACATCAGGCTATACCACAAGCGAAGCATAGTTTACACCAGTACGCCATAGTTGTAAAGTGCATTAGCATTGATTAGATTATTGACTCTAGTGCAAGTGAGAGTGTGTAGGAGATATGCCCTAGAGGCAATAATAAATCTTATTGATTATCTCCCTGTTCATAATTATGTTTATGTTCCATGCTATAACTGCAATGATTCTCGAGTCTGCAAATAAAACGAGGCTTGAAGGAAGAATCATATTCACGTGTGGAATAATAAACGGTAAAATGTATTCCTAGTCTGGCCTCTAAGACTGGCTCAAGTATTGCATGATGATCCTGTTTTCCTGATCATGGGCATGGCTACACCGGTAATTTTGAGGGCACAATGTTAGCAGAAGATTTGTGTTGAATCGACCTAAATTAATGTTATGTTATGAGATACATTCGTCATAAGTTAATGGTTAATAACATAGAGAAGTTAATGTTTGCATAATTCCTTAGACCATGAGAGTATCGAGTTTTTTCATGCTTGCTTCATGAACTTTGGGGTTTGTTAAACGTCATCCATAAATGGGTGGCTATTACGGCGGCTTACGGGTTCATGGAAAAGTATGTGAAGTAACTTGATAGCTCAAGATTGGGATTTTCTCCTCCGACGATGGAGAGATATGTCTGGGCCCTCTTGGTGTTACGGTATCCATCATCGTCAGGCCAGACATTTTGTGATTTGATCACGGGGATGCCGGAACACAGGAACGAGAAAAGAGAACAATACCGGTAAGGAGGTAACTGGCATAGTGGACAAGTTGTTGATCCACGGGGATGCCAACATGTCTCACCTCAGGTATTTGTAACATATCGCGAAGCAACACGAATAGCACACGGCGATTGGAGGTTCACTCGAATATTCATTCGTGTGGGTATAGGGGTCATTATGGGTGTCCATGGCTCCGATGTTAATCATTGATCGGAAGGGGTTCCGGGTCATGTCTATACTTCACCGAACCTATAGGGTCACACGCTTAAGGGTCATCTATCTACTAAATAATAGACAAGGAGTCTGAGGGGAAATCCCCAGAAAAGTTTCGGACACCGGAAAAGTTTCGGACACTGGAAAAGTTCCGTAGAGAGAACACCAGAACAGTTCCAGTGAAACTGAAAAGTTGTTTCAGGGGATACCATAAAGTCAAATTGGTCTCGGCACATGCCTGATAATTCTTGGAGGGTGCCATAACCGTTCTGGAAACTTTCTGGAATTTTTCGGGATGAAAACCGGAAATGTTCCGGAGCTGCCGGAACCGCTTCAGATGCTTTTCGCAGATGAAAATCACTAAATTGGAATTGTTTCGGAAAGTGTTGAAAATTATTTTAGTGGGTACTGGAAATGTTCTAAGCCCACATAAATATTTTCAGTTCGATCAGACACTGAAAAATGTCGTCGTGAGTAGTGAAATCAGCTTTATGGTTACTTTTTGGAAAGCCATCTTTTTGGGCTTTTGCTCAAAAGATCTAAGGGGATGACATGGATGGATAGGAACCCTTTTGGGGGGGCCCACAAGGGTGTGTCCGGCCACATGTGGGCTTCCTACATGGAGCCCCACTTGTCTCATGGCTTCACTTGTGAGTCCTTGTGAAGGACTCCATTCATGTGGTTTGGGGGTTTTTGTGTAAAACTACCCTACCCCTTGGGATTTCCTATAAATAGAGGAGGATGGGCATCCCTCCACACTCACTCTTTCTCACATAAAAGTGCCATGCAATGATCTGGCTTCTTCTCTCCCTCCCAGCGAAATAGTTTCGTAGAGCTGAAAGGTTGTCTGGGTTCCGATAAGAACTAGTTCTGGACGGCGAAGCCCTGTCGGATAGATGACATCGTATGTGTGCAACTCTGTAGAGAGATCGTAGTTTCGGTCTTAGTTCGAGAGTGCCTCCCGAAGGGCTGTTCATGTGACCGTCCGAGTTTTGGAGGTCCCCCCGAAGGGCTGTCGGCAACACCGTCCGGGGGACTATCCGACCGCCTCTCGGAGGGCTGTCTCGGGGGCGGATGAGGGTATACATCCTCGTGGTTGGCAGGTTGTAAATCCTAGCTGCAGGGATCTGCACCGCCGATCGTCATCGACTCTACTTCCACTGCGCTACGAGTCGGTAACGAAAAGATCAAACCTTGTATGCAGCCTCCATAGTGGTCCTGGGCTGGTGCTTAGGTCGGAATTTTTTTGATTTCTGCTGCGTTACCCTACAATCCCCTCTTTCTTCTAACAACCATTGCTATACTACTTGGAACTATATTTTTATTTGTCACATATTATGAGTTTTGCTTCGAGCGCCTTGTATATTTGCTTTGTTTGCATTTATCCTTGTTGCACAAACCTATTTGAGAGATCCAAATTATGCTATGATTTGTTAGAATTGCTCTTTATGCTTCACTTAAAATTTTGAGCAAAGGAATTGCTCTAGTGCTTCACTTATATCTTTTTGAGCACGGCGTGCTTTTACATGTTTGAAGAAATGCTCTCATGCTTCACTTATATCAATTTGAGAGTTGGTAATTTTGACGAAATCTTCTCATGCTTCACTTATATCATTTTGAGATATGAAACTTGACGGGGATATACCCCATGGTATGACCCGGCCTGGCGACTCACAGGAGACCCGGCCGAAGACATGACATCTTATTAATGACCCGGCCAGGGAACTCACAGGAGACCCGTTAAAGACATGACATCTTTTTTATGACCCGGCAAGCGGGTCACAGGATGACCACGCTCAAGACCCGACGGGTGAGCCGGCGCCAGGCGGCTCACAAAAGAAGGCCCATAGGAGAAGGCCCACAAGAGAGAAGGATTCCTTTAAAGGAAATAAGACCCGGAGTAGGATTCGTGAGAGACTAGTCCTAATCCTACTCCTAGTAGGACTCTATTTGTAAACCTACCCTCTCCACTTATATAAGGAGGGGTAGAGCACCCCTAGAGGGACAAGTTCTCAAGAGACACAAGTCTACAAGTTTAGACAACACAAGAGATTAGAGGCACAAGAGATTAGAGGTAGCAATTAGCACCCTTGTAACCGAGAGATCTTCATCATCATTAATACCAGACAAGCAGGACGTAGGCTTTTACCTCCATCGGAGGGGCCGAACCTGGGTAAAACTCCGTGTCTTCTCGATTTCGATCAACCCCTTCAAGCTGCTATGTAGTTGCGTCTCGCCCCGAACCTAAGTCCGTTCATCCGGACATCTGCCATGATAAATCCACGACAGTTGGCGCCCACTGTGGGGCGGAGCGCATGATGGTATTGTGTTCTTGGAAGGATCTGTTCAAAGGATCGTGAAACTCTCAAATTGGCCGGATGAAACCCGATGCGACTCTGGTGATCCGTCAGTTCGGAGCAAGATAAATGCCTGATCCGACGAGTTGCTGTTGTTAGCCCGAGGAGATTTTCAGCAATTAGTACAAACTTTCCATGGCAGCATACTCATCGGAGGAGTACTACGTCTAGTACACATCACCTCTCGTAGATATACACTTTTTTGTCTTTGGCTACTACGTCCACATACAAAGGTTTTTTGGTTATGGATTGCTATGGACACGCAAGGAAGGCTACCAGCAGATCAAAAACAAAGAAAAAGAAAGGATCATGACCCGGAAGGAATTACAAATACGGACTCGAGAGTGCGCGTCTGAGTTGTTTCCGTCTCTGTCTCCGCGCGCATCGCTGTGATGAGAAAGTGATGGAGTCGGCCTGGTTTCGACAGCGATGTAGCCAAATTTGTGTCCGAGCCGGCCTCCGCTACGGTCGTTTGACGGACGCCTCCGTCGTGGCGTTGACCATCGTCCACGCGTCGAGTCACCTCGCCCGCCATCGCTGTGCCCCGCCGGCTTTGCCACCACCACCATCGCCTCGCCACGAACTCCCGTGCTCGTCGTGCTGTGGTCAGCTCGGCCACCACGTCGCCTCCTGCTGTTCGCGCGCGCCCCGGCCGGCTCGGCCGCCGCCTCGCATTGCCTCGAGCCGTCGCGCTCGGCCGTCGCCTCCGCCGTGTCCACTCCTGCGACCGTGGCTCACCTCGGCGCCGTGACATCACCTCGATCCGGGATCCGCCATTGCAGCCGGAGCAAGCTCCGCCCCACCTGGGATCCGTCGTCGCATGTTGAGCCAGACTCGGCCTTGTATCACATTCCGCCGCTCCCGTGAGCCACCGCGCCGCTGCGCCCGCCTGGAACCAAGTCGCCGCCGCCTCAACCCACCCTCACGCGCCCTGGCCGTGGCCCTGGCTACGCCCTGCCACCGCCGTAGCCTCGGTCTTTGGCCGAGAGCCGGTGCTCCAAACCGTTGTCGCCGCGCACCACCCCGCACCATTTTCCCCTCGCCCACCTCCCACCGCTGCGCTGTGGCCACCAAGCCAGTTGGATGGATAAGAAGTGGGGGCTAAAAAAATGAAGGAAGGCCATGTGGGTGCTACTACTGCTTTGAAAGGGCATCCGGCGAGACGTCGATTACAGATCATCTGTCGTTCAAACAAAACAAGTGACGTCTGTCATATGTGTTCTATCATATATATTAAATTTTCTGTGAGAACAATTACTTTGGTCAGTGCTGTTTTTATGCAGGGCCACTATTCACTGCCAAAAGGGGCATTATACCGCAGAGACGGAGCACATGTCAGCATCATTCTGTATTGGTATTCGTCCGTGTCGCGGCCGCGCCGGCTTACAACACCGTGGTTACCTCTCGCGACAGCACCGGTTTACAACGCCGTGGACGTCTCTCGCCATCAGCGACCGGCTTACAATGCCGTAGCCGACTCTCTCCACCCGCACCGGCTTACAAATGCCATGCCCGTCTCTCATCATCCGCACCGGCTTATAACGTCGTGGCTTATTTCACAAACAGGGCCGGCTTACAATGCCGCGGTTGGTTTCTACGTCTACATCAACATATTAGTGCAGTGCTCGCCTGTACGAGCCGCCCAAAGGACACGTGCAAGACGCAACCCATACTGTGATCTACATCAATATATCGGTGCAGTGCTCATCGATATGAGCCGCCCGACGGACAAGCACACGATTCGCCAGCACTACAATTTGGTTCACTTCAACAAACAGCCGGAACGAACCATCGACCGGATCATTGAAGCAATTCATACGGGATCATTTATAACCCACCACGGCCAACCTCAAACTTCCAGTGAAGATTCTCAAGCCGCCTCTTCGAGTAAACTTAAGACTCGGGGGCTACAGACATGGCGAGACACATTTGGTCGTTTTTAACGAGAACCCCGGGTCTTTGCAAGAGAAAACCCAATCCTAGGGGCTACTACATTATTGGCGGACGATTAAAAGTTACCCAAGTGGACGGACCACCGTGATGCACCATTCAAACATGGGTGCTTGGATCATTGGATCATCATAAAGACACTTGGAGCTTCTGTCGTTTCTTCATACAAGATGGCGGCTTACAAGATTGATGTTGCTCCGCTATGTGACCCGCCTGCCTTACCGGTTAATCTCGCCTAGAGACCCTGAGCCGGTTCAAGAAATTGACGGCCAATCTCGCCTGGAGACCCTGAGCCGGTTCAAGAAATTGACGGCCAATCTCGCCTAGAGACCCTGAGCCGGTTCAAGAAATTGACGGCCAATCTCGCCTAGAGACCCTGAGCCGGTTCAAGAAATTGACGGCCAATCTCGCCTAGAGACCCTGAGCCGGTTCAAGAAATTGACAGCCAATCTCGCCTAGAGACCCTAAGTCGGTTCAAGAAATTGACGACCAATCTCGATAGAGACCCTAAACTGGTGTGAATTAAACGGTTGATCTATCATCTGGCTTTATGCCCTATCAAGCGATGTTGCAGGGAGGCTTCTTGCCTTTGGGTATAGCTTACATCTCCCCTGCACAGTCTGCTTTTACCCTGTTGCGAGGAGGCTTCTTGCCTTCGGGTATAGCTTACATCTCCCTTGCACAGTCGGCGTTATGCCCAATTAAGCACTGTTGCAAAGAGGCTTCTTGCCTTCGGGTATAGCTTACATCTCCTTTGCATAGTCAGCTATTATTAAACTGTTACAAGGAGGCTTCTTGCCTTCGGGTATAGCTTACATCTCCCTTGCATAGTTGGCTTTATGCCTAGTTTGGTTACATTAAGCGCTGTTGTTGATGGAGGCTTCTTACCTTTGGTATAACTTACATTACCCTAAGACAACAGCGTGTACACCAAATTCCAGTTGCTTATCAACTGTGGCCATCGAAGGGGGCTTCTTACCGACGGGTTCGCTTATCTCACCCTAATGGTCGGCTTTATGCCACTTCCGGTTACTTATTAACCGCGGTTGTCGAAGGGGGCTTCTTACCGACGGGTTCACTTATCTCACCCTAACAACCGGCGTTTACGCCAAAACTCAGTTTCTTATCAACTGTAGCTGTTGAAAGAGGCTTCTTGCCTTCGGGTATAGCTTACATCTCCTTTCAAACAGCCGGCTTTCTCAGTAAGCCGTGGTTGTCGATGGAGGCTTCTTGCCTTTGGGTATAGCTTACATTACCCATCGACAGCCGGCTTCCGCGCCTACAACTGTAGCTGTTGAAAGAGGCTTCTTGCCTTCGGGTATAGCTTACATCTCCTTTCAAATAGCCGGCTTTATCAGTAAGTCGTGGTTGTCGATGGAGGCTTCTTGCCTTCGGGTATAGCTTACATTACCCATCAACAGTCGGCGTCCGCGCCTACAACTGTAGCTATTGAAAGAGGCTTCTTGCCTTCGGGTATAGCTTACATCTCCTTTCAAACAGCCGGCTTTATCAGTAAGCCGTGGTTGTCGATGGAGGCTTCTTGCCTTCCGGTATAGCTTACATTACCCATCGACAGCCGTCGTCCGCGCCTAAAACTGTAGTTGTTGAAGGAGGCTTCTTGCCTTTGGGTATAGCTTGCATTCCCTTCAAACAACCGGCTTTATGACGTTCCGGCTCATCAGTATCCACGGCTGTCGATGGAGGCTTCTTACCTTGGGTATAGCTTACATTACCCATTGACAGCCGACGTTCGCTCTTACAATATTTGCTGTCAACAGGAGGCTTCTTACCTTTGGGTATAGCTTACATTACCCTAAAAACAGCCGGCTTTATGCCATTCTGGTTGACATGTCAGTCGTGGATTATTCAAGGGGGCTTCCCACCTCCAGGTAACATGCCGGCTTATCAAGCTGGGTCAGAGCAAGGTTATGAGAAAAGGAGCAATGTTATGAAAGGTATACATCTCCGGGTTGAGCTTCTTTAAGCCGCCCTCACAACAATGCAGAATATATTCTGTCTTGTTCGTTTTTGCAGGTTTTATCTCTTAAGATGAGCCGCCATTAAAGTATTCTGCAAAAGCAAATGGATTTTTTAATAGCCAACATGGCTGGATCTTCATGGTTTATCATAACCAGTAATAAATGATTGGGATTTTTTCAAACCAGCTCGGAGAAATTATTATCTTTCAAGAGCTGCCCTATCAAATATAATGTCGTGTCATCTAATTGGCCGGTTCTCGGATTTCTTTAATTTTGCTATGTAGTAATCTACAACACTCATGGATTTCTCAAACTTATATTTGCCGGGTTGCACCGCAATCACGAGCAGGAATTTCATGTCAACGACAAAGGAATTATTCCAGGATATTCATTCCGGGTTATATTACGACCACGGTCAAAGATTCATTCAACAAATTATGGTGAGACGTATTATTCTCACATAGTCCCGAGTCGCCGCAGGAAGACGACCCGGCACTTGGGGGCTACATTATCCAAGTCCAAGTTTATATCAATTATGCAAGTCCCATGTCGCTGCAAGCATGCACCACGGCACTTGGGGGCTAATGCAAGCCGGTTTTCAAACCATTACATTGTCAGCAAGACCATATTATCTCAAGGAGATGAGCCGGCCCTTCTATATTTTTCTAAAAAGTCCCAGCCCAGTAATTCTTACTGACCCGACACTTGGGGGCTACAATATTCAGCTGTTCCAACAGATTAAGAGATTCAAATTGAAGACTCGGCGCATCACATCCTGATGAGCCGGCCCTTGGGGGCTACACCCGCCGAAGCTTTCTGATGAGCCGGCCCTTGGGGGCTACACCCGCCGAAGCATTATAAGATATAAGGCAATTATAAGTCCCAGGTTGCTGCAGGCAGGACAACCCGGCACTTGGGGGCTACACAGTCCAAAATGTTATTTGCAAAGCACCAAGTTATCATGGATAATCTCGGAGCTTGGGGGCTACAGGTAATATGGACATATCAAAAACTTTGAGGAGAATTTTCAAGATATTAAATATGGAGTTCAGTTGTTAGACCCGGCGTCACCAACACTTATGACCCGGTGTTATCAAGAGATCATAACCCGCCAGAGTTTATATAAGCCGCCCTGTTTCACAACAATGGAAGTCCGGTTCTACATCAGATGGATTTTCATCCCAATATTTATCAAGTCAGCAAGATTCTAGTTATTTAACCCGGAGTCACCAACGATAATGACCCGGCATCATCAATGATTATGACCAGGCGGAGATGACCCTCCAAGAGTATTGGAAGCCGACTCAATGGCATATGGGTGTTCTATTCTCAATATTTTTCAAAAGACATTGACAAGCAAGATGATTATCAAGACGACTCATTCATATGGAGAGAAGACCCGGATTTTTGAGAAGCCATTTTATAAGCCGGACAAAGGAGCAAACAGGCCACTTAACATATTTGTCACTTTTATTTCAGGAGCTTTCCATGAATAAATTCAAGCTAACCTGGGGGCTAATGATGGGGATATACCCCATGGTATGACCCGGCCTGGCGACTCACAGGAGACCCGGCCGAAGACACAACATCTTATTAATGACCCGGCCAGGCAACTCACAGGAGACCCGTTAAAGACATGACATCTTATTTATGACCCGGCAAGCGGGTCACAGGATGACCAAGCCCAAGACCCGGCGGGTGAGCCGGCGCCAGGCGGCTCACAAAAGAAGGCCCACAAGAGAGAAGGATTCCTTTAAAGGAAATAAGACCCGGAGTAGGATTCGTGAGAGACTAGTCCTAATCCTACTCCTAGTAGGACTCTATTTGTAAACCTACCCTCTCCACTTATATAAGGAGGGGTAGAGCAGCCCTAGAGGGACAAGTTCTCAAGAGACACAAGTCTACAAGTTTAGACAACACAAGAGATTAGAGGCACAAGAGATTAGAGGTAGCAATTAGCACCCTTGTAACCAAGAGATCTTCATCATCATCAATACCAGACAAGCAGAAGGTAGGCTTTTACCTCCATCAGAGGGGCCGAACCTGGGTAAAACTCCGTGTCTTCTCGATTCCAATCAATCCCTTCAAGCCGCCACGTAGTTGCGTCTCGCCCCGAACCTAAGTCCGTTCACCCGGACATCTGCCGTGATAAATCCACTACAAAACTTGTATGCTCATGTTCTTCACTTATATCCATGTGAGCTTGTCAAAAGCAATTGCAACATATGAAACTAGTCCCAAAGTGATAGATATTCAAGACGGATATAATAAAAACTTTCATGAAGATCATTGGAAAAATTAAACTTGATTCTTGTTAATAGTTTTGAGACATGAAAATAGTGATATGTGAGTTATGTTGATAGGTAATTATGCTTAGTAAGAATATTGGTGTTAAGGTTTGTGATTCCTTATGCAAGCACGAAAGTCAATTGTTGTGCTACGAAATTACATCCTACTTATGGTGCATTATTCAGTGTTAGTTATGTCTAATACTTGCTTATGTGATTTTTTGGTTCTTGCTTGGATGATTCTCAATCTCTTGCTAGCCTTCACTTGTACTAAGTAGAAATACTACTTGTGCATCCAAAATCCTTAAACCAAGTTTTGCCATATGAGTCCACTATGCCTACCAATATATGGTATTTCCATGCCGTTCCAAGCAAATTTGTATGTGCCATCTCTAAACTTTCAAAATAAATTTTCCTTTTTGTGTGCTTGTACCGCTCATGAAACAGTAGGGGGTGACCGATATTTTTTCATGCTAGATGTGTTATTCTCGAGATGAGTGTTTATTCACTTGTCATTGCACGAGAGTATGGCGGTAATAGGGATGCCCAGTCCCAAAATGAAAAGGAAAATATATTTACTTTATGTTGTCAAATAATAAATTCCTCGGAAAGTGTTGGTACAGAAGGCAACCATGGATTCGGCTAGCCATGGAAAGTGAAAGTATGGTGGAAAAAGAAATCAACTTTATTTTCTGTTTGGGAACCATCTATGAAGCATCTAGTGTGGAAAGATATTGAAATCTCTCAGTTGTTTTCATTCGCAAGAAAGGCATGCCACTCAAAATATTTTTCTCTATCAATTTAAACACTTGAGCTTTGGCACCTCTACAAACCCCTACTTCCATCTGCGAAGTCTCTATCTATTTACTTTATGCTATAAAGCACCAACTCGAGGGGGACTATGATCGTACTCGAGCATTAGGTGTAGCTAATATTTGAGTGTGTATTGTGAATGGATCAATGATTGAGCATGATGGGTTAGGGATAACTTGCTTTAGTGCTGATATTTTGAAAGACATGGTTGCCTGTTGATATGCTTGAGTATTAAAGTTTTAATGTCAATACTAGACTATTACTTTGAACCATATGAAAAGTCCAAATATTCATGCTATAAAGAAAAGAATATGTGATGAACATAATAGGCAGCATTCCACATCAAAAGTTCTGTTTTTATCATTTACCTACTCGAGGACGAGTAGGAATTAAGCTTGGGGATGCTGATACATCTCCAACGTAACTATAATTTTTGCTTGTTCCATGCTGTTATATTATCAATCTTGGATGTTTTACAATCATTTTATAGCAACTTTATATCATTTTTTAGGACTAACCTATTGACATAGTGCAAAAGTGCCTGTTGCTGTTTTTGCTTGTTTTTTACTTCGCAAAAAATCAGTACGAAATGGAGCCCAAATGCTGCGGGGATTTTTGTGGATTTTTTCTCGACCAGAAGGAAGCAGATGGGCCAAACAACACTAGAAGAGGGGGCCTAGGGTGGCCACCCTCCACCAGGGCATGCTAGAGGCCCCTAGCGCGGCCTGGTGGAGGGGGGCACCTCGGGCACCCCCTCAACGGACTATCGAGCTTATAAATTCCCAGAAGATCCAAAACCCTAGGGGAGTCGACAAAACACAATTCCAGCCGCCACAAGTTCCAGAACCTCGAGATCCAATCTAACACCATCACGGAGGGGTTCATCTTCTTCATAGGTGCCTCTCCGATGATGCGTGAGTAGTCCACCATAGACCTACGGGTCCGTAGGCAGTAACTAGATGGCTTCGTCTCTCTCTCTCTCTCTCTATGTTTCTCAATACAATGGTCTCTTGAAGATCTATTTGATGTAATGAGTTTTGCGGTGTGTCTGTTGGGATCCGATGAATTTTGAGTTCATGATCAGTTTCTATCCATGAATATGATTTGAGTCTTTTTTGATCTCTTATTTGCATGATTACTTATAACCTCGTATTTCTTCTTCGAATCTTTGGTTTAGTTAGGCCAACTAGATCAATTTTTCTTTCCATGGGAAGAAGTGCTTTGTAATGGGTTCGATCTTGCGGTGTTCTTTCCCAATGACAGAAGGGGCAGCAAGACACACATGTATCGTTGCCATTAAGGATAACAAGATGAGGTCTATTCCTACATGAATAGATCTTGTCTAAATCATGGCATCGTTCTTATTGCATTACTTTGTTTTCCCATGAACTTAATATACTAGATGCATGCTGGATAGCGGTCGATGTGTGGAGTAATAGAAGTAGATGCAAAATCGTTTCGGTCTACTTATCTTGGACATGATGCCTATATAATGATCATTGCCTGGATATCGTCATGATTATTTGATCTTCAACAGTAATTTGTTCACCCACCGTGTGCTATACTCATGAGAGAAGCCACTAGAGAAACCTATGGCCCCCGGGTCTACTTTCCCAACATATTGCTTTCGGATATACTATTTGCAACTTTTGTTTTCGGATCTATTAATCCAAAAAAACCAAAAATACCTTGTTGTACTTTTTGTTTACTTATTTTACTTTGTGTTCTTGCGAGATCTATTTGTCAAAACTATCATTACCTAGTCTAACTTATTACCGTAGAGAGCATGACAACCTCTCTTTCGCGTCTGGTTGCAAGTATTTGTTGTTTGTGTGTAGGTGTTGTTTACGTGGGTGTGTGATCTTCCTCTACGGATTGATACCTTGGTTTCATAACTAAGGGAAATGCTTACCGCCGATGTGCTGCATCATCCCTTCCTCTTTGGGGAAATACCGACGCGGTCTCAAGCCACGTCAGCGTCGTGTTGGCACTGCCACACGCTACAGGGAGGTGCCCCCCTGGCCCATCTCCACTTGGGTATATATAAATTATTGCTCCACCACTATCAGCAGATGGGAGAGAGTGCATCAAGCAATCACCTTGACCATCGTCGTCGTCTTTCGGTTCGTTTAGGGTGGCGGAGAGGTCGAAGACAGACATTGTAGTGATTGGGAGCAGGCTCGGGGGCCTTTGTTGTGCGGGCCTCTTGGCGAGTTACGACCAGGACGTGGTGATGCTGGAGAGCCATGACCGGCCGGGCGGCGCCGCCCACTCATTTGGCGTCAAGGGGATCCATTTTAACTCCGGCCCCTCGCTCTACTGCGACTTCCAGTCAAGAGGGCTCCAAGCCCCCCTCGCCCAGATCACCCTCCATTGACTACTTCATTTGCAAATAACAACGGAGTAGAGAATTGGGAGTTTCTTTTAGAAAAACTAGACAATTCCCAGCACGCAGGAACTTTTGACAATATATTTAGATGATACTTGCTTTAGTTGCTTATATGAAACATAGATATTACAATTAACAATATAAGCATGAAAATACAAATATATGAGATTTACTATACTCGATAATTTTATTGTTTCAAAATAGTTTTGGAACATAAGTAGCATAATGTAAGTTTTAAAATTCCTTGGAGTTGTCCACACGGGTGTCTTCTTCATTGAGTAAAAAATGGAAATGAGTAGTGAGGGTGACTCTCTTCCCGCGTGTTGTTGCGGTAACTTTATTAAAAAAATGTGTATGTAGTTGCTAAGTCTAATGAAAAGAAAGTATAAACTTTAAAATCAATAAAAGAAAGTTTCTAAAAATAAAATAAAAACTTTTGAAGTATAGTTAAAAATGTTATTTCAGAGAAAAATATGAAGGATTACTAACGTTAATATATTATGTGACATCGTTACATGCATAGACAAATGCAAAAATAATTATAATTTATAAGTTAAATGCATGACTCGCTTATGTGGTAGATTTTGCATGGCTTAGTGTGAGAGAATACTTAAATGCATTCCTTGGTGAAAAATTGAGGTGGACACTTTGCATGTTAAGAGCGCTTATGTGACAGATTTTACATGGGTTAGTGAAGGAGATGATTTAAATGCATCTTTTAATGAGACGTTTAGGTGGATGCTTTGCATGTTAACAGAATTAAGACAAACTTCTTAAAAATGTAAGATAACTGACTGAACTGAACTAATCAACATAGCAGAATTGTCAGTACTAATTATGGAAATTGTGGTGAGAGGTCCAGGCTGGTCAGGTGCAATATGATCATTAAATCATTGTCAGTACTAATTATGAGTAACTAGTTATATTACTAAATTCATCTGTCTCCTCGTTAAATCATTGTTACATAAACAAATTTGCTGAGTTGGGTCCAATGTTATTAGTGAAGTTACTGCCACTATGGGCAGCCTGAGTAGATTTAAATGATGGCTATATATGACATATTATTAAATATTAATCATGCTCTAAGTAGTGCCTGACTCGTGTCTGCTCTCACAGTACATGGCATACATTATTTCTTCATCCACTTTCCCACTAGTAGTAACATCCACTCGCCTATATAAACCCTCCCCTTGTTAGATCGTGAATTTCGTTTTCTACACTCCACACTTACGGCTTAGAATGTATACAATAGGTTTTCTTACCCATCACAAAAGTTAAACGACTAGTTACAAGAGTGTGTCAATGTTACATATCCATTTGATCCTTAAAATAGCAGTTCCCGGCCAAAATCATAGCGAAGAGGTCTGAGAATGAATGGCATCGGGAGGAACGATATGTTGGAGGGCAAGAGAGTGGGCCAAAGAAATGACAACTCGTCCAGAATTTCTTACCCTCTGTGTATGATATTACGATATGTTAGGATCGTCGACGGACGCATGCCTTGGCTTCCTGACAGTGCACCTAGTTACTTTGACGATGTGCGTACACGACCATAAAATCTTCCTCATGCCGTTGATATATTCAGTCGTACTTGTGCCTTTTTCAGGCTTAGAGGATCAGATTACGCAAAGAAATATAATTATCATTTTTTTAGATGATACTTGGGTTTCTTGACTGGCTTCTTATAAAAAGAAATATAATTATCAATTTTTTATTCTCGTTAGATCTTTTTTTAATTCTCGTGGCAGATTACGCAAGCCAACTAGTAGCAGCAGCAGCAGAGGCGAGAGAGCTCAGCCGCTAGGGGAGAGAGGCTGGCGAGGCGCCACGTGTCCCCAGCCGCTACCTCACTCACGTGCTCCACTCCAGCTCCCTCTTCCCCACCCAAACTCGTGACATTGCCGTGCCCGCCACCGGGGACGAGACCACCGACCCAGATGGCTTCCTCCGCGTTGGCCTCCCCGGCGCCGTGCCCTCCGCCGGGCGGCCATCGCCACCCTCGCGCGTACCCAGCAGCAGCAGCCGCCGTCGCTCCAGTGCCGCGCCGCGTCGGCGCCGCCGCGCGCTGCCGGGCGGTGGCCGCCCCCGCCGGCCCACCTCCACCCGGGTACGTATACATTATTACCCCACCACTCGCACCAGCTCTTCCTTCGCCGCCGTTCAGACCGCGTGAGCGACTGCGTCAAGCAAGTGCACGTTGTTCATCGTCGTTTCGTTCAGGGTGGCGGAGAGGCCGGAGGCGGACGTGGTGGTGATCGGGAGCGGGCTCGGGGGACTCTGCTGCGCGGGGCTACTGGCGAGGTACGGGCAGGACGTGGTGGTGCTGGAGAGCCACGACCGGCCGGGCGGCGCCGCCCACTCGTTCGACGTCAAGGGGTTCCACTTCGACTCCGGCCCCTCGCTCTTCTCCGGCTTCCAGTCCAGAGGCCCCCAGGCCAATCCCCTCGCCCAGGTCACCATCCATTGATTGATTGCCTCCCCTTCTCCGGCTTTCAGAGAAATTAACTGTCTGAAGTCTGAACTGAACTTATCAACAGAACAGAATTGTCAGTACTAAATGCAGAAATTGTGGTGAGATCTCGAGGCTGGCCTGATTCAGTGACTATTGACTGGACTTTCAGGTCCTGGACGCGCTAGGCGAATCGGTTCCGTGTGCTTCGTATGACTCGTGGATGGTTCATGTCCCCGAAGGCCAGTTCGAGTCGAGGATAGGGCCGACAGATTTCCTAAAGGTTCAGTTAACTTGTAGTTAGCAAATACTACCATACTCTTGGTTAATTGGCAGTGAACTTCTAGCACATGCCATACTCTTGGTTAATTTGCAGTGAACTTTTCTGAATTGATTGGTATGATATTATCTGATTGGTCGGCAGGATGAGACTGGAATTTGCTAATAAGAATGACTTATAACTTGTTGTTTTCTCCTTTCTGCCTATGAAACTTAGTAGTAGTGCTCTATCACTGCACTTTTGTTTGATGTTTTAGTATTATGCCCTTTGTTTGTGTCCCAATGCTCTGGTCATAATAGTGATTTTCTTGCAGGACCTTGAAACTTATGTTGGTCTGGACGCAACCCGGGAGTGGCAAAAGCTTCTAGTGAGTTTCGCTACATTCGATATTCAGTTTCCTAGTAGCAGTCTGTTTAACTGTACCTAGACAGTATACACACTGAACTGTTGAAAAAACACATGATGCCAAATGGGTAATGCATTTCCTCTGTGAGCATTTTGTATAGCATATATATGCATCACGTAAATTTGTACAAGTGGGATGATTCAAATGTGAGACCAAAGATTAGTTCACCATGTTACTGTTATGCCCCCTTGAAACCTCTCTG
Source organism: Hordeum marinum (assembly GCA_022496015.1). Lineage (NCBI taxonomy): Eukaryota > Viridiplantae > Streptophyta > Magnoliopsida > Poales > Poaceae > Hordeum > Hordeum marinum. Next base: position 505,096,471 of record CM039676.1, read on the forward strand.
CTAACACGGTATCAAAAACAATCGCAGGATGCAGTTATTCCTATATCTGCAGCTGCAATGGCTCTGCCTCCGCTCTCCATCCGAGGTGATCTGGGCATCCTTTCCACAGCAGCCGGTAGATACGCTCCTTCTCTGTTGCAGTCCTTGATAAAAATGGGGCCTCGGGGAGCCCTCGGCGCCACGAAACTGCTTCGCCCGTTCTCGGAGATTGTCGACTCGTTGGAGCTGAAAAATCCCTTTGTTCGTAACTGGATAGACCTCCTGTGCTTTCTGCTCGCCGGCGTCAAATCCGACAGCGCGCTTTCCGCAGAAATGGTAAGCTGATGGAATTTCCACCATGTTAGTTATCCTGTTCACTTCAGTGCTGTAGATGAAAACTGCCCTGGACAGCCCATGAATGAAAATGAACTGTACTACTCCCTCCGTTCCTAAATATAAGACCTTACTCCGTATGTAGTCTTATAGTGTAATCTCTAAAAGGTCTTATATTTAGGAACGGAGGAAGTAGAAACCAAACCACGGTGTGTTTTGCGGATCAAATAAAACCGAATCTAATTTGCGCTATCTGTATTTATTTGTGTGTTCCTGGCCCTTCAACCTGTAGTAATTTTATAATCTAAAAAAATCCAATAGTAATTTAATTTGTATGTTTCTTAGAAAGAAAAAATTAAAAAGATGAAATGTGGCTGCTGGGATTCGAGCCCAGGTCTCCACGGCCACAACGTGGAATTCTCACCACTAAACTACAGCCATAACTTGTGACACCATTCTGTAGGTTGCCTATATAATGTCCTAGTTGCGGATGGCAGATGGCATCCTACATGGATCATGACAGACCCCTGCTCCATGAACAAATTCATGTCTGGGGTATTTGCCATTGGAGCCTTGGGCTTTTCTAACTTGTAAGGCTTAGCTTTTCCACATCAAATCAATCTTTACCTTTGTGTTGAACACTCCCTTGAAACTGACATGCAAGCTGACGTATATATTTTGAACTGACATGCAAGCTGACGTATATATTTCCACATCTAATAGATAATTGGCGGCTTTGATAAACACGCCCTTTAAACCGACGTATTGTGAAGATTAGTGTTCATCATTTGGTCTAACTACAATGTCAGGTTTATATGTTTGCAGAATGGTACAAGCCAGGATGCAAGCTGGAGTACCCTCTTGGCGGGAGTGGAGCGATAATCGATGCCCTCGTACGAGGTATCGAGAAGTTCGGTGGAAGACTTGCTCTTAATTCTCATGTGGAGAAGATTTTGATCGAGAACGGTCGGGCTGTTGGCGTCAAGCTACGAGGTGGACAGGTAAGCCGTTCCAGAGGATACAATTTCGTTGCCAAGTATATCAAGTATAGTATTAGTTCATGGGTATTAAGAGCTTGGAAATTATTAGTAAGGTTCTGTTTCAAGTGACATATATTTCATATTGTCTTCAAGATGCCCAAATTCCTTAGTCAGAAGGTACGTAGACAATGCAATAATTAATACGGCCTGTTAGTGGCAGGAAACTACATAAATAAAAATGTTCTAAACCACTGGCCCCATTCTTAATAGATGGAAATGCCCTCGCCTCAAACAACCAAATCATCAGCTTGCTCCAATGTCAAAGTCCAAGAACTCGGCTAATCACCTCTATATCTTTCTTTCCGCCCCTTCAGCAGTCGGAAGAGCGAAGCCTTTTACTGAGCAATAGCAGGTGATACACCTAGTTAGCTCTAGTTCCTTAACTCTCGAGTCAAAGGAAAATAAACCGCCAAGACGTTCACAAGTTCCCTTCGAAATGAGCAAACATAAATTCTTGTTAGAAAAAAGAAGTGGAGCAAGTGCAAGAATATCTTTTTCACATAAATTCTTGTCCACATTAGAAGCTTGCCTTGGGTATCACGTTGTGTTCTTCGGCGGTTTCCATCTTTTTCTTGAGAAAATATGTATAAAGCTGAATATCCCTTGGAAACTGTGACGGGAAAGAAGGAAAGAAAATAATAATAATAATGCATATGAATGCTTATAGTAAGTTATAACACTAAAAAATTCAAGAGATTTTACAAAACAAAACTTAGTTACCAGCTTATCGACCTCCTTACAGATAGTCCTTTTGTAGGTACCGTCCTTGACACTTTTCTTTGGAGGTGACTGTTTTTTATACGCAACAAAACTTGAATTGGAATATTTCCAAATCATAAACAGACAATAATATGCAAATACGGAGAAATTTGAGCATATAGATGAATTGGGTAGGTATGCATGGATTTAAGATTATGTGTTCAAAGCGTGTACTTGTGAAATTGTAGGTTTAATGATTAATATGATATATATCTTAATTTCCTCCAACTAATAATCTGAAAAGTTTTTTATGTTAAGTACATTTTCAATCCGCATGTGTCAAAAGTTTGAAAGTGTACAGCTAGATCCCAATTTAAATTAAGCTTCTGTTTAAATGATAAATAAGTTGTGAGGAACTAAATGACAATGAAAGATAGCTCTGACAAATAGCCACTTCAAAGATAGAAATGCCACAAAGTGCTACTCTTATGTATTTTCACGTCTCATCTAATGATATATGTACAAAATGCCTTTCCTGAAAACTCCCTATAAGATAGGATAGCTAACATGTGAACATCTAAGCATAACAGAGCCTATAAATTTGTTCTATGGAGGAATTAGGCTTCATCAGGAACATAGGGTCTGTTTGGTTTGCTACCAACATGAGACAAGCCTTACCAAACTTTTGGGTCATTTCCAAATGTTAGTGCCAAACCAAGTGGAAGCAATTTTGATTAGCTTGCCAAGGGAAAAGTTGGCACCCCACCAAGCAAACCAAACATATGCATGTTTTTTTTTAATTTTCATGAATAAATAGCTATCAAATCGCTTGACAAGATAAATTCATGGCAAACACATAAGACCATGGCAAAAGAGTTATTTAGGGAAAGTGTCGTATGCTATGATGGAAACACAAAATTCTAACATCAGAAGATCAATAAATAAATGATAAGCTTTTGAATTCTACCTTAGCACCAGTAAGATCAATAAGACAATCAACCTGAAAAGTATATGCAAACCAATTAACTCCATAATATGCAATACTGTGCATAAACAAATATTAAATGGATAGTAATAACACAGGTGAACCATTACCGTATCTTGTACAGTATATTCACAATCCTCCAAATCCAGAGAAGAAAACTCAGTGAGATCGTAGAACAATTGAACTTTTCCTTCTCGGATTTGATCGATAATAGCTTGATGCTCGTTTCTTTTAATGAGAACTTCATGCACAATATAGTAATACAACGCATGTCTCTGCCCCATCTTCTCCAGATGCTCCATGAGTTGTAAGCACTCATTGACAGCAATCTCAATTTAATAGCATTTTATTGAAAAATTTATTCGCCATGACGATAGCCTTAGCCAGTACCCCATCTCTGGTCTCTCTATACCTCGCTGACTCCATTAGCTTGTCAAAAAAGTCGATGTATTGCAAATCACCATCCAGGGTGGTAGGTTGAATATACTTCCAACATGGAGAAGAATACTGTCAACACCAAAATCATAGAAATCTAAGACTCCACATGAGGTACATGTGCATTACATTCAGTCAATGCATATATGAATTGAGTGGTAGTTGGAGGAAAGATCAAGATGTGTATACCTACCTTCCCAATAAATTGGTGGAAGAAGTGCGGATATGACTTTGCTTTGATGCCATCACGGATGGCATAGGAATATGTCATGGTGAGAGTGAAGTCGACACGTAGCTCCTCCTTGGCTGCCTGACAATTGAAGAGGCCCTCTTCTGAATTCTGAGACACTTTCAGATGGTACATGTCCAAACGAACACGAAGAACTTCATCACTGGTGAAGAGCGGCTGCGGTGAATCCACTTTCTCCCCGAGACTCGCGTCCAAAGTAGATGCCATGTCATTCCATTCCCCTTGTTGGGGATCAGCAGCAGTATGTGGCGGTGAATCCTCTTTCTCCCCCAGAATCGCGTCCAAAGTAGATGCCATGTCACTCCATTCCCCTTGTTGGGGATCAGCAGCAGTATGTGGCATGAGTGACCACGGTTTGCTCGACGCTTCATTATAATCTATTCCGTCGTATTCATTCGCCTTAATGTCCTCCCCATCTTCCTCCCAGGGATACTTGCATTTGTTCGCGTAGAAGGGGATGTCACGGAATTCAGCAAGCATGTCCGCAGTTGACTGGTCTGTAGGATAACTAGGACCCGCATCATCATCAGCCACCAAAGTTTCCTTGTCCATCTCTGATCAACACGTACACGGGAAGCAACACCAAGCACCAAATCAAAACAAGAGAGAACAACACAAAGCATCATTGATCAGCTCCAAATAGATATATACTGCCAATAGCTACTGCTATTGGAACAAGATAGGAACATGGTTGCTTTAGACATCTAGAGTAGTTAATTGAGAGTCTGGATTCACATGATGCATAGGATCAAATCTAATGTACATAGTTGGAACTCAAAAGCAACATGGGAGCTAAAGAAGGCGAAATAATCGAGCTAGGTTTCGATCGATTAATAACAAGATCAAAAAGCATGTGTTTTTGTGTGCGTTGGAGATTCAGAAAGCAAGCTACCTTGTACAGCACTGGAGATTCACAGGAGCAGGCGAGAGGGGAGAGACCGAGAACCTGAATCGGCCGGGAAGAAGACGGCGGCCAGGACAATCAATCCAAGGGCGGCGGTACTGGTGGCGACAAGGCGGCGGGGGACGAAAACACGCCGGAGGCGGCTCAACCTAAGCAGTCAAATAGAACAGGTGAGGGGGCCTGGGACCCCGGCCGCGCCTATATCTCGCCTTCAGCGAATCCAGGTTCCGACTCGCTGAAGGCCAGGGCGACATGGGCCGGCCGACTAGCGCGGGAGGCCACAGCCGGCCTCTTGTTCTGTGTTTTTTTTAAGTTTTCTGTTTTCGTTTTCCTTTATTTTTGTACTTTTGTTTATGTTTTCAAATATTCTAAATACAAAAAAACTCTACAAAAAGAATTTGAAAAGAATTTCTGAATAGGTATTTAAGAAATGTTGAACATGTATTTCAAAAATGTTAATCGGTCCTTCAAAAATTGTTGAACGTGTATAGAAAACGTGTTTATCATGTATTTCGAAAATTATGTTTTTTGTTAGGTATATAAAAATGTTAATTAAGGATTTGAAAACATGCTGAGAAAGTATTTTAAAAATGTGAAATGTGTATAAAAAGATGTTGACTATGTATTAAAAAATAATGGATAATTTATAATGTATATAAAAATATTAATCAAGCATCTGAAAATATGTGGAACAAGTATTTGAAAAATGTTAATCAACAATTTAATAAATGCTAAATGTGTTTAGTAAAAAATGTTCATCACATGCTAAAAAATGTTAATCTTGCATTTAAATGTGCACAAAGAAAATGTTGCCATCTATTAGATAATGTTAATCAAGACTTTGAAAACAATTAAAAATGTGTATAGGAAAATCGTTAATCATGTATACAAAAAATGTTAATCTTTTATTTCAATTTTTTAATCAAGCATTTGAAAAGAGTTTAAAAGTTTGGATAAAAAATGATGATCATGCATATAAAAATGTTAATCTCGTATTTAAAAATGTTAAACGTGCATTATAAAAATGTTGTTGACATATACAAAAGATCTTGAATGAAAACCAAAAGAAACAAAAAAACTAAAAATGAAAACCAAAGAATAAAATAAATAATAAAACAAATAAGACATACAAATTTAAAAAGAAGAAAATAATGAAAAAATGGAGAAGAAAAAAGAAAAGAAAACGGAATAAAGAAAAAAAACCGGAGAAAACCAGCTCGAGTTGCTTCATGTAGTTCGCGCCCTTTTTGTTATGGATCCTGGTGTTCCTATTTTCCCTTCCATTTTCTTAAACTATGTGTGAAAATCGCCGACACAGTAACAACCATGACCATGACCAGGAAATCTTCGACACGAGACTTTCTAACGACTCGCTTAATGCGAAATATAGTTGCCGCATGGGATGCCGGCTTGGTGAACGGGGTGAGGCGAGGGACGAATTCTTACGGGATTACAGTTATCACGTGAAGTGTCAAACTGTAAATACATGGTTGGAAATCATAAGGAGAGGGGCCAAAGTAAAAAAAATCATTATACCTAGATAAAAAATGTGAACATGTGTAAGTACACATATAGGAAAATAAAATTACATTCAAATCGTCAGGGGGCTACAATATTATTCCTCCTGCACCCATTGACGGCGTGCCAAACTTTTTAAACTTGGGAGCTTGTAGAAACAATGATCGAGAAGTCATCAATGTGGACCAGGAGATGTCGACGGACGAGATCTGTGAAGCAAATCACCTCAAAGAAGAAAACGCCGAGAAGGGTCTGTAGAAAACTCTGAAGACCATGAACGTCGCCTGAGTCCAGATGGGATCCACTTGAAACCTAAACTCACCGGATCCTCAAAGACTTGCCAGAGACACACCTCCAAACATCCTCCATCGATGATAAACACAACAAAGTAACGTGGATAGGATGAGGACAACAATATTCCTACAAAGGGACGGTCCCGCCATCTCGTCACCCTAACCAAGATCCTAAGACAACCTAAGACCCGTTGCTGCCCAGGATCGATCATGATGCCCACCTCTGTAATGACCAGGCCAGGCAGGGTCGTTGCTGGAGGCAACAGAAGTGTCAGAGATGAGAAACTATCCCAGACCAGTCACACTGCCGCCACCGCCAATGCACGCCCGCCAGCACGCCGAGCAGTCGACTCTCCTCACCATATTGCCCACCCCACAAGGGCACCACATCTCGGAAGGACCTCCATTCCACCGCCACCACCGTTGTGTCGGCTTTGCATGGTGGTGCATCATGGCGGCGGCAAGAGGAGCAGAGGTGATCGGTTTCCTGGCACCGCGAGGGGGGGGGGGGGGAGAGTGTACGTGCCTTGCGGTTGGAGGCTCTTCCTAATAATAGTAATGCTTATTAAGGCTCTGATTCAGATTCATATGACATATCTTTATCATATCAAGTAGTATGAAATGTACTTCCTCCGTTTCTAAATATAAGACCTTCTAGAGATTACATTATGGACTACATACGAATCAAAATGAATGAATCTACACTCTAAAATATGTCTATATACATCCGTATGTAGTTCATAGTGAAATCTCTAAAATGTCTTATATTTAGGAAGGGGGGAGTATTTCATAATATATTAGTTATGCCAAAAATCCTACAGTCCACAATAGTCAACACTATAATATCTTATAGATGCCAAAAATCTTTCAATCATAAGGTACACAAATCCACAATAGCCAATACTCCCTCCATTTCATAATTCCCTCCATTTCACAATGTAGTGCGCCCGTGCTTTCCCAAATCTAACCTTGACCAAAAATTTAACCAACGAGACCGATTGCGACGGGAGTAAAAATTATATCATTGAATTCGTATTCGAATGAAGTTTTCGATGGTACAATTTTTACTCCCGCCGCAATCGGTCTTGTTGGTTAAATTCATGGTCAAACTTAAAGCTCAAAAATTAAGGACGCACTATATTATGGAATGGAGGAAGTACTATATAGTACTCATCATTCTTCCCAAGCAAACCTAAGTGTTATCTTCTCTGTACTACTGGATATCCATCCCATTAAGATTCAGGCCTGTGCCACCTTTGCACTAGCTAGCTAGTGGCAGACCATATGGAAATCTTGTAGGCCAAGACGAGCGACCTCGTTGTCTCATGCATCTGTTTCCAAGCGCCATGCATGATTACCTTTTCCCCCCTCGTATTGACTTCCATTCATCATCATGCTTGAAACATCGATGAGGCCGCTGAAATCGCAGTCAGCAATAATCGTCTTCCTCTTTGCAGATCGTACGTGCGAAGAAAGCGGTCGTTAGCAACGCGTCCATGTGGGACACCTTGGGTCTGCTCCCGCCAGACGCAATGCCGAAATCATACCAGGATCAAGTGAAGGCGACGCCCCAGTGCGATTCGTTCATGCACCTCCACCTGGGTTTCGACGCGGAGGTTGGTCGTCATGTTGTTCATCCTACTCTACTCTTACAGTCATGTCTATTTCCATTTTCGATTAGTTAGATTTTCTTGCTGTGTCCATCACAAAAAATAAATGTTCTTGCTGTGACCATCTGTGTACGTAACTGGATAGTGCGTCAAGGAGGACCTCGGGATCCATCATATCGTTGTCAACGACTGGGACAAAGGTGTCGACGGCGAGCAGAACGTGGTGCTGATATCGGTCCCCAGCGTTCTCAGCGATGGCCTGGCGCCGCCGGGGAAGCACATCCTCCACGCCTACACGCCGGGGACGGAGCCTTTCGGCCTGTGGGAGGGGCTCGACCGCAAGAGCGCCGCGTACCGGAGCCTGAAAGAGGAGCGCTCCGAGGTAACAATACACCATATATATAGCAGGATTGCTACTCTTGATATCTCGGAATCGGGACCTAAAATTTGACACACTTTAAAACTTTTTAACATCCTTGCGACCCCTTAATTTGTTGAAAGTTAAGCAAACGACACCTTTCTCAAAAAAGCTAAGCAAAAGTTTGGACAATCTTTTTTACTGGCCATGAGCTGCTGTAAACATGCTGTCTGTCTTAACTCTTGACCAACTTTGTAATGCAAATGCAAACTTTTCCTTGCAGGTGATGTGGAAGGCGGTGGAGCTGGCGCTGGGCCCCAAGTTCAGCCGGGAGAAGTGCGAGGTGAAGCTGGTGGGCACGCCGCTGACGCACAGGCGGTTCCTCCGGCGGAACCGGGGCACCTACGGCCCGGCGATAAAGGCCGGGGAGGCGACGTTCCCGGGGCAGGCGACGCCGGTCCCGCAGCTCTTCTGCTGCGGCGACTCCACCTTCCCCGGGATCGGCGTGCCCGCGGTGGCCGCCAGCGGCGCCATCGTCGCCAACACGCTCGTCTCCGTGGCGCAGCACTCGGAGCTCCTCGACGCCGTCGGCATCTGACCGGCCCAGTGCGAGTGCAGGACAGCGAGCAGGATGAGCATGATGAGGATGAACAGAGCCATGTTTTTTTTTGCTGGTGGACCTTTTGGAGTGCTCCTTCCTTTGTGTTGCTGCCACTTGTTTCTTGTTGGGCAAAAACATGTGGATGTGGGCAGCTGCGTTGCCTGCATCAAGTACCATCTCAATAAAAAAAGATGCATAAAAAAGAAGAAGAAAAATCAGCATGCTATCACACAGAGAAGATTGAATCAGCACGTACAGAAGAGGCAGGCAGAGTTTTCTCATGTACACTAGTTTGCAAAAAGGAAAAAATGTGATTGAGAATGTAGATAAAAGTGCTACATGCTGTATTATATTTATATATACAAGTAGGAATACGATACATGGGAGTTTCGGCCGTGACTGACAGAGGCATGCCGGTGCCGCCGGGAGCTCTGCCTCATGGGAGTTTCGTCTCCTGCACCTCAAGGCTGAAGCCAACCCCATTGTTTCTACCGAAAGTTGTGCGGCACGGCACCGCATGTCTGTCCACTTGGGATCACAACGTGCGGGATTTTGTGTCCAACATTCAGAATTGGATGCTCTGCCTCCCCTCTGTGTATGCGTCTGCAACTTTGCAAGCTTGTTGCACAGAAGCATCATCATCTCCCCCGCCCGCAGATCAGAAAAGCTATGCTTGTCTTCTTTTGTCTTTCAGAAAATGCCCTTTCCATGTCCTACATGTACATCAGTTGAATCAGTGAGTATTAAGCACTTCACTTCACTATCAGTTTAACTGACACTAATTAGATAAGATAATCCTTTCACATCACAGGTCACTACCGGGTAAAACAAATTCATCTGTTACCCCTCCAATCCACCGGTCAATCCACGCAAATTTCGCTGCCAAATTGACTGCAAAAAAAAAAAGGCGTCACCTTCACAGTTCTTGGGAGCCTCAGCCACAATTTGTTTGTCTGCTTCCTTCCTCCTTTCGGTTCACATGCTCACCACCATCACCTCCTCCGCCTCAACCATTTTTCTACTCCATGCCAATAATTTCTTGCCAGAAAGAGAAAAGTTTGCAAGGGGGAACGGGAGGAACTAGGCCAGCAGCCGCCCACTGCGCTCCACTCACTCACTCTCCCTCCCTCATTCATCACCAGTCGCCATTACCTACTTGCTCCCGAGTCCTGCCGCCCCCCTGACCGTCGCCCCACACTCAGCAGTCCCTGGACTGGACGGGCGGAGAACAATCGCGGGAACTGAGAACGGGGCGGCGGCCTGATCTGCTCCAGGATTTTCGGCCTTCGATCTCCGGGGTTTCAGGTACCGGTTCTTGGATTTTCTGATCCCGCCGGAGAAAAAGTGCATCTTTATTGCTCGCGCCGGCCCGGTTTGCGGCTGTTTCGACCCGGTTATCTCGGAGGATCTTGGTCCAGTTTCGAGAGGGGTTTGCCCCTCGCGATTTGGAGAGGGCCGCTGGTGTTCTTATTCAGTGGATCTTCTTGGTCGCTGGGTGGCTAGAAACTCGGCTTATGTTTTTTTTCTCTCTGGAGATGTGTACTCTGACTGAATAATTATGACTTGTCTCCGATTCATTCACTGATGATGACTATTTTCTGGTGGATTTATCCAATCCGAGTTAATCTGATTTTTTGGTGGGCAGCGGTTGATATGGTGGATGGAGCTGCATTGGCAGTAGACTGATCCTTCTGCTGGCAATGGGATGAGCCCCCTGCTGTTTGGAGAAGCTGACCTTGGTGATCTCCATTAATTCCTCACCAATCAGCTGGGATATGGCGTTCTCCGGACAGAGGCATGCCGGCGCCGCCGGGAGCTCGTCGCGGCAGGGGAATGGCTTCAAGGGGCAGGCCAGCTCAGTTGAGTTCCTAGGAAGGGGGATGGTGGGGATGCAGCTCAGAGATGCAAAGCCAGATAATGCTGATGATGAAAGGGTAGGTTTGGTTGGATGATTTCTACTCCTGCTTGATTGACTTGTGACTCAACTGTTTCAATGGTTTCTCTCAGTAATCACTGTATTATTAATCGATCATGTATCACAAGCCATCTTCTTCCTTCATATATATATATAGCTCTGCTTGAGTTTTTGTGTCTGTACTACCTATGGTAATGGACTTTTGCATTGCTGCAAGTGTAAGTATGTGGTGCACTGCAAATTTGCGGCGTGTTTTACATCCTGGGAATGCTTGCTTTTATGCTCTGGCTTCGCTCTGTTATGGCTTATATTTATTTACAGCAAGCCTGAGGAAAATTGTTGATCAACTTTGCCCCTTGTTTTACTATATAAAGTGACCCAATTCTTCATTCGCAGGACAATGAGCCAGATGTGGTTGCAGATTCTGTTGCTGAAGCTGGTCAGATCATTGCAACCACAATCCGTGGTCAAAATGGTCTTCCTAAACAGGTAACGGAGATGCTGCATTCATCTTGACAATCTATAATGTGTGGTTGTGATGGAAAATTTGCTGATATGGTGGTTAATGAAACAGTCGGTCAGTTACATTGCTGAACATGTGGTTGGAACTGGTTCTTTTGGGGTTGTATTTCAGGTAAACTTCTGACCTTTGTGTTGTCTAAACGTGTTTATGTTAAGCTTTTTGTCTAAGGCATATAACCTGTTATTGTCAATTCTTCAGGCCAAATGTCGAGAAACGGGAGAAGTTGTTGCCATCAAAAAGGTTCTTCAAGATAAGCGATACAAAAACAGGGAATTGCAGATTATGCATATGCTTGACCATCCTAACATTGTTGGTCTTAAGCATTACTTCTTTTCAACCACCGAAAGGGATGAGCTCTATCTCAATCTTGTCCTTGAGTTCGTTCCAGAGACAGTAAACAGGATGGCAAGACAGTACAACAGAATGAATCGAAGAGTGCCCCTCATTTATGTCAAGCTATACACTTACCAGGTCTGACCTGACTTGGCAGTTATTTTCCTGAATGATGTTATGCTTTGCACACTTGCCTTCTGTTTTTATTCTTTTACAAACACCAATTTAATGTTAGTCTCTGCCCTAGGCATACTTGTTACCAAAACTATCTACATGATGTCATGTAGAACTCGTATTACAGAATTTTCTTGATTACTAAGTACATTAGTATATGATATGTTGCCTACTTAGTTATATTCCAATAGTTGAGTACTGTATTGGGACCTATCCAGAGGTTTCAGATTTATTGACATTGATGGCTTCACTAACAATCTAAAACCTAAAATAAATTCTGGGACATTCAAACAGACAATTGAGCCAGCCTGTCAGTTCTAGTCTTTGGATTTATGCTCTACAACCTTTTTTCTTGTATGTTGAGTTAACCGCAAGGTGCTAGTTTCTAAATGTATATCACATAGGTGATGAGATGCTATCAAAATTTTCGGAGGTAAGTGCTTGCACATTTTTGTGGTAGTATGAAGGTTATCTGTAGGGAGTACGATAAATCATGTATAACTGATGAATTGCACATTAATGCATCCTAATTACTATGTACATACCTCGGTTAAGAATTTGATTCTGCTGATTTGTTCTTACTACAGATAAAATTTAAGTTAATGAGTTATGCCATATATCTGTTTGCTATCTGTTCAAGTCAGAAATATAATGCCCGGTCCATGCAACAGAATTGCTCCTTCAGTTGTCTTTTAATATTGAGTATAAGCACAAAATGTGATTATTATAGGTCGTCTAATCATTTTTCCTGTAATCTGGTAACTTTGCAGATATGCCGAGCACTTGCTTATATACATAACTGTGTTGGCATCTGCCATCGTGATATCAAACCACAGAATGTTCTTGTGAGATTTTCAACCCCCTTTTCTATGCTTAATATGCTGTGCTATACATATCTTCCCCTAAATCACTCTGAATTGTTTGGCTAGCTGAGCTTTCTTTTAAGCAGGAATAGCATTTACCAATCAAATTTGAATGACCAGTAATACATTTGTACTAACCTAGCAAGTTTTATACTGTAGGTTAACCCACATACACACCAGCTCAAAATATGTGATTTTGGCAGTGCAAAGGTCCTGGTAAGTTATCTTCTGTATTAGTAGAAATTTAAATGCATGAGTCCTGCTGATATCTGAAAGAACGTGCTAAACTTTCTTGATAAGAACAAAGAAAAAAGGTGTGCACTTATGCCAGTAACCTACCCAGACATGGTGATTTCTAAACTGTTTTGATGTAAAGTTTTGAATACATGCAGGTCAAGGGAGAGCCGAATATCTCCTACATATGCTCAAGATATTACCGAGCACCAGAACTAATATTTGGTGCAACTGAATATACCACTGCCATCGATCTGTGGTCCACAGGCTGTGTCATGGCAGAGCTGCTGCTCGGACAGGTTTTGTTCATGCATATAGTCTTTTATCTTTTAATCTCTAGATTATACTTATAATATTCATCCATGCAGCCTCTTTTTCCTGGGGAAAGTGGAGTTGATCAGCTGGTTGAGATTATCAAGGTGAAATCTTGTATGACATATTAAACTGTTTTCTCCTGCGACCTGTATTCTGTACAATGACATGTTCAGTCATAGTGCCTTGCAGGTCTTGGGTACTCCAACAAGGGAAGAGATCAAGTGCATGAATCCAAATTACACCGAATTCAAGTTCCCGCAAATTAAGGCTCATCCATGGCACAAGGTAATCTGCATATTATGTCTGACTTGCTTGGTTATTATTTCTCACTATTCAACAACACATCAGTCAATGTTAGAGTTCTCCCTGTTCCAAAAGTATGCACCAAATCAAACAGCTGCTGCACACCAAACAGCCATCCTCTCCCCAGCACGGCGATGTGCTCTATCCTCTGGGTAGTCTGGAAGCCTAGGAACCGGATGGTGTTTGATAACATCCGTACATCTGATCTTGATTTGCGGCATTCGATCCATGAGCACCTTCTACTGTGGGTTGTCCGTGCCCCCTCCCCACGTAGCCTATGCGGAGCTTTTATAATGAGTGAATGATGTCATATTATTAATACAATGTTCAGGTGGGCGATCGCCCCCCATTGACTGCTAAAAAAAGGAAATAATAACTGACATAGAAGTCATTTGGATGTCATCTATACGCTCAGGCGCAAAACTAAGCCAACATATGTTCTCATGATTCCTCTGTAACCTCAAAGTTTTCTTTTTATTCAGGTTTTCCAGAAAAAGCTTCCACCTGAAGCAATGGACCTTGTCAGCAGGTTTCTGCAATACTCACCAGATCTTCGGTGCACTGCTGTAAGGCCACATGATCATTTCTTTTTGTTGCCCCGCAGAGTGCAAATTGATTCGCTGTGAGCTTCATGCTCTAACCATAAAGTCATTCTTCAGATGGAAGCCTGCATGCACCCGTTCTTTGATGAGTTGAGAGATCCAAACACCCGTCTGCCTAATGGTCGCCCTCTTCCTCCCCTCTTCAACTTCAGATCTCAAGGTAGTGTAACTGTACTTAAAATAGCAGTCCCAGCAGTCAAACCTTCACATCCGGCGATTCGCTTCTTGCCAATCTTGGTTGCTGTAGGCTTTGCCTTCTTGCTGCATTTGTCAAGCTTTCTCCAACACCTTTTGTTTGTTGGTAGTTAAGTTTACGTTCACTCTTCCTACTTCTGAAGTGCACCTGTCTGCATATATAAACTCCCCTCAGCTACACCAGTCCATTTTTTGTGGCATTCGCAGAGCTAAACGGCATACCTCCAGAAGTCGTCGAGCGGCTGGTTCCGGAGCACGCGAGAAGGCAGAACCTGTTCATGGCGCTCCGCACCTAGTTTTCGCGCGTCCTCTCCATCCTTTTTTGTGTTGTTTGGTGTCTGCACTCTGGAGGGAAGCTTGTAAATGGAGTTGTAGCTTTGTGTGGGCGCAAGCACTGGTGTAGTAGAGTTGCCCCGGGATGGTTTGCTGGCTTGATGGTTGGTGTGTATAGATGATCTGAGGCTTCTGAAAGTTTCTTGCTTTGGAGCTCGTGTGCAGTAACAGTACTTTTGATGAGTTGACGGTGGTTTGATGTGCAGACAAAATCGTTCAGAAATATTTACCCTCTTTCACTACTAGAATTTTCATATACGCCAAGGACCATTAACCGCTAGCAAAGGCTTTGCCGAGGGCCGCACTCGGCAAAGGGCACCTGGCGTACACCTTTCAGGCAAACAGAAATTTGCCGGGAGCCAATACATGGACTCTCAGTAAAGTGTTTACCGAGAGCAATAACCAGCCCTCTGTAAAATAAAGTAGCTAATGGATGGCAGACGGGGCCGGCCGTTGCCACGTGGCCACAACCTGACATGTGGGGTCTACAGCGTATTTGCCGAGAGGCGCCCTCGGCAAACAAACCCAATAGGAAAGCGCCAATGGTCTATAGCTTGACATGTGGGCCCGCCTAGTACGTCGGGTGCCGTGTTTGCCGAGAGTCGCCCTTGGCAAACGTAACCAATACGAAAGCACCACGTGTTGGCAGCCTGACATATGGGTCCATAGAGTACGCCGAGATTTGTGTTTGCCGAGAGGTGCCCTCGGCAAAGATACCCAATAGGAAAACACCACGTGTCCAGCGCCTGACATGTGGGTCCACAGTATATGCCGAGTGTCGTGTTTGCTGAGAGTCGCCCTCAGCAAATATGTTAGATGACGCTACTAGTTGGTACCCTTTTGCATGAGGCCTCTCGGTAAAGATTGTATCTTTGCCTGGGTTCACAGGCTTTACCGAGAGCCACTCCCGGTAATGTTTTGCCCAACAGCCTTTTTTCTTTTTTTTTTCTTTTCTGTAGCAAAACATATAGTGCATCACACATAAAACATCTCACATATAGGCATCATTAAACAAAAAGAGAAATGATTCTCAAGAACAACCCACATAAAAGAAATAATGCATAAAACGTGCAATAGTTGTCAAGGACACTCGACTACCACAAGTTTACAACTCGCAATACCACAAGATGCAATAGTTCTCAAGCATATATAAGGAACAGTTTCAAACACAAGATAACATGAAGTTCACACGGTTTTGGAGATCGGAGTGGTAACATTAACATCAGAAGACGTCATTACGTCTGGTACCCCAACTCCAGCAACTTGAGGTGGAACTACCGGAACATTGTTCGACCCTTGTGATGGATTGAGCTGTGATGGATTGACCCAATAAGATGAATGCATATGGTAATGTCAAAAATGGTGATAGAAATAGTTTGAATGAAGCTCACAATGTTCCATTCTAGCATCGTTGGCATCTCTGGCATTGGTTTGCCTTGCATAGAATAAAGATTGACCACCATATGTTGTAAAGTCTTCACTAGATCATCTTGTGCCTTCAACTTAGCCCGATCTTCATCTCATTCTTTCTGGGTGTCATTCAGTCGAGTCTACAATATGGCAATGAAAATGTCATTCGTGTTGAAATGCAAACATGCAGGACCATGAAGGATCAGTGAAGAAGCACTGACCTGAATTTCCTCAATAATGGTCACGGTATGTGGTACGTGACGCTCTATGCTAGGAGTAGAGCCAGTACTCACAGCACGGAGCGCGTTGACTCTCGGAAGGGAGGAGGTTATGACAGAATCAAGGTGAACCGCCATCCGGCCCTTCGGTCTACCTCCTGTCGCGGCAATGGCCATAAGAGGGTCAAACGGCAGCACATGAGGATCAACATCTTGCCCATACGTCTTCTTCAATTTTTTGTGTGTAGTTCTCCCCATCTGACCGGGCTTTAGAGCTTATCTAGTCCCTCTCCGGGTGGAGAGGGTCCTTGTCTTTGTCGTCTTTGGTACGTTTGTTGGTCCATGCCTCGAAGTAAGAGATATCATTGCCAGTGTCTTCTTTCTGCAAAAGAAAGCGATCCAAACAATCAAGGAAATGCTCACAAATGAAAGAGAAACATGATGAAAAGAAAAGGATGTTGTTGCTGACATGTTTGCAGACGACACCTGGGATGGTGAGGTTACCTTGATGGTGTCCTGGACAACCCATCAACTTACGCCGTTCCCCGATGGTCTTGTGTTCATCCTGCCACCCTGGATCTGTCCACCGTTCGACGATCTTCTCCCAGCACAGACGTTTGTCAGCGCACCACCGAGGAATCACCTGTAATAAGTAAACAAATGCATCTTAGTAATGAATCTAATTTACTAGAATGTAGGGAATAACAGGCATCCATCATCACTAGCCTTGAAGTACATGTCCTATGTAAGATGCTTCCCTCGAGCCACCTCTTTGGAAATCTTCTGGTTGAGATAGTCCGCATGATACTTGACCACTAACCGGACGCGCTCCTCATAGTGCATGTCATGGACTAATTTCTTGGCAATATTCTCAATCACCACATTGGCGCGATCCTTCTCACCATCTACGCATGTAAAGAAATCCTATAAACATGCACACATGTGAGAAGGGTAAAATCATGACTATGGAAAATTTAAACCTTTGGTATTGACATTGCGGTGTTTGAAAGCACTAACCCAGAAATCGTTGACCACTCGCAAGGCTCTGGTATCATAAACCCTCTGACGCATATCCATGAATTCCGGAGCGAGTTTGTAGTGATCCCATGACCAAGCTGGCTCAATGACCCCGTTCGGCATAGTGACCAGTCTAGGATAATTTAACCTACAAAGACCCCCAATGATGGCACTCGACGGACGTGGCAGACGCCTCTCACCAGCTTTTATTAAGCTCCTGCATTAGGAAGAGTGAAGTCTTATTATATCTGATGAAATGACAAAGGTATAATTTATATGGGATGAGTCGATATAACCACTTACTTCTCTCCCACTGGTTTAATCAACACGTTTCTATGCACATATGGACGTATTGGAAGCTTTGAAGGACCATGCAACCACACTTTCCGTGTGGAAGTAGTGCTGATAGTCGAACCGCCTGGCTATGAGCCGCTCACCTCATGGTGCTCCGTCACTCGTGAGGGTCCATCCCCACCCTCAGAAACCTGACGAACAACCAGCCTCCTCTCGGCGGCGGCGTCCTCCACAACCTCCTCCTCTCGGCGGCGGCATCCTCCACAACCTCCTCCTCATCCTCCTAATCCTCACCCGCCTCCTCCCCATCCTCTATTTCCTCCTCCAGCCGTCGTGCATCCTCCTCCTGAGGCTCGCGAAGCACCGCTTCAGAGGATCCAGGAGAAGAAAAAGGTGCTCTACTATGGGCTGTTCTACGTTCTCCTCGTCCCCCCTACTCACCCTCCTCCTCCTACCTCATCTACTCCTCCTCCTCGTCCCCCTCCTCGCCCGCCTCCTCCTTCTACCTAATCTACTCCTCCTCCTCGCCCCCTCTTTGCCCGCCTCCTCCTCCTACCTCATCTACACCTCCTCCTCCTCGTGTCCCTCCTCGCCCGCCTCCTACTCCTCCTCCACCGCGTCCTACTCGACCTCGTTTCACCCAGTTTTTCGTAGGGGGGTCTAGACCCGCCAGTCGTTTGGCCTTCTTGGAGGCTGTGGCAACCGATGCAGGAGCGGCCACCTCTTTCACCGGTCGAGCAAGTTGATCATTGTACAGAGCTGCCACATCTTTCAAACTTTCCTTTGGATTCTTGTTGCCACCTGTCATGTTTCAATCACCTGATACGACGAAGAACAAACTAGTTAGTATAGATTATACAACTTGATGTAAATAAATTAAATATATCACATATGAAGAATAAATGGAGTTGTCACAATAATACATATAGTTGTTACACACACGAATACATAGAGTTGTTGCACATGTGAATACGTAGAGTTGTTACCCACACGAATACATAGAGTTGTTGCACATATGAATACGAAGAGTTGTTACATGAATACATGGAGTTGTGACACGCATATAGAGTTTTCACACGATTACATGGAGCTGTTAGAAATAGGGGTCAATATTAGGTGCAACATTTGGATCAGGGCTGTCATCATCGCTATCACGCCCGTTCATACATTCATCCTCGAAGTCTTCAGGGATGAATAAATGTTGTTGCTCGCTGCAAAAAATGGCTAGGACAGGCACACGCTCACTAGTTTGGTGTATACACCTTGACAACTATGATTATCGTGACAAAACATGGTTTATCCATGTATTTTTCATCTCCCGTTCTTCTAAATGGCACTGTTGATCCATGTTGACTATGAATGGGTTTTTCTACCTAGCATTGCTTTGCTTGACTCTTAATTTGCAGTGTCCTAGCCATGCACAGTGATGCATACACTCACACACACTCACACACACATACACTCATACTCCTCTGCCTACACAACACAACACACACTCACACACACATATACTCACACTCCTCTGCCTCTACACAAACACATACACATACACAACACAACACACACTCACAACACACACTCACACTCCTGAACTCACCAACGGGGCAGGGGGACGGCGCAGGACGTGGAGCACGGCAGCAGCGGCAGCTCTGAGGGGCGGCGGCGGTGGTGGAGCACGGCGGCGGCGGCGGTGACTGTTGAGGGGCGGAGTCGGATGCGCGAGGGGGGGGGGGCGCTGAGGGGCGGGGGCGATGGTGCAGCACGGCGGACGGGCCGGTGGCGGCGGTGGTGGAGCACGGCCACGGTGGCGCCGGCTTTGAGGGCGGAGGCAGACGAGGGGCAGACGGGGACAGAGGGAGTGTGAGAGATGAGTGGGCGCGCGATTTAGAAATTTTGGATAAGTCCCCGCGAGAACCTTTTCTGAGAGTCACTTCAACAAGGCACTTGGTAAAGTCTTACCCTAGATCTAGGGTTCACCTTCTCCCGAGAGAAGCTCTCGGTAAAGGTCTTACCCTAGATCTAGGGTTCACCTTTTTCCGAGAGTGGCACTCGGTATGTGTATGCTTACAGAGCGTTACTCTCGGTAAACTACCTAAACCTAGTTCTTAGCTGACCCCCTTTCTTTCTACCACTCCCTTCATTCACTTCAATATCATTTTTAGTAGCTAGCTTTGCATTTATCTTAGGAAATGTATTGCTCGAGAGCTGACAGACCCCCTTTCTTTCTACCACTCCCTTCACTCACTCGGAAAATCGTATGATGCCAGAATTCCTTGAGAGCTGGAATGGTGTAATCACATGGCCCATGTAGGGTGTGGTAAAAGTTTTGGGCGGGTTCAAATAAGCCTCCCCTCGGGCCGCTTGTAAACCGCACCATCTCCGAGCTAGTCTCTCGGTATTGAGAGGGAACGTGTCCAGTTTGTCTAGGAAGTGCAAGTCTTGTTGCTCCGTTGGCCTTGAAACTTCTCGTGCTCTCAAAGGAGACCATTGCATGACACGTGCCACGCCCCCGCATTTTTTGGACCCGCGTGCAATATTCGAGAAATTTATTGCTCTCCCAGGCTTTCATCGCCGGAAATTCCAAACCTGCAAGGCACCACATGAAATCATGCCCGGAAGCGGCATGGGAAATCCTTTGTGATGTACTTGCGCAGACGACGAAGGGGCATGCCATGGCTTCGGGGGCCGAAAGAACCTCGGGCGGTTTCTGGTCGTGCACCCATCCGGTGGCCCCAGCGGTCTAGGGCGTTGACCGAGACCAAGAGAGGGTAGGCCACGGTGAATACCTCCTTCTTCGTGTTACGACAGGTCATCATGAGATGCTAGGCCAAGTCTATGCCGGTTCTATCATGGGACCGTCCACCGTTGGCTCGGTCTCGGGGACGAATGCAATCGGTCCTCGATGTTCCCTCCCGTTCGTGCGTTTTGGGAGGCATCTACGACGTCAAGGATGTTCGTTGGGTATTCAAACACCACACTAACCTTTCATGCATATGCATGGGCCACACACATGTAGGGTACGGTTCTTGTCCCTACCTCCTCAGGCGGTTTCTGGTCGTGCACCCATCCGGTGGCCCCGGCGGTCTAGGGCATTGACTGGCACTGAGAGGGGGTAGGCCACGGTGAATACCTCCTTCCCCTGTTGGAAATATGCCCTAGAGGCAATCAATAAAGTGTTTATTATTATATTTCCTTGTTCATGATAATCGTTTATTATCCATGCTATAATTGTATTGATTGGAAACACATTACATGTGTGGGTAAATAGACAACACTTTGTCCCTAGTATGCCTCTAGTGAACTAGCTCGTTGGTCAAAGATGGTCAAGGTTTCCTAGCCATTGACATGTGATGTCATTTGATAACGGGATCACATCACATCATTAGGAGAATGATGTGATGGACAAGACCCAAACTACAAACATAGCATATGATCGTGTCAGTTTATCGCTACTGTTTTCTGCATGTCAAGTATATGTTCCTATGACCATGAGATCATGCAACTCACGGACACCGGAAGAGTGCCTTGTGTGTATCAAATGTCGCAACGTAACTGGGTGACTATAAAGGTGCTCTACTGGTATCTCCGAGGGTGTCTGTTGGGTTGGCATGGATCAAGACTGGGATTTGTTACTCCGTGTGACAGAGTGGTATCTCAGGGCCCACTCGGTAATACAACATCACAATAAGCCTTGCAAGAAATGTGACTAAGTGTTAGTCACGGGATCTTGTATTACGGAACGAGTAAAGAGACTTGCCGGTAAGGAGGTTGAACTAGGTATGGAGATACCGACGATCGAATCTCGGACAAGTAACATACCGAAGAACAAAGGGAACATCATACGGGATTAACTGAATCCTTGACATAGATGTTCGACCGATAAAGTTCTTTGTAGAATATGTAGGAACCAATATGGGCATCCAGGTCCTGCTATTGGTTATTGACTATAGAGGTGTCTCGGTCATGTCTACATAGTTCTCGAACCCGCAGGGTCTGCACACTTAAGGTTCGGTGACGTTTCGGTAGTATAGAGTTATGTATGGTGGTTACCGAAGGTTGTTCGTTGTCCCGGATGAAATCCCGGACATCACGAGGATCTCCGTAATGGTCCGTAGGTAAAGATTGATATATAGGAAGTCCTATTTTGGTCGCCGGAAAAGTTTCGGGCTCATCAGTAGGGTACCGGGAGTGCCGGTAGTGTATCGGGAGACCATCGGGAGGGGTATTTCGACCCAAGAGGCTACATGGGCTATGGGAGAGTGAATACCAGCCCTTAGTGGGATGGTGGAAGTCCCACACAAGTCCCATGCGGCTAGGAAATAAAACCCAAAGAGTTAAGCTGGAAAAAAGGCAAAATAGGGAGGAATCCTAGTCCTACTAGGATTGGAGGAGGAGTCCTCCTCTCCTCCTTGATTCGACCGAACCAAGGGCTGGTCCCTTGAGGGCCAAGCCTCCTCCTCTCTTGAATTATGTTGTAGATTACTAGCTCACGCTGGAGCTCCCTTGAATTTTTATATGTTCCTAGAGAAATAGAGTTGAAAGATGATGGTAGCAATATTGCGGACTCGGTCCGTGATCTGAGGATTGTCCTCATTGCTGCACAGAAGGCTTATGTCCTTAATTCCCCGCTCGGTGCGCCACCCCCTCTAGCGTCGTCTGTAGACGTTGTGAATATCTGACAGGCATTTTCCGATGACTACTTGATAGTTTAGTGCGTCATGCATTATGGCTTAGAATTGAGGCTCCGAAATGTTTTGAACGTCACGGAACATATGAGATGTTCTAAGAGCTGAAATTGGGATCTCAGGCTCGTGCCCGTGTTGTGAGATATGAGATCTCCAACAAGATTCTTTGTCTACAAGATGAAGGAGAATAGCTCAATCGTTGAGCATGTGCTCAGATTGTCTGGGTGCTACAATCGCTTGAATCGAGTGGGAGTTAATCTTCCAGATAAGATAGTGATTGATATAGTTCTCCAAGTCATTGTCACTAAGCTACTAGAACTTGGTGACGAACTATAAAATGCCAGGGATAGAAATAATGATCCCTGAGCTATTCGCAATGTTTGACATCGCGAGAGGTAGAAATCAAGAAGGAGCGTCAAGTGTTGATGGTTAGTAAAAACCACTAGTTTCGAGAAGGGCAAGGGCAAGGAGGGAAACTTCATGGATGGCAAGTCAGTTGCTGCTCCAGTGAAGCAACCCAAAGTTGAACCCAAACCTGAGACTAAGTGCTTCGATCATGAGGAGAGCGGTCGCTGAAGCAGAATAAGCGTAGATACTTGGTAGATAAGAAGGCTGGCAACGTCAACAGAAGTATATTTGATATACGTGTTATTGATGTGTACCTTGCTAGTACTCCTAGTAGCACCTGGGTATTGGATACCGGTTCGGTTGCTAAATGTTATTAACTCGAAATAAAAGCTATGGAATGACCGGAGAACTAGCTAAGGGTGAGGTGACGATGTGTGTTGGAAATGTTTCCAAGGTTGATGTGATCAACATCGCACGCTCTCTCTACCTTCGGGATTAGTGAAGGACCTAAATAAATGTTATTTGGTGTTTTGCGTTGAGCATGAACGTGATTAGATCGTGTTTATTAGAACATGGTTATTCATTTAAGTTAGAGAATAATGGTTATTCTGTTTACATGAATAATACCTTCAATGGTCATGCACCTAGTGAGAATGGTTTGTTGAACCTTTCATGCATATGCATGGGCCACACGCATGCAGGGTACAGTTCTTGTCCCCACCTCCTCGGGAGGTTTCTGGCCGTGCACCCATCCGGTGGCCCCGGCGGTCTAGGGCGTTGACCGGAACCGAGAGGGGGTAGTTCACGGTGAATACCTCCTTCCCCGTGTTACGACACGTCATCGTGAGATGCCAGGCCAAGTCTATGCTAGTTCTATCACGGGACCGTCCATCGTCGGCACGGTCTCGGGGATGAACGCAGCCGGTCCTCGACGTTCCCTCCTCTGTGTGCGTTTTGTGAGGCATCTGCGACGTCAAGGATGTGCGTTGGGTATCCAAACACTGTTCCCGCCTCCACCTCCTCGAGTGGTTTCCGGCCGTGCACCCATCCGATGGCCCCGACGGTCTAGGGCGTTGACCGGCACCGAGAGGGGGTAGGCCACGGTGAATACCTCCTTCTCCGTGTTACGACATCGCTCCGTCGTCATGTTTTTTTAGTTTACAAATGCCTAGAAGTTGAGATTTTTAAAGATCTAAACGAAAACATAAGTCATCAAAAGTCATGGTATTTTCAAACTTTAGTCACAAAAAGGTATGAAATATCAGATACAAAAAGTAAGTGCCAAAAGAAAAACGCAAAAAAGAAGGAAAATAAAGTAGTGGCACAATAGTTGTCGAGAGCCGATAGATGGCTCTCGGTAAAGGTCTTACCCTAGACCTAGGGTTCACCTTTTTCCGAGACCGGCGCTCGGTACTGTGTACGCTTATACAGCGTTACTCTCGGTAAACTACCTAAACCTAGTTCTTAGCCGACCCCCTTTCTTTCTACCACTCCATTCACTCAATTCAAATATCAGTTTTAGTAGCTAGCTTTGCATTTATGTTAAGAAATTTATTGCTCGAAAACTGGCCGACCCCCTTTCTTTCTACCGACCCCTTTCTTTCTACCACTCCCTTCACTCACTCGGAAAATCGTATGATGCCGAAATTCCTCGAGAGCTGGCACGATCTCATCACATGGCCGTTTTGAATAAGCCTCCCATCGGGCCTCTTGTAAGCCACACCATCTTTGATCTAGTCTTTGAGTATCGAGAGGGAACAAGTCCGGTTTGTGCAGGAAGTGCAGGTCCTCTTGCTTCGTTGGCCTCGAAACTTCTCGTGCTCTCAAAGGATACCATCGCATGACACGTGCCACGCCCCCGCATTTTTTGGACCCGCATGCAACATTCGAGAAATTTATTGCTCTCCTAGGGTTTCATCGCTAGAAATTCCAAACCTGCAAGGCACCACATGAAATCATGCCCGGAAGCGGCATGGGAAATCCTTTGTGATGTCCTTCCGCAGACAACTAAGGGGCATGCCATGGCACCGGGGGGCGAAAGTACCACGGGCGGTTTCTAGCCATGCACCCATCCGGTGGACCCGGCGGTCTAGGGCATTGACCGGCACCGAGAGGGGGGGTAGGCCACGGTGAATACCTCCTTCCCCATGTTACGACAGGTCATCGTGAGATGCCAGGCCAAGTCTATTCCAGTTCTATCACAAGACTGTCCATCGCCGGCTCGGTCTCGGGGATGAACGCAGCCGGTCCTCGATGTTCCCTCCCGTTTGTGCATTTTGTGAGGCATCTGCGACGTCAAGGATGTGCGTTGGGTATTCAAACACCACACCAACCTTTCATGCATATGCATGGGCCACATGCATCTAGGGTACGGTTCTCGCCCCCACCTCCTCGGGCGGTTTCCGGCCGTGCACCCATCCGGTGGCCCCGACGGTCTAGGGCGTTGACCGGCACCGAGAGGGGGTAGGCCACGGTAAATACCTCCTTCCCCGTGTTATGACAAGTCATCGTGAGATGCCAGGCCAAGTCTATGCCAGTTCTATCACGGGACTATCCATCGTCAGCTCGGTCTCGGGGATGAACGTAGCCGGTCCTCGACGTTCCCTCACGTGTGTGCGTTTTATGAGGCATCTGCGATGTCAAGGATGTGCATTGGGTATTCAAACACCACACCAACCTTTCATGCATATGCATGGGACACATGCATGTAGGGTACGGTTCCCGTGCCCACCTCCTCGGACGGTTTCCGGCCGTGCACCCATCCAGTGGCCCCGAAGGTCTTGGGCGTTGACCGGTACCGAGAGGGGGTAGGCCACGGTGAATACCTCCTTCTCCGTGTTATGATAGCTCTCCGTCATCACATTTTTTAGTTTACAAATGCTTAGAAGTTGAGATTTTTAAAGATCTAAACGAAAACATAAGTCATCAAAAGTCATGGTATTTTCAAACTTTAGTCACAAAAAGGTGTGAAATATCAGACACAAAAAGGAAGTGCCAAAAGAAAAACACAAAAAAAGAAGGAAAATAAAGTAGTGGCACAATAGTTGCCGAGAGCCGTTAGATGGATCTCGGTAAAGGTCTTACCCTAGATCTCGGGTTCACCTTTTTCCGAGACCGGCGCTCGGTAATGTGTACGCTTACAGAGCGTTACTCTCGCTAAACTACCTAAACCTAGTTCTTAGACGACCCCCTTTCTTTCTACCATTCCCTTGACTCACTTCAAATCTCAGTTTTAGTAGCTAGCTTTGCATTTATCTTAAGAAATTTATTGCTCGAAAACTGGCCGACCCCCTTTCTTTCTACCGGACCCTTTCTTTCTACCACTCCCTTCACTCACTCTGAAAATCATATGATGCCGAAATTCCTCGAGTGCTTGCACGATCTCATCACATGGCCCGTGTAGGGTGTGGTAAAAGTTTTAGGGGCGTTTCGGATAAGCCTCCCCTCGGGCCTCTTGTAGACGGCACCATCTCCGATCTAGTCTTTGAGTATCGTGAGGTAACATGTCCAATTTGTCCAGGAAGTGCGGGTCCTGTTGCTCCGTTGGCCTCGAAACTTCTTGTGCTCTCAAAGGAGACCATCGCATGACACGTGCCACACCCCCACATTTTTCAGACCCGCGTGCAACATTCGAGAAATTTATTGCTCTCCTAGGGTTTCATCGCCGGAAATTCCAAACCTGCAAGGCACCACATGAAATCATGCCCGGAAGCGGCATGGGAAATCCTTTGTGATGTCGTTGTGCAGACAACTGAGGAGCATGAAATGGCAGCGGGGGGCGAAAGTACCGCAGGCAGTTTCTGGCCGTGCACCCATCCGGTGGCCCCGACAGTCTAGGGCGTTGACCGGCACCGAGAGGGGGTAGGCCACGGTGAATACCTCCTTCTCCATGTCAAGACAGGTCATCGTGAGATGCCAGGCCAAGTCTATGCCAGTTCTGTCAAGGGACCGTCCAGCGTTGGCTTGGTCTCGGGGACGAACGCTGCCGGTCCTTGACGTTCCCTCCCGTGTGTGCGTTTTGTGAGGCATGTGCGACGTCAAGGATGTGTGTTGGGTATTCAAACACCACACCAACCTTTCATGCATACGCATGGTCCACACGCATGTAGGGTACGGTTCCCGCCCCCACCTCCTCACGCGGTTTCCCGCCGTGCACCCATCTGGTGGCCTCGCTGGTCTAAGGAATTGACCGACACCGATAGGGGTTAGGCCACAGTGAATATTTCCTTCTCCGTTTTACGATGGGTCATCGTGAGATGCCAGGACAAGTCTATGCAAGTTCTGTCATGGGACGTCCCCCGTCGGCTCGGTCTCGGGGACGAACACAGTCGGTGCTCAACGTTCCCTCCCGTGTGTGCGTTTTGTGAGGCATCTGCGTTGTCAAGGATGTGCGTGGGTATTCAAACACCACACCAACCTTTCATTCATATGCATGGGCCACATGCATGTAGGGTACGGTTCCCGCCCCCACCTCCTCGGACGGTTTCCGGTCGTGCACCCATCTGGTGGCCCCGGCGGTCTAGGGCGTTGACCGACACCAACAGGGGTTAGGCCACGATGGATACCTCCTTCTTCATGTTATGACAACACTCCATCGTCAGTTTTTTTAGTTTACAAATGCTTAGAAGTTGAGATTTTTAAAGATCTAAATGAAAACATAAGTCATCAAAAGTCTTGGTATTTCAAACTTTGGACTCCGTTTAATATTCCATATCTACAAAACTCAAAAACAAGGAAAAAACAGAAACTGGCACTTGGCTCTAAATTAATAGGTTAGTCCCAAAAATAACATAAAATAGCATATTAATGCATATAAAACATCCAAAACAGATAATATAATATCATGCCATCATCAAAAATTATAGAGACGTTGGAGACGTATCAGCATCCCCAAGCTTAATTCCTGCTCGTCTTCGAGTAGGTAAATGATAAAAACAGAATTTTTGATGTGGAATTCTACCTAACTTATTTATCCAAGTAATATTCTTTATTGTGGCATGAATATTCAGATTCCTAAGACTCAAAACAAAAGCTTAATATTGATATAGAATCAATAACATTTCAAGCATACTAGCAAAGCAATTGTATCTCTTCAAAATATAATGGCAAAAGAAAGTGATCCCTACAATATCATATGGTCTGGCTATGCTCCATATTCCCCACACAAAGTATTTATATCATGCATAACCCCCGAGGAAAAGTCAAGCAATTCTTTTCATACCTTCATTTTCTCAAACCTTTTCAACACTCACGCAATACATGAGCGCGAGCCATGGATATAGCACTATAGGTGGAATAGAATATGGTGGAGGTTGCCAAGGAAGGGATACGATAGTCTCACATCAACTAGGCGTATCAACGGGCTATGGAGATGCCCATCAATAGATATCAATGTAAGTAAGTAGGAATTGCCATGCAACAAATGCACTAGAGATATAAGTGTATGAAAGCTCAAAAATCAATCTAAGTGGACGTGCATCATGAATAAAAATTCCACTAGCTATATGAAAGTAACAAAATAGGAGACTCTCTATCATGAAGATCATGGTGCTACTTTGAAGCACAAGTGTGAAAAAAGTTAGTAGCAATGTCCCTTATCTCTTTTCTCTCATTTTTTTGGTGGGCATCTAAGGCCTCTTTTATTCATTTTTTTATTTGGGCTTCGACGGCCTCTTTTATTTTTCATAAAGTCCGGAATCTCATCCCCACTTGTGAGGGAATCATAACTTCCATCATCCTTTCCTCACATGGGACATGCTCTATAATGAAAATCATCACACTTTTATTTACTTACAACTCAAAAGGAAAATTACAACTCGATACCTATGACAAAATATGACTCTATATGCAATATGGAAGTGATGGTGCATGTCATAAAAGCAAACGGTGGAGTTGCATGACAATATATCTCGGAATGGCCATGGAAATGCCATAATAGGTAGGTATGGTGGATGTTTTTAGGAAAGATATATGGTGGCTGTTTTGAGGAAGGTGTATGGTGTCTGTTGTGAGGAAGGTGTATGGTGCACCGGCAAAAGTTGTGCGGTACTAGAAAGGCTAGCAAAAGTGGAAGGGTGAGAGTGCGTATAATCCATGGACTCAACATTAGTCATAAAGAACTAACATACTTATTGCAAAAATCTATTAGTCATTGAAGCAAAACATTAAATGCATGCTCCTAGGGGGGAGGTTGGTCGGAGTTAACAATCGCGCGCGCTCGACCCTCACACAAAGGTCGACAATCTATAAACAAGTCATGCTCCGACTTCCTTACATAGCGGTTCACCATACGTGCATGCTACGGGAATCACAAACCTTTACACAAGTATTTTTATCCAATCAAAATTTACTTCCTAACATGTCTCTTAACATTACCATCTTTATATCTCAAAACTTTATGCAAGGAATCAAACTTCTCATAAATACTCAATGCACTTAATATGGAAGTTTTTATAATATCCCTTTTGGATGCCTATCATATTAGGACTAAATTCATAACCTAAACCAATTACCATGCTGTTTTTAGAAACTCTCAAAATAATATAAGTGAGGTACAAGAGTTCAAGTATTTCTATAAAACGAAAACACCACCGTGCTCTAAAAGATATAAGTGAAGCATATAGAGCAAAATTGCCCAAATCAAAAAATATAAGTGAAGCACATAGAGTATTCTAATAAATTCACGATTCAGCGTGTCTCTCATAAAATATGTGTGCAGAAAGGATGATTGTGGCAAACTAAAAAGCAAAGACTCATATCATACAATATGCTCCAAGCAAGACACATATCATGTGGTGAATAAAAATATAGCCTCAAGTAAATTTACCGATGGATTGAAGACAAAAGAGGGGATGCCTTCCGGGGCATCCCCAAGTTTAGGCTCTTTGGAATCCTTGAATATGAATTGGGGTGCCTTGGTCATACCCAAGCTTAGGCTCTTGCCACTCCTTATTCCATAGTCCATCCAATGTTAACACAAAACTTGAAAACTTCACAACACAAAACTTAACAAAAAAACTCGTGAGATTTGTTAGTATAAGAAAATGAATCACCACTTTAGGTACTGTTCTGGACTCATTATTTATTTATATTTGTGTTATACCTACTTTAATCTAACTTACCCATGGCTCATACCACATGACACAACCCAGAGATTCATCAAAATAGGCAAACAACTCAAAGAAAACAGAATCTGTCAAAAAACAGAACAGTCTGTAGAAATCTGGAAACTTCGTATACTTATGTAACTTAAAACATTCTGAAAAATTAGGAAAACCTGGGAAAATTATATATCAATCTTGTGTAAAACTTTCAGATAGATTCTATGCTCTAAAAAAATTAGAAAATTCCTGGACTGAGTGCAAAATTTCTGTTTTTCAGCAATATCAAATCAACAACTACCATAGATCACCCCACTTGGCTCAAACACTAATTAAAATACCAATTTTTTTACTACAGAAGTAATAATGTGGGAAACACTCAAAGACAGAAGCAAAAAAAGAACACAAAATAAAATTGGGTTGCCTCCCAACAAGCGCTATTGTTTAACGCCCCTAGCTAGGCAAAACACAATAGATCTAGGTATTGTCATCTTTGGTATGAAACTCCTCAATTGCACACTTATAAACCCTAGGAGGACCGTTGTTCTTATCAATAATAATACTCCTAGGTAAAAAAATCAAGAGATTCAATGGTGGCAATTGGTTCCTTAATAATATTGAGAAAGTTAGGGTTAATACTTATTGTCTTGAGATCTTCATCATTATTATCGCGAGAAAACACTTTTTCAAGCCATTCATGCTTAGCAAGAATCCTAGCGGTTCTTTCCTCACTTTCATCAGTAGAAATTCTTATAGCTTTTAAAGACTCATTAATATCATGCTTGGGTGGAGTAGATCTAGCTTTCAAAGAATCAATCTCAAGAGAAATTCTATCAATGTTCCTAGCCAAATCATCAATCTTAAGCACTTTTTCTTCAATAGATGCATTAAAAAAATTTGCGAACCAATAAAATCTTTAACAATATTCTGAAGATCAGAGGGAATCTTATTATAATTTCCATAAGAATTGTTGTATGAATTACCATAATTATTAGAGGAATTACTAGGAAACGGCTAGGGTTGAAATTACCTCTATACGCATTGTTACCAAAATTGTTCCTACAAACAAAATTCACATCCATAGATTCATTATTATTTCCAATCAAAGAAGACAAAGGCATATCATTAGGATCAATAGGAGCACACTTACTAGCAAACAATTTCATCAATTCATCCATCTTTTCACTCAAAGTATTTATTTCTTCAATAACATGCACCTTTTTACTAGTAGGAGATCTTTTGGTATGCCATTGAGAGTAGTTTGTGATGATATTATCTAGAAGTTTAGTAGGTTCTCCTAACTTGATTTACATAAAAGTACCACCCGCGGCAGAATCTAAAAGATTTCTAGATGCAAAATTCAACCCCGCATAGAAAATTTGTATAATCATCCATAAACTCAAACCATGTGCGGGAAAATTCCTAATCATTAATTTCATCTTCTCCCAAGATTGTGCTACATGCTCATGATCGAGTTGCTTAAAATTCATTATATCATTCCTAAGGGAGATGATCTTAGCGGGCGGAAAGTACTTGGAAATAAAAGCATCTTTACACTTATTCCATCAATCAATACTATTTTTAGGCAAAGATGAAAACCAAGTTTTAGCACGATCTCGTAGCGAGAACGGAAATAGCTTCAATTTAAAAATATCATTATCCACATCTTTCTTCTTTTGCATATCACACAACTCAATGAAAGTATTTAGATGGGATGCGACATCTTCACTAGGAAGGCCAGAAAATCGTTCTTTCATAACAAGGTTTAGCAAGGTAGCATTGATTTCATAAGATTCCGCACTAGTGGCGGGAGCAATAGGAGTACTAATAAAATCATTATTATTAGTATTGGAAAAATCACACAACTTGGTATTCCCAGACATCATGGCAAAGCAAGCAATCAAGCACACAAGCAAAAGAAAGGCAAGCAAAAGAAGGGCGAATAAAAAGGCAAATATTTTTGGTATTTTCTGAATATCGTTTTAGAAGTGGGGGAGAGGAAAACGAGAGGCAAATGTCAAATAAAGTACCTAACCTAGTTCTTAGCCGTTCCCTTTCTTTCTCTCCCCCACTTTCTTCCCCTTTCAACCGCGTCCGTCCCCATCTGCCGTCGTCGCCGCCTCCATCTACCGTCACCGCCGCCATCGCCACCTGTGTCATTGCCCTTGCCCCCGCCTCCAGATGCTGACGTGCTCGCCCCCGCCTCCAGATGCCGTCGTCGCCGCCATCACCACCTGTGCCGGTGCCTCATGGCCGGCGCCCGGGGTGGTGGTTCATCGTCACGAACTACCGCCCGCCGCCAAGCGCAACCGGTGGCGCGCCAACTGGCTGCTACCTCTTGAGCATGCGTTGGTTTTCCCTTAAAGAGGAAAGGGTGATGCGGTGAAGTAGGTAAGTATTTCCCTTAGTTCTTGAGAACGAAGGCTTCAATCCAGTTGGAGGAACAAGCAAGTCACCAATAAATACACCTACACAAATAATCAAACTCTTGCACCCAACGCTATAAAGGGGCTGTCAATCCCTTCACGGTTGTTTGCAAGGATTAGATCCGATAGAGATAGATGTAATGAGTGTCGAAAGTAAAAGGTAATTAATTGCAGAAAGAATAGATCTGAAAATATATGATGGAAAATAGACCCGGGGGCCATAGGTTTCACTAGAGGCTTCTCTCTTGAAGGCAAATATCATGGTGGGTAAACAAATTACTGTCAAGCAATTGATAGAAAAGTGAATAATCATGTAGTTATCCAAGGCAATGATCATGCATATAGGCATCACGTCCGTGACAAGTAGACCAAAACGATTCTGCATCTACTACTATTACTCCACAAATTGATCGACTCCTGCCTGCATCTAGAGTATTAAGTTCATGAAGAACAGAGTAATGCATTAAGAAAGATGACATGATGTAGAGGGATAAACTCAAGCAATATGATGAAAACCCCATCTTGTTACCCTTGATGGCAACAATACAATACGTGCCTCGCTACCCCTACTATGTCACTGGGTGAGGACACCGCAAGATTGAACCCAAAACCAAGCACTTCTCCCATTGCAAGAATTACCAATCTAGTTGGCCAAACCAAACCATTAACTCGAAGAGACTTGTAAGGATATGAAATCATGCATATAAAAATCAGAAGAGATTCAAATAAGGCTCATGGATAATCTGAACATAAACTCACAATTCATCGGATCTTGACAAACACACCACAAAAGAGGATTACATCGGATAGATCTCCATGAAGATCATGAAGAACATGGTATTGAAGATCAAAGAGAGAGAGAAGAAGCCATCTAGATACTAGCTATGGACCCATAGGTCCATGGTGGACTACTTATGCATCATCGAAGGGGCAATGGAGTTGATGTAGATGCCCTCCGTGATCGAAACCCCCTCCGGCAGATTACCGGAAAAGGCTCCAAGATTGGATCTCTCGGGAACGAAGGCTTCCGGCGGCGGAAAAGTATCTGCGTGACTCTTTTTGATGTTGGGGGAATATTTGAGTATTTATAGGCCAAGAATTAGGGTTAGGAGACCTGCCAGGAGGCGACAAGCCTGCTAGGCGCGGCCAGGGGGGCGCCTAGCAGGCTTGTGGCGCCCTGGCACCCCCCGTGACGTGCACTCCAAGCTTGGATGACTTTTTTCCTTCCAGAAAAATTCCTTCCACAGGTTTTATTCCGTTTGGACTCCGTTTAATATTCCATATCTGCAAAACTCAAAAACAAGGAAAAATTAGAAACTGGCACTTGGCTCTAGATTAATAGGTTAGTCCCAAAAATAACATAAAATAGCATATTAATGCATATAAAACATCCAAAACAGATAATATAATAGCATGCCATCATCAAAAATTATAGATACGTGAAGACGTATCATTGGCCATGCCTACATGTACTCCATTCCTCTCCTTTCCTCTCCCTCCATGAGGCCATCATATTTCAAATGATTTCTTGAGGTAGATGCCATAAGGTCACTGGATTGTTGATTGTTGAGAGAGGTGATAACTGCTTACTTTAGGTTTGCAACAAAGTTCATGTGTGAACCAAAGTGACCATGAGCTAAAAAATGGTGTGTATGCTCATATATAATGGTTATTTGTTTTCTGGTTGTGAAACCGAACTAGGGTGGTGAGGTCCGTCATGGGATTTATTTACTACTGGCTTGACACCACTTGCCTCCAAGTCCTTGTGTAGGAGTATGACAACAATCATAGCTTTTGCTCATTACATTTTCTTAAAAAAACCACACTGCCTATAGTACTTGAGACACTCATTTTCTTTTCTTTGCTCACTAAGGATAGTTCTGTTGTCTTTGATCTCCAAGGATAAGTGTGCCATGATTTTTTTTAAATAGCACGAACTTATTTTTTGTGCTGTCCCGTTTTATTTTCGGTGATGCTTCTTGGTTTCTATCTGAGAGGACCATTCATGTTACGTTAGGGGTTGTCGATTATTAAACTATAAAGATAGATGGCTTATGAGTTTGACAATTGTTAGTTGTTGGCCATTAAATTTTAATACGAGATGCTCTCTTGATAAAAGGGGTATTAGACCTACTTAGTGTTGTTGCTTCCACACTTGGTTTAGAAAACTTTAGAGTAGAACATCATCATATTCGTGTTACTCCCTACTTTAGCTCCGTATGTAGTTCCGTATGTAATTCATAGTACAATCTCTAAAAGGTCTACTTTAGTTCAGTATGTAGTTCCGTGTGTAGTTCATAGTTCATAGTACATTGTTGAGGGAGGTGATAACTCCCTACTTTGTTCTATAAGGTCTACTCCATCTCCAGCTCCGCCGCCGCATACATGGTTCTTGTTGCTGCCTGACTAACAGAATTTATTTTGTTTTCAGATTCGGAGGGGGGCTCTGGCGGTAAGTATCGGAGAGTCATGAGCCGTAGGTTGACCCACACCAGCAACTCTGGTATGATCGAGTCATCCGGATCCCACCAGCTCACTGCCGATGAGCATCCGTCATCTGATGACGATGTCGGAGGGTCCTTTCAAGGAGATGATCCGCTCGCTACCGAGTCTGGCGACATGGTGCCCTCGGACGGCTCGGGGTCTACGTCGAGCAATGCTTCCAAGAGGAAGAACTCCGAGCGTGGTCCGGGGAAGGTCTTGGAACCTACGGTTCCCACCGACTGTCCTCTCATAACTCCCACGGGAGATTGGTAAGCATTTGATTTGCAAATTATTTTGAATATCACAACTTTTCCACTCACATATGCTTGTCTGTTTCATCATGCAGTCAGTGGGAATTTGTCCCTACCAAGCCTCCAAAGGCGCGATTGCCGAACCACGTCATCGGCATCCTCGTGAGGAAGTACTTCCCTGGCTTGGCCAAGCCAAATGATGATGACCTGCCATCGCCAGGTTTCACCTGGGAGCACTACCAGCACACCAAGGATGAGCAAGATGTCACCATGGTCGCCCGGGTCATCAACGGTTTTCATGTAAGCATCTTTGCCACTTCATTGTTCCATATCCGAATTATTGTAATTAACTGCCATATACTTTCTTGTAGGAAGCATTTTCTTGTGTGGACGGTGAGAAAGACAAGGCAACAAAAGCCCTCATGAAATCAGCCCAGAAGATACTCTCCGACGTCAAGCACACGCTGCGGTACAAGGTCATGATGCAGTGTTGGCCGCTTGATGACAAGGGTGATAAGATGACGAGGAAAATTGCTTGCCAGACGAATTAGGAGAAAGAATAATACTTGTCGATGGTAAGTGACACTATTGGTTGTTAGTATTTTGAGTCATCCGCCGCTTGTTTGATGCATCAGTCAATGATTCGTTTTTGTCTGACTAGCCGAGAGAAAACTGGATGAAGGAAAATTGTTGGGAGGCCCTGGCTGACATGTGGTGTGACCTGGCATGGCAAACACAACATGTTGAGAAGGTTAATGAATGCGCCAAAATGCCAAGCCCGTCACATGTCCAGGGGAGTCGGAACCTAACCACTCTAAGGCAACACATGGTATGTGGAATGAGATGTTAACTTTTTCGCATGGTGCATCTCCATTCATTAAGGTTGATGGTTACTTTTGCAGGAGTCGGAGCTTGGTCGCTCAGTCCACATCTTGGAGGCCTGGAAAGAAGGCCACAAGGGGAAGGATGGCGCCGAGTTCTGCAGCCAATTGGCGTAGGAGAGGTATGAGACCTTTAGAGAGGTCTTCCAAGAGGTGCACGGAAAGGACGCCGAACCCACGTCCAAGCCACTTGATGCAGAGCTGCTTATCATTGCTGGAGAGGGGAAGGGCCATGGCCGCCACCTCATTTGCAACGGGGAAATCGCCACCTCCTCGCATCGCAAGCTCCACGAGATACGCGTGTCGAGCAAAAGCTCAACTCCGTCCATACGGAGTCGCCCGACCACCGCGTCACGTGAGATCACGTGTGTCAAGATTAGCATCATCACCGTTCATTTATGCCCATCCCTCCAAAAGTCGAAATACCACCCTTGCAAACGATATGACCATAATGCATATTACAGGAATTATTGGAACAACGGGCTGCTGAAGAGGAGCAAAGGCGACAGGTTGAGGAGCAAAGGCGCCAACCCGAGGAGGAGAAAAGAGAGAAGGAGAATGCAGAAACAAATGAAAGGTTCAACCTTCTCGAGAAAAAACTAGAGGTAGAACATTCTCTAAATTTTTCCCCATTCATTATTCAGCGATGAAAAATGCTAATAGGACTTAACTATCATAGGCTCTAATGCAATCTCAAGGCGATGGAAATGATGCCCCTCCTCCTCCTCCTCCTCCTCCTCCTCCTCCTCCTCCTCCAGGAGCTTAACCCGATGGAAATGATGCCCCTACTATTCCTCAAGATGGTTTTTTGAACCTCTATGTGATGTGCACGTGTTTTGCAAGTAGTGAACTTTCACAAGTAGCGAACTTGCGTGTCATGTGTCCTAGTATGAAACATTCACCTATATATGTGGACTACTTTAAATTATGCCTATGTGTGATGTGTTACTCGATGAATTTCTAGGGAGCTAGGAGCTCCCACATTCATTTGTTATGATAATATATATATATATATATATATATATATAGAAATTGCCTTGTAGTTGTTTTCAGTTGCAGGGATCAGATAAGAAATAGCTTAAAAACAGAAGCAATGTGACACACTTCCAAGAGCTACACTCGGAAAAATACATATTGCCAAGAGCATCTCCCGAGAAAGGGGTCGCCTTAGCTGAAACTACAATTGTGGCACTCCTTTTTCGAGTGTAGCTCTCGGAAAAGGAGTCCGCTGAGCACTTTATTACTCTTATGTTTCCCTGTTCTGATCTGGCTCTCCATAAAAGTGACACATTTCCGAGAGGTACCCTCAAAAATGACATATTATCAAGAGCGGCTCTTGGTAAAGGGGTCGCCTGAACTGAAACTAAGGTCGTTCCACTTTTCTGTTTCTCCTGTTTTTTCATCTAGCTAGATCAGACATGCATGCATAGATATCTCCATCAATTTGAATACATATCCAACAATATATCCATCAAGTGCATAAATATATATTCAACATTTAATAGATGTATCCACCAAGTGCATACATATATATCCAACAAATTCAGAGCCAGAAGCAAGTTCATGAGTGCAAATAGGTAAACAAAAGCTCCATGAGCTCCACCGGTATGAACATAGCATATAAGTGCATCAAGTTCGCATCCATGAGCTCCATCATTCACATTTTATTAAAGCATCTGCAAAATAATCACGAAACATTTTCATCAGTTATATAAAAATAATAACGAAGTGAGACAACAATAGAAAAGAAATAACTTTTATCCCCATGTATATTAACCATGCACAAGATATCATCAACACCAAAATAACGACGAATTGGACCAAGATTATCAGATTCTACATGCCACCAAACCAAGTCTGACATACACCCTTGCTTACTCCATCATCGCGCTTGGCATATCACTGGATCCAGGAGCAATGATACTCAAATGAATCGTACATTTCAGGACGACTTACTTTGAGCAGGAACTCAGAGTAATGATCATGTGCCTTCTGCCTAGTTGGAAGTCCTCTAAAGTCGGTATTGCTGTAACCGTTCACCTGTTCACGACATTCCTCCCACGAATCGTAGACTTCGGGAGACCTCCCTCTACACACCACATACCACCTCATCTACCAATAGAAGAATATGATTTGAACAAGCATAACACAAGAAGCGACAAAAGTTTAGAAGAGCACAAGCAAAACATATCCAACATAAGCATTAATGATTCATATACCCAAAAGCAACATCACAAGTTATATTCAAGTTATACTCCGAGGCTATATTAGCAAGTACATTCACTACACTTCTCCTAAAGTGGGGTGATCGGTGGCCAATGGGGTGGAGGAGGGTGCCAGCCGGTGGGAGATGGGGGCACAGGGGTCTGCTACCTCTTGAGAGTGCGCTGGTTTTCCCTTGAAGAGGAAAGGGTGATGCAACGAAGTAGATAAGTATTTCACTCAGTTGTTGAGAACCAAGGTATCAATCCAGTAGGAGGAACAAGCAAGTCACCAATGGATGCACCTACACAAACAATCAAACTGTTGCACCCAACACTATAAAGGGGTTGTCAATCCATTCATGGTTATTTGCAAGGATTAGATCTGACAGAGATAGATGTAATAGATTGTGGAAAGTAAAAAGTAAATAAATTGCAGAAAGGTATTTTTGGTTTATAGATCTGAAAATATACTATGGAAAGTAGACCTGGGGGCCATAGGTTTCACTAGAGGCTTCTTTGTTGAAGGAAAGTATCACGGTGGGTCAACAAATTACTGTCGAGCAATTGATAGAAAAGCGAATAATTATGCAAATATCCAAGGAAATGATTATGCATATAGGCATCACGTCTGTGTCAAGTAGACCGAAACGATTCTGCATCTACTACTATTACTCCACATATCGACCGACTCCTGCCTGCATCTAGAGTATTAAGTTTATGAAGAATACAGTAACGCATTAGGTAAGATGACATGATGTAGAGGGATAAACTCAAGCAATATGATGAAAACCCCATATTGTTACCCTTGATGGCAACAATACAATATGTGCCTCGCTACCCCTACTTTGTCATTGGGTGAGGACACCGCAAAATTGAACCCAAAACTAGGCACTTCTCCCATTGCAAGAATTACAAATCTAGTTGGCCAAACCAAACCAATAACTCGAAGAGACTTGCAAAGATATGAAATCATGCATATAAGAATTCAGAAAAGACTCAAACATAAACCCACAATTCATCAGATCTCGACAAACACACTACAAAAGAGTATTACATCGGATAGATCTCCATGAAGATCATGAAGAACATGGTATTGAAGCACAAAGAGAGAGAAAAGACATCTAGCTACTAGCTATGGATCCGTAGTTCTATGGTGGACTACTCACGCATCATCGGAGGGGCAATGGAGTTGATGTAGATGCCCTCCATGATTGATCCCCCTCCGGCAGATTACCGGAAAAGGCTCCAAGATTGGATCTCTCGGGAACGGAGGCTTCTGGCGGCGGAAAAGTATTTGTGTGGCTCTTTTTGGTATTGAGGGAATATTTGAGTATTTATAAGACAAAGATTTGGGCTAGGAGAACTGCCAGGAGGTGGGAAGCCTACCAGGCACGGCCAGGGGGTGTGGCCGCACCCCCTGGCTTGTGATCTCCTGGCAGAGTCCCTGCCTTGCACTCCAAGCCTAGCAGATCTCTTTCGTTCCAGAAAAAATCATTCCGAAGATTTTATTCCGTTTGGACTCAGTTTAATATTCCATATCTGCAATACTCAAAAACAAGGAAAAAACAGAAACTGGCACTAGGCTCTAGATTAATAAGTTAGTCCCAAAAATAATATAAAGTAGCATATTAATGCATATAAAACACCCAAAACAAATAATATAATAGCATGAAATAATTAAAAAATATAGAAATGTTGGAGACGTATCAGGATCCGAGATGTAGTCGGTGAAACTAGTGATCGTGGAGTTAGAGCACGTGGGTCCATCCCCCACAGTGGAGGACCAAGCGTCATCGGGAATGATGGTTGATGGACTCAATGGTGGGGCCTTGCTCTCCTTATGCGGCGGGCCCTTGCTCTCCTTGCGCGATGGGGCCTTGCTCTCCTTAGCTGGCGGATTCTTCTTGGCCAAATCCACAAAAAAAACTTTATTAGTATCAGCTGCGGGTTCTCCTCAAGGAGCACCGCCTAGCGGTCATCGACACGCTTCTCCTTAACCCCGGAGTAGACCCTATAGGAAGCTGCTTTGTCGGAGGAAGACATAGCCACGAATTATATCGGTGCTAACACCTTGCTTCACACAATGAAAAATAACATAAGAATGAAACATCAAAGATCACTTATAAGAAAAGTCGATTTTCTCCCTCGAAGAACAACCATCATCGACATTCTAGCTGGTGGTGGTATATATGGTGGACACTCTCTCACGGGCATTTCAACTTTCGGTGATGGACAAGCTGGGCGATTCCATCATGCGCAACAAATGTACATCACAGGACGAACTTGCGCAGATTGGCCGCCATCGGCAAAATTTGATTTTCTTCCTCCAAGAACAACTCTCATCGACACTCTCTCTTGCGATGGTATATATGGTGGACACTCTCTCACAGGTATTTTGACTTTTGGTGATGGTCAAGCTAGGCAAGTTCATCGTGCGTGACAAATGTACATCACAGGAAGAACTTGCGCAGATTGACCGCCATTGGCAAAAGTCGATTTTCTTCCAT
Source organism: Hordeum marinum (assembly GCA_022496015.1). Classification (NCBI taxonomy): domain Eukaryota; kingdom Viridiplantae; phylum Streptophyta; class Magnoliopsida; order Poales; family Poaceae; genus Hordeum; species Hordeum marinum. The sequence goes on from CM039676.1 coordinate 505,137,091, forward strand.
AGAACTCATCCATATAGCATTCATGCAAACAAACATCTATCATACACTTATCTAGCATTCATCTAACATCTAGCAATTCATCCAACATGTAGCATTCATCTAACATGCATCTAGCATTCATCTAACATTTCATCCAACATGTAGCACTCATAACATATAGTAAGCATCTAACGTCTAGCATTCATCATAATATATATCTAGTATTCATTCAAGCTCACCAAAAAATGAAGGCACCGTTCGGAGAGGGGTGAGGGCGCCGGTGGGGAGGAGAGGGCGCCGGGTGGGGAGGGGGGCATCGGCCAATCGAGGAGGGGAGGGGATAGGAGGGCGACAGTAGGGGAGGAGGGCACAGGTCGGGAAGGGGAGGGCGCCAGGCGGTGGAAATGATAACTAAAACTGAAAACCCCGATGGGGAAGAAACTTAAGTGTCTCGTAGACGTTTCCCAAGAGTCTGTCGGTGCTGCGCACGTTTCCCAAGAGTCTATCGGTGCTGCGCTCAGCAAAAGTAAAAATCTAGATCTAGGGTTCACCTTTTTCCGAGGGCAGCTCTCGGCAAAGGTCAAACCCTAGATCTAGGGTTCACCTTTTTCCGAGAGTGGCTCTCGGTAAATATAAAACCCTGGATCACCTTCTATCGAGGGCATTACCGGAATTAGCTCTCGGAAAAGACATAGTCATATTATTATTTAGCAAATAATTTAAAACTTTAACTGATAAATGTGACTAGTGGGACCACATGTCAGGCAGGAAAATGTTTTGTGACGTGTTTTTACCGAGAACAATGTCGGTGCTCTCTATATAATTGAACCAAGTGACGGCGCCGTCAGCTCCCAACGGTCGTGCCACATGGCTTCTCTTTGCCGAGAGTGGCTCTCGGTGTATGACTCATTTGCCGTTAACTCGTGTTTGGCGAGGGTGGCTCTCGGCATATATAGTTAGTTGTCGTTAACTCTTGTTTGCCGAGGGTGGCTCTCAGCATATATATGTTTTCCAAGAGCCTGTGATTTGGCTCTCGGCGAAGAGGGTGCCACTCGGCGTATACGAAAATTCTAGTAGTGTTTAATGTTCATAGTTAGGACCAATAATGCTTCATCAGTTGGCTCTTCACAGAAGGGAATGTGTGTGTTGGTAGTTGGACATTTTTTGGAAGGTGAAGTTCAATTTTCTCTTCTTCTATTTTATTATAGATTAGAACAAAACTAGGAGCATCAAAAATTTTTATATGGTGTTATACTACACTTCGTTCAAACTAGCAAAAGAGTCTATGTATTGCAACGGCAGAAAAATACCAAACTCCTCTAACTCAATAACCAATGAGTCTAGACCTCACTAGGTCCACGTCATTTCTTTCTACACATGGCATCTCAACTGTATTCCCACTTATCCTCCTTCCCATACCCACGACAATGACTTCAGTTAAATCACAATGAGTTTCAATGTTGTCAAACCTAAGATGCCTCTCTCTCTCTTTTGGCATAAGATGAGAATTCTGATTTCTTCTCTGTGGTTTTGTTGAGGTGTGCATGTGTGGTCATAGATGGTTTCTTTCGCCTTCAACCTGGTTTTGCCGAGGTGTTCATTTTCAATGTGGATAGGCAACGGTATGAAAGAAGACGAACCATGCGCGATTTATTAAGTTTGCAACCAAATAGCATTTTTTAAACGATTGATAGGTAAAATAACATCATATTTAGATTCTATACACATTAAAAAAAATGATATATCCTACGAGTTGATTAACCCAATTATCATAGATTTCCCCACGAAAACGACAATCTGACTCAAACTGGCATGTTGTTGATTATCAGAATCATCAGTGGATTTTTTGTAAAAAGAAAAAATTTGACAAAAAACTGGACTCGGGTTGATTATCAGGAGCCTCAAAGGGGTTTTACTATAAAATAACACGATAGACCAAGAATATATGTTCCTATTATTAGTAGGTACTATAGATATACGGAAATACTAATGCCCACACATGTGGCACGAAACAACATGGCCCAAACACCTTCATTACCATTCATTTTGCCACGTCAAAACAGATGACATCAGCAGGAATCTTTTGGCTTCCGGCTTAATTTTTTTTTATCTTCTAATTAAAAAATCCAATGAAAAAACTGTTTTCACCATTAAATCCGTCTCGACGAGATCTTCAAAACTAGATCCCATGTTGATATGTTTCTATGAAAACTTTTTTTGGCCAAAAGTTGCCATGATGTATACACTGTAGTTGCCATAGTGCTTACATTAAAGTTGCCATGACATGTTCTATCTATTTTTTCTTCTAGATTTAAAGCTACCGTTATATTTTCAAATACTTTTTACGACAATTTTTATTAATTGACCATGGCAATTTTTAGTAATGGTAATTCACCATGACAATTTTAGTTTATGGTTCATGGCAAGTCTACTTTATTAATTCCCCATTTTATAATATGTCTAAATTTACATTGAAAGGTAGAAGAAAAAATAGCTGAAACATATCCATCACATCTTCAGTGTAAACACCATGGCAATTCATGTGCAATAGACATGACAACTTCTAACCCAAAAAGTCGTCGAAACATATTGATATGAGATCTAGTTTCGAAGATCTCGTCACGATGGATTCAATGTTGAAAACGGATCTTCAATCGGATTTTGTATTTAAGAGATAAAACATTTTAAAAACTAGAAATCCAAAAAGATTCCCACATGCATGCATGGAGTGACGTGAACGCAATCTGTGTGTTATAGGCGTGTGTGCGGATGTTGCTCCCACCACACGTGTGGCATTATCGCGACCCTAGATATATGAGAGACTTTTTATTTGTATATATTTTTAGAAAAGGAGAATATACCCCCGGCCTCTGCATCTGAATGATGCGTGCAACTATTTTATTATTTATTCATAAAAACCTTACAAAGCAACATCAGTATGCCTAAAGCCATCATCTTGGCAACACACCCATCGCTACTCCTATCCCCTTGATGAAGGGGTGCCAAATGTCCGAGTCTAATACCAAACAAACATTGCACGAGAGCCAAACATCTAACGCTGGATGCCCTAGCCAAGCCATAATGCCAGGACTGGGTCACACACCGGTTCGGTACACTCTCAGATGCCGCCGCTACCGTCTTCGACTGATCCATCTTCAGAGCAGGTACTAACGCACCAACCTTGCCAGGCCTGCCATCAACGCCACCACAATGTCAGACACCACCACCATCCCGCACGTATCCATCCACACGTGCCCATCGCTGAAACTCTGGTGTGCCATGCCACTGGGATCCGCCGTCGGCCTTGCGGTAGATGTAACACTACTCTTCCTCTTGTCCCCTCTAGTCAACACTGGCTCCAAAACGATGCCCCCAGGAGGGAAAGTGACACTAAGAATGTCACCATTATCCGATCCGGGATCTAGGGTTCCCCCTGAGCATCCCGAGAATGATGACACAAACTGCAACGACAATGCCTCAACAAGGGAATGGCATCGAAGACGCCGCCATCGTCTGCCACGACCATAGTCGGCGCAAATTTCATCGGCAGTTACGCCACCAGGCGTGCGCCACCGGCATCATTGGTCCCTTCAACCTGAGAAAACTCCAAAAACGATGCCCTCAAGAGGGACTACGATGTAAAAGCACCGCCATCCCTCGATCCCAAGAAGATCCAGGGTTTCCCCTGGAGTTACCCATGCTGTCAAGGACCAGACAAGGGTAGAAAAGATCCACCCAGTTGTCGCGTGTCGCACCCGCCACCGCGCCGAGCGCAACCTGGTGACCAAGGCCCGCGCCTAGGCCCATATCTGACTACGACACCGCCAATCTATCCGGATGCACAGCCGCCGTCCATGGCCCACCAATAGCCGTCGATTGCTGAGGAGTAGAAGCGCCGGAGCGTCGCCACCATCCGCCTTAACGCCCGACCCCACACCACGCTCCGGCCCAGGGTGCGTCAGTCCGCGCCAGCCTAGCTCGAGCAGAAGTTCCCCAATTACCCGCCACCGCCGATGATGACAAGGCTTCGCCTGGTCGCACCTGTAGGCGGCGAGGGAGGACGAGGAGGACAGAGGGAGGCCAGATGGTAGGATCTGGGGTTACCTCCCGGCCTCCACGTGTGAGGCAACTCGGTTTGTTCCATACAAACGATGTCAGGTGGGCTAAACAGCTTTTGCTAAATTATGAGCCGACTAATTCATCGTGTCAATAGCTTCTGTGCGACATCTTTCGTGGGAATTGGAAGGAGTGTGACGTCTTTCGTCCGAATAGCCTTGGTGCGACACTTTTGAGCTCGGAAATAGCCCAGACACGACATGGCCGTTAATCTGAATTGATGCCCTCATTAGCTGTTAGGGGCTGGACCCACAACTTATCCACGTCAGCGTGGGACCCATCACTTGTACACTAAGCACGAGACCCATCTCTTCGCTGCTAGAAGAGACGACCGCTCGTGCCCGTCCGCCCGCCGCCGTCCATTGCTTCCCCTTTTCCCCATTCTTCCTCTTCTCCGGTGACCTAGTGCAGATGTTCAGCTCCTCCGCCACGCACTCAAGATGGGGTCGGTATGGTCCGGTGCCGCTCACAAGGTGCCCTGACTGCCTACGCCCAGAGCCTCTGAAACGGTTGGTCACGAGGACTGATGATAATGGAAATCTTGGGCGGGAATTTGTGAAGTGCTTGAGCAAAAAAATGGCAAGAAGTGATGGCAAGGTTAGATCTCAGTTCTTAGCCCGTTCTTTCACCACCGTTTGCTCTGATTTCTCGATATTCTGTTTTTTTCCTCGAATTTCGAATTTAGGGTTTATATTGTTGTTTTTAGATCCTGAAGAAATGCACCCATTTCGAGTGGATGGATGAATATGTTGAGAGGATTCAGTTCGAGGGCTACATCAATTCGAGCGGGGCCGCTACCTGGGAGCTCAATTTGGGCGGGGTGCCACATATGGAGAATTTGGGGAGCTCAGACAGAGGGGTGGGCAGAGTCGTGCCGATGGCGAGGTCTGCGCGCAATGCTGAACTGCACTTGGAGTCTGAACTGAATGGGGAACTGAAGAAGATCAAGAAAAATCTAATGGAGATGATTGATTTGCAGAAGCAAGCAAATTTCATGGCAGGGGGGTTCTATTTGTTGGAAATATGCCCTAGAGGCAATAATAAAATGGTTATTATTGTATTTCCTTGTTCATAATAATTGTATATTTTTCATGCTATAATTGTGTTAACCATAAACCATAATACATGTGTGAATACATAGACCACAACATGTCCCTAGTGAGCCTCTAGTTGGCTAGCTCGTTGATCAATAGATGGTCACGGTTTCATGACCATGGACATTGGATGTCATTGATAACGGGATCACATCATTAGGAGAATGATGTGATGGACAAGACCCAATCCTAAGCATAACACAAGATCGTGTAGTTCGTCTGCTAAAGCTTTTCAATGTCAAGTATCGTTTCCTTAGACCATGAGATTGTGCAACTCCCGGATACCGTAGGAATGCTTTGGGTGTGACAAACGTCACAACGTAACTGGGTGGCTATAAAGGTGCACTACGGGTATCTCCGAAAGTGTCTGTTGGGTTGGCACGAATCGAGACTGGAATTTGTCACTCCGTGTGACGGAGAGGTATCTCTGGGCCCACTCGGTAAGACATCATCATAATGAGCTCAATGTGACTAAGGAGTTAGCCACGAGATGATGTATTACAGAACGAGCAAAGAGACTTGCCGGTAACGAGATTGAATAAGGTATAGGGATACCGACGATCGAATCTCGGGCAAGTATCATACCGATAGACAAAGGGAATTGTATACGGGATTGATTGAATCCCCGATATCGTGGTTCATCCGATGAGATCATCATGGAGCATGTGGGAGCCAACATGGGTATCCAGATCCTGCTGCTGGTTATTGACCGGAGAGGTGTCTCGGTCATGTCTACGTGTCTCTCGAACCCGTAGGGTCTACACACTTAAGGTTCGATGATGCTAGGGTTATAGGGAAATGGTATACGTGATTACCGAAGGTTTTTCGGAGTCCCGGATGAGATCCTGGACATCACGAGGAGCTCCGGAATGGTCCGGAGGTAAATATTGATATATAGGAAGTCCTGTTTTGGTCACCGAAAAGTTTTCAGACTCATCGGTAGTGTACCGGGAGTGCCGGGACGGGTGTGACGACCAAAGGACTTCGTGGGCCCTTAGATGAGGTGTACCAGCCCTTATTGGGCTGGCCAAGACCTTTCGGAAGGGCGCATGCGGCTAGGGATAAGAGATAAGGCTGAAAAGGATTCAAAAGGAAGAGATCCACCTCCCTTGTGGGAGGTGGACTCCTCCCTAGGTTTGGCCGAACCTCTCCTCCTTGGAGGAGGGGCCATGGCAGACCTCCCTCTCCCTCCTCCTATATATACCCAAGGTTTTGGGCTGATTTGAGACACGACTTCTCTCTCTCTCTCTCGGCACAGCCCTACCCTTCCTCTTCCTCGTTCTCCGTAGCGCTTGGCGAAGCCCTGCCGGAGTCCACGTAGATCCACCGTCACCACGCTGTCGTGCTGCCGGAGCTCTCCCTCAACCTTTCCTTCCTCCTTGCTGTATCAAGGCGTAGGAGACATCACTGGGCTGCACGTGTGTTGAATGCGGAGGCACCGTTGTTCGGCGCTAAGATCGGAGTCCACCGCGATCTGAATCGCTACGAGTACGACTCCACTGCGTTCTTGTAACGCTTCCACTTAGCGATCTTCAAAGGTATGAAGATGCAATCTCTCCCCACTCGTTGCTGGTTTCTTCATAGATAGATCTTGGTGACACGTAGGAATTTTTTTGATTTACTACTATGTCTCCCAACACTATGTGATATCATTGCTCTATTTTTGTTTTACTTGATGTTCATCCGTCATTAGAGGGGCAATAAGGTCTGTCAGGGCAGAGGATGCGATCTGTGCGTCATGCCAAGTTCATGTAATTGAATTGAAGCAGAAATATTCAATGTTCATGCTCTATTCTTGCTCTTCAGTTAACACAGTGCACACACCCCAAATTTAGTTTGTACTAAAAATAATCTTGCTGCCGAATAGATGTTGGGCCGTGAGAAAAAAAACAGGCCCAAATAGTGACCAGCCCACCCGCGTAGGGGCACCATCCCTGTCTTATAGCATTGAGGCACCCATGTTTCGAAAAAAATGCTTGGACTAAAAATAAAGTGTTGCTCCGGCAAATAAACCTCTAACAAACATATACTTCTCTACTTGTTTTTACTTTGGCCAAATTTTTATGTCGAATAAATGTTGGGCCGTATGTATTGTAACTTATTTTGTTTTGCTTTACATTTTTTTGCTTGTCCACAGGGGCAATTTTACCGTCCGGTTACCCAAGCACGTGCCCAGGCTCAATTCCAGCGCGTGCTTGTTCCGTGGAGAGCTCGCAAAGCGACCAGAGTCGTAGAAACGGTCAAGAATGAGAATTGATAGCGAAAAAACAATTCCTTTTTTAACCAGGCCAATTGTAACGCATGGGCCTTACTTTGTAGCCACATGCGCACTTTTTTTGCTCTTTGGGCCACCATAGCAGGACATTGCCTGGCTGAAATCACGAGGTGGTGGAGTTGTATTATTGCTAAAAAAAGAACGAGGTGCTCAGTACAAGTCGATCACTGCTGGTTGTTCGTGTGCTCCAAATCACAAGCGTGAGACGGCCAGTGCATGCACCCTGGTTGGGAGAGAGTGAAAACAAAACTTCTAATTTTTTTTAAAAGAAATCCATGTCACAACTTTGGTAAATATGTAAATTTTCAAACACAAATTTGCCTTTTCAAGCACGGTTTCAGCCGGATGCCGGCTGAAATCTATGTCACATCCTTGATAAGATAAGTAGTAGCATTGCATAGATAAGATAAGTAGTAGCATTGCATAGTACCACATTACAACTAACATACATAAGATAAAACATGACAATAATATATAGTACCCAAGCACGACATACATAGTATCATTACAACTTATATAGATAAAACGGCACCCTAGATAAGATAAAACACCACCGGCTTGCTTGCCATGCTCCAAGGCCAACTCCTCCATGGCCAACTCCTCCGGGCGCCGTTCACTACTCCTTCGAGGTGTTGTCGATGGGGTACGGCAGAGTGTGCATGCGCCCTGCGGTGGGGAAGATATTGTCGTAGTCCATGAAGATGTTATGGGTGGTGAAAGCGATGAACTCGCAACCACACCAGAACACACGACCGAGGAGGTAGAACGCGTCGATGGAGTTGGTGAAGTGGGCAAGGATAGCGACCACAACCCCGTTGTGGATAACCTCCTCGACTCGGTACATCCTTGGAGATCCCCGGGGGAGGTGGCCGAAGACGAGCGCAAGGAAGGCATTGGTGAACTCCCTTGCGCCCCTCCATCTTGACATGGACCACACACGGAGTGTCCTCTCGACGTACACCTCGATGGGGTAGAGCCTCTCCGGCATGGTGGGGGGAAAGCAGAAGGTTGGACCAGTGTAGTAGTTCATGGCTGTGGCGGAAGTTTTGGGGTTGCTTGTGGTGGTGAGAAGGGGTAGAAGAGACCGACGAGAAGAGGATGCAGATGGGAGAGGATGGGTGAGGAGGAGGAAGATGATAGGTGGCTTAAATATCCCTAGTGCGACGTGTTTACACCGGGTGGAAGTAATGAGCGGGCGGTGGTGAGTGGCATCGGGGGAGGGATGCCTGCATGTGTGTACACGCATGGGAAACCGAAAGCGGCATCAATAGCGAGGCTGCGACATTTCAGCCCTGCAAACTCTGTGTCGTCCGTCGGGGTTCATGCCTACTCGTTTTGTACGTGTGCCGCCCGTGCATGCAAGCGCAAGATCTAGCCATTAAAAATGTGTGGAGAGATGAGCTCGATGCCATGCATGCAGCGGCTACGCTGTGAGGGCAGGCAGCGCAGGGCTGCGCGCGCATGCATGCATGCTTTTCAGGCCTGCTCAAATTGGATCTGCGTGGTGTCCATCGGTCCAACGGATGGGCCTCTTTAATTAATCCCAACAATACATGGCCGGCCTGCTCAATCTTATCCAACGTAAAAAAATGACCTGCTGATGAACAAACATCCCGTGGATCTGTGACGTGGCTCCCGATCCTGACCGTTGCTTCTGTTCACATCCATCCAATGGTCCAGGGTGCTGCGTTTTCGAATCACCCAATCAGAGTGTAGCCCACGGATCGCTGACATAGCCCTAGTGCCTGATCCAGACCATCCATTCACCGCGACCCAGAGGGGTGCGGGGTTTTGATGGGGTTTTGAGAGGTTTTCAACGATTAGGGTTGAGCATAACTAATTCGAAAAAAACAAAAAAAATATAAATTATGCCGATCATCGTTCTATGTGACTAAGTATCTAGGAAAAATAAGAAACTTGGACTATGGATTTTTTCCATGAAAAACCTTCACAAAAGATGGCTACCAAGAACAAGGTTGTGGAGTATTCAAGAGAAGTGAGCTAGGGTTAAGTGTTAAACATGTCATAATTGATTGAAACAATCCAATCTCAGGATGGACTCTTATATACACACACTACATGTCAAATTTCCTTTTTTGGCTCATTTAGAGAAGGTCGAAAAAAACTTGCTTACAAATGGGTCTGTTTTCCCTAGCTTTTGAGGGGTTTGGAGCTCATGTGGAGCACATTTTCATGTCCAGAGTTTCACATAATAAAATTTCTCCGATTAATGAACTAACATGAATAATAGTCCAGAAATCATTATAACACCAATAGCACATACCAAATAACTTCAAATTTGAATTTTGGCTCAAATTTGAATTTTGGCTCAAACTTGAATAGTATTACACAAATACATATCATATCAAAGTAATACGCAAGTTTTAACAAATACCCATCAAAGTAAACATACAAAAGTTTGGAATAGAGTTACACAAATACCAGGCAGGTTTTTTTATTCACACAAGAACAATACTTCACTTCTACTTCTTCTTACAACTCGATTTCTTCTTCTTTTTCTTGGCACTTGTTGATCCTACGTCGGGTACGACACCCGGTTCACTCAATCTCTTGGTTTTCTTCACTGGACCATCTAGGACACATGGACTTGGCACCACAACATCTAAATGAGGCTTACTTTGCACAACATCAGCTGCAACAACTTCAATTTGGAACACAACTTCCAATATAGCTTCAGTTTGCACATCAACTGCATCAACTTCAGTTATAGTTTGCACCACATTCTGCTCATTTTTCTCATCTTGCACCACAATATCATCCAAAATTTGCTCATCTTGCACCACAACATCATCGAAGATTGGCCCAGCTTGCACCACAACATCATCCAAGTTTGGCTCATCTTGCACCACAACATCATCCAAGTTTGGCTCAGCTTGCACCACAACATCATCCAAGTTTGGCTCATCTTGCACCACAACATTATCCAAGTTTGTCTCATCTTGCACCACAACATCATCCAAGTTTGTCTCATCTTGCACCACAACATCATCCAAGTTTGTCTCATCTTGCACACTTTCACCAAAACTTCTCTTTTTTGTACACCCATTGATTCTTGCCTTTTTGATTGCCCAACAATCTTCAACAACAAGGGGTTGACCTCCACGCTTCCTCCTGGAAAACAAAGCTTGTAATTTGGCTAGTACCTAACATAAACAACATCCAAATAAAAAACAAACTAACATAAACATACTTTGGCCTTTCAGGAGTGTAACGACATTTTGGAGATCCTTTTCGGTGCCCAAGTTCCTGGCACAGCTTGCATCTATTTTTGTTACCTTTTTGGGGCCTTTTTGGCTTTCCATCCTTCTTTCCCTTGCCCTTTTTACTACTCCCACCTTTCTCAAACCATGCCTTGAATCTACTCTCTTTAGGCCTGCCAGCCTTTCTTTTTGTTAGGGGAGGACACATGGAAAATTCAATTTCCACTTCAGGCCATTGAGACTGATCTGTAAGTGCTGGAATTGGAGTTGCATATACAACCTTGAATCTTGCTACTGAGTAATATTCGTGCAAATATGGGTGCATGTTTATCTTCGGTCGGGAGGCCAAGAAAAGTATGGCATGATCACATGGTTTCCTAGTGTGTTGCCACTCCAAACATGTGCAATCATACATTTCAATGTTAACAACATGCCTTCTACCAGTTTTGGTATCTCTAACTTCAGCACCTCAAACAGAAGATTTTTCAACGGATAAATGCGTAAGATTTCTGCTCCTGTAGGACCACCGCAGGAAGCTTATCCCCTTGTAGACAATCCCCAATCCTTCTTCTCAATTCCCACAAGCGCATGATCATGATCCTGATTTGGTCAACCATGTCATGCACATGCAAATTTTTTAACTTCTTCACCTTGTTGTTAAAACTTTCTACCAAGTTGTTGTTGATATGATCACACTTGATGCCAGTGTTAAATCCTGACCTATACCATAATAGAGAATGGTAGGTGTTCACCCATGGACCAAACTTAGGGCATGCTGTCATTATCTTACCAAGATGATATGAATGTGTCTGTTTAGTGTAAGATCTTGCTGCTGGCCACATGCGACCAAATTCTTCACCTCTAAATTTTTTGATCAAATTCATCCACATATGGCCGTAGCACTCCCTCTGCTCACAATGAGGGAAAACATTCTTCATTGCGTTTTCTAGCCCTTTGCATGCATCTGTGTGGACTGCCAAAGATGACACTGGCCCTGTGCATCTTTTCAACTGCATCATGAACCATGTCCACGAGACCTCTATCTCTGATTGAAACAAGCCAATAGCAACAGGGAACATCCAGTTGTGTTCATCCAAAGCATTGCAAGCTGCCAATTGACCATTCCACTTGCCAATCAAAAATGAAGAGTCTATGCTCAAATATGGACGACACCCTGCCTTGAAGCCATCAATGCAAGGCTTTAAAGCCATAAAAAACTTAGAGAAAAGGACTCTTCCATCCTCTGTTACCTCGGTATCTGTCTCCACAACACTGCCAGGTGACCTCTTCTCCACCTCTGCTTTGAAATTATAAAGCATCCTAAAAGTATTAGCCCAGTCACCATATAGTTGTTTCATTGCCCTTTGTTTTGCCTTCCACACCGTGTTATACTTCACCTTAATGGGGTATTTCTTTTCCAGGTCTACTTTAAGTTTCTTTGCAGTAGTGTTTGGTTTTTTGGCTAAAATAGGAGTGATCTTTTCTGCAATCCAAAGTTGTGATGTCATGGTTGATATTCTCTGTGAACTTGTAATACAAGTATGTGGGTGTGGGATTTGATTCACCCTAATGGTACTTCCATCAGGTTGGCATCCAGCAGATATGTACCACTTGCAAGGCTTCACACTTCCATCAAAACATCTACAGCTTGCATAAAACTTCTTTCTATCAGTCCACTTAGTCTTGGCATCAAACTCATGTTTGACTGCATAAGTCTTGAAACACATCCTAAACTCATCCATGTTTGGGAACAACATTCCCACTGCAATAACAGGGTTTTCCTTGTCATGCATATTTACCAACTCATCATCATGTGCATCATCTACATCATCTGCAACATCTTCCATTAGCTGTCCATTCACATCTTCAGTTCTATCTCTGGTAGCATCAGTATCAGTAGGCATACTAGATTCACCATCCTTCTCCTCCTTATCTTCAACAGCTACTGGAATGCCAAAAAAATTGGCCATCTCAGTGTCATCCATTGGTGCAATGACTAAATCAGTCGGTTCATTTAATTCTATTGAATTCCAATCAACAGAAACAACCCTTGCAACACCATCAGAGCCCTCTTCGGCATCAACCCCCTCAGGTAATATTGTCACTTCACCTGTACACATGGGCATTATCTGCCTCTTTGAAGCCCAATCATCATCTACCATCTGTGAAGCTAACTTTGAGGGCACATATCCAACCTTAGAATCTGATTTCAGATCAACAAGCTCTGCATGAAACATAGTCTGTTTGGTTGTCCAGCCATCTTGTCGATCGATTTCATCAACCATCTCTTCACCGTCCTCAATTCTCACATACTCTACTTTCCAATTATCAAACCATAATAATGCTACCTCTTGCTCTGGACCCCAAAAAATGCTCTCCCCAATTTTTTTCACCACGTTCTTCATGGCCTCCTCTTCCATGCTCTGTAGTTCTTGTAGATCAATCTCTGCAAAATCAATCTCCCACTTCACAATTGTATCTCTTTCTATGTCCCGCATGCTACCATCACCTAGCTTCGCCTTAGAAGGAAGAAATTCCACACTGAATTCGAACGTCCGAGCACCACCACCCCTGTTTGTCAATGGCGGGGCAATGTGAGGTGAGCTAGCGGAAGCATACGAGGCACAAATCGCATAGGTTGGAGAGGATAATGTTGTCTCTGGCGGCTCCATTGCGGTCAGACCCCCTCCCCTGCCCCCAAATCTGGATCCAATCGACCAAAAACAGAGGGAAACATAGGCGATGCGGTGAGATTTAACTAGACACGGAGGACAAGAGGACAGGGTTCCGGATTCACTCACCAGAGCCGCCGTCGTTGCCGAGAACGAAAGCTCCGTCGCTGCTGTCACCCAGAACAAAAGCTCTGTCGTCGCCGCCGGCTCACCGCCGGGAACGAAGAGGAGGGAGCAACACAAGGTTCAGAAAGGGGTACCCGTTCGGACAGGCACATGGAACAATGCACTTGATGAACTGACAAGTGGGGCCCGTAACTAGATGCACTACCAAGTAGGGCCCACATGTCTTAAACATAACCTCACTCCCGTTGACGACCATTTAAAACGCCTGAGTGGGCCTTGACTATTTGGGCTTCTGAAACGTCTCGCAAGAGCCATGTTCGTCAACTACGTCGCATACTTTTCAATTCACCTCAAAGATGTCGCATAGGAGCTATCGACCCCAATTCATCTCCATTTTCTAATGATCAACATGGGATTCAGACGATGGGCGTGGCGGACGCAAAATTAAGCCAACTGTTTAATTTCGGATACTCGGCTAACAAGGAGTATAGAGGCTGGCGTTTTAGAAAAGAAAAAGGGAAATATAAACACTCGGGTTGCATAGCCCACCGTCACAGAGAGGAGTGCGTTGGCCGTTGAGGATACCACGTGTCAGCCATAGTGCCGACGTTGGGCTGCAAGCCGAGTGTTTATTTTTTTAGTAAAGTCAAATGTTTGATGTAAGTCGAGTACATTTTTGGCTGTGCTCGGCTTAGTCCAGGATATGCCGAGGGTTTATTTTATGCCGTGCGTTTTCTTCTAGGTTCTCAGTAGACGAACAAAGGATTACAACACGGTGAGTGTTTTATTTAAGAGAAATGTATGTTTTTCGTCTCTCAAGTTTTCAAAAAGTATAGACTTCGTCCTCAAACTTTTGTTGGTCTACGCTTGGTCCCTTAAATTTCAAAACCGGTCAAGTTTCGTCCGGAATCGGTTTCGCTAAAAAACAAGACACATGGCATGGTATTCTCCCTCCGCCCCACTTGCCATGTCGGACCCGCAGTTGGGTCAAACAGGCCGCCCGTGCAACGCCGTCAGCTCTCTCTCTCCCCCTTTCCCTTTCCTCTTTGACCTCTCTCCCAAACCCTAGGCTTGGCGGTGGCGGATCCCGATTTGGTGCGGTGGCCGGCGTTGGCGTTGGAGCCAGGGACGACGGCGCCCTTCACTAGTAGAAAACACACATTTCGTCCGCCTCATTAGTCGCGGTTGGCTTTTGAACTGGTACTAATGTGATCAGTAGTATCGGTTCGTGACGGGTATCATTAGTGACGGTTCGTTACGGACCTTTAGTCCCGATTCATGCCACGAACCGGCACTAAAGGTGTGGTGGTAGGCTGACATCAGCCTGGGGCCCACGGGAACCTTTAGTCCCGGTTGGTGGCTCCAACCGCGACTATAGGCCAACCTTTAGTCGCGGTTGGAGCCACCAACCGGGACTAAAGGTTCCCCTATATTGAAACCCTTCGGTGCCAGCCCGAGCAGAGTCCTTTATTCTTCCCCTTTCCTCTCCTCTCTGTTCTTCCTCTCTTCCTCGAGCTCATCCTCCATTTTTGCCAAAGTTTGTCAAGATTTGGAGGCATCCCATCCTTCCAAGTGTTCACAAAGGTTAATAGTTTGTCCTTTCATCTCTCATTGCTAGATTAGCTCTTGCAATGCTCTATAAGTATAGTAATTTGTGGGTTTTAGTTTGTAAGTGGTAGTTTATTTGTTTTATGCAATTTGAGCTCAAATTAACTTCTTACTTTGCATTTGTAGGTGTTGTTTACTTAGTGCCTTACCGTTCCCGTCCTAACCACCGTTGATCGCTCGCACCGTTCCGTTGCCGGCACCACCTTGGTGAGCTTCTTGTCCTTATCATTTTTATAAAAAAACATTTTTGTAAGATTTAGTTAGTTACTGGTATAGTTTTCTTACCTATATGGCTGTTTGCTATACATAGTGGCATGGTTTTCAAATCCGTCCCCGTCGGCCCTCGTCCGGTTTATGATGCGGATGTGGTATATACTCTCTTTTATAACTCTTTGTTGCATTTCGTGTTTATGACAATTATGCCAATTAAGTTGAGGTTCTAACCGACATAGATATTCTTGTCAAGAAGTTAAATTTAGTTGGAAAAAAATGAGTATTTGAAAGAAAAATTGAAAAGAGTTGAAGAAGAGAAGATGAAACTGGAGTTGTATGTTGCCGATGTCGTCGATGATCACAAGATCAAGATGGGTGCAATGCGCTTGAAGATTAGAAAATTTAAAAGATATGCCATTGATTGTGAGGCTTGGTATCACTATGTTGTTGGATCGCATTTGTTGTTGCATTTAAATGCTTTAGGTAGAGAGTTTGTATGTTGTTTTATGAGAACACATGTGTATGAACTTGTATTAATTTGGTCTTTTCGGTGTTGTGCAATGAAGATGAGCTGACAATGGATGTACGAGGACCGATGCTCTCCCAGTTCATTAATGGCGTGCATACTTTTCTGGTTGCGGCTGAGGCAAACAAACGGCCGGATGGTTTTATGTATTGACCATGTGCTGACTGTAAAAATGATCGAAATTACTCTAACTCAAGAACCATTCACATCCACTTGTTTGAGTCCGGTTTCATGTCCGGCTATAACTGCTGGACCAAGCACGAAGAAAGAGCGGTCCTAATGGAAGAGAATGAAGAAGAAAAGGGTGACGACAGCTATCACTACTAGGGAAAACCCTAGTAGTAGCGCTTGAAATATGCATAATAGTAGCGCTGGGTCCAGCGCTACTGCTATCGTGCTACAACTAAGTTTTAGCAGTACCGTTGGCCAGGCGAGCGCTACTGCTAACTATCTGTAGGGCTTGGACGAACGAAGCGCTGCTATTAGATGATTTCCAGCGCTACTGCTAGTATTCCTGCTTTCGCAGATTTCCACCCTCTACGTACTTGTGATGTATTTATACAGGATCTATATAGTAGTTTCATCAGATCATCATAATACATCATTGTCATATAAGAACTCCTCATCATCATCATTTTCGTCAATGAGACATCATATAACAACTTGGTCACTAGTCATAATTACAACTCCTCCTCCCCATCATCATCAACTCTAACATATTGTAGCACATAATAACACATTGTACCTAGGACCTAGTCCTCTCTCATAGGAAATGTCTGACGACGAAAGGGAATTCGCTATGTGCGAATGCTGCGAAGACGAGCGCGACCTGTGTGACAAGTCTTTCCTAGTTGATGGTAGGCGCTTCAGCATCATGATGGATGAGAACTTCGAAGTGGATACAGTAAGTCACAACGACAAGTGTTTTTCCGTAATTATGCATGACTTCTGCTTCTTTTGCTTCAACTTAAAATTTTAATTTTTTTACTATTCTATTAACGTATCCCCTGCCATGCAAGAATTTATGTCCTGGATAAGATTGGTTTCAGTACTAAAAAAGATATGGAGGTAAAGATAGTTCACTTGAGGACCGAGCATGGTTATATTTTTGCGGTAAAATTATACCATGAAGACACCTACTGCTATTTTGAATGCAAAACTTGGAGAGCACTATGCAAGGCTTATGCATTTGAGCCTAATATGCTTATCACCTTTGATATTCGTCCGGAAAATGAAATTAAAGATAATATCGACATCTGGGTCGATGTGCAGACGCCTCCAGTTCTACCATTATGTGAGTTTCTCAACCATATTTATTAAGTAATTTATATTGTTTATTTAAAAATAGTTGACAACTTATTTTCATTCTTCAAAAAATGTACGGACGATGGTAGACAGAACCTACTACTACAATGATGAAGCAGAATTAACTTATAAGGAGAAAGATCATCTTATCACATTTCTTAATCATCTTGAGAATTACAATAGCTATTATCAAACTCCTCCACATTATGGTCAATATGTGCCACTAGTGCACGTGGTGAACCACGGTAACATCCATGGAGATTGCATGGTAAGAGTTTGTACTATTACGACATTCATGCATCTTTTGCATAAATTCTTCTAAAACTAAACTACATTGCTAACTACAAAGTTATTACTATGTTTTTTAACAGAAAATCTCGAAGGATTGTGTGCCTCATCTGACGAGAGGTCGCGTTGTTGTTATGAGCTTAGGGTCACCACGGTCAGGTCAGCCTACGCATCACTCCTGTCCATACCGGATTTCTAAAACCGAATGAAGACATGATAATTAAAGCTTGAAAAAAATGTATGGTCAATAGTAGAGAGCTACTTGGAAGCAACATTGTGCGTAGGCCAAGAATTGAAGACAGGATGATCTCCATTCTCCATAATGGAGAGTCAGTGCCTATCTTGTTTTATGATATTGTACCTAAAAGAGGGTAGAGTAGGTCCTATGAGAGAGGACTAGGTCCTAGGTACAATGTGTTATTATGTGCTACAATGTGTTAGAGTTGATGATGATGAGGAGGAGAAGTTGTGATTATGACTAGTGACCAACTTGTTATATGATGTCTCATTGACGAAAATGATGATTAAATAGTGTTGGTGCTAATGACTATGATGATTATTAGCTATAATGTTGTTGGTGATGATATGATGCAAAAAAAATTATATTAATATGATGATGATGTTGATCATGATTATCATGATGATTTGTTATATCATTGGTGAAAGGAAAGCGGATTAGATTCATGTGGATGGATCAAAAGTGACCAAAAGTTGAATTAGTAGGATCGTCGTCCTACTAATTCAACTTTTGATCACTTTTTATTCATTTGGATGAATAAAATCCATGTTTCTTCCTCACAATGATATAATAATTCATCACGAACATAATGATATAACAACCTCTTAATTGGTACTATATCAAAATTTGTATAACGGCGTATAACCATAATTAATTCATAAATCCTAAAGAATTAAAAAGAAAAATAAAACAAAACTAAAAAAACTCAATACTTTTAGTCTCGGTTGGTGAAGGTCCCCCAGCCCACGGCGCCGTCGGATGCCACGTGAAGGGCCTTTGGTGTCGGACCGTGTTGAACCGACACTAAAGGGGGTAGGCTTTAGTCCGGCCCTTACGACCCGCGACTGTAGGCCTGTTCTGCACTAGTGGTTAGAAAAGCTACGGCGGCGCCGATCCAGTAAACCTAGGCGCAGTTCTACGTGGCGGCGCAGGCGGGTGTAGTGTTGCGGCTGCGGCGGCGCCGATCCAGTATACATCGGCGACGACGAGAACTATCAGGACAGCGACCACCGGCAGACATTCATGTATGTTTTTTGCGTATATTCTTTAGGATGCTTAGGTAGATGCCAGCCATTTGGTTTGTAGCCGAATCTGAAATTTGTGTCCATCTATTGTAGGGAGTAATGGATCCTCTGGATTTAATTCATGTTATGTTCCATTACAATGGTGAATTTGTGAAGAATGGGAATCATATGATGTATTTGGGAGGCAGTGAAGCTCTGTCAGACATTGACAGAGATAAGCTTTCTTTGCCCGAGCTTTTGGGGAATTTAAGAGATCATTGCACTGATGTGGAGGGGATACAATGTCAGTTTTATTGGTTAGTTCCAGGAAAAGAGATGAATGATGGACTTGTTTTTCTGCATGATGACAACACTGTTCTTAAGATGGCTGTGTTTGTTTGTGATGGAAGAGTTGCAGATGTGTATGTTGAGAAGCATGCTCCTGCTGATGGGGCTGATAGTGATTATGAGGAAGAATCAGTTGCAACAGCAGCCTCTGATGGAGAGGAAGAGGAACAGTACATCCCCTTAAGTGTAGTCATGGTAGAAGAGCAAGTGACCAGATTAGAGGGAAATACTGATGCACAAGATGGAGAGTCTGATGAAGAGGACAGTGATTACATACCTGATGATCAGTTGGAATAGCAGCTCCAGGATATTTGAAAATGCCAGGAAGTCCGAGGACTGAGAGGAAGAAAGGGAAGGGCGAGAAACCCACTGCACCTAAGCACAGGATGTGTAAAGTTGGCACAATCAGTAGATGCTCTGTTTGCAAATGCCCAGGTCACAAAAAAACAAAGTGTACTGCCCCTAAACCATCTGCTAGCACACGTGCTCGTTAGGATTCCTTGATAGGGTAGTGGTGGATACAGTCCATCCAGGCCCCATGCGCTCCCCTTCCGTCTCCGTCGCGCCCGCCGGCCACGCGCTGCCACACCAAGCTGTTCGCCTTCAGCCCGCTCCCCACGCCGAGTTGCCACACGGTGTCGCCCTTCCGGACTCTGCCCTTGGCCTCGAGGTAGGCGAGCTGGTACCACAGCGACGCCGCCGACTGGTTGCCGAACCGGTGGAACGTCATGAGCGCCGCCTCCACGTCTCCCTCGCCCAGCCCGAGCCCCTGCCCCATCCTCGATATCATCGGCCGATTGTTCGATGGTAGGCAGAAGTGGTCCGCCGCCGCGCGGAAGTCGGGCATCGGCACGGGGGAGCCGACGAGTTTCCAGCGGCGTATGCGCAGTGACAGGAGCAGCGCCGCCATGCAGCGCAGCTTCTCGCGCCACGGCAGGATGGAGAGGCTGAGCGTGGCGAGGTGCGCGCGCAGCATCTCGCTGAACATGCGCCCGACGCCCTGGCCGACGGTGAAGCCGGCAATGCCCTCCTCGTCCTCCTCCAAGTAGCCCGAGCGGTAGCTGCCGTCGTTGGCTATCTGGTTTGTGCGCGTTAAGCTCACGAGCCGGTACTTGATCGGCACTGCGGCGGCCACTATGCCCCGTTTGTTTGCTAAGAGCGCGGCGGAGCAGCCAGTGCGGAAGTAGCAGTGGAGGAGAAGCTTGGCGTGCTCCTTGCCGCTGTAGAACCTGCTGGCGAAGATCTCGGCGCTGACCACGACGGCGCAGGACATGGAGGGGTGTGACCGCAGCAGGCCGCTCGCAACGTCCACGCCGATGACGCCTGCGGAGCAGCCCATGCCGCAAAGGTTGAACGTCTTCAAATCGCTGCGCATCCGGTAGTGGTTGGCAATGATGGCCGTCAGCGACGGCGCCGGGCAGAAGCCGCTGCAGTTGACAACGAGCGCCCCGACGTCCGACGGCGCCACGCCGGTCTTGCCGAAGAGATCGTCCAGAGTGGGGAAGAAGAGCAAGTGCGCCTCCTCGATGGCATCCGCGTATGCCGCCGCCGGAGGGATGCAATGCAGGGCCGGCGGGATGTAGGTCTCGTTGCCCATGCCGCTGGCCTCGATGGCCTTGCTCATCAACTCCACGCTGCCGCGGTTAAAGCGGCCGCTTAGCTTCAGGTGCTCGATGAACTTTGCCACCGGGACGCGCAGCCGGCGAGGCGGCTTTAGGCACGAGAAGTCGACGAGGCCGATGTCGGCCGCCGCGCGGGGCCGGAAGAAGCAGAGGAGCAGCATCGCAGATACTGGGACGAGGTAGAGCGCCGTGCGCAGCTTCATGGCGAAGATGAGAACCTCTGCGAGGAGGCAGAGGAGGAGCACGGCGACGGCTTTGATGCCGAGGACGGCCGCAAGGAGGTGGTCTCTATGAGCTATGTCCATGGCCATATATTGGTGACTCATTAAGCGGCAACTCGGTATACCTATATATATTGTGTGTGCAAGAGGAGGTTTTCCAGTTGTTGTGTTCTGAAAGGGAGAGCGACGCCAAATGCACGTTAGAGAAGTGGAAAGCTACCCCTCAAAAAATAAAGAAAAAGTGGAAAATTTTGCATGTACTGAGTAAGAGCAATGATGATCGCAACAGTTAACTTGCTTGTACTCGTAATCGTGCATGAACGTACATAAAATATAGTTTCCTTGGTACGAATATTACAACGAGCAAATCGTGCCACGTTTATCTTCTAGATGACCCCTTGACAAGGTTTTGATCCCAGATGAAAACAACCTCGTGGGGCATCCACAGGAAAGATCAAAATACATCATGTATCTGGATGTAAGGCGAGCATAAATTCATGGGTACACGGTTCGAGGCATCACCAACGGCGGCGACTCGATAATTTCATCGAGGGACACGGACAGAGGGACCAGGCCGCAGAATTCAAAAAGCCGTCGTCCAACGCTAACCACGTAAATTTCGAACTCTTTTTTATAAAACCGATGAAATTCATGCAAATACGAACGGATTTTATATAAACACGGGGATTTCATGCAAACAAAACAAAAACAGTTACATTTAGAAATATTGTAATTAAAAAGGTAAAACTATGTGCACGTCCAGCCGCACGGAGCTCTAGTCCCACGACACGGCGGCCGTGGAGGATCCTTTGTCTTTTTCATGTCCGGCAGCATGCTAAACGGACCGTTGGGAGTCCCAGAGGCATATTCTTCCCCGTATCTTCCTTATCTCCGGCTGCGCCACTCATCAAAGTGGCAAAGAGTGTACTTCAGCCGGAGGGGAAGGGTGCTTCCATGGAGTCCAGATGGGTTCCCAGGATGGTCTGAGATAAAAATCAGACAGGTCATCCACTATACAAGCCGGCGACGCGTCGACGATGGCCTTCCTGGGACCCAAGCGACAACGGCCTCACGTGTACTACTTTCCATCGATGTTGACAGCGGAACCGGACGCGCTGCCACTTAATCGTTGATCTCCGTCTAGCCGGCTTCTTTCTCTACCGACGCACGCCACGTGTGTTTTGAGGGCGGATGACACGGTCACAGACACGAGAGGTGAAAGGCGCCGCAACATTGTCCACGACAACGACGATGCCCATTATGTACTGTTCACATCGCGTATTAACATGCATGAAAAGCAAAAAGGAATGGCTTTTTCATGTACCAGATCCGATGAGCCAGACGTCAAGCAAAAATGAACATACAATCAAAGAGTAAGGAGCAGTTATTTGCAATGACGGGTGGATTGATCAGAGATGCAAGGAGAGACTCGATTATGGTGCAATAAAGAGCTTGCTTCAATGCTCGGATTCAGGTAGAAATTAAGAGCAGTAGCATATTCATAGAAGAGCTCTGTACTTGAAATTAGTAATCCCAGTAGTTGGAAAAAAACTCTGAATGCAGATTCAAAGCATCAAGATAGGTAGTCCGATCATTAGTTGGCCAGTCATAGAAATTTAAGTAGAAAGATTGCTTCTGGATCAGATCATTCAACTAAAGCTGTCACGCCGGGTAGGCTTTGAGGAACATTGGGGGTTTCTTATGTTGTGACTGAGCAGATGTGTCTATTGTGCCCGGCAAAAGTAGACATGAACAAACATATGGAACCATACACAAAGGACCAAATCTTTCTTTCACTGCATCAGTTGACTCTTCATTGTCGGAAATATGTGGTTTCGAAGGTGAGGAAAAAAGCATCTCTAGCAGATCCCGTAAAATTGTCAACCGCAAAACTGGTATTGGATACCCCTCAGATTTAGATTGAGTTATAGAATTAGCAGAGGCAGAACAAATATATTAAATTCCTACTGTAAATTTTGAAAAAAAAGAACGCGCTAGTTTTTTGATCACCGATAGTTCAAACAACATGCCAAACAGATTACATACAAACAAAACCTAACATAGTTCGCCGACATGTTTGCCGCCGCGCTCACTCATCATGGTTGAGGTAGTGCTTGACGGTAGACATGTGCAACACCCGCGCCAGCTCACGCTTCTTCGTGGCGGCTTCAAGGCGGCCGTGAGAACCTTCTTCACCATTCGCCAATGAGTGTTGAGCAGCAATGAGTTCATCGTCAGCGGCACGACACCTCTTGAAGTGGGGGCAAGATGTGGTCATCGAGCACATCGAATCCATCCCACACCTCTTGCCCTCCATTCCGGGAGAGTTCGGCGCGGTTCCACCCCTGCGTCGACCTCCACGTGTTCCACGCCTCGTCCTCGGAGTCGTTGAGCACCACCATGTCCCGCACCGCACGGGAGCTGGAGCTGGATACTGTCTCCACAACACAGCTAGAGTTCTAACGTCTACGTCATGGCGGGCATGCTTGCTTACAGGTCCAAAGACGTGGCCACCATAGCTTCCAACCACACCACGCGGCCGCCACTATCCAAGCTGGATCCGCTGGCCATCGATATGCCAGAACGGAGAAAAAGGATATGAGAGGAGCGAGAAATTTCTCGTCCGAGATTTCTAACACTAGCGTCAGAGTGGATCGGAGGAGCTAACCCTAAATGCCACTGATAATTTTCCTGGGCCACGCTGATATGTGTTGCATGCTTGGAGAGTAGAAAAGACAAAAAGCACATATCGGGCGGAATTTTCCGGGCTGAAGGGCTTTTAAAGGTTCCGCTAGAGATGCTTTAACATGCATCCAAGTTGAGTCCTTATTTATTTTTCTTTTGAGACTTGGTGACGGCCTAGTATTGATGTAATTTGACTTTGGTCGTCCGGGCTATGTCCGGTTTGGAATTCATATAAGGTAGAACTGAAACTCCTAACTAAAAAAAAATTAGAACAGAAACTTAGTTTTGTTTGGACATAAGAACTGAAACT
The DNA here is from genome assembly GCA_022496015.1 of Hordeum marinum. Lineage (NCBI taxonomy): Eukaryota > Viridiplantae > Streptophyta > Magnoliopsida > Poales > Poaceae > Hordeum > Hordeum marinum. The sequence goes on from CM039676.1 coordinate 505,160,942, forward strand.
CTGGTCGTACACGGTGCAGTTCAGTTCCTTTTTTCTTTGAAAAGAAAAACTAGGAGCATCGGAAGTAAAATCAGAATTCCAAGTGTAGTCTTGACGAGTTGGCCCATCTAGAGACTCCGGTATTAGAGGTCCGAACCTTTATACTCACATGGACCAGACCCAGTTAACTTTGTCATTTTCTTTTTTCTTTTTGGTGTTTCTTTTTTTTACCCTCCTTTTATTTTTACTAGCACACATGCCCATGGAGAAAATATATTCTACAACGGATCACTCTCAAACACAAACTAGTAAAGTGTGAAAGCAAGTGGTCAACCGACAAGGAAATGGAAGCTTCAGAGATCATATTAAGGCTCATTGATCTGAACTCGTAAGGATACGCCTAACAAAATGACATGGAAAGATCATTTCAGAACAACATTCTGATGGCCGCATCAAACATTGATTGAAACACATGTGCTTCGTTGAGGAGAAAATGCCAATTTTCATGAAGTAATCTTGGCCATATCACGGCGATACACATCATAGCTCGGGGCTGAACTGCTTTTGGACTGGGTGACCAACCTAGTGTCGACGGAGGTCACAACCATCGCCTTCACTATCCATTTCTTTGGATCTTTTGTGACCTTGAGGCGGGTGAGTATGGTGGCTGGGTGCGGCATAGATAATCTTATACTCGTGCATGATAAAGTTGTTGCTAAGCTCATCGTTGTTGAGGTAGAAGGTGAGGTTATACCACTTATATACTTGATGTCCACCTAACCGTTGCCGTCGGGGTGCTCCAGGGTAACAGTCGCAAAATAGGGCTTTTGTTCCTGCCAGTTGCCACCTTTGACTATGCAACTTTTATGGTGTCTCAAGGAAGAATGCTTGGTCAGTGTTGACAAGAACTCCAGATCTTGCTTTTGTAGGAGCTCTCATGGCAGTTTGCTTCTCGACACGTCGAGAATGAGACGTGAGCATGTTGTTTGGTGAGGTTGCACATGCGGGGAGGAGGAAGTACCCGAAACGATGTTCAGAATGTAATATTACTATTCTTTGCTTGAAGCAATTGGAGGTACAAAAGATTAAGGCAATATTAGTATTTATTGATCATTAAAAATTGGTTATATTTTAAATACAAAATGATCTACCAATTTGCTTTTTTTTGCCTCGAGATGCTTTTGATTCCTATAACGTAGAGTTGTACTATATGTCAATCATAATAGAAAATAGAAACCGAAAGCAAAACTCTCTCGAATAAAATGGATGAGTGTATGTTTTACTTTTGTTTCGGAATACACGTGCATATGCATCCCACTAAAAGGTGGATATGTCACCACAAAATGAAGAACTCACGGGTGCATCTCTCGTAAAGAGCACGACAGAACCTAGCACCGTCTCGTTTGCCTTGCCTGCGAGCTTGCAACACCCCGTAACTACCATGTGTTGCTATACTAACCAGAATAGGGTTTAACTTAGACTAGGAACATGCACATGTTGCTAGTCTATGTTACTATCTCTATAGTGGGGAGTAACATATGTGGAGTCATGCAACACTTCATTTAGGGCTCCTTTGATTCAAAAGAATTCCATAGGAATTTTGGAGGATTGAAATCCTTAGAAATGTTTCCTACATTGTTCCTTTGATTCAAAGTATTAGATCCCATGAATTTTTCTTATGGAATCATTTGCAGTACATTTCATAGGAAATCTAACATTCACTGCAAGCTCTTTTTAGTTTTCTCCGTTCTTCCTATGACATCAAACACGCCTTGTTAATCATATAGGGTTCAAATGGACATGCTACTTCAATTATATACTTTTTCTATCCTGCATTTTTAAAATCCTGCAAATTAAAGAGGCCCCATTAGGTTGTAGACTCATCTTGTCTTGATATGTGTGATGTTACCCGTAATATGAGTAACTAAGTATGTTACTCAATTAGTCTCTCTCCTCATTTATTAGCTATCACATCATCTTTTTTGTTTAGGTATCATCTCTGTTACTCTTTATGTTACTCCCACTATGGATAATCTTATGTGAATTTTCTAAACATATTACTATCACAAGGGTTCATCTGTTGCAACAGAAGAAAAAACAATCATAATCTCCTATGGCCATGATAAATTTTTCTAAAACAATTTTATAGAATCGATGAACATTTCTAGAATCAACAAACATTTTTTTGGAAATTGGTGAAACAAAATTTGAACATTTTATACTATTGGAAAACATTCTTAGAAAATCGTGAACATTATTTGATCAATTTTCCTGAATTTGTGAAAAATTCTATAATCAGTGATTTTTTTTTGAAAATTGGTGGATTCATGAGCATTTTTTTCTTGAATTTGGAATGCATGACGATTTTTTGAATCACCGAACATTTTATGAATGCATAAACTATTTTCGAAGTCTTGAACAGTTTTTGAATTTTTAGGATATATTTTCTTTCATGAACATTTTTTAATTTCCTAAATTTGTTCAGTTTAAATAACATTTTTCATACACAAGCTTTAAAAAAATCATGAACATTGTTTTATTTCGTAAAAAATTGTTTTCAAAATGTCAATTTGTTTTTTGAATAAGAAACCATTTTATTATAATATCACGAACATTTTTTTGAATCCCCAAACATTTTATGATTTACTAAATATTCTATTCCAAAATTCTTATTTTTCTAGTTTACGAAACTTTATTGAACTCCCAAATTATTTGATGAAGGAAAAGAAAATAGAAAAACGAAATTCCAAAACAGGCCACCCGGACATGGGCCAGCACAAAGGGACGTGCTGTGTCTCTGCCTAGCGCGTAGAGTGTAGTATAGATGGTCCGTAGTACATGGGCCGACCCAGGTTGGGGATTCCCTGTGTAAAACATTTTTATCACTTATAGGTGGCAATGGTGGGTAATATTTTATAACTTTAGGGGTAATTACTGTGACGTACCGCAAGAAGCACTCCGTGCTTTATTATTATTAGGTAGATATACTACTACTACTACTACTACTAATAATAATACACCAGCAAAACGGCCCGTGCGTTACAATGGGAGAAAAAATAACATAATCTTGAATGGCAATGATCACATTTTGGCAATGAATGTGTACATGATTGGCTAGGAAGATATTTAACTATGTATATGTCCATATTTGCATGTGATGTGTATGCAATTTACTCCTCTTAGAACATAATATGTAACTTCTCTACTAAAATATATGAGCCACGCCATCTTATCTGATCTTATCTACTGGTGTATACCAGTTCAAAGCAACGGATATAGAATTAATAAGTTGCTTTCCACGTAGTAGGCCAGTCAATATCAATGACGATATTTGTAGCAAGAAAGGTTAACTAAGATTGTCAGGTTGATCAAGACACTAATGTTTCACGGGTTAATAATAAATATAATATGTTGATAGATGTGCATGCAAAAGTAACTGGCCAACTAACTTACGTGCACGTCTAATTTCCACATCAAGGCATATACAGCTGGAAGGAACATCGATGTGGATTAGGATAGCAGGTGTCCTCTACACGCATGCCGAACCAATACACAGGTCAAATATTATCCCTGCTCATGTGATTAGGAAGTCTCCTCGACCTACAAGTTACTCTTTCTCTCTTGGTTTATGATAAGGTATGCACGCATTTCTACTTTTGTCAATCATAAACAAAATATGTGTTATATACTTCAAAAGTATATCATTGAATTTGCCTTCAAGAGGAGTTTCTGTTTCTAATAATACACTCCCTCCGTTTCAAAATGCTGTGCGCCCGCATTTCTCGATATCTAAGTTTGACCATACATTTAACCAACGAGGCCGGTTACGATGGGAGCCTCACGTCGCAGTCGGTCTCGCTGGTTAAATGTATGGTCAAACTTAGATCTCGAGAAGCACGGACACAATACGTTATGGAACAGAAAAGGTATATTTTATTATATACTGATAATAATATATAAATTTTATTATATTATTCAACACTATGTTAGTCAAATTGATGATGTGGGGATATGGGAGTTGCTGTATGGGAGGGAGTATACATAAATATGTACCGCTCCAATCGGGTGTTCAAGGATTCTTGGGTGGAACTAGTGCTTAAAAACGAGTATGATAAGAGGTTTATATCAGCTTAGAGCATTAGCTACGTGTGACAGTGGTTATGGCTATATGCATCGTCCTGATGCAGAGATCAAGGGTTATCCTCCTTTTCGAGAAAGGGAAGAAAAATGTGTGGCCATGATAATGATAGTGATGTCAAGGATTATTGACACCTCATATCGTTCCTAGCTAGTACGAATCTTGCAGTAGTACCTCTCTTAAAATGAAATGGGGTCTCTCGCTAACCACTGCAATATATCTCCTCCAACCCCAATAATCTCTGTTGGTGTCAAGCCAATTTTTTTTTACTTGTTCATATTCGTGGGGCATACTAAATTTTGTTAACTTGATAACACTTTTTTTCCTGGAAAGCTTCCAATTTATTCGTCATTTATCATGGCAGTACAAGGAACACTAGAAATGCCAAATTTACATCTATAGATCCATACACCACCTAGCGACGCATATAACCATTGAAGCGAGGCGAAAGATCGCTGCCATCATCGCCTCTCCCTCACCGAAGCAAGATAAACTGTAGCAGATGATCAAGGAGTTATCGTACAAAGACCCCATAGGACCAACACACCAGAATAATATTCACCGTCGATGAAGAGAAGTGTAGATCAAAAGGATCCAACCTGTAGATACACAAATGAAGATTGGATGCATGGGGATCCACTGAAGATCAACACCGACCGAATTCCACAACATCGGGTGGAGACACACCTTCACATGTCCCACGACGACACTGGGCGCACCACCAGGCTGGGGCCTAGGTGAGGAGGACCTTATTCCATCTTTTGGATGCCATCACTACCTCACCTTATTGAGCAAGACAAATTCTTATTGATCTAAAAAAACACCTAAAAACAGAATAGGAACCCTCCTACGGGTAAGGGCGAAGGTCCACCGCACCTCCATGGCCCTAAGGCCCCCGGAGATGAGGTGGACCTGCAGCGGCACCGATGGAAGGTGAGGAAACTCGAATCATGTGGGCAGTCGCGAGAGGAGAACAAAAGGGTAGGGGCTTTGACAATAATTACTTTGATTAACTTGGTTTTTATATGCAATGTAGAATCACAATTTTCATTGAAGTGACTTTTGAAAACAAATCTAGTGATGCCAGTTCTATGATCATGTTGAGTAAGACATTATAATATTTCACGCGTTGATAGTAAACATACTCGTTGAGGAAGATGATAATATTTCACCTATTGAGTATATTGATATATATGTGTTTGTCCAGATATATAGTGTATGCAAAAGTAACGGGTCAACTACTACTAAGTGAAACTATTTGTATACGGATGCACGTATTAATTCCTCTCCAGAACATGTACAGTTGGAATAGTAGACCGATGTGGATAAGGATAGCTCATGTCATTGGGAAGACCTCTCCGCTTACAAGTTGCTCTTTCTCCTATCGTTGCGTGGATTGTCAATTTTCCATTGTCTTACAAACATACCATTGAATTCATATATAAAAATGTTTCTAATGATACTTTTTTTTAATATATAACTTGCATCATGTTGATTACTCGCAACCATACAAACCAGAACGGAGGTTGCATACACCGACTCAAACCGAATGGTCAAGGATTCTTGAGCGAACAACTGCACACAAGGTAAGTATACTAAGAGGTTTATAATAAACCCGTTTAGAGCATGAACTTTGTGTACGTGGCGCCGACGCAGGTGTTGAGGGTTGAGACCTCACACAGAGTCCAAACTAAGAAAACCATGTCAGTGCATTAAAGCAAAACAAGATTCACTCCGTGCTGACGTGGTTGTAGCTAAGGATGGCAATTTAACACATGGGCATGGGTATCCCATGGTACAGTATGGACACATTTTTAAGTTCATGGATAGTACCCAAATCCTGCCCGACTAGCTAGGAGTAGGGCATGGGTACAATTTTTTGCCCATGGGTACGCCCAAACCCAGCTCAGTTATCGTATAGGTGGGTCACATGTGTCATAAACCTAAGCTATCAAGTCCACCTTCATCCTCTACCCGGACTCTCCCAGCAACACCCCGCCTCTCTTCCTCACAATGATTATTTCCCCAACCCTTTAAGCCTCTCACTAGAGCAATGGACCTAGCAACTTCACCACCACCCCACCTTTCGGTAATGTATTGATATGCCTGATGGGTACCCATCGGGCATGGATACCCAATAGGTAGGGTATGAATATTATTTTATACTCATGGGAAACGTGGGTATGGGCATGAGATTATTGTACCCGCACCACATACCCTACCCATTGCTATCCTTAGTTGCAGCCTAGAGCTCCACCTTATTCGTGCGTAGGAATTTTGTAAAATTATTAGGTAAAAATAACATTTCTGGTTTGTGATATATGACTTATTAGATTTTCGTTAACTCTAACAAGGACTATGAATAATATATGTAATGCAAAATCACAATTATCATTAAGTAACTTTCGAAAACAAATCTAGTGATACAATTTCCATGTCATAGGAACCACACATATAATATCGTAATATTATATATGCTAATGTCTCCTGCACAAGATTATTACAACAAGTCCATAGGATTTGCGCACGATATAAATCAAACAGATTGAACTCCCAAACTAAACGTCAGGATGAACTTAAACATATGCATTAAACTAGCATGCAATTGCTAGTTTGGTTCGAGGCACATTAATTGTTGTGGCGTCGACGCAGCCGCTCGTCGGAGAGCTGCCTTGCACATTTGGCTAGCTCCTCTGCGTTGGTGCCTCCACCGGGCACCTCCACATTCCGGCCAGTCTCCAGGTCCACGCCGGACACCTTCTCGCCGAGAAGCTCATCCCCAATCTTCACCAACCTATCCAAGTTGGCCTTGGAGCAGTCGTCGATCGAGCCCGCACTCCCGCTCAGTTTATCATACTGCATGTGCATGTACAATGGATCAGTGAGTCATTACTACACTAAATTTTTCAATAAAGAATGTTTTTATTATCTTAAATGTAGCATCAAATGATAAAAAATAATATGAGCAACACCCAGCATCTGCATAACTATAACAGATGATGATGGCTATGTGCATCAATCGATGCTTACAACAAGGACTACCACTTCTTTTATGTTTAGGGTGTAATACTAATAGTAATAGGTAGGTGAGTCGGCACCTGGATGCGCAGGTACTGATGGGAGGAGCCGAGAACGGCGGAGAGGATGGAGAGGTTGAAGTCGATCATGTCGGCGCTGGCCGCGTTGAACATGTCGAGGATGGGGACAGTGCCGTCCTTGAGGATCCAGCTCAAGAGGCCCCACTTGGCGGCGTCCCTTGCGCTGTACTTGAGTTTTGGGAGCGATGATGTCCCGCAGCCGATGGATATGACTATGTACGACTTGCCCACCGGCTTCTGCCCGGCGACGAGCATGTCCTCCGCCACATGGCTCATGGCGCACAGCGTCTGCATGCAGGTCATATTTATTCCAGTACGTGAGTATGAGTGAGATTATCGTGCTGAGGTGAGCTCAGTTTGTTGCGTACGGGGTTGTTGGCGGCGACACCGCCGTCGATGAGGTTGAAGGCCCTCGTGCCCCCCTTGCCGTCATTGGTCTCGAAGTAGTGCGCGGGGAAGAAGGTGGGTGCGGCGGAGGTGCCGATGGCGATGTCCGACAGGAGCGCATTCTTGGCGGGCTGGTTCTCCAACTGATCAATCAAGCACATAAGATGAACTAGTTACTTAACTAGGAAGATCACCATGTGCAAGCACCATAGGCACATGGGTACCTGGAAGCTCGAGAAAATGGTGGGCTGCAGGTACGCGATGTCAAATGCCGGGATCACCACGCTGGTGAGAGCCCCGTCCAGCTTCGTATCGCCGAGGTGCCGACGGAGCAGCGAATGGAGGTACTTGCCGTCGTACTTTGGCCCGGTCACCGTAGCCAGAGATGAGCCGATCTTGGAGAAGATGGAGCCCCTGCAGCTTCCCACGCAATAATCCAGATGACGATCGACGTTGAACTTGTGCAGTAAAGAAATGGAGGACATATTGAAGTACTTCCTCCGTTCCTAAATATTTGTCTTTTTAAAGATTCAACTACGGACTACGTATGAAGCAAAATGAGTGAATCTACTTTCTAAATCATGTCTATATACATTTGTATGTAGTCCGTAGTAAAATCTATAGAAAGACAAATATTTAGAACGGATAAAGTATACAGTATGCATGCATCGATGTTAGTGAGTTACTTCTTTGGGAAGATTTTGGGCGACTCGTTGATGTAGAACTTAGCCAGATCCTTGGCGTCGAACAGCGGCCGCCCATCCTTGTCCGGCGCCGTGAGCATCACCGTTAAGAGGCCGCCGGTGCTAGTGCCTGCGACGACGTCAAAGTAGTCCGCGATCCTAGCATCCGGTCCGTCCAGTTTCTACACACAACGCATGCAGTGATACTACATTAACAACAAGCATGTGTCTATATAAGTTATATACTTGAGGACAAGATTGATTTGTTCAATGGACATATAAATTGGCATCTTACCTGGAGCTCCTTTTCAAGGAAAGCGAGGACGGTGGCCGGGATGATCCCTCTCACGCCGCCGCCGTCGATGCTCAGGATGGTCACCACCTTCTGTTGGTCACCTGCTGCAGTGGAACTACCTCCTCCTGCCATCAATTTGGAGTTTGCTAACACGAGCCAAAGCTAGCTACGAAAACTCAAGAACAGAAGGTGGCAGAATAAGGATTTATTAGAAATGATAACCTTGTTATATACACAACGTTCACATAAATTACTAATTAAAGAAGCAACACCAATAGTTGGGTCCCCCAACTGTAGGGGTTAATCACAAAGTCAGACGTCATAAAGGACAACACGAGCTAATCCTAAATTCCTAATAGTATAGTATGACCCCACCAGTTCCATGTGCACAAAAGAATATTACTACTAATTCAGATCCTTTCTCTCTCCCCGATCCTTCATACAATATATAATGCAATTGAAGACATGTCGGCAACTCCTATCGGGCGTGAACATTGATGTAGGTAGAGGCTGGGTGTTTGGAGAGTGCTTGCCTGAATTCTGAAAAATTCAAAAATCTGATACTTTTTTGGATTTTTAGAAACTTCCGAATTTGTATAGTGGCGGAGCGTGATGAGGGGGAGGGGGGGGGGGCACAAAAGAAAAAAGCAAAATGTGTAAAAAACAGCGAAAGTGCCTTTCTGCTCCCGACCTCATTTGAGCTCGATGAACAGTAAAATAGAGAAAAAAATCTAAAATATTTCAAAAAATCTGAATTTTTTGGGACTAACATTGACAAAAGTTTTAAGTGTGTGTAAAAATTCAGAGTATCGATTTTTTTTCCCACACGTCATAGGAATGTTATTTCATGATTAATTTTTGCATGCATTTACAACTTTTGTCAATATTGGTCCCCCAAAAAATTCAGATTTTATTAAACATTTTCAATTTTTTTCTTTTTTATTGTTCACCAAGCTCAAATGAGCTCGCAAGCAGAAACTCCACGTCCAAAAAACAGACGCAGCTCACTGTCTCACCTCTTATCAAAATTGTAAGATGTCCAATACTACTAAAAAGGATGATCTGAACGAATGAACCTGTACTCACTACTGATGTATATAGTACAAAAGTCATGGATACAAATGCACTCAGCAAGCAGTAGCAACAACGCCTAGCAACAGCAGCAGTTAGCAGTACGAGTTACCGGGCAGCAGCAGCAGCAGTCACCAGCATGCGTAAAAGAGGTTGCCGGTTCATTGGTAACAATTTCTTGTCCAATATTTGTAGGACACCTAACATCAACCATCCATCACATATCCTATATAACATTATGCTTCCTAGTTTTAAAGAGACCACATTCAATTGAGGTCTCCAATTAGAATAGGGCCGGGTAACCCAATTTTGACTTGGTGAACAATTTTTCAAAGTTCTCTCATTCAATTCAATTATACTCTATACTATACTTTCTAGTTTTTAATGTCGCACACTTAATTCAGGTACTCAATTTAGTATTGTAAGTGAGTTATCCGATTTTGACTCGTCAACAATTTCTTAAAGCTCTTTCTTTCAATTCTTTTATACTATACACTATGCTTTCTAAATTTTAAGGCCTCACAATTTATTGAGGTATTCAATTTAGATCCGTTGACAATTTCTTAAGCTCACCCATTCAATTCTTCTAATTCACTATGTTTCCTAATTTTGAAGCTTTCCCATTCAATTGTGCAAGTCAATTTCGAATTTGGTTTACAATTTTGATCAGGGGAATGATTTTTTAAATCAATCAGCAGCAATCAGCCTATAAAACATATCAACCTCGCGCACCCTTTCACCACCTAAAAAAAGAAGTGTCACCATGTGATATTGTAGCGCCAATATAGTACATGCAGCCATCGATGCAAAAAAAAATCCAGATAAATATAAGTTGGTTAGCGGATAACACAGAATCATACAACAAAAGACCCATCAAATCACTGCATTATAAATAAAATAAAACACACTCTATCATCTTCCCCACTCGCCAAACTAAATATTTCATCAGTTCTAAAATATAAGGGGTATTAGTTTTTCGGAAAGCCAAATTTCTTTAAGTTTGTCTAAGTTTAGAGCAAAGATATGGACAACCAAAATATTAAAGAAAGCAGTATGAAAATTTATTGCATGATGAATCTAATCATATTGATATGATACTCCCTCTGTTCACTTTTATAAGGTTTCGTAGAAGTTTTAGACAAGGTGCAAATTAGCTTAATCTTAGCTGCCCAAAACGACTAACAAAAATGACCGGAGAAAGTATTACGGATTTGATATATTTTTTTTATAAAATTGGTCAAAACTTAAAGGTTTAACTTTTCAAAAAAAATAATACTCCTTATATTTTAAAATAATAGCATTTATTTAAGAAACCTGACAACGCCCGCAGCAAAGCACGCTCAACCCTTCTAGTTTAGTTTAAGCTAGATGGTCCGATTGGACATCATAACAGAATCTCTGACTCCAAATCATCTTATGTGCAGTAATACCGTTAAATAATCATTCCATTCTTCCCATATAGCTGGTCGAGCGTCGTCTTGGAGTGCATACAGTATAACTTTTAAGGTATACCAACATGAGAAGATTGTAGCAACAACAGTTGATATCTAGATTAGGTTTGCTTTCTTCCAAAATTACTTATATGTCTTTTTTTTCCTTGTAGAATCCCAAAATCATAGCGATGTCAGGAAAGATAGTCAAAAGAAAAGGCAGTAAGTTCCATTCAAGTGTTTGTAGCTGGATGAGATGCCAGCGCTGAGTCAAAGTAAGAATATTTATATATAATCACTTTATCATGGTGATGCGGCACATCAGAATAAAATTATTATAAGAGGTTTGCTCTCTTAGAATAAAATGTGAGGCACGTAAATGAGTTAAATGCACAAAATACACATTTATATGTGATGAAAATCGCAGAAAACAACCAGGCCAGTGGATATGGAAACAACGAGAAGCACCACACACTCTTAGACCTCTTCCAATGCATATGTACTTGGATGGGGTGTTAAGTGAATTAAAGTGTCTAACAACTAAAGTCCCCAATGTGTAGGTGCTTTGCTTGTTGTTGCTAGTTTTTTTATTTAATTACTTAGCAAGTAAACTCTTTCATGCAAAGGCTAAACTTCTTTCATGTAATTGTTTTGCATAGGTCCACGTGCTTGGCATGTTGGTTCTTTCGTGGGTCACAAAAATGCTCTCTCTCCTTCTTAATTGTTGTGTCACATCATTATTATTTTCCTATGTAGCATGCTTAGCAACTATACACGGTAAAGCACTGCGAAAGGCCTTCCCGTTCCCACGTCGACGCTACTGGTTGTTGACCGGTAGGACCTAGCCATTAGGGCTAATTATACCTGCTCTTCCTGTTCCCACGCCGACGCTATTGCTTGTTTCTCCTCTTATGCTCGCCACACCTATCCCTCTCCCCTCAACACTGCATCCACTTCTCTCCACTCCGTAGATCGCTGATGACGTCCAAGGAACCGGCGTCGGCTGAGGCCGGTGCGAGACACCATCCCTTATGGACTTTCGCCACGCAGATGGCCCAGGGGCAAGGTCGCCACGGGGTGGCCGCCCCAAGATACCACTGTTGGACGACATAAATCACGCGGGACAACACTGAATATGCAAGGCGAGTTTGTACTACGTTTCTCAAATTGCCAGCCAGCCACATTCGGTTTTAGCATTTCCATACAACAAATCAAGGTACTTTTGTGTACATATCTGTGTCAAAAGTTAGTCTGCATCCATTCTGAAACAACATAGTTGCGCGCACAGGACATGGTCTATGAGAACAAAGGAATAATTATGTAACTCATGTTTTTTCGGATAAGGAATATTTTTTGGTTCTTCGTAATGTATCTATCTAGTTGATACACAACAAACAACCATAGGAATTGCAAACATATCTTGAACCATACACTAAACATGCACTCATAATTATATATGCAACTACTAGAACATATCTTCAACGTGAAGATGGAGGATCTGACTTCGCAATATACTTTTGCATAAGGAACTAGTGGGGTCATACTATACCAAAAATGCTAGACGTAAGTAACTTTTTATGTAATCCTGCCAAAAGTCTCCGCCACCCAAATCAAACATCCCCCTTGAATTTCAGTGCGGGCCCCACGCCCAACTAAAGCCCTATTTAAATCCTGCCAAATCAGCACGTAACCCCGCTCAGAAGATAAGCTCACGTAGGTGTAGCAAAACTCCCTACTACTACTATAGTAATATTGGGATTAGTTGGGTTTTGTCGTTTTGACATCTGACTTTCTAAGCAAATCCTACAGTTGAGGTAGCCAACTAACGGTATTGTTTCCTAATTAATTTATAGGACAAGTTGTTTCAGACCTGTCTATATAACAAGTTTGTTCTTTCTAGCAAAAGTCCGTAATTTTCCACATTCTGTTGTCCAAAAGTTTTCTTCTCGTAGCAGCTTGGGTCGTACGTGTTACCAAACTCCAAATCAATGGCAGCTAGTAGTTCTTCTTCTTCACAAGGTGACAACAAGGTGAATAAGCTGGTGACCATCCTGAGCATCGATGGCGGTGGCGTGAGAGGGATCATCCCGGCGACCATCCTCGGCTTCCTTGAGGAAGAACTCCAGGCAAGAAAAGACACCTTTTGTACTCATCTATATCTTGTCAATAGAGTACATCACTGCATGTGTTGTGTGTGGAAACTATATGCTTGTCAAGAGAGTACATCACTGCATGTTTTGTGTGTCGAAACTATATGCACGTCAATAGATTACATCAGTGCATGTGCTGTGTGTAGAGACTGGACGGGACGGATGCTAGGATTGTGGACTACTTCGACGTCATCGCCGGCACTAGCACCGGCGGCCTTTTGACGGTGATGCTCGCCGCACCGGATAAGGATGGACGGCCGCTGTTCGCCGCCAAGGATCTGGCGAAGTTCTACATCGACGAGTCGCCCAAGATCTTCCCACAAAAGTAAGAAACTAACTAAACATGCATGCATGATTCTGTATACAGTGATCATCATTCTGATTTGGAAGCTGCAGGGACAACATCTTCTCCAAGATCGGCACAGCTCTGGGCATGGTGACCGGGCCCAAGTACAACGGCAAGTACCTCCAATCGCTGCTCCGTAACCACCTCGGTGAGACGAGATTGGACGGGGCTCTAACGAGCCTGGTCATCCCGGCCTTCGATATCGCCCACCTGCAACCCACAATTTTCTCCAGCTTCCAGGTACCGCCGGCCACCTCGTAGTATTTCTCTCCAGTACTTGGTGGTGGTGCTGGCCGGCCGGCATGTACTGCTAGGTCCTATTTGTTGGTTTTGTAAGATAACTAACCCTTCATGTCAGTGGTCCACGCATGGCCAAGGTTCTAGTTACAAGTAAATCTCTCCCTTATCGGGTGATAGTTGATAGGGTGGAGGGTTTCTTATCCAATTATTATCCTATTAGTAGATTTGCTTTTACTAATCCGCTCTATTAGTGCATAAATAAGGACATAAAAACTATATTTGTCTCAAAAAGTTAAGATCGTTTAAAAAGGTGCTCAAAGGGTTCTCAAATAAAACATAATCATATAGGAGTACATATGAAGTAATCCGTGAATATTTGAGGCTTAGAGCAGCAAGTACAGGGAGTGAAAGTTTTGTTCCCTATAATTTTGAAATAATATAATCATACATGCATATACATGGTTGTTCAGTTGAAGCACCAGCCCGCGAAGAACGCGCTCCTATCGGACATCACGATAAGCACCTCCGCCGCACCCACCTTCTTCCCGGCCCACTACTTCGAGACTGATAACGGCAATGGCGGTACGAGGGCCTTCAACCTCATCGACGGCGGTGTCGCCGCCAACAACCCTGTATGTAACCAACTACTTAAGCTCATCGGTACAAGACTTGATCGGTCGTCTGGTGGGCCCAACTAACTCGATATCTCACATGCATGACTACTCCAGACGCTATGCGCGATGAGCCAAGTGGCGGAGGATATCATCGTGGCCGGGAATGGAGACTTGCTCGGGAAGTCATACATGGTCATCTCTGTCGGCTGCGGGACTTCTTCGAACCCCAAAGGCAAGTATAGTGCCAAGGATGCCGCCAAGTGGGGCATTCTGAACTGGATCCTCAAGGGCGGCACCGTCCCCATCCTTGACATGTTCAGCGCGGCCAGTGGAGACATGGTCGACATCCACCTCTCCGTCCTCTCTGCCGCCCTTGGCGCCTCCCACCAATACCTCCGCATCCAGGTACCTACACACCTACCTATTATACCAAAAAAAACATGACAATGAGTGGCCTATGATGGTAAATTTAGAGGAGAGTAGCTTCGGTCTCTGCATCAATTGATGTACACAACATTTATCTCTTGGTGTAAATGAATGAATGACTGTTGTACATGCAAATGCAGTATGATCAACTGAGCGGTAGCGCGGGCTCGATCGACGACTGCTCCAAAGCTAACTTGAATAAGCTGGTTGAGATAGGGAAGGAGCTTCTCGAGAAGACGATATCCCAAGTGGACCTGGAGACCGGCCGGAACGTGGAGGTGCCCAGCGGGGGCACCAACGCAGAACAGCTAGCCAAGTTCGCTCAGCAGCTCTCTGAGGAGCGCCGCCGCCGGCGCAGCAGTACCAGTGTGCCGCTAACGAACTAGCAAACATGGATGTACGCATGCATGTTTCCCATTACGGTGGTGCTCTAGTATAATAGTATTCTTGTACAAGGAAGCATAAATGTGTTGTTATGTGGGTTTATACCAATATGAATAAAAGAAGTCTTTGCTAATGATTGAAAATAAACATTGCACGCTGTTTCACTAACGGTTACTAAGTGACAGTTAAGTTTTTTAGTCCATTTACAGTAGCAAACACACATCAAACAAGATTGGGGACGAATAACCGTGGCAAAGAGATCGAAACCGATTCTTCATATCCAGCCATGTATGATGGACACCCACATCACAGACAGTTCCTCTGGATAAACCGCGTGTACGTACAGTCGCTAGCTTCGAACCATGTGAGTTCGTTTCACATCGCACACGGATGGAATTGGCCAACACTGTTTGTTATTCTAATTTGTTGCAAAAAAGTTTGTTACTCTACCAGTGTGTGACATCATCAATTTACCAAGTTGTGCTAGTGCACGAGCAAAGGTATTGGCGCCCTGACATGGTGCCGAGCTTTTAGGCATAGTAAATCCAGGAGTCCAAAGGGTAAACTCAGGTATGATGTTCTTGAACATTCCATTAGCCGAGCGGCGTTCATTATGAAAGGTCACAACATTCCACGAGTCCCAAATGCTTCAAAGGATAGAGAGAAAGAGACCAAGGGCTAAATGTCCTTCTCAAGACCTTGTGGTGCGGGGATTTTCCAAACGTCATTAATATAATGGGCACCGGCGTGGTAAGACTGAGCATGGCCCGTACCATCCTCGAGTGGTGCATTGCACCCACAAGTGGTACCCTGCACATGGAGCAAATGATGTCAGGGAAGTTGGTCTTCCGGAAGAGGTTCGCCTTGGAGTTGAGGCTGTCCTTACAGAATAGCTACCCGGATACATGTACCTTGACGGGAACCCGAGACGTCCATATGACATCGTCAAGGCACCTATTTCCCGCAAGTGGGGGAGTATGAGCAAAGCGTCGATCATCATGACCAATGTGTCTTGTCTCCATGAGCAAAGCCTCAATCATCCTGACAAATGACTTCCAGAGACATAGTCGTGCGCTTTGCCCACAAGAAACCACAACGATCCTATTAAAAAACATAGTCGTGCCCTTTGCCCACAAGAAACCTAGATCATCCTATTCTAAAAAATGGAGAAGGTTACAACGTGCAGAGATAATTAATATTTGAACTCTATTGGTTCGACAGAAAGACGCCAGCTCTCCTAATTGATCCACGTCGATTTTCATATTCCAGCTGGTTATATATCTTGCACAGGAACTAGTAAATGCGTGCATCCATACAAAAATTATGCAACTTAGTAGTTGCCCTGTTACTTTGCATGTGGTAGTATACTACTCCAAAAAGCGCGTCATGAGCTATAGCATATCAATACAACCATGTTAAGTACTTCCTTTATTTCAAAGTAACTGTCTTAACTTTATACTATGCTTAAGAGACTTATTTTGGAACGGAGGGAGTATTAATTAGCCCGTGGAATCTCATTGACTTGCTCGTGGTGACAACAATTGATTAATTATTCTTGCTACTAATTATGATGTGCTCACGTTGTACATTGATTCACAGATGGATCAGTACATCGGTTGCTTTGAACTGGTATTTACCCGGAGACAAGATAGTATGACGTGACCAAGAAGTATTATAGAGAAAAGTCAGGATGTTAATTTCAGATCTGTTGTTAAAATTAATATATTAAATCCAGATATGTTATTCGAGTCAATAGTGGATATATCTGCCACCCGTTTAGCCAGGAAGAAATAGATACACAGGTGTATACTAGATAGATATGAAGATCAGGGAAGAACCCTCCCATGGCCTAACCCTCCGCCGTCGCCCCCGTGAGGCAACGGGGAGGGACCTTAGATCTCCGTCGCCGTTCGCCTCCTCTTGCCTCCCCCTCTCTCGTCGCCGTCTAAGGGGGTGGACGGGCGAAACCCAGCCGGTGCGGGCGATGGCGGGGTGTCTTCTTATCCTTGTACGATGGGGCAGCGCCGGCCGGCCTCCTCGGGCTTGGCCACGACATAAGGGTCCCTGTGTGGGTGATGCGACGACATGGAGGACTTTTTGGCGGTGGCGACCCGGGACGGCGTACCTGGATGGTGGTGGCAGGTGAACCACAGGCCTCTCGCGGTGGCATGGCGTGGCGATGTCCCTGTCCAAGGCGGATCTTCGCCGACGATCTGTTGACTTTGGCTCCAGATTAGATCGGATCGGCGACGGTGACAAGCTTGCAGGATTCCTCTCGGCGGCCCTCGCGGTAGGGCAAGGTGGGGTGGCGGCCCTCCTCCCAAGCTCTAGTGGTGGCACACGCAGGCAGTGGCCGATGTGTCTGGGCTCTCACGATGGCAGTGCGGTTGTGGGTGGTTGCCGGATCTGGGGCTTTGAAGGCGGTATGGACTGTGCACATGTTGTCGATTGGATGCTCTTGGGACATATCCGGGTGAAAACCTGGTCTCCGACCGGTGGCCGGAGCCGGTGATGGTGACGCCCTCGACGTCGTTTCTTTCTTTAAGGCATCATCGAGGTGAAGTTTCCAACTCCTTCTGCTACCTCCGGGGGGAAACCCAAGATCAGTCGATCGGATGACGGCGGCGCACTTGTGTCGTTCCCTCCTTGGGGGCGTCATTCTTGGAGGTGTGCATTGGCTTGAGGGACCAGTGGACGGTTCCAACGGTGGAGCGACAATCCATGTGATGCATCGACGACGTGGAGTCTCGACGGCATGGCGTGGTAGGGACTTGGCGATGGATGTGTAATGATGGACACGCGCAGCGAGGAGGCATTGTATGATGTCGTGGGGGTGTCGACCACATGCCTGGCAAGGTTGATGCGTCAGTACCTGCTCTGAAGATGGATCAGTGAAAGATGGCGGCGATGACCTATGAGTGCGTCGGACCAGTTGGCGTCCTAAACCTAGTATTTGGCTGGGTTGCGGCATCCGACTTTAGATGTTAGGCATTTGTGTGATGTCTGTTTGGTATTAGGCTCGGACTATCGGCACTCCTTCATCTAAGTAGATATGAGTAGCGACAGATGTTACTAAGATGATGGTTTCAGACTTTCTGATGTACTACTTTGTAAGGTGTTTGTGAATAATTAATAATAGGGTTGCATGCATCTTCCAGATGCAGAAGCCGAGGGTCATTCTCCCAGGTATGGAGATCATGAGTTGCACCGGAAAGATACCTCGCGAGAGCTAAACGGCATACCTCCGAATGTCACCGAGCGGCTCCTGCCGGAGCATGCGAGAAAGCAGAACCTGTTCGGCACTTCGCACCTAGTTTCTATGTGTCATCTCCGTGTTTGTTTGCGTTGTTTGGACTCTCGAGGGAAAATTCTAAATTAAGATGTAGCTTTGTGTGAGCACTGGTAGTAGAGTTGCCCAAGGTCCACGGTGCATGTGAGGTTTGGAGGCTCGATGGTTGGTGTGTGTTTGACGATTTGAGGCATGTGAAAGTTTCTAAACGCCGAGTCACTCCGCCGCCGCCCCCACCACCTCCAACGTCACCTCCACCACCGCTAGAGGAAGTCACCGAGCTAAACCTGTGCGGCTGACGGCGGTGGCGGGCCTTCATTTCCTCACATGGCGGGTGGCGGTGCAGGCCTTCCATTACCACGTCAGGGGATCTTCGGCTGCTGTAGATCGACGGCCCTGGACTTCGAGGTGCATGCGGCGGAGACAGATGACGGGGCGGCGGCCTCGGTCTTATTCGTCCACCTTGGCGACCGCTATGGCCACGAGGGCGGCACGATGCCTAGTTCGGAGGACTCGGCACGACTAAGCCCTCATCTTCGCATGGTGCGGGTGATGATGGCGGTGTCCGCTCCGATCTCCAGTCTGTGTTGTGAGCATATGGGCGAGAGTGTGGGGCTCATCGTTCTACCTAATAAAGGCGCTAGTCCAAGGGTTCCTCTTTCCCCAAGACGAAGATCTGCATTATGCTTGTCATCCTTGATCTAGAAGGAGTGTCAAGTTTCGGAAGGCACCGCCGGGAAACTCACATGGGCGTCTCATGCCTAAAGATTGTTGGATCGTATGGGATTCCGTCGTGCGCACCCATATATTCTTCCGGCCGTTTGGTTTCTAGAGGGAGCGGCACGAAGCTCTGTTATTTGTTGACATCATGGGACATGTCTTTTTTGTTTCATGGTGAAGTCAGAGGTAGAGAATGTCATGGAACCTGTGATCTGAGGGCTAGTAATGGTGGTTCGAGTCTTTACAGTGATGATGAATTTGCTTTGTATTTTGGGACTCGTAGCAGCAACATGCAAGTTGGGACGACAACACAGGAGAAGTTCAAGTCTTACTGTCAGAGCAATAACGAAGGTCTGGCCTTAATTGGCCGTGTCTGGTAATAGCTTTTTTGAAGGCATTGTTTTGAGCATGGACTTTCTTCAGGGTGAAAACCTATTATCTATGATGAGGCAACGACGGCGCATGTGCACTGTCTCCTTCTTGAAAGCCTTGCTTTGCAAAATTTGGGCTTCAGGTGTTGTCTTGGTGGTGTTTATACTATTGTTGTTTCAAGGACTAGATCCTACGGTAGCGCCACTTTCCTTTGCCAGCTTCTTTTGTTTTGGCCGTGTGCATTCATAGTTCCGTCAGGTGCTGTTACGTAGACTGAGTGTAATTGATATTTCGGTGATATTAATATGTTTTCTTTGTCAAAAAAATCTGAAAGTTTCTTGCTTTGGAGCTGGTGTCTTCATTTTCCAAAGCTAGGACCAATAGACCCCCCCCCCCCTAAAAAAGATCAATGCTTTCTTTCACTCCATCTGCATGCATTGGCAACCTTCAGACCTCATTAGTTAACCTTGAGGCAACATTGATAGCACAAAATGCATCAGAACTGAGACATGTTTTTTTTTTCGTATTGAGATAGTCTGAAGTGAGTCTGGTCTGGTGATACAAGGTGCAATAGCATGATCCATGTACAGTAGCTTCTTTAAGAAAAAGAAGGATCATATATTAAAGATGAGGTGCAATGACATGATCCATGAGAATCAGCCTCTTGACAAGTTTGGTCCATCTAAAGGCTTGGTATCAATTTACAGGCCTGTCCCTGAGAACAGTTCTTGTTTAGTTGAGGACGCAAAGTCTATATATCGCCAACGACGAGGCGGAACATGGGCTCATCTGTGTGCTACAGCCAACCAAGCGGTTTTCTCTCGCTTGTTCCCTCCGAACACTCGGTTGGGTTTTTTCTTCCCGTGCGTGACTTCCTCCTAGTCATCTAGTTTAATTTTTTGGCTTTTCTGTTTTGTTCTTTTTGTTTGAACTGTTGGATTCTTTTTATTTCTTATTTTAATTTTTATCTCGTGTTTCATGTTTTTTCACAAAAAGGTTCATCATGTATTTGGAAAAAACTTTCAGTATGTTTTCTAAAAAGGTTCACTGTACATTCAAAATAATTCATCATGCACCTGAAAAATGTTCATCGTGTATTTAACAAAATGTATACATTGCATATTTAAAAATGTTCCACACGTACAATAGAATTTTCCCCTGTGTATGTAGGAGTTCTTAATTATTTATGTAAAATTGTTTGTAAGTGTATTTTTTAATTTATTGTTTTATTTATTTATGTTCTATTTCTCTTATATATTTTTCACCTATTCTATTGTGTACATTTTTTATTTTTCTATGACTTCTTTCGGAAAAATATATGCAAAATTTTCAAAATCCATTAACACTCTTTTTTAATTAGATGAACATCTTCTAAATAGATGGCAAACAATTTTTTGATACACATAAACATTTCATATTACACAATCAATATTTTTTTAAATACACCATGAATATTTAATTCTATATGTGCTGAACTTGTTCTTAATACTCAAGGAACATTTTTCTACACCATAAATAGATTTGCATTACATGGAATATAAATACAAGGTGAATACTTTCATAAAACAATATAAACATATTCTGGTTACAATATGACTATTCTTATTTAACTATGAACACACTGTGTTAATTACATGAACATTTTTTCAATACATGGTGAACAGTTTCTAATACATGACAAAGAATTTTGTATTTACACTATGAACATTTTCTTCATACTTCATGAATTTGTTTAACAGAAGAATTCTTAAAACATGAATAACTCTTTTAGATATTTATGAATATTTATTACTTTCACATTTAGGAAAAATAGGTCAACACTTTTTTAAGTATGGACAGGTTTCATGTTAATAATGATGTTTTCTTAACAATGCATGAACCTCTTTTTAAAATATTTAAAAATACATGGACATTTCTTTCTACATATAAGCAATTTAAATTTGTGCACTAAACTCTGAACATATTTATTCAGATAAGAAGCACACAATTTTCATGAATTGGACAACATTCGTTTTGTCCAATCCCTACTGCCCCGGTTAAGCAAAATCACTAATTAAATAGCACTCTTTGCAAATGTCATACTCATCTCGTCAGGTTGCGAGGAGTTTTCCTTTTTGTTTTTCATATACTCGTTTATTTAAAATGTTTTATCGCTTAAATTGTGCGTCCAAATCTCCAACCGTTTTCACCGTTGGATTCCTCACGTGGAGATCTTCAAAAGTAGATTCCATGTTGATAGATTATGACAAATCCCTTTTTCTTGAAAACCCCCGATCTAGGAGCATATTTTTCCACTTTCCGAAAGAGGCACGACTGTGCCTGTCTCGGAGCAAATCCGTGACGCCACTAGAAGAGAACCCGTGCCTCTCACAGAAGGAAAAACTAGAAAACGTGTTTAATTTTCATTTCTGAGAGGCACGACCATGCCTCTCGCGGAATGAAAAAGAAAAGAAAATGTGTTTTTTTCGTTTCTGAGAGGCATGCTCACTAAGGAAAACAAACATGTTTTTTCTCATTTCCAAGAGTCACGGTTCTGCCCTCGTGGAGGTAAATCCATACCTCTCGAGGAAACAAATCCGTGTATTTTGTGGAAGAAAAAAAACACACTTTTTTCGTTTCTGAGAGACACGGCACAAGCAAGTCCGTGTCTCTCGTGGGAACAAAAAAATATTGATTTTTCATGCAAAAATATTTTCCTAGTTTAAGACCGATGAAAAAATAAAAAGAAAAAAAACACTGAAAAAATCATGTAAAGACCGGAAAACACGTGAGAAAAAAATAAAAAATGAAAATGAAAAAACACATCTAAAATACGACACGTGGCGACGGCTAACAACACCTGCGCTCTCAGCCCACCCCCAAGTTATCCTTGGAGCCTCCCAAAAGAGAGCTCCTTAATTAAATGCTCCCGGTTCGGTGGGAGCTCCTACCTGCCGCTCTTTGCGGCAGGTTGCACAGGGGCGAGTAATGCTGGGCCAGCCCACCAACTCGCTGATAGTTTTATTTCCTCCCGCGCAAAACGAAAAATGGTGAAAAAATTTGGCGCGTCCCTCACGAATCGAACACACAACCGAGAAGTCCATCCACGAACCCGGGTGCATATAAACCCACTTCGGAAAACATATTTCTAAATGCTAAACAAATGTGAAAAAGTTTGCACGGGTACATCTAGATGTTTTATGTGGGTGTATAAAGTTTCACGAAAAAATATCTTTTTTGTGAACTGTGCAAAAAAGAAAAAAAATTGTGTCATGAAACACTATTTGAAAGCACTGAAACTTGTCTTTTTTGCGGAGACAAAATAAAAAGACATTTTTTCATAAAACTTTGTGTCGCGCACACACCTTTACGAACATGTATGCTTGAATTTTTTTTGATATTTTAAAACATGCTAAAAATGCATTTTTGGAAAACTGGGTGTAGATGCCCCGTGTGGAGATCGTCCCCTCTCACACACAACCTCATAACGCAACCAGGAGCAACTAGCCACTCTGCCATACAGCACCTATTGAACATCATAGTTCAAAACACTATAAGAATACAAAGGCCCATGGAGTTTTAGAAGCAATATTGAATACGTGAACAAAACACAAAAAGCGAACATTTTTTTAATTTGTGATCAATTTTTGAAACTGTGAGCAGAACTTATTTTGAACAGCAAGAACATTTTTTCAAATTCGAGACCAAAATTATAAAATTATAAACATTTTTCGAATTGTGGAAAAAAAATTAAAAATATAATTTTACGAATTGTGAACAAATATTGAAACATTGAATAAATTTCAAATTCGTGAACATAATTATAAATTTGTGAATATTTTTTGAATCTGCGAACAAATTTTGAAAATGCAAAGAGTTTTTAAATTTTACAAAATTTGAAACATGAACAAATTTCAAAATCGTGAATAAAAGTATAGAATTTTAAAAAAAATGAATTTGTGAACAAATTTTGAAACATTAACAAATTTCAAATTTCGTGTACAAAATTATAAAATTGTGAAAAAAATTGAAGCTGCGAGGATTTTTCGAATTATGAACAAATTTCCAATTCGTTAACAAAACTAATAAATTATGAACATTTTTGGAATGATGACAAAAATTTAAAACAGTAAACATTCTTCAAATTATGAACAAATGTTGAAAACGTAAAGATTTTAAGAATTCTGAACAAATATGGAAACATAAATAAATTTCAAATTCGTGAACAGAATTATAAATTTGTGAACATTTTTTGAATCTGCGAACAAATTTTGAAATGGCGAACATTTTTTAAATTGTGAACAAAGTTTGAAACAGGAAGAAATTTCAAATTAATGAACAAAATTATAAAATGTTGAACATTTTTTGAATTGTGAACCAAACTACTAAATTGTGAACATTTTTCGAATTTTGAACAAGTTTTGAGACCATAAACATTTTTCGAATTCTGAACAAATTTTGAAGCCGTAAACATTTTCCAAATTGTGCACAAATATTAAAACCATAAAGAATTTTTAAATTGTGTACAATTTTTAAATTAATAAAAAAACGTATAGAAACAAAAGAAGAAAAAACAGAAAAAGGAAAAGTGGGTGAAAAAAAGGAAATAGAAAAAACAGAACAAAGAAAAAAAATGGATCAGGGAACCTTCTAAAAATTTCCAAAAACCAGAAAAAACGGCTGGAACCTTTCCAAAACCGGGGCAAGTTGAAACTGTTATAAACGGGCCGGCCCATTGCGTCGCTGCTCGGTCGGTCGCCTTTGCGAAGCGCCGACAGTTTGAGGCAATGAGCGGCAAATAGAATATACCGGTTCAGGGCGTTCTCATACAGACCATCTACTTTTGTTTTATTTTTTAAAACTTTCACTACTGAATTTTCTGTTCTTTGTTTCTATATTTTGTTTCTTTTCTTTTTTGGTTTACATGTTTCTTTGAGTTTTCTATTTGGCCAAATTTTTTGGTACATATTTTTAGCAAAATTTTCATATTCATAAACTTTTATTGTAGATTTATGAACTTTTTAAATAGGTAAATATTTTGGGAATTCATCAAAAAAATTGGTCGTGAAACCTTTTTAAAATGCATGAGCTTTTAGGTCCTGAGCTTTTTACAAATTCATGAACTGTTTAAAACTTTCGTCAACTATTTTGAATTTTCCTGATTTTTTTCCTGATTGGTAAGCTTTTTTCAAACCCACGAACTCTGTTTTTTTTGCATTTATCACTTTATTTGCCATAATTATTTTTCTAAGGCTTATACTTTGAAAATTCTTCTGATTTTTTTTCCGAACAGATACATTAACTATCTTTTATATTTGTGAAACTTTCGAATTTTCAAATCTTAAAAATTATTTTTGGTCAAAAAGAATTCATGAATTCCTTTTCGAATTTACATTTTCTTTTTTCAAATAAGTTCTACGGGGTGTATAATCCTCCCTCCGCACGGAAATACTTGTCCTAGAAATAAATAAAATGTATGTATCTATAACTAAAATATGTCTAGATACATCCACTTCTAAGACAAGTATTTCCGGACGGAGGGAGTATATGTTAATTTTGTACTAATAGAAGGT
The DNA here is from genome assembly GCA_022496015.1 of Hordeum marinum. Lineage (NCBI taxonomy): Eukaryota > Viridiplantae > Streptophyta > Magnoliopsida > Poales > Poaceae > Hordeum > Hordeum marinum. The sequence goes on from CM039676.1 coordinate 505,186,116, forward strand.
CAAATAGGCTTCTTTCCTTATTATAGTCATATAAGATGAGGTCGTTCTAGGGGTTACACCGCCTAGCACTTTTTGTTGCTTGCTTAGTTTAAATCCCTATTTTATTATTATTATTATTTTCTAGTTTTTTGTTCTTCATGTTTGCTTTTTGAGCAAATGGCTGGGCCGGTCCCCTACGCTTCGTCTGCGAGCGCCAGCAACGCTAACCGATGCTTGCAATGCCGAACAGGAGGGGTGGACACTTTTGTAATGATTTTGAAACCTAATTTAAATTATTCGCGTGATTTTGTTAGCTTGGTTGTATGCGAGTTGGGTGGGTTTCATTCTACTAACGACAACAAAAGGCCCTGGTCTACAACGACGATTTAACTATGGAAGCTTGCTAGCATCTCGCCTAAAACAAGAAAAAGCTTGCTAGCATCTCTAATGTCACCCTGCCACAGAAAGCAAGGAACTCGTCTGAGGTCGTCCGACGATACCCTAACAGAGAGAGTGACATTATCCATTCTTCGCCATCCTTGAAGTGAGCAGAGCCCAAGTTCATCCCAGCTCCTTTGATGTCGTTCCCTCAAAGGTGTGCCATCTCAGGGCAACTTCAACCGACCCTCAAATTGACATGGTATCTGTCCGCGGATAGGTCCAAACAAGTCTGTAGACATGAATGCGGGAATCGGTCATCCAACCACATCCCCTAAACGTCTGCTCAGGTCTGACTAATTTAAAATTCAAATGCATATATAGCGCCCGATTATAACCCAAAATAGGTTGCTCCTCATAGTTTTTTACATGCCCTATAACAAAATTATCTCAGTACGACAGTCCGTGCAAAAGAAAGATAGTTTTCGCTCGCTAAACCCGTTAGCTTAGCCTCCATGTTTATTGCATTAGTGGTTCCTCCTCACCAGCATTCTTATCCTTCGTCTCCAGCTAGGCCTCCAAGCTCTTCAACATCCTAACACAGATGGGTTGCACGATCGTCGTCCATCTTCAGCGTCAACATCTTCGAAAACTCCAAAGTAGCCACGATCTTAAACTTCTCTTAGAGCATGGTATTATTCTCTTCCAGGTTGAACTTCTTCTTGGTCCCAATACGAACATGTTAAACCTCTCAGCCATTTTTTTATCCTTGACATCGGAGTGTTTGATACATGCCTCGTCTTTGTTCGTCAAGATGTCCTCGAACCTCCCGGCCATCTTAGCCGGGGCCCCTTCTCTCTTCTCCTTCTCCCGATCACACTTCTTTCATCGGAATCTTCTTCTAACCGTCTTGGGCGTCTCTTTTGTTGGGGTTAGTTGGATCACCCGCTTGTACTTCGGTGCTGATGCCGGTGGTCTTGATGGTATTGGCAATGAATAAACTCTGCTTGGGTTATTCATTCAACTTCAACCAATGGTACAAAGGATGAAGTCCCTCTACACCATGTTCGAGAACAAGTTTCACGCATGAGAAAACTACAAAGAAAAATATTGTCATCAAGTTCAACAAGTTCCATACTCGGCGAAATGACCAACACACATAGCACATCAGACCAAATGACCAACACAAAGAGCACATCCAGCAAACAAGTTTCATATCCGGAAAAATGACCATCAAGAGAACAACTTACTTGCTAAGTGATTTGCTCACCACTTGTCCATTGACCGATTGTGTCTTTGAAATGACCAAATTACTTGGACACGACATCTTCGATGGTATATCATTGGTTGTTGAGCGACTTCGTCCCATGGTTGCAGATGCGTTTCTCATGGTAGGGCTTGAAATGTTTGTGCTCATAAAACCAAATATGCATGTTGGCCCGAAATGTTGGGCCCTTTCGCATCGTATTGATGCTAGTGGCCAACCACATCGCACAACAAATCGTCCTCCCGCATTTTAAAGTTTCCTTCCCTCCCTTTTTTTCTGATCAACCACAAATTCGTTCAGATCAAGGTGGTCGTCGTTGTCCTGCTCCATCTCACCATTGTACAAATGCGGTTGCCCATTGTACATGTACGGCTGTGTGTACTTTTCGGGTTGATGGCTGACTCCCAATCATCCACATGGTCGTGCTTGTACTATCAAAGGTTAATGTTTCGGTCATGTAGTCCTGAACTAACCTTTGTTCATGATCATATCTAGTCTAGAGGTACACTCAAAGATCAGGGTAGTTGGAGAGATATTTTCCTTTTAAATCTCTTTCTCCTTTCTATCTTACCCCCTATTGTAATCTTGTGGACTCTCCAACAACCAATGGAATCTCTCGAGGGCTTTCCTCTCTCGCTATCAATATAGACTACAACGGGATCTCGATAGACGGTTGAGACACTTCATCAACAACTTACATGGTATACAGAGCATGCCTCTTCCATCTCATCTAGCACATCTTCCTCGATCCACCTCGCAGCCATGCCCACCTCCTCCGAAATTCCCTGTTGGGGAACGTCGCATGGGAAACAAAAAAAATTCCTACGCACATACAAGATCTATCCACGGTGATGAACATCTACGAGAGGGAGAATGGATCTACATACACTTGTAGATCGCTAAGCGGGAAGTGTTAAGAAATGTGGTTGATGTAGTCGAATGTCTTCGCGATCCAAATCGCAATCCGTCCCGTGATCCAATCACGATCCGTCCCGCGATCCAATCACGATCCGTCCCGTGATACAATTACGGTCCTTCCGATCTAGCGCCGAACGGACGACACCTCCGCGTTCAGCACACATATAGTTTGATGACGATCTCCGTCTCCTTGATCTAGCAAGCGAGGATGAAGAGGTAGATGAGTTCTCCAACAACAGAATGGCGTGGCGGCGATGGTGGTGGTGCTATCCCGGCAGGGCTACGCCTAGCGCTATCGAAACCGTGAGTGAAGGAGAAAACGATCTAGGGAGAGAGAGGGGCGCCAAGGGCTTCGTGTGTGCTCTTGGGGCACCCCCTCCCCTCTATATATAGGTGGAGGGGCATGGAGATAAGCTCCTCCAATCCCTACGGCGCAGCCAAGGGGAGGAGTTGGAGTCCTAGTCCAATTCCCTCCCTTTCCATAAAACAGGTGGACTTTCCACCTCTCCCAACCCACATGGGCCTTGAGGGACATGTGCGCCTGGCCCAATAAGGCCAGAGTGCCTCCCCTCAGCCCATGCAAACCCTTGGGATGTGGTGGAACCCTTGGTGGACTTATGGACTCCTCCGGAAGTTTCCGGAACCTTCTAGAAGCTTCCCAGTACAATACCGGAAAAACCCAAAACTTTTTCGGTAGACAAAATATGACTTCCCATATATAAATCTTTGCCTTCGGACCATCCAGGAGCTCCTCGTGACGTCCGGGATCTCATCTGGGACACCGAACAACCTTCGGTCACCAACATACATAACTCAATAATACTGAAACGTCACCGAACGTTAAGTGTGCAGACCCTGCGGCTTCGAGAATTATGTAGACATGACCGAGACACCTCTACGGTCAATAACCAATAGTAGGACCTGGATGCCCAGATTGGTTCCTACATATTCTACGAAGATCTTTATGGGTTGAACCTCTATGTCAAGGATTCAGTCAATCCCGTATGCAGTTCCCTTTGTTCCCCGGTATATTATTTTCTCGAGATTCGATCGTCGGTATCTCTATACCTAGTTCAATCTCGTTACCGGCAAGTCTATTTACTCGTTCCGTAATACAAGATCCCGTCGCTAACTTTTAGTCACTTTGCTTGCAAGGCTCATTGTGATATTGTATTACCGAGTGGGCCCTGAGATACCTCTCCGTCACACAGAGTAACAAATCCCAGTCTTGATCCATGCCAACCCAACAAACACCCTCGGAGATACCTGTAGAGCACCTTTATGGTCACCCAGTTACGTTGCGACGTTTGATACACACAAGGTACTCCTCCGGTGTCAGTGAGTTGCATGATCTTATGGTCATAGGAACAGATACTTGACATGCAGAAAACTATAGCAATAAACTGACACAATCATATGCTATGTTCATAGTTTGGTTCTTGTCCATCACATCATTCTCCTAATGATGTGATCCCGTTATCAAATGACATATGATGTCCATGGCTTGGAAACCTTGACCATCTTTGATCAACGAGCTAGTCTATTAGAGGCATACTATGGAAAGGTGTTGTCTATGTATCTAAACATGTATCTGAGTTTCCGATCAATACAATTCTAGCATGGATAATAAAAAATTATCATCAACAAGTGAATATGATAATAACTAATTTATTATTGCCTCTAGGGCATATTTCCAACAGTCTACCACTTGCACTAGAGTCAACAATCTAGCTCACATCGTTATGTGATTTACGTTGTTATGAATCTCACACCCAATGAGTTCTGGGGTTCAATCATGTTTTGCATGTGAAAGAGGTTTGAGTCAACGTGTCTCAGACATTTAGATCCGTGTGTGCTTTGCAAATCTCTATGTCATACTGTAGATACTTCTACCATGCTCCACTTGGAGCTATTCCAAATGGCTGCTGAACTATACGTATCCGGATTGCTACTAAGAGTCATCCGGATTGGTGTTAAAGCTTGCATCGACGTAACCCTTTACGACGAACTCTTTATCACCACCATAATTGAGAAATATTTCCTTTGTCCTCTAGTTGCTAAGGATAATTTTGACCACTGTCGGCAAGGCATACACAGGTGCGGTACACAACATGTCATACTATATAGAGCCTATGGCTAGGGCATAGGGGACGACCTTCGTCCTTTCTCTTTCTTCTGCCGTGGTCGAGCTTTGAATCTTACTCAACTTCACACCTTACAAATCAGGCAAGAACTCCTTCTTTGACTGATCCATTTTGAACTCTTTGAAAATCTTGTCAAGGTACGTACTCATTGAAAGTCTCATAAAGCGTCTTGATCTATCTCTATAGATCTTGATGCCCAACATTTAAGTATCTTTATCCAGGTCTTCCTTTAAAAACTCTTTTCAAACAACTGTTTATGCTTTCTAAAAATTCTACATTATTTTTGATCAACAATATGTCAACCACACATACATATCAGAAATTCTATATTGCTCCCACTCACTTTCTTGTAAATACAAGTTTCTCATAAACTCTGTATAAACCCACAAAACTTTGATCACTTCATCAAAGCGTATATTCCAACTCCGAGATGCTTGCTCCAGCCCATAGAAGGATTGCTGCAGCTTGCACACCTTTTAGCATCCTTAGGACTGACAACACCTTCTGGTTGTATCACATACAACCATTCCTCAAGGAAACCGTTAAGGAAAAGATGTTTTGACATCCATCTGCCAGATTTAATAATTGAAAAATGCAACAACTGCTAACATAATTCCAACAGACTTTAGCATCGCTACGAGTGAGAAAGTCTCATCGTAGTCAATTCCTTGAACTTGTCAGAAACTTCTTTGCGACAAGTCGAGCTTCATAAATGGTGACATTCACGATCAGCGTCTGTCTTCTTCTTAAAGGTCCATTTGTACTCAATGACATGCCGTTCAACGTGTAAGTCTACCAAAGTCCATACTCGGTTTTCATCCATGGGTCCTTTCTTGGATTTCATGGCTCCTAGCCATTTGTTGGAATCCGGGCCCAGCATCGCTTCTTCATAGCTCGTAGGTTCACTGTTGTCTAACAACATGACCTCCAAGACAGGATTGACGTACTACTCAGGGGCGGTACAAGTCCTTGTCGACCTACGAGGTTTGGTAGTAACTTGATTTGAAGGTTCATGATCATCATCGTTTGCTTCCTCTTCACTTGGTGTAGGCGTCACAGAAACATCTTTCTGTGTCGTGCTACTAGCCAACTAAAGTGACGGTTCAACGACCTCATCGAGTTCTACTTTCCTAACACTCAATTCTTTCGAGAGAAAATCTTTCTCGAGAAAGGACCCATTTTCAGCAATAAACACTTTGCCTTCGGATATGAGATAGAAGGTATACCTAACTATTTCCTTAGGGTATCCTATGAATATGCACCTTTCTTCTTTGGGTTCGAGCTTATCACACATAAGCGCCACATTCCCAAACTCCGAGAAATGACAACTTAGGTTTCTACCAAACCATAATTCATACGGTGTCATCTCAACGGATTTAGATGGTGTCCCATTTAAACTAAATGTAGTTGTGTCTAATGCATAACCCCAAAATGATAATGGAAAAACGATAAGAGACAACACAACACGCACCACATCCAATAGAGCACGACTACGACGTTCGTACACACCATCACACTATGGTGTTCCAGGTGGTGTGAGTTGTGAAACAACTTCCACATTGTCTTAAGTTGTATACCAAACTCGTAACTCAGATATTCATATCCATGATCATATCCTAGACATTTTATCTTCTTGTCACGATGATCTCAAACTTCACTCTAAATTTGCTTGAACTTTTCAAATGTTTTAGACTTGTGTTTCGTTATGTAAATATACCCATATCAACTAAAATCATCAGTGAAGGTAAGAAAATAACGACATCCACCACACGCTATAACACTTATTGGACCGCATACATCAACATGTATCATTTTCAATAAGTCACTTGCCCGCTCCATCATACCAAAAAATGGGGTCTTAGTCATTTGCCCAAGAGGCATGGTCCGCATGTCTCAAACAATTGGAAATCGAATGAGTCCAAAGATCCATCAGCACGGAGTTTCTTCATGCGCTTTACACCAATATGACATTTAGCAGCAGTGCCACAAGTATGTGGTACTATCATTATTATCTTTCCATCTTTTTCAATCAATATTATGAACATGTGTATCACTACGATCAAGATTCAATAAACCATTCTCATTGGGTGCATGACCATTGAAATTATTATTCATGTAAACAGAATAACCATTCTTCTATGACTTAAATGAATAACCGTATTGTGATAAACACGATCCAATCGTGTTCATGCTCTACGCAAACACCAAATAACATTTTTTCTAGGTTTAACACTAATTCCGAAGATAGAGGGAGCGTGCGATGGTGATCACATCAACGTTGGAAACACTTCCAATATACATCTCATCTCGCCCTTAACTTGTCTCCGTTTATAGCGTAGCTTTTGTTTTGAGTTACTAAAATTTAGTAACTGAACCAGCATCTAATACCCAAATGCTACTAAGAGTACTAGTAAGGTACACATCAATAACACGTATATGAAATGTACTTCTGTTGACATTGCCATCCTTCTTATCTACCACATATCTAGGGTTGTTTCGCTTTAGCGACCGTTCTCCTCATAATAGAAGTACTTAGTCTCGGGTTTGGGTTTAACCTTGGGTTTCTTCACTGGAGCGGCAACTGGCTTGCCATTCATGAAGTTTCCCTTATTGCCCTTGCCCTTCACAAACTAACGGTTTTACCAACCATCAACACTTGATGCTCCTTCTTGATTTCTATCTTCGTGATGTCAAATATCGCGAATAGCTCAGGGATCATTATTTCCATCCCTGGCAGGTTTATAGTTCATCACGAAGCCCTAGTAGCCATGTGACAGCGACTTGGAGAACTATATCAATCACTATGTTATGTGTAAGATCAACTCCCACTCGATTCAAGCGATTGTAGCACCCAGACAATCTGAGCCCACGCTCACCGATTGAGCTGTTCTCCTTCATCTTGCAGGCAAAGAATCTTGTTGGAGGTCTCATACCTCTCAACACAGGCACGATCCTGAAATACAATTTCAGCTCCTGGAACATCACATATGCTCCGTGACGTTCAAAACGTATTTGGAGCCTCAGTTCTAAGCCGTAATGCAAGACGCACTAAACTATGAAGTAGTCATCAGAACATGCTTGTCAGATGTTCACAACATCCATAGTCGCCGCTTGAGGGGGTGGCGCACCGAGCGGTGCATTAAGGACATAAGCCTTCTGTATAGCAACAGAGGACAATCATCTGATCAGGGACCTAATCCACATAATTGCTACCATCATTTTTCAACTCTATTTTCTCTAGGAATGTATCAAAAACACAGGGGAGCTACAATGCGAGCTATTGATCTACACCATAATTTTGGAAAGAAAACTTTAGACTATGTTCATGATAACAAGTTCAATTAATCATATTACTTAAGAACTCCCACTCAAATCAACACCCCTCAGGTTGTCTAAGTGTGACATGATCCAAATCCACCAACCCAAGTCTGATCATCATGTGAGATGAGGTGGTGTCAATGGTGAACATCTCCATGTTGATCATATCTACTATATGACTCATGTTCAACCTTTCGGTCACTTGTGTTCCAAGGCCTTGTCTGTACATGCTAGGCTCATCAAGCTTAACCCGAGTGTTTCACATGTGCAACACTGGCTTGCACCCGCTGTATGTGAACGTAGAGTCTATCACACCCGATCATCACGTGGTGTCTTGAAACGATGAACTTTCGCAATGGTGCACAATCGTACAGAACACAATTTTATCTTGAAATTTTAGTGAGGGATCACCATATAATGCTACCGCCGTCCTAAGCATAATAAGATGCACAAAAGGATTAACATCACATGCAAATCATAAGTGACATGATATGGCCATGATCTTGTGCTTTTGATCTCCATCTTTAAAGCACCGGCATGATCTCCATCGTCAGCGGCATGACACCATGATCTCCATCATCTTGATCTCCTACAACGTGTCGCCATCAGGGTTGTCGCGCCCACCATGCTTGTACTACTATTGCTACCACTTAGCGATAAGTAAAGTATTACATAACACTTAATGATTGACACGCAAATCATACAATAATTAAAGACAACCCTATGGCTACTGTCGGTTGTTGTACTCATCGACATGCAAGTCGTGTTATTCTATACAAAACATGATCATCTCATACATCAAAGATATCTCATCATGTAATTGGCCATATCATATCACAACATACCCTACAAAAATAAGTTAGACGTCCTCTAATTGTTGTTGCATGTTTTACGTGGCTGCTATGAGTATCTAGCAAGAACGATTCTTACCTACGCAAAACCAAATCGGTGATACACAAATTGTTATTCAACCTTCTCAAGGACCGCCTTTGTTGAATCCGATCCAACTAAGGTGGGAGAGAAAGACACCCACCAGCCATCTTTATGCAATAAAGTCACATGTCAGTCAATGGAACCGGTCTCTCGTACGTGGACGAGTAAGGTTGGTTCGGGCCGCTTCATCCCACAATGCCGCTGAACCAAAACACGACCAAGGGAGGAAGGAATCTAAGCATCAACGCCACAAACTCCTTTGTGTTCTACTCATGATCTCATCTACGCATAGACCTAGCTCTGATACCACTGTTGGGGAACGTCGCATGGGAAACAAAAAAAATTCTACGCACATACAAGATCTATCCATGGTGATGAGCATATACGAGAGGGAGAGTGGATCTATATACCCTTGTAGATCGCTAAGCGAGAAGCGTTAAGAAACGCGGTTGATGTAGTCGAATGTCTTCGCGATCCAAATCGCAATCCGTCTCGTGATCCCATCACGACCCGTCCCGCGATCCAATCACGATCCGTCCCGCGATCCAATTACGGTCCTTCCGATCTAGCGGCAAATGGACATCACCTCCGCGTTCAGCACACATACAACTCGATAACGATCTCCGCCTCCTTGATCCAGCAAGCGTGGATGGAGAGGTAGATGAGTTCTCCGACAACGCGATGACATGGCGGCGATGGTGGTGGTGCTATCCCGACAGGGCTACGCCTAGCGCTATCGAAATCACGAGCGAAGGAGAAAACGATCTAGGGAGAGAGAGAGAGGGGCGCCAAGGGCTTTGTGTGTGCTCTTGGGGCACCCCCTCACCTCTATATATAGGTGGAGGGGCGTGGAGATCATCCCCTCCAAGCCCTAGGGCACAACCAAGGGGGTGGAGTTGGACTCCTAGTGCAATTCCCTCCCTTTCCATAAAACATGTGGACTTTCCACCTCTCCCAACTCACATGCACTGCTAGGGAAAACCTTATACGCAGAACCTTAGTAGTAGCATTGGATCGACAGCGACACTAATGCTATATAGCAGCAGCGCACATCCAGAACTGGCGCTACTACTAACTGCTACTGCTAACTTCTTAGCAGTAGGGCGACATTAAAAAAGTGCTACTACTAATATTGCACCATCGTTGCCGCCAGGCTAGGTTTAGCAGTAGCCCTGGTTCCCGAAACGCGCTATAGGTATACCAGGTAGCAGTAGCACTCGCCCCTAAAGAGCGCTACTGCTATCTTGACATAACCTCGGACCGCGCGGGCTTCTTCCTCCTCCACTTCTTTCCTCATCCAACCCCATTCCCCCATTCGATCCCTCTCCTCCGTCGCGCTCTCTCCACCTGTTCTTCTCCCCGACCGCTGCCTTCGTCATCGCCTCGACGCCTCCATTGTCACACCCCTCACTTGCCGTTGCGCCCCCTCCCTCGCTGCCGCCGTCGCCATTGCCTCGACGCCGCCACCGTCGCGCCCCCTCAATCGTCTTCACGCCCCCTCTCTCACTGTCGTGCCCTCCCTCCGCAGGTAGCCAACACTCCCTCCTTCCCCCCTCTTCCCTCTCCCCTCACTCCCTTCACAGGCAGAGCAGTTTGATTCTTACGTTAGGGGGGTTAGGTTGATTCTAGGGTTAGGTTTTATAATATTAGGAAAAATCTCTCTAGGGACCCAATATAGTTAGTAATAGAAGTTTTAAGGTATTAAATTTAGTAATAGAAGTAAGAGAATTTAAGGTAGAACTAGGGTAATAGATTTTTTAGCAAGTGTTTAATAGAAATAGTTTATTTAGTAAGTGGTTCATAGAAATAGTTTATTTAGTAAGTGGTTAATAGAACTAGTTTATTTATAGTAAGTGCTTAACAGAACTAGTTTATTCAGTAAGTAGTTAATAGAACTAGTTTTTTTATATTTAGTAAGTACTTAACAGAACTAGTTTAAGTAAATAACTTGGTGTCTCGTTGATGTCATTGACATCGATGATGATGCATTCTGAATATAGAGGATGTCTTGGTGTTCTTGTTTGCAATGTACCTCCGAGTGGCCTATGTTTTGCCAGAATGTTGATTCGTTTCCGTTCCGGCAAATTTCAGGCGCTCGATATGTCCTGTTTTAAGAAAAGATCATGCCGATTTTTTTCATGAATTTTAGCATGCCTTGTGCTACAATGTAGGACATATCGAGTGCTTGTGATTTGCCACAATGGGAATTCAATGATATTCCGGCAAAACATAGGGTATTTTTTCTATGTCATTTTTTCCGGCAAAACATAGGGTATTTTTTCTATGTCAGGTTGACTTTAGGTCTGCTAAGTGTTTACTAATTTTGTTTTCATAATTAAGCATTTGTTCTCGATGTTGACGATGCCTGGCCTGCATACTCGGTGGAGGAGGCCTGCTTGATTATAGGGGCCATGCCCGGAATTGGGCTCCGTCGGGCTGGTACTGGGAGGTGCTACTTTCCGGGGCGTGCTGCTTGGTGAGGAGGCAGCCCGTCGTTGACCCGGACCTTCTTTGGTGGCGGTCGCGTGGGCCAGTGATGTTGTGGAGGTTTTCGTCCCCCGCTGAGGTGGTACGTCACCGTGTCAGTGAGGAGGACGAGCACGTCCGTCGCTACATGGTTGCGTTAGAGGGCAGGTTCGACAATACCTGGCAGTTTCTTCAGGATCTCACTGGAGCTATGATCCTGTGATGGTTCCTTCTCTTTGGGTGTCCACTGCCCGCGTCGATACCCGTCGTTCGCTACAGTTCTAACTGTATTAGTGTTGTTATATGTATGATACTATTTAAGATATATTTATGATAATATTCGACGATGTACAGACGCAGGAGATGATTTAGTTTTGCTTATTGAATGCATGCTAATTTGAATACTAATTTGTTTTATGATTTAGTTTTGCTTATTGAATGTTTCAACTATGAACATAGGAAATGTCTGACGACAATAGCGAAAGGGAATTCAGTATGTGTGAATACTGCGAAGACGAGCGCCGTCTATGCGACATGCCTCACCTAGAAGATGGTAGGCGATTCAGCATCATGCTGGATGAGACCTTCGAAGTGGATACAGTAAGTCACAACGACAAGTCTTTTTTCGTAATTAAGCATGAGTTCCGCTTCTTTTGCTTCAAATTTTAATTTTAATTTTTTACAATTCTACGAGTGTATCCCCTACCATGCAAGACATTATGTCTTGGATACGACTGGTTTCTCACATATGTGCATTATGGAGGTAAAGAGAGTTAACTTGAGGACCGAGCATGGCTATGCTTTTTCCGTAAAATTATACAATGCATAGAACTACTCCTATTTTGAATGCTCAAATTGGAGAGCAGTATGCAAGGCGTATGCATTTGAGCCTAATATGCTTATCACCTTTGATATTCGTCCTGAAGATGAATAGGAAGGTAATATCGACATCTGAGTCGATGTGCAGACGCCTCCAGTTCTACCTCTATGTGAGTTTCTCAACCATATTTATTAAGTAAATTATATTATTTATTTGAAAATAGTTGACAACTAATTTCTAGTGACAACTTATTTCCATTCAATAAAACATGTCCGGCTCTTGGTAGACAACACCTACTACTGTCCCAGGGCTGAACTAAGCTGCGAGGAGATAAGTCATGACGTTTCATGGCTTGAGGATCTTGATCCTATCAAGACAAATTATTTTCCTAGATTTCGAGATATTAGTAGTCGATACGTGCGGACACTAGTGTGCGTATTGAACTACGGTCACATCTACCTAGGAAAGATGGTAATATTTTTACTATTTGTCCTCAGTGCATATTTTGCATACATTATTTTTTAAGCTAAAGTTCATTGCTAAGTATGTTACTACGATGTTCTTCAACAGGGATTCCCGATGAATGTTGTGCCTCGTTGGATCGAGCATAAATGTCACATGAGAATGATTAGCTTACGGCCAAGACATCCTACAATGCACATGAGTGCATTCCACATTTCTCAAAGGGAGCAAGTCTTAATAATCAAAGATTGGAGCAAAATTATGAAGGATCGCAGAGAAGTACTAGGGGATAGCAATCAGAAGCGCAACCCATATTTAGAAGACAGGTTCATATGCATGCTCCAATATGATGAAGCAGGAGTGCTACACATGTTTTATGCTATTTTACCTAAGAGAGAGTAGTAAAAGTGATTAGCTAGCTAGTGTTGGTGGTAATGACTATGATGATTAAATAGCTAGTGTTGGTGGTGATGACTATGATGATTAAATAACTAGTGTTGGTGGTAATGACTATAATGATTATTATTAGCTAGTGTTGGTGGTGATGAGATAGCTACACTATGACTATGATGATTTTTATATTAATATGATAATGATTTGTTATTATGATCATGATTAGATATTATATCATTGGTGGAAGGAACGCGGATTAGATTCATGTGGATGGATCAAAAGTGACCAAAAGTAGAATTAGTAGGATCGTCGTCCTAATTCAACTTTTGATCACTTTTGATTCATCCAAATGAATCTAGTCCATTTGGATGGATCAAAAGTGACCAGGAGTTGAATTGGAACTGTATCAAAATTTCTATAACGGCGTATAAACACACTAGAAAAATCAAAAATAGAATACTAGTAGCACTTGCTTGGAAGGACGCTACTAATAGTTAGCTTAGCAAAAGCGCTTGTAATTATATACGCTACCGCTATATGTCTTAACACTAGCGCTGGTAACCAGCGCTACTGCTAAGCAATAGCTGTAGCGCCTTACTAGTAGTGCCGGCACCCGCGCTACTAGTAGCCATCAAACCGCGCTACTACTAGGCTTTTCCCTAGTAGTGATGGGCCTTGAGGTACTTGTGCACCTAGCCCAATAAGGCCAGGGCACCTACCCTCAGCCCATGTAAACCCTTGGGACATGGTGGAACCCTTGGTGGACTTCTGGACTCCTCCGAAAGTTTTTGGAACCTTCTAGAAGCTTCTCAGTACAATACCGGAAAACCCAAAACTTTTCAGGTAACCAAAATATGACTTCCCATATATAAATCTTTACCTTCGAACCATTCCGGAGCTCCCGTGACATCCAGGATCTCATCCGGGACTCCGGAAAACCTTCGGTCACCAACATACATAACTCAATAATACCGAAACGTTAGCGAACGTTAAGTGTGCTGACCCTGTGGGTTCGAGAACTATGTAGACATGACCGAGACACCTCTACGGTCAATAACCAATAGCGGTACCTGGATGCCCATATTGGTTCCTACATATTCTACGAAGATCTTTATCGGTTGAACCTCTATGTCAAGGATTCAGTCAATTCCGTATGCAATTCGCTTTTTTCTTCGGTATGTTATTTGCCCAAGATCTGATTAGCGGTATCTCTATACCTAGTTCAATTTCGTTACTGACAAGTCTCTTTACTCGTTCCGTAATAAAAGATCTCGTGGCTAACTCTTTAGTCACTTTGATTGCAAGGCTCATTGTGATGTTGTATTACCGAGTGGGCCCTGAGATACCTCTCCATGACATAGAGTAACACATCCCAGTCTTGATCCATGCCAACCCAACAGACACCCTCGGAGATACCTGTAGAACACCTTTATAGTCGCCCAGTTACATTGCGACATTTGATACACACAAGGTACTCCTCCGGTGTCAGTGAGTTGCATGATCTCATGGTCATAGGAACATATACTTGACATGTAGAAAACTATAGCAATAAACTGACACAATCATATGCTATGTTTATAGTTTGGGTCTTCGACATCACATCATTCCCCTGATGATGTGATGCCGTTAGCAAATGACATCTCATGTCCATGGCTAGGAAACCTTGACCATCTTTGATCAACGAGCTAGTATATTAGAGGCATACTAGGGACATGGTGTTATCTATGTATCCACACATATATGTGAGTTTCGGATCAATAAATTCTAGCATGGATAATAAACAATTATCATGAACAAGGAAATATGATAATAAATAATTTATTATTGCCTCTAGGGCATATTTCTAACATTCCCACCTCCGTACTCAACTACAACACGTTTAAGCCCCTCACCAGGACGAACTATGTACTCAAGCGAGCCCAAGCACGATACCAGATAATGGGCGCCAGCTTGTATGGCTACGTCGACAAAACCCTAGAAGACAAAGACGACAAGGATTAGGTTGTCTCGAACCCTGCCTATGCCCCCTGGCTTATCCAGGACCAACAAATCATCGCCTACCTTCTTTGAAATATCTCCAAAGAGGTTCTTGTTCAGGTGGCGTCTCTGGAGACCTCCCATGCGATCTGGGCAGCGCTGGTCAACATGTTGTTGGCTGTCTCCCTCTCTCGCGTTAACAACATCTATGCCGCCCTTACTAATGCACAGAATGGTACACAATCTGCCTTGGCATTCTTCGGGCACATGCGGTCCCTCTCTGATGAGCTTACGGCGGCAGGCAAGCCGCTCAGTGAACAGGAACTCATATCCTTCATCGTTACCGGCCTCGACATGGAATACGAACCACTCATCTCCGCGCTCGACGTCCGCACCGAGCCCATCACCGTCGACCAACTCTTCTCTCTGGTTGCTAACTTTGATCAGTGACTTGAGATGTATGGCGCAGGGGGCTTCAAGTCCTCGGCGAACGCGGCTTCCCAAGGCCATGGCGAAGGCGACAAGGGTGGAAACCGGTCCTACAGAGGCAGGGGAGGCGGATCTCGTGGCGGCGGTGACTACCTAGGTGGTGGTGGTGGCTACCAGGGTGGTGCTAGTGGCGGCCATCATGCCGCTGGTGGCAGTGGTGGCTACCACAATAATGGAGGAGGAGGCGGCCACGGTGCCAACTACCACCAGAACAATGGTGGTGGTGGTGGTGGCGGCGGCTATCAGAGTGGTGGTGGCGGCGGCTACTATCACCCTGGCAACAACAACCAGCGGCGTCCCCCTCCAACAACAATAGGGGTCGGAATTTCCAAGGCTATGACGGCTATGAAGGAAAGTGCCAAATATGTAAGAAAACAAATCACCTTGCCAAAGATTGTGATTGGCGCTATGTTGATGATAATTCCCAGAAAAAGAAGGTTGCACTTGCCGCAGATACATAATATGGTGTTGATACCAATTGCTATATGGACATAGGTGCAACAAACCACATCACCAGAGAATTGAAAAAACTAACCATGCATGAGAAATATTGTGGCCATGATCAAGTCTACAGTGCTGCAAACGGTGCATGTATGCACATTAGTCATAATGGTAAATCACTTGTCAAAACCCCACACAAAAATATTGAGATCAATGAGTTTCTGCATGTTCCTAATGCTTCCAAAACTTTGCTATCTGTCCATAGAATTGCCCTTGATAACTATGTCTTTCTTGAATTTCACCCATTCTTCTTTTTGATCAAGGATCAGGTCACGAATAAAATTCTCCATAGGCATATCTGTGTTGAAGGGCTCTATGCGTTGCTTCCTCAGTATTGTCAATACAATAAACAAGTGTACGTTGCCATCAAGCTCTCTGTTGAAAGGTGGCACAATCGCTTAGGTCATCCATCATTTGCTATTGTTCATCAAATTCTTAGTTTGAATAAACTCCCAGTTGTTGGGGAAAGAAACCCAGAAACTATTTGTGATTCGTGTCAAAAAGCTAAAACTCATCAATTACCATATTCTGTCTCTACCAGTGTATCCACTAAACCATTGCAACTTATTATTTCTGATGTGTGGGGTCCTACACCCACTTCTGTTGGTAGACACTCTTATTATGTGAGCTTTATTGATGATTTTAGCAAGTACACTTGGATCTATCTTCTTAAGAAATGTTCCGATGTGTTTCAAGTCTTTCACAATTTCCATGCACTTGTTGAACGTAAGTTTTATAGTAAAATCATTGCCATGCGATTAGACTGGGGTGGTGAGTATGAGAAACTAAATTCTTTCATTCAAAAGATAGGTATCTCTCATCACGTCTCATGCCCACATGCACGTCAGCAAAATGGTTCCGTTGAGCGTAAGCATATACACATTGTTGAAGTCGGCTTAGCTCATTTAGCCACAACCTCCATGCCACTAAAATTCTAGGATGAAGCTTTTCTTACTGTTGTTCACATTATTAACATGTGTCCTAGTGGCACTATCTCTAATGAAACCCCTATTGAACATCTCTTGCATGTCTCACCAGATTACACAACTCTATGAGTCTTTGGTTGTGCCTGTTGGCCCAATCTTCGCCCCTATAATAATCACAAGCTTATGTTCCGTTCTACACAGTGTGTCCTCCTTGGATATAGTGCTCAACACAAAGGTGCCAAGTGTCTTGACGTCTCTTCTGGTCGTGTCTACAATTCACGTGATATAGTTTCCGACAAAACAGAATTTCCTTTCGCCAAGCTTCATCCCAATGCCGGTGCCCTCCTTAGGAAAGAAATTCTTCTTTTTTCCTTCTCATCTTTCCGGTGTTGATCGTGTGGGTAATGATGATAATGATGATCCTTTATTTACTAATGTTTCTCCTACTATTTTACATATGTTCGATGGCACAAGATATAATCCTACAGAAAATGGCGCGTCACCTGGTTTAGTTTCTGTTGAAAATATTGTTCAGGTGGAATTTGTGGCACCTGATGACGATCCGATGAGATCGTCCTCGAGATCAGCGCGCCTGAGCACGTCAGCCCCGACATCATCCGCCTCAGGATCTCCCGTGCAGCAGGTGGGGCGCACCAACCCACCCTTCGCTGCTCTGCGCCACTCCCTGCTCGCCACACGGCGGTCGGCCATGAAGACTGCCCCCGCGAGCGCCCCTCCATTGGTGCCTGGGGCCACTCAGGTCGCATGGTTTGGTACTGCCCCGTGCGTCTACACCAGTCGAGAGTCGCGTCCCATCACCATCATGCTAGGCAGGACCGATGCCGGATCCGAGGCTGATTTGGTCTCCTCGCCTGGATCCTCTACATCTGGGCCACCTTCCGCATCGCCACACCAGCTTGATTCAACCACAGTAGATCCAGCGACCTCCTCTGAGGTTGTTCCCTCGAGATCAGGTGGATCCTCTCTCTGCCCGGACGCAGCGGCCCCTGGATCCTCTACGCCCGCGCCATCACCACCCCGCACACGCCTCAAGTCAGGAAAAATCCAGCCTATTAATTATAAAACTCGATATGGTCTTGGTGTTTCTACTAACTTCCCAGGTGAACCACATACTGTTCGTGATGCTCTTGCCGATCCTAACTGGAAGCAGGCTATGGATGATGAATTTCATGCTCTTCAGAAAAACAACACGTGGCATCTTGTTCCTCCTCACCCAGGTACAAATGTGATTGATTGAAAATGGGTGTTCCGCATTAAGTGCAAGTATGATGGTACCATTGATCGCTATAAAGCAAGGCTTGTTGCTAAAGGGTTCAAGCAGAGGTATGTGCTAGATTATGAGGATACATTTAGTCCTGTTGTTGAAGCTACCACCATTCGTCTTGTTCTTTCCATTGCTGTGTCCAGAGGATGTTGTCTCCGTCGGCTACATGTGCAGAATGCTTCCTTCATGGTGTTCTCGAAGAGGAAGTATATATGAAGCAACCTCCTGGATTTTAGAATCCTGACAAGCCTCTTCATATCTGCAGGCTTAATAAGTCTCTTTATGGACTAAAGCAAGCCCCTAGAGCATGTTACTCTCGCTTGAGCATGAAATTGCAAGCCCTTGGTTTTCTTCCTTCACAGTGTGACACATCCCTGTTTATTTACAACAAGTCCAACACCATCATCTTTGTGCTTATTTATGTTGATGAAATTATTGCCACTAATTCCTCTAATGAGACAGACACCGCTCTCTTGCATGATTTGAACTCTGAATTTGCCCTTAAGGATCTTGGAGACTTGCATTTTTTTCTTGGCATTGAGGTCAAGCGCAATAATGAAGGTGGTCTTCATCTCTCTCAGGAAAAGTATGCAACTGATCTTTTGAGCAAGGCAAGGTTGCAGGGATGTAAACCTTCTCCAACACAACTTTCTAGCTTAGAAAAATTGTCTCTTATTGAGGGTGATCCTTCCAAACAGGAGGATGGAACCAAGTACAGAAGCTTGCTAGGTGCTCTTTAGTAAATAACACTTACTAGGCCTGATATCTCCTTTGCAGTAAATAAAGTCTGCCAGTTTTTTCATGCACCCACTATAGCTCACTTTACTGCTGCAAAACGTATACTAAGATATGTGAAGCATACTTTGGGTGTTGGCTTCACATTCAAAAGTCATCCTCCACTCTTGTCAGTGCATTCTCTGATTCTGATTGGGCAGGATGTTTGGATGATAGGAGATCAACAGGTGGTTTTGATGTTTTCTAAGGACCCAACTTAATCTCATGGTGTGCAAAAAAACAGGCAACAGTTACACGATCTAGTACTGAGGCTGAATATAAGGCTTTGGCAAATGCAATAGCAGAGATCATATGGGTTAAGTCTATGCTCAAGGAGCTTGGTATATACCCCACACAAACTCCCTGTCTTTGGTGTGCTAATCTTGGTGCTACATATCTTTCTGCTAATCCTGTCTTTCATGCAAGAACAAGCACATTGAGATTGACTACCATTTGTGCGGGAACGAGTTCCTAATAAGAAGTTGGAGATTCGCTTTGTTTCCTCCAAAGATCAAGTTGCAGATGGCTTCACAAAGGCTTTGGCTACAAGACGAGTTGAAGAATTCAAGCGTAATCTAAACTTGCAAAGTATAGAAGTTTAGATTAAGAGAGGGTGTCAAAGGTTAATGTTTCGGTCATGTTGTCCTGAACTAACCTTTGTTCACGATCATATCTAGTCTAGAGGCACACGCATAGATCAGGGTAGTTAGAGAGATATTTTCCTTTTAAATCTCTTTCTCCTTTCTATCTTATCTCCCAGTTGTAATCTTCTCGACTCTCCAAGAACCGTGTAATCTCTCGAGGGCTTTCATCTCTCGCTATCAATATAAACCACAACGGGCTCTTGATAGAGGGTTGAGACGCTTCATCAACAACTTACATGTACAAGCCTCCATCTCCCAGGCCCTCCGTAATGGATCATCTCCATCACGTCGTTGTCCGCATTGTCATATTCGGGCTGTCCCGGATGAGACATATCATTGCGTGTGTGTGCTAGTGTGTGTGTATTCAGCTTTAAAAGCCATTCTCATGTAGTGTTTGTAGTTGCGACGGTATGAGTAGAGCCTAGGAGAGTCAGAGATGAGTGTATTCTCTGTCAGAACCGTGCTGTGCGCCCGGTTGACAGGGGAGAGACCTCCTCTAGGTAGTGCTTCGGTTTGTTGCTGAGTCAGGGTATGTGGTCAGTAAACATGAGGCCGTTCGTGCGCCGAAAAGTTGTGTGCTCCTTCTTTCACCTTCGTATATACGAGTGAAAAAGAGAGAGATGATTCGGGGTTTGTCCCAACACGTACGTGGTCGCTATTGACTCCTACGGATGCCAAGGAGATTTTGGATACTTGGTCTACTTGATGGGAGATTGCAGTTCGGAATTTCTGCAATCGGTTTGGATGACGGTCCAACAATAGATTAGGTGTTTAGTCATTTTACCCTATTGTTATCGGTTGTGGCGTTTTACACTTTTTTGTTTTTATTCATTTTCATTATAACTTGAACTAAGCTTGTACTCGAACTCAGCGATTAGTTTCTTTTTTATTTAATAATATGACCGGACGCATCGTACAGATGCGGAGACCGAGGATTTTCGTCATTTAAAAAATTGAGAGAGAACACCACGCCTTCTCTAACTTGCTTGATCACCGCTTCCTGCTCGGCCTTGCTCTTCGGGAAAACAAGCCACACAGAGGATCAAGGCGGTAGCCCGAGGGTGTCACACTCCTCGCATGGCTCGTCTCTATGAACTATTTTCTGCAGGTTGCGTGCTCGCCCCAGCAGCCCTTATGAAGGCCAGTTGCTGCTTTAATAGCCTGTAATAAACGACTTGGAGCTCTCTCACTGAAGCCGCGGAAGTCCATCTCCCACTGAGGGTTCCTTCTTTCAGGGAAGGCCAACAATCTGTTGTGGCCATCGATGTCGCATGCATGGTCCCGTACCTGCATTTGCACGAGCAACATGATATACATGTATTTTGGTTTTAAGATTAAGCAGCACTTCCATTATCTGATGCAGAGAATGAAAATAAATTCTTATGATAATACTATTTTTCAAAAAGGAGAAACATACTCAACCTGGAACAAAATTAAGAGACAGGCAATATAAAACTCACCTGCATTTGCAATATTACAACAGAGGGGGCTTAATCAAGAATGGCCGACGTCCATACAAGGTCGAATTCAACAAAATATGCCAAGTATGAGCAACACCCTTAGCTTGATGGATTCGGAGCTGAGTTGCTTCATTTCAGGTGCAATCAAAGCTTTGCACATCTTTATCTTTACCTACAAATAAAGAACGAAGTGTTTCTGTCCGTACGACATCGAAATTACCCATAAATTTATAAAATATTAGCCACCAATATCACTTAAAATTATAAGTGATAAAAAACGTTTCAACACAAAAATCTTTGAACGGGCCGGCCCATGCAGGAACCTCCTATACTGCGCCCTGCATGCTAGCAGATGATACAGATCATACGTTTGGGCCCGCCCATATACGTGAGAACTGCTTTTTAAATTTATTTTTATTTTGGGTTTTCTTTTAGTTCATTGTTTTTCTACCTTAACTAATTTGGAAATTCAAAAATATTTCGAAAAGTAAAAAATGAGATTTTTGTGCTAAAATCTTTCATAATTTATAAATTTTAGTAAATTCAGAAATGTTTTATGATTTTAAAAAATGTTCCCATATTGGAAAATTGTTTGCAATTTTTTTAAAAAATGTTTGGATTTGTGATTTGTGATTTGTTTTAAAATTTAGTTATTAAAAATGTTAATGAAATTAAATAAACTTTTATGAATTCAAAAACAATTCATGAATTGAAAAATGTTCAAAAATAAAAAATAGTATACTGATTCATAAAATATTCCTTGATTAAAAAAGAATGTATTTAAAAATGTTCATAGATTTCCCAAACTGTTCCACCAAACAAATTGATCGTCAATTCTTGAAATGTTCGCCGACTCAAGAAAAATATTTTGAAAAATGTTCACACTTTTTTAAAACATTTTTGCAGATAGTATAAAATTTCCATGAATTAAGAAAATGTTAAAGATTTTAGAAAATGTTCGAGAATTTGAAAAATGTTCACATGATTTTCAAAAATTGTTCAAGATTTCACGAAAATGAGAGTGATAGCATATCTCGATATTTATCATTAAAATATGGTCATTACAATTGGGGATTATGATTTTTTTTCTCCCGTTGCATCGCACACGCCGTTTTGCTAGTATAGCTTAAATTTCATATATAGGATGTGCAAATAACTATTGCAAAACTACATAGTTAATTGATTATTTCACATAATCACACTTTAATTGATCTAACTCTATTGTAGGAAATGACTGAATCACATTCACATCAGACCATTTGTTAAACAAGACCACTCTTCAATTGCAAATGTGCAAAGAAATATACTATAATCAAGCTCTGTCATAGGGTGTAACTACATAACGTTTTTGGTACAAAAATGGCTGAGGTGCCATACCATTGAATATAACATGTTTTGCTTAAAATGTAGCTTTCTTACGCATTTGCCAACCCATGTGTAGTTGTCCGAGAGATTCTCTAAAGGTTTAGTTTCATGCCAATTTCTATAAAATAAGTGTATCTAGAAGATTTACTCAACCAGAAAGGAAATGGAAACGTTACCTGGCGACTATCAGTATGAAGGATTTTCGCAACGACCCCTCCATTTCCCGTCGATTTATTTTTGCACAAATCATGGGCAAGTTCATGTCCACATCAGATTCACAAGACTATTTGCTACAAGGGAAATGCCAGAAAACCATATATCGAAAGGACCTTAGCTAGCCCATTGGCTAGCAGTGCACTCCTTTACGGAGGGTCACCTGGGTTTGAATCTCAGCCCCCCCCCCCCCTCCCTTTTGTTGCCAAATGGCATTTTTCTGTTGGAAAAATCAACATGGCAATTTACAAACTTTCAAACTATGTTACATGTAATTTTATTTATTAAGAGATGTCATTTTTATTAAGAGATGGTTTTTTTAAGAGATGCTGTTGTTATGTTTTAAGAGATGGCATTTTCTATTATTACATACGGCATTTTATAATATTACGATAGGACATTTTTATATTGAGAAATGCCATTTGTATTGTTAAGAGATGGCGTTTTTATCCGAGGAATGGTAGTTTTTAATGTTTCAGCATGGCATTTTTCATTTTTGTAATCCATACAACTCTTTTAATCATACTCATTCGTAAATAGATGGATTTTTTTATACAGTAGCCTCACATTCTTTTCATGAGTTAGTTCATGGTAATCTTTAGGGTCTTTTTTGTTGATGGATTTTTGTCAAGGAAAAAAGGTTAAACTGGGTCTCTAGCCAAAACGTGGGGGTCGCTCTGGAGGTAGCGAGCAAACCAAGGCAAAATGTTCGCTGGAGGCAACCCCCTAGCTGACGATCGCCGGAAATTAGGGTATAAAGAAAAGATAGTTCACAATTTTACAGATACAGCTACGTCTTTCTCTATCATATACAAACATATCTCCAACATCAGTAGGATAACTATGAAAACATGGTGAATAAAAAAACTGAACTAATTCTAACATTCTTTGATAGAATATCCAATACTAGAGTATATGGGGGGACGCGGTCTAGGCCGGTCCAGTCCCTAACCGAACCGTCTTTTAGCCAGTCGCTTGCGGTCTGGACTGGACAAAACCGAGCAGATGAGCGGTCCTGTTTTTAGGCACTGGACAGGCGGCGGCAAAACCCAGGCTGGACCGAACGGACTGGCCCACAATCACCGGCATTGACGTGCGCGGGTGTAGTGGCGAGGTGGGCGATATGCGCAAGTGCTATGTCCAGGTGGACGACGTGCGCAATCCCCGACGGTGAGTTGGGCGTGACATGCGTATTGTGGTCATGGGCTATGTTGCAAAAACGAGCAATTTATCCTATGATTTAATCCACAAAAATAGTAGATAAAACATGAGAATTATAGCAGAGACGAAATAAGTCATGCAATCTATGAGGGAGAAGTCAAATAGCACGTGAAGATGTAAATTAGAACAGAACATATTTAGAACATATACTAGAAGAAGAAACTGTAGGAGGGTCTCGAACATAATGAACACATACACGGACTGAGGTACGGTAGTAGCACTGCGGTTGGTGTTGACGTTGTCGCCCATGTCGTCGAAGAAGTTGTTGATGACCGGAAGAAGTCGTCGTTGGTGAAGTGTCGTCGGCGTTCATGGCGTTCGTGATGAAGAGGTCAGTAGTCGCGCAGAGGGCTACCCAAAAACCGTATCACAATTTTCCTATACATGACTTAAAGTGGTGAGGTTTTGGAGGCCTACTGTCCCGACTATGATGCACGCCGCAAGCCGGAAGGGGGAAGATCATAGTAGTATCTCTGTGCTCATGAACTTGATGGCATGAGGCAAGTGTTGTCTTTTGTGTCTGTCTAGAGAGGAGCTACCTTTTTTTATAGGCACAAAAGGAGGAGGCGAACTGGCAGCGAATGAAGATGAAATGAAAAGAAGGGATACAAAGCGAACATCCAACAGCCGAATGTTGCAGTGTTCGTATTCAATCTCCACTACAACAAAAATGTTTAAGCTTTCGTACAACCATTCACATATCAGTCATGCGTAATAAAAATTTAGACAACAACTCGGTTCATTCCCACAACCAGCAGTGTGCCGTGACGAGGTGTGGCGAGGTAGGCGGCGGAGAAGGAGCCCGCGTGAATGTCTTTCTTGTTCTCTTGCTCATACATGTGGGGAAACAACCTCCCTTATGACTAGGTCCAAGTCTTACTAAGTGAGGAGTATGTGACTAAACTTTAGTCTCACTTTTTTCCTTGCATGGGCTGAGCGGGACTCTAGGATTCGTTAGAAATTCTGGAAATGAATATTGGATGGCCCAATTAATATAGACTAAATTCCAGCAATCCCTCACCAAATCCTAGAGGCACAAAACAATTTATTTTGGTTTCAAAACACTTGTTTATATACCTGTACTGTAGTGAAGACTGTGAAATTGAACTTTCAACTAGAACTCTTTGCTACACTAGTA
Organism: Hordeum marinum; assembly: GCA_022496015.1. Lineage (NCBI taxonomy): Eukaryota > Viridiplantae > Streptophyta > Magnoliopsida > Poales > Poaceae > Hordeum > Hordeum marinum. Next base: position 505,211,187 of record CM039676.1, read on the forward strand.
AGCAACTTGAACAGTGGACTAGCGCTTGAAATGCAAGTTTTCTACGAATCTAACTTCACACAAAGCCTTTACCGATGCTAGGATACCTTGGTACTTCCCCGCGGGTGGAGCTTATGCGTCATACTCCGAGGCCTTTCATGAGTTTACTAGAGAGCACCCTACTCTCATAGTTTGTGGCATTTAACAATTAAACTCATATATGTGTGTTCTTCAAAAGATGCTCTGCATGCTAACATCGTTGCCAAAATAAATCACTTATAACACATTAAGATATACATCAACCCGCCATGCATATTAGGAGAATATTGCATCTTCATGGAGTGGTATTTTTATTAGTAAGGATACTCTCCTCTCAGTTGACCAACATCTTATCTTCCAAATCTAATTCACGGGATCTACGATCACATAAAGTACGTTAGCACTATGATAAACTCATATTGTGGCTCTCACACCCATCTCCTTCGATACATTATCTATCACATTACATGATAGACCCTTAGTAAAAGGATTTACCATATTTTTAGTCGTTTGGGTATATTGCAATGCAATAACACCGGAGCTTTTATTTTCCTGGTAGACTTTAACCTTCTTTGAAGATGTCTTGATGAATTTATGTTATCCTTTGAGCTACTCACTTTTGCGATCACAGTTTGATTGTCGCAGCTCATAAGGATACCCGGTACATGTGTTTAACCGTTGTTCAAAAAATCATCCGATTCAGCGAAACTTTCAACAACCTACAAGTCAGTCAAGAGCTGATGAAGCCAATCTTCTTCGGCCATAGCTTCATCTATTGTTCTGAGGTTTGCTTCCATTGTTGACCTCGTTTAGATGGTGAGCTTGCAAAACTTCCAAGAAACAGCGCCACCTCATGAGTGAATATATATCCTCTCATGGCATTTATCTCATCAACATCACAGATCTACTTTGATTCATTATACCCTTCAAGCACCTTTGGGTACCCGGTGTAGTGAATTGCATAACTCACAATGTCTTTCAAATAACGCGTAAATCTCTATAGAACTTACCAATGATCATCTCCCGGGTTTGAAACAAATCAACTCAGTTTGCTAATAGCAAAAGACATGTCAGGTATTGTAGCACTGGCCAAATACATAATCAAGCCAATATTCTAAGAATATTTCAATTGATCTCTAGCAATTCTTTAATTCTTTCGAAGCAATACTCTGGCATCATATGGTGTTGGAGAGGGTTTGCAAGTCACTATAACCAAAGCAACTCAAAATACTTTCCACAGACTCATATTGAAGCAGTGTAATCCCTCAATCGTCATCTCTCAATAGCTTAATGTTCATAATAACATGAGCTATTCCTAAATCATTCATGTCAAAACAATGAGATAGGAAATTCTTGACTTCCTTAATAATATCCAGATTTTTCTTGAATATCCATATGTCGTCAACATACAAGCAAAGGATAACTCCCTCCTCCCCCCCTTGATGGCGATAGTACACACATTTTTCAGCTTTGTTTACAATGAAGCCCACAACAGTTAAAGTTCTACCAAACTTCTCATGCTACTGCTTAGGTGCTTGCTTAAGCCCATATAATGACTTCAACAATTTGCACACTTTTCCTTCGTGGCCATCCACTGCAAATCCATCTAGTTGTTGCACTCTTCATTTCTGAAAGCAGTCTTAACATCCCTTTGATGAACGAGAAGCCCATGTGAGGCGGCTAGTGAAACTAGTACTCGGATAGTGGTTAGTCGAGCCACATGTGTGTAAGTATCAAATAAGTCTTCACCTTCCTTGTGGGTATAACCCTTGGACGCGAGTCATGCCTTGTACCTCTCAATAGAACCATCAGGCCTAAGCTTCTTCTTTAACACCCATTTCCACCCTATAGGTATGCACCATAAGTACGATCAGTGATCTCCCTAGTTTCATTGGCCAATATGGAGTACATCTCATTACTGACAACTTCCTTCTAGTAGTCAGCATCTCCAGATGCATAGGCTTTTGAAATAGAACTGGGAGTGACATCCATCCGATACAAAATAAAATCATCACCAAAGGACTCTGAAGTCCTATGTGTCTTGCTCCTTTTAGAAATCTCATTGTTGTCCTACACATGATCTTCAATATGTTGCCTCGGAATAGTATGTTCAGAAATTGCAACTACATCATAACTCAATGAACTAGGCAACTCATGTCCTGATGAGCTAGGTATATCCTTCATGGGAAATATACATTCAAAGAAAGTCGCATCATTCGACTCCATGATTGTACCGAAATGCATGTCAGATATTTCAGATTTTACAATCCAGAATCTATAACCATCCCAGAAAAACACAGTGCACGGTTTTTTGTTCAAGCTTGCGCTTCTTTGAAATTGGCACATTGACTTTCGCCAACCAGCCCCGGTTTGTATGTAATGGACTTTTAATCTTTTCTTCTCCCATTCCTCGAATGGTGTTTTCTCTTTGTTCTTTGTGGGGACTCAGTTTAGGACATGACATGCAATCAATATCGCCTCCTCGGCCCAACCATTCATGGCCATATCCGATGTGTCTAACACGACGTTAACAAACTCAACAATAGTACGGTTCTATCTTTTAGCTACCCCATTTGACTAAGGTTAATAGAGATGTGCCCTCTCATGGGTTATACCATGTCCTGCACAAAAAGAATCAAATTCATTAGAGAAAAATACTCTCCACCACGATCGGACCTAAGCCTCTTGATCTTTCAATCAAGTTAATTTTCCGCTTCAGCTTTATAGATCTTAAAAAAGTTCAAAGCCTTATCTTTTGATTTCAGAAGATACACAAGACATTATGTAGTGGAGTCATCAATTAATGTTATGAAGTATTTTTACCACCTTTTGTTAAAATACCATTCATTTCATAAAGATCTGAATGTACGAGCTCTAGTGGCGTCAGATTTCTCGTTTCCACAGCTGTATGAGGCTTATGAGGTTGCTTAGCTTGCACACAAACATGACACTTAGATCCCCTGACAATGGTGAAATTTGAAATTAACTTAAGCTTGGCTAATCGCATCATGCAACCAAAGTTAATATGACAGAGACATGAATGCTAGACATTTGATTCACTATTGTTGCAAATATGATTAATAAGTTTTTTACAAACATTTGATAAGGATAGTCCGAAGAAGCCTCCTGATTCATACCCTTTACCAACAAAAGTTCCATACTTGGAACACTACAAATTTATTGGACTCGAAGACAACATGTAGCCAGCTCTACACAGAGGAGATTGACTCACGAGATTTTTATTGATGGAGGCGACATAATGCACCTTCTTGAGCTGCACGATCTTTCCCAAGTAATTTTTTTCGTCCATGGCAAGCCAACATGCGCTACAGACAGTGAAAATTCCGTTATTTGTGAGCTTCCAAGCAATATAATCATCTTCATCATAATTTGGGAGTCGGATACTCAAAATATCATTTACGTGTTCGCATGTAAATATACGCCTGATATTATCTTCCTTCTAGGAGTGACTCTCCTGGTCGATAAGGTCTGTTACCCAACGGGTTCGAGAGTTTTTCGGATTTATGTTTATTTCCATGTTTCCTATTGGGCTCCAATTATCTCTCCAAATGCAAACACTATTTTCATTGTAGATGCGTCAAATGCATCCCTTTTTAAGGAGTTCTACACTATGCATGATTCCCTGCCAACTAGGCGACACATTATGTTATAAACGCCGTGTCTAGCAAATCAACCCCATGATAATATTTTTCCTTAAGTACTCTTGCGCATGAGCTGTCGGGATATGCAATAAGTAACCAAGCCCTTGTATTTGTGCTATAAGTGACAAAAATTACAGTGGGATTTTGACCTACCGTTTCGCTTTATACAAAACTTTATACAAGAGTGTTTAGGGCTTGACTTTATCGAGCTGCGAGCGGTTTGAATGAACCACTTGCCAACTTCCGAACAAATACCTTATCTTTGTTCAGGCATGCCAAACAAGGCCTCTCTCGTGTGTCATGACAGATGAATTTACACGGCGGGTATGCACTACGAACCGTGAATGGGCCATATTTCTCATAATGACATATAAATGCAGCAAACCTGTATTTTAGCATTCTCATACAATAAAATCAAAATTACTTCTATTTATATATCAGTGTTAGTAGTTCATTAGTACTCCCTCCGTTCCTAAATATAAGTCTTTTAAAAGGTTTCACTAGAGAACTACAAACGGATGTATATAGACATACTTCAAAGTATAGATTCACTTATTTCGTTCCGTATGTAGCCACTTTGTGGAATCTCTTAAAAAACTTATATTTAGAACCGAGGAAGTAGATTGCATGCATGCAGTCTAAAACGACATATGAAGTTGGGGGTCGGGCTCTGGTGCTTGGTGCTGGAAACCCTGCACGCACTATGCTGCAGGGCCAACCAGGCGCCTCCACCTGTCCCGGTGGGCCTCTACAACTTACTACACCACATTTTCGTTTCTCTTAATTTACTCAAAATTCTCTCTCTTTCCTTATCCCGACGGCGACCTGGTTGGCTGTAGTGCGTGCAGGGTTCCCAGCACGAGAGCCCGACCCACTCTTTTTTGGAAAGAGATATTTTATTGGTTCTTGGCAATGTATGTACCTAGTATTGACACAAAATACACAACTATAAGAATTGATATGTTAAGAAGGATTGAGAGAGAGAGATCTGACTTTGTGATATCTTTTTAGGACAAAGAACTAGCTAGTGGGGCCATACTGTACTTATAATATTACAATTGGTTGTGTTTTGTCCTTTTTGACGTCTGACTTTATAATGAACCCCTGCGCGCAGTTGAGGGAGCCAACTAATGGTGTTGCTTCTATATAACAAAAGCTTGTTCTTTCTAGCAAAAATCGTTAATTTGCCACATTCTGCTGTCCAGTTCTCATATAGCAGCTAGCTTGTGTCCTACGTGTTGCCAAACTTCAAATCAATGGCGGCTAGTAGTTCTTCTGCACAAGATGGACACAAAAAGGTGAACAATAAGCTGGTGACCATCCTGAGCATCGATGGCGGCGGCGTGAGAGGGATCATCCCGGCCACCGTTCTCGCCTTTCTTGAAAGGGAGCTCCAAGTCAGATCTATCCTTTGATACGTTCATCGATTGATCTTGGCAACAAGCATGTATATATACTTACCTAGACGCATGCTTCTGTGTGTAGAAACTGGACGGGCCGGATGCTAGGATCGCGGACTACTTCGATGTGGTCGCCGGCACCAGCACCGGCGGCCTCCTGACGGTGATGCTCGCGACGCCGGACAAGGATGGGCGGCCGCTGTTCGACGGCAACGATCTAGCAAAGTTCTACATGGACGAGTCACCCAAAATCTTCCCACAGAAGTAAGCAACTAACTAACTCAACATGCATGTTATGTGTATATATGTTTCTTTGGATAACTAATGGGTCATGGCTAAGGTGTAGGGACAACATCTTCTCCAAGATCGGCACCGCTCTGGGGATGGTGACGGGGCCCAAGTACAATGGCAAGTACCTCCGGTCGCTGCTCCGTGGGCACCTCGGCGACACCAAGTTGGACGGGGCTGTCACCAGCGTGGTGATCCCGGCTTTTGACATCGCCCACCTGCAACCCACCATCTTCTCCAGCTTCGAGGTACGTACTACCTCTCAAGGGAAATTTTGTTTCAACCAGCTGCTTCCTGTGTGCATCAATCAATTGAGAAGTCCAGGCTATGTATATATATTCTTCAAAAAAGATATCTCCGAAATGTAAAATGCACTCCTACATAGTAGAATAACTAATCATATATGCATGATTGATTGATCAGTTGAAGAACCAGCCGGCGAAGAACGCACTGCTGTCGGACATCGCCATCGGCACCTCAGCCGCGCCCACCTTCTTCCCGGCGCATTTCTTTGAGACCGAGGACGGCAAGGGTGGCAGGAGGGCCTTCAACCTCATCGACGGCGGCGTCGCCGCCAACAACCCTGTAACGAACTACATAAGCTCACTGGTATACATACACACACGACGCCTTGATCGGCCCCGACTAATATAAGGTGATACGTGACTACTCAGACGCTGTGCGCGATGAGCCAAGTGGCGGAGGACATCATGGTGGCCGGGGACGGCGACTTGCGCGGGACGTCGTACATGGTCATCTCCATCGGCTGCGGGACGTCGTCGAACCCAAAAGGCAAGTACCGCGCCAAGGACGCCGCCAAGTGGGGCATCCTGAGCTGGATCCTCAAGGGCGGCACCGCCCCGATCCTCGACATGTTCAGCGCGGCCAGCGGCGACATGGTCGACATCCACCTCTCCGTCATCTCCGCGGCCCTTGGCTCCTCTCACCAGTACCTGCGCATCCAGTACGATGAACTGAGCGGAAGCGCCGGCTCCATCGACAACTGCTCCAAGGCCAACTTGGCTAGGCTGGTGGACATCGGCAACGAGCTTCTAGGGAAAAAGGTGTCCCGGGTGGACCTGGAGACCGGCCAGAACGTGGAGGTGCCCGGCGGGGGCACCAACGCGGAGCAGCTAGCCGACTTCGCGCAGCAGCTCTCCCGCCGACGCAGCAGTGGCAGTGTGCCGCAGACGAACTAGCAACTACGTGTAGTGTGTTTCATTTTTGTTCGTTCAATCTGGTGCATACATGGATACATCATACTCCATGCATGTTTTTTCCAGCACGTTCAATCTGGTCATATCGATGGTAAAAAAAATCCTACGATGGTGCTCTAGTATAATATACGGGTTTGCTAAAAATCTATATAATAATATAGTCTGTACAAGAAGAATAAAGGTGGTGATATGTGGTTTTATATGAGTCTGCAACTATCCATGGAGCTGTTACTGAATATTCTTATTCTATTTTTCCGGGAAGTCTCGTGCCTCCATACAAGATATAATCATGTCAAGTAGAGTACACGAAGAAAACAAGAGAAGAAGAGACAACGAGAAACACCCACACCCACGCATACAATGCAACCACACACGCACCCCCACCCCCCACGAGACCCTGAGGACATCCCCACAAGCAACCACAAGGGGAACCATGGCACCGTCACACCACCGAGACAACGCAACAACGCCATCCACATAGCCCAGACTGCATCGCGGGCATCAAACTCGTGACATAACTGGCAACCACCGCAAAGATCGGGACAAAACCAATGGAGGCACATTGCAGGAGAAGCACAACCATCGTGGACAAAGAGCTCTGATCAGCCGAGACCAAACCCTTACTGCCTTACACCTCAAGCCTAATTGTGCAGCCTAAGGGAAACAAGTAACCAAGTCCACCGCGCCACCTGCGACGAAGAAGATCTACTTGCCGCCAAGCCTCACAACATCGGCAAATTGGAAGGGCATCCCGGAGCTGAGTACACACTCGGATAGCTTCGTGGACACACGAACTGACCGTTGTGTGAAGAGCCACAAGAGCATCCGAAGGACACAATCTTTTTTTGAGCAGTCAACCGGGGGGGAGGGGGGGGGGGGGGAGGGGGCGATCACCCACCTGAACTCTTTGTATTAAAAGCACAGCAATGGTACAGTTATTACATAGCTCCGGAGAGCCTATGGAGAGAGAGAGAAAAGAGAGCGGGGAGGGAGGGCATCAGCCACACACAAACGCACACCACTGAAGCAACGTGCTATAGTTCACGCGCGGGGGGGGGGGGGGGGACCACCCATAATCGAAGATGGTCCTGGATCAAACGCCGCAAGTCAAGATCGGGGGTTCGGATGTTATCAAACATCATCCGGTTCCTGGTCTTCCATACAACCCAAAGGAAACAACACATCGCCATGCTGAGGAGGGGACGACTCCATGAGGGGTGAGAGGTAGAGAAAGCACGCCAAGCATCTTGGACACAACGGTTGAAGGGCACATTGTCCTGACCGAGGGCGCGGGCGCACATCAGATGTAGATGCGGGCCTTCGAGGAATAGGTGCGCGATTGTCTCAGGCCGACCGGGGCAATAAGGGCAGTCATCGTATCCGAGGAAGCCGATCCGGTGAAGGAAGTCCCACGTGCAGGTGTTGCCATGCCGAAGAATCCAGGTAAACACTTTGACCGCATAGTCCACAATATAGCCTAAGCCGCATAGTCCACCGACCGCCGGCACCACCAAAGGGCAACACTAGCTGAGGACAAACCAGGAGGCCACACATGCATGTCTAGAAATCCAACGTGAGAGGACAACACTAGTGGCGGCTGTCGGTGTCAAAACCGGCGGATCTCGGGTAGGGGGTCCCGAACTGTGAGACTAGAATCGACGGTAACAGGAGACAAATGGGACACATATTTACCAAGGTTACATGCCGAAGAGATAAACATGCCTATTTACTACCTCAAACGTGGAGCACAAGCCGTGCTTCCCGAAGCTTCCATCCTCGAGACTGGGCCTTCAAATCTTCTAGTGTTCGGTAAGTAGCCTATATAGTCCGGCCCATAAACAATAGGTTAGCTATCCGCGGACCCCCTAATCCAGGACTCCCTCAGTAGCCCCCGAACTTGCCTCCAATGCTAAGGGTCTTCATCTCCAATTGCTTCGCGAACAGAGTCTTCGGCTTGCGAGGTGAGTTCCTTCCCGCTGAACCATAGTTCGACCTTCGATGATAAGTAATTTTCCGCATAGTGGCACATTCGGACACTGCAAATTAGTTGGTTTTGAAGGCCAAACGTCAGGGGGTAAACAACGTTCCTCTAACGACCTCTCTGACGAAAGGCCATGGCCCACCACGACCGCTAGGCCAGTTGCATAGACTGGATTCGTGGTTCGAGGCCATTTTAATCATCGCGATCTACCAATATACCGATCATGTCCTGTTTTATACGGGATATACTTAATAACGCGCGCGCAACGGCTCGCACGTCTCGGGAAGTGGAGGGATTCATGGCGCAGCAAGGGGAGTCCAAATCGATAGGCCTCATAAAAAGAGGATGAAAACCCATAAGGCTATTCACGCTCTCCATTCGACTTCTCCGCCTCCCATTCCTTCGCGCCTCTGAAGCTCAGATCTAGGTATTTTTGCCCCCACCTCCGAGCTCATCAATGGCGTGCTCCAATGGCCAATGGGAAGCTTGCACGGTCACCGACCAGGACATTCTCGACCTCAAGAAGGTCGGATACCTTTCCGCCGACATTCCTCACCGCGCGGCGCAGGAGGGCCAAGTGATCCCCCACCCCCGAGCCAGGCGAAATGGTGGTGTTCATCCCTCACTTCATCAGGGGGCTGAGCTTTCCCCTCCACCCCTTTTTCAGGGGGATGATGTTCTTCTACGGCCTCGACTTCCACGACCTCCCACCGAACTCCGTCATGCACATCTCGGAGTTCATCCTCGTCTACGAGGCCTTCCTGCGCATCGAGCCACACTTCGGGCTCTGGCTTCAGGTGTTCAACGTCAAACCCAAGTGCGTCGGCGGCAAGCACGCAGATTGCGACGGGGCAGTCATCGACAAGCTCACCCGTGTCGGGTGGCTGTCGGGAACCCTTATTGACACCATCAAGGGGTGGCAGAAGGAGTGGTTCTACATCACCGAACCAGAAGAATAAGGTTAGTATCCCGCTGCTGCATTCAGATCCGGTCCCCCCACCAGACTGGCTTCTTGGCTCTAAAAGGGCCTTGTCTGGGGACCGGGCAAAGAGGTGAGCGACCTGCAGAAGCGCATCCGCTCTATGGTCGAGGAGGGCACTAAGTTGACCGATGTGGTCCAGGTGATGCTCCGAAGATGCATCCTCCCTTGCCAACGCTAGGACACCCCCCTGTGGGCTCGTGAGCTCGACGCCGAGCCCACAATCCAGAATCTCTTCCGCACTACGTGGGAGAAGTTATGGAAGGCGCTCTTCAAACCACAGAAGAGCTGGCCATCCGAGGAGGAGGACGAGGGCCTGCACGCTGCCAAGCCCGATTCTGAGGTATGATACAACCTATCTTGGTCAGCTTTATTACATAGGAAGTCCTCATAACCCCTTATCCGATCTGTGTTTGCAGAGATGGCTGAAGAAAGCCGTAAACATTAACAGTCTGGCGCCTCAGCCCGAAGATGAGAGGACCGAGCTGTTAGAAAAAATGCTCGCGGTAAAGGCTTACGAGGCTCCCACGAAGAAAGAGAGGAAGAAGAAACCAGGCCAGGCTGGCATCCGCATCAAGGACTAGCCAGACGCCGCATCCGAGGATACCCCCGCCTCCTCAAATCAGGAGGAGGCTGAGGAGGAGGAAGAGGAAGCAGATGAGGAGGAGGAGGCCGAGGAAGAGGGCGAGGGAAGAGGCAATCCCCCCGTTCCAGGAAGAGAGCGACATCTTCGGACGCTCCGGAGTAGGTTCCTTCTCCTGCATAGAAGAGGGCGTGGCGGACGCGGGTGATTCTGTCTGATGATAGGTCAGACTCGGACACCGCGTCCGGAGACCTCAAGGAGGTTCCACGAAGGAGCCTACGGGTCAAGCCCCTCCCCCCAAAAGGTTAGGATTCGAAGACCCTCCTATTCATTATGAATAGATTTAGAGTTTGCTAACATGCAGGTTATTGGTCTTGCAGCCTCCCGCGCGTTATCCCCACTGAGGTGACATCGGATGGGGAGACCACGCCCGCCGAACTGGCGAAGAGCGGGGATGCCTCGCATCCCACCACTCTAGGCGCCACGAGGGACGCTGTGGAGGTGTTGTCCCAGCACACTCCTATGAAGGCGGACACTGGTGGTGAGGGAGACCATACCGTGGTTGAGGCTATCGCCTCGGCCACTGAAGACTGGGGGCAACACCCTGCCCGAATTCCGAGGAGGCCGGATGAGCGGGAGCTCAGTCCCCTCCGAGAACATCTCCAGAGCACACTATGCCTCCGGAGGCACCGGTCCAATCCCCGGTGGGTGATCGGGGAATCCGATCATCATCGGCACCACCGACTAATAAGTGGTTGGTCATGGAGGAGGCTCTATCGAGCGCCTCCATCCCCGAGGATCACCACACCATTATGAGTGCGGTACTACAGAGCATTCAGTCTGTTGACAACGGACTGAAGGAGGCCTTCAAAGGTCTCCTTACAGGTTTTCAAGTAAGTCACCCGATGTGTTTATTTGCAAAGATTTGATTTATTCGTCTTATATACATGGCAGCCCCCGAGCCCTAGGTGAGGTGAAAACCTCACCTTGGGGTCACATCTGTATCCGACTTCAAGCTAGATGCACTTTAAGTGTCCGATCATGTTAGAATAACTCAACATATGATTGTATTGTCTATAATTCGGGAATTGAGAACCCATGTAACGTATAAACTGTGTGTGTAATGCAGGCTTCATCATCGGCGGCGGCCATGAATGGCGCCGAGCTGGAAGAGCTAAATCGGAAGCTTAAGCGTTCCGAAGACGAAGTTGAGGCCCTTAACCGTAGGTTCGACGAGGCTCAAGGTATGTCAATACAGAATCCGAATGCCTTTGTTTGAACTCTTTCGTCCGAATACTGTCAATGCAGCTCTTTCATATTATATAATGCACGTGAAAGTGCATGTAGTCCCCATGTGTGGTTTTGGTATTTGATGACAATCCTAATGGACTAATGTTGGCATTGAGTTATAAATTTGAAGGAATGTTCTATTTGCAATGCATGAGAATATTGGATGAATTGAAGGATGTTTGTTCGATGATGATGCAAGAAGGACCTTGAATGAATTCTAAATGAACATCATATACATACTGTTGTGCATGCATCAAGGATGAGCTCAATGATTGAATCAAATATGATACGATCAAGATGAGTTCCATGTGATGAACAAGATATGATCTATGTGGAGTTCATTGAGGATCTCAAATGTTCTCATGCTTTGTCTTATGGTTTGAACCATGATGGATCAAGATCTTAAGACAATAATTAAAGAGAAGAATTCTACATATGTCTTGAAAATAGAATCATGATGAGCTCATATGTTGAGTCATGGATGATTATGTCGTCAAGCAAGTAATTCAAGTGAAGAATTCATTGTGCCTCTCAAGAGACTATGTTTGTATAATGAAGCACAATAAGAAATCAATAGGGCCTTCAAGACATCAAGATTAATCATGAACCAAAGATAAATGTTGACCAAGATGAAGATCAAATATTAAACTCAAATTTGGTCATCACACAAGCGCAAATGATGTACCACATGAGATCTTTTGGTATGGTAACTAAATGTCAATTGCACTTTGTGTACTAACCCATACTATGTGATGTCTATGTTTATGAGGGTTAGGTAATTCTCATGGGCTCGCATCCAGAGAGAGATTCCAAATTTCCATGAGAGGATGATATCAAGTGTTCATGATCATGGTTGACAAGGGCAAGTTCAAGATAACCATCCCAAAGGATTACATGCTTGAAGCTTGTGGATGTTCACATGATGAACACATGAAGATGAATATAAAGTAAGGCTTTCCACATCATGTATGAGAGAGCTACTTGAAGACTTCACCAATGTATTGCCTTCAACTTGAGCCAATAAGAAACAATAACATCAAGCTCAAGTGAAAGGCTCGAGTCAAAGGTATTAGTTCCTTTGACGTTAGTGGTGTGGAATGATGACCACCGAAGAAATATATTCACTCAAGAATGGATTCTCAGTAGCCATGTAGTGTAGCTCTTTTATGATTCTTGAGTTATAGGTATCACGCACTATTAATAGGGGATCAAAGGGGTTCATGATGGATTTGCTCAAGTCAACATCTTCTACACACAATTCCACTCCTATCATATATCCCAAAGTAAGGCCATACGCCAAAAAGGGTTATCCAATTTCTATGCTCAAACCTTTGCAGTAATTGCATCATACATTTTGTTTGGTATTGGGTGGTTCTCTATGTGAGGACCTCGGGCTTTTCAATAGCTACAAAACGAGCCCAATATCATCAAAATTCGAGTTTGTATGTAAAAGTTATGCATGTTTTACTTTTAGTATGCTGGATGTTTATTGGGGGGGGGGGGAGTTCCGGGCTTGACACCCTGGAAGTTCCGTGCTAAACAGAAAGTTTGTGAAAATATGGACCCAAGGGAGCCCAGAAGTTCCGGGCCGACCCGGAAGTTCTGGGGGCCAAAAGTTCTGTGCAGGTTCCGGGGCAAGTTCCGGGATAATCAGAAAGTTTACATCATCTGCCCCAATAGGGAGCCCGGAAGTTCCGGGCAGGCCTAGAAGTTCCGAGCTACATTTTTTTATGCATAACGGGCAGATTTGGTGCGGCACTATATAAGGTACCCTTCTTCTCCACCGAGATAGAGCTTTTGGATCTGAGATTTCCCCATTGTTTGAGCTCTCTCCTCCTCCCCCAAGCCTCAAAGCTCCAATCCATTTTGGGAAAAACTATTCCATGGATCTAGGGTTCATTTGTTGACCTCCTCCATTGTTCCTCTCCTCTTCCATCCCTACATAGCATTAGTTGCTTTTGGTGACTAGCTTCCCTCAAAGGAAGTGAACATCAGGATACATCCTCGTCTACGTAAATTCGGTTATCCCTAACCCTAACTCCTTACTTGTGGTTCACTTTGGTTACTTGAGCATACATTCACCAGATATTGTTGTCCTCATTATATTGTGTTGGATATTTCCTTGTAAAGATTAATTATTTAGGCCTACACTCTATATCCCGCAATTCATACTTGCTACTATTGATATATTTTGTGTTTAGTGTGAATTGCTATCTTGTGTCATACACTTACATATCTTATGATATTGGTCAAGTAAGTTTGTGTAACTTACTTGTGCTTGTTAGTAATATTTTTGTGCTCACCTCATTTAGATTAAGGTATTTGTGCACTTAGCTAAGCCTAGTGTATTTAGGATAAAGCCAATTCGCAGAAGTTTTTAATAAACATCTATTCACCCCCCTCTAGGCGACATCGTGGTCCTTTCAATTGGTATCAGAGCAAGGTCTCTCCTTATTAGGCTTCACCTCCTTGAGAGTATCGATGTCGACTAATGGATTAGTGCATAATGGCACCTTTGATTTTGACGGCACAAATTATCACTTGTGGAGAATTTGTATGCTTTTTCACTTTCGGGCCATGGGTCCAAATGCTTCACGAATTGTTCTTGTAGGGATTTCTTGTGTAAAGGACGATCCTCCTCCATCTATAGATGACATGTATCTTGATTGCGATGCCTCTCTTTCCATGCATCAAACTATAAGCCCTAAAGTTTTTAAGTCAATCTCGACTTGCAAGTCGGCTCATGAGGTTTGGACAAAGCTCGAATATATATGTGGTGGGTCAAATCTTGATGAAGACAATATTATGTTTAAGGAGTTAATGGAGGAGCTCTCCACATTTATTGATCATGAAGAGCTCTCTATTCCTTCTACCTCCGATTACTTGCACACTTCAACATCTTCCACTCCACCGAAATGTGGCGTGCCACAAGGTAATGACATGGTGAGTGAAGAAATATCTTGTGATGATGGTGTTAAGCTCATTATTAATGATCTTGCTTGTGTAGATGCTATTGTTGTATCTTCTATGGACTTGGGCATATCTAGCACCATAAATATTATGAATTATTGTGTTGATAGTCCATGCATATCATCTAAGAATTCCTTAACAAATGTTTGTGATGATATGGTTGCTCTACCATGTTGCCATGATCAAAATGCTTTGGTTTCCTCTAGTTTTTGTATGACTAACCATTTAGAGGAAATAAAGAAAAATGAGGCACTCTTGATTGATGAAGAACCTTATTCTCCAAAAGAATCATCATCAACCCCCTTTGATCACATGTGCCTCATGGCAAGAGGTAATGACGAGGTATCATCTTCTCTTAGTTATAATGACGATGTTTGTAGTGAGGATGATGATGATGAGTTGATTGAAAATCTCTATGAGATTGGTAAAATTCTTTGTAGAGCTAAAAATAACGCTTATAAAAGGTTTCAAGATGTTCTTGCTTACTTTCAAAAATGTAATGATTTATTTATTAATGAGCAAGCTAAAAGTGAACAACTTGAACATGAACTTGATATGGCTCATCAAACATTTAGAGACTTTAGATCTTCAAAAGGGGAGATTGAAATTGCTCATGGTAAACTTAAAGAGGATTTTGATGTCCTTCTCCTTGAATGCAATAATGTCAAGGAAGAGCTCATCAAAATCTCTAATATTCATGAGGAGCTTCAATCTACTCGTGAGAAGTCTCTAATTGTTGCGTGCTCCTCTCATATTGTCGATGATACTTGTGCATCTAACTCTACCTCATGTGAAGCATAAACTTTGAAGGAGTATGTTTAGCTATGTGCTCAACTTGATTTGCAAATAAGCAATTATGGGAAACTAGAAGAAAGTCATGAAAATCTCTCAAGCACTCATGAGGATCTTCTAATATCTCATAATGAGCTAAAATTAGAACATGAGACTATGGTCACCAAGGTAAAATCTTGTGAGTCTCATGTGAACATTTGCACATCTGCTCTAAATGCTTTATTCCCATGTGATAATCCTTGCAATTCATTCACCTCTTATATTATTACCACTCATGATGAACTGCTTGCCTTGTCTTGTTGCTCTAACCACGAAGTTTCTACTTCAACTAGTCCTCTTGTTTCTAGTGTTGAAACTAACCATGCAGAAGAAATTAATGAGCTCAAGGCCCAAGTCACTAGTTTGAAGAAAGACTTGGAAAAGTGCGATGATGGACATAGTTTTCACGCCAACAAGAACAAGTCCAAGAACGATAAAAAGGGAGAAAACCAAGTCAAGAGCGAGTCCAACATTTCTTGCTTTAAGTGCAAAAAGGTTGGACATCATGTGAGATCTTGTCCATTGAATATAAGGGCTTATAAAGAGAAGTTACATGGGAAGAGGCCTCAAGCTCAACATCAAGTTGAAGAACGGTCACTATCCATGATGAACCATGTTATTTCTCACCACATTAAGAAATTAATGAAGAAAAGAAGGGGGGGTACATGTTGCTATATTTGTCGTAAGGGACACATAGCTTCATTATGTCCCAACGGTAACATCTCTAATCCTCCAATTATCAATGATCATTATTCACTTACGAAGGATATTCCTGGCAATTTTTTTGCCAAGTATGTTGGTGCCCAAAGTGGTTTGAAAGTGCATAAGACCATTTGGGTTGCCAAGCCTATTGTTACTAACTTCTTAGGACCCAATTTGGTTGGGGAGCATGAAGCTCAAACTTGATCAATAGGTCTGTGGAGGGCATTGAACACTTGGCTAGTTCATGAAGAAAAATTATTTTCACCATTTGTTATGGTTCAAGCCAAGTCAAGAAGAATAACATCATATTTATCATTCCAATGCCTCTCTTGGTGGTAACTTATATATATTGTCTACATTGAATGTTACTAGCCCCTCTCATGTTTAGGTTTTATACCTAGCATGTGTTTGTAAATGTTGTGCCTTCAAGTATGCTTGATTTCTGTTATCTAGCATGTGTAGGTTGTTGTGCACGTCATATAGTTGTGTGTGTGTAGTCTAGAGCCTTCATTTCATCTTATCGGGCTCTACTGAGATATTAATGGATCATCACATTATGGGGGAGTGTTATGCTATAAGCACATCACAAACCTAAAATGTGTATATATTGGATACCACCTAGTATTTATAGTGCAAGATTATCTAGTTACTACGTAGTATGTCAAGTTCATTTGTAGTCCAAATTCTCATCCATTGATCATCTTTAGTTGGACTTGAATTCCCTCTTGTGGAGAATACAAGGATTATCACATTATGGGGGAGTGATATGCTTTGTGCATATCACAATACTTGTTAATATGAAGAATTGATGATTGCCACTTAGAACCTATTATTGAAACTATCTTATATCTCTATGGCTTGCTATGCTCAACACGACTCTATTTGCATAATGATTCTTTTGTCGTTTCATTCCTTAGGTGTGTGTGTGAGTATGACATTCTTGTGCGGTCTTATTCATGGTTTATCTTCTAGATCATATCTAAAAAGGTGTATGTAGGATGCAAGCCATTCCAATTGTTTCTCTAGATGATGATGTACCTAATTGGAATGTTAATAATACGTTTTCTAAGCATTGTGCTCATTGATAAACTCTCATATCATGCTTGTGTGATTATAGATGATCTTGTGCTTATAATCTATCACCGAATAATAATTCAAAAAACCATTGTGTTCTCTTACACATGGTATTCCTTGTACGGTAGAGTTTGATGGTCATCTTCATATCGGGTTTTGCTTCTACTTGCATTTTATATCTAGCAGAGAAATTCATTTGCCACCCAATAATATCCCATGCCTTTGTTTGAGTTCATATTACTAGTTTTTATGGTATTATGGGAGTTAGTATCTTATTACTTGTACTATAATATCTACTTAAGTGTGATATGCATGTAAGAATATGTGCAATGCATATCTTATATGCTCACTGGTTTTGTTTGTTTTCATGTGTTGAACTTTGTGTGCTATCATATGTTGATTTGTCACTTTGATTTATCTTGGACAACGTGAATGATTAGTGATGTTATTGGAAGTATTAACGGTTATGTGTTCATTGGTCCAATTTGTATCTCTTTGGATTTTCGTAGGCTTGTGCATGCATATTTACTATTTGTAAATTCTCATACCTTGTTTACTTTATTTAAAAGAATATATAAATGGTAAATCCTTCATATTCTCAATAGCTAAGTTGTGCATGAAATTCAAATTCATATCTATATGCACATATTGAGTGGTTTTACCCTAGATTTTGTAGTTAGACTAACTACTTTGGACCCAATAAGTTTGGGGGACCATATTGTACTTAAAAGTGATTTAGGTACATTGGAGACGCATTGTTGCCTTGGCTTACTCATAAAGAAGGTGGTGTCACCACGAGGGAATTAGAGCCAAGATTATATGACGCATTGATTACTACTCCATACCAATGCTTTCTCGGTAACAAGTATTTACTTCATGCATATGTATAAATAAGAGTGAACCTTGTGTAGGTTGCATCATAGCATGTAATAGTACTTGCTGTATTTGTGTTTTCCTACGTGTTCCTGAAAACACTCTAATTTCTTGTGGTATTTGCTATCTTACTTAGCAGTCATTGTTATACAAATGAGATCAATTTGTGTCGTGTGCCTTGCTCTTATGCTAGGATCACAATTGTATAATGATGGACTCACTTGTGGATATCATGTTCTTATCAATTGCATATATTTTGCGTGTGGAGTTTCTTTGTGGATACATATACTTTTTATTATTGGCCACTTAGAAATTCGTATGCATGAGAAAGTTCACATCATTCCTTGATATCATTTATTCCTTGTCGGTCACTTGCGTTGTTTCCTTTTCGATTCTTTGGTGGTCTAGGTAAAAGGTTGTGAAGTGAGTTCTTGTATATTTTTCATATAATCTTGAGCCTCATGTGTTTCAAATGTATTTTGGACTCATACTTATCATCATGATCGAATTGGATATTCATATTATATCTTGTCCAAAATATGTTTTCCTCACCTATTGAATGCTTATTTTCACATCAGATTGTCTTGTTGCATTTTCTAGATAATGAGCCCCTCAAACCCCTCATCATTGAAGATGCACATTTTATTTTACTCACATATTATACTATGCAAAATTTTGGAGGAACTCATAGTCTTTGAGATTTTTCCCATTTTGGCATTTGTTGCCAATGGGGGAGAAGTTGAGAGGATTTAAGATAAATTTTAGTGTTTATTATCATTTATGCATATCTACTCTAGTTATATATGCTTTTTGCATGAATGAATATAAAGGAAAAACTCCATCTAGTTTATGTCAATTCATATATGCACCGAAATTCAACGTTCAATCAGACATGCATATATTCTGGGAGAGTTTGCTCTATATATTATGGTTCTACTAACATCAAATGCTCGTGTTGTGTTTTTATGTTGGTACAACCGGTTGTGATAGCATCAAGTATCTTTGTGACACTTTGTGCTATCAAAACCATCCCAAGTATACAATTTATCCTTGGATAAACTACATGTTTGTTTTGCAATTTGTTATATATATCCCCTTGTTGAGATTGCCATCAACTACCAAAATGGGGGAGATTGAAAGTGCATGTAGTCCCAATGTGTGGTTTTGGTATTTTATGACAATCCTAATGGACTAATGTTGGCATTGAGTTATAAATTTGAAGGAATGTTCTATTTGCAATGCATGAAGAATATTGGATGAATTGAAGGATGTTTGTTCCATGATGATGCAAGAAGGACCTTGAATGAATTTTAAATGAACATCATATACATATTGTTATGCATGCGAATGATTGAATCAAATATGATACGATCAAGATGAGTTCCATGTGATGAACAAGATGTGATCTATGTGGAGTTCATTGAGGATCTCAAATGTTCTCATGCTTTGGCTTATGGTTTGAACCATGATGGATCAAGATCTTAAGAGAATGATTAAAGAGAAGAATTCTACATATGTCTTGAAAATAGAATCATGATGAGCTCATATGTTGAGTCATGGATGTGTCGTCAAGCAAGTAATTCAAGTGAAGAATTCATTGTGCCTCTCAAGAGACCATGTTTGTATAATTAAGCACAATAAGAAATAAATAGGGCCTTCAAGACATCAAGATTAATCATGGATCAAAGATAAATGTTGACCAAGATGAAGATCAAATATTAAACTCAAAGTTGTTCATCACACAAGCGCAAATGATGGACCACATGAGATCTTTTGGTATGGTAACTAAATGTCAATTGCACTTTGTGTACTAACCCATACTATGTGATGTCTATGTTTATGAGGGTTGGGTATTTCTCATGCTCTTGCATCCTGAGAGAGATTCCAAATGTCCATGAGAGAACGATATCAAGTGTTCATGATCATGGTTGACAAGGGCAAGTTTAAGATAACCATCACGAAAGATTACATGCTTGAAGCTTGTGGATGTTCACGTGATGAACAAGTGAAGATGAATATAAAGTAACACTTTCCACATCATGTATGGGAGAGCTACTTGAAGACTTCACCAATGTATTGCCTTCAACTTGAGCCAACAAGAAACAATAACATCAAGCTCAAGAGATTTGTGATAGTTCTTGTGAGAGATTCCATCCAAGCATACATCCACTACTGCTCTCTGTTTTGACCAAAGAAATTTGTGATTTGAGGAAGTCTTGAGCATTTCCCCCTTGTTCTTGTTACTCTTGGAGGTTGGAGACTCCTAGGCGGTAGGAGTACTCCGGTGAGGAATCAACTTGTGATTTGTCCCCCGGAAAGTTTGTGAAGGTTTGGAGGCCGCCTCAAGGTCTACCACTAGTGGTTGGGAATCGCCTTCGTGGTGATATCTTAAGGAGAATAGGGTGAGCCTTCGTGGTGTTGGTGTGCCTTCGTGGTAACATCCACCTCTCTAACGGTTACTAGCTTCCCTCCAAGGAAGTGAACATCGAGATATATCCTCGTCTACATGACTTCGGTTATCCCTAACCCTAACTCCTTACTTGTGGTTTACTTTGGTTACTTGAGCGTACATTCACTACATAGTGTTGTCCTCATTATATTGTGTTGGATATTTCCTTTTAAAGATTAATTATTTAGGCCTACACTCTATATCCCGGAATTCATACTTGCTACTATTGATATATTTTGTGTTTAGTGTGAATTGCTATCTTGTGTCATACACTTACATATCTTATGATATTGCTCAAGTAAGTTTGTGTAACTTACTTGTGCTTGTTAGTAATATTGTTGTGCTCACCTCATTTAGATTTAGTTGTTGGTGCACTCAGTTAAGCCTAGTGTATTTAGGATTTTGATACATCTCCAACGTATCTATAGTCTTTGATTGTTCCATACTATTATATTATCTGTTTTGGATGTTTTATATGCATTAATATGCTATTTAATATTATTTTTGGGACTAATCTATTAATCTAGAGCCTAGTACCAGTTTTTGTTTTTTCCTTGTTTTTGAGTTTCGCAGATAAGGAATATTAAAAGGAGTCCAAACAGAATAAAAGCTCCGGAAATATTTTTTTCTGGAAAATATGGATGCCACTAGACTTGAGAACCAAGGCAGAGGAGTTGCCACGGGGCCACAAGCCGGCTTGCCGCGGCCAAGGGGGCACCTTCGCCGGGCAGGCTTGTGGGCCCCTAGCACCTCCTCTAACCCTAATCTTCGTCCTACAAGTACCCAAATATTCCATCATTATCGGAATGAGCCACGAAAACACTTTTCCGCCGCCAGAAGCCTCCATTCCCGAGAGATCCAATCTTGGAGCCTTTTCCGGTAATCTATCGGAGGGGGATTCGATCACGGAGGGCATCTACATCAACTCCATTGCCCCTCCGATGATGCGTGACTAGTTCACCATAGACCTACGGGTCCATAGCTAGTAGCTAGATGGCTTATTCTCTCTCATTGCTTCTCAATGCCATGTTCTTCATGATCTTCATGGAGATCTATCTGATGTAATACTCATTTGCGGTGTGTTTGTCGAGATCCGATGAATTGTGGGTTTATGTCCAGATTATCCATGAATATTATTTGAGTCTTTCCTGAATTCTTATATGCATGATTTGATATCTTTGAAAGTCTCTTCGAATTACTGGTTTGGTTTGGCCAACTAGACTGGTAATTCTTGCAATAGGAGAAGTGCTTAGTTTTGGGTTCAATCTCGCGGCGTCCTCACCTAGTGACATAGTAGGGGTAGCGAGGCACGTAGTGTATTGTTTCCATCAAGGGTAAAAATATGGGGTTTTCATCATATTGCTTGTGTTTATCCCTATACATCATGTCATCTTACCTAATGCGTTACTCTGTTCTTCATGAACTTAATACTCTAGATGCAGGCAGGAGTCGGTCGATGTGTGGAGTAATAGTAGTAGATGCAGAATCATTCCGGTCTACTTGTCACGGATGTGATGCCTATATACATAATCATTGCCTTGGATATCTTCATAATTATTCGCTTTTCTATGAATTGCTTGACAATAGTTTGTTCACCCACTGTAATACTTGCCATCATGAGAGAAGCCATCTAGTGAAACCTATGGCCCCCAGGTCCATTTTCCATATTATATTTTCAGATCTAAAACCAAAAACACCAAAAATACTTGCTGCCTTGTTTTTACTATCAGTTTTACTTTCCATTCAAGCAACCTATTATATCTATATCTAAGATCTTATCCTTGCAAATAATCGTGAAGGTATTGACAACCCCTTTATAGCCTTGGGTGCAAGAGTTTGATTCCTTGTGCATGTCTATTGGTAGCTCACTTGTGTCTCCTACTGGATTGATACCTTGGTTCTCAAAAACTAAGGGGAATACTTATCTACTTTGCTGCATCAAACCGTTCCTCTTCACGGGAAACCAACGCATGCTCGAGAAGTAGCAAGAAGGATTTGTGGCGTCGTTGCCGGGGAAATACATAGCAAGTCAAGAATACCAAGTACCCATCACAAACTCATCTCTTGCATTTACATTATTTTCCATTTGCCTCTCATTTTCCTCCCCCCACTTCTAAAACGATTTTCAAATTTTTTTGCCTTTCGCCCTTTTTCGTTCGTCTCCTCATTTTCTTCTTGCTTGTGTGCTTGATTGCTTGCTTTGTCACGATGACTCAAGAGAATACCAAGTTGTGTGACTTTTCCAATACTAATAATAATGATTTTATTAGTACTCCGATTGCTCCCGCCACTAGTGCGGAATCTTATGAAATTAATGCTGCTTTGCCTAATCTTGTTATGAAAAAACAATTTTCCGGCCTTGCTAATGAAGATGCCGCATCCCATCTAAATACTTTCGTTGAATTGTGTGACATGCAAAATAAGAAAGATGTGGATAATAATATTGTTAAATTGAAGCTATTTCCGTTCTCACTACGAGATCGTGCTAAAACTTGGTTTTCATCTTTGCCTAAAAATAGTATTGATTCATGGAATAAGTGTAAAGATGCTTTTATTTCCAAGTACTTTCCGCCTGCTAAGATCATATCCCTTAGGAATGACATAATGAATTATAAGCAACTTGATCATTAACATGTTGCACAATCTTGGGAGAGGATGAATCTTATGATTAGGAATTGCCCCGCGCATGGCTTGAGTTTATGGATGATTATACAATTTTTCTATGCCAGATTGAATTTTGCTTCTAGGAATCTCTTAGATTCCGCCGCAGGTGGAACTTTTATGGAAATCACATTAGGAGAATCTACTAAACTCCTAGATAATATTATGGCAAATCACTCTCAATGGCACACCGAAAGATCTCCTACTAGTAAAAAAGTGCATGCTATTGAAGAAATTAATACTTTGAGTGAAAAGATGGATAAATTGATGAAATTCTTTGCTAGTAAGAGTGCTCCTATTGATCCTAATGATATGAATTTGTCTTATTTGATTGGAAATAATAATGAATCTATGGATGTGAATTTTGTTGGTAGGAACATTTGGTAATAATGCTTATAGAGGTAATTTCAACGCTAGCCCATTTCCTAGTAATTCCTCTAATAATTATGGTAATTCCTACAGCAATTCCTATGGAAATTATAATAATATACCCTCTAATTTTGAGAGTAATATTAAATAATTCATTAGTACGCAAAAAGGTTTCAATGTTATGATTGAAGAAAAATTGCTCAAGATTGATGATTTGGCTAGGAACATTGATAAAATTTCTCTTGAGATTGATTCTTTAAAATTTAGATCTATTCCTCCCAAGCATGATATTAATGAGTCTTTAAAAGCTATGAGACTTTCTATTGATGAGTGTAAGGAAAGAACCACTAGAGTTCGTGCTAAGTGTGAATGGCTTGAAAAAGTATGTTCTCGTGATAATATTGATGAAGTTCTTAAATTGATTGATGTGACTCCTATTGAATCTTTGTGTTCCAATGTTAATCTTGATAATTATGGTACTGGAGATGAGTCAACTTTAGTTAAAACGCAACCCAATGATTCGGAGTTTTTAGATCTTGATGCTAAGATTAATAAAAGTGGGATTGAAGAGGTCAAAACTTTAAATAGCAATGAACCCACTCTTTTGTATTTCAAAGACTTCAATCATGGTAGCTGTTATTTGATTGATTTTATTTCCCTGTTGCAATCCATATTGAATTCTCCTCATGCTTATAATCAAAACAAGGCTTTTACTAAACATATTGTTGATGCTATCATGAAAGCTTTTGAAGAAAAACTTGAGTTGGAAGTTTCTATATCTAGAAAGCTTTATGGTGAGTGGTAACCTACTATTAAGATTAATATTAAAGATTATGAGTGCCATGCTTTGTGTGATTTGGGTGCTAGCGTTTTCACTATTCCAAAAACTTTATGTGATGTGTTAGGTTTCCATGAATTTGATGATTGCTCCTTAAATTTGCATTTTGCAGATTCCACTATAAAGAAATCTATGGGAAGAATTAATGATGTTCTTATTGTTGCAAATAGGAATTATGTGCCCATAGATTTCATTGTTCTTGATATAGATTGGAATCCTACAAGTCCTATTATTCTTGGTAGACCTTTCCTTAGAACGATTGGTGCAGTTATTGATAAGAAGGAAGGGAATATTAGATTCCAATTCCCATTAAGGAAGGGTATGTAAAACTTTACTAGAAATAAAATAAAATTACATTATGAATCTATCATGAGATCTACTGATGGATTGCATACCAAAGATAACAATACCTAGATCTATTGCGTTTTGCCTAGTTAGGGGCGTTAAACAATAGCGCTTGTTGGGAGGCAACCCAATTTTATTTTCCTTTCAGTTTTTTGCTTATGTTTTGGTGTGTTTGGCACATTATTACTTCTGTAGTAATTGTTTTTTTGTGTTTAAATTATTGGTTGAGCCAAGTTAAACCTTTGGGGTGATCTATGGTAGTTGTTGATTTGATCTTGCTGGAAAACAGAAACTTTTGCGCTCAGTACAAGATTTTTCTGAATTGTTTCGAGTGTCAAATTGATCTGAAATTTTTATATAGGGTTTATATACAAATTCCCCAGGTCGTAATAATTTTTCAGAATTATTAATGTTCTATAAGTATTCGAAGTTTACAGATTTCTACAGACTGTTCTGTTTTTGACAGATTCTGTTTTCTTTCTGTTGTTTGCTTATTTTGATGTATCTATGGGTCGTATCGGGGGGTATGAGTCATGGAGAAGTTAGAATACAGTAGGTATTACACAAATATAAATAAAGAATGAGTTGACAACAATACCTAAAGTGGTGATTTATTTTTCTTATACTAACGGATCTCATGAGTTTTCTGTTGAGTATTGTGTTGTGAAGTTTTCAAGTTTTGGGTGAAGATTTGATGGACTATGGAATAAAGAGTGTCAAGAGCCTAAGCTTGGGGATGCCCATGGCACCCCAAGTCATATTCAAGGATACCAATAATCCTAAGCTTGGGTATGCCCCGGAAGGCATCCCCTCTTTCGTGTTCAATCCATCGGTAAATTCACTTGAGGCTATATTTTTATTCACCACATGGTATGTGTTTTGCTTGGAGCGTCTTGTATGATATGAGTCTTTGCTTGTTAGTTTGCCACAATCATCTTTTCTGCACACATGTTTAGAGAGAGACACGCTGAATCGTGATTTTGTTAGAATACTCTATATGCTTCATTTATATCTTTTGAGCTAGGCAATGTTGCTCTAGTGCGTCACTTATATCTTTTTAGAGCATAGTGGTGTTATATTTTATAGAAATTATTGAACTCTCGTTCCTCACTTATATTATTTTGAGAGTTTCTTAAAACAGCATGGTAATTTGTTTAGGTTATGAATTTAGTCCTAATATAATGGCATCCAAGAGGGATATAATAAAAACTTCCATGTTAAGTGCATTAACAACTATGAGAAGTTGGATTCCTTGCATATAGTTTTGAGATAATAGGGATGGTAATATGAGAGTCATGCTAGTGAGTAGTTGTGAAACGATGAGATACGTGTGTTAAAGATTGTGATTGTCGTAGCGTGCACGTATGGTGAACCGCTATGTAACGAAGTCGGAGCATGACTTGTCTAATGATTGTCGACCTTTGTGTGAGGGTTGGGAGCATGCGATGGTTAACTCCTACCAACCTCTCCCCTAGGAGCATGCGTCTAAGGCTTTGTTTGATGACTAATAGACTTTTGCAATAAGTGTGTGAGTTCTTTATGAATAATGTGAGTCCATGGATTATACGCACTCTCACCCTTCCATCTTTAATTGCTAGCCTCTCTTGTACCATGCAACTTTCGCCGGTACATCAAACCCTCCTTCCTCAAAACAGCCACCATATGTTCCTAAAAACAGCCACCATACCTACCTATTATGGCATTTCCACAGCCATTCTAAGATGTATTGCCATGCAACTTCCACCATGTAGTTTTCTATGACTTGTGTCATCACTTCATATTGCACATAGAGTTGTATCTTCTCATAGGAATCGACTTATAATTTCTTTTTCTTTGACACTAGTAGAAAACAAGGCATTGGTTCAGGTCGGGCCAGCCCATTAGTCCCGGTTCAGTCACGAACTGGGACACTTGGGGGAAACGGCCCCGGTTCGTGAGGCCAGGGGGCGGGCGGGCCACGTGGGGCATTGGTCCCGGTTCGTCTAGAACCTTTGGTCCCGGTTCCAGACACGAACTGGGACCAACATGCCTCGCTCCTGGCCCACAACCATTGGTCCCAGTTCGTGGATGGATCCGGGACCAAAGGGGGTCCTTTAGTCCCGGTTCCATCCACGAACCGGGACCAATGAGATGCCTATATATACCCCCTCGCCAGCGCGTAGAGCACTCCACACTGCTCTGTTTTTTTGGCAGGCGAGGGGAGAGCTTTGTGGTGCTCTAGCTCACCTCCTATGCACATGAGGTGTTTGACGAAATACCTAAGCCAAACTTAAGCTTTATCCTTTCGAAGCTCCATGTCCAAACTCCATTTTCGTCAAGATTTGTCTATGTTTGGCGGTCCGTCCTATCCCGTCCCCGTCCTGAAACCGCCGTCGATCGCCCGCGCGTGGTGAGCCTCTTGATCTTATCTTCTTGCTAAAAGAAAATATACTTACTCGTACTATTTTCTTACTTTTATTATTGTTCACTTCTCTATTCATGATATGTTGTAATGGTTTTTAATACACTTTATTATATAACGCACGCAGATGAACCGGCAATGGATGTACGGTGACCGACGGACCTCCGAGTATATTAAGGGCCTGCATAATTTTCTCGAAGCGGCTGAGGCAAACAAGCAGAATGGTTTTATGCCTTGTCCATGTACTACCTGTGAGAATACGAAGTCTTTCTCCAACTCTAAAACCCTTCACTTCCACTTGCTCCAGAAGGGTTTTATGCCACACTATAATGTTTGGACCAAGCACGGAGAAAGAGGGTTTATGATGGAAGACAACGAAGAAGAAGAGGATGACGAAAACTACCCTCCCCCTGAATACGTTGATGCTGCAATGGGGGAAGCTGAAGATCAAGAGGAACCAGACGATGTGCCCGATGATGATCTTCGCCGGGTCATTGTTGATGCACAGAGAGAGTGCGAAAGTGAAAGGGAGAAGTTGAAGTTTGATCGCATGTTAGAGGATCACAAAAAAGGGTTGTACCCAAATTGCGAAGATGACAATAAAAAAGCTAGGTACTACACTGGAATTGCTGCAATGGAAGGCAGACAATGGTGTATCTGACAAGGGATTTAGTTCGCTACTGAAAATAATGAAGAAGAAGCTTCCAAAGGATAACGAATTGCCCGACAGTACGTACGCAGCAAAGAAGGTTGTATGCCCTCTAGGATTTGAGGTGCAGAAGATACATGCATGCCCTAATGATTGCATCCTCTACCGCGGTGAGTACGAGGAACGGAACACATGCCCGGTATGTGGTGCATTGCGGTATAAGATCAGAAGAGATGACCCTGGTGATGTTGAGGGCCAGCGCACTAAGAAGAGGGTTCCGACCAAGGTGATGTGGTATGCTCCTATAATACCACAGTTGAAACGTCTGTTCAGAAACAAAAAGCATGCCGAGTTGATGCACTTGCACAAAAAAGACCGTAAGAAAGACGGGAAGTTGAGAGCACCCGCTGACGGGTCGCAGTGGAGAAAGATCGAGAGAAAGTGGAGTGACTTTACAGGTGACCCGAGGAACGTATGGTTTGGTTTAAGTGCAGATGGCGTTAATCCTTTTGGGGAGCAAAGCAGCCAGCATATCACATGGCCTGTGACTCTATGTATGTATAACCTTCCTCCTTGGTTGTGCATGAAGCAGAAGTTCATTATGATGCCAGTGCTCATCCAAGGCCCTAAGCAACCCGGCAATGACATTGATGTGTACCTAAGTCCATTAGTTGATGAAATTTTACAGCTATGGAATGGAAGAGGTGTACGTGTGTGTGATGAGAACGAACAGGAGGAATTTGACCTACATGCGTTGCTGTTTGTAACCATCAATGATTGGCCTACTCTCAGTAACCTTTCAGGACAGACAAACAAGGGATACCACGCATGCACACACTGTTTAGATGACACCGACAATATATATTTGGACAAATGCAGGAAGAATGTGTACCTGGGGCATCGTCTATTTCTTCTGACCAACCATCAATGTCGAAAGAAAGGAAAGCATTTCAAAGGTGAGGCAGATCACCAGAAGAAGCTCGCCCTCCGTACTGGTGATCACATAATTGATATGGTCAATGATTTACAAGTAATATTTGGAAAGGGTCCTAGCGGACTATCTGTTCCGAATGACGCTGACAAACGCGCACCCATGTGGAAGAATAAATCTATATTTTGAGACCTACCCTAGTGGAAAGACCTAGAGGTCTGCTCTGCAATCGACGTGATGCACATGACGAAGAATCTTTGCGTGAACCTGCTAGGCTTCTTGGGAGTGTGTGGGAAGACAAAAGATACACCGGAGGCACGGGAGGAACAACAACGTGTGCATTAAAAAGACGGCATGCATCCAAAGCAGTATGAAGGTCCTGGCAGCTACGCTCTTACCAAAGAAGAGAAGGAAATCTTCTTTGAATGCCTGCTCAGTATGAAGGTCCCGTCTGGCTTCTCGTCGAATATAAAGGGAATAATAAATATGACAGAGAGAAAGTTCCAGAACCTAAAGTCTCATGACTGCCACGTGATTATGACGCAACTGCTGTCGGTTGCATTGAGGGGGCTTCTACCGGAAAACGTTCGATTAGCCATTGTGAAGCTATGTGCATTCCTTAATGCAATCTCTCAGAAGGTGATCGATCCAGAAATCTTGCCAAGGTTAAGGAGTGATTTGGCGCAATGTCTTGTTAGTTTTGAGATGGTGTTCCCACTGTCCTTCTTCAATATCATGACGCACGTCCTAGATCATCTAGTCGACGAGATTGTCGTTCTGGGCCCTGTATTTCTACACAATATGTTCCCCTTTGAGAGGTTCATGGGAGTCTTAAAGAAATATGTTCATAACCACGCTAGGCTAGAAGCAAGCATCTCCATGGGCCATCAAACAGAGGATGTCATTGGGTTTTGTGTTGACTTTGTTCCTGACCTTAAGAAGATTGGTCTTCCTCAATCGCGGTATGAGGGGAGACTGACTGGAAAAGGCACGCTAGGAGCGGACTCAATAATATGTAGGGACGGGCATTCTTGGTCTCAAGCACACTACACAGTTCTACATAATTCCACCTTGGTGACCCCGTATGTCGATGAACACAAGAATATTCTGCGCTCCAAACACCCGGAGCAGTGTGACGACTGGATTACATATGAACACATCAGGACTGTCGGCAGTTGGTTGCAAACACGTCTCATGGGTGACAACACTGTTTCTGATGAGCTATACTCGTTGGCCAGGGGACCATCTTCGACTATATTGACTTAAAAAGGGTACGAGATAAATGGGAATACATTTTACACGATCGCCCAAGATGAAAAGAGCACCAACCAAAACAGCGGTGTCCACTTTGATGCAGCAACCAAGAGGGGAAATGACACATATTATGGTTACATAGTGGACATATGGGAACTTGACTATGGACATGATTTCAAGGTCCCTTTGTTTCAGTGCAAATGGGTCAATCTGTCAAGAGGCGGGGTACAGGAAGACCCACAGTATGGAATGACAATAGTGGATCTGAACAATCTTGGGTACACAGACGAACCATTCATCCTAGCCAATGATGTGGCGCAGATTTTCTATGTGAAGGACATGTCTACCATACCGAGAAAAAGAAAAGATAAGGAAGCGAATACATCATACGATGAGCCAAAGTGCCACATAGTTCTTTCAAGAAAAAGAGACATCATGGGATTGGAGGGCAAGACAGACATATCTGAAGATTATGAAAAGTTTCAAGAAATTCCTCCCTTCAAAGTCAAGGCTGACCCAAGCACCCTGTTAAACGATGAAGATTATCCATGGTTACGGCGCAATAAGCAAAGGACACAAGCGAAGAAAAAGTGAAGACTTTCTCTCCACAACTATATCATTGTTGTGACATGTGAAGAAATGAAATGCCCTTTGTGACACATGAGTTTTCGTCCGAAACCCTAATACTTAGAAAGAGATTTTCCATTTTGTACATGAAGTGCATCCAGTTTTTGCCGTAACCCTCTCAACCTTTTATGACATGCTATGTGGGTGAAATGATGGTACCATGCCAACTTTCAACCTTTTTAGAGTTCATTTGAAGTGCTTTTCAATTTCAGGGTCATTTAGCTCATTAAAACCAGTAAGTGCATGAAAAATACCAAATGAAGTCGAAAAGGGTTGAAAATTGATGATGTGGCTTTGAATGGTGCATTTTGAACACACAAAAAGTATGGAGTTCAAAAAAGTTCAAAAAAATGAAATCCCTTTAGATAACATAAAAAATAACAAAAATGAACATAGATGCGCTTATGTAAGTAAAATTCGACCGGAAATCAGACTGAAATTCAGTTTGATTTCAGGTCATATTTTCCCACATAAGGGCATCTATTTTCAATTTGAGAGGAACTCAACAAGGCAGGGAGGGGTCGGTTTATAAACCGGTGTGAGCGCCCCTCGCTTCGCGAGGTGGGACTAAACTCCCACCATAGCCAGGACCAACCATTTAGTCCCGGTCGGTGGCTACAACTGGGACCAATGCAACAATTTTGTCCTGGTTGGTGGCACCAACCGGGACCAATGCCCACCTTTAGTCCCGATTGGTGGCACCAACCGGGACTAAAGATCTCTGCTTCCCGCCCTTCGGGATGCCGAAAAGAGACCTTTGGTCCTGGTTGGTGCCACCAACCGGGACTAAAGGTGGCCATTGGTCCCGGTTGGTGCCACCAACCGGGACCAATGCTTCTTGTATATAAGAAGCACATAGGAAATTTCGCAGGTTTTATCTACCAGTTGCCCTGAGCCGCCGTCCTCGTCCCCATTGCCTCCGCGAGCCGCCGTCCTCGTCGCCGGCCCGGTCGCCTCCCCGAGCCGCCGTCCTCATTGCCTCCCCGTCGCTGGCCCCGTCCTCGTCGCCTCCCCGTCGCCGCCGTCCTCGTCCCTGTTGCCACCGTCCTCTTCCTCGTCGCCTTCCCGTCGCCGCCGTCCTCGTCCCTGTCGCCTCCCCGTTGTCGCCGTCCTCGTTGCCTCCCCGTCGCTGCCCTCCCCGTCGCCTCCCCGTCACCGCTGTCCCCTTCACCTCCCCGTCGCCTCCCCGTCGCCGCCGTCCCCGTCGCCATCGTCCCCATCGCCTTGTCCCCGCCGCCGCCGTCCCCGTAGCCTCCCCGTCGCCGCCCCCCTGCTCCCTGTGTATATGTGTGTATATATGTTCATGTATATATGTATATGTGTGTATATGTTCATGTATATGTGTGTATATGTTTGTATATGTATATGTGTGTATATGTTCATGTATATGTTTTTTTTCATGCATATGTATATATGTTCATGTATATGTGTCATGTGTGTATATGTTCATGTATATATATGTGCATGTATATGTTTTTTTCATGTATATATATATATGTTCATGTATATGTGTGTATATGTTCATGTAAAAAGTCTTCGTTGTTTTTCATACATACGAAAATGTAGAGTGAAAACGAAAACAAACATATAGGAAAAAATAAAGTAAAAAATGAAGAAGGAAAAGAAAACCGCTCACCCGACCAACTATCGTGGCCACCCAAATCCTAGAAAAAAGAGCGTAGTTGTCCATCTACCCCTTCCCCGACAACTTCGACATGAGGGGGACGTCGGACATGCATGAGTGAGAGAGGCGTCTGCTCGCCTGACCAACTATCGAGGCCACCCAAACCCTAGAATAAAGAGCGTTGTTGTTGATCTACCCCCTCCCCGATAACTTCGACATGAGAGGGGACGTCAGACATGCATGAGAGAGAGGCGGTCCGCTCACCCGACCAACTATCAAGGCCACCCAAACCCTAGAAGAAAGAGCATCGTTGTTGATCTACCCCGTCCCTACCCGATAAACTCTCGAGGCCACCCAAACCGGGCCTGAAAAAGCGTTGTCAAGGCCACCCAAATTTACCAAGTTAAATGAAGAAAATTCTGGTAACATAGATTTTATCAAGAATGCCCCCATCTATTATGGATGTGCACAAGAGGCGGTCCGGACGTCGGACATTCATGAGAGAAGCGGTCCAGACGTCAGCCATTCATGTTTGTATATTAATTGCCATGTTGTAATATTTGCAGAAACTATGGATCCAAGAGACGAAGAACAAGAACAGTTGTTGGGGGACATAATCCATGGCGGACGTGATATCTTGTCGTATCTCAACGACACCGATGGTTTGGAAGGAGAGGATTATGATGGCTCTGATGATCGAACTATGGAGGAGGAAGGACATGAGCATGATGGCTCCGGTCACCGAATGCCGGAGGAAGAAGGAGACCATGATGACGGCTCCGGTGACTGATCAGAGGAGGGAGCTATTGCAAAGTACGGCGAGGTATATATATTAATTAGGCCTGTGCTGACTAGCTAATTGATGCATTAATTGTTTTGGTATGTACATATATTAATTAACTCTTCTTTCTTCTTTTATAGCCCTCTGAATCGAGTCAAACTTCGGTAACGAGATGAGGCCCGAAGAAGAGGTTGCGCAAGGATGAAAAGTTCACGATCACAGCACTCGCGAACGATGGCCATCCGATTGAACCCAAGCGGACCAAGAACGCATTTTCTACTCAGTGCGGAGCTATTGTTAGGGACAACATCCCGATCATCATCAAGCAATGGAATAAGCCTAGGACGGCACCCCTGATGGTGATTATGTCACCGATAGATAGAAAGATGATCTTTGGACCGCGTTGAAGGCAAATTTCACCCTATCGCCAGAGGAGGATCCGAATAAGCGAGTTATAGAGCCACTGGTCAAGGCATGTGCTCTTAAGAAGATGGCAGATCTATTTAGGAGGTGGAAGAATGAGTTGAAATCAAAGTTTGTCGACAAAGGGAAGACTCCAGAATTCACCAGCCAATTTGAGAAGATAAGAGATTACTGGCCCGCAATTGTGGACTACAAGACATCGGACAAGAGTAAGAAAATGTCAGAGACAAACAAGGTCAATGCTGCAAAGAAGTAGTATCACCATCACACGGGGTCAGGTGGCTACCTCAAAGCCCGGCCGTTGTGGGACAAAGCTGAGAATGACGTGACTCATAAAGGGGTCGTACCACAGACATTGAACTGGCCAGACCATTCAAGGACTTGGTTCTTCGGGGTTGGGGGAACTTTGGACCCTGAAACAGGGAAGTGTTGTTGGACAGACGAGCAACTTGCAATACCCATGAACAAGCTTCAGAACTATATCACCGCAGCGCAGCAAGGGACGTTCATTCCCGACAGAGAGAAGGACGAGCTGACCGAGGCCCTAGGGAATGCTGAGCATCCTGGACGAACACGAGGCACACCAGGCTCCGTTCCTTGGAAGGTTGGGTTTCCCAACGCAGGCGGTTATAGAAGTCGGGACATAAAGAGGAAAGTGGAGCTAAGAGAAATTCAGAAGCTCAATGCAAGACTACAAAAGCTAGGGGAAGCTGAGAGCGAGCGAGCTGCCGGCCAACCATCTCAGCGGCACGAAGCTACCCCAGAAGCTACCCCGCCATCTCAGCGGAGAAGCAGCGTTGCTTCCATGGAGCCCGTTCAACCTGACTTCACATCTCCTAGCTACCCCGTGGATACTATCACGGAGGCTCAACATTGCGAGCTTATGAAGAAATGCCGGAACCTCACTTTCAAGGTGGCTGTCGGCTCTGTTGCACCTCCTCAACCCAACAAAACTTTTCACTGCCATCCGATTCCACATGGCTATGCTGTTGTGATGGTCGATGAAGTAATGAAGGAATTTGAGGAGCTCTAGCTTGACATCAAGCTTCCAAACATGACACCTCCGCCTCCTCCTTCTCCTCAGGTGAATCAGGGCACTCTGCCTCCTCCTCTGACGACGACGACGAGTGATCAGGGCACACCGCCTCCTTCTCCGGCTCCTCCGGCGCATGGGGGCACTCCGCCTCCTCCTTCGCCTACTCCGGCACGTCGGAGCAGTATGCCTCCACCTCAGCCTCATAGGCAATGGCGGAAGATAGACGCCGCCGCTCCGGCAACTCCGGCGCCTAGTAAGCAACGACGGGAGGGATCCACCATCGCTCCGGCGGCTAGTAGTACAAGCATAGGCAGGAGGGGATATCATATGAGAGGACCGAGTCTGAAAACGAGGAGATATCTCAGGCCAAAGTGAGGGCCCATTTTGAAAAGAAAACTCCACCTCCGAAGGAGAAGATAGATCCGGTGAAAGCGATGTGCACTATCGATGCCCTGAAGCGACCACCACCGCCTCCGCCGGATTCCAACTTTGACCGTTGTATTAAAAAGACATATCAAGATGCGCGGCGGTCGGGAAGTACTTCTAGTGATGCAAGGTTAGCAGAATGAAGAAGTGGGGAAAAAATCCCCAGCTCGGCGAACAGGCGAATCAATCGTGCCCCTTGCTCAAGGTGTCTAGCGATATCGTCGCTAATCATCCAGGGATGGTGCCCGATACCAAACCTGGTGATTACCTGAGTGATGATGTACTGTTTGAGCCATTGGAGGTGGACGATTTCAAATACCGGTACGGGCAGCCTCTTGTCAAACCTGATCATCCTCCTCTAACAACGATGATGCGAAAATTCCATGAATGGTACATGAAAACCTGCCGCGAGTCTGGGAAGGATTCTTTGATACTGTCAGTTAAAGAGGAACATGACCTCGTTGGAATGGAACTGTTGAATATTGAATTTGAGGAGATATTCCAGTTATACAATCAAAAGGCCATCGACAAAACAATCGTGACTTCCTACTGTCTGTAAGTACTACTTATGTAATTAAGTCTCTCTATGTATATAGCTCAGCTCTTTCATTGCATGTATATATAATTATCCTTACTACTATATTATGCAGATTGAAGATCGTCGAATGCAGAAAAGCACAAATGTATGACATTGGGTTCATTAACCCAAATGTCATACATGAGTATAATTTTCAAAATTATCCCACACAAACCGAGGAGAACTGGCTACAATCGTTGCTTAAAATCAAAACAAAGGGACAATACTCTTTCCTTATAACTTCAAGTGAGTGTTACTGTCTTGTGCATATTCGGTTTCCCTTATTACTCGAGGTTATAGTAATGTAATTTATGAGTTATGCATGCGTGCGCAGTTTCCACTTTTTGCTAGAGATTCAGCTTGAGCGGGGAGTACTAACCGTCTTAGACTCGAAACGAAAAGATCCACAGGAATATGCGGACATGACTGAAATTCTCCAGAAGTAAGTTCAATCGATCATTATCGCATCATATCGGCAACTTTGTTCATTTCCTGATATCAAGTAATTATTTTCTTTGTTTGGCAGGGTTTGGAAAGAGTTCACAACAATTGTTCTGGCACTGCGGGGGAGCTGCCATTTACACACCCGAAAGTAAGTACTACTAGCTAGTTTCGCGCATCTCCCATTGATTCTAGTTTCTTAAATACCATTTATCATGCTTGATTATTAGTTTGATTGAACTCTATTTCTCGTAATGTGCTTGTGGCAGGAAACCGGGACTAATTTATGTGGATACTACGTTTGCGAGTTCATCTACAACGCGACGCCCCTAAGCGGGGCTACTCTGAAAAACAATTTCAAGCGTGTAAGCAATAATATTCACAATTTTATTTTATTACCATATATATGTATTGACCCCCTTCTTGAAATTAGATGTGGTAGATGCGGGATGAACTCCTACCACATGATCGCATACGAGCAATTCAAAAAGAATTGGCGGGACTCTTTCTTGACCACGTCATAAATAGAACCAGAGAATACCATCTGGAAGTTGACATTAGATGTTAGGGATTGTAAGAGATCTTATATTGTATATATGTAGCTAGTAGCATCGGATATATATACGAAAACTTGTTATACGACCAATCTCTCGGAGAAAGAGAGGTCGATCACTTCTATCTCTATATGTTCATGACGATCTTCTGTACTTAATGGTTCCTTCATTTGCTTACTAGCTAGCGTGTCGAGTTCTCTCTATAGTAGCTAGCGTCGACCAAGCACGGAGAAAGAGAGGACACTTCTATTAATTATCTAGCTAAAACAATATAAAACCCCTAAATTAACTGTCCAAAACCCCCTAAACCCCCCTCCCTTTCAGAAAAAACCCAGCAACTGCTAGATGCTGACGCGTGGATGCCTTTTGGTCCCGGTTGGTGTTACAAACTGGGACTAAAGGTCCTCCTGCTTGGGCTCCCTGCATAGGCCACGTGGAGCCCCTTCTGTCCCGGTTTGTAAGAGAACCGGGACTATAGGTTTTGGGCTTTAGTCCCGACCCTTTAGTCCCGGTTCCGGAACCGGGACAAATGGGCCTTACGAACCGGGACAAATGGGCCTTTTTCTACTAGTGTGAGTTATAAGTAAATAAAAGTGTGATGATTTTTCATTAATAGACCATTGTCCCATGAGAGAAAAGGATGATGGAGGCTATCACTCCCTCACAAGTTGGGACGAGTATCCGGACTTTAAAAATATAAAAGAGGCCAGCGAAGCCCAAACAAAAAAAATAGGCCAAAGAAGTCACACATATATATATATATATATATAGAGAGAGAGAGAGAGAAAGAGAGAAGGGACAATTGCCACTATCTTTTTTCCACACTTGTGCTTCAAAGTAGCACCTGTTGGAAATATGCCCTAGAGGCAATAATAAATTAGTTATTATCATATTTCCTTGTTCATGATAATCGTTTATTATCCATGCTATAATTGTATTCATCGGAGACTTAGATGCATGTGTGGATACATAGACAAAACCATGTCCCTAGTATTCCTCTAATAGACTAGCTCGTTGATCAAAAGATGGTTAAGGTTTCCTAGCCATGGACATGAGATGTCATTTGATAACGGGGTCACATCATTAGGAGAATGATGTGATGGACAAGACCCAAACTACAAACGTAGCATATGATCGTGTCAGTTTATTGCTACTGTTTTCTGCATGTCAAGTATATGTTCCTATGACCATGAGATCATGCAACTCACGGACATCGGAGGAGTGCCTTATGTGTATCAAACGTCGCAACATAACTGGGTGACTATAAAGGTGCTCTACAGGTATCTCCGATGGTGTCTGTTGAGTTGGCATGGATCGAGACTGGGATTTGTTACTCCGTGTGACGGAGAGGTATCTTGGAGCCCACTCGGTAATACAACATCACAACAAGCCTTGCAAGCAATGTGGCTAAGTGTTAGTCACGGGATCTTGTATTACGGAATGAGTAAAGAGACTTGCCGGTAACGAGGTTGAACTGGGTATGGAGATACCGACGATCGAATCTCGGGCAAGGAACATACCGAAGAACAAAGGGAACGTTATACGGGATTAACTGAATCCTTGACACAGAGGTTCGAACGATAAAGATCTTCGTGGAATATGTAGGAACCAATGTGGACGTCCAGGTCCCGCCATTGGTTATTTACCGTAGAGGTGTCTCGGTCATGTCTACATAGTTCTCGAACCCGCAGGGTCTGCACACTTAAGGTTCGGTGACGTTTCGGTAGTGTAGAGTTATGTATGGTGGTGACCGAAGTTTGTTCGGAGTCCCAGATGAGATCCCGGACGTCACGAGGAGCTCCGGAATGGTTCGGAGGTAAATATTCATATATAGGAAGTCCCAGTTTGGTTTCCAGAAAAGTTTCGGGCTCATCGGTAGTGTACCGGGAGTGCCGGTAGTGTACCGGGAGGCCTCCGGGAGGGGTATTTCGACCCCAAGAGTTCCATGGGCTGTGGAAGAATAATAACCATCCCTTAGTGGGCTGTGAAAACAGCCACAAAGGCCCATGGCGCAGGAGAGAAAGTCCTAAAGCAAAAAGTGGAAAATC
This sequence comes from Hordeum marinum, assembly GCA_022496015.1. Classification (NCBI taxonomy): domain Eukaryota; kingdom Viridiplantae; phylum Streptophyta; class Magnoliopsida; order Poales; family Poaceae; genus Hordeum; species Hordeum marinum. Next base: position 505,249,489 of record CM039676.1, read on the forward strand.
AGCCAATAGGAGGCAATCCTACTCCAACTAGGATTGGAGGTGAAGTAGGATTGCTTCCCACCTCCTATTTCGGACGACCCAAAGGCCTTGGCTGCCTCTACTCTCCTCTCCTCCTATATATACTAGTGGATTGGGTGGTTTTTGGACAGAATTTCCGGCCACGTGCTACCCGTTACACCGGTGCATAGTTTCTCCTCTAGATCGGTTTTCTGCAGCGCTTAGGCGAAGCCCTGCCGGAATTGCTCTTCCACCATCACCGGAGCGCCGTCACGCTGCCAGTGAACTCTCTCTCCTCTCCACCTCCTCTCTCTGGATCGAGACGGTGGAGATCGTCATCAAGCTGCACGTGTGATGAACGCGGAGGTGCCGTCCGTTCGGCGCTAGATCAGAAGGACCGTGATCGAGATCGCAAGACGGTTCGTGATGTGATCACGGAACGGATCGTGATGAGTTCGTGGGACAGATCGTGATCAAGATCGTGAGACGGATCGTGATGAGTTCGCGGGATGGATCATTATGTGTTCGCGGGACGGTTCGTGATTGGATCGCGGGACTCTCGGCGATTTGTATCGCGAAGAAGTTCGACTACACCAACCGCGTTTCTTAATGCTTCCCGCTTAGCGATCTACAAGGGTACGTAGATCCACTCTCCCTCTCGTAGATGCTAATCACCATGGATAGGTTTGCGTGTGCGTAGGAATTTTTTTTCCCATGCGACGTTCCCCAACAGTGGCATCATGAGCTAGGTTGATGGTTCGATGAGATCTCGAGTAGAACACAAAAGGTTTGTGGGCGTTGATGCTTAGATTGCTTCCTCCCTTGGTCGGATTTTGGTTCAGCGGGATTGTGAGATGAAGCGGCCCGGACCAACATTACTCGTATGCTTACGAGAGACCGGTTCCCTCGACGCAACTTGTTGCGTAGATGGCTTGCGGGTGACAGTTTCTCTCACTTTAGTTGGATCGGATCCGACAAAGGCGGTCCTTGAGAAGGTTGAAAAGCAATCTATGTATCACCGTTGTGGTTTATGCGTAGGTGAGAATCGTTCTTGCTAGATACCCGTAGCAGCCACGTAAAACATGAATAACAATTAGAGGACATCTAACTTGTTTTTGCAGGGTATGTTGTGATGTGATATGGCCAATTACATGATGAGATATATGTGATGTATGAGATGATCATGTGATGTATAGAATTTCACAACTTGCATGTCGTTGAGTACGGCAACCGGCAGGAGCCATAGGGTTTTCTTTAATTATTGTATGACCTGCGTGTCAATCATTAAGCGCTATGTAATGCTTTACTTTATCGCTAAGCGGTAGCAATAGAAGTAGAAGCAGGGCTGGCGCCACAACCCCAATGGCAACACATTGATGGAGATCAAGATGATGGAGATCATGGTGTTGTGCTGGTGACGATGGAGATCATGCCGGTGTTTCGAAGATGGAGATCTTAAACACAAGTTCATGGCCATATCATGTCACTTATGAATTGCATGAGATGTTAATCCTTTTATGCACCTTGTTTTGCTTAGTACGGCGGTAGCATTATAAGGTGATCCCTCACTTGAATTTCAAGATGAACTGTGTTCTCCCCGAGTGTGCACCGTTGCGAAAGTTCGTCGTGTTGAGACACCACGTGATGATCGGGTGTGATAGACTCTACGTTCACATACAACGGGTGCAAGCCAGATTTGCACGCGCAGAACACTCGGGTTAAACTTGACGAGCCTAGCATGTACAGACATGGCCTCGGAACACGAGAGACCGAAAGGTCGAACATGAGTTATATAGTAGATATGGTCAACATAATGATGTTCACCATTGCAGCCACCTCAACTCACGTGATGATCGGACTTGAGTTGGTGAATTTGGATCATGTATCACTCGAATGATCGGAGGGATGTCAATTTGAGTGGGAGTTCTTAAGTAATATGATTAATTGAACTCATTATCATGAACATAGTCAATAGTGTCTTTGCAAATTATGTTGTAGATTACTAGCTCGCGCTGTAGCTCCCTTAATTTTTATGTTCCTAGAGAAATAGAGTTGAAATATGTTGGTAGCAATATTGCGGACTGGGTCCGTGATCTGAGGATTGCCCTCTTTGCTGCATAGAAGGCTTATGTCATTAATGCACCACTCGGTGCGCCACCCCCTTTAGCGTCGTCTGTAGATGTTGTGAATATCTCACAGGCATGTTCGATGACTACTTGATAGTTTAGTGCGTCATGCATTAGGGCTTAGAATTGAGGCTCCGAAACGTTTTGAATGTCACGGAACATATGAGATGTTCTAGGAGCTGAGATTGTGATCTCAGGCTCGTGCCCGTGTTGCGAGATATGAGATCTCCAACAAGATTCTTTGCCTGTAAGATGAAGGAGAATAGCTCAATCGTTGAGCATGTACTCAGATTGTCTGGGTACTACAATCGCTTGAATCAAGTGGGAGTTGATCTTCCAGATAAGATAGTGATAGATATAGTTCTCCAAGTCACTGTCACTAAGCTACTAGAACTTGGTGATGAACTATAAATTGCCAGGGATAGAAATAATGATTCCTGAGCTGTTCGCGATGTTTGACACCGCGAAGGTAGAAATCAATAAGGAGCGTCAAGTGGCGATGGTTAATCAAAACCACTAGTTTCGGAAGGGCAAGAGCAAGGAGGGAAACTTCATGGATAGCAAGTCAGTTGCTGCTCCAGTGAAGCAACCCAAAGTTGAAGTCAAACCCGAGACTAAGTGCTTTTGTTATGAGGTGAGCGGTCGCTGAAGCGGAACAACCCTAGATACTTGGTAGAAAAGAAGGCTGGCAACATCGACAGAAGTATATTTGATATACGAGTTATTGATGTGTACCTTGCTAGTACTCCTAGTAGCACCTGGGTATTGGATACCGGTTCGGTTGCTAAATGTTAGTAACTCGAAATAAAAGCTACGGAATAAACGGAGAACTAGCTAAGGGTGAGGTGACGATGTGTGTTGGAAATGTTTCCAAGGTTGATGTGATCAACATCACACACTCTCTCTACCTTCAGGATTAGTGACGAACCTAAATAAATGTTATTTGGTGTTTTGCGTTGAGCATGAACATGATTAGATCATGTATGTTGCAATACGGTTATTCATTTAAGTCAGAGAATAATAGTTATTCTGTTTACATGAATAATACCTTCAATGGTCATGCACCCAGTGAGAATGGTTTGTTGAAATCTTGATCGTAGTAATACGCATGTTCATAACATTGATGTCAAAAAATACAAAGTTAAATAATGATACTACCACATACTTGTGGCACTGCCGCAAAATGTCATATTGGTATAAAGTGCATGAATAAACTCCATGGTGATGGATATTTGGACTCATTCAATTTCGAATCGGTTGAGACATGCGAACCATGCCTCTTGGGCAAGATGACTAAAGGACCCCGTTGGATGGAGCGGGCAAGTGATTCATTGGAAATGATACATGTTGATGTATGCAATCTAGTGAGTCTTGTAGCGGGCAGTGGATATCGTTATTTTCTTACCTTTCACTGATGATTTGAGTAGATATAGTGTATATTTACTTAATGAAACACAAGTCTGAATCGTTTGAAAGGTTCAAGCAAATTCAGAGTGAAGTTTAAAGATCATCGTGACAAGAAGATAAAAATGACCGTGATATGATCGTGGAGGTGAATATCTGAGTCACGAGTTTGGCATACAACTTAAGACAATGTGAAAGTTGTTTCACAACTAAACGCCACCTGGAACACCATAGTGTGATGGTGTGTCCGAACATCATAGTCATGCTCTATTGGATATGGTGCATACTGTGATGTCTCTTATCGTTTTACTACTGTAATTTTGGGGTTATGCATTAGAGACAACTACATTCACTTTAAATAGGGCATCATCTAAATCCGTTGAGATGACACCGTGTGAATTATGGTTTGATAGAAACCTAAGCTGTCATTTCTTAATATTTGGGGCTGCAACACTTGTGTGGAAAATGTTTTCGCCTAATGAGGTCAAACCCAAGGCGGACAAATGCATCTTCATAGAATACCGTAAGATCATTTGGGTGAACCTTCAATCTCAGATCCTAGTACAAAGTGTTTGTTGCTTAAACGGATCCTTTCTCGAGGAAATGTTTCTCTCGAAAGAATTGAGTGGGAGGAAGATAGAACTTGATGAGGTTGTTAAACCTTTGTTCAACCAGAGAGTAGCGCAGCGCAGAAAGGTGTTTCTGTGAAGCCTACGTTAGTTGAAGAGGAAGTTAATGATGATGATCATGAAGCTTCAGGATCAAGTTACTATCGAACTTCATAGGTCGACAAGGATGTGTACTGCTCCTAAGCGGTACGACAACCCTGTCTTGGAGGTCATGTTGTTGGACAAACGATGAACCTACGAGCTATGGAGAAGCGATGATGGGCCTGGATTCCGACAAATGGTTGGAGGCCATGAAATTCGAGATAGGATCCATGTATGAAAACCAAGTGTAGACTTTGGTAGACTTGCTCGTTGGACGGCAGGTCGTTGAGTACAAATGGATCTTTAAAATGAAGACAGACACTGATGGTGAATGTCACTATTTGTAAAGCTCGACTTATTGCAAAGATGTTTGTGACAAGTTCAAGGAGTTGACTACGATGAGACTTTCTCACTCGTAGTGGTGCTAAAGTCTGTTGGAATTATGTTAGCAGTTGCTGTGTTTTCAATTATGAAATCTGGCAGATGGATGTCAAAACATCATTTCCTTAATGGTTTACTTGAGGAAAGGTTGTATGTGATACAACCAGAAGGTTTTGTCAGGCCTAAGGATGCTAAAAGGTGTGCAAGCTTCGGTGATCCTTCCATGGACTGAAGCAAGCATCTCGGAGTTGGAATATACGCTTTGATGAGGTGATCAAAGTTTTGATGTTTATACAAAGTTTACGAGAAACTTGTATTTGCAATAAAGTGAGTGGGAGCACTATAGAATTTCTCATAAGTATATGTGGATGACATATTGTTGATCAGAAATAATGTAGAGTTTCTGGAAAGCATAAAACGGTCATTTGGAAAGTGATTTTCAAAGGAAGACCTGGATGAAGCTACCTAATTGTTGAGCATCAAGATCTATAGAGATAGATCAAAGATGACTCGATGAGACTTTCAATGAGTGCATACCTTGAAAAGATTTTGAAAGAGTTCAAAATGGATCAGTCAGAGAAAGAGTTCTCGCCTGATTTGTAAGGTGTGAAAGTTGAGTGAGACTCAAAGCTCGACAACGGCAGAAGAAAGAGAAAGGACGAACGTCGTCCCCTATGCCTTAGCCATAGGCTCTATATTATGCCATGTTGTGTACCGCACCTGTGTGTGCCTTGCCATGAGTCCGTCAGGGGGTACAAGAGTGAACCAGGAGTGGATCACTGGACAACGGTCAAGATTATCCTCAGTAACTAAGAGACTGAGGAGATGTTTCTCGATTATGGAGGTGATGAAGAGTTCGTCGTAAGGAGTTACGTCGATACAAGCTTTAACACTAATCCGGATGACTCGTAGTGGCAATCTGGATACGTATAGTGGAGCAGCCATTTGGAATAGTACCGAACGGAGTGTGGTAGCAGTGTTTACAGTTTAACATAGGTATTTGCAAAGTGCACACGGATCTGAATGTTACAGACCCGTTGACTATAAGACCTCTCACACATGCAAAGCATGATCGAGCCCCAGAACTCGTTGGGTGTTAGATTCATAACAATGCGAATCACATGGTGATGTGAACTAGATTATTGACTCTAGTGCAAGTGGGAGACTGTTGGAAATATGCCCTAGAGGCAATAATAAATTAGTTATTATCATATTTCCTTGTTCATGATAATCGTCTATTATCCATGCTATAATTGTATTGATTGGAGACTTAGATGCATGTGTGGATACATAGACAAAACCATGTCCCTAGTATGCCTCTAATAGACTAGCTCGTTGATCAAAAGATGGTTAAGGTTTCCTAGCCATGGACATGAGATGTCATTTGATAACGGTGTCACATCATTAGGAGAATGATGTGATGGACAAGACCCAAACTACAAACGTAGCATATGATCATGTCAGTTTATTGCTACTGTTTTCTGCATGTCAAGTATATGTTCCTATGACCATGAGATCATGCAACTCACGAACATCGGTGGAGTGCCTTGTGTGTATCAAACGTCGCAACGTAACTGGGTGACTATAAAGGTGCTCTACAGGTATCTCCGATGGTGTCTGTTGAGTTGGCATGGATCGAGACTGGGATTTGTTACTCCGTGTGACGGAGAGGTATCTCGGGGCCCACTCGGTAATACAACATCACAACAAGACTTGCAAGCAATGTGGCTAAGTGTTAGTCACGGGATCTTGTATTATGGAACGAGTAAAGAGACTTGCGGGTAACGAGGTTGAACTAGGTATGGAGATACCGACGATCGAATCTCAGGCAACGAACATACCGAAGAACAAAGGGAACGTTATACGGGATTAACTGAATCCTTGACGTAGAGATTGGACCGATAAAGATCTTCGTAGAATATGTAGGAACCAATGTGGACGTCCAGGTCCCGCCATTGGTTATTGACCATAGAGGTGTCTCGGTCATGTCTACATAGTTCTCAAACCCGCAGGGTGTGCACACTTAAGGTCCGGTGATGTTTCGGTAGTGTAGAGTTATGTATGGTGGTGACCGAAGTTTGTTCAGAGTCCCGGATGAGATCCCGGACGTCACGAGGAGCTCTGGAATGGTCCGGAGGTAAAGATCCATATATAGGAAGTCCTAGTTTGGTTTCCGGAAAAGTTTCGGGCTCATCGGTAGTGTACCGGGAGTGCCGGTAGTGTACCGGGAGGCCTCCGGGAGGGGTATTTCGACCCCAAGAGGTCCATGGGCTGTGGAGAATAATAACCAGCCCTTAGTGGGCTGGGAAAACAGCCACAAAGTCCCATGGCTCAGGAGAGAAAGTCCTAAAGCAAAAAGTGGAAAATCAGCCAATAGGAGGCAATCCTACTCCAACTAGGATTGGAGGTGAAGTAGGATTGCTTCCCACCTCCTATTTTGGCTGACCCAAAGGCCTTGGCTGCCTCTCCTCTCCTCTCCTCCTATATATACTAGTGGATTGGGTGGTTTTTGGCCAGAATTTCCGGCCACGTGCTACCCGTTACACCGGTGCATAGTTTCTCCTCTAGATCGGTTTTCTGCAGCGCTTAGGCGAAGCCCTGCCGGAATTGCTCCACCACCATCACCGGAGCGCCGTCACGCTGCCAGTGAACTCTCTCTCCTCTTCACCTCCTCTCGCTGGATTGAGACGGTGGAGATCGTCATCAAGCTGCACGTGTGCTGAACGCGGAGGTGTCGTCCGTTCGGCGCTAGATCGGAAGGACCGTGATCGAGATCGCGAGACGGTTCGTGATGTGATCACGGAACGGATCGTGATGAGTTCGCGGGACAGATCATGATCAAGATCGTGAGACGGATTGTGATGAGTTCGCGGGACGGATCAAGATGTGTTCGCGGGACGGTTCGTGATTGGATCGCGGGATGCTCGGCGATTTGGATCGCGAAGAAGTTCGACTACACCAACCGCGTTTCTTAATGCTTCCCATTTAGCGATCTACAAGGGTACGTAGATCCACTCTCCCTCTCGTAGATGCTCATCACCATGGATAGGTTTGGGTGTGCGTAGGAAAATTTTTGTTTCCCATGCGACGTTCCCCAACAGCACCATGATCTTCATGATAGAGAGTCTCCTATTTTTTCACTTTCATTTAACTAGTGGATATTCATTTTTTGCATGACCTCTTAGTTTTCTTTTTGAGCTTTCATACACTTATATCTCTAAGTGCATTTATTGCATGGCAATACCTACTCACTCACATTGATATGTATTGATGGGCATCTCCATAACCCGTTGATACGCCTAGTTGATGTGAGACTATCTTCTCCTTTTTCCCCTGCATCTCCTCAATATTCTATTCCACCTATAATGCTATATCCATGGCTCAAGCTCATGTATTGCGTGAGAGTTGAAAAGGTTTGAGAACATCAAAAGTGTGAAACAATTGCTTGAATTGTTCATCGGGGTTGTGCATGATTTAGATACTTTGTGTGGGGAAGATGAAGCATTGCCAAACCATATGATTTTGTAGGGATAACTTTCTAAGGCCATGTTATTTTGAAAGGACACGACTACCTTGTTGGTGTGCTCGAAGTATTACTGTTTTTATGTCAATATTAGAATATTGTTTTGAATCTAACAGATCTGAATATTCATGCCACAATAAAGAATATTACATGGATAAATATGTTGGGTAGCATTCCACATCAAAAATTCTGTTTTTATCATTTACCTACTCAAGGGCGAGCAGGAATTAAGCTTGGGGATGCTGATACGTCTCCAACGTATCTATAATTTTTGATAGTTCCATGCTATTATATTATCTGTTTTGGATGTTTTATATGCATTAATATTCTATTTTATATTATTTTTGGGACTAACCTATTAATCTGGAGCCTAGTGCCAGTTTATGTTTTTTCCTTGTTTTTGAGTTTCGCAGAGAAGGAATATTAAACGGATTCCAAACGGAATAAAACCTCCAGAAAAAAATCTAGAAAATATGGAAGCCATGAAACTTGAGAACCAAGGCAGAGGAGCTGCCACGGGGCCACAAGCCCGCTTGCCGCGGCTAGGGGGGCACCCATGTCGGGCACGCTTGTGGGCCCCTGGCACCTCCACTAACCCTAATCTTCGTCCTATAAATACCCAAATATTCCATCATTATGAGAACAGGACAAGAAAACACTTTTCCGCCACCAGAAGCCTCCGTTCCCGAGAGATCCAATCATGGAGCCTTTTCCGGTAATCTGCCGAAGGGGGATTCGATCACGGAGGGCATCTACATCAACTCCATTGCCCCTTCGATGATGCATGAGTATTTCACCACATACCTCCGGGTCTATAGCTAGTAGTTGGATGTCTTCTTCTCTCTCTTTGCTTCTCAATGCCATGTTCTTCATGATCTTCATGGAGATCTATCCGATGTAATACTCTTTTGCGGTGTGTTTGTCAAGATCCGATGAATTGTGGGTTTATGTTCAGATTATCCATGAATATTATTTGAGTCTTTCCTGAATTCTTATATGAATGATTTCATATCTTTGCAAGTCTCTTCGAATTATTGGTTTGGTTTGGCCAACTAGATTGGTAATTCTTGCAATAGGAGAAGTGCTTAGTTTTGGGTTCAATCTTGCGATGTCCTCACCTAGTGACATAGTAGGGGTAGCGAGGCACGTATTGTATTGTTGCCATAAAGGGTAAAAAGATGGGGTTTTCATCATATTGCTTGAGTTTATCCCTATGTATCATGTCATCGTACCTAATGCGTTACTCTGTTCTTCATGAACTTAATACTCTAGATGCAGGCAGGAGTCGGTCGATGTGTGGAGTAATAGTAGTAGATGCAGAATCGTTTCGGTCTACTTATCATGGACGTGATTCCTCTATGCATAATCATTGCCTTGGATATCTTCATAATTATTCTCTTTTCTATCAATTGCTCGATAGTAATTTGTTCACCCACCATAATACTTGTCATCATGAGAAAAGCCATCTAGTGAAACCTATGGCCCCCGGGTCTATTTTCCATATTATATTTTCAGATCTAAAACCAAAAACACAAAAAATTCTTGTTGCCTTGTTTTTACTTTCAGTTTTACTTTCTGTTCAAGCAGCCTATTATATCTATCTCTACTAGATCTCATCCTGGCAAATACCCATGAAGGGATTGACAACCCCTTTATAGCGTTGGGTGCAAGAGTTTGATTCCTTGTGCTGGTATATCTATTGGTGGCTCGCTTGTGTCTCTTACTGGATTGATACCTTGGTTCTCAAAAACTGAGGGAAATACTTATCTACTTTGCTGCATCAAACCGTTCTTCTTCACGGGAAACCAACGCATGCTCGAGAAGTAGCACATTTGTTCTTGAAAAGTATCCTCTTAGTTTATTTCCGCATTAAGATAAAGCCAAATCCGCAGAAGTTTTTAATAAACGCCTATTCACCCCCCTCTAGGCGACATCGTGGTCCTTTCAGCACGCGCAGCCTCGGCAAAGGAGATGGAGAGGCTCAGGGCCGAGCTCCAATGCGCGAAGGACGAAACGGCCGCCGAGAGGGCGGCTGCTAAAGAAACGGTTCTCGCCCCGTTCGCCATGCGAGCCACCAGCCGCAAGCATGAAGCTCCTGTGGCAGAGGTCCAACAAGAGCTCAAGGACGCTAGCGAGAGATGTGAGGCCTTGGAGCAGAAGAGTAAGGCGAGCTCGGCTGAACTGTCCACTTTAAAAACCGAACTCCAGAAGGAGCGGATGGGCAGACGGTTCTACGAGGAGCCGTACTCACTAAAGTGCATATTCGGGGATAGCAAATTTGCATTGCTTACCCGAGTGTGGCAATCCTCAAGTGCATCTTTCGATCTCCAGAAGAGCGTGGCCGACGCCAATCAGCTGTTCACCTCGCGGGGAGAAGGAGATGAAGCTCGGCTGTTCTGAGCAGAGTTTGGACCCCTGAGCATCCTCCTCTTCTGGTGGAGTAGCTGAAACAGCTGATGGAGCTACACCAGATGGCGGAGCCGGCCATGAAGGACCTCTGCATCCGCTTATGGCCCGGCGAGCCACTACCAGGCAGCTACTTCGGCCTGGTGCACAGGTTGATTGCTGCTTCGCCCGCCTCGACACCGTTAAGCAATCCTCTTGTATTGAAGGAGTACATATGGCCCTTGCCAAGGCCAAGGTGCACTGTCCGGGGCTAAATCCGATGAAGGTAGCCACCGACCCGTCACCACCCGGGAAGGAGCATCGACACCCCGAGCTATACTTCGATGGAGTGATGGAGGGTGCTCGGGTGATAGCGTCACAATGTTTGGGTGATAAAATGTTTGAATGAGTTGTAACGCGTACGAAGACTCGCCCAAACTTCTAATGATATTAGTATTTGTTCCTATATGGTTTTGCATTCCTTTATAACTCCTATGTGGCTGTTTAATATTGAAAGATGTGAGTCGTTGGCTTCACCCCCCTATGTAGATACTACATGGGGTGTCAATGCCAATGCACTATATCCCTTAGCCGAATTATCGGAACCCGAAGGTGGTACAATGCGGCAGACTAGGCAATCATACTATAGTGCTTTACTTCTTTCACTTAGCCATAGGGGCGCGAAAAGGACTACATGAAGCGTACGATTAGCTACCGAAGTGTTGTGATGTTCGGATGAACCATGGACGAAGCCGGTATCACAATGTTTGCACAAGGGGAAAGTTCCTCGTACAACAAAGAATAACCGCTTACGAGGACTAAAGTATAATACTTCCAGCTCGGGGTTCACAAACCGGATCACACATATTATGACAGTCCGTTTTCGGCTTTCTCTCCTGAGGTGCTTGAGTAAACTGTCCAGAAGCACAATCGCAGGGGTGCTCCCGTTGCCCTTTTAGCTGAACGAGCGGAACGTAAAGGAGCAAGCACAGGAACCGGGCAACCCAACTTATTGACCAAAGACATGGTTCGGAACCGATGCATATAAAGCGAACGCCAAGACTCCAAACACGTGACAGATAAGGCGATTTATGTTTGAATTCCATCCCCGGTCTATTCGACGGTTACTTTGCATCATACCGAACAGGTCCATGAGAAGAGGGAGAGAGGAGAAAAAATATGCGCCGAAAAAAGGACATATGGGGGCAAACTTGCGCCACGCAATTTTGCATTTTCTCAACAACTCTTATAGCTCGGATTGTCGAAGCAACTGTTTACAGGCATGTGAAAGAAATAAAAATATACAGGAGTTGTTGTACCAGGGGTCTTCGATTGATAACGTGACGTCCTCGATATGCCCTGCTGCTAGTTGACTCCTGCTCTTAGATGCACCTTGATCGGTGGTAGTGTTCGGCGAACGGATTTTGCAAACAAAGTCTTGAAAGGCCACCGAATTTTAGGTGAGCTTTACGCCATAGGCAAGCTTTTTGAGAAGAGCCTGCGTTCTGTCCGAAGACGTGTTGATGGTAGAGGTTCGGGCCAGCCGAAAACCCATCTTTAGTTTCCCACCTCTACCCATGGGATCTTAAGTGCGAAGGTGTGCCTCCTCAGCACGTACTTTGTTGGTCTTAAGGTTGTGAGGTGGGGGCAAGTCCCTGTAGAGGGGAGGAGGAGGGATCTGAGTTTTCGGTCTGAAGCCGAACTTGCCTACCAACCTTGTGTACCTTTATGGCGGATGTCGGAACTTGCCGATCTTCTTTGTAGCTAAATTCGATCGCTTGGGACAATGCATGTTCCTCAGTTCTAAGGGAGTGCTCTGTATTGCCATTTATGGTAATGACCCCCTTGGGGCCCGGCATCTTGAGCTTGAGGTATGCGTAATGTGGGACCGTGTTGAAACGAGCGAATGTTGCCCGACCAAGCAACGCGTGATAGCCTCTATGGAAGGGCACAATGTTGGAGATCAAGTCTTCGCCGTGAAAGTTATCGGGTGAGCCGAACACAACTTCTAGAGTTACAGAACTCGTACATCGGGCCTCGATGCCTGGGATCACTCCTTTGAAGGTAGTGCTGCTGGGTTTGATCCTTGACGGATCTATGCCCATCTTTTTCACCGTATCTGAGTAGATCAGATTGAGGCTACTTCCTCCATCCATTAGGACTTTTTTGAGGTGATACCCATCTATAATGGGGTCTAGGACGGGGGCCGCTGAACCCCCATGACGGATACTGGTCGGATGATTGTGCCGATCAAAGGTGATCGGGTATGCCGACCATGGGTTGTACTTTGGGGCTACGGGTTCCATAGTGTAGACCTCCCGAAGAGCGCGCGTCCTTTACTTCTTAGGTATATGGGTGGTGTATATCATGTTCACCTTTTTTTACTTCGGGGGGGGGGGGGATTTCTTCTGTCCGACACGAATTGGACCACGAGGCTCATCCTCATCCTCGCTGCGAGAGCTTTTGCCTTGGTCCTCGGGTGGTATCTTGTCATCCTGTTTAAACACCCGGCAGTTGCGGTGTGTGTGGTTGGCGGGCTTCTTCGAAGTCCCATGGATTTGGCAAGGCCTTTCCATGATCTTCTCCAGCTGAGTGGGTCCATCGCGATGCCTTTAGGAGGCTTCTTCCGCTGCCCAGGTCGGGAGTTGCGGAATCCGGCGTTTACAGCCGTGTCTTCGGCATCGCTATTATTGTGACGGCACTTATTATTATTGCACTTTGGTTTTAAGTTGCCATCACGGGCTTCAGGTGCTACGGGATCTTCGGAATTGTGGTTGTGTCTTGCCAGCCAATTGTCTTCGCCCGCGCAAAAGCGGGTCATGAGGGAGGTGAGGGCGGACATGGTCCGAGGTTTGTCTTGGCCTAGCTGGAGGGTGAGCCATTCATCCCGAATATTGTGCCGGAAGGAGGCTATGGCCTCAGCATGCGGACAGTCGATGATTTGGTTCTTCTTAGTCAAGAACCGATTCTAGAATTGCCGAGCAGACTCGCCGGGCTTCTGGACAATGTTGCTGAGATCGGAAGAGTCCGGCGGGCGGAGATAGGTTCCTTGGAAGTTAGAGCGGAACACATCTTCCAGGTCTTCCCAACATCCAATGGAGTTTTCAGGGAGGTTGCTTAACCAATGTCGAGCTGGCCCCTTAAGCTTAAGAGGGAGATATTTAATGGCATGAAGATCGTCTCCTCGCGCCATGTGAATATGGAAGAGGAAGTCCTCAATCCATATGGTTAGGTCAGTGGTCCCATCATACTGTTCTATATTCATGGGTTTAAACCCCTCGGGGAACTGATGGCGCATTACCTCATCCGTAAAGCACAGTGGGTGAGCGGCGCCTCTGACCCGTGCTATGTCGTGCCTGTACTCGACGTCCGTATGGGTCGGTTGTGTTCCCGGACTCTGCTGTTTTGGTCGAACCATGGTCTGTATCCGCCCCGTCTATCGGGCGAGTACTCTCTAGATCCGTAGATGGATCTTATACGGCCTGCTCTGTGCTCTAGGTCGTCTTACAGGTCGAACCTGTCATTGGGCTCTAATGGCTCCTTACCCCATCTTCGGGGCACTGCCGGTATATAACCAGTGTAGTCAGCCGTCCTGTCCCGATCACAAGGGGGGCGGTCCGGCTTGTCGTATGGAGTACGGTTTGGAGACGGAGTATCAGTGAGTTCATCATTGAATTGCGACAGCAGCCTTCTCTGAGGGTAGCTTTTCGGCTGGTTCGACAGACCGGTGTCGTATACTTCCTCGACTGAGAGGACTTTCGTCCATCGATCATTGAGGTCGCCCTGTTTGGCTTTGAGTTTCCGTTCTTTAGCCTTTAGGCTGCAAGCCATTGCTATGAGTCGTTGCCTGATTTCCTCCTGATCTTCGAGGTTATCAGGGATGTACAAGTCATCAGCTTCGGGTATATCTTCCTCCTCGACAGGGGGAAGGTAATTGTCGTCTTCGGAGTCGTTGACGTTATCGGGGTTGTTTTGGTCCGCAGGCCCTTCTAGACCCTCTAACGGGTGCTCGGGGATATCGGGATTGCCATGATCAGCGGGGGTATTACCGTCCCCATTGCTGATAATCGCTTTTCTTCCCTTTTTTCCTTTGGACCGGTTATGTGGTTTCTAGCGCCTTGATGGCGCATCGCCCGATTTGTCGCCATCTTTGTGAGGCTTGTTGTTTCCATTAGTGGCAGGAGTATCTACCATGTAGACGTCGTATGTGGAAGTGGCGACACAACTCCCGGTGTTAACAGGGGTGGGAGCACGGTACTCTTCATCCATGTATTCTGCCTCCTCGGAGGCATAGTCCAGCATGTCAGTTAAATCCTCCACAGTGGGTATCAAGTGGGTGGCGGGTGGGTCAAAAACTTCGTCCTGGCCCGCACCGTAACTGAACCGAGCATAGATAGGGGCTAGATCATCGGTGATCTTGATTGACGAGATACGATCCAGGGCTTCGTCGACCGTTGAGGGCCCGGTCGGATCCAGTTCTTTGGAACTTGTGGAGTTAACCTCAAAGTCGTCCGGACATGGGAAGTGTTCGACAAGAACACGTGTCCGGTCATCTGGCTTAATGGCTGGACCGGGATAAGAGATCAGTTTACCGCTATGGGTGACCCCATCAGCATGTCCGAAGAAGGGGATCGAGGTTAAAGCCTCAGAGTCCTCGGGGGCTACATGCGGAGCTGCGACCCCGATTAATGATAAGTCTGCCCTAGAGTCGATGGAGAACTCTAAGTTTCCAAATCTAACCTCTCGATCCGGGGCTAAGCTCTCAACGCGGCCTAGATGGCCAGTGGAGTCAGCGTGGAGCACAACGTTGCCGAAGGCGAAGATCTGTCCGGGGACAATAGTGACCATATTGCGGACCTCCTCGTTGATGACAAGGCAAGACGTCGATTTCATCTTGCTCACAGAGGGACTCTCAATGAAAGCACCAATGTCGGTGTCAAAACCGGCGGATCTCGGGTAGGGGGTCCCGAACTGTGAGACTAGAATCGACGATAACAGGAGACGAAGGGGACACAGATTTACCCAGGTTCGGGCCCTCCTATGGAGGTAATACCCTACATCCTGCTTGATTGTATTGATGATATGGGGGGTTAGAGAGTTGATCTACCTCGAGATCCAATAGCTAAGCCTAGATGAGTTGTTCTGTCCCTATACCCTAAAACCCTCGGGGTTATATAGATGCCGAGGATGCCTAGGGTTTACACATGGTCGGTTACATGCCGAAGAGATAAACATGCCTATTTACTACCTCAAATGTGGAGCGCAAGCCGTGCTTCCCGAAGCTTCCTCCTGGAGACTGGGCCTTCAAATCTTCTAGTGTTCGGTAAGTAGCCCATATAGTCTGGCCCGTAAACAATAGGTCGGCTATCCGAGGACCCCCTAATCCAGGACTCCCTCAGTGGCAACTTCCTACAAGGGATGGAACGACCACCCCAAGCCATGACACTCCCAGATGGGAGAATGGCACATCCATGGTCGCCTAGAAAGCCATGGAGCTTGCCAACTTCATAGAACAACGCTCGCCGCCGTTGACAACAAGACATTAGAGGCCTCGCCCAGCACACAGTTTCCTAACCACGTAGGGAGAAATACGCCGCTTCCATCTAAGGGCTAAGGAACTGCCGATCTTCTATTGAGGCGCCCTAGTCTAGTAGTCCAAAGGGTAATTCATGGATGATGTTCTTGACTGTTGCATTAGCCAAGTGGCATTCATTATGAAAGGCCATGGCATTCCAGGATTCCCAAATCTTCCAAAGGATAGTGAGAGCATCTGAGGGCCAAATGTCATTGTCATGAGAGAGTGTAGTGTGGAATAGCCCTATTTTATAACATCGGGGCATGTTAGGAAGTTACGTGCCTAATCCTCGAGTGGCGCACTACGCCCGCAGCAAATTGGGTCGGGGACGGTCCTTGAAGAGTATCCACTCGAATACATGTACATTGATGAGAACCCGAGAGGCCCATATGACATCATCAATGCACCAACTTCTCACTAGCAAGGAGAGTAACTAAATGAGCAAAGTGTCGATCATCATGACAAATGTGTCATATCTTAATGAGCAAAGCCTTGATCATCCTCACACATGTCTTCTAGAGTGGTCATGCACTTTTCCCACAAGAAACGATGATCTTATTAAATTAAAAAAACATAGTTGTGCCACCCAATATAAAGGGACCAGGCCCGAGAAAACAGACGACCGCCTGCTGAACAAGCTGCGCTGCAACCAATGGTCGCAACCATCGTCGTCCCCCACCACTTTAGAGCTCGACAATGAGTCGTCGTCGGGCACCACTTGAGCCCCCTGCTCGAGGGGGTGTCACATTGAGTGCCAGGGTTTGCTAGTGCCAGATCTAAGCGAGCTTTATCCAGGAAAGCCATAGGAGGCAGCAGGGCTAAGGAGAAGCTGTGGGAAGGAAATTGCGCTTTGAGGAGTCGGCACTGCCCGAGTCGCTCTAGGGGAGGACAATGCAAGGTGGGTGATGGTGGAATGAGGTCAGCCGGTTGTCTGTATGTGTTTTTTCTGTGGATCTGGTATACCCCTAGCACCTGTTATAGATTGGGGCTTTACACATGGTTGAAAATGTACATTGCATGCAGTTTCATGAAATGTCACTAAGCGATTGGGTCCCCACCTAAACACATTCTCAAAAAGACTACGATTGGTCGGTTACAAAGTTGCACTCGTACATGAAGAAGGTATTGGAGCCCTGCCACGGCGTCAGCCTTCTGTTGAGGCACCCTAACCTAACAGAGGGTATATCATGTACGAAAGTCCATGTCATTCCTAGACTCTAGTTTTCCAAATGATAGAGAGAGCGTACGAGGGCCAAATGTCATTGTCAAGAGAGTGCACTGTGAGGATTTTCCTAGTGCCGTCGAGGGAGGCGTGTGTGGCACCACCCATACCCGTGCAACATCAGGGCATGTGAGGAACGAATGTTCCGCATCCTTTAGTGGCGCACCACACCTGGAGCAAATGGTGTCGGGACGACAATCTTTCAGAAGAGGTTCACCTTGGAGTTGAGAGCATCACCTGAATACATGTACCTTTGTGGGAACCGAGACGCCGATTTGACATCATGATCACACCAATTTCTCGCAAGCGGGGAAGTAACTAAGTGAGAAAAAAGCATGGATCATCATGACCAATGTGTTTTGTCAAAATGAGCAAAGCCTCGATCATCAAGACACATATCCGGCAGAGACATAGTCATGCACTTAGCCCACAAGAAACCATGATGTGATTCGAATATAAAACATAGTCGTGCCCTTTGCCCACAAGAAACCTCTATCACCCCATTCTAGAAAATGAAGATTACGACGTGCAGAGATAATTAATGTGTTAGCCCATACAGGTTCCACAGAAAGACGTCTCCTCTCCTAAGTAATCCACATGGATTTTCAAATTCCAGCTATACGTGTCTTGCACAGGAACTAATGCGTGGATCCGCACACAAATGATGAAACATAGTAGTAGCCCCGTTAGCTTGCATATGTAAGTAGTAGTACTATGTATCTGCACAAAGCGCGTCATGAGCTATATATCAGTATTATGCTTAATATTAGCCCGTGGAATCTCATTGTCTTGCTCCAGGTGACCATAATTAATTAATCAGTCTTGCTGTACTAACTAAGAGATGCGCTCACGTCGTACTTTGATTCATTGATGGATCAGTGTATCGATTGCTTTGAGCTGCTATCTACCGCGACATACGATAGTATGACGTGGCTCGGAAAAGTTGTTGGATAAAAGTCAAGATGTTAAAGCCAGATCTGTTTTTTGAGGCTGGCCATAGTGGGGATAACATAGATGGTATCATGCACTTGAAAATAGCAAACATGCTGATGTGATAAAGAATTAAAGAAGAGAGAAAGGGTTAGAATAACATAGGTAGATACCGTAACATGTTAATGATATGCTACTTTGTGTCATGCATGACAATAAATATAACCATACATGATACTACTTTATGATACTATTTATTATGGAGGTAGTGTCATATACTAGTATCATATGTATGATAACAATATATGATACTCCTCATTATGAGTAGTCCTAAGTTAAGATGGATCTTCCACCTGTCAGGTAGGAAAAAGTTAGGGATCGAGATGATAGACCAATCATCAATGTGGCATATTTTTTCAAAAAGAAGGATGACCCTGGCCTTTTTATTTGGACGATGCATGCAACCATTTATTATTTATTTATTGAGACCTTACTAAGTAGTATAGCAATAAGTATGAAGTTATCATTTTGACAACATCTATCGCTACTCCTATTCACTTGATGAAGGGGTGCAAATTGTCTAAGCCATATACCCAGGCCTCAAAACAAAGCCTAACATCTAGAACCGGAGGCCGCAAGCAAGCCGTAATGCCAGGTCTAGGCACATCAGTCCGACACAATCTCAGCGTGTACCGCATGCGCCCGCTATAGAGGCAGTCGCCACCGTCTTTCACCGATCCATCAGAGCAGGTATTGATGAATCGACCTTGCCAAGCCTACTGTCAACGCCACCACGTTGCCAGACAGCGCCCCCACCCTGCGCGAGTCTATCATCTAACGTCCCTCGCGAGACCCCATTGCGGCACGCCGTCGAGAGTCACCGTCGTCGACACAGTAGATGTACACCGCTCCACTCTATGTGTCCTCTATCTAGCAGCTGCTCCAAAACAATACCTCATGAGAGAGAGCGACACCAGGAACGCCACCATCGTCCGATCCAGGATACCTGGATCTGGGGTTTCCTTCGGAGCAACGCAAGTGGGTAGAAGGTGGCTGCAATGGTGATGCCTTCAACAAGTTAACGGCGCGTAGACGCCGCCATCGCTTGCCATGACCATAGTCAGAACTCGGCTTTCATCCGCAGTTGCGCCTCCCACCTCGCCGCTGGTACTAGTCGTGGGATCTAGGGAACCATCACAACCGTCCGACCGACCACCTCCTATGGAGGACGAGGACACCACTGCCACACTCAGGATGGAGACCCTGGCTTCCTCGTGCTGTGGGACTGGCCCAGAAACCCGCAAGCTGACGTTGGAGACGTTGAGATGCAGCCGATACAACGGCATGGGTGCATGCCCGTCCGAACCCATCTGGGCCTAGATCAGATGCATCCACCGCGCTGTGGCCACCTGCTGCCCTTGGCCGTCCGCCATGGCAAGTCGCAAATCCCGGCCGCCGCCTCCCGCCGACACTGCCGTTGAATGGCCGGTGTGGAACGCCACCGCCACGATCGGAATGCCACCGACATCCTTGGCAGCGGTGACGGGAGGGAGGAGCTTGGTACGGAGGAGGCCTCGAGCCGGCCGATGAGGGCTGCCCCAGTGCGGCCCGGCGCGGCCGCACGGGAGCAGTTGTCGGGAGAGAGAGGGTAAAAGTGTGTTACAACATACTGAAACCTTGTGAATATCTTAGACAAATATGAATACCCTAATCCAAAATAGTAGGAAGAAGAAACATTTTAGAGATATATGGATGTATTCAAATCGAACAACAACATTTCATACACTGTCACATTTCGTACATAACCGTACAAAAATTCATCAGCAAAATAGATATTAATTTTGAGGTTTTGTTTTGTAAATTGTTCAGATGCTTCGTCATGTTCACTCTTTTCATTCAGTGACAGAACATTAATTATGCCAGGAGTTTAAGTTTAAACTTAAGCCCGTGATGAACACGTTGTGAAATGCTTCAAATAATGGGCGTGTAGCATACATACATTGTTTCGTACTTACTACAACTCTTCGTTAAAATGAAAAACCATAGTTGCCTCTGACCATTGCCATACCAAGCCATTGGCAACAACTTCTTACAATCATCGAAAACCACTTGGCATGAGAGAGAACACCACGCCTTGTGTAACTTGCTTGATCACTGCTTCCTGCTCGGCCTTGTTCTTTGGGAAAACAAGACACACCGACGAACAAGGCGGCAACCCGAGGGCGTCGCACTCCTCACACAACTTGTATCTATGAACTATTTTATGTAGGTTGGGTGCTCGCCCTAGCACACGACCCTTATGAACGCCTGCTACTGCGTTAGTGGCCTGTAATATATAAACGACTTGGTGCTCTCTCAGTGGACAGTTCCTGGAGCCATGGAAGTCCATTTCCCACTGAGGGTTCCTTCTTTCAGGGAAGGCCAACAGCATGTCCTCGCCATCGAGGTCCCATAAGAGCAACATAATATACATGTAGTTCAGTTTTCAGGTTAAGCACCACTTCCATTATCTAATGCAGAGAATGAAAAAACCCAAAGGCTAGGGCGTGTTTGGTTGCCTGCATATGGCCCTGCCTGGCCCACGCAGGAAAAGGTGGCCCGTTTGGTTGCCTGCGTTTACTGTGCGGCCCGCATGGCACGAACCTTAAAGCACCTCCAGGCCAGGCCCAGGGAAAACGCCCGAATCAGCAGTAGCTCGCGAGCCTGGCTCGGACGACGCAGGGGAGGGTGACACGCTTCTCTCCTCGTGCGACCAGGGAGATGGCGCGAGCTCGCCCGGGTCGCCGAAAAATCGGCGGGAGGATTTCAGCTCAGCTCCCGCCGAGTCCGCCCCTATTTAGCCCCCTCCCTCATCGCCCCAACTCCCGCCACAATTCTCCCCCCTTTCGAGCTTTCCCGCTGATGCGCATCGGTACCGATGAGCAGGTAAGTGGCGCATCTTCATCGGCCAGCGGTCCATGGCGTCAACGGTCCTTCACCGGCCGGCGGTGATCTTCTACGACCGTTCCGCCCTCGTCCTCGAGCTGCATCGATGGCCTCTGTGAGTTCAATCCCTCTTTCTCTATGTTCCTTCTAGGTAGATCTGAGTTGCAGTTAGGGTTTGATGTAGATGCATGATTGATTAGTGCTCTAATGTGTGAGCTCATATGGTTGATTGCTATGCTGCAGTTGCAATTTGTGGTAGGGTTAAATGTTCAAGCATGTGGTAGGCTAGATTAGTAGTAGAGTTTGAAGTTGAACCTTGTGCTTGTGTTGATTTGGGCTTAGATCTGTGATTTGTAGCTATTGGTGGTCCATTTGTAGCATGTTGTTTGTTGTAGATGTATGTTCCTGCACATAGATTGTCCGGTATGCTTAGTATGATAGCGATGAACCATGTGCTTAGTATGATCGTGATGAAGCATGTGCTTCGTATGATAGTGAGGAACCATGTACATGTATGCTCCTGCTTTCATGGATTGTCCGGTATGTTGTGTGCTATGCTTACTGTCAATGCGGTATGATTGTAGGACATGACCACGTAGACGCAAGATCTTAGTCAGGCCCTTGTCCTGTCCGACGGCCAGTTTGCTCCATCGTTTGTCGAGGACTTGTAGCCTATGTCCGAGATGACACCTGATTTAGAGGTGTTCGCGTCTGATTCTGTCTATGTGCCAGTATTGCTCATTGAGCAAACTCCTCCTGCTGCTGCTGCCGCTACAACATCAATGGCAAAGAAGGATGATAGGTCGAACAACATGAAGTGGCAGCCGTTCATGTCCACGTTCGTGCTGAACAAAATGTGTGAGCTCATCTCTAGTGGAGTTAGGACTAACAAAGGCTTCAAGGAGGTGCACTTGAACACCGATGCGAAGCAGGTGTTCGAGTTCTGTGGGCAGGACGTGTCTGCCACTCAGGTGTACAACCAACTGAGTAAGTGGAGAGGTCGATGGATCCAAGTGTCCAAGCTGAGAGACCTTAGCGGCGCCTCATGGGATGAGAACACTTGCTCCATAGTTCTGAAGGCAGAGCACTACGCTGGCCATGTCGAGTTAGCTCACATCCCTCTTCCTTTTCATACTGTCCACCATTGCCTACTCCTAATGGCAACTAACAACACTTGTGTTTCATTCTTAGGACCACCCAAGGGACGCTGAGTTCCTCAACATACCCATACAAAACTATAGTCAGATGCAGCACATCTTATCCTTCGGGCTGGCAACTGGGAAGCATGCCATGGGCTCGGGGGAGCCTCTTGGTTCTCCCATGCCAGACTTCCCAGGGATCCCGGACGTCGAGGTCATTGATGGCCCTGACAAGCCCTTAGAGAAGCCCTTCGACAAGCCCTTTGACCCCGTCCATGATAGGAAGAGGAAGAGAGGAGACCTGATTGAGGAGGAGAGCAATGTATTTTGTAGCAAGACTGAGGCGGTGAAGGAGGTGGCAACAGCCATCAGGGAGTGCAAGCCCCTCAACGTCCACCCTGACCTGTATGGAGATGTAATGACCGAGGGTGGCTTTAGCAACGAGGCTCTCATGGCAGCTCTCAGCCACCTGCTTGACAACAAAGCCCAGGGTGTTGGGTTCATTGCCATGCTAGACACTCATAGGGTGTTGTGTCTCAGGAGCTGGCTGAGCAAGCACTACTACTAGAGTAGTGTTGCCTGTGAGCGTGCATGATCCCCGATGGCGATGGCGTTGGCGGTGGTGACGACGATGACGATGACGATCACGACATACATTTTGTGTAGCTAGGGCTAGAAAACTATTTGATGGTTTGTATATTTTGGTGAGATGGTATATACTAACCCCTCACAATGATGGTGAACTTGAGGTGGTAGGACGACATCCTCTTTTGCATGTGGTGATAGGATAAAACCATGGTAGTGCTAGGTAGAACTTGCTATGTCGTATGATCATGCATGCTTTCTTCTCTTCTACTTGTGTGCTCCATTGATTTGCTGCTTCAACTCTTGCTCTTGTGCATTGCTAGGGCAAGTGGTATTCCGTGTTCATCTATAAGGCTCCAGTGGTTTAAAGTTCATGGGAAGAAGCCAGTGCACAAGTGGCATCGTATAGCAACAGAAGCCATAGAGGGTTCAAGACTAGGCAGGCAGCAGAACAAGCTTACTCCAAGTGGGTGCGAAAACACTTGTGTACCAGTGTTGACAGTGACATGGTTGGAGGTGTCAAAATGAAAGGTGCTAAGGTGGATCGTCAGTTTGGGCTAAAGCTGAAGAACTTCATCATCTTCGCCCAGTTCGTCACCATTGTTGTGTTGTGGCGTTGGTGTGCTAGGTGTGATCATTGTGGGTAAGCTCACCAACTAGGGTACAAGGTAAGCACACCATGTACTCCATATGCAACAAAACACCTTGTCCATGTGCCTCTTGGGCCAATGCAGGCAACCAAACAAAGTGCACTTGTGTATTACCTAATGCAGGAACCCTAGATGCAGGCAACCAAACAACTTGTAGATGGCGCATTAGGGACTATTTTTTCTCAACCGGGCTGGGTTGAGAAGTGTATGCCATGCAAGAACTGTTCAAAACATGAACCAAACACGCCCCTAGTGAACGTGCGCGCGTGCTCCATGGTTATGAGCGGCCGCACCTCGTTTGTCTGATGCAATCACGGGAGAGGAGCGGTGGGTGGAGTCAATGAAAAATGGTGGGACTAAAGAGCAGCACGCTCATTTTTGTTGGCTAGCACCCATTCTTCCCCTTTCACCTTTTCCCCATATCATTCACCGATACAATTTCTAGGGATTTCATCTCCCAGTCCATATGTGCATTGGGGATTGGCGGCAATCCAAGGGAGGATAACGTCTTGAGAACATAGGTTCATGACGGATCCTCTGGCGGCAAGACCTACACCTCGACCACACCTACATGTCGATCGCGGATGCAGCCGCTTCAGCTGGCCATGGAGTGGGCACCCTTTGAACCTGAGCGGTGGCTCTCCTCTAGGTAATCTCTCCTCTTCCCTATTTCTTTCTTCCTTCCTAAATGCTTGGCCTGCTAACCTACATCAATGGTGTGGATTTTGGATCCATGTAGAGTTTTTCCATGGCGGTGAGAAAGTGGCTCATCGTCTCCGGTGAGTGATATTTTGACACTCATTTCAACCATGTTTAAACCGATATATTTCATTAAAACAGATATTTACTCCGATATCACCATTAATGACTAATGAATATAAAGGATTCCGCAAATCCTCTCTTTGATATTTTTCCACGGGAAATGGGCTAAAATGGGAAGAAATCACATGGGGCGAAGAAAGGATAGGAAGATGAAGAAGTAATAAGTCACCAGGAGGTGCCAGAAGGCCACGAGAGTCAAAGACAGTGTTCCATGCGACCGCACACTCTCGCATGAGTAGTTGTTTGGCATGGAATCCGAGGCAGGTCGTCCACCCGAACAACTTCTATAAAGGGGACCCCGTCGAAATTGCAACAGAACAACGGCGAGCATAGCAAGTTTTCATCAACATCTTCATCCACAAACCCTAGTGCTCTCTCATAGTGCTCTCTCATCCACCACCATAGTGCTCTCTCATCTAGTTTATACTTGTAATCGTGCATCGCACAAGGCATCCATTGTAAGACATATTGCAATCATTCAATCCAAAGATGTGTTATTCAATGCTTTCTTCTCGCGATCTGATCTCCATGTGTGAGTAGTTCGGTAAGGTATGGGGTGAGGTATGAGCCTTGCAATCCCAGGTATTTGGCGAATGGATCAATGGAAGTCTTTGACACAACATGTCATATGTGTGAAATAAAATTGTTTCGTGAAGTGTCTCTTGTCTTGTCCGTGATCTTCATCCGTGCAGGTACAGAGGATCATGGAGATTGAAGACTGGTGAGGCTAGGAGCAAGGGTACCGTAAAGTGTTATACCAAACACCGGTGACAGTAAGGTTTAGTAGGGTAACATGGATCATATCATTGGGTATTAATGAGGTGTAGTCATTAATGAGGTGTAGTCTATAATGCGCAACCCCACGAGACTGATAGGGCCTTCGGTAGGACAACTGATTCTTGATACAGGACACGAGTCGGTCAAGATGTTATTTGGACACATCCCTCACTCCGATACGAAGCAAGCACCTCTTGATGGTGACTTCCCGAGCACAAACTAATATGATTTTTTATCCCAACACTAATACATGGTTGTAAGCATTAAGACTTGATCCCCGAACCTTCATTTTATCATAGTGTTCGAATCATTATTTTCTTGTTGATGTGGTCACAAGATGGATTTAGACTTTAGCAAAAGTTTGCTAGAGATCATTGCTTTAAGGGAATGTTCCTCTCGTGAGTTCGACACACAGGGTCACCTTTGGGGAAATAGGTGCAGGGTACCCTTTCTTGTTCCAATACCATATCAATAAAAAGGAGATACCAAGCCATTTTTCTCGCGCTGTTGCAAGGGAGGAGTTTAGTATCGCTAGTCTTTGTGTTTAGATTTTTTTGTTAAAGTTAATTTTCAATTTTTGCTTTTACTTTTCAGTTTTTAGTTTAAGTCTTATTTTGTTGCAAGTACTTTAGTTGAAAATACCGAATGGTTACTATGGCTCGTAACGTGGGGAGTTTTGCTAGTCCTAGCAATAATTTCATGCGTGAACCAATACCACAAGTTGATGTTGCACCTACCGAATATGAGATCAAACCGAACCTAGTTTCCATGATTCAACATGACCAATTTTGAGGTTTGCTTCTAAAGATGTAGGTATGCATTTACATAATTTTACTGAATTGTGCAACATGACACGCATAAAGTATTATGGCCCAGATACTTTGAAACTTCTCTTATTTCCTTACTCTTTAGAGGAAAAGCTAAGGAATGGATTTTAGCTTTGCCTAAAGGCAGCGTTGCTTCTTGGGCTGCTTGTTACAGAATTTTTTTATCTAAGTTTTGTGCACCTGCAAAAATTATGCAATTATGTTCTTAGATTATAGGTTTCAAGCAAGGGGGAACGTGAGATGCTAGCGCTTGCATGGGATAGAAGATTTTACCAACGAAATATACTCAAAAGTTGAGAATGTCGGACTTCCAGCATTTGCCGTCTTTGCCTTCTTTTTTTTCTTGCTTGAATTGGGATTTGATATTGTCCCAACTTAAACTAAAGGACTGGTTGGATCCCCTAATTAGTACTCCATTTGGCTCGGATCTTGATTATCATTGATCATGCCCAAGCCTGATCAACTCCTAAATTATCAAGCATTCATCAAGTCCAAAATGAACTAGTGGTATATGCAAACCACTGGACATGGTATATGCAAAGTTGGTCTAATAGGAGCACTAAGAACACACCGAATCTTGTTGCGTCATTCCGCCAAACAGGTTGTGGGCAACCCGAGCTTCCCATGCTTGTCCGTGCCCGAACCAGTTGTGGCGAGTGACAGACGTCCACTGCTGACATCTACGTAGGGGAGGGGAAGCTCTTTGGAATGCCCCAAACGGGTGTCGGATCCTCCTCTGTCCCAACCTTGTCTGATGACGCGATCCTTATCGGTGGCTGGATAGATGGAGTGTGGGGTCTCCGGCATGGTGGGGCGGACATCGGCACGTCCATGTCCTCATCCCCTCCCTGCAAAGTCTCCCTCTCTCGTTGCGTCTATCGCCGGTCCTCTGAGCAATGTTCTCCGGCTTGCAAGACGAAGCCGAGGACGGGACACCGATGTACGACGCATACGCAACCTCGTCGTCATGGTCGGGAGCAAGTTGGACAACATCTAGGGAGCCGAATCGGCACTGGCAGCAATGATGAGGAGCAAGGGCAGATGACGAAGGTTCAGACGCAGGAAAGATAGGAGGGAGGCGGGAGGAAGAGGAAGGGATTGGTTAATCTAATGCAATTTCTGGTGGGGTATGCCTGTCCAGTCTAATGTGGAGGACGTGAACGGGCCCCTCATGTTGGGGAACGTTGCATTGGAAACAAAAAAAATTCCTATGTTCACGCAAGACCTATCCATGGTGATGAGCATCTACAAGAGGGAGAGTGGATCTACATACCCTTGTAGATCGCTAAGTGGGAAGCGTTAAGAAACGCGGTTGGTGTAGTCGAACGTCTTCGCGATCCAAATCGCCGAGCGTCCCGCAATCCACTCACGATCCTTCCCGCGAACTTGATCACGATCCGTCCCGCGAACTTGATCACGGTCCTTCCGATCTAGCGCCGAACGGACGACACCTCCGCGTTCAGCACACGTACGGCTTGATGACGATCTCCGCCGTCTTGATCCAGCAAGAGGGAGCGGAGAGGTAGAAGAGTTCTCTAGCAGCGTGAAAGTGCTCCAGCGATGGTGGTGGAGTTATTCTGGCAGGGCTTCGCCTAAGCATTGCAGAAATCCGATCTAGAGGAGAAACTATGCACTGCAGGAACGGGTAGCACGTGGCTGAAAATTCTGTGCAAAAACCCTAAAACCACCAGTATATATAGGAGGAAGAGAGGAGGAGGCTTGGACCAAGGGCCAAGCCTCCAAGGACGAGGCCGAACCAGGTTTGAGAGGTGGAGTCCACCTCCAATCCTAGTAGGACTAGGATTCATCCTATTTTTGCCTTTTTCCACTTTTTTTCTCTTTGGGCTTTTTCTCCCAGCCGCATGGGCCTTGTGTGGGACTTCCATCAGCCCAGAAAAGGCTGGTATTTACTGTCCCACAGCCCATGAAGCCTCTTGGGTCGAAATACCCCTCCCGGTGGTCTCCCAGTACACTACTGGCACTCTCGGTACATTACCGATTAGCCCGAAACTTTTCCGGCGACCAAAATGGGACTTCCTATATATCAATTTTTACCTCTGGACCATTCCGGAGCTCCTGATGATGTCCAGGATCTCCTACGGGACTCCGAACAACCTTTGGTCACCATCATACAAAACTCTGTACTACCGAAACGTCACCAAACCTTAAGTGTGCAGACCCTGCGGGTTCGAGAACTATGTAGCCATGACCGAGACACCTCTACAGTCAATAAACAATAGCGGGACCTGGATGCCCATATTGGTTCCTACATATTCTATGAAGATCTTCATCGGTCGAACCTCTATGTCAAGGATTCAGTTAATCCCGTATGATGTTCCATTTGTTCTTCGGTATGTTACTAGCCCGAGATTCGATCGTCGGTATCTCCATACCTAGTTCAACCTCGTTACCGGCAAGTCTCTTTACTCGTTCCATAATACAAGATCCCGCGACTAACATTTAGTCACATTGCTTGCAACGCTTATTATGATATAGTATTGCCGAGTGGGCCCTGAGATACCTCTGCGTCACACGGAGTAACAAATCCCAGTCTTGATCCATGCCAACTCAACAGACACCCTCGGAGATACCTGTAGAGCACCTTTATAGTCACCCAATTACGTTGCGATGTTTGATACACACAAGGCACTCCTCTGGTGTCCGTGAGTTACATGATCTCATGGTCATAGGAACATATACTTGACATGCAGAAAACAGTAGCAATAAACTGACACGATCATATGCTACGTTTGTAGTTTGGGTCTTGTCCATCACATCATTCCCCTAATGATGTGATCCTGTTATCAAATGACATCACATGTCAATGGCTAGGAAACCTTGACCATCTTTGATTAACGAGCTAGTTCACTAGAGGCATACTAGGGACAATGTGTTGTCTATTTACCCACACATGTAATGTGTTTCCAATCAATACAATTATAGCATGGATAATAAATGATTATCATGAACAAGGAAATATAATAATAAACACTTTATTTATTGCCTCTAGGGCATATTTCCAACAGTCTCCCACTTGCACTAGAGTCAATAATCTAGTTCACATCACTATGTGATTTACATTGTAATGAATCGAACACCCATGCAGTTCTGGTGTTGATCATGTTTAGCCCTTGGAAGAGGTTTAGTCAACGGGTCTGCAACATTCAGATACGTGTGCACTTTGTAAATAGTTATGTCCTTCTCCTTGATGTAATCGCGGATGGATTTGAAGCGTCGCTTTATGTGTCTGGTCCTCTTGTGAAACCTTGGTTCCTTGGCCGGAGCAATGGCACCAGTGTTATCACAAAACAGGTTCATTGGATTCAGTGCACTAGGCACTACTCCAAGCTCTGTCATGAACTGCTTCATCTAGACACCTTCCTTCGCCGCCTTCGAGGCTGCGATGTATTCCGCTTCGCATGTAGAATCGGCTACCACGCTTTGCTTGGAACTGCACCAGCTTACCGCTCCCCCATTGAGAATAAATACGTATCTGGTTTGTGACTTCGAGTCACCCGGATCAGTGTCAAAGCTTGCATCGACGTAACCCTTTACTACGAGCTCTTCATCACCTCCATAAACGAGAAACATTTCCTTAGTCCTGTTCAGGTACTTAAGGATATTCTTGACCGCTGCCCAGTGCTCCATTCCAGGATCACTATGAAACCTTCCGGCCATACTTATGGCAAGGCTGACATCCGGTCTTGTGCACAGCATTGCATACATGATAGAGCCTATGGCTGAAGCATAGGGGATGACACTCATCTTTTCTCTATCCTCTGCAGTTACTGGGCATTGAGTCTTACTCAACTTCACACCTTGTAACACAGGCAAGAACCCCTTCTTGGACTGATCCATTTTGAACTTCTTCAAAACTTTATCAAGGTATGTGCTCTGTGAAAGTGCTATTAAGCGTCTCGATCTATCTCTATAGATCTTAATGCCTAATATGAAAGAAGCTTCTCCTAGGTCCTTCATTGAAAAACTCTTGTTCAAATATTCCTTCACGCTTTCCAGCATTTCTATATAGCTTCCAATTAGCAATATGTCATCCACATATAATACTAGAAACGCTATAGATCTCCCACTCACTTTCTTGTAAATACAAGCTTCTCCATAAACTTGTATAAACCCAAACGCTTTGATCACCTCATCAAAACGCTTATTCCAACTCCGAGATGCTTGCACCAGTCCATAAATGGATCGCTGCAGTATGCAAACTTTGTCAGCATTCTCTGGATCGACAAAACCTTCGGGTTGCATCATATACAACTCTTCCTCAAGGAAACCGTTGAGGAACGCTATTTTGACATCCATCAGCCAAATTTCATAATCGAAATAAGCAGCTATTGCCAACATGATTCTGACAGACTTAAGCATCGCTATGGGTGAGAAGGTATCATCATAGTCAACTCCTTGAACTTGTGAAAAACCCTTTGCCACAAGTCGAGCTTTATAGACGGTAACATTACCGTCCGCGTATGTCTTCTTCTTAAAGATCCATTTATTATGAATGGACTTTCGCCCTTCAGGTAATACTTCCAAAGTCCATACTTTGTTTTCATACATGGATCCCATCTCAGATTTCATGGCCTCTAACCATTTCTCGGAATCCGGGCCCATCACTGCTCCTCCATAGCTCGTAGGTTCATTGTTGTCCAACAACATGACCTCCAAGACAGGGTTGCCGTACCACTCAAGAGTAGTACGCGCCCTTGTCGACCTACGAGGTTCAATAGTAGCTTGATCTGAAGCTTCATGATCATCATCATTAACTTCCTCTTCTACCGTCGTAGGTTCCACAGAAACATCTTTCTGCAGTGCGCTACTTTCTGGTTGAAGTAAATGTTCAATAACCTCATCAAGATCTATTTTCCTCCCACTCAATTCTTTCGAGAGAAACTCTTTCTCAAGAAATGTTCCGTTATTAGCGACAAACACTTTGCCTTCGGATCTAAGATAGAAGGTATACCCGACTGTCTCTTTCGGGTATCCTATGAAGACGCATTTCTCTGCTTTGGATTCCAGCTTTTCAGGCTGAAGCTTTTTGACATAAGCATCACATCCCCAAACTTTAAGAAATGACAACTTTGGCCTCTTGCCAAGCCATAGTTCATATGGCGTCGTCTCAACGGATTTTGATGGTGCCCTATTTAAAGTGAATGCAGCTGTCTCTAATGCATAACCCCAAAACAACAGTGGCAAATCAGCAAGAGACATCATAGATCGCACCATATCTAATAAGGTCTGATTACGACGTTCAGACACACCATTACGCTGTGGTGTTCCGGGCGGTGTCAACTATGAAACAATTCCACATTGTCTTAAGTGACTGCCAAACTCATAACTCAGACATTCACCTCCTCGATCAGATCGCAGGAATTTAATCTTCTTGTTACGATGATTCTCAACTTCACTCTGAAATTGCTTGAACTTTTCAAACGTTTCAGACTTGTGTTTCATTAAGTAAAACCCATATCTACTTAAGTCATCAGTGAAGGTGAGAAAATAACGATATCCACCACGCGCTGTAACATTCATCGGACCGCACACATCAGTATGTATGATTTCCAGTAAGTCACTTGCCCGTTCCATTGTTCTAGAGAACAGCGTTTTAGTCATCTTGCCCATGAGGCATGGTTCACATGTGTCAAGTGATTCAAAATCAAGTGACTCTATAAGTCCATCAACATGGAGCTTCCTCATGCGTTTTATACCAATATGACCTAAACGGCAGTGCCACAAGAAAGTGGTACTATCATTATCAACTCTACATCTTTTGGCATCAATGTTATGAACATGTGTGTCATCACTATCAAAATTCAATATGAATAAACCCCTCACATTGGGTGCATGACCATAAAATATATTACTCATATAAATAGAAAAACCTTTATTCTTAGATTTAAATGAGTAACCGTCTCGCAATAAACAAGATCCAGATATAATGTTCATGCTTAACGCATGCACTAAATAACAATTATTCAGGTTCATCACTAATCCCGATGGTAATTGAAGAGAGAGCGTGCCGACGGCAATCACATCAACCTTGGAACCATTTCCCACGCGCATCGTCACTTCATCCTTTGTCAGCCTTCGTCTATTCCGTAGGTCCTATTTTGAGTTGCAAATGTGAGCAACCGAACCGGTATCAAATACCCAGGCACTACAACGAGAACTAGTAAGGTACACATCAATAACATGTATATCATATATACCTTGTTTGTCGTTGGCCGCCTTCTTGTCAGCCAGGTACTTGGGGCAGTTCCGCTTCCAGTGACCAGTTCCCTTGCAATGAAAGCACTCAGTTTCTGGCTTAGGTCCATGCTTGGGCTTCTTTACAGGAGTAGCAACTGCTTCGCCATCCTTCTTGATTTTACCCTTCTTGCCCTTGCCCTTGCCATTTTTCTTGAAACTAGTGGTTTTATTGACCATCAACACTTGATGTTCTTTCTGGATTTCAGACTCAGCGACTTTCAGCATCGCAAACAGCTCGGCGACTGACTTGTTCATCCCGTGCATGTTATAGTTCATCACAAAGCTCTTGTAACTAGGTGGCAGTGATTGAAGAACTCTGTCAGTGATCGCCTCTGGCGGAAGGGCAATTCCTAACTCCGCTAGACGAGTCGCATACCCAGACATTCTGAGTATATGTTCACTGATAGACCCGTTCTCCTCCATCTTGCAAGCATAGAACTTGTCGGAGGTCTCATACCTCTCGATCCGGGCATTCTTTTGAAAGATAAACTTCAACTCCTAGAACATCTCATATGATCCATGACGTTCAAAACGTCTTTGAAGTCCCGGTTCTAAGCCATACAATATTGCACACTGAACTATTGAGTAATCTCCAGAACATGCCACCCAAGCGTTCTTAACGTCTTCGGAGGTCATGTCTTCTGGTTGGTCACCAAGCGGTGCATCAAGGACATATGATTTCTGCGAAGCCATGAGGATAATCCTTAGATTACGGGCCCAGTCAACAAAGTTACTTCCATCATCTTTCAACTTAGCTTTCTCTACGAACGTATTAAAATTCAGGGGTACTACTGCTCGAGCCATTGAGCTACAACATAAATATGCAAAGGTTGCTTAGACTATTGTTCAAGATAATGAGTTTAGTTAATCAAATTACTAAAGCTCCCACTCAAATTGACATCCCTCAGGTCATCTGAGTGTCACATGATCCAAATTCACCAACTCAAGTCCGATCATCACGTGAGTTGAGGTGGTTTCAATGGTCAACATCATCATGTTGATCATATCTACTATATGACTCATGTTCGACCTTTCGGTCTCTTGTGTTCCGAGGCCATGTCTGTACATGCTAGGCTCATCAAGTTTAACCCGAGTGTTCTGCATGTGTAACACTGGCTTGCACCCGTTGTATGTGACCGTAGAGTCTATCACACCCGATCATCACGTGGTGTCTCAACACGACGAACTTTCGCAACGGTGCACACTCGGGGAGAACACAATTCATCTTGAAATTTTAAGTGAGGGATCACCTTATAATGCTACCGTCGTCCTAAGCAAAACAAGGTGCATAATAGGATTAACATCACATGCAAATCATAAGTGACATGATATGGCCATGAACTTGTGCTTTTGATCTCCATCATGAAAGCACCGGCATGATCTCCATCGTCAGCGGCATGACACCATGATCTTCATCATCTTGATCTCCATCAACGTGTCGCCATCGGGGTTGTCGCGCCCAACATGCTTCTACTACTATTGCTACCGTTTAGCGATAAAGTAAAGCATTACATAGCGCTTAATGATTGACACGCAGGTCATACAATAATTAAAGACAACCCTATGGCTCCTGTCGATTGCCGTACTCATCGACATGCAAGTCGTGATAATCTATACATCACATGATCATCTCATACATCACATATATCACATCATGTAATTGGCCATATCACATCACAACATACCCTGCAAAAACAAGTTAGACGTCCTCTAATTGTTGTTGCATGTTTTATGTGGATGCTACGGGTATCTAGCAAGAACAATTCTCATCTACGCAAAAACCACAATGGTGATACAATAGTTGCTTTTCAACCTTCTCAAGGACCGCCTTTGTCGAATCCGATCCAACTAAAGTGAGAGAAACTGTCACCCGCAAGCCATCTATGCAACAAGTTGCGGTCGAGGGAACCGGTCTCTCGTAAGCATACGAGTAATGTTGGTCCGGGCCGCTTCATCTCACAATACCGCAGAACCAAAACACGACCAAGGAAGGAAGAAATCTAAGCATCAATGCCCACAAACTCTTTGTGTTCTACTCGAGATCTCATCTACACATAGACCTAGCTCATGATGCCACTGTTGGGGAACGTTGCATGGGAAACAAAAAAAATTCCTACGTTCACGCAAGACCTATCCATGGTGATGAGCATCTACGAGAGGGAGAGTGGATCTACATATCCTTGTAGATTGCTAAGCGGGAAGCGTTAAGAAACGCGGTTGGTGTAGTCGAACGTCTTCGCGATCCAAATCTCCGAGCGTCCCACGAACCAATCATGATCCGTCCCGCGAACCTTATCACGGTCCTTCCGATCTAGCGCCGAACGGACGGCACCTCCGTGTTCAACACACGTACGGCTTGATGATGATCTTCGTCGTCTTGATCCAGCAAGAGGGAGCGGAGAGGTAGAAGAGTTCTCTGGCAGCATGACGGTGCTCCGGCGATGGTGGTGGAGCTATTCCGACAGGGCTTCGCGTAAGCACTGCAGA
Source organism: Hordeum marinum (assembly GCA_022496015.1). Lineage (NCBI taxonomy): Eukaryota > Viridiplantae > Streptophyta > Magnoliopsida > Poales > Poaceae > Hordeum > Hordeum marinum. The sequence goes on from CM039676.1 coordinate 505,284,212, forward strand.
AATCCGATCTAGAGGAGAAACTATGCACCGAAGGAACGAGCAGCACGTGGCTGAAAATTCTGTTCAAAAACCCTAAAACCACCAGTATATATAGGAGGAAGAGAGGAGGAGGCCGAACCAGGTGGGAGAGGTGGAGTCCACCTCCAATCCTAGTAGGACTAGGATTCATCCTATTTTTGCCTTTTTCCACTGTTTTTTCTCTTTGGGCTTTTTCTCCCAGCCGCATGGGCCTTGTGTGGGACTTCCACCAGCCTAGATAAGGCTGGTATTTACTCTCCCACAGCCCATGAAGCCTCTTGGGTCGAAATACCCCTCCCGGTGGTCTCCCGGTACACTACTGGCACTCCCGGTACATTACCGATTAGCCCGAAACTTTTCCGGCGACCAAAATGGGAGTTCCTATATATAAATTTTTACCTCCGGACCATTCCGGAGCTCCTCGTGATGTCTGGGATATTATCCGGGACTCCGAACAACCTTCGGTCACCACCATACATAACTCTATACTACCGAAACGTCACCAAACCTTAAGTGTGCAGACCCTGCGGGTTCAAGAACTATGTAGACATGACCGAGACACCTCTATGGTCAATAAACAATAGCGGGACCTGGATGCCCATATTGGTTCCTACATATTCTACGAAGATCTTCATCGGTCGAACCTCTATGTCAAGGATTCAGTTAATCCCGTATGATGTTCCGTTTGTTCTTCGGTATGTTACTAGCCCGTGATTCGATCGTCGGTATCTCCATACCTAGTTCAACCTCGTTACCGGCAAGTCTCTTTACTCGTTCCGTAATACAAGATCCCGCGACTAACATTTAGTCACATTGCTTGCAAGGCTTATTATGATGTTGTATTACCGAGTGGGCCTTGAGATACCTCTCCGTCACACGGAGTAACAAATCCCAGTCTTGGTCCATGCCAACTCAATAGACACCCTCGGAGATACTTGTAGAGCACCTTTATAGTTATCCAGTTACGTTGCGACGTTTGATACACACAAGGCACTCCTCCGGTGTCCGTGAGTTACATGATCTCATGGTCATAGGAACATATACTTGACATGCAGAAAACAATAGCAATAAACTGACACGATCATATGCTACGTTTGTAGTTTGGGTCTTTTCCATCACATCATTCTCCTAATGATGTGATCCCGTTATCAAATGACATCACATGTCAATGGCTAGGAAACCTTGACCATCTTTGATTAACGAGCTAGTTCACTAGAGGCATACTAGGGACAATGTGTTGTCTATTTACCCCACATGTAATGTGTTTTCAATCAATACAATTATAGCATGGATAATAAACGATTGTCATGAACAAGGAAATATAATAATAAACACTTTATTTATTGCCTCTAGGGCATATTTCCAACACCTCATATAACCCCTTTATTTCGGTTGGATATGACGGGTGCCAGTCAGCCCGGATGTCCGAGGCACGATTGAGCCGCCGGTGTAGGTCGATTTTTTTGACCAGTCACTAACCAGGCCGTCCACCCGGGCGTATGAGTCCGTTTGGGAAGCCCGACTGTAGATGCTCTAACATCTTAGGTAAAAATGGCTGAGGTCCCGTACCATTGAATAGAACATGTTTTTCCTTGAAATATACTAGCAAAAGGATCCATGCGTTGCAACGAGAGAACATAATATCACACGCTCTTAATTTATATAAAATGGTCTATAATCTAAGAATTTGTAGTTACAGCCCAAACAATAATGGTGTTAGCCTACAAAAGCGCAGTTCAAGATTCCACGGGTCTTCTATTTCAACACGGCTTGCATACGTACAAAGATACGGGCAAGTGACCTTCAATTTCATATTCAATCCATATTTTGCTGAGGTGTTTATCCTCATTCCGGATCAATACTGGCATAAAAGAACGACATATAATGCATTATTTAGTCAGAATGCATCCTAATAGTAATTTTTTTCAAAATAGTTATCAGGTTAAATAATATCATATTCAGCTTCTACATATTTTTCTATTCAAATTCCATATATAACATGTTAAATTTCAAGTTACGGTTTAGAAGATATGAGTATTTTCAAAAACATTTAATATGTACTGCGAGTTTAACGTAAGAAACATTAGGTTTTTTCTCGTCTTCAATCCTGATTTTACTAAGGTGTTCAATCCTAATCCAAATCAATACCAGGATAAAAGAAAGACAGATAATGCATTATTTATTAAAATTGCACCTTAGATAGTTATTTTTTTAAATGGTTAATAGGTAAAATAACATCATATTCAGATTTTACATATTTTTCTAATCAAATTCATGAGTATTTTTAAAATGGTTAATAGGTAAAATAGCATGTTAAATTTGGAGTTAAGGTTTACAAGGTATGAGTATTTTTAAAAGCATTTAATATGTACCGATTTAATGTCAGAAACATTAGGGGTTTTTCTATAAAATAGCATGACGGATTAAGAATACTTATTTCATGTATTAGTAGGTATAGAAATCTATTTTCTGTCAGATTTTGGTAATGTGTGCAAGCATGGTTACAGATATTATTTTTTGTTTCTCATCCTGATTTTGTCGACGTGTTCATTTTTAATTCGGATCGTCACCGATATGGAATAAAGACTAACTATACTCTATTGGTTATGATCGTCACCATCATAAATGGCATTTTTTAATTGTTAACAGGTTCAGTAAGATCATATTTGCATTCTATGTATTTTTCTAATCAAATTTCATATATAATATACTATATTTGGACTTAGGGTTTAAAAGATATGAATTTTTGAAAATCAATTCATATGTATTACGGGTTGATTAAACCAAACATGAGGGATTTTTTCTGGAAAATAATATGACGGATCAAGAATACCTATTTTTTTTATTAATAGGTATATAGACTACCTGTCTCAAAATATAAGATTTTTCTAAAAAAAAGTTTAGCCTACAAAAACGTCTTATATTTTGATACAGAGATATAGCTTTCTTACGCATTTGCCAACCTGTGTAGTTGTCTAAGAGATTATACCAAATGTTTAGTTTCAAGACTGTTTCTTAAAATAAGTGTAGCTAGGATATTTACTCAAACAGAAAAGAAAAGAACGGATGGTTCACATTTTGCAGATACAACACCTCCTTCCGTCTCGTTGTATAAGCCATCTTACGTTGTGCACTGCGACCAAGATGAAGGGAAAACGAGATAACACGATATTTATTAGCTAATTAATATCATTGCATGCAATAAACTGGCCAATGCATGCGGTGCTAGGTAGTCTCAAGTCATTAAAAATATACATCTCCCATATTTTCTATTGGTTGATCAAGAACGATGTGAGAATTAATGCATCGCGTCTAAGTGTTTTGAAAAAATCTGATTTTGGTAAGATGAATTATACACCGAGACGGAAAGAGTATGGTGTTTTCTATACATCCCCGGTATCGGTAGGATAACCATGGTGTTCAATAGAAAAACTGAACTAATACTTGCATTTTCGCATAGAAACTCGAATAATTAGAGTACTCACATGAGAATACGGTCCCCAACCGAGCCGTCGCTGGTGGCCCTGTTCGAACCGGACTGAGCAGCCGAACGGTCCTGTTTCTGGAGATCGCGCGCGACGGTGCGAGTGTTGTTTCGAGGTGGACGACATGCGCCGTGGCTCGTGCGCATCCTGCATGTTGTGGATGCGTCGTGACGGGAGAGAATGGGGCTGACGGTGCCGTTACACAACCAGATAGTCCGGATTGAGAATGAGGAGCGATCGTGCGCAGCATGACACCGTAACAGGCTTACAGCATTTTCATGGGCCAGGCCTTTTCCTGTCCGCTCGGTCGGACATAGCCTTTTTTTTCCTGTTTTTCAGACCGCAAAAAATGAAATTTTACTGAGAATCCCGCCAATAGAAGCTGATGCGCTTAGTGGTTAGTGCCACACAACACCAACCATCCCGCCAATAGAAGTTGATGCGCTTACTTCCATCATTTCTTTGCCTTATCTTCTTATTCTTTTCTGTTTTTCTGTTTTACTTTTTCTGCTTTTTTTCTTCTTCCTCAGTTGATGAATTTCTTTTCATATCCTTTATAATTCTTAAAAATTGATAATAGTTTCCCAATAATTATTTTTTAAAATACTGATGAATTTTCCTCACAATGGAGTTTTTGATATTAAAAAATATATATTCCATTATTTCAAATCCGATGAACTCAAAATTGTTGATATTTTATTCTAATTTGTATTTTTTAAATCGATGAACATGCTTATTATTGATGATTTTTTTAAAAATAGAGGAACTGTTTGAATAAATGATGGAATTTTTTCACCATTTCATCAAGTTTTTCAAAATCTATGAAAATTTTAAGATTTGAACTTTTTTTCAAAAATGATGAAATTTTTATTAAAAGCGAAGAAATTGTTTTAAGTTTGTGAACGTTTTTTCAAATGATTTTCCTAAAATAAATAAAATATATAAGTGATCAATAAATATCGCGGCAACACTTCAAATTAATGAAATTATGCACAAGTTTCCAACGGTTGTAGTGGTTAGCTCAGCTCGCACAACGATGTGGCGCTGCGAATTCAAATCTTGGAGGATCCAGTTTTTTCGTTTATCTACTTTTATTTTGTTCGCCGCACTTTGCCTTCATGGGCTAGCCCAAGAAGGCGCTGCAGTGGACGCGAGCAACCTGTTCTGGACCTCCCACCTCCCAGCAATTTTTCGGGAGCTCCTATATCCCGCTGCAGGCGCCCGTTCGCGCTCCTGCGCCTGTAGGGCCGCGTGCTGACCGGCCACGAAAACATTTGGCCCAGTTTGAATTATTTTGAAAAAGACCATGACTTACAAAAAGTTCATCATTTTGAAAGAGAAGTTCAAAAACCTAGAAATTTTCACTGATTTTTACAAATAAAATTCATCAGTTTTCCAACAAGTTTATCAAATTGGAAAAATATTCAAAGATTTTGAAAGATTAAATAATCAAGTTTGAAAAATGTTCATCGAATTTGAGAACGGTTCATCAGCCTTAATCAAAAGTTCAGTGATCTTTAAAATCGTTCATCAAATTTAAAAAAAATTATCAAATTGAAAAAAGTTCATTGATTTTGGAAATTGTTCATCAATTTTAAAACAAATGTTTATAAAATCAGAAAAAGTGATCAAATTGAAAAAAGGTCATCGATTTGGAAAACAATTTATCTAATTGAAAGAATTTCACCGATTTTGAAAAGAGTTCGTTGATTTTCAAAAACGTTCATCAGTTTTCAAAAAAAATCATTCAATTGAAAAACGTTCATCAGTTTTAAAAAAGAAATTCATTGATTTTAATAAAATTTCATCTAATTTAAAAAGCGTTCACAGGTTTTGAAAAAGATCTTCTATTTTGAAATAAAAAATCATCTAATAGGAAAAAAAGTCCACTGGTTTTGAAGAAATCTCATATATTACTAAAAAAGTTGATCAATTTTTAAAAAAAATCATCTAATTGAAAAACAGCTCACGGTTTCGAAAAAGTTCACAAAAAGACAAAAAAATCAGTCTTTTTAAAAAATGTTCATGCAATTTAGTTAAAAATCTTCGATTTAGAAAGGGAACTTTATGAATTTGGAAATGAAACCGATTATTTAAGAAAACAAAAAACGAAAAAAGGAAAAAAAATAAAAACGAAATCAAAATGTCCAAAAACTGACAGTGAACCCAGAATAAAAAACCGCGAAGGGAAAGACTAAATTAAAGGAAAAGAAAAAAGCAAATGTACGTCACTGGTAAGTTATCTTAGTGGTTGCTGCTGTTAGTTAAAACTGCAGAGGTTGCTGGTTAGAAACCTGATTGCGGCAGCATTCTTTTATTTTAACAGAAAAAGGAGGATGTGTATGTGGACCGGCCCGAAGTGCACCCAGGAGCCTGGTTTGCTGCAGGCACCGGTGCTGTAGGCACCGGTTTGGAAAATTTGCCTATAATCGGAGCCTGCAACGCTAAGTAGGACAAGCCCAATTTTTCGGAGAACCCTATGCGCCGCTAACTGCCTTGTTGTCTCGACGCTTCGCACAGGGTTGTGCGAGCGAAGGATACTGTGGGCCATATTCTATCGGTTATGGGAATCTTTTAGAAAGTTTTTGAACCAGATTTTTTCTTGTTGGTTTCCACTTCTGGGTTTATTCGATTTTGCTTTTTGCTTTTTCTTTCATTTTTTTATTTTCCATGTTTCTTTTTTTCTCCTTTTCCTGTTTATTTTGTTCGAAAATTTCAAATATAGATTGGCATTTCAAAAATAATATCTTTTTCAAAAAATGTCCACATTTTCCAAAAACAAATTTTATACCAATAAGTTTCTGGAATTTGAAAACATGTTCTGATTTAAAACAACTGTTCAAAATTTTAAAGTTTTGTTCACAGTTTTAAATATGTGCACATATTGAAAACGTTCTCATTTAGAAAAATTGTTCAGATATTTAAAAAAAATCCAAATTTTCATTTTTTCTGGAATTTTGAAAAAAACATTCCAGTTTAAGAAATTCACAAATTTCAAAAGTTGTTCTCGTTTGTAAAACGAGTTCACAATTTCAGAAAATGTTCGTGTTCCAAACAATATATAGGAATATCAAAAAATGTTCTCGTGTTTAGAACTTGTTCAGAATTGTTGTCAAAAATGTTCACGCTTCAATAAATGTTCGCAGTCTGAACATTTTGTTCGAATTTCAAAAAATGTTCCTATATATCGAATTTTGTTCCCATTTCAAAAAATCATACTAATAAGAATTTTGTTCGCATTTTGTTTTCATGTTTTTTTTCTGAAGTAAAGAATGTTCTTGGTTTCAATTTCTGTTCAAAATTAAAAAACGATAGTGATCTCAGAACATATTCGAGAATTACCAAAATTGTTCGCGTTTTTTGGTAATTCGGTCATTTTTTTCCAAAAAGTGTTCATATTTTCAAGAATGTTTCGTTTTCTTCAAAACTATTTTGAGGTTGGCAAACTGTTCTAGTTTTTTTATTGAAAACTATTTGCTGGAGTGGCACGGGGCGGCAACGTAAAGGAGGATAGGGTGGCCAGAAGAGATGGGAGGAAGATAGGAGAAAAATGGGGAAGGAGAAGAAGAGCTGACGGTGTTAGGATTTTTTTTATTTCGTTAACTTTTACTCCCTTTGGTCCTTTTTAGTCTGCATATAAGTTTTGGTCAAAGTCAAAATATTTCTACTTTGATCAAACTTATAAAAAAAGTACCAATATTCACAATGCTAAATCAATATTGTTAGATTCATTACGAAATATAGTTTCATGAAATACACATTTGGTATTGTAGATATTTATATTTTTTAATATATATTTGGTTAAGTTCGCAAAGTTTGACTTGATACAAATCTAAGACGCAGAGTAAAAAGGACCGGAGGGAGTACTGCCATGTGGCCTATCAAATGGGTCTTCCCTGTCATAATCCTGCTTATTCCTTAACCATTCGACCGCTAGTAGTTTTTGAAATAAAAACCACAAAAGTGGTATATGTTACTAGAAATTTTTCAAAAAGTGTTAGCTTTTGAGAACACTAGTCCCAATTTTTGATAGTTTTATGCCATTTACTACCGACAAATAGGGGCCAGAATCGGACACCACGCATGTCCGGAAAATCATGTGCTTTATTCTTTCTTTGCCCTCTCTCTGGTTGAATCATAAATAATCGCTTGTGTCCAGACACCGTCCGAAGGCATTGCGGACGTGTTAGGGGCGAAATTAGCTCAGCGTGCTTGTAGTGCTTTTGACTCTCAACATACCAGAGGCTGGATATGCACTGAACGAATTATGAGCTGCACGCTCACCATCGGCTTTGCTTGTCAAGCTGTGGAGTCAGGCCAGGGAGGCAGGGACCCAGGTCCCTGTTGGAAACAAGCCATGGCATGGTGATCAACATCGACCCGCCAGGTCTGGTCCATGCAGAGTGTGGGCATGCATGCGCGTAGTGCGTGGAGGAGCCGTGTGAGCTGTTGGGAGACCGCTTCCTCAGGCGCTGCGTGCATGGGTAGCCGACGGTCAGGTTGTTGGTTAGTGGATTGCTTATCTAGTAGTGCATGCGTGGGTTACTTGGGATAATGGTGCATGGCTATGTACGTGCTAGTGGTGGCCGTTGTGTTGGCCAGATCCATCGTGCATGTAGTGTGTGTGCATCTGGCTATAAAAGCCCCTGTGTGTACTGCTTGTAGTTGCGCTGGTCAGTTGCCGTGTCACAGTGACGGTATGTGCCGAGCCGAGGGGGAGGGGCCTAAGGAAGATGTAGTCTCCGACGGGACAGTGGTATGTGCCCAGTCGATGTGAGAGTTCTTTCGGGGTTATGCTGCGTATGTACGTGTGTACCTCCATGTGTGTGTTCGAGTCGAAGTGACGAATAGATGTCAACATATAGGTCGTTCGTGCGGCCGGGGCGTTCGTCGCCGGAAAAATCGTGATGTCTCCTTTGTCTATCTTCCTCCGACGTTTTGGTCGCCGGTGGGTTTGTTCCAAGAGTCCCCGCGTTACCACTCACCAGAGAAGATGGCTGCTGGCATTTAAGCTTTGGACAACTACTAGTGTGGTTGCAGCAGTGTTAGTGGGTGGCCATAGCCGTCCGCCGTCCGTCGTTTAACACCGAGATCGGCATCACCTTCGTCCAACCAATAATTATCTTGCTGTGGCCAATGTAGCAGCAGTGTCCACTGTCCACTTTTCAGCGTCCAGATCCGGCCTCTTCCGGATCTTCGTCTTCCTTGGCCACACGGTGTACATCCTCAGATGCTAATCTATGGTTAGCTAGCTCCTTCTTCGTGGTCACTTGTCTTGCACGTATACGTACGTACGTACGGTGCGGCCATGGCGCGGCCGCTACACTTCGTCCTGGTGCTGCTCCTTGCGCCGGGCCACGTCATTCCCCGTGCTCGACCTGGCGCGCCTCATCGTCGCGCGCCGCCACGGTCCTCACGCCCTTAACCGCCGCGCGCAACAGGGCCGTCCTGGAGCATGCTCTCCGCGAGGGGCTCGCCATCGACGTGGCCGAGCTCCAGTTCCCGGCGCCGTCGCTGGGTTTGCCCGAGGGGTGCGAGAGCCACGACATGCTCACGGACCTGTCCCACTTCACGCTCTTCTACGAAGCCGTGTGGCTGCTCGCCGGCCCGCGGGAGACGTACCTCCGAGCGATCCCACGGCGGCTGGACTGTCTCGTCGCCGACACGTGCAACCAGTGGACGGCTGACGTCGTGCTCGTCATCACCATGTCTTCGCAAACCGACGATCCAACGTGTCGCCGTTGAGAAGCTCGAAGCCGACAGGAAGGCGGCCGAAGATGCTGTCGTCGTCATTGCCCCGGCTAAAACCAACTGGCCTATTAGAGGATATAACCCGCTTATCCCGCTTTTACTTATTGATGTGTTAGACGTACAGATGATTTGTGTAGATATTTCTATTATCGATTTAGTACGTAAAAATATGATCAATTATCAGTATGTGTTTAGCACTGTTTATGTCATGCTCATGATTTATTCTTGGATTAATTTGATCGAAAAATTGCCTATTTACTCAACAATACGAAAACCTAATGTGTGTAGGAATTCTTCAAGTATTGGTTTTGCTGCTGCATTGAAGCCGGATAAGTTTGCCAGTACATATTTTAAGCGTTGGCAGACCAAAATCACCTTATGGCTCATGGTTATGAACGTGTTCTGGGTAGCCGGTGTTACTCCCACAGGAACGATCACTCCTGAAAAGGAGAAGGCGCCGTTCAGGTAGGCCATCGTCTACTTTCTTGAAGCAGTTCTTAGCGTGACCGGAGATAAGTTGGTCGATGCATATTTACATACGTAGGTTGTCAAAGACCCATGGGAGGCGCTGGAATCTAAATTCAACGCAACCAATGCTGGTAGCGAGATTTATGCCATCGAGCAGTTTCACGATTACAAAATGGTCGACAACTGTTCTGCACCGGAACATGCTCATGAGATACAATGCATAGTTAAGAAGCTTGAGATTCTTAAGTGCACTTTACCGATCAAATATGTCACGGGTTGAATCATCGCTAAGCTCCCAAATTAACGGAGGAACTTTGCTACAGCTCTAAAACATCAGAGACGAGAATTCTTTGTTTAGGATGTCTTCAGTTATCTAAGTGTTGAGCAAAACTCAAGAGCAAAGGGCTCGCACGGAAAACGGACCGAGGGAAATTCGGCTGCCAATGTGGTACAGAGGAGTTCCAACTCCCACAAGTTCAAGGGAAAGAATAGTGTCCAACAGAATACCGACTTTAAGAAGAAGAGAAAGAAGACCTTCAAGAAAAGCAAGAAGGGAGATGGCTACTTCACTTGTGGTTCGGAGGAACATTGAATCAACAAGTGCCGAAACAAGTATAAGAAGCCAGGGCAGGACTCCAAGTCTGCCAATATGATTATGAGCAACAATGAAAGAGGTGCATCTGGGTATGGCAATTTATTTACTGTATTTTTGGTTTGTTAGTCCGCCGATTGATGGGTGGACACAGGTGCAAATATTCATGTGTGTGCTGACATTTCATTGTTCTCTTCTTACCGGGTCACAGGTCACGGGTCCGTATTGATGGGAATGGCGCGAGTGCTTCTGTTCTTGGTGTTGGCACGATCGATCTGAAGTTTATTTCTAGAAGGATCGTGCACCTGAAGAACATGCAGCATGTCCCCTCCATCAAGAAGAATCTCATTAGTGGCTCCCTTCTGTGTAGAGAAGGGTTTAAATTGGTCTTCGAGTCTAATAAAGAAGTTGTTACAAAATGTCAACTTTTTATTGGAAAAGGTTATGAATGCGGAGGACTGTTCCGCCTTTCCCTTGCAGATTTTTGTAATAAAGTCGTTAACAATATTCATTCGAGTGTTAACGAATCTGAAGTTTGGCATTCACGTTTTGTCACATTAGTTTCGGTGTTATGTTCCGACTAGCAAAACTGAACTTAATCCTGTGTTCCACTTTAGCCAAAGGTTCTAAGTGTCATTCGTGTGTGCAAGCAAATGAATCTCGCAAGCCTCACAAGGCTGCAGAGGAGAGACACTTGACACCATTAGAACTCATACATTTTGATCTCTATGAGATGAATGGTGTGTTGACTAAAGGTTTAAAAATATATTTCATGACATTGATAGATGTTTCCTCTAGATATTGCTATGTGTATCTGATAATACTAAATATGAGGCTCTACGCTACTTTAGAATCTTTAAGGCAAAAGTTGATAACCAACTTGAAAAGAAAATTAACGAGTCCGGTCCGATCATTGTGTAGAGTACTTCTCTAATGAGTTTGATTCTTTCTGTGTGAAACACGACATTATTCATGAGAGGATGCGTCCCTATTCACCCCAGTCAAACAGGGTTGACGAACGGAAAAATCATACTCTAACTAATTTGGGTAACGCCATGTTAGATACATCGGGTTTATCCAAGGCATGGTGAGGAGAGGCTATATTGACTTCATGTCATGTCCTGAATAAGGTTCTGATGACAAAATATAATGATGTCACTATCTATGAGCAGTGGTCGAAGAGAAGGACAACCCTATCCTACTTACGTACTTGGGGTTGTTTGGCGAAAGTCAATGTGCTGATTCCCCAAAAGTGTAAGCTTGAACCAAAGACTGTGGATTGTGTTAATCTGGGCTATGATAAGAATAGGATTGGCTAAAGATTTCTAGTAGTGAAATCTGAGGTACCTGATATGAAGGTCGGTACAATTATGGAGTCTAAAGATGATATCTTCTTTAAGGATATTTTCCCCATGAGAGATATGCAAAGCAATTCTAGACAGGAATCTAAGGAGACTCGTGAGCCTGCCATTCCTATGGAATGTTATGAACAAACACATGATGAAAATCCTCAGGAGGATGACTAGGAAACCCTTGGTAGGGGCAAGAGACAAAGGACTGCAAATACCTTTGGTGTTGATTTCCTCATGTACCTTGTGGATGATAATCCCACATCTATTTCAGAAGCTTGTGCATCTTCAGATGCTGGCTACTAGAAAGATGAAGTCTGGAGCGAGATGGATTCCATCATGGCTAATGGGACATGGGAAATTACTGAGTGTCCCTATGGTTGCAAACCATTGGGATATGTAAGTGGATGTTTGATAACCCGCAAGTATAGGGGATGGCGACAATCTTCAAGGATAGTATTTCACCCTAGTTTATTGATTTGACATAAGTGGAGCCAAAGAATATTTATCAGCCTTGATAGTTGAGTTGTCAATTCAACCGCACCTGGGATATCTCTCTGCAGCAAAGGTTTAGTAGCAAGGCAAATAATAGTATTAGCAGTAACAGTGATAGCAGCAATTTTATAACAGTAGTGACAGTGACAATAACAATAGTAATTTATCAAGACGGCTGAACTGGATCGGGTTGATTCTAATCTACGACCAGTTTATTTGGTCGTAATTTTTTCATGTTAGATCTGACGTGGTCTGGGTAGTTTGTCAGTGACCAAAACAATTAGTCGTATAGTCTCCGACCTTTTATTTTGGTTATAACCTTTTACGACCGTTGCACACAAAAAAAGGTCGTCAAAATTTAGGACGCTCAACTTTCGAGCAACTATTTTTGGTCACCATAAAGTCACAAATGAAAAACTAAGACCATTCAGGGACCAATTTGGAGGATCACAAGATAGGATATTTCTTGCAGTGGGGTCACCCGACCGGAAGTTGGTCATGAGTGCACATGAGTGAGGTCCAAGTATGCAGGGAAAACAACTGTTTGTCTATGGGGGCCAGTCTAGACCCGGTCATGTGTAACAACTAGGAATGTGGATGGGTCTGGTGTTGTACCTGCTCACAACGGCAATCCTGTGAGCCAGTGATACCTTGACAGAGAGCGTCATTTTGCACACACTCTTTTTTCCTTGAGAGCAGGTAGAGCTCGTCTTAGCACCAGATCCTCTTGTGCCATTCCTTGAGGTATGCCTCCCTAATGCCGTCAGGTAGCAATCTTTCCACCTCTTCTAGCGAGGGCTTGAAGTCCAAACAAAATCGGAGGCTGGTAAAGATGAGGATTGTCATGAGCTAAAGGCTGGTGAATGGAGACATGGATGACATCCAATCAGGTCCTGTGGTAGGCGCCAACTGTTGACGATTAATTTATTGTGGATCTTAGTTACAATCATACTACAAAACATGCAAGAGACTAGAGATGGAGAGACAACAAAGACATAAAGATTTAACCATGCATATGCCCCTCCTACTACTATATATTGATCTGTGGGATTGTGAGTAGTTTTAACATGCTCCCACTTACCCTTTCGTTTCACACGAGAGGACCATTACGTAATCAAATCAATGACTCGGATCTATTATGTACTCTTACCTCTCATGTGAAAAGGGAAGGTAAGAGGGACCATGCTAAAAAATCATGGGATTATAGAGTACACGTATTAGATTGCATCAACACTAGCGCAACAACCCGTAGCACCAATGACACAACCTGAAGAAGCGGTGCTAAAGGAACAAGAACCGACGAGGAAAGGACCGATAAAAGGTGTCGAGATGCTAAGATATCAAGTTTTTAGAAACTTGGTATTGTGATCAACCATTTATTCCGGCTTATTGTACAACTTGTTTTTCTTCCACTTGTGTTTTCCTTTGTCATTGATGCCCGATCAACCATTTATTCCACCTTATTGTATAACGTTTTTGTCTGACTTGTGTTTTCCTTTGTTGCTGATGCCTATAACTTGTGTATTCTTTATGTTGTTGTTGAATGACTGCCAAATTACTTCAAATGAAATGTCTACAAAATCTAAAGACTACGCCCTACCACGGATTCTAACCTATGAAGGTTGCAAGTGCTTGGTGACAACAAGATAAATACACATGTACATTTATTTCAGCGATGAATGTGTACATGCATGATTTTCTATGAAAATATTAAAAATATGTATATGTCCATATATGCATGTGATGTGTATGCAATTTGACTCCTCTTAGAACATCTGTGACTTCTGTACTAAAATATCTGAGCCACACCATCATTTCTAATCTTATCTCCTGGTGTATACCAGTTCAAAGCAACCGATATAGAATTCCTAAGTAGCTTTCAACATAGTAGACCAGTCAATATCAATGACGTTATTTGTAGCAAGAAAGGTTAACTATGATTGTCAGGTTGAGCAAGACACTAATGTTTCACGGAGTAATAATAAATATGATACTATGTTGATAGATGTGCTTTGTCCATATGAACAGTGCATGCAAAAGTAACTGGCCAACTACCTTACGTGCACGTCTTATTTCTACAGCAAGGCATATAGAGCTGGAAGGAAACATCGATGTGGATTTATGATAGCAGGTGTCCTCTAGACGACAACACGCAGGCCGAACCAATAGACAGGTCAAATATTATCCTGCTAATGTGATTAGGAAGTCTCCTCGATCTACAAGTTACTCTTTCTCTTTTGGTCTATAATAAGCACGCATTTCTACTTTTGTCAATCATAAACTAAATATATGTTATATAATTCATCTTTACGTTATTCAAATTGATGATGTGGAGATATGGGCATTGCTGTAAGGGAGGGAGTATACGACAATACATACTACTCAAATCGGGTATTCAAGGATTCTTGGACGGAACTAGTGCGTCAAAGCGATGTCAAGGATTGACACCTCATACTGTTACTAGGCTACTTCCTGCCTTTCGGTTTATAGGGCTTATGTACAATAAATATTTTCCAATCCCAAATTTATTGTTTTCCATCACATGTCCAGATTACAAGGTACAATTGATGCATGCAAGGATTAAGTGAAAACTAACAAATGCATGTACTCGCTAATGGTTTTGTTTTGAAAAGCTTCCAATTTATTCATTATCTGTCATGTCAGTACAAGGAACATTTACGAATATCTGGCCACACACACATATATATATCAATACTCAACAAGTGATCATGAATAAATCTCATAGGATAGGATTTCTACAGGATAAAGTTCCTTTATAGCCTTTTGGTTCGTAGGAATAGAATTATAGAATATGGAGGAATTCTTCTTATCCTCCATATTTCATAGGAAAATAAACATTATTCTAGACTCAATAAAAATAAATCCTATGATGTGAACCAAAGGGCATCTCTTTCCTATTTCTGTTCATACGATTTGAGATACATGTCATCTCATGTCCTACGACTTTCCTATTTATATGATTTTTGTACCCTATGAAACAAAGGAGACCTATAGTGTATGCAAAAGTAACAGGTCAACTACTACTAACTGACACTATTTGCATATGAATGAACGTATTAATTCTTCTCCAGGACACGTACAGCTGGAATAGTATGAAGATCGATGTGGATATGCATAGCATGTGTCCCTCTGCATGCAAGTCAAACATTATCCCTGCTCATGTCATTGTGAAGTCTCCTCGGCTCACAAGTTCCTCTTTCTCTACCCGTTTATAATACATGCGTGGATTGTCAAATTTTCCAAAGAAACATGAACTATATGTCTTAAGAAACATATCACTGAATTCATATACAAAAATGGTTGTAATGGAATGTTTTATTATATATAACTTGTATCACATTGATTGAATTGGTGATTTAGGGATACTCGCAGCCATATAAACCAGAACGGAGAGGTTGTATATACAACTCAAACCACATGATCAAGGATTCTTGAGCGAACTAATAATGCACATCTGGCCCACACCGTCAGGCGAAAAGTCAAGTTTTTCTTCCAGATTCGCCTCCCTCCCCCCGCGCGCTCGGTCGCCAACCGCCTGATCCCGGTGCCGCCCACCGCCCCGCCAGCGCTAGATAGCCCATCCCTGCCGGAAAAAGAACAGAGGTTTCGCCGAGGCACCCCCTCCGCCACCAATTGGACGATTTTTCTGGCGTTTCCCGGCCTCAGAGGGGAAGTGTAGCGGCGGTACGCACCCACCGCGCCCGCAAGGTGTTCGGCGATTTGCCTGCCTCGGCAATGGACTTGGACGACGAGGCGCTCGTCGCGCTGCTGGAGGAGGGAGCCGAGGCTGACGTCCAGGAAGAGGGGCATCTCATGGTCCTCGCCGCCCTTGCCGGCCTGCTGGCGAGCAATGAAAAGCCGCGGTGAGGTGGCTCGGCGCCGGGGCAGATGAAAGCAAAGAACCGACATCGTCTCGAAGGCTATTGCATGCCCTACTCCCACTACTTCGCCGATGCTCCACTGCACGGCGACAAAACATTTCGGCGTCGTTATCGGATGGGCCGGAAGCTTTTCCTCAGGATTGTGAATTCCATCCGGGAGTTCGACAGCTACTTCAAGTGCAAGAAGGATTGCACCGACAAACTTGGATTCACCTCAATCCAGAAGTGCACGACAGCGATGAGGATGCTTGCATACGGAGCTCCTGATGATTCACTGGACGACTATGGGCGCATGGCCGAGTCCACCACCATTTAGTGTTCCTACAAGTTTTGTCGGTCAGTGGTGGTAGTGTTTGGACCGCAGTACTTGCGAACACCCAATGCAGAAGACACTGCTCCGATCCTAGCACAGAATGCAGCAAGAGGATTTCCTGGGAAGCTTGGAAGCATCGACTGCATGCATTGGAAATGGAAGAACTGCCCATTTGCTTGGCAGGGGATAAACAAAGGCGCCAAAGTCGGTTGCAGTATGGTACTTGAGGCGGTGGCCACACATGACCTATGGATTTGACACTCCTTCTTTGGTATGCCAACAACTCACAATGACATCAACGTGCTGCAGTGCTCCCCTGTCTTTGCCAAGCTTGTTGAAGGTCATTCTCCTCCGGTGAACTTCGAGGTCAACGGGCGGCACTACAACAAGGGGTACTACCTAGTTGATGGCATCTATGCGAAATGGTCTAGATTTGTGAAGACTATCTCAAATGATGTGCCAGGAGGCAAGAAGTCCCACTTTGCCAAGGTGCAGGAGGCTTGCAGTAAGGATGTCGAGCGGGCATTTGGTGTGCTCCAATCTCGATTTGCTGTTGTCTGGTACCAGACCTGGTCGAAAGATCAAATGTGGGAGGTCCTGACTTACTGTGTCATCTTGCACCACATGACCATCGAGAGCGAGCAGGAAGAGCCAATGTTTGACACTGAACCATACTACAGGCAGGGTCCTCTAGCCGAAGTTGATCACCAGCTACCGGCAACCTGGACTGCCTACCTTAGTATGCGTCAGGAGATCCGAGACCCACAGGTGCATCATGAACTGCAGCAGGATCTGGTGGAGCACCTATGGAGGATCAAGGGCGGCGCCTAGCTGGACGTGTGATGACATATGAGTTTTTATTTATTGAACTATATGTAATTTGTATTGAATTATTTGTTGTTGTTGCATTATTTTGTTGAATTATTTGATTTTCTGTGATGAACTATGTGATAAAAAAATTATTTATGTTGAGAATTCAACGCCGAACCACGCCGACTATGGGCCGTTTCTCACCGATATTGGGCCATTTTTTATTTATCTGGGCCAAAAAGCGGCCGCGAATGGGCCGATATCGACGCCTGGGGGCGACCTGGGGACGACAGTTGGATGCCCAACCGCCCCAGCGCCGATTCTACTGCCGGCTCGCTCCCAAGCGGCGATTTTTATGCGTCCTGAGGGGCCAACGGCTGGAGATGCTCTGAGGTGGTTGCAGCCCAGAGCTCAACCTTATTTGTGAGTAGAAATTTCGTAAAAGTATTAGGTAGAAATGGAATTTCTGGTTCGTGACTTATTAAATTTCGTTAACTCTAACAATGATCATGAATAACTTTAGTTAACATGGTTTATATATGTAATGGAGAATCATAATTATCATTAAGTGTCTTTCGAAAACAAATCTGATGATACCATTTCCATGTCATATAAACCGCGTATTAATATCAATATATTATATGTGCTAATGACTCTTGGTCTCTTGCACACGTCTATTACAACAACACCGTGTGATTTACGCACAACATACATCAAACAAATTGAACTGCCAAACTGAACGTGAAAATGGACTTAAACACATACATTAAAGGGACTAGCATGCAACTGCTAGTTCGGTTTGAGGCACCTTAATTGTTGCGGCGTCCACGCCGCTCGTCAGAGAGCTGCCTTGCGTACTTGGCTAGCTCCTCTGCGTTGGTGCCTCCACCGGGCACCTCCACATTCCGGCCGGTCTCCAGGTTCACCCCGGACACCTTCTCGGCGAGAAGCTCATCCCCAATCTTCACCAACCTATCCAAGTTGCCCTTGGAGCAGTCGTCGATCGAGCCCGCACTCCCGCTCAGTTTATCATACTGCATTTGCGTGTAGAATGGATCATTGAGTCATTAGTACAACAGATGATGGATGGCTATGTGTATCAATCGATCCGGAGAAACAAGGACGATCCTCTTTTATTTTCGGTTTTTGGTGTAATACTAATAGTAATAGTATGGTCAGGTGGGCAGGTACCTGGATGCGCAGGTATTGATGGGAGGAGCCAAGTTTGGCAGAGAGGACGGAGAGATGGAAGTCGACCATGTCGGCGCTAGCGGCGTTGAACATGTCGAGGATGGGGACGGTGCCATCCTTGACGAGCCAGCTCAAGATGCCCCACTTGGCGGCGTCCCTGGCGCTGTACTTGAGTTTTGGGAGCGACGATGTCCCGCAGCCGATGGAGATGACTATGTATGACTTTCCCGCCGGCCTCTGTCCGGCGAGCACCATGTGCTCCGCCACCTGGTTCATCGCCAATAGCGTCTGCAGCATACATATGCAGTCCATGAGTAAGATAATTTATTGTGTATACGTATTGTGCGGCGGCGAGGTCAATTAGTTGGATACATCTTCGTACAGGGTTGTTGGCGGCGACGCCGCCGTCGATGAGGTTGAAGGCCCTGGTGCCACCCTTGCCGTCGTTGGTCTCGAAGTAGTGCGCGGGGAAGAAGGTGGGTGCGGCCGAGGTGCCGATGGCGATGTCCGACAGGAGCGCGTTCTTGGTGGGCTGATTCTCCAACTGATCAATCATGCAGATGAGATGAGATGAATTAGTTACTTAACTGTACTAGGTAGTTCACCATGTGCATGCACCACAGGCACATGGATACCTGGAAGCTAGAGAAGATGGTGGGTTGCAGGTGGGCGATATCGAAGGCCGGGATCACCACGTTGGTGAGAGCCCCGTCCAGCTTCGTGTCGCCGAGGTGCCCACGGAGCAGCGAATGGAGGTACTTGCCGTCGTACTTTGGGCCGGTCACCGTCGCCAGACCCGAGCCGATCTTGGAGAAGATGGAGCCCCTGCAGCTTCCCACCCAATAATCGATGTTGAGCTTGTGTAGTAAAGAAATGGACGACATAAAACATAGTATGCATGCATCGATGTTAGTGAGTTACTTCTGTGGGAAGATTTTGGGCGACTCGTCAATGTAGAACTTGGCCAGATCCTTGGCGTCGAACAGCGGCCGGCCATCCTTGTCGGGCGCCGTGAGCATCACCGTCAAGAGGCCGCCGGTGCTCGTGCCGGCGACGACATCAAAGTAGTCTGCGATCCTAGCATCCGGCCCGTCCAGTTTCTACACACAACACATGCAGTGATATAGTACATTAACAACCAAGCATGTGCACATATAGTGGAGCTGTTTGAATAATAGGCTTTTGTCCTGCCCCGACCCCCGCGTCGTCCCCAGCGCGGCTCGGGGGAACCCTAGGTGCGCCGCCGCCGTCCCCCTCTACAGCACGTCCCCCTCCCGCCACCGCCGGATGAGTCCGCCGGGCGAAGCCCGTGCCGGAGGACGGTGGCGGCGGGGATCTCCGCGTGCGTGGCGGCCTCGGTTGCCGGCGTGAGCACATGGTGGTGGGAGACTCGTCCTCGGCGTTTCCGGCCGGCGTGGCGGCTGCCCGGCGCGGTGTCATCGTCCTCTCGCAGGTGATGGGCTGCCCGCCTGCTCGTGGCTGCCTCGACGCAACGGCGCCCCGAGGTTTCAGATCTGGCCGTGGTGGGCTCGGCTGATCTGGCCCGTTAGCTTCGGCCGGCGGTGAGGTAGGTGGTCGTGCGTGGTGATGACGCCGCCGCCACGCAGGAGGTGCTTGGGCCAGTGGGTTCGTATGCTGGCGGCGCTGGGGTTCCCCCATCCTCGTCTGGCAGCGTGAGGGTGTGGAGGAAGGGTTGCTCCGGGCGAAAGCCAACGGCGCGGCATCTGCGGATGTCGCTCTCCTTCTGGGGGCCGTTGTGGAGCTCTTCGACCTCCTCCGCTCTCGGGTCACTTTCTTCGGGTGAAAGCCTAGGACTTGCGGTGCAGGACCGGACGATGGCGTGATACGTCGCTTCCCCTCCTGAGGGCGTCGTCTTGAAGATCGTGATTCCCTGCGTGCTTTCCCGGGGCTGGACTTGCACGACATCGCGGCAGGTGGCCGGCGATGCGCCCTGAGGTGGAGCGGTGTTTCCTCCTCCGCATCGAAGACGATGGATCTCGGCGGCGTGGCGCAGTGGAGTCTTGGCGTTCGATGCGTGTGGATGGACTCGCGCAGGAGGTTCGAGCTATCTGGCGTCGTGGTGACGTCAATGGTAGGCCTCGCAAGGTCGATGCGTCGGTAAATGCTCTGAAGATGGATCGGTGGAAGGCGGCGGCGGCCTCTGAGAGTGCGCCGGACCGGTGTGTGTCCCAGACCCGACAGTGGCTTGGCTGGGGCCTCCGGTCTTAGATGTTAGGCTTTGCTGCGAGGTCTGTTTGGTATTAGGATCGGACTATCAACATCCCTTCATCAAGTGGATAGGAGTAGCGACAGATGTTGCTAGGATGGTGGCTTCAGACTTACTGATGTATTACTTTGTAAGGTCTTCATGAATAATCAATAAAGTGTCCGTATGTATCACTCGGACGTAGAGGCCGGGATCTTCCTCCTTTTCTAAAAAAAAATATAAGTTCCATGGACATATAAAGGCATCTTACTTGGAGCTCCTTTTCAAGGAAAGCGAGGACGATGGCCGGGATGATCCCTCTCACGCCGCCGCCATCGATGCTCAGGATGGTCACCACCTTGGCTTGGTCACCTGCTGCAGTGGAACCACCTCCTGCCATCATTTTGGAGTTTGCTAACACGAGCCCAAGCTAGCTACCAAAACTCAAGAACGGAAGGTGGCGGATTAAGGATTTATTAGAAAGGATAAAGTTGTTATATAGAGAATGTCTGAAACAACCTTCACATAAACAAATTATTAAGAAGCAACACCACTAGTTGGCTCCCTCAACTGCAGGGGTTAATCACAAAGTCAGACGTCGAAAAGGATAACACAAACTAATCCAAAATTCCTAATAGTATACTATGACCCCACCAGTTCCATGTGCACAACAGAATATTATAAATTCAGATCCTTTATCACTCTCCAATCTTTATATATATATATAATGCAATTGAAGACATGTCGGCAATTCTTACTGGGTGTAACCATGGGTGTAGGTAGAAGCTGGGTGTTTGGAGATTGCTTTCCCGAATTCTGAAAAATTCAAAAATCAGATTTTTGGAGTTTAAGAAACGCAATGGACAGCAAGTCAGACGCGAGGCTCCCGAACCCTCAGCTCCGCCACCCAAGGGCAGCACCAGGGGGATCAAATCCAGCCCCCCTCCTCCCAGTGAAAGATCTTGCTGCCGCTGCCGCTAGCATTGGGCACTATGGTGGCGGCCCCCTGGTGCCAAGGCATTGAGGCAGGAGTAGGCGGCTTGAGCACCTCGGGATGGGGCTTCGCATCGCGGCCAGGGCGGCTCCTGGTCATGCAGCGGCAACAGACGACCCCATGGCTGGTGCTGCTGACGACGATGGGCCTGGCGGCGGCCGGGGATCTGGATCCCATCCAAATTCGTCGTTGATTCTTCATGTGGATGGTCCGCGGCACGATGAGGGCTCCGGTGAGGGGGTGGCGGATCTCCATCGAAGTACCGGCGGCGGCATATGTCTTCATAACGAAGCTCGGTGCGGTCCCAACCAGCCGCGAGATCGGGACGACGCGGCTCCCGCTGAAAACCGCGCCTTAGTGCGGTCTAGGCAGACAATGGGGGCATCTTTGATGTCGTTTCCTTCTCGAGGCATCGTTGTTGCAAGGCATGTCAACTCGATCGGAATGTTCCAGGGGAAACCCTAGATCTGGGTCTACCTCATTAGATGATGACGGAGCCTTTAGTGTCGTTCTCCCTCCTTGTGCCATCGTTTTGGAGCGAGTGCTCACTGGAGGGGAAGAGGATAAGCAGTGTCACATGTACCGCAAATCCGACGGTGGATCCCGACGACATGGCACTGCGGAGTTTCGACGAAGGGCGCGTGTGGATGGATACGTGGAGGGTGGTGGCATTGTCTGGCATCGTGGTGGCGTCGACGGCAGGCCTAGCATGGTCAGTCCATCAACGTTTGTACATGCTCTAGAGATGCATTGGTGGAAGACGGCGGCGGCGGCCTCTGAGAGTGTGTCGGACCGGTTTCTGACCCAGTTGCGGCATGTGGCTTGGTTGAAGCATCCAGATTTAATGTTATACTTTGGTGCGATGTTTATTTGATATTCGGCTCGGACATTTGGTATCCCTTCATCAAGGGGATAAGGTCTGTGTGAATCATTAATAAAATGGCTGCATGCATCGCCCCATATGCAGACGCTGGTGGTATATCCTGCTTTTCTGAAGAAAAACAAGGAAAATCCTGGAAAAGGTACACACCTAAACAGGTATGTATATTGCATGTCTATAAAGTTTCATGATGAGCTATGTTTAAAAAGACCATGGATTTCTAGTACTTACAGTATTCACTATGAAAATTCATATTGTTTTTTTGTGTGGCTCATGTCAAAACGTGTTTGATCATGAAATTTTACAAACATGCATTGTATCCCCCTGTACTTATTTCACCCGGAAATACTTGTCAGAAAAATGGATCTATCTAGACATTGCTTAGCTTTAGATACATCCATTTTATCCATTTACATGACAAGTATTTCCGGACGAAGTGAGTACGTGTTTAACTTATAAATATGCAGTATAACATCGGGCTCCAAATCATCTTCTGTGCAATACCTTCTTTAAATAATCCCATGATTATGTATACAGTATAACTTTTAAGGTACACCAGCATGAGAAGGCTGATGGCTTCTGTAGATCGTATGGGTTGGGGATTCACGGTAGTGGAGAGGATGAGATGGTGTATACCTTCTCCTTGGCTCGAAGATCCCGAGCCGGAGGCCATGGTAGATCGAGGCGACGGCGAGCATGTGTGTGCGTGAACAGTGGAGGCAGTGGTGCTTCCCGTCGTCGGCGCTAACCCTAGATCGGTAGGGGTGTTAGTGGGGGGCCGCGGCGCATGGTGAACCACGTACCGCGTGCGTCCGGATCCCCCACCGCTTTATATAGCGCGGCGACAGAGGCCCACCAACCATGGTTTGGTTGGGCGCCCCCGATCCGGGCGCGAGGCAAGGGCCCGTCGAGCCGTTGGGCTCGATCGGGTGGAGATCAACCTGACATTCTCCCCCTTGATCTCAACTTTACTTTTAACTTTATACTTTTCACTTTACTCGTTTCATGATGGATCAATACATAGAACATGTTTCATCGTCAAAGCTCAATTGCCTATAGATAGAATGAGACAGCTGCAACATACCTCTCTCTTCTGAAACAAATTTTGTTCCCTTTGGGCCTCTCATGATCCATGAATCATAGGCTTTCCCTTAAACCCATGTCGGCTTAGTGTTTCTTGAACACATTGGGTGGTAAGCCATTCGGATCCGCAAGCATATCCTTTGTCCTTATATGCTCGAGACTTATAGTGTGATCCTGGATTTTATCTTTCACAACATAATACTTTATCTCTATTGTTTTGCCATCATTACTCGACTTGTTGTTGTGAGCATAGAATACTGCGGGCTGATTGTCACAGTACATGTTTAGTGGTTTGTTAATACAATCTACCACTTTCAAGTCAGGTATAAATTTCTTTAACTATATCTCCTGCTCCGTGGCTTCAAAACATGTTATGAATTCTGCATACATCGATGCAACTATTGATTGTTTGGAGCTTTTCCACGAAATAGCCCCTCCAGCGAGAGTAAACATGTATCCTGAAGTGGATTTTCTATCATCTCTGTCTCCCACAAAATCTGCGTCTGAATACCCTCTTATCTCTAGGGAATCGGATCTCTTGTATGTTAGCATGTGGTTCTTCGTGCCTTGCGCATAACGCAATGCTTTCTTTACCAGTGCTTTATGCGTGGATTCTCTTGATAGCTACCGACTACCGCGGTGATAAAAGAAGTCAGAGCGAGTGCACACTTGTGCATACTGTAAGCTTCCAACGGCTGAAGCATATGGCACTGCTTTCATTTGATCGACCTCGTAATGGTTCTTGGGACATTGGAATTTTCCAAAACTATCGCCCTTGACTATAGGAGCAGGTGTGGCTTTACTCGCGTGCATATTATACTTTTGAAGAACCTTTTCTAATTATGCCTTCTGCGATAGTCCTAAGACTTCATTTTTCCTATCACGATGAATTTCTATGCCTAAAACATATGATGCTTCACCAGGATCTGTTATATCAAAATTTGAGGGCAAGAACTTCTTTGTTTCTTGTACAGACTAACAGCCCTACTAGCAAGCAAGATATCATCCACATACAATATATATTTCCCATTTTTGAACCTTGTATAAATGTAGTTATCCTCAATATTTTCTTTAAATCCAAAACATTTAATTGTTTAATTAAACTTTAGATACCACTGTCTAGAGGCTTGCCTTAATACATAAATATATTTCTTCAGGCGGCATCCCATATCTTCTTTGCCTCCATGATAAAACCCATGGGTTGTTTCATGTAAACTTTTTTTTAAATCCCCGTTCAGAAATGCCATCTTTACATCCATTTGATGTAACACTAAATTAAAATGTGCAACTAATGTCATTATGATTCTGAAGGAATCCTTACATGAGACTGGGGAAAATGTCTCATTGTAATCTATCCCTTCTTTTTGTGTAAATCCCTCTGCCATAAGTCATGCTTTATACTTTTCTACATTCCCATTGGGGTCATATTTTGTTTTGTAGACCCATTTATAACCTACTGTTTTGGCTCCTTTAGGAATTTCCTCTAAGTCCCAAACATCTTTGGAACTCATCGATTTCATCTCATCTTCCACTGCCTCTAGCCATTTTGATGAGTGAGGGCTTCTAATGGCTTCTTCATATGAAGTGGGGTCACTTTCGATATGAACAATTTCTGTGTTATAAACTTTATAACCGGTAGAAATAGTTGATCTTCTTGTTCTAGATCTTCTAAGGGCCTCAGTTTCTGGCACATTCTGTGCCTCAACTTCCGGCACATCTTCTACAATTGGCTGATGCACCTCCCGTTCATTCTCAACAACAGGTTCAGTCGGCTCCTGATGGATAGGTTCCGGGTCTTCTCCCATACACTACTAGGAAAAAGCCTAGCAGTAGCGCGAGTATTATGTGTAGCAGTAGCACGGGAACACGCGCTACTGATACGGCGCTATAGCTAACCTGTAGCAACAACGCGTGTTGGCCCACGCTACTGCTATACATGTGAAGCAGTAGCGAGTGCTACTGCTATACATGTGAAGCAGTAGCGAGTGCCAAAATAGAACGCTACTGCTACTATCTGTAGCGCCTTATATTATAACGCGCTACTGCTAATGGCACGCTGCTGCTAACTTTACACCACGCGCTACTGCTAACTTTATTAGTTTCTGATTATTTTTTCTGCATATTTGTTTTGTATTTGAACATGCTTTATACAAGAATCTTTAGCACATACAAATGTCATCATCATACACATACAAATGGCTGCGAGACCATGAATGTAATCATAACATATACATACAAATAGTCTCATCTTAATCATCATCCAACACAAAGTGATCTCTCATCATCATCTCGAAAATAGCGATACAAGTCTCGAATACTTGCAACTACATCGTCATCCATCTAAACAATGATGTACACGAGAAGAGCTATCACTGTGAGTGAGAGCAAAACTATGTAGTACATGAGGCGGCAGTTATTAGCCCTCTCTCGCGCTAGCGTGAGCCTCCTCATGTAACTAGCTTCTGCTTCTTGTTTGCTTTTGAAGCCTTTATGGTTGGCGCTCGAGACCCCCTCCACTTGTGCCTGACACACGGACCACTCGTCATATACTCCCGGAACCTTTCCTTTATACACGACATAGCATCGGTACGTCGCCATCAAGAATCTGGGTACCTGTTAGAGATGCATCTTCATCAAGAGAATGTACAGTCATATGCAACAAAATATACTTGAGCAACACAAAAAAGAATGGGTTAGCAACTAGATGCAACATATAGTAAACATAAATAATCAACGCAGTTTCATTGTATGCAAACTAATTAAATAGAGGTACGCGGGTCATCGTACCCAAACTAACAAAGTAGCGTTACACAAGTTCAGTAGGGACCATGGACATCACAAAGTTCCATCGCTACAGAAAGTATATACAAGTTCAACCGACACATATCATCATCATTGGCATCGTAAATCACTAGAACTTCCATCCTTCCAGATCATCGAGGATGGACCCTAGCTTCTTGAACGGCGTGAGGTCCTGACGTTGCATGCCTATGTAAGTTTGGACCTCAGCTCGCGATATAGCGCCATGGTGGAACATCCCCTTCACTTCGACAACTTCTTTCATGATGATCATGGGAATATCCCTCTAGATGCAAAAGAAGTCATCTTTAAGTTTATAATCCGCATCTCCTTGAGATTCTACCCACTTGCGGATATGATCATCGTTTCTGGTTGTCATGCGAAGCTTTTGGTGATCCCTTCTGAACTCCATCATGAGATGGAGGAGGTAGAATCCATCGTTCGTACTTGATTTCGGGACATGGATGCAGCAAAAGTTGGTTTTATGCGAGAAACCCGTCTTGCGGTTCCTCTGTCTCCTGATCTGCATGTGGCCACCCCTGAAGCTGAAGCCTTGGAGAGCATCATCTAGAATATTCATTACGTGGGTGTAGTCCTTCTTCTCGTTGTTTCTGGTAAGGTCGAAATACACGGCGTGGGAGACTCGCGGGTAAAGAACGATAAGGACGACGCGACCGTTGCTGCGGGAAAAAAAACAACTCAAATTATTCTCCATATGAGCGAGAAGGAATGATTGAAATGTACGAAAGGGTTGTCCAGCACTGACTTACTTTGGATGATAAGGCAGGAGGACAATTTCGTAGATGTTTTACGCTCAAAGTCGCCGAGACTCAAGAAGGACTCGTGCATTTAGTATGGATCCACCACACAAATTTGCGAGCCTTATTTTCTCTTCATGACGGAGCTCATATGTAGCGCAAAAAGGCGGACGACTGTACAATCGAGCCGCCTTGTCAGAAACATCTCGAAGATATGATCAAACCACAGGAAGACCACCTTCGCGGGCCGTGTGTCGACGTAGCACTTCCCCTCAGGCACACGAGCCGCGTATGTCGGACATCCTAGATCCTTTGAGGCTAGTAGGCTTTTCTCAGTCGACAACACATGGTCGTGCAGTCTCCTGAGATCCCCGGATATTGCCTCCGGCGATTTCGACGGTAGCATCGGCTCGCTCGTGACATGGAACATGGCCACCGTCTAGCTGCTATGTGCTCTGGCTTGTTTGTAGGCAGCTGAGCCTATCTTCCCCGATCTCTTCCTCTCCTTTTTCTTGGGCTAACCTTCCAGACCCTTCCTTAACCCCTGCCCCAGTGTTGTCGGGCTAAGCACTACTATACGACCCCCTGCATCTTCAGGTGTGTCCTGTTAGGATTGCATGAAGAAAGACTTCTTGCAATCCCTGCTGGGACGTTCCTGCCCGGGCAGATCATCCATATCCTCATTAGCATGCTGATAGCCCGAGGCATCATATGGCTGACTCATCATATCTAAGTCACCGTCATAGGCGTCTGTATTGAGGAACCGAAAAGAGTCCTCCTCCATCTCATCATCGTCCATTCTTTGTTCTACGGGAGCGATTACATCAGCCACTATTGGACCCCCTTCATCACGTCGTCCGCCGCTCTCACCCGGCACTACAGGTGCTGGTAATTGCGTAGGCAGGGTGGTGGTGTCCATACCTGCTTGTTGATGTGTTGTTATTGGTGTGCTCTCGGCCGGCTCCAGACGAAGAAGATTCTTCGGCCATAGCAACACCCAACCCTTGCAGCTTCCAATCCGCGACGGGGTCTCGTCGTCCTCTCCCCCTAGTCGTACTGGAGGAGGCAAATCCTCGTGCCCCGATTTCACACTCGACAAGGTAACCCTGAAGTGCCCACCGGGCATCAGCTGGCCGTGGAACGTGAGTTCCAAGGGCTTCGTTATCACCCCCTTTCCCACATCCACCTTCTGGCCTTTGATCAAGTAGAGTACAGTGCACGGGGTTTCGTCGGCATGCAAACACATGTCTACTGCATAAAACATCCGAAAGGCAACAAAAATGGAATATTCTAGATATATGTTGGTGCGACATGTAATTACCGTGAGGTCGTTGAGCTCAGCCAAAGACGAAGGCCCGCCTAGCGCGCCAGAGACTGAGGATGGGCTGCTATGAGCAGTTACGGGTGCGGGTGCGGGAGCAGGCCCGGTTGCGTGAGAAGGTGATGGTGCGCTGGTGTTGTTCACCGAGTTGCTCCCGACGAAACTGGGCATGGGGAAATCATGTACCCTCTTGTCTGGATTTTCCTTCATCCAGTTGATGATAGCCGGGATCAAGTTAGTAGCGAAATCATTTCTACAGGCATGTACAACTGCGTCGACTGCCTGCTATAGCAACTCAGTTTTCTCTTCGCCTGCTTTTTCCGCGTCCTCAGCTGCTTTTTTCTCGAACGCAAGCTTCACATTCTCGTTGATGTCCGTCTGACTAAACTTCTTTTTCTTCTTCTTGGCCTCCAGGCCCTCACTGTAAAACACCTTCCACGTGGCGCCGTCTTCGGCGCTGTGCACACTTCCATATTGCGGCCGCTGGCCCAAAGGGAGTCCCTTAAGTTCGTTCAAGGCCCGGTTGAGAGGGGTGTCCCACTTGGGCCTCATCGGCGAAGTAGGGCTTTCGGCTACAAGCTGGTGTTGCTTCTCCTGCAGAAGGAACGTGAACCGTTTACGAATGTGTTGTCGACTTGATCAGAAGCTAAATGTAAGGTGGTAAAAGAATAATTACCAGTATTCTGATCAATTTTCTCATGATCTGGTCCGTGTCAAAAACTTTCTTTTCCTTGTCCCACTTGTAGCGGGCCCTGATGAAGTCACGCTCCAAGGGGTTGGTGAACTTCACGAAGGGTTTGGGAGACCCGCGGCTTCACGTTCCGCGTCCTCCTTATCCCATATGGGCCTTTTGCCAAGGTAGCCACGGCTTCCGAGGCGATGCTTCCCCGTGTTCATTTGCTGAAGGCTCTTGAATTTCTCATCCTTAGCCTTGGCTGCCTCGGTAGCGCAAGTGTCCTTGAACTTTTCGAACTCCTCTTTCGAAAGTATCGGATTTTCCTCTAGAATCTTGGACAGGGGTTCCTCAGCCTCAATAGCTTGTTTCACCCTCCCTTTCCAAGAGGCCAAATCATTGTTGAACATGCTCAGGGCGTGATTGTTAATCTTTTTCATCTTCTTATCATCCCACGGGTGTTCTATGGCATCATCCCGGTCGGGGAACTTGAATCTCTTGTGCAGTTTTGTCAGGAGCAACTGCATCAAATGTTCTTTACCCCTTATGTTATCGTTGTTGATGCTCGCGCATTCCCGTAGGATGCATCCTACTTGGTTCCCATAGAACTTGCGAGGTTCTTCCGGCTCTAATGGCTCGAACTTGCCAGGGGCCATCTTTGTGATCACCAGTCGTCCAATGCTGAGTTTGTTAGGTTTTCGTATCCTCTGCTTCTTCTGCTTCTTATTTTTGGTACCTTCTCCGCCGGTATCTTCCCCTCCGGTACCTTCCCTGCCGGTCTCGGCGCCGCCATCGGTGCTGGCGCCGTCGGTGTTGATGTCGGCGTCATCATCATCTAGGGCGACCTGCTAACCTTGACTGTGCTTAGCAGACAAAAAGTCAAGGTACTGTTGTTCACCCTCATAATCCATCTCGTCTGCATCTTGATTAGAAGGCCCCGTTTCTTCGTTGTTTGACATGTTTCCTATGATTAAGTCTCCTCGTTTAATTCTAAAACTATAAAAAAATGAGAAATGACATAAAAAAAAGGATCTATGTTTGCCGGAATGCCGTTGCCCAGCAAATCCCAGCACTCAATATGCCTACTTTCTAGCACAAGTCATGCCAAAATTCACGGAAAATTTCGGCATGACCTTTGCTAAAAAGTGGACATATCGAGCGCCTGAAATTCATCGGAACAGAAATGAATCAACATTCCAGCGAAACATAGGCCACTCGGATCATTTACCCCGCACATAATCATCATTTTTCAAATATGACATGTCCAAAACATCACATGTCCAAATATGACATGTCCAAATTCCAAATATGACATGTCCAAATCACATGTCCACTTCAAATTCTGTTTTTTTAAATAGCGACAGTTACTTTAACTAATATGTCCTAGGTTTCATACTAATTCTAATTAACTAACTAGAACTACAAAATTTAAATAGCAAGAAACCTATATAATCAAATCTGTTTTTCTTTTAACTACACCTAAAACACCTAACCCTAAATTTCTGTCATAATTTGACAAAGAACCTAATTAACCTACTCCCCTAACTAAAACCTAAGTAAATTAACCGAAGAACCCTAGCTAGCAGAGAGAGGAGGAGCGGTGGGGGCTTACAGAGGGTGCAGGGGCGAGGAGGCAGGCCCGACGATGGCCGAGGTTGGGAGGGGAGGAAGCAGAGGAGGGAGGCATGGCGTGCCGAGGACGGGGTCGGGGGCGAGGGCGAGGTCGCCGATGTCGGGGGGTCGGGGGCGAGCGCCGGGCGCCGGGGTCGGGGTCGGGGGCGAGGGCGAGGTCGACGGGGTCGGGGGTCGGGGGCGAGCGCCGGGCGCCGAGGTCGGGAGCGAGCGCCAGGGTCAAAGAGAGGGTGATACAATGGTTGACGAGGGGGGGAGAAGAGAGAGTGGGGATTTGGGCGAAGAATCAGAGGCGGGAAGCAGATTTGGGGGTTAAGTGAACGTAGCAGTAGCGCGTTTACTAAAAACGCGCTATTGCTAAGTTATCTATAGCGCGTTTATCCAAGAAGCACTACAGGAATGATGGCCCCAGGTCTATTATGTCGTCCACAATATGGACACCATGACTTTCGAGAGATGATGTCGAAAAAGTTGCAGAGACCAATAAGCGTGTCACGGACGTGCTTGTCCATTATCCCTCTAAGGGCAACAGGTAGTATCTGCGTCATCATCACATGACAGTCATGGGACTTCATCCCGCTGAACCTTTTCTTCTTCGTGTCCAGATATCTGCTTATCTTGCCATAGTAACCTAAACTAACTTTGATTCCGGTAAGGCACTTGAAGAATTGATCGATCTCAACCGGACTTAAGGTGAAGCAAGAAGGGGGGCAATAATCCTCTTCCTTTACTTTTTTGCCCTTCTTCTCCCGCGCCTCTGTCTCCGTCTCTGTCTCCTCTAAATTTTTACGGGGCGGCATGTGCAGCTCTGCCCTGATCTCCAAATCTTATAAGTCTTTTCTTGCCTTCGGCCCATCCTTGGTCTTATATGTCATGTTCATTAGTGTCGCAAGCAAGCTCTCAAGGACATTCTTAGAGATATGCATTTGATCAAGGCAATGAGGCGTGTCGAGTTTGTGCCAGTACTCCAAGTCCCAGAAAACAGACCTCGTCTTCCATAGCTTCAACAGCGGCTCCGATGCCTTTTTCATTGTCTTTCCCGGCGCGGGGCACTGTTCCCAGTTTTTCAACAGCTCATCAATTTTGGCGCCGCTCCGCTTACGTGGAGGTCCTCGATGCTCAGCCTCACCATTGAATAGATCTCCATGGTTTCACCATGGGTCGTCCTTCTCGAGCCATCTTCGATGCCCCATGTACACGATTTTCCCAGACCCGCCATCTTTCCTTGATGTTAGCTGCTGAGACGTCGTATCATCCATGCACCGCGTGCATCCGCAATATCCATGGCACACCTGTCCTGCGATATATCCGTAACCGAGATAGTCGTGCACCGTCGTGATCAACGCGACTCTCATATAGAAATACTCACCTTTGCTAGAGTCCCATGTCTTGGTCGGTGTTTTCCATAACCTGTCTAACTCCTCTTGAAGTAGCCCCAGACACAGATTAATATTATTTCCCGGTTGTTTCGGCCCTTGAATGAGCATGCTCATGTGTATGTACTTCGACTTCATGCACAACCAGGGGGAGGTTGTACATCCATACAAACACGGGCCATGTGCTATGGTTGGTTTTCTGGTTGCCAAACGGATTCATGCCATCGGTATACGCACCAAGCACGATGTGCCTTGCATCACATGTGAAATACTGATATTCGTCGTTGAACGCTCTCCACTGGCTTCCATCCACAACGTGTCTCAGCTTCGGATCATCTCCATCGTTGGGCTTCTTCCTCTCCGCGTGCCAGCGCATGAGCTTTGCTTCCTTGGGATCTACGAAATACCGCTGGAGACGGGGAGTGATCGGTAAGTACCATATATACAACTTTCTCGGGAGATTTCTTTCCGAACTTCTTGTATCGAGAAACATTGCACACCGAACAACTTGTTTTTTCCGCGTGCTCCTTCCGATAAATTATGCAATCGTTGATGCATGCATGGTATCTAATGTGCGGCAGATCAAGAGGGCACACGATCTTCTTGGCCTCATCCACACTAGTAGGACATAGATTCCCTGCGGGAAGAACATCCTTTAGGTACTTGAGAAGCTCATTGAAACTAGTGTCGGTCCATTTGTTTTTAGCCTTCGTCTTAAGGAGTTCTAGCGTGAAACTCAAGCGGGTCACCTCGGGATTGCAACCATGATACAATGGAGTGTTCGAGTCTAGCACCAATTGTTGTAGCTTTGCCTCCTCTCTAGAAGCAGCTCTCTCGGTACTTGTCTCCTTATGAAGCAGTGCTTGAACATGAGGGTCCCACATGATTGAACTTAGTACCGACGAATTCTGCGGCGTGGAGTCCACATTTTCTCTGCCGCCATGTCCGACCCCTTCTCCGCCGCCATGTTCGGCCTCTTCCACGCCGCCATGTCCGGCCGCTTCTCTGACGCCATGTCCTGTCCCTTCTCCACCGCCATGCCCGGCCTCTTCCCGGCCGCCATGTCCGGCCCCTTCTCCGCCGTCATTATCGATCATCTCTTCGTCTTGCCCCGTGTCGTCATTGCCTGCCCCGTCGGCGTCCTCAACATCCTCATCCTCATCTTCAATTATCCACCGAGTATAGCCATCCATGAAACCAGTCATGAGGAGGTGCGCCATCACACGACCATCGTCATAGGGGACGAGCCAAGCTCGTCCTTTGCATCTTCAACAAGGACATAAAACCTCTGTCAGGTTATTTTCTTTCATGTCCTGCACCGCCGACCGCAACCACCTGTCCACCACTGTTCCGCTCACCATCATGAACGCCTGAACGGTAATAATAAACAAATTGATTATAAAAATGCATGCTTGCATCAAAGTCATACAAAAATTCGGCATGACCTTCCCTAAAAATAGGACATATAGAGATTGCCCGGAATTCGCCGAAACAGAAATAAATCGACATTTCGGCAAAACATAGGCAACTCACAAGCACAATTCCGCGGCAACTCATGCCACACACACAATTTCCATCATATCGCCCTATTATGTCATATCGCACACATACACATATTTCCATTCTTGCAAAAGCATAAATTTTTAATCACCTATCTCGAGATCGAGCACTATGATGATGATGTCGATAGGTGTCGCCACACACACCTATGGAATGATCAAAAGTGGACAAAGCTCTTCTTGATAAGGCTATAGATCTAGTTAGGGAGGTACATAGGTCACTTCACTAAATGCTAGCTAGATCTACCTAGCTTGCTAGTTTTGGAGGATACAAGTTCAACTAGTGGAGGGGGAATGAAAAAGAGAAAGGGGATGCATTAATGGAGGTTGGTGTAGTTAGCTAGGAGTAATAAAGAGAGAGAGAGAGAGAGAGAGAGAGAGAGAAAGATAGGTAGAAGAAGGAGAGTAATGGGGGGAGAAGTAGTGAGGAAGAAGCAAAGTGAGGGAGAGAGGAGGTGGGAGCTAGGGGAAAGTGAGGAAGAGAGGAGGGGAGGGGGAGGGAAAAGGTGGTATGGCTGCGGCATAGCAGTAGCGCGGGGCTCAAAATGCGCTGCTGCTCATAATCTAGCAGTAGCGCTCCTCTGGCACACGCGCTACTGCTAAGCGGGGCCCTCCGTGTGGCCAGTTCTAGAATTAGCAATAGCGACATGAAAGAAAAGCGCGCTACTACTATTACATTAGCAGTAGTGTGGTTATTCTCGGCGCGCTGCTGCTAAACCTAGCATGGCGGGAACAGTCGGTCAATTTTAGTAGCAACGCTGTTCTACCGAGCCGTGCTACTGCTAAGTTTGTAGCAGTAGCGCGTGTCCTCAGACCGCGCTACTTCTAATTAGCAGCAGCCCCTCTTCCTGTCCCGCGCTGCTGCTAAGATTCTGTGTATAAGGTTTTCCCTAGTAGTGATAGTTTTCATGAGTGGAGTTACAACTGGTAGTGAGAAATATGGCTCTTGAATCATCGGATTAGGTGCATGCACCCTCTTCTCCTCAAGATCAATTTTCCGAGCTACCACGCTCCCCCTCATCATATCGTCCTCTAAGAAGACTGCATGTCTTGTTTCTACAAAATTTGTGTATTAGTGTGGACAGTAGAAACCAAAACCCTTTGATATATCAGGATTGCCAATGAAGTTGCAACTCACTATTTTGGTATCTAACTTTGCAATATTTGGATTGAACATTTTGGCCTCAGCTGAGCTCCCCCACACTCTTAGGTGTTGTAAGGAGGGCACTCGTCCTCTCCACAGCTCGTATGGTGTTTGGGGCACCGGCTTTCTTGGTATTCTATTGAGAATGTGAATGGAAGTTTTAAGCGCCTCCATCCATAATCCCAATGGCAAGGTGGAGTAACTCATCATGTTGTGCACCATATCCATCAGTGTACGGTTACGCCTTTTAGCTACTCCATTTTGCTGAGGCTCGCCCAACATTGAATACTGGGTCACTATGCCAGTCTCCTGTGAGAATTTTGCAAAAGGTCCAGGGACTTGGCCATATGGAGTGTGTCGACTGTAGTACTCCCCCCCCCCCGGGTCAGATCTGACTATCTTTATTCTTTTATCATGTTGATTTTCAAACTTCAGCTTTGAATATTTTATATTTATCCAACGCTTCAGATCTTTCTTTGATTGGATAAATATAACCATAGTGGGAGTAATCATGTGTGAATGTTATGAACGAGTCATATCCATCCACACTTTTCACTGGAAATGGTCCTCAAATGTCAGTGTGAATGATTTCTATTGTGCCTGTGCTATGGATTGCATCCTTTTTTATTTGTTTTACATACTTTCCTTTAATGCAATCTATGCATGGTTCTAAGTCTGAGAACTCTAACGGAGGAAGAATTTCACCTTTAACTAGTCTTTCTATTCTCCCCTTGGAAATATGTCCCAAGCGACAGTGCCATAACTTCGATGAGTCATGAATTCTCTTTCTTTTGTTTTGTTCTTTATTTGACGTGGGAACTTGCCCATTCACATTACACAGAAAATACACTTTTTCACGTAGTGATAATAAATAAAGCTCATCATGTAGGAAATCAACACCCACATGATTATCATTAAACCATATGGCACACTTGCC
Organism: Hordeum marinum; assembly: GCA_022496015.1. NCBI lineage: Eukaryota > Viridiplantae > Streptophyta > Magnoliopsida > Poales > Poaceae > Hordeum > Hordeum marinum. The sequence goes on from CM039676.1 coordinate 505,319,948, forward strand.
ATGTCCAATGTGACATTCATAATAATCTTTATCCAAACACGAAACACTTATTAAGTTTTTGTGATATGAAGGAACATATAAAGAATCGCTAAGTAGAAGATTGAATCCATTAGCTAACTCCAAGGAGAATGCACCGACAGCTTCAACTTCTGCTTGTACTCCATTTGCGACTTCAATGCATCTTTCGCTTCTTTGCATAGTCCGTGTCGAATGGAATCCCTGTAATTAATTTGCAACATGAACAGTTGCACCCAAGCCAATCCACCAAGTAGATTTCGAAAACTGTGTATACAAGGATTCATTTACAAAGGAAATAGTGTTGTTACCTTTCTTTGCCATTATTGACTTTAGCCAATCTGGGCAATCTTTCTTGTAATGCCCGGACTTCTTACAGTGGAGACATGTATCCTATTCCACTGGAAGGGATCGGACTTCTTCTGATGCTGATAGTGGGTTTTCCATGTGTCTTTGACGGAGAACCTTTACCATTTTGATTGTAATTCCTTTTCTTGTTGTCCTTCACATAGTTCAGAGAACCACCATATGATGTTCTAAGTCTTTCCTTTTCTTGCACACACATGGCTATAGTCTTTTCAATGTCCCATTTTTCAGGTGACATGTTGTAGTTGACAACAAAAGTGTTAAACTCTTTTGGCAGTGAAGCCATAACCAGGTGGACGAGGAGTGCAGGTTTGAGCTCCAAATCCGAATCCATAGGTTTAAGCTCAGCTGACATGTTGCTCATCCTGAGGATGTGCTCTCTGATGTCATGTCCACCGCCTGTGTATTTTTCTATCACCGGCTGCTTCAACAACTGGGTAGCATATATCTTTGAAGAGCTAGTAAACTGGCTCCGTATCTTTTCAAGAAACTCCCCTACAGAAGTACACTCTACAATTGACCCCGCAATAGTGTTCTCAATTGTGTTCTTTATGAAAGCCATGCACTTTTTATTGGGCAGTGAGCCATTTTTGGTTTTCGAGGGTATATGACATCTCCATTGGAGCATGTTGCCAATATTTTTTGTTCCAAGGAGCATCATCTTCTTTTGCACCTCTGGCTGGCTCTATTGGTTTGACAGACTGTAGAGTGTCCACAACCCAGTCCACTTCAGCACAAACAAAAGCCAAGTCGACCTTCTGTCTCCATTCAGTGTAGTTGTCACCTTTGAGGGTTGGAACATCCTTGATGCAGATCATCAAGTAGTATCCTCCTGAAAACCACAATGAAATGAGCTCATAACAACAATTGCATGCATTAATCCAACGTTGGTGAAAATTAAAACATATAACGGTTTGTGCAATTTAAACTATATTACCGTTGGGAAAAAATAGAAATAAATGCACATATAACATCAATAAATCATGATTATGTTATTAACAACGTTGGTCATAAAATAACAGAATCATAATTGTTTCAATAATCACTTTAACATGCTCTTAAAATTTAATTCTTACTTTAGTTCTATTTACTTTAAAAAGGCACTTTTATTTATTTGCAACGGAAAACATGAATAAAAAATTCATGAACTTTTCTTTTTAGAAGCATTTATTTACTTTTCTATTTTCTAAAACAAAATTTTCGTTGGATAATTTTGAATAGAAAAAAAAGATGTGAAAATTTGCCCAAAAAATTGGACAAAAAATAAATTAAAACATGGCCAGTACTTTCCTTTGCCCGACCCACGGCCTGCGCGTGCCGTGCGCGCCACTTAGGGCCGAAACGCTCGGCCCAGCCACCTAGCGCGCGCTCCCGCTGAGCTCCTGGCTGTCCGATGCCATCCAACGGCTGCGCGTTTTATTCGCCCCATCAAAACCCGTGGACGACGAGGCCGAGGGAAACCCTAGATCATTCTCCCCCACACGCTGCTCGCTGCTCTGCCTCTCTGCTCTGGCCGCTCGCTCCGCAACGGCGGCTCCAGGCCACCGGCGATGCTCGGTCCGGCTGCCGGCGACAGGTCGTAAACCACCGCGCCACGCGCGCCTCTCCTTCCTTCCCACCTTGCTTTCCATCCTATGGCAGAGAGAGAGACGTGGCTGCGCCCCCTCTGCTCTCCCTCGTCGGCGTGGATGCGCCCCTTCTGCTCCCCCCTTGCCGGCGTGCACCGTTGCCCACCCCTTCGTCGGTCGCGCGTTCGCCTCGCGGTGAGCGCGTCACTGTCGAACGGTCTGGCCGCGGTGCCTTTTTGCCCCTTCTGGGGCTTGTTCTTCTTTCGACGCCTCGGCTTGCTGATGCGCGTCGAGATCGAGAGGAACAGCACGGCACAACGGTGCTCTTTGCCGACGGGCCCAATGCCCTTCTCCGGCGAGGTTTTCTCTGCCCTTTGAATAGGGTTCTTCAGGAGGGGTAGTAGCTTTGTTTCTCTACTACCGAAAATGCAAAAACTAATCTAGGCTCTGATACCATTGATCTGTAGATCGTATGGGTTGGGGATTTACGGTAGTGGAAAGGATGAGATGGTGTATACTTTCTCCTTGGCTCGAAGATCCCGAGCCGGAGGCCATGGTAGATCGAGGCGACGGCGAGCGTGTGTGTGCGTGAGCAGTGGAGGCGGTAGTGCTTCCCGTCGTAGCGCGCTAACCCTAGATCGGTAGGGGTGTTAGTGGGGGGCTGCGGCGCATGATGAACCTCGTACCAAGTGCGTCCGGCTCCCTCACCACTTTATGTAGCGCGATGACAGAGGCCCACCAACTATGGTTTGGTTGGGTGCCCCCGATCAGGGCACGAGACAAGGGCCCGTCGAGTCGTTGGGCTCGATCGGGTGGAGATCAACCTAACAAAGGCTACAACGGTTGATATCTAAATTAGTTTGCTTGCTTCGAAAATTACTTCCATGTCTTTTTTTTCTCTTGTAGAATCCCAAAATCATGGCGATGTCAGGAAAGATATAGTCAGACAAAAAGGTGGTAAGTTCCTTTCAACTGTTTCTAGCAGGATAAGAAGCCAGCGTGGAGTCAAAGTAAGAATATTTATATTATTATATCACTTTATCATGGTGTTGCGACACACAGGAATAAGATTATGATATGAGGTTTTCTCTCTTAGAATAAAATATGAGACACATAAATGTGTTAAATGCAGAAAATCCACATTTATATATGATGAAAATCACAGAAAACAACCAGGCCCACGGGTAATGAAACAATAGGATGCAACGCAAACTAATTAGATCATTTGACACCCAAACTGTGACCGGTAGGACTAGCCGCCAGGGCTAATTATATCCGCTCTCCCTGTGCCCACGCCGATACTACTGCTTGTTGCTCCTCTTCGGCTCGCCGCCCCTACTCTCCCCCCTCAACACCGCCTCCACAGATCGCTGACGATGTCCGAAAAAACGGCGCCGGCCGAGGCTGGTGCGACATATGCGAGAAGAAAACAATAATTATGTCACTGATCTCTTTTCGGAAAACAAATATTTATGGGTTCTCGGTAATGTATGTATCTATAGCTAGTTGATACAAAACACACGAGCAAAAGAATAGCCAACATATCTTCACCGATACACTAAACATGCACACATAATTGTAGATATATGTAAGTACTACAACATATCTTCAACGAGAAGAGGGAGGATCTGACTTGGTAATACACTTTTAGCACAAGGAACTAGTGGGCCCATACTATAATATTAGGATTAGTTGGCTTTTGTCATTTTGACGTCTAACTTTGTAATCAACTCCTGCAGTTGAAGTAACCAATTGATGGTGTTGCTTCTTAATTAATTTATAGGAACGTTGTTGCGGACCTGTCCATATAACACGATCGTTCTTTCTACCCAAAATCCTTAATTTACCGCATTCTGTTGTCCAGTTCTCTTCTCGTAGCAGCTTGGGTTGTACGTCTTACCAAACTCCAAATCAATGGCAGCAAGTAGTTCTTCTGGACAAGGTGGCAATATGGTGAATAAGCTGGTGACCATCCTGAGCATCGATGGCGGCGGCGTGAGAGGGATCATCCCGGCCACGATCATCACCTTCCTTGAGAAAGAGCTTCAGGTAAGAAAAGACACCTTTTGCACTCATATATATGCTTGTCAATAGAGTACATCACTGCATGTGTTGTGTATAGAAACTGGATGGGACGGATGCTAGGATCGCAGACTACTTCGATGTCATCGCCGGCACGAGCACCGGCGGCCTTTTGACGGTGATGCTCACGGCGCCAGACAAGAATGGACGGCCGCTGTTCGTCGCCAAGGATCTGGCCAAGTTCTACATCGATGAGTCGCCCAAGATCTTCCCACAAAAGTAAGCAACTAACTCAACTTAACTCAACTTGCATGCATACTTATGCATATGTTGATCATATATCATTCTGATTTGGAAGCTGCGTGCAGGGACTCTATCTTCTCCAAGATCGGCACAGCTCTGGGGATGGTGACCGGGCCCAAGTACAATGGCAAGTACCTCCAATCGCTGCTTCGTCAGCACCTTGGCGAGACGAGGCTGGACGGGGCTCTCACCAGCCTGGTTATCCCAGCCTTCGACATCGCCCACCTGCAACCCACAATTTTCTCTAGCTTCCAGGTACCACATGTCCACATGCCACCTAGCTCTTGTGCTTGGTGGTGCCGGCCGGCCGGCATGAACCTGCTGGGTTCTTTGTTGGTTTGTAAGATAACTAGCCGTTCTTGTTAAGTTGGTGGTGCACGCAAGGCCAACGTTCTTGTTACAAGTAATTCTCTTCATATCGGTTAATAGTTGACGGGTAGAGGGTGTCTTATCCAATTTGTATTATCCTAAATATGTTTGCTTTTACTAATCCTATTTATTAGTGCAGAAATAAGTAAGTAAAAAAACTACATATATATCAAAAAGCTTAAAATCATGAAATGGTGTTCAAAGGGTTCTAAAAAAACGTAATCATATATGCATGAATCCGTGAGAATTTGAGGCTTAGAACTGCCAGAAGTATAGGGAGTGAAACTTTTGTTCCCTGTAATTTTGAAATAATATAATCATATTCATATATGCACATACATGGTTCTTCAGTTGAAGAACCAGCCCGCGAAGAACGCGCTCCTATCGGACATCACGATCAGCACCTCCGCCGCGCCCACCTTCTTCCCGGCCCACTACTTCGAGACTGATAACGGCAATGGCGGCACGAGGGCCTTCAACCTCATCGACGGCGGTGTCGCCGCCAACAACCCTGTATGTAACCAACTACTTAAGCTCATCGGTACACAATTCAATTGGTTGTTTGGTGTGCCCAACTAACTCGATACTCACGTGCATGAGTATACTTCAGACACTATGTGCGATGAGCCAAGTGGCGGAGGACATCATCGTGGCCAGGAACGGTGACTTGCTCGGTAAGTCGTACATGGTCATCTCCGTTGGCTGCGGGACATCGTCGAATCCGAAAGGCAAGTACAACGCGAAGGACACCGCCAAATGGGGCATCCTGAACTGGATCCTCAAGGGTGGCACCGTCCCCATCCTCGACATGTTCAGCGCCGCTAGCGGTGACATGGTCGACATCCACCTCTCTATCCTCTCCGCCGCTCTCGGCTCGTCCCACCAATACCTGCGCATCCAGGTATATACCCACCTATCTATTATACCAAAAAGAAAAAGGACTATTATACCAAAAAGAAAAAGGGAAACATAACAATGAGTGTCCTATTGTGGAAAACTTAAAGGAGAGTAGCCCTGACCTCTGCATCAATTTATGTACACAGCCAGTATTTGGTACGGTAGTTAATATCAATAAACGATTGTTGTACAAATGCAGTATGATCAACTGAGCGGAAGCGCGGGCTCGATCGACGACAGGTCGAAAGCTAACTTGGATAAGCTAGTGGAGATTGGGAATGAGCTTCTTGGGAAGAAGGTATCACAAGTGGATCTGGAGACCGGCCGGAACGTGGAGGTGCCCGGCGGGGCAACCAATGCAGAGAAGCTAGCGGAGTATGCTCAGCAACTCTCAAACGAGCGGCGCCGTCGGAGCAGTGCCAGTGTGCCGTAGACGAACTAGCTAGTGTGTTCCATTCTCGTTCGTTTAATCTGGTGCGTTCATGTTTTGCCGTATGTTTAGCTGTTCATACCGTAAATCCTATTGTGGTGCTCAAATTTAGGAGCTGTTCGGAATATCTCCGGTCCGCTCCCCTCCGCGTAGCTGTGGAGCTCAGTTTTTACCGCTCCGTAAAAGTAAGCTGCATCCTGGTCCGCTCCGCGAGCGAAACCGAACAGGCTCATAGTATGATCTTGTACATGGAAGAATAAACGTGTTATGTTGTTTATATACAAGTGCATGGAGATTGAGCTGGTATCATTTTTTTTGCGAGATCAGTAGTAATTTATTCAAGTATGATAGAGCTACAATTCAAGGCAAAAGATCCTCAATACATGGGGTCCTGTTTTAAGCCACGCAGCCATGACCCACTCCGAGCAACTATATCTTGCCAGATCCATCTGCAACTCTACTTTTTCGGTCCGTTTAAGATAAGGTTTGCAAACAGTCATTTGTGTTTTTCGGTCCGTTTAAGATAGAACACACATCGACATGATCAGGTCTGAGTAAATGTGGCAAAGAAACCAAATACAATTCTTCTTATCCAATCGTGTATGATGGACCCCAGGGGCGGAGACAGGGAGGGGCGGGCAGGGGCTAGACCCCTGCCAATTGCTCGCCCCCCTCAACAATTCGTAGCAGATACTGTATATGTGCTAATTGGCCGAAGCTAATTACATCATTAGCCCATATATAAATTACTAATTAAACTGGCTACACTAAACTAAAGGAAGTCAAAGTCCAATAGCCCATGTATGCACGTACGTTGTTGTGGCCTGGCTAACTTGATTATCTGAACGTGCGTATATGCGTGTTCTTCACTAGGGCGTCTTTTTCCACTGTCGCCGCCGGCGGATCGCCGCTCGTGCGTGTGTGTTTACCATCGTCGCTGCCCACTGGCAGTCGCTCAATACGACGACACCATCAGTTGATTTACAGTCGGCTCTTCGGTGTCAAACGCAGGCTACATACATATCAAAACACGGCTAAACCCCGGAAGATCAGATACAGGAAGAAGGTACCACTACATGCTAGTCGCTCTTAGGATTTCTGTTATGAATAATACAATCTTAGTTTGATCAACTGGTATTATGTATAAAACAGTGCATTACGTATTAATGAAGTTTCAATATGACGAGCAACCTATTATATTGCAAATAACAATACTGATGAACAAAACGTTGTGGCATCAGTACAAGTCGCCAAACAATGTAGAATTGGAAGCACAAGGTAAGCGCCAAGAATTTTGAGAACTCCCTCCTGACACTACATGAAAATCGCGGTTTGCCATGTAAAAGCCTCTAAGCCGAGAGCTATTTTTCGGGTACTCGGCTTATGTTTTTCTAAGCCAAGTATTGATAGAAAAACACCCGGCAATTACAAAACACTCGGCTTATAGCAGCCAGTAAGCCGAGTGCTATAAAATAGCCCTCGGCTACAAGGAGCACATGGTATCTAGTGTAAAACGCATACGGCTTACAGCTCGCCGTCGGCAAAGATATATGCCACGTGCCAATAACGGAGATGGTTGACGGTGCCGTCACGAAGCAACTAATAAGCCATGTGCCAAATGAGAACACTTGGCTTATAGGGTATATAAGCCGTGTGTCAAATGAGAACACTCGGCTTATAGGGTATATAAGTCGTGTGCCAAATGATGGCACTAGGCCTATATTTATGCAAAATTGGTTTAAAATAATTTTTCATTGCATTTATGTTTACTGTTTACTTATTATTTTTTCTTTCACCCATCTTTTCCTAAATAATTTTCATGGGTCTTATTTTCGCTGCCCTCAATTTACCCGTACTTGGGTCTGTCCCTCCCTTGTCTGCACAAGGCATACACATGTTGCAAATACATCACATAGGATTTTCCATGATACTTCTGGGTATGATTTCATGTGTCACCTTGCAGATCTGCAATTTCCGGCGCTGAAACCCTAGAAATGCAATAAATGTCTCAAATATTGCAGGGAAGTCAGAAAAATGCGGGGGCCTGACACGTCTCATTTGATGGCCTCCTTTCAGAGCAGAAGAAGTTTTGAGGCCAATGAAGCAACAGGACCCCCATTTCCTTCACAAACCCGACACGTTCCCTCTCGATACACAGAGATTACCTCTGAGATAGTGCAGTTTACAAGTGGCCTCGGGTGAGGCCTATTTGAAATGCAACCAAACTTTTACCACACCCTACATGGCCCATGTGATGATGTCATGCAAGCGCCGAGGATTTCTGGCATCGTACGATTTTTCGAGGATTCAAACGGTTGGATTAGGCATGTCGTCGAGGTAATTTCGCACCCCTAATGGCTGGGCATGCCCTCCCTCATCTGCACAAGGGATATACATGTTGCAAATACAATGCATAGGATTTTCCATGCCACTTCTGGGCATGATTTCATGTGTTGCCTCGCAGATCTACAATTTCCTACGCTGGAACCCTAGAAGTGCAATAAATGTTTCAAATATTGCAGGTGGGTCAGAAAAATGCGGGGGGCTGGGATGCGTCATTCAATGGACCCCTTTGCGATCACGAGAAGTTTCGAGGCCAACGGAGCAACAGGACCCGCCCTTCCTTCGCAAACCTGACACGTTCCCTCTCAATACCGAGAAACTGCGTCGAAGATGGTGCAATTTACAAGCGGGCTCAGGTGAGTCCTCTTCGAAACGCCCAAACTTTTACCATATCCTACACGAGCTATGTGATGACACCATGCCAGCTCTCGAGGATTTACGGCATCGTACGATTTCCCGAGGATTCAAACAGTTGGATTCGACCTGTTGCTGAGGTAATTTCACACCCCCGATGGTTGGGCCTGCCCGTCCCTCGTCCGCACAAGGCATACACATGTCGCAAATACAACACATTGGAATTTCCATGCCGGTTTTGGGCATGATTTCTTGTGGCGCCTTGCAGATGTGCAATTTTCAGCGATAGAACCATAGAAGTGCAATAAATATCTCAAATATTGCAGGCGGGCTAGAAAAATGCAAGGGCCTGGCAAGTGTCATTCGATGGCCTCCTTTGCGAGCACAATAAGTTTCAAGTCCAACAGAGCAACATGACCTGCACGTCCTTCACAAACCTGACATGTTCCCTCTCGATACTGAGAGACTACCTAGAAGATGGTGTAATTTACAAGCCGGCTCAGGTGAGGCCTCTTCGAAATGTGCCCAAACTTTTACCGCACCCTGTAGGAGCCATGTGATGACATTGTGCCAGCTCCCGAGGATTTCCGGCATCGTACGATTTCTCGAGGATTCAAACGCTTGGATTAGGCATGTTGCTGAGGTAAGTTTGCACCCCTGATGGATGGGCCTGCCCCTCCCTCGTCTGCAAAAGGCATGTGCATGTCGCAAATACAACACACATGATTTTCCATACCGGTTCTGGGCATGATTTCTTGTGCCGCCTTCCATATCTGCAATTTCTGTTGCTCGAACCATAGAAGTGTAATAAATATCTCAAATATTGCAAGGGAAACAGAAAAATGCAGGCGCCTAACACATGTCATTCAATGGCCTCCTTTGTGAGCACGAGAAATTTCGAGGCCAACGGAGCAACATGACCTATATTTCCTTCACGAACCTGAGAGGTTCTCTCTCGATATCGAGAGACTACCTCGGAAATGGTGCATTTTACAAGCGACCTCAGGTGAGGCATGTTCGAAACGCGTCCAAACTTTTACCACACTCTAAACAAGCCATGTAATGACAACGTGCCAGCTCCCGGGGATTCCCGCATTGTACGATTTTCTCAGGATTCAAACAGTTGGATCAGGCATGCTGCCGAGCTAATTTTGTCCCCCGATGGCTAGGACTATCCCTCCCTCATCTGCACAAGGCATACGCATGTCGCAAATACATCATATAGGATTTCCCATGTCGCTTATGGGCAAGATTTCATGTGTCGCCTTGCAGATTTGTAATTTCTAGCGTTTAAACCCTAGAAGTGCAATAAATTCCTTAAATATTGCAGGAAGGTCAGAAAAATGCGGGGGCATGACACGTGTCATTCAAGGGCTTCCTTTGAGAGCACGACAAATTTCGAGTCAAACAGAGCAATAGGACCCGCACTTCCTTCACAAAACCAACACGTTCCCTCTCGATACTGAGAGACTACCTCGAATATGGTGCAATTTACAGGCGTCCTCGGGTGATGCCTATTCGAAATGCGCCCAAACTTTTACCACACTTTACAGGGGGCATGTGATGACGCTGTGCCAGCTCCCGAGGATTTCTAGCATCGTACAATTTTTCGATGATTCAAACGGTTGGTTTAGGGTTGTCGCTGAGGTAATTTCTAACCCCGGATGGCTGGGACTGCCCCTCCCTCATAGGCACAAGGCATACACATGTCGCAAATACATCATATAGGATTTCCCATGTCGTTTATGGGCAAGATTTCATGTGTCGCCTTGCAGATTTGTCATTTCCGACGCTAAAACTCTAGAAGGGCAATAAATGCCTTAAATATTGCAGGAAGGTCAGAAAAATACGGGGGCATGACACGTGTCATTCAATGGCCTCCTTTGAGAGCATGACAGGTTTTGAGGCAAACAGAGCAATAGGACCCGCACGTCCTTCACAAAACCAACACATTCCCTCTTGATACTGAGAGACTACCTCGAAGATGGTGCAATTTACAAACGGCCTCGGGTGATGCCTATTCGAAATGCGTCCAAACTTTTACCACACCTTACAGGGGGCATGTGATGACACTGTGCCAGCTCCCGAGGATTTCTGGCATCGTACGATTTTTCGATGATTCAAACGGTTGGTTTAGGGTTGTCGCTGAGGTAATTTCTAACCCCGGATGGCTGGGACTGCCCCTCCTTCATCTGCACAAGGCATACACATGTCACAAGTACATCACATCGGATTTTTCATGCCGTTTCTGGGCATGATTTCATGTGCCACCTTGCAGATCTGTAATTTCCGACCCTAAAACCCTAAAATGCAATAAATTTCACAAATATTGCAGGCGGATCAAAAAGTTCATTTTGACACTTGGCTTACCCTCTGCTCTAGGCTTAGCTGTGAGCGCGGGACATACCCAAAATAGACGCGCGTAGAACTCATTTTGCCCCAAATCGCCAAAACATACGCGGGTAGAGCTCAATTTGTCCCAAATCGACCGCGCAGAGCTCTTTTTTCGCCCCAAAACTGCGCTGCCCCCACTCTTCCCCGCGCCACCCCCTGTCTCGCGCTGCCGCCCACCCTCCACCCACCGGCCGCGTTGCCGTCACCCCCAGGCGCCGCGCCCTCCTCCACTTCAGCAGATCCGCCCCGCCCATTCCCCGACCATGAGCTACCCCGAGCTGGCCCTCCCATCGGTGCCGCGGCCCCTCCCCGTCCGCGCCACCTTCCCTCCGCCGGAAGGTACCCCTCTCTCTCTCTCTCTCTCTCTGTCCCTCCCTGACCGTCCTATTTCTTCTCTCTTCACCAGGTCCGGCTCCTCCGGCGGCAAGGTGCAGTGGATCTCGTGTTCGGAAGCTTCGCTGGATGTAGTGATGGCGACCGGAGTGGCGACGGAATTGGGGCTACAGGCCCTGTTTTCGGGTTAGGCTTGCGGCTTTGGCGTGCTCGTCATAGCCTCCCCGCGTGGGGACCCCATTGGGCATGCTGCTGCCTTGCAGTAGAGCGCCAGATTTACGTGGAAACGCAACGAGCAGGATGGTCCTCCTGGAGTCATCCTCAAGTGCACGCAGCAGCAGCGGTGGCAAATGCAATCCATATGTGCTTGTTTTAGGAGTGCGCACTAAGGCCGGTGGCAAATCCAATCCCGATCTGTTGATTCTACTTCGCGAAGACTGTAAGCTGTGTACTGGTTTGCTCTATACACTCTTTAGGAACAATTTTGATAAATTAACTTGAACTTTTGCAGGATTTTACGTTGTTTTGGTTCTAGCGAGTTCCTGCAGGAGTTCTGGAACTGGAGACGTCTTGGCCGATGGAGGGCATGCATACAGTGGCGCCTGCGATCAGTTTGTTTGCTGAGGAGGTGAACTGGATGGTTTGTATCGATTCGTACTTGTACTGGGGTGTATGTGACCTTTATTATCTGGAACCTATGATAATTAATTAATGCTAACTTTCTAACCAACAACAGTAACATAGATTTAATGATCCTACATTAGTCACAGGATATTGTATTATCCGTGTTTCAGAACTTAAGATGTTTTGGTAGGCTAAATTCAGAATCAAAACGTTTTATATTTTGAAGCGGAGGTAGTACATGTTATACAGGAGTCTTCGATCACTCAAAATATAAGGTAGTACATGTTAACCAATGGGAAGATAGTTTTGTGGGACCAACCATATGATTGCTTTAGATAATAGTAATTCAGGTAAAGGTTCTTTTATGTGCAAAATATAAAATGGACAAGTCACCTTCTCAAGTAGTTTGGGGATGTCCCTTGGGAAATAGTACTTGCTTTCTCGATTTTGTTTGCAGTTCAAACTTGGACCTTAGAAGGGTGATTTTGCTAGATTGGTGTTGTGCCTGGTTCAGTAAAGGTTTCATATATTTCTTTTTTCCAAATATATATATATATTCCTTGACAAAAAACAATTTTATATTGGATACATTCATATATTTGGGTAAATACAAATAAATATCATCATGAAAATTTAACTTGCTCACAAAATTTTACTAGATTATTTTTTCATGCCAGATTCGGGTTCAACCAAGCGAGGATTCCAACTTGGTCACAGGATAAGAAAATGCCTTGCAAGCCTCTTCTACCAAAAGCACATCACCTCTTCGGCTCTTCCTTGTTTCCCCGGTATAAGAACATTCTTCTAACCATTTCCTGGAGAAAATACATTTTAATTTGTCCTACAACACCGACAGTTTTCTTCATATGCCAACAATCTCTTCACCTGCCATTGAACTCCGCCAATGATGGATCTACCACAAATAGACAAGAAACCCGGAGGTCAACTCCCAATCTGTTTTTATGGAACCATTCATGCTTTCTTTCTTGCTGTGTAATTTCTATCATGACTGCATTATACAGGAACCAAGGTGATACTGAGATTTTCACTTCATATGTTGAACTGTATGATGTTTTGGTGACATAAACCACCAAGAAGATCTTAGAGGTATATACAACTTTCCTTTTAGTTTCATTGAAGTCAGCTTTATTTAAACATGGAACACACTTGAAGGTAATCCTTTTGAAAATCCTCAGTCGACTTGTTTTTTATCGTACAATTTGACCATCTCTTGCACACGTATGACTATTCATTGACAGTGCCTACAAAGATGTGATTGTAGTTGCTTCTCTGTCTGTACAATCATTCCTAGATGTAAAATATAGATTGGCTCTCACTCATATCATCATATATCTAAGTAAATAAATTCATATTACGTTGAAGAAAGGGAGCGTCCAGCAATGCGCGCCATCAATGATCTAGTTGCCAAGAAAGGGTGACGGTTTGGCTGGACTGAGATTCAAGCTGTCGTTGTCTCAATATATCTAGCCATGTCCTATTCAGTTCTTACGTTGTACTGATTGTAAATTTTGCCTGCTATTGAAAATGGCACGCACATAATAAATTGTTTAGGTTGAAATTTCTTAGTTTATGGTGGCATTTAAAATATTGATTCTTGCCAATATTATATCGTTGTAGATTACATAACAAATTCTGCATGATCTCAGTACCTTTGTATTCATGATTTGCACCTTTCTATGTCTTGATTCCTCCATTTCAGGCGAGGCTTCACGCGGGATTGGATACTTAGTATTTCATAATGTTTGAGCTTTTACTTGCCGTTTGGAGGAGCCTTGTTCAATGACTGTTCTGCATGTTGTTGTGAACCCTGGTTGAATATGTATGCATATGTGGACTTCGAACTCATGGCCCTTTCGTGTGTGAACTCTTGTTTCATATGTAGACATGTTATTGTAAACCTTTGTTGGATATGTATGCATGTGTGAACGCTCATGATCGGTTTGTTATGGTTGTCAACCTCTAATATATTGTTATTGTGAACTTTGTTCTATATATATTGTTTGTCATATATGTTGTTGCTGCTCCGAGAAGCAAGCAAATAAAATGCTATTGGCTGTTGTAAGTCGCGTGTCCTAGCAAATGGCACCCGGCTTACGGGGCATATATGCCACTAGCAGCCTGTAAGCCGTGTGTCCCAGGGCTAGGCGCATATATGCCACTAGCAGCCTGTAAGCCGTGTGTCCCAGGGCTAGGCACCCGGCTTATAAGCCTTCATGCCACGACCCTTGTAACTATAAGCTGACGGGAGGGCCCTCGGTTTATACATAAACTGTGCGGCTTGCTACGGCCCTCGGTTTTCATATAAACCGTGTGGTGTGCCAGGGCACTTGGTTTACATGTAAACCATGTGTCTTGCTGGCCCTCGGCTTATATAGACGGATACGTGGCGCTGCCGTTAATGTCTGGCTGCCGTCATATGTAATCTGTGTGTTTCGTTGGCACTTGGCCTACGTGAATATACTTGGCTTATATATATTCACATGAGAATATCCATACATGATCAATTTATATTTTGGAGAACAGTTGTGCAAACATCTGCAAAAATGGTTGCAGAAGCCAAACTAAAGCTTAATCTTACAATTGATTTCATCAAGTAAGCAAGATTTTCCTGTTTTGAGAACGACAATATTATATAAGAAGATGGCAACATTATATAATACACATCAGTAATGTAACAATTATTTCTTTTCTTGGTGATTTCAAGAGGTGGTTAACATTTCAAGCTTGTGCCTATAGAGGTACCGATGAATGTCCACAATCTACAAATCAAGAAAATTTTCTTGAACTGCTGAAGTTGTTGGCTTATTAATTTTCTTGAATTGTTGAAGTTGTTGCCTTATTATAGAAAATAAATGACTTGGAAAATGCACAAAAATGCAAACCATACCTACCATATATATCATGCAACAATAAATTTTGAAGTTACTTTTTCAAAGAGTTTGTACACAACTTAAAGAAGAATAATGGTACTAATAAGTTATGTATAATGGTAGACGAAGCACAGGATGAATTAAAAAAATTGAGAAATGGCTTTGATTTTTCACCCCCCTCATGTTCAAATTCTGGCTCCGCCCCTGATGGACCCCCTCATGCATCATGTACGTTCCTCTGAATAAATCAGTGTGCACAACATAGCACGGTTACTAGTTTCCAACCATGTGTGATTCTTTGACATCGTGCAAGCGGTTGAAACAGTTTGTTATTCGAACTGTGTGATGGCATCAATACACAAATTTCTCACAAGTGTGTTCGTTGTGGGGTGGGGAAGGGGGGCTTAAAATGACTGGTTTGTGATAGTGGGTAGATTTGTTTTGAAAACACCTACTCATAATAATTGCGGTTTTGTATTACGTAAACCACATGGAGTAATCCTTTGTCAAATATTATCTTAATAATGACCAAAGCCTCGATTATCGTGACAAATGTCTTCAGAGACATGTTGAGAATATAGGCAATTTTCCGATCAGATTAATCCACGAAATAATAACTATCATGGCATTGGCATAAGCGCAAACATACTGATACTCAATCAGGCAAGCACGTAGTATGCTAACAGTAGATGTATCTACGCATAACGCTAGCAGTGCTACAATTAACATAAACAGGAGTGGGTTAAACGTGTTATACCCTCCAATAGGCCAGTTGGCCGTAGCAGCAGAGTTGGCGGCGGCAGCGTCCTCGGCTGCCTTCCTGTCAGCTTCGGCCTTCTCGGCAGCAGCGCGATCGACGGCGGTTGTGGACGACATGGTGTAGACGCGGACGTAGACGAGGTAGACGAACGGAAGCGAGCAGTCGCGTAGTCGCTCCCCAAAAACCTAATTGCCCCTCTCCCCGTACAGGACCTGGAGAGGCGTGGTTTCGGAGGCCTGCTCTCCCGTCAACCGTGTACGCGGTGAACGGGACGGAGTCGCCGATGGCAGCAGCAGCAAAAGGAACGACGTGGGCGGAGCGCGTGGAGGCAGATGCGATCTGTTTCCGTGGCGTCTAGGGTTGGCCGAGGCCCTGCTTATATAGGCGGCGTCCGGGTGGAGAGACGTGGGCTGGACCCATGTCCGAGTCGGTAGCCCACGATCCAACGTCTCAGATCGTGGCGTTATCTCCGTTCCCGACCGGCAAAAATAAGCGCGTAGGTGTGAGCTCGGCTCGGCTCATTCCCGCAACCCGCGGCGCGTCGTGACGAGGCGTGGCGAGGCGGGCGGCGGAGGAGGAGTGCGCGAGGGCCTCTTCTCTTCTCATGCTCCAATAGCATGTGGAAGAAAGACCCTTATAAAGAGGTGCAACTCCTTCTCCACTAGCAAGGTGGGACTAAACTTCCCACTCCACTTGTCATGCCACCTAAATGGGCCCTTAGAGATTTTTCTGAAATTGTCTTATGGGCCTAAGGCCCATTCTCACATTTCAACAATCCCCCACCAGATCTCAAGGGCCCATTTCGTCCTCTGTTCCAATTACTGTTTTGATATACCAGTATTTCAGTGAAGACCTGTTAAGGTTGAGCTTCACCTAGAACAAGTAGTTACACCCCTTCACAACTGAACAATGGACTATGCCTTGAATTGTCAGTTTGGCGTCAAGAAGTTTTACCACAAGTCCTACTAGTACTAGACTGCCGAAGGCTGACCCCTCGGGTGGAGCATATTAGTCACACTCCTGGCCTATTCGTGAGCTTACTAGAGATCACCCCAATCTCATAGACCGTGACCAGCAGTCGGGCTCATATAGGTGTGTTCCTCCAAAGATCGCTCTGTAGGACAGCATCTTGCTTACACATAAGCTTAAGAACACATTAAGACGGTAGTCATCCTACCATACAGTAACCGAGAATATTGCATCTTCAACGGAGTGGGTTAGTAAAGTTACTCTCCTCAGTTCACCACTGGCTTGTTTTCCCAGGTCCTACTTCACGGGATCTCCGATCACATAGGTTGGGTTACTACCATGGCAACTCATGTGGGTCTCATACCCATCTCCCACGACGCATTATCTATCACAACACGTGATAGCCCTTTAGTAAAGGGGTCTGCCAGTTTCTTAGCCGTTTGGATGTAATCCAACGCTATCACTCCGGAGTTTCTTAAACGTCTGACAGATTTCAATCTCATTCTTATATGTTTATTGGACTTCATGTTGTCCTTTGAACTCTTCACTTTGACAATGACTGTCTGGTTATCGCAGTTCATAAGGATAGCCAGAACCGGCTTTTCAACCACTGGCAAGTCCATCAAAAGATCCCGAAGAAATTCTGCTTCGACACCAGAGGTGTCTAATGCTGTTAATTCTGCTTCCATTGTCGATCTCGTTAAGATTGTTTGCTTGCAAGACTTCCAGGAAACAGCGCCACCTCCAAGGGTAAACATATACCCAGTAGTAGCCTTCATCTCATCAGCATCAGAGATCCAATTTGCATCACTATACCCTTCAAGTACCGACGGGTATCCATTATAGTGAAGTCAGTGATTCATGGTACCTTTCAAATAGCGCATAACTCTCTCAACAGCACGCCAATGAACATCACCCGGATTGGCAACAAACCGGCTCAGTTTGCTCACAGCAAACGCGATATCAGGCCTCGTTGCGCTAGCTAGATACATCAGTGAACCAATGATTTGAGAGTATCTCAATTGATCTTTAGCTGTGCCTTTGAATTTTCGAACCAGCACACTAGGATCATATGGTGTTTGAGAAACTTTGCAGTCCGAATATCCAAAACGACTCAAAATCTTCTCAACATAATGGGATTGCAGAAGTGTAATCCCGCCCTTATCATCTCTCAATAGCTTGATGTTCAAGATAACATCAGCCACTCCAAGGTCCTTCATCTCAAAGTTCCGAGACAGAAAAGACTTAACCTCCTCAATCACTTTGAGATTAGTTCCGAATATCAGTATGTCATCAACATACAAGCACAATATAACTCCTTCGCCCCCACCATGGCGATAGTATACACATTTGTCAGCTTCATTAACAACAAAGCCAACAGATGTCAGAGTTGTATTAAACTTCTCATGCCATTGCTTAGGTGCTTGTCTCAGGCCATATAAAGATTTCAGCAACTTACACACCTTTCCTTCCTGACCATCTATCACAAAGCCATCTGGCTGTTGCATATAAATTTCCTCCTCTAGCTCTCCATTAAGGAAAGCCGTCTTGACGTCCATTTGATGGACGAGAAGACCATGCGAGGCCGCCAACGAGAGTAGTACTCGAATGGTGGTCAGTCTGGCCACAGGTGAGTAAGTATCGAAGAAATCTTCTTCTTCTTTCTGGGCATACCCCTTGGCCACAAGCCTAGCCTTATACTTTTCAATTGTACCATCGGGCCTAAGCTTTCTTTTGAACACCCACTTACATCCCAATGGTTTGCACCCATAGGGACGTTCAGTTATCTCCCATGTTCCGTTAGCCATGATGGAATCCATCTCACTACGGACCGCTTCTTTCCAGTAGTCAGCATCAAGAGATGCATAGGATTCTGAAATAGAAGTGGGGTTATCATCCACGAGGTATATAAGGAAGTCATCACCAAAGGTCTTTACAGTCCTTTGTCTCTTGCCCCTACCAAGGGTTTCCTCGTCACCCTCCTCAGGATTTTCATCATGTGTTTGTTCATAATACTCCATAGGAATGGCTGGCTCAGGAGTCTCCTCTGATTCCTGTCTAGAAGTGCTTTGCATATCTTTCATGGGGAATATATCCTCAAAGAATGTAGCAT
This sequence comes from Hordeum marinum, assembly GCA_022496015.1. Taxonomy (NCBI): domain Eukaryota; kingdom Viridiplantae; phylum Streptophyta; class Magnoliopsida; order Poales; family Poaceae; genus Hordeum; species Hordeum marinum. The sequence goes on from CM039676.1 coordinate 505,338,699, forward strand.
CCTTAGACTCCATAATTGTACCGACCCTCACGTCAGGTACCTCAAATTTCACTACTAGAAATCTATAGCCAACGCTATTCTTAGCGTAGCCCAAGTTAACGCAGTCCACGGTCTTTGGTCCAAGCTTACACTTTTTGGGTATCGGCACGTTGACTTTCGCCAAACAGCCCCAAGTACGTAAGTAGGAGAGCGTCGTCCTTCTCTTCGACCATTGCTCATAGGGAGTAACCTCATTATCTTTTGTCGGAACTTTATTCAGGACATGACACGAAGTCAAGATAGCCTCCCCCCACCATGCCTTGGATAAACCCGATGTATCTAACATGGCGTTAACCAAATCAGTTAGAGTACGATTTTTCCGCTCGGCAACCCCGTTTGACTGGGGCGAATAGGGAGGCGTCCTCTCATGAATAATGCCATGTTCCGCACAGAAAGAATCAAACTCATTTGAGAAGTACTCTCCACCACGATCAGACCGGACTCGTTTAATTTTCTTTTCAAGTTGGTTCTCAACTTCTGCCCTATAGATTTTAAAGTAGTGTAGAGCCTCATCTTTAGTATTTAACAGATACACATAGCAATATCTAGTAGAATCATCTATCAATGTCATGAAGTACTTCTTTCCACCTTTAGTCAACACACCATTCATCTCACAGAGATCTGTATGTATGAGTTCTAGGGGCGCCAGGTGTCTCTCCTCAGCAGCCTTGTGGGGCTTGCGAGGTTGCTTTGCTTGCACACACGAATGACACTTAGAACCTTTGGCTAAAGTGAAACTCGGGATTAAATTCAGTTTTGCTAGTCGTGTCATAACACCGAAACTAATGTGACAAAGACGTGAATGCCAAACTTCAGATTCATTAACATTCGAATGAATATTGTTCACGACTTTATTACAAAAATCTGCAAGGGAAAGGCGGAACAGACCTCCGCATTCATAACCTTTTCCAACGAAAAGTCCATATTTCGTAACAACTACTTTATTAGACTCGAAAACCAACTTAAACCCTTCTCTACACAGAAGGGAGCCACTAACGAGATTCTTCTTGATGGCGGGGACATGCTGCACGTTCTTCAACTGCACGATCCTTCCCGAAGTAAACTTCAGATCGACCGTGCCAACACCAAGAACAGAAGCACTCGCGCCATTCCCCATCAATACGGACCCTCGGTCTGTGGCCTGATAAGAAGAGAACAATGAGATGTCAGCACACACATGAATATTTGCACCTGTGTCTACCCACCATTCGGTGGACTGACAAACTGAAAACACAGTAAGCAAATTACCGTACCCAGATGCACCACTTTCATTGTTGCTCACAATCATATTGGCAGACTTATTGTCCTGCACTGGCTTCTTGTATCTGTTTGGGCACTTGTTGGCCCAATGTTCCTCTGAACCACAATTGAAGCAGCCATCATCCTTCTTATTTCTCTTGAAGGTCTTCTTTCCCTTCTTCTTGAAGTCGGTATTCTGTTGGACAGAATTCTTTCCCTTGCGCTTGTGGGAATTGAAGTTCTTCCGTTGTACCATATTGGCAACTGAAGAACCTTCAACCGGTTTTCCATGCGAGTCCTTTGCTCTCGAGTTCTGCTCAACACTCAGATGGCCGATGATATCCTCTACTGAGAATTCACGCCTCTGATGTTTCAGAGTGGTAGCAAAGTTCCTCCAGGAATTAGGGAGCTTAGCAATTATACATCCCGCGACAAACTTGCCCGGTAAATTGCACTTAAGAGCCTCTAGTTCCTTAGCAATGCATATTATCTCATGAGCTTGTTCCAACACAGAACGGTTGTCAACCATTTTGTAATCATGGAACTGCTCCATAACATACATCTCGCTCCCAGCATCGGTGGCCCCGAATTTAGATTCGAGCGCCTCCCACAAGTCCTTGGCGACCCCCACATGCAAATATGCATCAACCAGCTTATCTCCGATCACGCTAAGGACTGCTCCAATAAAGTAGACAGTGGCCTCCCTGAACGCCTTCTCCTTTTCAGGAGTGATCGTTCCTGTGGGAGTGACACCGGCTACCCAGAACACGTTCATAGCCGTGAGCCATAAGGTGGTTTTGGTCTGCCAACGCTTAAAGTATGTACCGGTAAACTTGTCCGGTTTCAGTGCAGCAGCAAAATCACTACTCGAAAAATTCCTACACAAATTAGGTTTTTGGATTGTTGAGAATATAGGCAATTTTCCGATCAGATTAATCCACGAAATAATAACTATCAGGAGCGGGTTAAACGTGTTATACCCTCCAATAGGCCAGTTGGCCGTAGCAGCAGAGTTGGCGGCGGCAGCGTCCTCGGCCGCCTTCCTGTCAGCTTCGGCCTTCTCGGCAGCAGCGCGATCGACGGCGGTTGTGGACGACATGGTGTAGACGCGGACGTAGACGAGGTAGACGAACGGAAGCGAGCAGTCGCTCCCCAAAAACCTAATTGCCCCTCTCCCCGTACAGGACCTGGAGAGGCGTGGTTTCGGAGGCCTGCTCTCCCGTCAACCGTGTACGCGGTGAACGGGACGGAGTCGCCGATGGCAGCAGCAGCAAAAGGAACGACGTGGGCGGAGCGCGTGGAGGCAGATGCGATCTGTTTCCGTGGCGTCTAGGGTTGGCCGAGGCCCTGCTTATATAGGCGGCGTCCGGGTGGAGAGACGTGGGCTGGACCCATGTCCGAGTCGGTAGCCCACGATCCAACGTCTCAGATCGTGGAGCTTGGCTCGGCTCATTCCCGCAACCCGCGGCGCGGCGTGACGAGGCGTGGCGTGGCGAGGCGGGCGGTAGAGGAGGAGTGCGCGAGGGCCTCTTCTCTTCTCATGCTCCAATAGCATGTGGAAGAAAGACCCTTATAAAGAGGTGCAACTCCTTCTCCACTAGCAAGGTGGGACTAAACTTCCCACTCCACTTGTCATGCCACCTACATGGGCCCTTAGAGATTTTTCTGATATTGTCTTATGGGCCTAAGGCCCATTCTCACATTTCAACAAGACATAGTCCTGCACTTTGCCCACAAGAAACAATGATGATCCTATAAGACACTAAGTTGTGCCCTTTGCCCACAAGAAACCTCGATCACCCTGTTCTAATAAAGAAGATGACAACGTGCAGACATAATGTTTGACTTGCATGCTGAATGACACCTGCTCTCCTAATCCACATCGACTTTCATATTCCAGCTGTACATGTCTTGCTGAGTACTAACTAATGCGTGCATCCATACACAAATGATGCAACTTAGTAGTTGCCCCGTTAGTTCTTTGCATGTAGTATGTAGCTGCATAAAGTGCGTCATGAACTGTATATCAGTATTATGTTTAGTATTAGCCCGTGGAATCTCATTGTCTTGATCGAGGTGGCCATGATTAGTTAATCATTCTTGCTACTAACTATGATGCGCTCACGTCGTACTTTGATTCATTGACGGATCAGTTTATCGGTTGGTTTGGACTGCTATTTACCCCGAGACAAGAAAGTATGGCGTGCCTTAGAAATTATGCTACATAAGTCAGTCAAATTCAGATCTTTTTTGATACCATGACATAACCAGATTGGATGAATCTTTCACCTGTTTAGGTAGGAAAGAATAGATACAAACCTGAATAATTGATCGATATGAAGACCATGAGCTGCCCCCAAATGAAACCGTCAATAGTCACGAATACCTATTGCTTTCCCTAATCCAGGATTGAATAAATTGAATATTTCACAGACATACACATATTAAATCAACATCATTGCACAAGGTCGTTGGGGACGTAAATATTATTTGACAGTTTTGTTGTGGATATTGTCCAAATCATCCCCAATGGTGCTTCTACTTGTTTAATCTATTTGTTGAGTGAGTGGACAAGTAATTATGTCAGTAGATCAACTGCTGATTTCAGTCGTAACTGCCTTGACATACACTTTAAAAATGCTTCAAAGATACTTGTATACAAATTTTTGTTTCCTACTAGTTTTGATGGTCTGCAACAATTACGCACTCCCTCCATCTCATAATGTAAGACGTTCTTTCACACTAGTATAGTGTCAAAAAACGTCTTACATTATAGAACGGATGGAGTAGCTACTACAGCTTCTTACAATAATAATAAACAACTTGGCCCGAAAAGAACACGCCATCTAACTCGCCTGACTAGTGACTACCACTTCCTGCTCAGCCTTGCTCTTTGGAGAAACAAGCTCTGGAGAGCAACAAGGTAGCAGCCCGAGGGCCTCGAACACCTCGCATGTCTCATCTCTCAGAACTATTTTCTGCAAGTTAGGTGCTCGCTCCAGCACGATACGGATTTTCTATCCTCGGGTGTACTACACCCGAGTTTACAAAAATCAAAAAAAAAAGCAACTTGATCCAAAAATTCTGAAAGTTTGCGACATGAAACATGATCAAATGTTGTAGGTTGTTGCAAAATTTGATTCACAAATAACATTCAAGGAGTTCTTGGCAAAAAAGACAAAATCATGTACTCAAAAATGCAGAAAACATTGATCTGTGATTTTTTTTATTTTTGGTGAGAGCTACTAGAATGCTATTTGTGGATGAAATTTTGCAAGACTCTAAAACATTTGTTCATATCTGACGTCACAATAAATCTGAATTTTTTAATCATGTTTGATATGTGTTTTGGCAATATTTGTACTCCAGTCGAGTGTAGCCACACCTTTCCCTTATGAATGCCAGCTGCTGCTTTAGAGCATCTCCAACAGCCGCGCTAAACAAGCGATGCGCCCCAAATTTGGCCATTTTAGCGCGTGCGCAACCGGTAGAGTGGCTCCAGCGGGCGCACAACAACCGCGCGCGCGGCATATGGAGTTGGACGCACGGTCCGAATCGCCAACGTGCGCTGTGTATTTAGGGCACCCGCTTCCGCGCGCGGCACACACGGGCGCTCGTGCCGCACTCTCTCCTCCGCGCCACCTTCGCCCCGCACGCGCCGGTGCCGACGAACTGGACCCGATGAACGCACGCGCCAGCACCCCGCTCACCCCATCCTACAGCCGCGACCCCCTCCACCGTCGCCACCGCCGCCGCAAACCCTAGCACGGGGAGCGTTGGCCTCGCCTCCACCGGAGCTCCTCCGAGCATAGGCCTCGCGCACGGCCTCTTCATGCCGCCGCGGATGACCTCGATGGCGGGTGGTGTCGCGCCGGCGCCGCCCCGTGCCCCCCCCCCCCCCGCCCCCTCGAAGCTCCCAAATGTGGCGCGACCGAAAAGGGCAAGACATCCGCGAAGAAGAACAAGGCGGCAGACGGCTCCGGCCCCTTGAAGGCGTCGAGGAAGAAGCTTGCAGGGCGTCTGACAGGCGCGGTGGCTACCGAAGCGCCGGCGAACTCACTCGTTGAGCCGGCGGCCGACGCGCACAATGTGTTCGACGATATGCCCCAAAGGTAGAAAATTTCCCCAACTTTTTTTTCTTGTTATTTTTTGAATGCATACATATAGATAGCTTATTTGCATTGTTCTATATATTTTGTAGTCTCAACGATGATGCATACATGTCAACTATGGGTGTTGGCTCCAAAAAAGTCTTGATCCAAAAAAGAGCCATGATTCGCGCAATGGGTGGCGGTGGCCTTGGCGCCATGGGAGGCATGGGTGGCTTCGGAGCTACCATGGGCGGCTTAGGTGCCATGGGTGGCTTTGGAGCTACCGTGGAGACCATGGGAGGCAGGGGTGGCTTTGGAGCACCCCCGGCGCCATGGCCGTCATGGGAGGCATGAGTTTTGCGTCTATCATGGGAGGCATGGGTGCACCTCCAGCCGCCATGGGCGGAATGTCTTCCGGTGTGCCTCACACATCTTCCCATGAAGATGCCGTTGAAGATCTTGCCAACACCGTCCGAACTTCACGTGAAGCGGTGCGCGACAATGAGGAGGAGGAGTAGGAAGAATCATCTTCGAAGGAGGAAGAATCGTCTTCGGAAGATGAGGACAAAGACGAGGACGAGGCTTGATGTGTCTTTCGTTTGTGTCATGAACTTGGTTTGCATTTTGAACTTGGTTGATGAACTTGTGGGCATGATTTTGAACTTGTGGGTATAAAATTTTATTCATTAACTTTTTTGTGTGAAATTTATATGCCATGTTCATTGCATTTTGAATGTTTGAAATCCATTTTGTGTCCAAAATGCAATATATGGCATGCCCCGGTGAGTCGCGCACGCTGCATTTTTGCGCGCTGCTAGAGCGGCGCGCGCTACATTTTAGCGCGGCTGTTGAAGCCAGCGTTGCCGGCCGCGTCAAACCAGACGAAAAGCGCGCGACAAAGTAATTTTTAACGCGCGACGTTTTGGGCGGCTGTTGAAGATGCTCTTACCGGCCTAAAGCAAATGATCTAGAGCTCTCTCATCAGCCGGTTCTTGGAGCCGCTGAAGTTCATGTCCTACCGAGGGTTCCTCCTTACAGGGAAGAGCCACGTCTATCCTAACCGTTGATGTCGCATGCATGGTCCCATACCTGCATTTGCACGAGCATTAATAATTTTATAGATATTGACACGTAGTTTTGTTTTACGGATTTGGCAGCACTTCCCTTGTCTAACGTAGAGAATGAAAGGTAATAAAACAGCACAGTTTTTTACTAACTTCATGCAATATACAGTACATGGTGAAGATGAAATTATGAATTGCTTCCTTCGTTCCTTTATGTAAGGTGTATTTATTTTTTTTAAAGTCAAATAAGTGCTAGTTTGACCGACTTTTCACAAAAATATATGAACATTCACAATATGAAATTTATATTATCTTATCCATCGTGAATAGTAGTTTCATATTTTGTCTATTAGGTATTGCAAATGCTATTAGTTTATTCTATAATCTTGGTCAAACATTTAAATGGTTGACTTGCACGAAATCAATCACACAGGACATAATTGCTTATGACAACAATATTTCCAAATGGGAAAACATGCTTGAGACCTGGCAAAACATTACAAGACAGGCACGGCATGGCTCACCAGATTTTGCAATGTTTCAACAGAGGGGGCTCCCTCAAGAAGGACCGGCGTCTATACAAGGCCAATTTCATCAAAAGATGGCAAGTATGGACGGCACCCTTAGCTGGATGAATGCAGAGCTGAGTTGCTTCATTTCTGGTTGCATCCAAAGCTGACCACGAGATAATAAATAAATAAAATAGATTAAATTTCATTGGATGTGCAAATATATATATATATATATGATCTGGTTTCCCTTGTGGAGCTTCGTATCCCCAGTTATGTAAGTCTGGTTATTTTCTAAATGGAGCTTTTAGCTTTATAATAGTATGTAGTTTGTAAAACAAGACCAGTTCATTTCTTTATATGAAAACGGAGGGGGAGGCATCTCTTTCACTAAAAAAAAGGGTGTGCAAACTATTGCAAAACTACATGGTTAAGAGCCCCATGCTGGCCATTGTGGATAGATATCCGGCGGGCTGGAGGGCACGGCTCCTCTCCCCCGCTGGACGTCTTGTTCTGATCAATGCGGTCCTCGACACCCTGCCTACCTATGCGATGGCTGCTGTGAAGCTGCTGCCGGCGGTGATTGCGGAGCTTGACAGGCTTCGACGCGCCTTTCTCTGGGGCGCGGCCGAGCGGGCCAACGGAGCGCAGTGCCTGGTCGCTTGGGAGCAGGTCTGTCGATCGAAGGAGGAGGGAGGGCTTGGGGTTCGAGACCTCTCCACTCAGAACGGGTGCTTGCTGTTGAAAATGTTGCACCGTCTGCACTCGAGCGCGTCGCCGTCGCGCTGGGCGGCGTGGGTGTGGGCGGAGCTCGTCAGCCGCTCGCTTTCCCACCCCGCCTCCCTCTGGCATGCTGGTGAGCATGGGAGGGCGCTACACGCGCTGCTGCCCCTCTACCGTAGTCTCTCCCGAGTGACAGTGAGGGACGGGAGGTGGACCTCCTTCTGGTTCGACTGTTGGCTTTCGTGTGGCTCCGTTGCCGCTGCCTTCCCGGCCCTCCTGTCGCATACCACGGGCGCGGAGGCGACCGTGTGGGAGGTCAGGACGCGCGGGCTGGATAGTGTCCTCGTGCCTAGACTCACTGCCGTCGGCGCCACGGAGCGGGACGCTCTGCTGGCCCTGATGGGAACGACCGTCCCTTGTGACGGCGATGATAACCGGAGTCTCGTGCTTTGCGCAGGGGCGCACGGGCGCATGGTCACCGGGGTGGCGTATGCCTTTTGAGCTTTTGTTGTTGTAGGGAGGATGCCGTCCTCTGGCGTTGGCGTCTAGACAGGGCGAATCGCTCGGACGCCGACGTGTGGCTCCGTGGGTTTTCCCCGACGCAGTAGTCCCGCCCCCCCCCCCCCCCCCCCCCCCCCCCTCCTACCCCTGGCTCTCTGGCTAGCGTTCTTCCTTCCCTCTAATATGTAGATCTCTCGGCCGTGGAGGCGTGTACGTCAGAAAATAGAAAAAGGCAATACATTCAGGTGGCGGGCTTTGCCCTCCCCCGGTGACATTCAAAAAAAAACATGGTTAAGAGATTATTTCGCAGAACCACACTTCAATTGACAGAACTATATTCTACAAAATAACTGAATCACATCGGACACATTTTAAAATTTTATTAATTTTACTTCTATTGCTTAAGTGGAAACAAATATTGCTTAAATTTAAAATGCCATTCATCGCACGTTCAAATTATAAGTTAAGCAGTGCTAAAAATAAGTTCACACAGCTTTTCGAAAGTGTTGATAACAATTAAAAAGCATGAAATTTCAAAATGTTACAGCGTATTTTTAAAAAAAATGTATGTGACATTTCAAAAAATGTTTATACTATGAAAATATTTTTTTGCACAATTTGAACCAATGTTTTGTGTCATTTAGAAAAATGCATATGATATTCACGTGTTTAAAAATATGTGTTCATGATTTTTTTAAATAATGATTATATAACGTTAAAAATATATTCAAATAGTTGAATAAAAAGTTTCACATCATTAAAAAATATGTCCATGTTTATTTCAGAAAACATTTACCACATACTTGAAAAAATATTCAAAATATATATATTAATCAATGCTAACCATGCATTTAAAGATGTTAAAATTGTATAAAAAAGTTTTATATTTATACAAAAATATTCAATGCGTATAAAAGGGGTAGACATCAAAACATATATTTTAGAAGAAAATTGCAATCATATAACCCCTCCATCCAAAAGCAAGTGTCGTGGACATGTATAAAGAAGTTCCTAATATATGTGAAAAAGGTACTATGTGTATTAAAAAGGTACACATGTGTTGTGAAAAAGAAAAAAATCATGAAAATGTTAAAGAAATGCAGAAAATGAAAAGTCGAAATAAAACAATGAAAACTGACACAAAGAACTCAAAAAATAACAGAAAAAAAGGGAAAGTTAGATCAGAAAAACTGATAAAAGAAACACGCAAAAAACCGGTAGAAGGTTCTAACACCAGTCGTAACCGCTCTAAAGAACCTTCAAGTAGCGTTTGAACGGGCTGGCGCACTAAAACTGAAGAAGGCCCCGCGGCATAGGCGAGGCTACCCTAGGCGAGAAATAGCCCTGGCAGGCTACCCTCCTCCCAAACGAGGCTAAGTGGGCAGTCCCAATAGGATTGTTTGTCTTTATTACGCAGTTTTGTTTCACTTAGCGTCAAAAAAAAATGTGTTTCACTTTTTTTCTATTTTTTATATATTTTAAAATATTTTAAATATAAATACTCAAAAAACTAATTTACTTAGATTTTTAAAAAATGTTCATTGCACATAAACAAATGTTCATGTAGTGCAAAAAAACGTTTGCACAACTTTTGTACAATTTTGATAGTATTCAAAAATATGCTCGTGACATACAATTTTTTTAGACTCGTTTAAAATATATTCATCATGATCAAGTTGTCGCCCTAGCATCCTCACAGTAAGCAACAGCAAAACCCACCAACATATAAAACTCTAAGGTGATGCCTTTAGGAAAGACCGCGACCATCGCCAATTCTAGGAAGACCTAGAACATGGGATTCCCTCGAAACTCGAGATAGGAGGGCAGATGCCCTCAAATCACGACACCTCCAAGACAGTAAGCAACGCCCATTGGCGTTGTTTCCTCCGGCAGAGTTGGAGCAAAGCTTTCACTACGAGCAGGGGCAGGCACACCCTCTCCTCGAACCGCTTGGCGAAGCCTGCCGCTCCCTCAAACCGCGAGCAATCACTCTACCTAAAGCACACATCACAACATCTCTACATGTAGAGACCACCACTGGACCTCACCGCTAACGTACCGAACCAATAGCATTGGTTATCGACCAACCAGACGCCAATACCCGACAACACGCACACATGCGAGCCCGCGCCCCTCGAGCACAAGGACTTGGCTACCGCCCCTTCCCACCATGCCAGATGGATCATGAAGCTTCCAACGCTCTAGTTGCATCATCGTCGAGGAAGCCAGGAATGCACCGACGAGGCCTGCACTAGAGACGACCCCCACAGGCCAAGACCGGGCATGTCCGCATGTGTCGTCGCAAAGACCTCAATCACAACCACCTTTGCACGCATGTTACCCCCTCCACACCACCACTACGTACTAGAGAAAAAGCCTAGTAGTAGCGCTGGATTATCCCGTACTAGTAGCGTGGGGTGCCACACTACTGATATGGCAGTATAACTAACAGTTAGCAGTAGCGTTGGCTACTGACCGCGCTACTGGTAAGGAACATACCAGTAGCGTGGTTCCGGCCAGCACTACTGCTAACTATTAGCAGCATGGTTCTTCACCCCTTGCTACTACTATTGCGCATATTTTTTTTCCATTTATATTGTATTTACACACTGTTATACATATTAAGTTGCAACATCAATAATAATTATGCAAGAAATAACATTTAGATTGAAGTAGATGGGTGCAAGTGATCAAGTTGAAATAGTAGGAAAATATGATGTTACAACGGCACACAAGTGTCGAATGAAATGACTTGTGTGCCATCATAACATCATATTTTTCTACTAACCCAACTTAATCACTTGCATCCATCCATTTTAATCTAATCTATGTCATATAATAACTCCTCGTCCTTAGTCACATAACAACTTATCATCATCTTGGTCATCTAACAACTCATGACAAGTTAACCATTATTACATAATGTCATAAACAAGAAAAGGACCTCTCTCTTAACTAGCAAATTCCATTCTCTCCTAGGTAGAACCTACTACTCTCTCCTAGGTAATATAGAATAAAACAGGTAAGCTCCTTTCTCTTCATTGTGAAGAACAGAGATCCATCTATCTTCGACATGTGCCCTGCGCAAATCCTTTGCGTCTCCGTTAAGTGGTTGTCTGCAGTCGTTCATTAGTTTTGCTAAACCCTGTGAGTTTCAGGCTGTCGTCCCTTCTAGAAAGCGAGTATGCATTGCGGAAAAATGTAGGCTACCGTGGACGTATGCTGATAACATTCATCAGTTCAGGCACAACCTTTGACGAGAATTTTTGTTGAAGAAGATAATGATAACATAGTTAGCAATCTAGTTTTGCTTAAGAAAAAATTATATATGAAAAAGATGGACTAATTAATGACAGAATAGTAAAAAATAAACTTACCATGCAAATGTAGGCTACATGGAAGTTACTATGTTTCAACACGTGCATCAGTGGCACATATTCAGAATAACTTTAGTTAATATCTTCATAATTGATCTTAAAATTATCAATGTCATCAATAAATGAGATCGGATGATTTTTCTCCAACCAAGTTAGATCGGAGCTAGGATTGTAGTAGGTCCGGTCTATTATCTTTTGAGTTTTTTGGAAAAAGAGAAATAAGTTGTCAATTAAAAATAAATAAGTTAAGTAGTGATGAACTCTAAATATTTTTAAATAAATAATGCAAATTACATAACGAATATGGTTTAAAAACTCACATAGAGGTCAAACTGGAAGCATATCAACATCCACCCAAATGTCGATATTACCTTCAATATCATCTTCAGGATGAATATCGAAGGTTATTTCCATATACTCCTGAAATCCATATGCCTTGTCTAGAGCTTCCCAATTTGAGCAACCAAAATGTGAGTGATTAACTGCATTGTATAGTTTAACCCAAAATGTGAAACCATGTTTAGTCCTCAGGTGAGCTCTCCTCGTCTCCATATTCTCTATTTCTAGGAAACCAAGCTTCTCCAAGACATACTGTCTTGCATGACAGGGGATGCACTAGTTGAATTGTAAAAAAAATACACAGTGAAGCAAAGAAACACAAAGTCGTTGCATAGATTTAACGAAAAAATGCGTTAAAATATTTGTCATAATTGCATATCGTAAAAACATCAAAGGTCTCGTCAAGCTTGATGGTGAAGAACCTATCATTTCATAGGTCAGGCATGTCGCACGGACCCCGATCTTCGCTGCATAAATCACTCTAAGGGATCACCTCGTTGTCAGGCATTTCGTGTGTTCATGATTCAAAGATTAAAAAACAACAAAAATTATACCAGAAAGTATTTAGCATGGGTTGAGTTTCGTTCTGTCGAGGCTTTCCTTGAAAAACTCTCATATTGGTGGACACTCCCTCACACTAATATGGTTGTATATATTGGTGGACACTCCCTCACACTAATATGTCAGCCGTCAGTGATGGTCGCTCCTCCCTTCATTCCCGTGTGTATTACCAAAATCTCAAGCACACAGGAACGAAGGAGGAAGCAACCCCCACGACAACTGTCGGGATTCTTCCTCTGATATTTCAACCATCGGTGATGTTGGAAATATGCCCTAGAGGCAATGAATAAAGTGTTTATTATTATATTTCCTTATTCATGATAATTGTTTATTATCCATGCTATAACTGTATTGATTAGAAACACATTGCATGTGTGGATATATAGACAACACTTTGTCCCTAGTGTGCCTCTAGTAGACTAGCTTGTTGATCAAAGATGATCAAGGTTTCCTAGCCATTGACATGAGATATCATTTGATAAACGGGATCACATCATTAGGAGAATAATGGGATGGACAAGACCCAAACTGTAACCGTAGCATATGATCGTGTCAGTTTATTGCTACAGTTTTCTGCATGTCAAGTATATGTTCTATGACCATGAGATCATGCAACTCACGAACACCGGAGGAATGCCTTGTGTGTATCAAACGTCGCAACGTAACTGGGTGACTATAAAGCTACTCTACAGGTATCTCCGAGGGTGTCTGTTGAGTTGGCATGGATCGACACTGGGATTTGTTACTCCATGTGACAGAGATGTATCTCAGGGCCCACTCGATAATACAACATGACAATAAACCTTGCAAGGAATGTGATTAAGTGTTAGCCACGGGAACTTGTATTACGGAACGAGTAAAGAGACGTGCCGGTAATGAGGTTGAACTAGGTATGGAGATACCGACGATCGAATCTCGGGCAAGTAACATACCGAAGAACAAAGGGAACATCATATGGGATTAACTAAATCCTTGACATAGTGGTTCGACCGATAAAGATCTTCGTAGAATATGTAGGAATCAATATGGGCATCCAGGTCCCGCTATTGGTTATTGACCGTAGAGGTGTCTCGGTCATGTCTACATAGTTCTCGAACCCGTAGGGTTTGCACACTTAAGGTTTGGTGACGTTTCGGTAGTATAGAGTTATGTATGATGGTGACCGAAGGTTGTTCGGAGTCCCGGATGAGATCCCAGACGTCACGAGGAGCTCCGGAATGGTCCGGAGTTAAGAATTGATATATGGGATAATAGTGTTTGGTCTCCGGAAGGGTTCCGAAATTCACAGGAAATAGTTTCGAATATTTCCCGAAATGTTCGGGGTACAAGAACACTTTATTTGGGCCAAGGGGTAAAGCCCATGAGGCTTTAGGAAGGTGTAAAAGCTGTTTTGTGGAGGCCAGGGGCCAGACGCCAGGGACCCTGGTGTCTGGGGCCAGACGCCGAGGACCTTGGCTTCTGGTCCTGGAGTCCGAGGAGGACTCTTGCCTTGCGGGCAAACCGACCTTGAGGAGGATTTTTCTTCAAGTTTCGACCCCAGGGCTCAGCATATAAATAAAGGAGCGAGGCTAGCACTTGGGACACATCAAGAAATCCTAAGCCACGTGTTGTCTCTCTTCTAGATCGGTTTTAGTGGTGCTTAGGCGAAGCCCTACCGAAATTGCTCCACCACCATCGCCGCAACGCCGTCACGCTGCCGGAGAACTCGTCTACCTCTCCGCTCCCTCTTCCTAGATCAAGAAGGCGGAGATCGTCATCAAGTTGTACGTGTGCTAAACGCGGAGGTGCCGTCCATTCAGCGCTAGATCGGGACGGATCGTGATTGGATCGCGGGACGCTCGGCGATTTGAATCGCGAAGACGTTCGACTACATCAACCGTATTTCTTAACGCTTCCCGCTTAGCGATCTATAAGGGTACATAGATCCACTCTCCCTCTCGTAAATTCTCATCACCATGGGTAGATCTTGCGTGTGCGTAGGAACATTTTTGTTTCCCATGCAACGTTCCCTAACAGGTGATGGTCGCTTCCTCTTCTTCTCCCGCGCATTAAACCAACGTATATATCACGAGAAGAAGAAGAGGGAAACGACCCCCACGACAACGGTTGAGATATTTCCTACTTTATAACAAAAGTCATGCAAATGTTTTGACATGACCTTTGTTAAAAACAGGACATATGGAGCGCCTGCTATTTTCCAGAACGGAAAAAAATCAACATCCGGAAAAAATAGACCACTCAGAGGTGTTACCTGCAAATCATACACATGTCCAATAATGACATATAACATTCTTTGTTGACAAAGTTATAATGACATAAAAATAATTAAATTGTCTAATACATTTCTACAATTAAAAAATAAGTACTGAACATTTCAATACCTAATTTTTTTAACTAAAATTTGTGTACCTAAATTTTGTTACTAAACATTTCTATCACTAAATTTTGTTACTAAAAATTTCTATATTGAAAAAATACCTACTAAGAATTTATGTACTTAAATTTTTTTAACTAAAATTTGTATACCTAAGTGAAGTGGAGGGAGGAGGGAGGGAGGGAGGATGGTGGGAGGGAGGGAGGAGGATGGTGGGAGGGAGGGAGGAGGGAGGTAGGGAGGTGGTGAGGTGGAGCTACCTCGTCGGCGGGGGGAGAGAGCGGAGAGGGAGAGTGAGTGAGGTGGGGAGGCGGAGTGATGAGTTTACGGGTGATGCGGCGCGCGGGGGGATAAGGTTTCTAATCAGTAGCTCGGGTTGCGAAAACGCGCTACTGCTACGTTAATAGGAGCAGCGTCAGTTCTTGAATATTGCTACTACTATGGGCAGTCCCGATGGGTGACGACGGAACCATTTAGCAGTAGCGCTGGTCGGCCATCCCGTGCTACTTATATATCCTTACCTATAGTGCGTGTAACCACCCCCGCTACTACTAAGTAGCAGTAGCGATGCTCCCCTTCTCAACGCTACTGCTAAAGTTCTATCTATTGGATTTCTTCTAGTAGTGCACATTCATACTATGTTGTGCCACAACCAACACCAGTGAGGGCTGCCATCGAGGAGGTCCCAACCCGGGCCGTAGTGAGGAGAGAACCTCGTGTGCGATGTCCACGGTTCGGATGTAGCCCAGCCGCATCATCCAGGGCGTCGAGTGAGCTAGATGGGGAGGAAAGAGTGCGGACGGTGATGGTTAAGGATCTCCGGACATGTTGCTCTTGCGAGTGACGCAAGGGATGAGCAGGGTTTTCGCCAACTAGTTTAATGTACTACCTCCGTCCGGATTTATTGGGCCCTTTTTCGTATTTTGGATCAGACTTTGACCAACTATAACTATAAAAATACAAAGTATATGCTATGAAACATTATACTGTTAAATCTGGATTTGAAAGAGCATTATTCCAACAATATAACTTTTGTGACATTTAATTTATATTTTTTGTTAGTTAAATTTATAGGTCAAAGTTTAGCCCAAAATAAGAGGAGGCCTAATAAACCTAGACGGAGGGAGTACATTTTTTTTAATAGCATTTTTATTGTGCTTGTGTCATTGTGCTTTGTGATCCTTGCAACATGCATGTTGGCGGTCCTGCCAGATTCTTAACGAGGGAATATTTGTGCACTATTAAAGTCTGTGATAATTTGAGCAAGAAAACTTTACTACTGCAATCAAAACCTCTTTTTTTTGGAAATCTAGCTATCACATCGAATGTTCAGGAATTGGGAGATACTGAAGCTTCAGGATATGATTGCCCTCTACAAAAAATGATGGTCCCGAATATCCAGCATGGCAAATCCGACTCAGTTTATTTTTTTAACAAAAAAAATACCGTGCTTGTGCATGAATATATATTGCCATGAAATACGTTAGGTTTTCCGTGCCTAAAGATCTGACATCAATTTTTTAGCGTTTTCATAAATAATCGCAAATGGCAAGTTATTTTGCCTTTCACCGCCATCATCGCTCATTTTTGATTCTGAACACACCAGATGCTGAATATGTAGTGAACGAATTATGAGCAACGACGAGTGGTGCCTGTCATGTTGCGTGCTGCACGTTCACCATCCACGGTCGCAACGTTGCTGGACCATCCACGTTCACCATCCACTCACCCCGTGCTGGCATCGAAGCCATGGACAGCTACTAGTGTGGCTGCAGCAGTGTTACTGTGTTAGTGGGTGCCATCGCCGTCCGCCGTCCGTCGTTCGTGAATGTTGCATGCGTGTAATCGGCATCACCATCGTCGAACCAATAATTATCTCGCTGTGGCCGATGTAGCAGCAGTGTCCACTGTCTACTTTTCAGCGTCTCCATCGTCTTCTCGACCAAACGCTAGCTGTGGCCACGCGGTGTACTTCCAGATGCCCATGGCACCGCCGCCCCACTTCGTCCTGGTGCCGCTCCTTGCGGCGGGTCACGTCATCCCCGTGCTTGACCTGGCGCGCCTCATCGCCGGCCGCGGCGGCGCGCGCGTCACCGTGGTCCTCACGCCCGTCACCGCCGCGCGCAACAGGGCTGTCCTGGAGCACGCTGTCCGCCAGGGGCTCGCCGTCGACGTGGCCGAGCTTCAGTTCCCGGGGCCGGCGCTGGGGTTGCCCGAGGGGTGCGAGAGCCACGACATGGTCACCCAGCTGTCCCACTTCACGCTCTTCTACGAAGCCGTGTGGCTGCTCGCCGGCCCGCTGGAGACGTACCTCCGAGCGCTGCCACGGCGGCCGGACTGCCTCGTGGCCGACACCTGCAACCCGTGGACGGCCGACGTCGCGCGCCGGCTTGGCATCCCGCGGTTTGTGTTCCACGGCCCGTCAGCATTCTTCCTCCTCGCGCAGCATAGCCTGGCCAAGCACGGCGTCCACGACAACGACCGCGTCGCCGGCGACTTGGAGCAGTTCGAGGTGCCCGATTTCCCGGTGCGCGCCGTCACGAGCAAGGCCACGTCTCTTGGGTTCTTCCAGTTTCCTGGGCTGGACAAGGAAAGGCGTGAGACGCTGCGCGCCGAGGCCACCGCCGACGGCTTCGTCTTCAACACTTGCGCGGCTTTCGAGAGCGCGTACGTCAAGGGATACGGAGAGGCGCTCGGACGGAAGGTGTGGGCGGTCGGACCGCTCTGCCTGCTGGACTCCGACGCCGAGACGACGGCCGGAAGAGGCAACCGCTCAGCCGCCGTGGACGCCGGCCTCGTCGCCTCTTGGCTCGACGGGCGGCCGCACCAGTCCGTGCTCTACGTCAGCTTCGGCAGCATGGCCCGCCTCTTTCCGCTGCAGCTCGCCGAGCTCTCCGCCGGCCTGGAATCGTCAAAGCGGCCGTTCATCTGGGTGATCAGAGACTGGGAGACCGACGACCTCGACGCCGGGTTCGACGAGCGCGTGGATGGCCGCGGCCTTGTCATCCGCGGGTGGGCGCCGCAGATGACCATCCTGTCGCACCCGGCTGTGGGCGGCTTTCTGACGCACTGCGGCTGGAATTCCACGCTCGAGTCCCTCTCCCACGGCGTGCCGCTCCTGACATGGCCGCACATCGCCGACCAGTTCATGAACGAGACGCTGGTCGTGGACATGCTCGGCGCCGGCGTCCGCGTGGGCGTCAAGGTGCCGGGCATGCACGTGTTCCGGAACCCCGAGCTGTATGCGAAGCAGGTCGGGAGAGACGATATCAAGAGGGCGTTGACGGAGCTGATGGATGAGGGTGCGGGAATACGGACGAAGGCGAAGAAGCTCGCGACGATGGCAAGGGAGGCGATGGCAGAGGGCGGGTCGTCGGATCGGGATGTGGCGGATATGGTTCGCCATGTCCAGGACCTCGCGCACGCGCAGAGGAAGGAGAAGGGCGTGCTGGTTCTTTGACGTGCCCGAGCTTGGAGAAAGCTACAACAAGACGGGCGGTCGAGGCAAACATTCCGCTGTATCATTCTTCTCTTAATTATTTGATCTTTGAAAGCGAAATACATTTTGGTTCTTGGTTGTGTATGCACCCTATATGAAGAATTTTTGTAATGATTAATTAAAAAGGCAAAATAGTTCCGAAGTATTTTTAGATTAAACTTGAGTTTGTTTTGCATTAGTATAAAAATTTTCACGAAAAAAAAGTTAACACTAACTTCTGTGGAAAAAAGACAAAATTTATTTACTATTATAGGTCACTATTCACACTATTTTTATCGAAAATTTGTCTTTTTTGAAAAAAGTCAAAATTTAATTTTGTTTTGGTGGAATTTTTCTTACAAGTACCATGAAAGGTCAAGTTTATTTCCAAAATATTTTCATAATTTTTTGACTTGTTGTTGAATTGCTAAATTATTTTTTCCATATAGGGTGTATATACATCCAGGTTCCAAAAATTCCCATCCATCTTTAGAGGATCTATAGCAAATCCAGTAAACTGGGCCATCAGACAAAATAACCGCCGGTTTGTGGGAGGGAGAATGTTTTGTGGGTCCGAATAAATCTCGTAAATGTGGCCGACTGGGAAATGTTTTTGTGGGATCCCGGATCCGCCTTCTTATTTTCTTCGTATCTACAGGATTTCCTTTTTTGAAACATCAGTAACAGAGCTTTCAAGATTTTTTTTGGTTAAAACCCCTTTTGAGATCGATTTTGCTGCTTGCACTACCTTGTTCTTTTGAAAAATTGAAGACGGTGGAGCACTTCAGAGGAGTGCGATGTTGCTGAAGACGAATGCTATCAATATCATGAGAATTTGCGGTGCGGGTAGTATCAAATCGGATGTTGTTTGATGGATTGGAATCATTGAATTGGATATGTTTCTCTTGCCTTCGGTGTTTGTTTTCTTGGGGCCTGTTTGACTTGGATATCATTTTGTTAACATTGTCATGCTACGATAATTTATTTGCTACGATAATCATTGAATTTCCCATATATTTTCTATAAAGATTTCCGTTTACAGCTTCTCCCCTCCCCCCGCCCCCCCCGCACAATCCGCAGGGGGGAGGGAGAGGGAAGGGGGGAGCGAGGGGGGGGGGGGACGTAGGGATCACTCCTCAATCACGGGGCGAAAGCGCCGGAATCCAAACATCGGGGTCGGAACGTGCCGTCGCCTGGAGGCGGCCTCGCCAAAGGATTGAATCCTCCCGGCAACAATTGAGGACCCGGGCGAGGGAGGGCGAGGCTCCCCGGAACACCATGGCGTTCCGGTGCTTCCACACCTGCCAGCAGCATAGAAGCGTGAAGGTATCCGCCGACGACTCTCCAACCGCATAACTCACGTCCAGGGCGTCTAGCGCCCGTACGCTGCTCCTGTCGTCGATCTCCACCCCCACCGACCTTCAGAACGAACGGGCGAAGCGGCACCCAAATATCATATGGTCCGCCGTCTCGAGCTCGCCCGCGCAAATGGGGTAGCCAGCGCCACTGGCCTCAATGATGTGCTTCCGAAGTAACACATCACGCGTATGGACGTGCCGCTGAGCCAGCAGCCATCCGAAGAAGCGGACGCACGACGGTGTGCGTGACTCCTAAACGAAGTCGGCGAAGGGAGCGCCCCCCCCCACCGAACCGTTTCAGGGAGTAGACAGAGCTGGTGGCGAGCCCCCCCCCCCCCCTCACGGGCCCCGCACACCTGACCAGGGCCCGGTCGTCATTGCCCGGAACCGCGACAACCTCGTCGACAAGCCTGAGGAGGGCAACACGCTCGGCGGCACGGGCGGTGGTGAGCCTAGGGACGAGCACCCGGTCGAGGCCGCGGGAACGCACCTCCCACACTGTGACCCCCGTCACAGTCGCATGCGTCAGGAGGGCGGGGAATGCCGTGGCGATGGCTCCACACGGGAGCCAGCAGTCGAACCAGAAGGACGTCCGACGGCCGTCCCGCACAACCATGCTAGTCAGCCCACGGTAGAGGGGTAGCAGGGCACACACCGCCCTGCGGTGTTCCCCGGCGCTCCTGCTCACCGCGGTGAGGGTCAGCGAGCGGCCATCGAGTCCCGCCCAGACCCACGCCGCCCAACACAAGGTCAAAGAGGCCATGTGAAGGCGGTGGAGGATCTTTAGCAGCAAGCACCTGTTCTGCGTAACAAGGTTGCGAACCCCCAAGGCCCCCTCCTCCTTGGACCGATAAACCTGCACCCAGGCGACCAGGCACTGGGCACCGGTGGCGCGTTCGGCCGCGTTCCAGAGGAAGGCCCGACGCAGGCTGTCAAGGGCCGCGATCACAGCTGGCGGCAGCCGCATTGCAGACATAGCATACATGGGGAAGGCGTCGAGGACCGCGTTGATCAGGACCAGCCGGCCAGTGGGGGAGAGAAGGTGCGCCCGCCAACCCGCCAAGTACCTGTCCACTTTGGCGATCATGGGGAGGAAGTCCGCGAGACTGAGTTTTTCCCACGACAACGGTCTCCGCGAGCACCTCCTCTGAGACATTCATGGGGACGAGTGTGCTCTTGTCGAAGTTGATGTCCAGCCCCGTAGCGGCGGCGAAGTCGTCGAGGATGCGGCGGAGACGGGCCGCCGTGCCGGGCGCACCGTCAGGATGACCAGGGTGTCGTCGGCATACTGAAGGATCAGGGGGGCTCGCCGTCCGCGACGGGGTGGAGTAGCTCCCCGTCCTGCCGGATCATCTGCTGAAGCACGTCAGCGACGATAAGGAAGAGATATGGCGAAGCGGGGTCGCCCTGTCGCGGCCCCCTCCGAACCGTGAACCACTTGCCCGGTACTCCGTTCAACAAAATAACAGACTGGGACGAGCGGAAGATCTCATCCAGCCATGAGCACCGGGGGGGGGGGGGGGGGGGTTGCTCCTAGGTTTCACGTGTGTGGATTGCAAGAACATGTTATGGGTTTCCTGATAGTGCGTTGAATTTGCTCTATCCTGGTTCACATAATCTCTGCCCTGGTGTCAGACACGTGGTATTTCTGTCATGATCTATAATAGTAGGGGTCAAAGGGGTTTATGCACTGGCGGAGTTAACGAATTGCCATAGCCTGAGCATGTCGTAACTAAAATTTACTTTTGGTTTATCAGTCTCTTTTGCTATCAAATTTCATAATTGGTTGGATTGGAACCTTTCGTACATATGCTCTTCTCACTTGATATTGAATATTCAGATGATAATCATCAATTAATGGATGGGCCTATGACATACTATGGTCCTGGTTTGGCGTGTGTAAGCCCAAAAGGAAAAGGAAAAAGACGTCCAAACTAACCCAATTCGTGAAGCTGATGCATTTTCTAGCGTATTCATGTACGCTTTCAGCGATCGTAGCGATTGTGATGGCTCGACTGCTTGTAAAAGTAAAGGAAATTGGCATGGTCTAGCCCGGGCACGTGCCCAGGCTGCCCTACGGTAAAATCTCCCTTGGGTTTATGTCCGGTTAAAAAAGTCAAATACCATTAGAATCATCATGAAATATAATATATTTCATGATGTCAGCACAAGCTTCACAAATGCCGTTAATCAAGAAGTTTCTTTCCATCCAGAAGCAATGAACACCATAATTACATACCATCCATGATTGACTCATTGATTTTGACTTACACGATCAAACTCAGTGTGTGCTTGCCACCAGAGTGTGCCCTCCTCCTCAGATAGGAAGATGGTGTAGGTGAAATTGGCACCGACCTTTATGGGACACTGCGTTATGAACTTTGGACCGTCATGCCAGGGGTTTCGTGGATGGTCCACACTATGCCTGGATTTGTTTTTGAGGAATCGGGGGGGGGGGGGGGGGGGGGAGTTCCCCACTTGAATATATTTCTCAAGGGTAACCCAACCATGGCCGGTTACAAAGTTGCAGAGTTACATGGGCACGCTTGCACGTGTAGAGAGGAATACACGCATAGGGCGGTGGTATCCTTTTGA
Source organism: Hordeum marinum (assembly GCA_022496015.1). Lineage (NCBI taxonomy): Eukaryota > Viridiplantae > Streptophyta > Magnoliopsida > Poales > Poaceae > Hordeum > Hordeum marinum. The sequence continues at coordinate 505,360,947 of CM039676.1, forward strand.
GCTGTTTTACATAATCTATGGACCAAAAATCCAAGTACGAAATCATTAGCCTAACAGAGGTAGCCGAATGAAGGTCTATGAAGCAGACAGTTTTAGCGTTCCTGGCGTCCCAAATCTTCCAAAGAATGAGTAGTAGAATGAAAGGCCAGATTGGTTGCGTAGGGGTAATCGGGTCCTTGATCTCCCCAAGATCTTCAATACTTCCTGGCTTCTCGAGCCCAAGCCGCTGCCAAATCCGGTCTGCCAAAAGGCAGTGGAGAAAGATGTGTTCGGTATCTTCCAGATCATGGTTGCACCTAGGGAAAGCAGCGTTGGGGGAGATGTGTTTCCGACGTAGGGTGGCTTTGCAATTGAGTCTGAAACGGAAGAGCAGCCATGCAAACACCTTGACCTTTAAAGGGACTTGAGAGGGCCAGATCAGCGCAGCATGCGGGTCTTCATGTGTCTCGAGGGTGATGAGGTCGTACGCCGTCTTGGTGGAGAAGGGCTTCCCACCATGGAGGAATCGCTCGTCGTCCTTCGGCGATGTCATGAAATCCCGCAACAACAACAATAGAGAAACCATTTCTTACGAGGCCACAGCGGAGAGGCGAGCCTGGAGGTTAGAAACAAGACCATCACGAAGAATAGATGCCACGCGGATGTGCTGCTGGGTGGAGTGGGTGAAGAGGTTTGGGAAAGCGGTGGCAAGGGGGCAGCGGTATAGCCAAGTGTCGAGCCAAAAGTAGGCCAGGCAACCATTGTTGGTTAACACAAAGGAAATCTGCTGGAGGGTTGGAAGGTGGCTTGTGATGGTTTTACAAAGGAAGGAGGTATGGGTGGTTGGTTTGAGGAAAGCATTGGGGTGGTGAAGGGTAACCCAATCAAACCAGGGAGACTGGTTGTTGGAAACAACTTTGCCTGGAAATCACATGAACGTACCCGTTGGTTACATATATGCATGTCAATGTGTAGATGAACACAATGTACTCCCTCCAGATGGGTTTACTAGTCCCCCTCATACTTTGTGTCATACTTTGGCGTAAAAATAATATCATTTGAAACTTATTTCAAATATGAATCCATTGATTAAAAAATTGCGATATTTCATTTAAATTTTCTAGTTAAATATATAGTTAAAATTTGGAACAAAATACAAAGGAGACTTGTAAACCGGCCGGAGGAAGTAGATGAATGTAACTAGATGATACCTCATGTCTTGCTGCTTAAATTGGTTGCAGTATATTTCGGTAGGATTTGATTGTATATAACATGGAAATTTAGATTAATTGAGTTGCAACTTAAAATGCAGGATTTACCATAGTTGAATGTATTACGGTTATAAATTATTTACTGGATATAAGTAGCTTAGTTGAACAGAGAGTTTTTCTCATGCATAGTGGCATGTTGAGATAAACATTTTCACCTGCATGCTTCGATGTTCAGGTAACATGTGTTCCATATGCTGATGTGACATATATTTTAGAACAGTAAAATTGAACCTATTCCCAGCCTTCTCACGCATCCTGACATGTTAGCCGTTAGATATCAAGTCTGGAGCGTCCATGATCGTGCGATTAAGTTCAGGTCGCGAACTGGGCCGACTGTTCTAATGGGATGCTATTCCGGTAGCTTTTTGGAAGGCCTGTGGTTAATCCGGCTCCGGGGATGTAGCGACGGCCCGTTAACGAATACTCTCCCTGGGCGCTTGCGCCGCCGCAGATATCCCGACACCCTGCTCACATCCTCGTCGGTTTCTCCATCCCCTCATGCTGCCTAGGTACGCCGCCGCCACCGTCACTACCTCGTCCGTCACCGACCAACTCAGCCCCGGTCCAATCCCTCGTGTGCGAGTGCCTCACTGATCGATGCGGGGCTAGCCGATGTAGGCAGCTGATGCGGGGCGACGAGAGGGGATTGGAAGCCACTGTTGTGGTGTGCCGGTTGTACTCCGCAAGGCTCCTAGGTGATGCCGGCGGCCACCTCTCGGAGAAAACCTAGGCAAGGTGCCGACTTCACTGAGCTGGTCCTCCGACCCCGATATCAATCTCTTCATCCTCGTCAAGCAGATCGTTGTGCACATGTGTGATGCCATCCAAGATGGCCGCTGCCCTGCTGCACTCCGGCTGCCGTGGAGACCAGGTATACACCATTTTTTGGATGATATAGTGCAATCAGAACAAGAATAAGAGTACCATCGCTGTATGCGTAGAGGTGAGACAAAATTCAGTTCAGCCGTATCCTGGTAGGCAACGCTGATTGGTCCGTCGTTGAGGAGATGCATCAGGAGCCTGGTTTTGGTTGTGTCCAGGTAGTTGAGGATCCACCTGAGGATGTCAGTCCCTGCCTTAATCGGCGCTATACTTGCACAGCAACAAAGCACTCGCCGGTCACCAACTCTCCGTGAACTTGAAACATCAGCCACAAGGATACAATCTAGCTGCAAGGTTCAGAAAGAATGACAACCGCTCCCCGGTGGGCAGGGCGAACACCTCCAACCTCTGGAGGTCCCGTGCCAGGTCGGTGTATCCCCTGAACTCCTCGCTAGCGGCGACACGGCCATAGTCAAGACGACGGTGGCGGGCTTGGGCTCGCCGTCGTTGGTCGAGCCCCTGAAATTGTAGTACTTTGGAGCATCTGAAATTGTAGTACTTGGGAACGGCTGGGTCGTGCTCTAGGAAGCGGTACAGCTTCGGGTTGTCATCCTCCAAGTCGTTCTCTCTGCACACAACAAATGCAGGTATATCTATTCATTCATTGATGAACAAAATATCACTGGAAATTCGAAGGTTACTGTCCTAAATGTGTATGGTTGTGATCTTCTTTAAATTAAGTGTCTCATGCCAATAGAAATGTACGTCAATGCTCATGTCTCCACATTATGATTTATCGATGCAGCTCTACTCCCACGCTGATGCAGGCTCAACAGCTGATACGATTGCTCAACTTCTCGGCCGATGTTGGAGGTGTGTTTACTTGCCTGCTTATTAGCCAATTAATCCTCCTGGTTGTCTGCGGCGTGCTACCCGTCCAAGCTGATGGAGATGAGGTGGGGTTGCCTTGCTGGGAGTCTCATCGTGCACGTGCACCTTGTACGCATGCTCCTCACCGGCGGTGTCCAACGCATGGATGACGAGCCAATAGCGATAGCCTTGCGCCTCCTGCACCTTTCAGAACTCGAGCCTGTTATGCGCCTGCTTGATGTGCTCCACCACATCAGGACTAGAGGATCGACAGCGTCAACACTTATTGGCAGAATAGAGGGATTGACCCTTAGGCTGGAATACTCCGACAGTGCTCACACGTCGGCTACAGTTTAGACATGGTACAAACGAATTCTATTCCTTGTTCTGGACAACCAGACAAGAAGAGAAAATAATCATAAATAAAAATCTTGAGTGTGATTTCTTGTTTTCCTTCTACTATAGACATCTTTTTTTATGCATCAATGGCGGGCTTACGCCGGCCTGAACCACTTTATTACCCAACTAAAACCGAGCAATACAACAAGGAAACGGAGGTACATAGGGGGAAAGAGGGGTTTGGGAAAAGGAGCTATTACTGCTGTTTAGACATGGTCACTATTTTTTGGCATGTTTCTTAATCCAATATGTATGTATTTGATTTCCTTTTATTTCAGTTCATTGATATATTTTATTTCAATTGATAATTCCTTCAACATCTGCAAGTTGATTGCTAGTATGTTTTAATGTTTAGTAGTGTGCACTGTGCACGGCTGTGAGCTGCTTCAAATGAAGCGTTTCTGGCCCTTTACACTTTCATTTTGTTGTTCCAGTACTCAAGTTTGGAATGGGCTAAAAGTATGGTTTCCCAGTAGGTGCAAGTAAGGGGCATCAATTCTTAATTTCAGGTGGATCAGCAAAAATAACGGGTCTCAGTAGGTGCAAGGGTGACACCGATAATAAGGCAACTCTGGTGACACCAAATGTGGAACAAGTTGATGATGGTTAGGGGAACAAGGGAAAGGAGAAGAGCACCAAGCCAAGTACTATGTCCATGTCCATGTCCATGCGAGGAGCAAGAACTTACAGCCACAACCTTGCAGAGAGGTTGCAGCAGTATCCATGGATGTTTCCTTTTACTTCTGGTTTAGTTTGTCGATTTTGTTCACAATATATTAAATTGCTTCCCACATGGTTAGGTGAGAATCAAGAGGATCAGCTAGAGAATGCAGTTTTAAACTTCTCCAGGACGTGGTTCCGTCAAGTCAAGGTAAGAACACGCCTGCTAGAATTGTTTTATGCCATGTAACATGGCACTATGAATTATTTACAAATTTTGTCTGCTTCAATTTTTTACTACAAATCTAATTATTGAACTCACCCATATGTAGATATTGCGAGCTTCTGGTTGTCCTCTGTTTATCACATCTGTGTGATGTATTGAACGTGTTGTTATTTATGTTCTTTCTAATCCAATTTAGATATATCAAGCATATGGCACTTCTACTTGTTTATCTCTCCGTTTAGCACCAAGGCGATGTTTTCCAATCATCTGTGTCGAACAATATGGAGAGCAAATATATCCTGAATTAGGCTTGCACAACATGCTTTTCAAGATGGAACAAGTAGGACAAATTGCTGAACAACAGAATTATGTAGTCTAGCTTATATAGTACGGACATCCAATTATTTGGAGTTTGCATATTTTTCAACATGTTGGGAGTTTAAAGAAAGAAATGGTGTATATATGGCATTGCGAGTTTAAAGAAGTTTTTTTGTTGTCATGAATTTTCTTAGTGATATCTAGACAAAAATGGCATTATCACCAATAGAGCTGAAACCATCTACTCCCTCTGATCCATATTACTTGTCTTAGATTTGTCTAGATATGGATGTATCTACCACTAAAACACAAGTAATATGGACCAGAGGGAGTAATAAATCTATAGCTTTATGTTGGTTGTCATAATAAAGCTTTTTATGCGGACGAGGGTTCTATTGTCGGCTGTGGTTTCATGTAAATGCATCTTACACAGCTTTGGTTACGATGAGGTTGTTTGGTTGATTCCTCGCGTATATTGAGGGATTGTTATATGAATTGTTGATTTTTTCTATCTTAGAGATTTCTGACGTCAATTATATTTTGAAATTCCTATCAACCTCTTGGCAAAATAAACGGGCGCAGCAACGCGGGCCATTGATGATCTAGTATAGTATATACTACATGTTAAGAGAAACTAATTTGTGAGGATCACCTATTTAATTATATTTATATGATTAATTACCAGTGGATGGTGATGGGTTTATTTCCCTGGTTGTAGACGTTGACAATGAAGACCTCCCCCTTTCGTGCGGTGATGGTCGGGCCGGGGAATTCGCCGTTCACGGTGAGCATGCTTTTTCTGCTGGCAAATCCTTGTGTAGTTGTTCTCCTTGACCTGCAAAATGTGTATATGTCCTTCGTTATGTAGTTCATTCCTATCATGCATGCACATACGTAATCAAAATACATATGGTGGACAAAGATGTACATATACTGCAATGAAAATGCATGCATGCATTGCACGTGAACACAGGAAATAGACTTAGGTAGACATCGTAGACGTTAGAGCATCTACGGTCGGACTTCTCAAATTGATCGGACGGGCTTAGGAACCATTGATCGGACATGATACAAAGCAAAAAATTAATCCAGCCAGACCCTTCGAAGCCTTCTTAAATGATTGAGATGTGTGACATTCCTCATATTCATCTCATAGGATTGGGTCCATCACATAGCATCTTTTTTCTTTCTTTATTATTTCTTTTTCTCTCTCTTTCTCCTTCATCAATCATATGCATATGACTGGACAAATAAGAAAAAAAGTACGGGACATAGCTTAACGGAAAAATAGGGAGTCAAAGTGGACATGCCCGGATGCTGACCGGGCATGCCTGCGGATGTTTGAGGTCATATGCTTAGAGTCACTGATGCTCAAAATGTAAACTGGTGCTCCAAGTGTAAGCACCACAGCAAGTGACCAAAGCACCGCCGGCAAAACCTTAACCATTGTCGGTTGGCCACAGATCCCGTCAAGCCAGGTGATAAACCAGGGACCAGAGCTGGCTAGGGAGGTAACTCATGTTTGCTTACCGTTGAAAGTGACTGACTACGGCAGGTGGCTTATTCGCTCGGGTATTTATAGCAGCCGAGCTAGGAAGAGATCAAACAGATTGTTGGCCGAGTCGCCGGCCTACCAACCGACAACGTCATGGTCTCGAAGTCATGAGCTAGATGCACATGTTATGCAGTCCTGGTTTTTGTTGATCATATAACTACACGATTTAATCCAAATAATCAGCAAATAGATCATGACAGCAAAAGTATAGATTAAACTAATCATGCAGGCTAGCATACTTAACGAATAGAACGAATCTACGGCACAAACTAGACATAGGAATTCTAATATGATCTCAAACAGGGAGGACAAGATTGCATACGGTGCAGCGGGAGTAGAACCGCCAGTGTTGATGTTGTCGCCCATGTCATTTAGGAAGAGGTTGCCAAGGTCGGGGAAGAAGTCGTCGTCGAGGAAGTCGTTGCAGCCAGGAGTCACGCGAGTGCGCTCCCCAAAAGCCTGATATCCCCTCTCCCGTACAGGATCACGAGAGGCGGGGTTCCGGAGGCCTACTGTCCCTTCTCGCGGTGCACGCCGGAAAGAGGGATGGAGAAGACTTGGATGGCGGCGCAATGATGTGGAACGGTGCGAAACCATATGTTGTGGCGGCTGCTAGGGTTGGCAGAGACCTCGTGTATATATATGCGCGTCGGTGGAGAGACGTGTCCGAGTCGGTTACAGCCCACGATCCGATGTCTCAGATCGTGGCGCGTATGTTAAGGACTCTCCGTTCCTGACTGGCAAAAATAAGTGCGTAGGTATGAGCTCGGCTCGGCTCAATCTCGCAACCCGCGGCGCGACGAGGCGAGCGAGGAGGAGTGCGCGAGGGCCTCTTCTCTTCTCACTCTCTTACAAGTGCTAGAAGAGTTTACTTTATAAAGAGGTGTTGCTCTCTCTCCACTAGCGGTATGGGACTAAACTTTTGTCCCAACCATACCACTCAAAACAGCCAACACACATGAGCCATGAGAATTTCAGATTTTGGATGGGCTTTGTGCCAAAGGCCTTCATAGCAAAATCCAGCAATCCCCCACAAAGTCTCATTGACACATCTCATCATTTCTTAGTTTCAAAACATTGTTTATATACCGGTTCTTGATGGAGACTGTTAAGTTGAACTTCCATTTAGAAATTTATGCTACACTAGATCACAACTTGAATAGTGGACTATGCCTTGAACTACAAGTTTCTCGTGAGTATAGTTTCACACAAATCCTTGACCGATACTGGGTTGCCGCAAGGCTTCCCTACGGGTGGAGCGTATATGTCATACTCCAAGGCCTTTCATGAATTTATTAGAGAACACCCAATTCTCACAGACCGCGACGTTTAAAGTCAAATTCATATAGGTGTGTTCCTCAGGAGATGTTCTGTAGGACAACATCTTTGCTTACCCAAATAAGCCACTTGGAACACATTAAGATAGGTATCAACCTGCCATGCAGATTATGAGAGTATTGCATCTTCACGGAGTGGGATAGCAAATACAAGGATACTCTCCTTCTAGTTGTCCAACAACTTGTCTCCCACTTCCACTTCACGGGGCCTCCGATCACATAGAGTGGGTTACCACTATAGACAACTCATGCGGTGGGTCTCAAACCCATCTCCATCGATGCATTTTCTATCACATTATGCGATAAACCCTTTGTGAAGGGATCTGCCAAGTTTTTAGTCGTTTGGATGTAATCCAACGCAATAACTCCAGAGTTTTTCATTTTTCTGACAGATTTCAATCTCCTCTTCACATTCCTTGAGGACTTCATATTATCCTTAGAACTGTTTATCTTTATGATCACAGTTTGATTATCACAGTTCATCAGGATGGCGGGTATTGGTTTTTCAACCATAGGCAAGTCCATCCAGAGATAACAAAGCCAATCTGCTTCAACAGTGGTTGTGTCTAATGTTGTGAGTTCTATTTTCATAGTTGACCTCGTTAAGATGGTCTGCTTGCAAGACTTCCAGGAAACAGCGCCACCACCAAGTGTAAAAACATAACCACTTGTGGCTTTAATCTCATCAGCATCATATATCCAGTTTGAGTCACTATATCCCTTCAGTACCCTCGGGTACCCGGTCTAGTGAATCCCATAGGTCGAGTGCCTTTCAAATAGCGCATAACTCTCTCAAGCGCATGCCAATGATCATCTGCCAGGTTTGATACAACCCGTCTTAGTTTGCTCACAGCAAACGAGATGTCAAGCCTCGTGGCACTGGCCAGGTACATAAGCGAGTCTATTATCTGAGAATACCTCAGTTGATCGCTAGCAATTCGTCGATTCTTTCGAAGCAACACACTAGCATCATATGGAGTGGGAGAAGGCTTGCAGTCGCTATACCCAAAACGACTCAAGACCTTTTTCACATAGTGAGATTGGAGCAATGTAATCCCACCATTCTCATCTCTCAGCAGCTTGATGTTCAGTATAACATCAGCTACCCCAAGATCTTTCATCTCAAAACAGCGAGATAAGAAATCGTTAACCTCCTTTATTAGGTCAAGGTTGGTTCCAAAGATCAGTATGTCATCGACATATAGACAGAGAATAACTCCTTCGCCCCCACCATGACGATAGTATACACACTTGTCAGCTTCGTTTACAACAAAGCCTGCAGTAGTTAATGTTCTTTCGAACTTCTCATGCCACTTCTTAGGAGCTTGCTTAAGGCCATATAAAGACTTCAATAACTTGCACACTTTCCCTTCCTAACTAGGTACTATAAAACCATCAGGCTGATCCATGTAAATTTCCTCGTCCAACTCTCCATTGAGGAAAGCCGTCTTAACATCTATTTGATGAACGAGAAGACCATGTGAGGCAGCCAGTGATAGTAGCACTCGAATAGTGGTCAGTCTATCCACAGCTGAGTAAGTATCAAAGAAGTCTTCACCTTCTATCTGGGTATAACCCTTGGCCAAAAGCCGTGCCTTGTACCTTTCAATTGTACCATCAGGTCTAAGCTTTTTCTTGAACACCCACTTACATCCCACGGGTTTACACCCATAAGGATGATTAATGACTTCCCAGGTTCCATTAGCTAAGATGGAATCGATCTCGCTACGGACAGCTTCCTTTCAGTAGTCAGCATCAGAAGATGCATAGGCTTCTGAAAGAGTCTTGGCTGTGTCATCCACGAGGTACACAATGAAATCATCACCAAAAGACTTTGCAGTCCTTCGTCTCTTACTCCTTATAGAAGTTTCATTGTCATCCTCCTCAGGATTCTCAACGTGTTTCATCGCAATGGTGGGTTCAGGAATTATAGAAGATTCCTGAGTAGATAGAGTAGGTATCTCCTGAATTGATGAGTTAGACATATCCTTCATAGGAAATACGTCATCAAAGAAAGTCGCATCTTTCGACTCCATAATCGTACCAACGTGCATGTCAGATACCTCAGATTTTATTATCAAAAATCTATAGCCAATGCTATGAAAAGCATAGCTCAGAAGAACACAATCCATGGTTTTTGGTCCAAGCTTGCGCTTCTTGGGAATTGGTATATTGACTTTCGCCAAACAACCCAAGTACGTAGATAAGAGAGATCCAGCCTTTTCCTTTCCCATTCCTCAAATGGAGTAATGGTTTTATTCTTTGTGGAAACTTGGTTTAGGACATGACATGCAGTCATTAGCGCCTTCCCCCACCATGCCTTGGAGACACCCGATGTGTCTAACATGACGTTAACAAAATCAGTTAGAGTTCAGTTCTTTCTTTCGGTCACCCCATTCGACTGAGGTGAGTAGGGAGGCGTCCTCTCATGGATTATACCATGTTCCAAAAAGATACTCTCCACCACGATCGGACCTAAGACGTTTAATTTTATGATCAAGTTGGTTCTCTACTTTAGCTTTATAGTTTTTGAAGAAGTTTAAAGCCTCATCTTTTGATTTCAGAAGATACACATAGCAATATCTAGTGGAGTCATCAATTAAGGTCATGAAATATTTCTTTCCACCTTTTGCCAACACGCCATTCATCTAACAAAGATCAGAATGGATAAGCTCTAGTGGTACCAAGTCTCTCGCCTCCGCGGTCTTATGGGACTTGCGATTTTCTTGGCTTGCACACACACTTGGCACTTGGAGCCCTTGACAGTAGTGAATTTCGGAATTAAACTCATATTGGCTAGCCGCGTCATGTAACCAAAGTTAATATGACAAAGTCCAAATGCCAAATATTAGACTCATTATCATGGCAAACATTATTAATAACTTTAGTGCAAATATCTGACTAAGATAGGCGGAACAAGACTCCGCACTCATAGCCTTTTTCAACAAATTGTACATACCTAGAAATTACAACTTTATTGGACTCGAAAACCAACTTAAAACCGTCTCGACACAAACGGGAACCGCTGACGAGATTTTTATCGATGGAGAGAACATGATGAACGTTCTTCAGGCGCACGATCTTCCCCGAAGTAAACTTCAGATCGACCGTACCGACACCTCAAACAATGGCATTTGACCCATTACCCATCAACACGTGGGAAGTCCCTGTGACCCGATAAGAAGAAAACATGGAGGCATCAGCACAAACATGTACATTTGCATTGGTGTCAGTTAACCAATCTGGAGTATGACAAACTGAAGGGATGGTAGGAAAAATACCGTACCCAGAATCCTTCATATCAGTACCACCAATGACCACATTAGCGGACTTGCCGCTCTTCTCATGTTCGCGCTCCTCGTAGCGGTTAGGACATCTCGGAGCCCGGTGATTGCGATCACCACGGACATGGCACAATCCCTTCCCCTTCTTATGAGAATTCTTATAGAAGTTGGTAGATTGTGTCGACTTGTTCTTTGCAACAAACTTGCCTTTGCCCTTCAAGGGATAGACCCACGCCCGAGTCGGTTACAGCTCACGATCCGACGTCTCAGATCGTGGCGAGTCTGTTAAGGACTCTTCATTCCTGAGCGTCTGTTAAGGACTCTTCGTTCCGACGTCTCAATCCCACAAGGCGCGTCGTGGCGAGACGTGGTGTGGCGAGGCGAGCGAGGAGGAGGAGTGCGCGAGGGCCTCTTCTCTTCTCACTTTCTTACAAGTGCTAAAAGAACTCACTTTATAAAGAGATGTCTCTCTCTCCACCAGAGGTATGGGACTAAACCTTAGTCCCAACCACACCACTCAAAACAGTCAACACACATGGGCCATGAGAATTTCAGATTTTGGATGGTCTTTGGGCCAAAGGCCTCGTAGCAAAATCCAGCAGTTTTATGGTGAAAAAGTTTAAAGTAGACCTTAAACTTTTCGACGAAATCTAAATCAAATCCTAAACTTCGAATCCCTGAAATTAGCACACGAGCTTTTTGATCCTGATCTATTTTAAACTTTGAGGACCTTCCCAAACAAGGATTGTTGACGTAGCAGCTAAATTCTGGGATCGTAGGCTGCAGCCGAACGCTACTGGGTCGGCCCACCAGACGCGATGTGCTTTTTTTTTGTAATGCGTGATTTAAAACTCGCAAAAAGGAGAGCCTGCTGGGAATAGAACATGTGACCTTTCGTGGCTTAAACTGGCCCTGCTAGCCACTCGAACTGATGACTGTGGCTAATAAAAGTGAAGCGCCCAATATTTAACCACATAACACAACAACCACATTTCAAAATTTCTGAAACTTTTAGAAACATTTTCTTGAAATTTATCAACAATTCTAAAATCCGAAGATTTTATGATTTTTTTTTTGAAACTATGAGCCTTTCTTGAAAACGTGGACCATTTTTCAAATTTTGAAAGATTTGTTTAAGTGTGAGCACTTTAGAAAACAAACAACTTTGAAACCTGAAAAAAATCATTTTTAAATAGAAAGTGCTCGCACTTTCAAGAAAATAAAAAAATGTTTGCAAACACCCAAAAAACACTGTGTTGTTCAAAAAATGTTCGTAATTCCAAAATTTGTTCACTTTTTGCGGAAAATGTTTGAAAATTTAAATTATTTTTTCTTTCTTAACAATATTTCTGGTCATGCATTATAATAAATAAACACTATTGCATGCCTTACGATAAATAACACTGCTACATGCCTCACGGGGCACCCCAGTTGCGTCTGGCCGCAGCCTTACCTGCCACGTCGGCGATTGCCTTGAGAAATCCCTTGAAAATTCCAAATAGTTATAAAAAAACTATTTAACAAACAATTAATTTTCAAAAATCAACACTTTTTGAGATGTAAACACTTTTTGAAACCTGAACAAAAATTTAAATTGCGAACACTTTTTGAATCACAAACATTTTCTGAAATCCGAACATAATTTTAAAGTCCGGACTTTTTTAAAAAATAAGAAAAAATGTGTAAGAAGAAAAATTGTGACACCTAAAAAATATCACAAGTTTAAAAAAATGTATGGGCCCTTCCAAGAAATTAGTTATACAATGTATAATAATACTCGTGTGGTTAAAAAAAGGGTTCTTACATTTCAAAACAAAATGGAACATTTCAAGAATGTTCAGTAGTTTAAAAAAAAATATGTTTGTGACATTGTCAAAAAAATGTGTTTACAATGTAAAAAAATGTTTGTGTGTTTAAAAAAACACTATCATACCCTTAAAAGAATGCTCGTGTAGGATTATAAAATGTTTATTGTCCTTTAGAAAATGTAAAACATGTATTTGGAAAAATATTACCATGTATTCAAAATGTTTTGAAAACATGTATTTTAGAAATGTACATAATGTATTTGAAAATATCAAAAGCTTGTGAAAAAATAATTCATGTGTGCATTAAAAATGTACAGTGGGTACTGAGAAAAAGTAGACATGTGTTGAAAAGTAAAAAGAAAATAAAAACGAAGAAAACCAAAGCAGAGCGCGCAGGCGAGCGATTGCTCTAATCTGCCGGCCCAATTTAGCAAATACCGACTAAGTTCTTAAAGTTTCAAAATAGACCGGAATTAGAGAGTTTGGTGTGCTGATTTTAGAGGTTCAGAGTTCAGGTTTCATTTAGCTTTCGTAAGTTCAAGGTTTTTTTTGGACGTTTTCCTTTTATGGCACTATGCGAAGATTGGTGCCACATTATTTTGTGTGGCTACAAACAATCAAGACGTGCATTGTACAAGAAGAAAACAATTGATGGAAGGTAACCACAAAGTGGATTAAATCGTTACTATTTACTTATTTTTGAGAATGGTGGAACAAATTATTTGGGAGGTTAAGAGGAGATCAGAACATAGTCTAGTGGTATCTCTACTCCTAAAGGGGCAGTTGGTAGCTTCTTGCCTCGGGGTTTTTTCGTCTGGTTTATTTTCGTCCTTTTTTTCATCCCGCCTCCCACCGTTTCCTCCCATTGGTTTATTTTCTTCCTCTCATTAAAAAATCAAATCCACCATTAAAGCAAAAGATTTTGTTTTGTACTTATTTTGGCAGGTGATGATTTGATTTAATCGCATTAATTATAGGTAATTAAGAATTCCAAAAGCATACCATATATGTGAGATCACCTTCCGAAAAAAAATCCATCGTTAAAGTGGAAGATTTTGTTTTATGCTTGCTTTGGCAGGTGATGATTCGATTTAATCACATTAATAATAGGTAATTAAGAATTCCAAAATCATACCATATATGTGAGATCACCTTCCGAGAAACCAAATCCACCATTAAAGCGGAAGATTTTTCGTCCGTTTTTTTGTCCCACCTCCTTCATCCTCAGTGGTCTTTTTCGTTCGGTTTTCCCCTCTCCCTTCCCCGTACGAAAATCTCTGGAGCCGTTCCCTTCTTTCCCATCACGCAAGCCGCTCCCTTCTTTCCCATCACGCAAGCCGCTCCCCTCCTCGATAACCCTCATGGGCGCTAGGGTTCCTTGCACCGCCGCCACATCGGAGATCCTCGACCAGCCACACCTCCCGCTCAACGTGATGGTGTTTCAGGAGAACAAATTTTCCCCTTTCCCGCGAACCAGGTTTCCTTTCTACCGCAAACTCTGTTCTCGCGCGCGAACGAAATCAGATCGAGTGTGCCTTCTTCTCCACTTCTCATTCTCCACGATCTGCTCATCCTCCACTTCTCCTTCTCCATGATGCCCTCTTAATCGAACATGGATGTGTTCGATCTCTCTCCTGGTGCAACCTTTTATCTGTTGAGAGGATGGGGCGCCAATCCACGCGGGTCCCTACGCCGCCGTTGCCGCCGACACGGAAGCCTCAGCAGGTCACCACCACCGAGCAAGGAGCCGCTGTTCCCCACTTCAGAGCGCCATCTTCATCGACTCAAGCTCCGCCGACGGACAAGCTGGCATGGAACGCTGCAGCCGCTGCCTCCGAGTTCTTCTCCCCAACATTAAATTGGTATGATTCATTCTGTTCTTCTCAGATCCCAGTTTAGACATCAACAATATCTTGTGAAAGAACCTGTAGGTGTTAGCCTTATTTCTAACTCTGCCTTCTCGCGGTCATAATATATACCATCAAATCTCTCGTGCTCTGCAACAAGTGAGCGTGGCCGTGGTTAATTAATCTAAGAGCATACTTAATTAACCAGCATACTTGTCACATATGTAGATGCAGAGTATGAAGAGAGACCGATCTGAAATGTGCTTGCTCTTGCTGCCTCTAATTCATGTCATTTTGTATTTATTTCCTTTGAACATTTCAAGGAGGGACGTGTAGCTGATACAAAATAACTGAATAGTTCGTGTGATTTGATTAGTATTTAGAATCGTCACCTGACTTTTTATGGAGGTCCAAGTAATAGTAAGAAAGAAATCTAGAATTACAAAAAAAAAGTTGCACAAGTTCATGAGCATCATGCAGAACAATTGTTTTTAGCCCATAAGCCTATTGAAAGGAGTACCAACTTAGGTTTAGTGGTATCTCAACCCGTATGATTGCTACTCTATATATGCAACTCATTATACTTAGACGCCAAGGAATTAAATTGCCTGCCGAAGCTGCTCGAGTGCGTTGACATCCCTGGCCCTCAAGTTGCATGCCACAACCCTACTACTCAATGTATGTATTGAAATCATAACTAGAATTTGTATGTATTCACAAAAAGTAGTTTTAGTAATGCACAAAGGAGCTTCAGTTTATTCTGAAATGAGCCAGCATTTGGTCAGTTAATGAAACATTTCTCTTATAGGAAAGATGACACTGAAGATTAAAATTGAGTGGCTCAACTGAATCGAGGGAACTTTGTGGTGTTTTCTTCTCTTACATGGGATTGTTGCAGGTTGATTTCTACTATTCTATTTATTTTTGAAGGAAATTTCTACTATTATATGATATCTAGATCTCCGTTAGTCCTTGCGTACATGATCTGAACTAATAATTATGTCATCCGTTGATGTTGTGCAGGGCGGCTGCAGGTGCTTCATTCTATTTCAGATTGTACAAGGTTGCAAAAACCAGTGAGCCAATTATCATTTTATTGCAGATTGTAAGTACCAGGGAAAGAATGTGTGGCTACTTAGTACAACTTACTATCCGGTTTCTATAGCTAGGATCTTGATAATATCGCACACACACTTTCCTTTTATGATGTAACTTCTTTATTGTCCTCTGCTCATACATTATTATCTGCTATTCCATAAAATGGACAAATTTGGAGATGAATTTTGCTATTAGCTGGAATTGACTGGCAATATACAAAAAATAATGTTTGTATTTGTTATGGTTGTCTTATTGGAGTTTCCTAACATACAGAAATGACCCAATTTTGTCTCCCGGAGCGACAATCGATACCCAAAGGTAGCAGGGCAAGTAAGGAGCGCGGGAGGGGGGGATGTCATCGCTGGCTGGTCTAGCATCTAGCCACAGGGAGACGAGACGATGCACCTGGTTTGGGATGGTACCAGGATTCTAAGATCAATCAAGTTGACTGAGGAGGGTCACCGCTGCGAGGAGATCCAATGATGATCGACACAATATGGACATGGTCGTGCAAAGTATGAAGGGTCAGCGGGTGACGTACTCCGTGGTTGAAGGTACCATTCTTGTCCCTCCTCACCTACATGAGTTCGTGTCTTTCCTGCTTGCTTTAGGGCCCAAACAATTCAAAATTTCTTCCTTGTGTATTTGTACTATTATTGGTGAGTTTGATGAATAAGCAGTGAACTTGAAAATCCAAATTATATATGTATTAAGAGTCCACTTCATTCACCATAAGATGTTTGACAAGCAGTACATGAGTTTGCCGAGGAAAGCTATGAGTAGAAGCATACAAACATAGTAAGATGACACCTAAGCATACAAACATAGGAAAACTATGATTAGAAGCATACAAACATAGTAAGCTATGATCATCATTTAAACTAATCTATGATCTTGTTTGCAATTTCAGGGTGGTGTAGAAGTTAAATGCAACATGTCAGTTGAGACTTTGCTCATCTTATATATTTTATCTTTACAACTCAGTATGCTTTTGCTACACTTGATTTGCTGATGTTGATATCTGTGTCAGTATGACCAGGTTATTTGTCCTATCCTCTGCAATAACTGAGCAAGAACAAGAACAAGAACCTTGAAAATCTATTATCATTATGTTGCAAGAGTACAATATTTCTTTAGCTTATATTATATTGTTGTGACAATTTTCTGAGTCCCATTGCAACGGGCTTTTATGCTTACATTTGGTGATCATGATCTTTGTTGTGTTGCACCAAAATAGTTCAGTTCTTTGATTTACTATCTTATCTTCAGAATTGGGGGGGGGGGGGGGGTGAGATGCTACATCAGTATATCTTCAAGTTCCCTTGCTTCTTTGTGAGGGAGCCAATCAACTAACTGACTGAAATAGTTTTAACATATCATCTATAAAATTGGCGCACCAAAGTCTAGCACAGTCTGAGATGCTACATCAGTATATCTTCAAGTTCCCTTGTTCTTTGCGAGGAAGCGAATCAACTAACTGACTGAAATAGTTTTAGCATTCCATCTATAAAATTGACGCACCAAAGTTGTTTAATGCCCTTCTTGGTATATTTTCTCTGACTGTGCTAGACTTTCTGCAAAAAACAAAACTATTTTAGCAATACACGTCTAGAACCACTAGACGTGCTAGATGGGGGCTCAAAATTAGTCTTGTCGGCTCATACTAGGTCGTTATGAATTATGCCTCCCATTTTCAGATAAACATGTGTGTCTGCATTGTTCACTAAGTTACACTCTGCAAATAGTTTTTGCTCTCTAGCTGCTCGACCAAATGATTCAGTGAGTTGCGAGTTTTAGTGGGCATGAAAGATTGCTCATTCAAAGCTACATATGATTTTTCACTGATTTTATGACTTGTCTTCTCAAATTCTGATGTACTAACGATTCGAGTTATGGAGTTTAAAGTTCTAGATCGTACTAGGATGCAAATAGTTGGAATCAATAAGCAAAGTTATGTTTTTCTAACTGCCACAAGTCTGAAAATATATCTAATATGTTTACTATGGATATACTATGATGGGAAACTGAGCGGGAAGAGAAGGGTCCGGCGGAAAAATGGAGGCGTGTCGTGAGGTGGGGATTTGTGTTCGGTCCACGTGTTGAAGATAATATGTTGGATAGCCTGAACAGCCACATTTCTACCCACATATGGGATGGATCTAGGAGAGACTGGGCTATCCAGACGACTGAATTTTGGGGAGTCCACTAGACCCCGTTTGATGTCCGAACACGCCCGAGCGTATGAGACATAATTGAGCTTCGACATTTAATGTGACTATTGTCATCTCTTTGATTGATTTATATATGTATTGTAGCATGTAGCAACGCACAGGCGTTCTACTATGTGGGTACATTGAGTGATCGGTATAATTTTCAATGATCTACTAATTAGGTGATCTATGGTTCATCGCTTTAGCGACTTTTGCAAATGTTAATTTAGAACTGCTTATTATATACTCCCTTCGTTCCTAAATACAAGTCTTTTTAGACATTCCAATATGGGACTACATGCGGAGCAAAATGAGTGAATCTATACTCTAAAATATGTTTATATACATCTGTATGTAGTCCAATAGTGAAATCTCTAAAAAGACTTATAATTAGGAACGGACGGAGTAGAATATTCTTTAGTCTGTTTAATTCGTGATGTTTCTCAATGTTTCCCAGATATGTAATTGGTAGTAATTCTGTCACTGAGCAATTCCATTTGCTTTTCATAACTACTGCCCCAACGAAATGAATTCTCTAGCTACTTATAATACTGTTAAATCGTTCCATTTTTTCCTTTTGTTTAGGGCCATGCTAAAATGAGTAGCCAATAAATTTGTACAGGGTGGTATGTGCAGTGTGTCTTAGTTTTTGGTACAATGTGAAACATCTTTCCTTCTCTATGGTCTTATACTATTTTTTTAACAAAGAATTGATCAAGATAGCAATATTTTTCTTCCATGGAAAATAATGAAATGACATTGGATTCAGATGTAGTCAAAGCTGGCATGTGCACCCAACTGTGGTCGAACTAACTAGGTCGCTCTGCCATGCTTGTTAGTGGCCCATGTCAAGATCATTTCCTATGACCTATGGAGTACATGGCACATACTATATTGAGCCATCTTGTGTGTTTGTACAGAGAATTACAACTATGTGTACGGTGGAGAAACTCTAGGAAATTATGTGCCATCAATGTGAGGCTCAAATCTAGACGGGTTCGAGCATTAAACTTTTTTACCTTTAGGATAAATATTGGCTATAGGCAGTGTGTTATTTAATGCATTGTTGTTTAGTTGGATGGTACTAGGTTCTAAAATGTATCCTCCTTGCAGAGCCAAATTTCTATAAAATTTAGAGTGAATAAAATCTTTGTTCCGTATGCATTTGATGCTCGTTAGCACCGCCATCACTTTAATGGCCATGACATCATAGACCCCTTTCCTGCATTTAATCGGCTATTTTTGTTTAGTGGGTTCTCTCTCCCACCTTCACAAGTTGGGCCGTGCTGCCACATATTTCACCTTCTAGACCATGCAACTGCCTTTGCCAACCTAGCCCGGGACGAAACAACAACGTGAATCGAACACCGGACATTCCAACGGTATTGTTTAATATTTCTAGAATGTTTTATTTTTGATAAGTTCCATACTTTTAATTAGATTCGTACACTAGGAACGATGCCTATACTAATTGGTTGAAGTACAACCAGTGTTAACTGTTATTTGCTTGCGACAACAAATCTATGGTAGAGAGAGCCAGGGTTGGAGAGAGATGAAGGATGGCAGACAAGTGTGGGGGAGAGGGAGGGAGATGGAGATATTATAATGAGGAGAGACAAAGATAGAGATAGAGAGAGAGATAATAATGAGAGAGAGACGGGAGGTAGAGAGAATTTCAGTGCAAAATAGGAGTATATCACAAGTGCAACGCTACGTGTTTGATGAAATTCAAAGTGTGTAAATGGAGGTGGAAAGGGATATTGCGAGCCAGGTTTGTCATTAACTGAGGTGGCATGCATGGACTGAGGACGTGGAGAATGTGATGAAGAAATAATTAGTGAATTACGAATAAAAAAGTAGACTGCATATGTACACGAGAAATTTGTAAGTATACTTTCCGATCGTTGTATGATATGTTCTCCATGTATGTGAAGTTTGACAGGCATTATATGTATAGATGCAATAAAAAATATACATGCAAAATTTGATATGCATGATATTCGTAGGTGCAATCGTAAAAATATTTAAAAGACCCGTGACAACGCACGGGCATTCTCCTAGTAAGTTAATGTACCACCTGTACTCTTGACGTGAGGGAGCTCAGATGGTTATGTTCTTTTTGGTGGAGTGAGTCAATCAGGATTCAAGTATGAGTCCTGGTGATGATCCACAAGTATAGAGGATCTATCGTAGTCCTTTCGATAAGTAAGAGTGTCGAACCCAACGAGGAGCAGAAGAAAATGACAAGCGGTTTTCAGTAAGTTATTCTCTGCAAGCATTGAAATATTCGGTAACAGACAGTTTTGGGATAAAGTAATTCGTAACGGGTAGCAAGTAATAAATGCAGCAAAGGTGCAGCAAGGTGGCCCAATACTTTTTGTAGCAAAGGACAAGCCTGGACAAACTCTTATATAAAGCAAAGCGCTCCCAAGGACACATGGGAATTTCTGTAAAGCTAGTTTTCATCATGTTCATTTGATTCACGTTCATTACTTTGATAATTTGATATGTGGGTGGATCGGTGCTTGGGTGCTGCCCTTACTTGGATAAATCTCCCGCTTATGATTAACCTCTGTCGCAAGCATCCGCAACTACGAAAGAAAAATTAAGATAAATCTAACCATAGCATGAAATATATGGATCGAAATCAGCCCGTTACGAATCAACACATAAACTAGGGTTTAAGCTTCTGTCACTCTAGCAGCCCATCATCTACTTATTACTTCCCAATGCCTTCCTCTAGGACCAAATAATGGTGAAGTGTCATGTAGTCGACGTTCACATAACACCACTAGAGGAGATACAACATACATCTCATCAAAATATCGAATGAATACCAGATTCACATGATTACTTATAACAAGACGTATCACATGTCCTCAGGAACAAATGTAACTACTCGCAAAGCATGTTATTGTTCATAATCAGAGGAGTATTAATTATCATTAAGGATCTGAACATATGATCTTCCACCAAGTAAACCAACTGGCATCAACTACAAGGAGTAATCAACACTACTAGCAACCCACATGTACCAATCTGAGGATTTCAGACAAAGATCGAATACAAGAGATGAACTAGGGTTTGGAGAGGAGATGGTTCTGATGAAGATGTTGATGGAGATTGACCTCCTCTCGATGAGAGGATCGTTGGTGATGACGATGGCTTCGATTTCCCCCTCCGGGAGGAAAGTTTCCCCAGCAAAACAGCTCCGCCGGAGCCCTAGTTTGGTTCTGCCCAAGTTCCGCCTCGAGACGGCAGCGCTTCGTCCTGAAAGCTCTCTTATTATTTTTTCCAGGTCAAAACCCTTCATATAGCAGAAGATGGGCACCGGAGGGCTGCCAGGGGGCCCACAAGCCACAGGGGCGCGATGAGGGGGGTAGGCCGCGCCCCCAGGCTTGTGACCTCCTGGTGGGTCCCCTTTGGTATTTCTTTTGCCTAGTATTTTTTATATATTCCAAAATAATTCTCCGTGACTTTTCAGGACTTTTGGAGTTGTGCAGAATAGCTCTCTCATATTTGCTCCATTTCTAGTCCAGAATTCCTGTTGTCGGCATTCTCCCTCTTCATATAAACTTTGTAAAATAAGACAGAAAAGGCATAAGTATTGTACCATAATATGTAATAACAGCCCATAATGCAACAAATATCAATATAAAAGCATGATGCAAAATGGACGAATCACCTGGCAA
Organism: Hordeum marinum; assembly: GCA_022496015.1. Lineage (NCBI taxonomy): Eukaryota > Viridiplantae > Streptophyta > Magnoliopsida > Poales > Poaceae > Hordeum > Hordeum marinum. The sequence continues at coordinate 505,382,323 of CM039676.1, forward strand.
TGGTGCTTGCATTTTCCTAGATTTGTTTCAGGATTTTTAGTAATGTTTGTTCGGTGGGAGACAATATTCCTGTCGACTATGAGGTGTCTACGATGACTTGATCAATCTCAAGATTTAACGGCTCAATGAGCGTCTGTGTTTGCACCACACTTCTACAACAAAACTAGGAAATGTTAGATGTGGAACCAAACTTCCACATGTGTGGATGTGATTTCTTCGCTAGTTAGGTGAATATTAATTTGAGCCTAGTTTAAATTCTTTCGTTGATTTCACGCATGTTATTATTAGGGGTCATGAGTGTTTTATGACGGGAAGAGCAAATTAGTTATGATTTGATCATGGGGCTACATTAACAATGTTACCTAGACTGATGTTGAGTTGTGTGTTTTTTACTAAGGCTAGATTTCATTGACTCAAAATGAAGTATTAAGGAGATACAAACAAAATTAGCATGCACCTGGTCTTTGGATGACTATAATGTACATGGCACACACTAATACACACAATGAATTGTGTCGACATAGAGTAAAATCATGCAAAATTGAAGCTCTGCCTTGGCAGAGGAAAAAGAAGAGAAAGGAAAAACTCTAGCGCGATCAAAACAATGGTCAACGAACTACAACTATAAAAATCGCCACCAACCATCTCTTGACGTCAGAAAAACAAAGAGAAAGGTTCTCTAAGAGCAATGCATCCAGGAAAGGAATGATGCTCAAGCGTAGCCATCACCGTATCAAGCCCCAAATATCGAATCATGTCTTTTCAACTTCAAGATAAAGTCCGAGAATATTCAAGAAATGCTTTGAGCAAGGTAACGACGTAAACACACTGCCATTGCCTAGTATAACTAACTAGGGTAAGACCTAGAGTTTGTTGGGGAACGTCGCACGGGAAACAAAAAAATTTCTACGCACACGCAAACCTATCCATGGTGATGAGCATCTACGAGAGGGAGAGTGGATCTATGTACTCTTGTAGATCGCTAAGCGGGAAGCGTTAAGAAACACGGTTGGTGTAGTCGAACTTCTTCGCGATCCAAATCGCCGAGCGTCCCGCGATCCAATCACGAACCGTCCCGCGAACACATCATGGTCCGTCCCGCGAACTCATCACGATCCGTCTCACGATCTTGATCACAATCTGTCCCGCGAACTCATCACGATCCGTTCCATGATCACATCACGAACGTCTCGCGATCTCGATCACGGTCCTTCCGATCTAGCGCCGAACGAACGGCACCTCCGCGTTCAGCACACGTGCAGCTTGATGACGATCTCCACCGTCTCGATCCAGCAAGAGGAGGTGGAGAGGAGAGAGAGTTCACTGGTAGCGTGACGGCGCTCCGGTGATGGTGGTGGAGCAATTCCGGCAGGGTTTCGCCAAAGCGTTGCAGAAAACCGATCTAGAGGAGAAACTATGCACCGGTGTAACGGGTAGCACGTGGCCGGAAATTCTGTCCAAAAACCACCCAATCCACTAGTATATATAGGAGGAGAGGAGAGGAGAGGCAGCCAAGGCTTTGGGTCGGCCGAAATAGGAGGTGGGAAGCAATCCCACTTCACCTCCAATCCTAGTTGGAGTAGGATTGCCTCCTATTGGCTGATTTTCCACTTTTTGCTTTAGGACTTTCTCTCCTATGCCATGGGTCCTTGTGGCTGGTTTCCCAGCCCACTAAGGGCTGGTTATTATTCTCCCACAGCCCATGGACCTCTTGGGGTTGAAATACCCCTCCCGGAGGCCTCCCGGCACACTACCGGCACTCCCGGTACACTACCGGCACTCCCGGTACACTACCGATGAGCCCGAAACTTTTCCGGAAACCAAACTGGGACTTCCTATATATGAATATTTACCTCCGGACCATTCCGGAGCTCCTCGTGACTTCCGGGATCTCATCCGGGACTCCGAACAAACTTCGTTCACCACCATACATAACTCTACACTACCGAAACGTCACCGAACCTTAAGTGTGCAGACCCTGCGGGTTCGAGAACTATGTAGACATGACCGAGACACCTCTACGGTCAATAACCAATGGCGGGACCTGGACGTCCACATTGGTTCCTACATATTCTATGAAGATCTTTATCGGTCGAACCTCTATGTCAAGGATTCAGTTAATCCCGTATAACGTTCCCTTTGTTCTTCGGTATGTTACTTGCCCGAGATTCGATCGTCGGTATCTCCATACCTAGTTCAACCTCGTTATCGGCAAGTCTCTTTACTCGTTCCGTAATACAAGATCCCGCAACTAACAATTAGTCACATTGCTTGCAAGGCTTATTGTGATGTTGCATTACCGAGTGGGCCCCGAGATACCTCTCCGTCACACGGAGTAACAAATCCCAGTCTCGATCCATGCCAACTCAACAGACACCATCGGAGATACCTGTAGAGCACCTTTATAGTCACCCAGTTACGTTGCGACGTTTGATACACACAAGGCAGTCCTCCGATATCTGTGAGTTGCATGATCTCATGGTCATAAGAACACATACTTGACATGCGGAAAACAGTAGTAATATACTGACACGATCATATGCTACATTTGCAGTTTGGGTCTTGTCCATCACATCATTCTCCTAATGATGTGACCCCGTTATCAGATAACATCTCATGTCCATGGCTAGAAAACCTTAACCATTTTTGATCAACGAGCTAGTCTATTAGAGGCATACTAGGGACATGGTTTTGTCTATGTATCCACACATGCATCTAAGTCTCCGATCAATACAATTATAGCATGGATAATAAATTATTATCATGAATAAGGAAATATGATAATAACTAATTTATTATTGCCTCTAGGGCATATTTCCAACAGAGTTTTCAGCTCGAAACTCAAGAGCGAATACTTGAACATCACCATCAAATTGAAGTCATTATGTGTTGTCGCCACCACTTTTCTGAAGTTGGCGTAATATGCCAATCCCAAGCTAATAGGTTACGAGCGACTTTATTTTTCAAGAAAGAACGGAGAATAAATAAAAACAAAGGAAACCAACAACCAAAAAAAGAACTAAAAAACCAAAAAACATACTAAACAACAAAAAACCGGAAAAAAAGCTCAAAAGCACAATGGTGTTTTTCACCTTTTTTGGAAGCAGAGATTGTGATTTTCTTTTATTTTTCCTGGGGAAGTACATGTGGTGATTCTGGCATAAACAAAGGTGTGCTTCTCGTGGAAGCACAACATAGGTTGTGTTTTCCCACTTTTTTGATGGAAGCATAGACTCTTTATTTTTTTCCTTTACGGAAAGTATAGTTGTGTTTTTTGTGGAAGCACATATTATGTATTTTTTCTTTTGACAACATAATTTTCCGTCTCATGGGAAAGTACCCCAAAAAAACAAGTAAATAATTCCACCAAAACCGGAAAAAAATCATGCTAAAAGCTAAGAAGCCGAAAACTAATAAAACCTGAAAAGATGTGCAATTTTTCTCTCTAAGATATGTCCAGAGCGTGAGACGTGGCGGCCGTTGATCACACCTCCCAACAAGTGCTCACACGCTTAAAAAGTGACCTTTGCTGGAGCCCTTTTGGGGATACCTTTTGATTATTTGATCTTCCTATTCCACGGCCTACATGGGGAAACGGGCACCCTACACCACCACCACTGAGTGTGGTTTAGGCCGGCGTCGTGGCGCCGCTTGTTTTTTGTTTTTTCTTCAGTTTAGTTTTTGTTCCTTTTTTGTTATATTTTTAAATGTTCAGCAACCGCGAATCTGATAAAAAATGATTATAATTGAAAAAAAACATAATTTTATAAGAACATTCACTAATTTTAATGTGGTTCATATATTTGTGAACAAATATTTTTTTTTAAAAGTTCTTGAACTTCAAAATATATTCTGAATTAAAAAATATTCTCCCTTTCAGAAAATATTAGAAAATTCCTATTGTTCACAAAATATTAAAGAAATATAAAATAAAGAAAAATGCAAGAAATACAATTTATTACCAATACAAATGATGTTCATAAAGTTTAAAAATATTCTTGTATTTCAATAACTGTTCATTAATTTTTAAAATATTTCCGTATTTCCAAAGAAATTCATCAATTTGAAAAATGTCCCGAAATTTTTGAAAATATCAGCACCAAAAAAGGGGAAAAGGCATTTCAAATTTTGAAATAAAAAAATTGCATATAACATATAGACTAGATAATTGATCGTGTGTTGTGAGGAGGGATAAAATCTACTATTAGGTTAGCCCATGATTTACCTGCCCATATTATGTGATTGTGTAAAGGAAAACATTAGTAACTTTTTCCATGTCCACAAAAATGGAAAAAATGTCGGTGAAAATGGATATATTTAAACAATTTATTAGCAATTCACACCTTTGTCCTTTTTGTGTAGCTTAGTGTTAACAGAATTAAAAAATGGATATATTTACAACACATCTGTGCAAGTGGGATATTTTTTTAGAGTTTTCAGAACATCTAAATTCAAATTCCTTTTGTTAAAACCGTTCGGCTCCATGGAGCCACCGGGTCCCAGAAAGCCACTCTCCCAACAATTTTCTTCCTTGTTAGTTTTTTGGGCAAACTATATTTTTTGTGTGGTGGTCACCTCCTTTTTTAAAATGAACTTTATATATGTGTTGGGAAATTATACTGCTACCCTTCTTTCAGGGCGTGGGTTTACAGTTCCATGTATTAATGTTGTAGACTCAACTTGCAAAACAAAAATGTTGTAGACACAAACATGAATTGCATCATTTTATTTATTCCTCTTTGAAGGCAAGAAAATATATGCTTGCAAAAAAACATGCTTCGTTAGAAAGAATTTCATTGTCAAATCTGGAGTGTTTTTTTAAATATAATCAATCAACGTTTTTTATTTAGTTAGGGTACGTCAAATTATAGACATGCTAGAGTGTGCAAAGCCAGACAATTAGCATTCAAAACACTATAGCAAATCCAACAATTCATTAGCATTTTCTAGAGAGAAGGCTCACGCCCAGCTCTGTTCGAATGCTTTGGTAGAAGAGAATCAGCTAGAAAGAATTGAAACCAGGTAATTAGAATTCAGACAGTGTAGCAAATCCAACAATTCATTAATTTGTAGCGAAGAAGGCTCACGCCAGCTTTGTTGGAAAGCTTTGGCGGAAAAATAACAAAGCCAGGTAGGGGTCGAACCTACGGCCTTCCGCTTAGGAAACGGACGCTCTATCCACTGAGCTACAGGCGCTGGTATGGCAAATTTTAAATTCACTGTTCTCTAGATAGTTTTTTGGACGCCGCAACTGAATTCATAAAAAAATGAACAACGTTTGTTTCTTCGGACTTAATTTTGGACTAGGAAAACTAAGCAATGCATTTGTTATCACAGGAAATGAGACGGCCGGGACGTTGTCCAACATGCTAGTGTACCTAACGAGAGTGACGTGCTGAGCATCACCGCTGTGTGCTGTCTGTCACGTTCCTCAACGTATTCTCGGCGGGACAATAGCTTATGTGTCACTTTTTTTTGTGGGAATTAGCTGCAAAGCGACATCGTTCGTAAGTTGCGAACAGCTCTGGTGCGATAATTCTGTACGGACAAATAGCCCATGCACGACATGGTCCTTAAGCACAATCTCTGTCAGGATTAGGTGGAGCCGGGCAGGACCCACAGCTTATCCACGTCGAAGTGGAACTCAGATGGCGTTAACCCGTTTTCCCCTACGCGCGCATCCTCTCTCTTCTTCTTCTCCAGCGATGAAGCACGGCAACGCCGGCGAGCTCCGATTCAGACAATCATATTTACAAACATTCAACCAAAATTGACCGAATTCAAACAACATAGATAGATTTTAGCACACATAGCAGAGAATTTCGTTCAATTACACACGGATTAGTACCCGTAGTTCTAATGGCGGGCTCGTCGGAGCAAAAGCCACAGTGAGTACTTCGATTACATAAATATACACGGCTATCCCGCAGCTCCTACCCCTAATTATATCTTCAAAACTGGGCTTACCTGAGCCCCAGGGGTGCGACCCCGACGAGGCGCCAGCGGCGCTCAGTCGGAGTCGGAGTCGGAGGCGCCCCACCATGCGTCGGCGCGGGATTGCTCGATGGCTTGGCGGAGGCGGAACTCGTCGAGCTCCTCTTCTATCTGTCGGCGTGCGATGAGCTGTTGCGGCTCGTCCTTGGTGCACTCCATAATCTCGGCGATGACGCCATTAAGGTTGCCGTCGTCGACGTAGTCTCCCGGCAGAAAGCCTAGGCGTCCGGGGCGCGGTGCCAAGCCCTCCTCCTCCCCTCCCTCTTCGGAGGTAGCATCAGTGCGCGTGCAATGGCGGAGCTCCCCGCGCCAGAGGAGCTAGCAGGCTGTAGCCTCGCGCCGCCCTCTCGCGCCGCCGCCGTCATCTAGCGGTCGTACTCCTCCATCTCGCGCCGAACGAATGCACGCGGCGGCGCGAGCCCTCAGTTCGTGTACTTGCGCACGCTGCGCTTCCAACCAGCGTCGGAAGCAACCCGTGTCGCCCGTTCGGGGTCGGAGTCGGGCGCCAGCCGCTTCGCCCCATTCCGATCCTTGTCAGAGCGGTTTCCGCCGTCGGAATGGCCACCACGCGAGCTGGAAGATCTGGGCCTCATGCTTGATCTGCGGCGGAGGGACTGGATTGCGTGATTTTTGTGGTCGCCGGCGGCGAGAGTGGCGTAGATCTAGATGTGTAAATAGCTAGGGTAAGACACATTTGACCGCATAAGTGACATTGACATCCCTGGCCAAGGGGTCAGATTGACCGGCTAGCCCCCACGTCAGCATGAATAAACCTTTTCTATTTACTGAATAATCCAGAAAATGCTATAAACTTGTAAACTCGATATCTTTTGAACCGAAACTCCAAATGAAATAAATTATATATGTAGAACGATCAGAAAAATTCAAGAATTCTGAATATGCAATTTGTTTTCATGACAAACCAGTTTAAAGTGGAGGAACAGAGGCAAATGCATATAAGGTTCATTTGAAATTCATACATGGAGTTTGAATTCATACATGGAGTGACTAAGAAGGATCCAGGCTTGGTTTTTCATTATCATGTTTGAAACTTGTTTAAATGTTGGTCAAATCTAAGTTTGACCAAGTGTGAAATGAGCATTAAAAAATTAAATAAAAATGGAAAACCAGTACACATGTTCTTACTTTGTCATATACTAACAATTCAAATTGTTTTTTCTGCTTTAGACATGGTGGACAGAAAAACTTGCTTAGAAATGGGTTGTTTGCCCTACCTTTGGAGCTAATTTGAAATACATGTGTGAAGACAAGTGATTTTGGATGTTGAACTTGAAACTTTCAAAAACCTCACAAAAGCTTCATTTTGGAGTGACTAATAAGGATCCACACTTGGTTTTTCATTTTCTTGTTTGAAACTTGTTTAAATGTTGGTCAAACTTAGGTTTGACCAAGTTTGAAATGAGCATAAAAAATTCAAAAAAAATCAAAAAAATGGAAAACCAGTGTACATGTTCTTACTTTATATACTAACAACTCAAATTGATTTTGCTGTTTTAGACATGGTGGACAAAAAACTTGCTTAGAAATGAGTTGTTTAAACACATGTTTGAAGACAAGTGGTTTTGGGTGTTAAACTTGAAACTTTTAAAAACCTCACAAAAGCTTCATTTTGGAGTGACTAAGAAGGAAATAGGCTTGGTTTTTCATTTTAACATTTAAAACTTGTTTAAATGTTCGTCAAACTTAGGTTTGACCGAGTTTGAAATGAGCATAAAAATTTCATTTTTAAATAAAAATGGAAAACCAGTGCACATGTTCCTACTTTGTCATATACTAACAACTCAAATTGATTTTTCTGTTTTAGACATGGTGAACCAGTGCACATGATGTAGTCAATATTCCTGTAAACATTTTGCAACAGAGTTAATAGAAAGCGTGTGTTTTCCTAAAAAAAATGTGACAAAGAGTGGCAGAGGTGACAATGAACAACCCTGATATAATACAAATAAAAAAATGTTTGGCCTGGGGCTCAAACCCAGGACTGTAGTTAGATACAGAGGGTGCAATGCCAGTGAGATAGAACTAGTGATTGTCTTCGATTAGTAATTCTTTCCTACATATTGAACACTTCGGAGATTGCAGTTAAGACGCAACCATGCATTGCGTACGGTGCGGGGCAACCGTGCATTGCACTACTCGTTGGCGTTTGCGTTTCTAGTTGTAGTTAAGACGTGTCCCCCCACCGCTCGCTCTGTCCACTAACACTTCGCACTCCCCTTCCCACTCCCCTGTCCAAAAACCCTCGCCTACAGCCAATTCACCACCGTTGCCATGGACGCGAGCATCGGCTAGCAGAAGGCCATCGAGGAGCTTGCCGGCGACCGCCAGGAGCTACACGCGTAGTACAAGGAGATAGCGCGCTGGTTCCCAGCCATGCAGATGATGAGGAACCACGCCCGCGGCCTCGTCAAGGTGATGATGAAGGGGGAAAAGCTCCACGTGTTCCCAGGCGGCATTAGCATCCCTCCCGCCACGATCCTCCTGTGGGCAATGCGGGAGGCGCAGATGTCCCCCGACCCTCGCCAGCGCTCACGTGGGTGGATGTACCGCTCTTCCACCCAACTTGTAGCCCAGCCGGATCCTAAGTGCGTTGCGTCGAGGGCCGAGCACGTCGCCGACGTCGTGATTGCTGTCCCAGTGCCAGTCAACGCAACATACTGGGATCAACTCAATCCCAGCGTGCTCGGGCCGGACGACAATTCGGACGAGGAGTCGTCTGACGAGGAGGTGGAGGAGGTGGTTGTCCTCTCTGACGACGAGCCAGATGTGCCAAAGGTGGAGATGGTGGGATAGGCAGTCGCCGTCGTGGAGGGTGACAGGGAACTGCCAATTGTCGTGGAGAACCTTTCGGATGTTGCAGATCTGCCAATCGTCGTGAAGCAAGAACTTAAGGAGGTGATGCCAGAATAAGGGACAAGCAAGCAGAAGAAGGGGGGGGGGGGTGGAAGAGGACCATCCCTCAGGCAGTGCACCGCTCCGAGCGCCTGAAGATGCTCAAGATGGATTAGGTATTCTGTTATATCACAGCATATAAGTTAGCAAATCAGTATGCTCTGTAGTTTGGTATGTTGATATATAGCAACATATAAGTTAGAAAAACAATATGCTCTGTAGTTAGGTATGCTGTTATATCAGCATATAAGTTAGAAGTATTTTGTGTTGTAATTAGGTGTCTTGTTCCTCTTTTGATGCCTAAAATGTTATGAACTAGAGCTATGTCATGTTCCTTTTTTGATGTCCTATTTACTTGTATTATTTGTTTCTGCATGGGGATAGATTGCATGTGCATAGATTGCACCATGTTAGACCACTTACCAAAAGCAGGAGGTAGTACCACTGAATGTTCAATTCTGTTAATTGAATTTTTAATATGGAAAGCTAACTGAATGCAATTTCAGTTATCTGAATGTTGAATGTTAACATTTAACTGAATTTTTATGCATGTGGATATTGACATTGAGTTAACTATTGACATTCAGTCATTTAGTTAACTATTTAGTTAACCAAAGTCAGAAACATAATTTCTACCATTCAAATCACCAAATCAACCAAGTTCACAAAGATAGAATTCAGCAAATTCAACCAATTAGGTTACAAATTCACATAATTTAACAAGTTCACCAAATAAGATAACATTAGTGCAACCAATTGTTTTTTCCCTCTCCTGCTTCAACAGATCAAGCTCTTCCAAAATTGAGCCCTTGGGTTGATGCCTCCAATTTCCACCTCTCAACGTACTCATCAAATACCCACATTTCTTCAGAACCTGCAAAACCGGGATAGGCGGCGCATGAACCCTAGATCCACCGCCAAAATTCAACGAAAAAAGAAATAAATCGGAAGAAATTAGACCATACGATGGTGAAAATCACAGATCTAACCTGCCTCGACTGTGGCTTGCCCAAGCATTTCACGAACACGCGCCCACGGTTGCCATTTTCTTGTCAACGGCAATGGACCATACCGCGTCCATTGGCGGGACTTTGAAGTCGAGCTAGACATCACTCGCCGGCGGCGCGCATAGCTGCCGGAGAAAAGAAAGAAGGTGGGGAAAGGAAAGGGGAAGGGCAAGCAATGGGGGGATGGGCTGGCTCGGGCTCGTGGTTGCCTCGGGTCGGGGCACGCTGGGGTATGAGCACGCCCATGCTTATGTGGATAAGTTGTGGGCGCTCCGCACGCATGCGAGTAAGTGGTGGGTCCCATGTTGATGTGGATAACTGGTGGGTCCCGCGTGTCATAACTCAAATCGGTAACCCCTTAGTTTTGTATTTCATGGTTAAACAGAGCCATATGGCATTGCAGCTATAGTTTGCTTCAAAAATGTCGCACAAGAGCCATTCTCTTCAACTACGTTGCATCCTTTCCATTGCATCTCAAAGATGTCGCACAGTAGCTATTGACCCATTCTCGACACCAGCAACCTTGCCATCATATTTGATGCCTAGCTATATTAGCGACACCTACATCGGCCGCTACACTACCATCGGCACCACCACCATGTCCTCCTTCATCGGCATGTCCATCTTCAGCATCACCACCGCGCTCCATGCCCGCTACCCTCGGTCCTGCAACACATCCAAACGGCGTCGGTGTGAGGGCCCTACCAGCTCTTAGCTCGCCACACTTCTGGTGGCCTCCTTCTTATGGTCGTAGGCCCTAGTGGCACTCAGCCTTGCAACTTGGCCTTCGGGGCCAACCAGTTCTTCAACCCATACACCATTGATAGCCACTGCGGCATCACAAGCTTCTTCAACAGGTACCACTTTATCTTCACCATTGTCCATGATTTTGCCGACCACCAGCATCGTCTACCTCCAAAGCAACGTCCATTGGGCGTTGGGGATCGACATGCCTGCCACGTTCATGGGACTCTTGTGTGTCGTCTTCTTCATTGGCATGCATCTCTACGCGCGCCCCGCCGTCATCTTCAACAGTCAATGTCCCCAATGGCGGGGCGCTCCTTCATCTTGACCACCGACCCAAGTCCTCGTCGCCCCCGCACGAAGGCGCGACCTCCCGCTAGCTTGCGGTGTTGTCGAGTTGTTGGACCCGCTTATCACCAAGCCGGCCTACACCGACCACTTCACATGCTTGGATAAGGCAGCCTTGTGGGCCGCCGAGGACACTTTGTTTGCCAATGGGAGGATGTCGACGGACCCATGGTGGTTTTGCATGGTGCAACAGGTGAAGGAGGCGAAGTGTTTGACGCACATCATTCCGGTATGACAGGCGGGGATTGTCTACTTCATCGTGCTCACCCCAGTTCCGCACATACATCGTGCTCCAGGCACTGAAGACCGGCTGACGAATCAAAAGCTACAATAACTTCTGGACTCTACAGGGCTCCTTTGTCGTCTTCTAGATGCTCGCCCATGCTGTGGATCCCTGTGTATGACCGGTTCAGGGTGAGAACCCTCGGCCACTTCATGAAGCACGAGGCTAGTATCATCCTCTCCAGCGGATCGGCGTCAGTGGCGACGATGCTGGTGTCGATGACCATGCCATGGAGCAGTGATGACGGACGATCGACTCATCAATGTCGTGCTTCTGGCCGTTGCCACAATAGCTGTTGGCATGGCTGTCGAAGGGATTTTGTGTGTTTCGTCAAGCCATATATTATGGCTTGGGACTTTTGCAAGAGAGAGGAATTGTGTGGAAATGTAAAGACATCTTGATCAAATCTTGGAGAGGTGAGGAGGGAATTATAATTAACTCAATCTTATTAAATCGATAAAATGAGAAATTATATAAAGCTGCACTATAATGTACAGGACTATAAGAATTTTTTATTAAGAAGTATTTCGTTGTTAGACTTGTAATTATGTTTATATATGTATTGTAACTCTTGTATAATTGTAACCGTACCTCATGAAGTACCCCTCTATATATGTTGTCGTGGCCGACCCAATTGATGTCGAAGCCCACAACACCCAAACCAGTTTGCATTACATGGTATCAGACGCGATCTCGCGATCCCGACCTAGCCGCCACCACTGACCCCATGTCGTCTTCCGCTGCCTCCTCGGCGGCCGCCGCCGCCATCCTCTCCAGCGCGGCCACCGCAGCCGCCCTCTCCGGCGCGGCCACTGCGCCTGCCGCCACCACCAAGCCCTCGGCCTCCATCGCCTTGACTCCATCTGCCTCGCCCGTCGATCCTATCGGATCGGGCGCGCCCTTTGTTGCTCCGACGGTCCACGTGTCGCCGGTGCCGCCGTTCCTGTCCAACCTCCTCCAAGGAGTATCTGCACCTACCCCCTTGATGACCAGATCGACGGGGGCCTTGTTCCACGGGGCGATCGACCTCTTCGGTCCCTCCCGGATCCCCGGCGTTGCGGCCCAACTACAGCGTGATGGCACCCTACGCACCGCAGCCGCATTTTGCGTCCGACCCTGCCGCCTACGGTGCCTTCCATGCGCCTCCTACAGCGCCCCCTACGGCGTCGGTCACGGCGTCCACTATGGCGCCCCTCATGGTGCTGCCTACGGTGCTCCGTACGGCTCCGGCTACGCGGCGTTCCTGGGTCATGCCCTTTACGTTGTGCCCCCGCCAACCCCACTGGCTGCGCCGCAGGTTTCGCCCATGGCGGATGCAGCCCCTGCCGGTGTTGCTGCTATGCTGCCCTACGACTTTGCCCTCGACGTCATCACGACTCCACCGTTCTACTTCAGCAACCTTCTCCCGGTGAAACTGAAGATGGACAATTATCTGTTTTGGCGCGCGCAGATTCTTCCCCTCATCCGTAGTCACTACCTGGAGGGTTTGGTCGATGGTACTCTGCCATGTGCCTCGCCGGCTCATCACATGTACCGGCCGTGGATCGCTCAAGATCAAGTGAACCTCTCGGCGATTCAGTCCTCTCTCACCGAGGGTGTCGCTGGCATGGTGCTCTTTGCTACTACATCTCATAAGGTGTGGGATCCGCTGGAGTCTAGTTTCTCAGCACAATCGTCGTCTTACAATATGGCTCTTCATACTCAGCTCAACGAGACCCGCAAGGACCACCACTCCGTCACCGTTTTCTTCAACAAGATCAAGCGCCTCGCTGATATGCTCGCCTCTATCAGTGAGCCCCTTCGTGACACGGAGTTTACTGCATATATCCTACAAGGCCTCAACACCGAGTATGATTCTCTTGTGAAGGTGATGAAGGAACGCCAGGTTCCCATCAAGCCGCAGGAGCTCTTTCAGCGCCTCCTCTCGACGGAGCAGCGTCCCGCCGGTCGTCATTCGGTTGCCCCCCCTCTGCCAACGCCGCCTACCGTGGAGGAAAGGGGGTCGCCCGTCTTACTGCTCCATCATCGACGCCCCCTGCAGGAGGCAAGGGCGCTGTGCCACGTGCTGCACCCGCCCAGTGACGCCCCACCATCGTCGTCGAGAACGGGCGCCCACGCGGCTGCTGCGCCGCTTGCGGAGCTGCTGCATCCCACCAGTTGTGCGGTCTTGCTGGCCACATCGCGTGTCACTGCCATCGCCGCTTCAAGACTGATTTTCTTGGTCTTGGCAACAACGGTAAGGGCAATGAGCGTCAAGACAACATGACGCAACAACAGGGGCAGACTCAGTCTTATACTATTGATCCCACCTGGTACATGGACACTGATGCTACTGATCACATGACAAGTGAACTGGACAAGCTTGCTATGCGTGAAACCTACCACGTGCACGACAAGGTTCAGACAGCCAATGGGGCAGGTATGCACATCTCTCATATTGGTCAGGCATCTCTTCTTACACATACATCTAGAAAGTTGCATCTTAAGAACGTTCTTAGAGTCCCCACTGTTGCACGTAATTTGCTCTCTGTTCCTAAACTTACTTATGACAACAACATGTTTTGTAAGTTTCACCCGTTTGTTCTTTTTATCAAGGACCGGGCTACGAGGGACGTTCTTCTGAGAGGCCGACTCCGCCATGGACTATATGCGCTTGATGTGCCGCGATCTGTCTCCCTAGCCATCTCCCAAGTCTTCAGTGGTGTTAGAGTGTCCCCATCACAGTGGCACTCTCGTCTTGGCCATCCTGCCACACCCATTGTCCGCCATGTTCTTCATCGTCATGAGTTACCGTCTGTGTCTAGTAATAAATATGTTTCAGTCTGTGATGTTTGCCGGCAGGGCAAGAGTCATCAGTTACCTTTTTCTGTTTCTAGTCATGTAGTCAGAACTTCTCTTGAGCTTGTGTTTTCTGATTTTTGGGGTCCTGCCCAGATGTCTCTTAGTGGTCATGAGTATTATGTCAGTTTCACTGATGCTTATAGTCGCTTTACTTGGATTTATCTTCTTAAACGCAAGTCTTATGTGTTCGATGTTTTTCTTAAATTTCAAGCACATGTTGAGCGTCTCCTACAACACAAAATTATCCATGTATAGTCGGACTGTGGGGTGAGTATCGCAATCTGAGTACTTTCTTCGAGAAACTTGGGATTTCGCACCGTGTGGCTTGTCCTCATACACATCAACAGAAGGGTTCAACTGAACGTAAGCATGGTCATATTGTTGAGACCGGTTTAACCTTGCTAGCTCATGCTTCTGTTCCTTTTCGTTTTTGGAGCGACGCTTTTACTACAGCCTGTTTTCTTGTAAATAGGCTTCTTTCGCGGCTCCTTGGCATGAAGACTTCGCTTGAACTCTTGCTTCATGAGACTCCTTATTACACTTTTCTTAAAGTCTTCGGTTGTACGTGTTGGCCGCATCTTCATCCTTACAATAGTCGCAAACTTGAGTTCCGTTCTAAAAAATGTGTCTTCCTTGGGTATAGTTCGCTGCACAAAGGGTATAAATCATCTCCTCACAAATCGTGTGTATATCTCGCGTGATGTTGTTTTTGATGAGCATGTTTTTTCTTTTTCCAATCTTCCAACTCCTGCCACCACATCTACTCCATCATTGCATTCATATCCTATATTGCGTGATCAATTTGTAGATGCTGCACACTCGTCTTGTTTGTTGTGTAACCATGGTGCAAGAACTGGTAGAGGTGCTCGGCTTCTTCTCTTGGATGACCCACCTGCTGATGCTGCGGTCGCTTAGTCAGAACACGTTGATCATGCCGACGTTGCTCCCTGCATGGGGCATGCAGGGTCTCCTGTGCCCGCGACTGCTTCGCGCCTGGATCCGGCTCCGACAACGTTGGACTCACCCGTGTCGAACGGACTGACATCGCCAGCGTCGACCGGCCCGGCCTCGCCTGTGTCGACAGGCCCGTCTTCGCCCTTGCCTACTGGGCCGCCTCCTGGCAGCCCGCCTTCGTCGTCGTCTCCCGTGCGGCAGCCTACCGCTGGTCGCATGCTGCTGCTCCCGCCACTCGTGGCTGCTGATGGGCCACCTTCCCCGGCTGCTGATGGGCCGCCTTCGCCTCCCCCTAGTGGGCCGTGTGCGTCGGCTACGCTGGCCCCTCCCCGTCTATATCGTCGGCTCAACTTCTACCTCGCCAACTGCTCCTGTTGTTATGCGTCCTCACACTCGCAACAAGAGCGACATTGTTCGTCCCGTGTAAACGCTTCGATGGCACAATTGTGTGGCTCGCGGCATGTTTGGCTCATTCTGAGTCCGATCCTACTGCCGAACCCCGCCATTATTAGGTGGCTATGGGTAACCCTCACTGTTGTTCTGCGATGGAACAAGAGTATCAAGCATTGCTGAAAATGATACATGGCGTCTTGTTCCTCCAAAGACTGGTGTCAATATTATTGATTCCAAGTGAGTATTCAAAGTTAAGCGACATGTTGATGGCTCTATTGAAAGGTATAAGGCTTGGCTTGTTGCTCGAGGGTTCAAACAGCGTCAAGGTCTTGATTATGAGGATACTTTCAGTCCTGTGGTCAAGCCTACAACTATTCGTCTGCTGCTGTCTCTTGTTGTTACTCGTGGATGGTCTCTTAGACAACTGGATGTTCAGAATGCTTTTCTTCATGGTGTCCTTGAGGAAGAGGTTTATATGTGCCAGCCTCCTGGTTTTGTTGATCATGCTCGTCCGCATCATTTGTGTCGCTTGGTGAAGACTCTTTATGGTCTTAAACAGGCGCCTCGTGCCTGGCACGCGCGTCTTGGTGCTGCTCTTCGTGCACATGGATTTGTTCCTTCGACAACTGATACGTCCTTGTTCATGCTTCCATGTCCTACTGTCACTATGTACCTGCTGGTGTATGTCGATGACATCATACTGATCAGCTCATCGGTCTTTCCTGCGGATCGTCTTGTTTCTGCCTTGAGTGGTGATTTTGCTCTTACAGATCTTCGTTGGCTTCATTATTTCCTTGGTTTGGAGGTCTCTCATTCTGGACTGACTATCACTCAGCAGAAGTACTCCTAGGATTTACTTCGTCGTGCTGGTTTGCTTCGGTGTATGACTGTACTACTCCCATGTCAGCTTCTGATCAACTATCTGCCCTTGATGGCACTCTTCTCTCTTCGGATGAGACTACTACGTACCGCATTATTGTTGGTGGCTTGCAGTATTTGATGATTACTCGTCCTCATATATCCTACACGGTGAACAGTGTGTGCCAGTTTCTTTATGCTCCTCGAGATACTCACTGGACAGCCGTGAAACGCATTCTGCGCTATGTCCGGTTGACTGCTGCTCTGGGCCTGCACCTTCGGCCTGCTCCTTCTGGTGTCCTGTCAGCGTTTTCTGATGCAGATTGGGCTGGTAGTCCAGATGACAGGCGATCCACGGGGGATATGTAGTGTTCTATGGTCCTAATTTGATCGCTTGGAGTGCTCGTAAACAAGCTACAGTGTCTCGTAGTAGTACTGAAGCTAAATACAAAGCAATTGCCAATGCCACCGCTGAACTTATTTGGGTTCAGTCTTTACTTCGAGAGTTGGGAGTCTCTTAGGATCTGTTATTTGACGAGATTTTGTCACGCTGAAGTATCTATGAGCATGAAAAGTATTTTCTTGATGTTTTTCCTAACTATTTTCTAAGAATTAGAGGAAGAACAAATGTGATAGTATTTTGCATGTGCATGTATATAAGGAAAAGTTTCTCCACGTCTACATGCATTTAGCAAGGCTTCGTTGCACAAGGTGACCAACTATATTTAATGTGGAACCGATGAATGCATGCATACCATGTAAGCTAGCATGCTTGATCACATATATATATGTCATTTAAATATTCCGGCCAACGCCCTAAGCCTGACACGATGATTAAGTGTTTGGGCAACTCGGTTGTTACCCTCCTGGATTCACACGCACGTACGCATCTCTTGTGTCCAGGAGCAACCACATCACATTTTATTTTCTTTATTAGTACGGCTGCTGGTTTGTGATTAGATAAGGATGGATGGTTAGCTTGAATAGAGGACATGATAACACGATGAGATGTGTTGCCGCATATCTCTCCCTACGGTGCGTTCGGCTGAACGACCCCTGGCGGCGCGCAGGGAGAGCCTCATCACCCTAGCTCCTTCCTATATAAAGCGATGAGTTCCTCACACAAGAGGGGAGGCACACACAGAGGTTGGCCGTAAGGCCGCTCGCATATCCCATACTCACAGAAACCGCGTACACGCCGCAAGGCTTGCCGAGGGACGCACACGCACATACGGGTTGGCCGCCAGGCCGCTCATACACACACGCACGCATGCGGCGGCCGCCGCCAGGCTGCGCGGAGAGGAGATGAAGGCCGCGACGGCTAGCTAGGCCCTGCACAAACCCATCTCACATCTATCCTATTCAACACCGTGTCAAGTTCTTTGTCCACAAATCAATAGATGACCAATCCCAGGCGCATGGAGGAGAGCCATCTTTTCTGGATCACTCCTCGAGTTGGTGGACCGGCCGGCTGCACGACTACGCAGCCCCAGGTATACATGGTGAGATGATGAGTATTTACGCAGGTGCTTTACACATTGATGTTCTGTTGAGTTGGCTTGCAGGCCATGCATTTCATGGCCGCACAGGTTTTTACATGGAAATTTCATATGTCGGTAGTTGCACACTTATGATCATCCGGCGATTGAGTGATGCGTCCATAAATAATCTCAGGTTGTGCAAATAATTTATGGCGAAATCCCATGTGATAATTGCACACTCATGATCATGTGGCGATCGAGTGGTGCGGTTAAAAATAATTCTATGTTGCGCAATGATCCGATTTATGGTGAAATTTCATACGTGGTAGCACACTCATGATCATGTGGTGATCGAGTGATGCACGAGAAAGTAATTCCATGCTTTATATGGATCCGATCTGTGACGAGGTCTCATGGATAAATCACACACTCAAGATTATTTGGCGATCGAGTGATATGTTCAGGAGCTTGGCTCCATGATCCAAGTTAACACTCTGAGAGATCAATTGGCTTGTGATATTGCCAAATAATTGAAAGTGCCGCCGCACTTTGTTTGAGCATCCGGTGCCGACGAGGCCGGATATTTCATAGTAAGCCTTGCAGCATAATCCCTTTTTCGTGACTGACGAGGTCGGAAATATTCACAAGTCTAAGCCGACGAGGCTAGATATACTTTTCTTTGGCCGACGATGCCAGGAGGTCGTTTCCTTTTTCCGGGACCGATGAGGCCGGAAATCGCTCATGTTTTGACCGGCGAGGCTGGTACTGCTTTGTTCGCGACCGACGAGGCCGAACAGATTTGTGAGATTTACTATGATCCCGATGCCAACAAGGCCGGAGGTTTCATACAAAGGGCTTACGAGGCCTTGGAACATTCATGTCCGACACTTTTACTTGTCAGCACATTATGAGAATATTTTAGGTTCAAGACGACGACCATCAGCGCAGCTTAATCGGAGGTGTTCTGCCGGATTACCAGCAGATGTAATTAACCGGATTGTCTTACGAGGCTTCGGGAACAGAATCCTTACAATCGCTGGATATTAGTCAGATGTATATGTACATGGTGCAATATATGTAATCATGTGGAAAACCGCACTTTGTAATTCTCAAAGAATTAATAAAGCAGTATTTCCTATGTGGTTGTCCCTTTTATTTATTTGTATATGAATGTATACTGGCACGCCCGCACTTTTATTGCCGTTACGCATAGGGAATACCCCTACCTACCGGGGGGCTTTCTTTTTCGCGAAACAGGATCATCCACCTATTCTCTGGTGCGACAACATCGGTGCCACATACCTTTCTTCGAATCCGTTATTTCATGCCCGAGCGAAGCACATCGAAGTTGACTATCATTTTGTCAGAGAACGAGTTTCGCAAAATTTGCTTCAGATCAAGTTCATTCCTTCGAAAGATCAACTTGCTGACATCTTCACGAAGCCATTGCCACTACCTCAGTTTGAGGGTTGTCGCCGCAATCTTAATCTCATGAATTCTTCATTAAGATTGAGGGAGGGTGTTAGACTTATAATTATGTTTATATACGTATTGTAACTCTTGTATAATTGTAACCATACCCGATGAGGTACCCCTCTAAATATATGTTGCCGTGGCCGACCCAATTGGTGTCGAAGCCCACAACACCCAAACCTGTTTGCATTACATTCGTCAAGCCATAATTGATGTCTGTTGGCACTAGGTGTAATTTATCGTATATATGTTTTTCTACTAAACAATACAATTCTACTGGTTTATCCTATTTGGAGCATCGATAACTTATCCTGATTTTTTTCGAAGACACATAAATCAGAACTTGAATTTGACCATGGAACCTAATAGACAGACACTAGTAGAAAATGGCCCATTTGTCCTGGTTCCAGAGGCCCACTAGCCCCGGTTTTAGAACCGGGACTAAAGCCCAAAACCTTTAGTCCTGGTTCGCTTACGAACCGGGGCAGAAGGGGCTTCACGTGGCCGTTGCGGGGAGCCCAAGCAGGAGGACCTTTAGTCCCGGTTGGTAACAACAACCGGAACCAAAAGGCATCCACGCGTCAGCATCTGGCAGGAGCTGTGGTCTTTGTTTTTTTAAAGGGGGGGTTTTGGAGCGTTAATTTAGGGGTTTCATATTGTGTTAACTAGCTAATAGAGAGAAGTGACATCTCTTTCTCCGTGCTTGGTTGACGCTACTAGCTACTATACATATAGAGAGAACTCGACGTGAGCTAATAAGCAAATGAAGGAAATCATTAATTACACAAGATCTAACAATTCATCATCATCATCATCTTAATCACACAAAGTTAAAGTCTCATAAAACAAATAAAGATAAAATGACATAGTCCTTGTTGGAAATATGCCCTAGAGGCAATAAATAAAGTGTTTATTATTATATTTCCTTGTTCATGATAAACGTTTATTATCCATGGTATAATTGTATTGATTGAAAACACATTGAATGTGTGGATAAATAGACAACACTTTGTCCCTAGTATGCCTCTAGTTAACTAGCTCGTTGATAAAAGATGGTCAAGGTTTCCTAGCCATTGACATGAGATGTCATTTGATAACGGGATCACATCACTAGGAGAATGATGGGATGGACAAGACCCAAACTATAAACGTAGCATATGATCGTGTCAGTTTATTGCTACGGTTTTCTGCATGTCAAGTATATGTTCCTATGACCATGAGATCATGCAACTCACGGACACCGGAGGAGTGCCTTGTGTGTATCAAACGTCGCAACGTAACTGGTGACTAAATGTGCATTTCGGGTATCTCCGAGGGTGTCTGTTGGGTTGGCATGGATCAAGACTGGGATTTGTTACTCCGTGTGATGGAGAGGTATCTCAGGGCCCACTCCGTAATACAACATCACAATAAGCCTTGCAAGCAATGTGACTAAGTATTGGTCACGAGATCTTGTTTTACGGAACGAGTAAAGAGACTTGCCGGTAATGAGGTTGAACTAGGTATGGAGATACCGACGATCGAATCTCGGACAAGTAACATATCAAAGAAAAAAGGGAACATCATACGGGATTAACTAAATCCTTGACATAGAGGTTCGACCGATAAAGATCTTCGTAGAATATGTAGGAACCAATATGGGCATCCAGGTCCCGCTATTGGTTCTTGACCGTAGAGGTGTCTCGGTCATGTCTACATAGTTCTCGAACCCGCAGGGTCTGCACACTTAAGGTTCGGTGACGTTTCGGTAGTATAGAGTTATGTATGGTGGTGATCGAAGGTTGTCCGAAGTCTCAGATAAGATCCCGGACGTCACAAGGAGCTCCGGAATGGTCCGGAGGTAAAGATTGATATATAGGAAGTCCTGTTTTGGTTATCGAAAAAGTTTCGGGCTCATCGGTAGTGTACCGGGAGTGCCGGTAGTGTATCGGAGGACCATCGAGAGGTGTATTTCGACCCAAGAGGCTACATGGGCTATGGGAATATGAATACCAGCCCTTAGTGGGCTGGTGGAAGTTCCACATAGGGCCCATGCGGCTGGGAAGAAAGCCCAAAGGTGGAAAAGGTGGAAAAAGGCAAAAAGGTGGGAAAATAAGGAAGGAGTCCTAATCCTACTAGGAGTGGAGGAGGAGGACTCCTCCCTCCACTTCGGCCGAAGCCTAGGAGGGCTGGACCTTGCGCCAAGCCTCCTCCTCCCCCCCTCCTATATATACTAGAGGTTTTAGGGTTTTTTGCACAAAATTTTCAACCACGTGCAACCCTACCCTCTAGTTCATAGTTTCTCCTCAAGATTGGTTTCAGCTGTGCTTAGGCGAAGCCCTGTTGAGATTACTCCGCCACCATCGCCGCAATGCCGTCACACTGCCGGAGAACTCGTCTACCTCTTCGATCCCTCTTGCTAGATCAAGAAGGCGGAGATCGTCATCAAGCCGTACGTGTGCTGAACGCGGAGGTGCCGTCCGTTCGGTGCTAGATCAGGACGGATCGTGATTGGATCGCGGGACGCTTGGTGATTTGGATTACAAAGACATTTGACTACATCAATCGCGTTTCTTACATGATGTGATGTGATATGGCCAATTACATGATGAGATATATGTGATGTATGAGACGATCATGTGTTGTATAGAATATCACTACTTGCATGTCGATGAGTACGGCAACCGACAGGAGCCATAGGGTTGTCCTTAATTATTGTATGACCTGTGTGTCAATCATTAAGCGCTATGTAATGCTTTACTTTATCGCTAAACGGTAGCAATAGTAGTAGAAGCATGGTGGGCGCGACAACCCCGATGGCGACACGTTGATGGAGATCAAGATGATGGAGATCATGGTGTCATGTCGGTGATGATGGAGATCATGCCGGTGCTTTCAAGATGGAGATCAAAAGCACAAGTTCATGGCCATATCATGTCACTTATGATTTGCATGTGATGTTAATCCTTTTATGCACCTTGTTTTGCTTAGGACGACGGTAGCATTATAAGGTGATCCCTCACTTAAATTTCAAGATAAATTGTGTTCTCCCCGAGTGTGCACCATTGCGAAAGTTCGTCGTGTCGAGACAGTACGTGATGATCGGGTGTGATAGACTCTACGTTCACACACAACGGGTGCAAGCCAGTGTTGCACATGCAGAACACTCGGGTTAAACTTGACGAGCCTAGCATGTACAGACATGGCCTCGGAACACAAGAGACCGAAAGGTCGAACATGAGTCATATAGTAGATATGATCAACATGATGATGTTCACCATTGAAACCACCTCAACTCACGTGATGATGTTCAATGGCTCGCGTAGTAGCACCCCTGAATTTTAATGCATTCCTAGAGAAAGCTAAGTTGAAGGATGATGGAAGTAACTTTGTGGACTGGGCTCGTAATCTGAGGATTATCCTCACGGCTTCCCAGAAACCATATGTCCTTGATGCACCGCTTGGTGACCAACCCGAAGACATGTCATCCGAAGATGTTAAGAACGCTTGGGAGGCACGTTCTAGGGATTACTCAATAGTTCAGTGTGCAATGTTGTATGACTTAGAACCGGGACTTCAAAGACGTTTTGAACGTCATGGAGCATATGACATGTTCCAGGAGTTTAAGTTTATCTTTCGGAAGAATGCCCGGATTGAGAGGTATGAGACCTCCGATAAGTTCTATGCTTGCAAAATGGTGGAGAACGGGTCTATCAGTGAACATATACTCAGAATGTCTGGGTATTCGACTCGTCTGCCGGAGTTGGGAATTGCCCTTCCGGCAAAGGCGATCACTGACAGAGTTCTTCAATCACTGCCACCTAGCTACAAGAGCTTTCTGATGAACTATAACATGCACGGGATGAACAAGTCAGTCGCCGAGCTGTTTGCGATGCTGAAAGTCGCTGAGTCTGAAATCTAGAAAGAACACCAAGTGTTAATGGTCAATAAAACCACTTGTTTCAAGAAGAATGACTAGGGCAAGGGCAAGAAGGGTCAATCCAAGAAGGATGGCAAATCAGTTGCTCCTCCTGCAAAGAAACCCAAGGCTGGACCCAAGCCAGAAACTGAGTGCTTTCATTGCAAGGGAACTGGTCACTAGAAGCGGAACATCCCCAAGTATCTGGCTGACAAGAAGGCGACCAACAACAAACAATGTATATATTATATACATGTTATTGATGTGTACCTTACTAGCTCTCGTTGTAGTGCCTTTTTATTTAATACCGGTTCGGTTGCTCACATTTGCAACTCAAAACAGGAACTACGGAATAGACGAAGGCTGGCAAAGGACGAAGTGATGGTGCGTGTGGGAAATGGTTCCAAGGTTGATGTGATCGCCGTTGGCACGCTCTCTCTTCAATTACCATCGGGATTAGTGATGAACCTGAATAATTGTTATTTAGTGCCTGCATTAAGCATGACCATTATATCTGGATCTTGTTTATTGTCAGACGGTTACTCATTTAAATCAGAGAATAATGGTTGTTCTATTTATATGAGTGATATCTTTTATGGTCATGCACCTAATATGAGGGGTTTATTCATATTAAATCTTGATAGTGATGATACACATGTTCATAACATTAATGCCAAAAGATGTAGAGTTGATAATGATAGTACCACTTTCTTGTGGCATTGCCGTTTGGGTCATATTGGTGTAAAACGCATGAGGAAGCTCCATGCTGATGGAATTTTGGAGTCACTTGATTTTGAATCACTTGACACATGTGAACCATGCCTCATGGGCAGGATGATTAAAACGCTGTTCTCTGGAATAATGGAACGGCAAGTGACTTGTTGGAAATCATACATACTGATGTGTGCGGTCCAATGAATGTTGCAGCGCGCGGTGGATATCGTTACTTTCTCACCTTCACTGATGACTGAAGTAGATATGTGTATATTTACTTAATGAAACACAAGTCTGAAACGTTTGAAAAGTTCAAACAATTTCAGAGTGAAGTTGAGAATCATCGTAACAAGAAGATTGAATTCCAACAATCTGATCGAGGAGGTCAATATCTGAGTTATGAGTTTGGCAGTCACTTAAGACAGTGTGGAATTGTTTCACAGTTGACACCGCCCGGAACACCACAACGTAATGGTGTGTCTAAACGTCGTAATCGAACCTTATTAGATATGGTACGTTCTATGACGTCTCTTGCCGATTTACCACTATCGTTTTGGGGTTCTGCATTAGAGACAGCTGCATTCACTTTAAATAGGGCACCATCAAAATCCATTTAGACGACGCCATATGAACTGTGGTTTGGCAAGAGGCCAAAGTTGTCGTTTCTTAAAGTTTGGGGATGTGATGTAGAGCCTACAACAATTGAAGAGGAAGTTAATGATGATGATCATGAAGCTTCGGATCAAGTTACTATTAAACCTCGTAGGTCGACAAGGGCGCGTACTGCTCGAGAGTGGTATGGCAAACCTGTCTTGGAGGTCATGTTGTTGGACAACAATGAACCTACAAGCTATGGAGGAGTGATGATGGGGCCGGATTCCGAGAAATGGTTAGAGGCCATGAAATCCGAGATGGGATCCATGTATGAAAACAAAGTATGGACTTTGGAAGTATTACCTGAAGGGCGAAATGCCATTCAGAACAAATGGATCTTTAAGAAGAAGACGGACGCAGACGGTAATGTCACTGTCTATAAAGCTCGACTTGTGGCAAAGGTTTTTTCACAAGTTCAAGGCATTGACTACGATGAGACCTTCTCACCCATAGCGATGCTTAAGTCCGTCAGAATCATGTTAGCAATAGCTGCATATTTCGACTATGAAATTTGGCAGATGGATGTCAAAACAGCGTTCCTCAATGGTTTCCTTGAGGAAGAGTTCTATATGATGCAACCAGAAGGTTTTGTCGATCCAGAGAATGCTGACAAAGTTTGCAAACTCCAGCGATCCATTTATGGACTCGTGCAAGCGTCTCGGAGTTGGAATAAGCGCTTTGATGAGGTGATCAAAGCGTTTGGGTTTATACAAGTTTATGGAGAAGCTTGTATTTACAAGAAAGTGAGTGGGATCTCTATAGCGTTTCTAATATTATATGTGGATGACATATTGTTGATTGGAAACAATATAGAAATGCTGGAAAGCGTGAAGGAATATTTGAACACGAGTTTTTCAATGAAGGACCTAGGAGAAGCTGCTTTCATATTAGGCATTAATATCTATAGAGATAGATCAAGACGCTTGATAGCACTTTCACAAAGCACATACCTTGATAAAGTTTTGAAAAAGTTCAAAACAGATCAGTCCAAGAAGGGGTTCTTGCCTGTGTTACAAGGTGTGAAGTTGAGTAACACTCAATGCCCAGTGATTGCAGAAGATAGAGAGAAGATGAGTACCATTCCCTATGCTTCAGCCATAGGCTCTATCATGTATGCAATGTTGTGCACAAGACCCAATGTCAGCCTTGCCATAAGTATGGCCGGAAGGTTTCAAAGTGATCCTGGAATGGAGCACTGGACGGCGGTCAAGAATATCCTTAAGTCCTGAAAAGGACTAAGGAAATATTTCTCATTTATGGAGGTGATGAAGAACTCGTCGTAAAGGGTTACGTCGATGCAAGCTTTGACACTGATCCGGATGACTCTAAGTCGCAAACTAGATATGTATTTATTCTCAACGGGGGAGTGGTAAGCTGGTGCAGTTCCAAGCAAAGCGTGGTAGCCGATTCTACATGCGAAACGGAGTACATCGCAGCCTCGGAGGCGGCGAAGGAAGGTGTCTGGATGAAGCAGTTCATGACAGATCTTGGAGTAGTGCCTGGTGCACTGAATCCAATGACTCTGTTCTGTGACAACACTGGTGCCATTGCTCTGGCCAAGGAACCACGGTTTCACAAGAGGACCAGGCACATAAAGCGACGCTTCAATTCCATCCGCGATTACACCAAGGAGAAGGACATAAATATTTGCAAAGTGCACACGGATCTGAATGTTGCAAATCCGTTGACTAAACCTCTTCCAAGGGCTAAACATGATCAACACGAGAACTCCATGAGTGTTCGATTCATTACAATGTAAATCACATAGTGATGTGAACTAGATTATTGACTGTAGTGCAAGTGGAAGACTGTTGGAAATATGCCCTAGAGGCAATAAATAAATTGTTTATTATTATATTTCCTTGTTCATGATAAACTTTTATTATCCATGCTATAATTGTATTGATTAGGAACACATTGCATGCGTGGATAAATAGACAACACTTTGTCCCTAGTATGCCTCTAGTTAACTAGCTCGTTGATCAAAGATGGTCAAGGTTTCCTAGCCATTTACATGAGATGTCATTTGATAACGGGATCACATCATTAGGAGAATGATGGGATGGACAAGACCCAAACTATAAACGTAGCGTATGATCGTGTCAGTTTATTGCGACAGTTTTCTGCATCTCAAGTATATGTTCCTATGACCATGAGATCATGCAACTCAGGGACACCGGAGGAGTGCCTTGTGTGTATCAAACGTCGCAACGTAACTGGGTGACTATAAAGGTGCATTTCAGGTATCGCCGAGGGTGTCTGTTGGGTTGGCATGGATCAAGACTGAGATTTGTTACTCCGTGTGACGGAGAGGTATCTCAGGGCCCACTCAGTAATACAACATCACAATAAGCCTTGCAAGCAATATGACTAAGTGTTGGTCACGAGATATTGTATTATGGAACGAGTAAAGAGACTTTCCAGTAACGAGGTTGAACTAGGTATGGAGATACCGACGATCGAATCTCGGGCAAGTAACATACCGAAGAACAAAGGGAACATCATACGGGATTAACTAAATCCTTCACATAGAGGTTCGAACGATAAAGACCTTCGTAGAATATGTAGGTACCAATATGGGCATCCAGGTCCCGCTATTGGTAATTGACCGTAGAGGTGTCTCGGTCATGTCTACATAGTTCTCGAACCCACAGGGTCTGCACACTTAAGGTTCGGCGACGTTTCAGTAGTATAGAGTTATGTATGGTGGTGACCGATGGTTTTTCGGAGTCCTGGATGAGATCCCAGACATCACAAGGAGCTCCGGAATGGTACGAAGGTAAAGATTGATATATAGGAAGCCCTGTTTTGGTCACCGAAAAAGTTTCAGGCTCATCGGTAGTGTATCGGGGGACCATCGGGAGGGGTATTTCGACCCAAGAGGCTACATGGGTTATGGGAGGATAAATACTAGGGCTGGTGGAAGTCCCACATAGGGCCCATGCGGATGGGAAGAAAGCCCAAAGGTGGAAAAGGTGGAAAAGGCAAAAAGGTGGGAAAATAAGGAAGAAGTCCTAATCCTACTAGGAGTGGAGGAGGAGGACTCCTCCCTCCACTTCAGCCGAAGCCTAGGAGGGCTGGACCTTGCGCCAAGCCTCCTCCTCCCCTCCTGCTATATATACTACATGTTTTAGGGTTTTTTGCATAAGATTTTCAGCCACGTGCAACCCTACCCTATAGTTCGTAGTTTCTCCTCTAGATCTGTTTCAGTTGTGCTTAGGCGAAGCCCTGCTGAGATTACTCCACCACCATTGCCACAGCGTCGTCACGCTGCCGGAGAACTCGTCTACCTCTCCGCTCCCTCTTTCTGGATCAAGAAGGCGGAGATCGTCATCAAGCCGTACGTGTGCTGAACGCGGAGGTGCCGCCCGTTCGGTGCTAGATTGGGACGGATCGTGATTGGATCGTGGGACGCTCGGCGATTTGGATCGTGAAGACGTTCGACTACATCAACCGCGTTTCTTAACGCTTCCCGCTTAGTGATCTACAAGGGTACGTAGATCCACTCTCCCTCTCGTAGATGCTCATCACCATGGATGGATCTTGCGTGTGTGTAGGATTTTTTTTGCTTCCCATGCAACGTTCCCCAACAGTCCTCCCTCATAGGACCTACTCCTCCCTCCTAGGTAAAATGACATAAAAAATAACACCTATGTCTCCATGATGAAGCAAAGAGATCCAATGGTCTCCAACTTGTGGCTTGCGATCCTTCTTTATTTGTCCCCATGCTTCAAGTTTGAGCCTTCTTGGTGGTTTGTGCTTAGTCGAGTATGAAAAAGATAACTCGGGATGGAAAAGGCTTTTTATTGTCATATTACCTTCGGGTTGCATCAACGGTGGCACAACTTCATATGGCAATTTCTTTTGAAGAACATAATAGTAGCCTAGTTAGCAATGTAATCAATACCAATTACCCAACAGTAATAGTGTACTTAATTAGCAACTATTACCAAGATATTTCGGCGAATGACATCCGCCCTCAACCTATGCACTAGTGTCATGTACAATGTATAATTTGGGCCAATTTCGAAATTATACGGAAGATGTCCCTACCAGCTATGACACCAATAACAAAGTAGATAAGACCATCCTTCTCCTGCCAAGTTAGATGTGATCCATAAGTTTAGTGTGTCGTGTCGATTATGTTCTGTATTTCACTCCAAGAAATGAAATATTCATTACTTTCATTACTTTCACAAGAAATGTGTGACCATGTTTAGTCCTCAAATTGGCTGTCCTTGTCTCGAAACTCTCGTGCTCTTCGAAACCGAGTCTCTCCAAGAAATACCGTGTTGCATGACAGGGGACGAACTAGTCGAATTGTATAAAACAGAAATTACGCGTTGAAGGAAAGAAACATAAGTCATGCTTAATTACGAAAAAACAGTTCTCATTGTTGCGTACCATAGAAATATCAAAGTCCTCGTAAAGCTTCATGATGAAGAACCTACCGTCTCGTAGCCCAGGCTAGTCACAAAGACCCTTATCTTCATCGCAAAATTCACACGCTTGGATCCTATCGTCATCTGATGACGACGACATTTCCTGTGTTCATGATTCAAAAATTACGACTCGCTTTGGATTCTAATGCGCGTGTGACTTTCGGTCCGTTGAGACTTTCCTTAAATAACTCTCATATCTCATGGTGTGTTGGTGGACACTCTCTCACATTGATACGGTGGTGTATATATGTTGGTGGACACTCTCTCACAGTAATAGTTCGACCGTCGGTGATGGACGCCCCGGCTCTCCTCTTCTTGCGCATTATACCGACAAGTATATCGCAAAGAAGAGAAGAAAGACGAGGCGCCCCCAAGACAATAGTCGGGATTTCTCCATCAAGAACACACATGAAAGTCACATAAGGAGCAACGACAGACCGAAAGTCACACACGCATTATACCAATAAAATATCACTGATACATTTATAATGAACTCGAATATAATATCACTAATACATCATCTCGAATAATTCAATTATTAATGCATCATCAAATATTAACTAATACATCTCGAATATTATCATATAAGATCACTAATACAGATAGAATACTATGGAACAATCTAAGTCACTAGCGGTTCCTGAGTCGCGGGCGGTGGACACCCAAAGATAAGGAACCATCACGGGATCATAACTCGGATGTGATCCCTGAAGAATTTGCCAGGCATTGTTAAACTTGGCGTCCAATGCCGCCATGTAGCGACGGACATGCTCGTCCTCCTCCTCTGAGATGGCGATGTACCACCTTCGTAGGGGCCCGCTCCCTCTGCACCAAAAGTGGCCCACGTGATCGCCACCAAAGAAGCTTCAGGTCGATGATGAGACCCTGATTCCTCACCAAGCTTCGAGGCCCGGAAGATAGCACCTCCCAGTGCCAGCCTGGCAGAGCCCAGTCCCGGACATGGCGCCTATCAAGCAGGCTCTCGCGGACCACTCGACGACGGGGATGTGGGTCGGGCATCGTTGATGTCGAGACAAACTCCTACGAGAATATTTTCTTATCGTTTAATTACTAATTTTTCCAAAATCCAAGAATTTTTCTCTAATCTAACATACACATACTAATTTTTCCTAGCAAGTACGTACTCCTAATTAACTAAAACATAAAACAACTAAAACATAAAATGCATCATAAACAAAATAATCTATGGCTCAGGATGGGCTCGGTGTGGTGGATCAAAATCTACATATATATATATACATCTACATATACATCTACATATATCTACATACATCTACATAGCGAGGGATCGGGGAGGAGGGAGAGTGTGCGGGCTCGGGGGCGTCGACGGCGACGGCGGCGGTGACGGCGGGGCAGGGGCGCGGAGAGGGCTCGGTGCGGAGCGACAGCACGCGAGCTCGGGAGCGGCGACGGTGGGGCAGGGCGCGGTGACGGCGGGGCTGGGGCGCGTCGACAGCGTCGGGGCAAGGGCGCGGCAACGACGTCGGGGCAGCCTGGCGACGTCGGCGGCGTCGGGGGCAAGACGATGAAGAATGCTGAAAATTTCACAAGTGTTGGCTTATATAGCCAGAGCATTGGTCCCGGTTGATGGCACAAACCGGTACCAATGCACCCCTTTAGTCCCGGTTGGTGGCACCAACCGGGACCAAAGATCAGTTTTCGGCAGCAAAGGGCGGGAAACAGGGAGCTTTGGTCCCGGTTGGTGGCACCAACCGGGACCAAAGGTCAGTTTTCAGCAGCCCAAAGGGTGGGCAACAGGGACCTTTGGTCCCGGTTGGTGGCACCAATCGGGACGAAAGGGGCATTGGTTTGGTTTGTGCCACAAACCGGGACCAAAGGGTGGTGCTGCCCGGGGCCAAATTTTTGGTCCCACCTCGCTAGCCGAGGAAGCTCGGGAGTGGTTTATAAGCGCTGCTGTGCACACTCTCCCGAAATCCTCTCAACTACAGGCTTTTGGACCTAAACTGTCATTGCGTGTGGGCCTACTGGGCCTTCTGTGGGCTTGAATCCTAGCCCAACAAGGTGGTTGGGTTTCTAGTCGTATTCATGCCGTAGTGGCCCAGTAGGTGGCATTTTTAAAAAAATCTATTTTTTGTTTTGTTTTGTTTTGCTTTATTTATTTTATTTTCTTTCTACTTACTGTTTTTCAGTGATTCATTTTTTGCTTTTAGTTCACAAAAGTTATAACTTTCTGTTAGTGTCGTTAGTTTTCAAATTTGAATAGTTTAAATTTGAATTTTTTAAAATTTGTGTGAATCACTAGTTTGTGAATAACTTTACTAAAAAATAGATTTTTGAGTAATTCTTTTTCCTGCTATTTGGTAAGTTTTAGGTTATTCTAAGTGTCTATTTGAATCAAAAACAGATTTGGTTATTTTAGTTGCTATTAAAGTTTCTACCAAAAAATTTCTTTATGAAAATTCTTTTGCTATTAATGTTTTGAACAAAATATACTTTGATAATTTCAGTTCCATAAATTTTATATAATTTTAGTTTCAAAAATACTAGAGGTTTATAAAAGTTTTTTAGTTCATTCCTTTTGCTATTAGAGTTTTATAAATGATTTTTAGTTCATTCTTCGAGCTAAATGACCCAGAAATTTAAAAGCACTACAAATGAACTCTCAAAAGGTTGAAAGTTGGCATGGTATCATCATTTCACCCACATAGCATGTGCTATAAAGTTGAAAGGGTTACGGGAAAAACTTGTTGGGAGACGTAGTAGTAAATCAAAAAATTTCCTACGCGTTCACCAAGATCCATCTATGGAGAAACCAGCAACGAGCAAGGGGAGAGTGGATATTCATACCTTTGAAGATCGCTAAGCGGAAGCGTTACAAGAACGCGGTTGATGGAGTCGTACTCGCAGCGATTCAGATCGCGATAGATCCGATCAAGTGCCGAACGGACGGCACCTCCGCGTTCAACACACGTGCAGCCCGGTGACGTCTCCAACACCTTGATCCAGCAAGGAGGAAGGAGAGGTTGGGGAAGGGCTCCAACAGCAGCACGACGGCGTGGTGGTGGTGGAGTAGCAAGGTATTCCGACAGGGCTTCGCCTAAGCGCTGCGGAGGAGGAAGAAGAGAGGTAGGGCTTTGCCGTGAGAGAGAGAGATCAAATCCTCAATCAAAACATCCAAAACCTCAAGTATATATAGGAGGAGGAACGTGGAGGGCTGGCTTGGCCTCTACTCCAAAGAGGAGAGGGCCGGCCGAATTAAAGGGAGAGTCCACCTCCCACAAGGGAGGTGGATCTCCTCCTTTTAAATCCCTTTTGCCTTATCTCCTTATCTCCAGCCACATGGGCCCACATAGATGGTCTTGGCCGACCCAATATGGGCTGGCACACCTCCTCTAAGGGCCCATGAGGTCCTTTGGTCGTCACACCCCTCTCGGGGGTCCTCCGGCACCCTCCCGGCACTCCCGGTACACTACCGATGAGCCCGAAAACTTTCCGGTGACCAAAACTGGACTTCCTATATATCAATCTTTACCTTCGGACCATTCTGGAGCTCCTCGTGACGTCCGGGATCTCATCCGGGACTCCGAACAACCTTCGGTAATCACGTATACCTTTTCCCTATAACCCTAGCGTCATCGAACCTTAAGTGTGTAGACCCTACGGGTTCGGGAGACACGTAGACATGACCGAGACACTTCTCCGGCCAATAACCAACAGGGGGATCTGGATACCCATGTTGGCTCCCACGTACTCCACGATGATCTCATCGGATGAACCACGATGTCGGGGATTCAATCAATCCCGTATACAATTCCCTTTGTCTATCGGTATGGTACTTGCCCGAGATTCGATCGTCGGTATCCCCATACCTTGTTCAATCTCGTTACTGGCAAGTCTCTTTACTCGTTCCGTAATACATCATCCCGTGGCTAACTCCTTAGTCACATTGAGCTCATTATGATGATGTCTTACCGAGTGGGCCCAGAGATACCTCTCCGTCACACGGAGTGACAAATCCCAGTCTCGATTCATGCCAACCCAACAGATACTTTCGGAGATACCCGTAGTGCACCTTTATAGCCACCCAGTTACGTTGTGACGTTTGGCACACCCAAAGCATTCCTACAGTATCCGGGAGTTGCACAATCTCATGGTCTAAGGAAACGATACTTGACATTGAAAAGCTTTAGCAAACGAACTACACGATCTTGTGCTATGCTTAGGATTGGGTCTTGTCCATCACATCATTCTCCTAATGATGTGATCCCGTTATCAATGACATCCAATGTCCATGGCCATGAAACCGTGACCATCTATTGATCAACGAGCTAGTCAACTAGAGGCTCACTAGGGACATGTTGTGGTCTATGTATTCACACATGTATTATGGTTTCCGGTTAACACAATTATAGCATGAACAATAGACAATTATCATGAACAAGGAAATACAATAATAACCATTTTATTATTGCCTCTAGGGCATATTTCCAACAGTCTCCCACTTGCACTAGAGTCAATAATCTAGTTCACATCACCATGTGATTAACACTTACATCACCATGTGATCATATCATCATGTGATTAACACCCAATAAGTTCTGGGGTTTGTTCATGTCCTGCTCGTGAAAGAGGTTTTAGTCAACGGGTCTGCGACATTCAGATCCGTGTGTACCTTACAAACTTTCCATGTCATATTTGTAGATACTGCTCCCACGCTCCACTTGGAGCTATTCCAAATGGCTGCTCCACTATACGTAGCCAGATTTCTACTAAGAGTCATCCGGATTGGAGCTAAAGCTTGCATCATCATAACCCTTTACGATGAACTCTTTATCACCTCCATAATCGAGAAATATTTCCTTAGTTCTCAAGTTACTAAGGATAACTTTGACCATTGTCCAGTGATCCACTCTTGGATTACTCTTGTACCCCTTGACAGACTCATGGCAAGGCACACACAGGTGCGGTACACAGCATGGCATACTATATAGAGCCTATGGCTAAAGCATAGGAGATGACACTCATCTTTTCTTTATCTTCTACCGTGGTCAGGTATTGAGTCTTACTCAATTTCACACCTTACAATACAGTCAAGAACTCCTTCTTTGACCCATCTATTTTGAACTCCTTCAAAAACTTGTCAAGGTATGTCTTCGTCGAAAAAACTTATCAAGCGAATTGATCTATCCCTATAGATCTTGATGCTCAATAAAATAGTAGCTTTATCTGGGTCTTCCTTTGAAAAAAAAAACCTTTTCAAACAACCCTTCATGCTCTTCCAGAAATTCTACATCATTTTCGATCAATAATATGTCAACTACATATTCTTATAAGAAATTCCATAGTGCTCCCACTCACTTTCTTGCAAATACAAGTTTCTCATAAACTTTGTATAAACTTAAACACTTTGAACACCTCATCAAAGCATATATTCCAACTCCGAGATTCTTGCTCCAGTCCATAGAAGGATCGCTGGAGTTTGCATATTATTAGCATCCTTAGGATTGACAAAACCTTCTGGTTGTATCACATACAACTCTTCCTCACAAAAACCATTACGGAAACCTTGTTTTGTCATCCATCTGCCAGATTTCATAATCGAAAAATGCAGCAACTGCTAACAAAATTTTAATAGACTTTTAGCATCGCTACAGATGAGACAATCTCATCGCAGTCAACTCCTTGAACTTGGCGGAAACTTCTTTGCGACAAGTCGAGCTTTATAAACGGTGACATTTCACCATTAGCGTCTATGTTTATTTCAAAGGTCCATTTGTACTCAATGACCCGCCATTCAACAGGCAAGTCTACCAAAGTCCATACTTGGTTTTCATACATGGATCCTTTCTCGGATTTCATGGCTCCTAGCCATTTGTTGGAATCCGGGCCCACCATCGCTTCTCCATAGTTCGTAGGTTCATCGTTGTCCAACAACATGATTTCCAAGACAGGGTTGTCGTACTACTCAGGAGCAGTACGCGTCCTTGTCGACCTACGAGGTTCGATAGTGACTTGATCCGAAGCTTCATGATCATCATCATTAACTTCCTTTTCAACTGAGTAGGCTCTACAGAAACATATTTCTGTGTTGCGCTATTCTCTGGCTGAAACAAAGGTTCAACAACCTTATCAAGTTCTATCTTCCTCCCACTCAATTCTTTCGAGAGAAACTCTTTCTCAAGAAAGGACCCGTTCTTAGCAACAAACACCTTTTGCGCTTGGATCTGAGATAGAAGGTATACCCAATGTCTCATTAGGGTATTCTATGAAGATGCATTTGTCTGCTTTGAGTTCGAGCTCGCTAGGTGAAAAACCCATTTTCACATAAGCGTCACAGCTCCAAACATTAAGAAATGACAGCTTAGGCTTCTGTCAAACCATAATTCTCACGGTGTCATCTCAACAGACTTAGATGGTGCCCTATTAAAGTGAATGAATTTGTCTTTAATGCATAACCCCATAACGATAGTGGCAAAATGATAAGAGACATCATAGTACTCACTATATCCAATAGAGCACGACTACGACGTTCGAACACACCATCACACTATGGTGTTCCAGGAGGCGTGAGCTGTGAAACAATTTCCACATTGTCTAAAATTGCATACCAAACTCGTAACTTAGATGTTCACCTCCACGATCATATCGTAGACATTTCATCTTCTTGTCACGATGATCTTTATCTTCACTGTGAAACTCCTTGAACCTTTCAAACATTTCAGACTCGCGTTTAAGTAAATATCCCCATATTCACTCAAATCATCAGTGAAGGTAAAGAAAAATAACGATATTCACTATGTGTTTTAACACTCATTGGACCACATACATCAACATGTATTAATTCCAATAAGCCACTAGTCCACTCCATCATACCGGAAGACGGGGTCTGAGTCATCTTGCCAAAAGGGCATGGCTCGCATGTCTCAACCGATTCAAAATCGAGTGAGTCAAAAATCCATCAGCATGGAGTTTCTTTCATGCGATTTATACCAATATGACATTTAGTGGCAGTGCCACAAGTATGTGGTACTATCATTATTAACTTTATATCTTTTGGTACCAATGTTATGAATATGTGTACTACTACGATCATGATTCGATAAACCATTTCGAGTGGGTGCATGACCATTGAAGGCATTATCCATGTAAACAGAATAACCATTATTCTCTAACTTATATGAATAACCGTATCGCACTAATCATGATCTAATCACGTTCATGCTCAACGCAAACACCAAATAACATTTATTTAGGTTTATCACAAATCCTGAAGGTAGAGAGAGCGTGCGATGGTGATCACATCAATCTTGGAAATACTTCCAACACACATCGACACCTTTCACCTAGCTAGTCTCCATTTACTCCGTAGCTTTTATTTCGAGTTGCTAACACTTAGCAACCGAACCGGTATCCAATACCCAGGTGCTACTAGGAGTACCAGCAAGGTACACATCACTAACACGTATATCAAATATACTTCCATTGACATTCCCAGCCTTCTTATCTACCAAGCATCTAGGGGTTTTCCGCTTCAGCGAACATTCTCCTCATAACAGAAGCACTTAGTCTCGGGTTCGGGCTCAACCTTGGGTTTCTTCACTAGAGCAACAACTGGCTTGCCATTCCTGAAGTTTTCCGTTCTTGCCCTTGCCCCTTTTGAAACTAGTGGTTTCACTTAACCATCAACACTTGATGCTCCTTCTTGATTTCTACCTTCGTGATGTCAAACATCACGAACAACTCAGGGATCATCTTATCCATCCCTGGCATGTTATAGTTCATCACGAAGCTCTAGTAGCTTGGTGGCAGTGACTTGGAGAACTGCATTAATCACTATCTCATCTGGAAGATTAACTCCCACTTGATTCAAGTGATTGTAGCACCCAGACAATCTGAGCACACGCTCAGCGATTGAGCTATTCTCCTTTATCTTGTAGACAAAGAATCTTGTTGGAGGTCTCATACCTCTCAACATAGGCACGAGCCTGAGATCACAATCTCAGCTCCTAGAACATCTCATATGTTCCGTGACGTTCAAAACGTTTTGGAGCCTCAATTCTAAGCCATAATGCATGACGCATTGAACTATCACGTAGTCACCAAAAAGTGCCTGTCATATGTTCACAACATCTACAGACAACGCTTGAGGGAGTGATGTAGTTAGCGGTACATAAAAAACATAAGCTTTCTGTGCAACAATGAGGACAATCCTCAGATCACGGACCCAGTCCGCATTATTGCTACCATCAACTTTCAACTTACTTTTCTCTAGGATTGTATCAATAAAACTGGGGAGCTACAGCGTGAGCTATCTACGACATAATTTGCAAGGACATTTTTAGACTAAGTTCATGATAATTAAGTTCATTTAATCAAATTATTAATGAACTCCCACTTAGATAGACATCTCTCTAGTCTTCCAAGTGATACATGATCCATCTCAACTAGCCCGTGTCCGATCATCACGTGAGACGGACTAGTCATCCATGGTGAACATCTCTATGTTGATCGTATCTTCTATACGACTCATGTTCGACCTTTCGGTCTTCCGTGTTCCGAGGCCATGTCTGTACATGCTAGGCTCGTCAAGTCAACCTAAGTGTTTCGCATGTGTAAATCTGGCTTACACCCGTTGTATGCGAACGTTAGAACCTATCACACCCGATCATCACGTGGTGCTTCGGAACGACGATCCTTAGCAACGGTGCACAGTTAGGGTGAACACCTTTCTTGAAATTTTATTGAGAGATCATCTTATTTACTACCGTCGTTCTATGCAAATAAGATGTAAACATGATAAACATCACATGCAATCAATATAGTGACATGATATGGCCAATATCATCTTGCTCCTTTGATCTCCATCTTCGGGGCACCATGATCATCACTGTCACCGGCACGACACCATGATCTCCATCATCATGATCTCCATCATCATGATCTCCATCATTGTGTCTTCATGAAGTTGTCTCGCCAAATATTACTTCTACTACTACAGCTAACGTTTAGCAATAAAGTAAAGTAATTACATGGCGTTTATGATTGACTCGCAGGTCATACAATAAATAAGACAACTCCTATGGCTCCTGCCAGTTGTCATAGTCATCGACGTGCAAGTCGTGAACCCTATTACAAGAACATGATCAATCTCATACATCACAATGCATCACATCACATCCTTTTGGCCATATCACATCACACGGCATATGCTGCAAAAACAAGTTAGACGTCCTCTAATTTGTAGTTGCAAGTTTTTACGTGGTTGCTATAGGTTTCTAGCAAGAACGTTTCTTACCTACGTCAAAACCACAACGTGATATGCCAATTGCTATTTACCCTTCATAAGGACCCTTTTCATCGAATCCAATCCGACTAAGGTGGGAGAGACAGACACCCGCTAGCCACCTTATGCAACTAGTGCATGTCAGGCGGTGGAACCGGTCTCACGTAAGCGTACGTGTAAGGTTGGTCCGGGCTGCTTCATCCCACAATACCGTCGAATCAAGATAAGACTAGTAACGGCAAGCATATTAACAAAATCGACGCCCACAACTGCTTTGTGTTCTACTCGTGCATAGATTCTACGCATAGACCTAGCTCATGATGCCACTGTTGGGAGACGTAGTAGTAAATCAAAAATTTTCCTACGCGTTCACCAAGATCCATCTATGGAGAAACCAGCAACGAGCAAGGGGAGAGTGGATCTTCATACCTTTGAAGATCGCTAAGCGGAAGCGTTACAAGAACGCGGTTGATGGAGTCGTACTCGCAGCGATTCAGATCGCGATAGATCCGATCAAGTGCCGAACGGACGGCACCTCCGCGTTCAACACACGTGCAGCCCGGTGACGTCTCCAACACCTTGATCCAGCAAGGAGGAAGGAGAGGTTGGGGAAGGGCTCCAACAGCAGCACGACGGCGTGGTGGTGGTGGAGTAGCAAGGTATTCCGACAGGGCTTCGCCTAAGCGCTGCGGAGGAGGAAGAAGAGAGGTAGGGCTTTGCCGTGAGAGAGAGAGATCAAATCCTCAATCAAAACATCCAAAACCTCAAGTATATATAGGAGGAGGAACGTGGAGGGCTGGCTTGGCCTCTACTCCAAAGAGGAGAGGGCCGGCCGAATTAAAGGGAGAGTCCACCTCCCACAAGGGAGGTGGATCTCCTCCTTTTAAATCCCTTTTGCCTTATCTCCTTATCTCCAGCCACATGGGCCCACATAGATGGTCTTGGCCGACCCAATATGGGCTGGCACACCTCCTCTAAGGGCCCATGAGGTCCTTTGGTCGTCACACCCCTCTCGGGGGTCCTCCGGCACCCTCCCGGCACTCCCGGTACACTACCGATGAGCCCGAAAACTTTCCGGTGACCAAAACTGGACTTCCTATATATCAATCTTTACCTCCGGACCATTCCGGAGCTCCTCGTGACGTCCGGGATCTCATCCGGGACTCCGAACAACCTTCGGTAATCACGTATACCTTTTCCCTATAACCCTAGCGTCATCGAACCTTAAGTGTGTAGACCCTACGGGTTCGGGAGACACGTAGACATGACCGAGACACTTCTCCGGCCAATAACCAACAGCGGGATCTGGATACCCATGTTGGCTCCCACGTACTCCACGATGATCTCATCGGATGAACCACGATGTCGGGGATTCAATCAATCCCGTATACAATTCCCTTTGTCTATCGGTATGGTACTTGCCCGAGATTCGATCGTCGGTATCCCCATACCTTGTTCAATCTCGTTACTGGCAAGTCTCTTTACTCGTTCCGTAATACATCATCCCGTGGCTAACTCCTTAGTCACATTGAGCTCATTATGATGATGTCTTACCGAGTGGGCCCAGAGATACCTCTCCGTCACACGGAGTGACAAATCCCAGTCTCGATTCATGCTAACCCAACAGATACTTTCGGAGATACCCGTAGTGCACCTTTATAGCCACCCAGTTACGTTGTGACGTTTGGCACACCCAAAGCATTCCTACAGTATCCGGGAGTTGCACAATCTCATGGTCTAAGGAAACGATACTTGACATTGAAAAGCTTTAGCAAACGAACTACACGATCTTGTGCTATGCTTAGGATTGGGTCTTGTCCATCACATCATTCTCCTAATGATGTGATCCCGTTATCAATGACATCCAATGTCCATGGCCATGAAACCGTGACCATCTATTGATCAACGAGCTAGTCAACTAGAGGCTCACTAGGGACATGTTTGTGGTCTATGTATTCACACATGTATTATGGTTTCCGGTTAACACAATTATAGCATGAACAATAGACAATTATCATGAACAAGGAAATACAATAATAACCATTTTATTATTGCCTCTAGGGCATATTTCCAACAAAACTAGATGCACTTCGTGTACAAAACTCATCTATTACAAAGGGATTTTATTTTTTTGAACTCATGTAACTGCAGTGATATTCTCGATCAAAGACATCATCATAATAGTTGTGGAGAGAAAGTATTCACTTTTTCTTCGCTTGTGTCCTTTGCTTATTGCGCCGTAACCATGGATAATCTTCATCTTTTAACAGGGTACTTGGGTCAACCTTTAATCTGAAGGGAGAAATTTCATGAAACTTTTCATAATCTTCAGACATGTCTGTCTTGCCCTCCAATCCCACGATGTCTCTTTTTTCTGAAAGAACTATGTGGCGTTTTGGGTCATCATATGATGTATTCTCTTCCTTATCTTTTTTTTCTCGGTTTGGTAGACATGTCCTTCACATAGAAAACCTGTGCCACATCATTGGCTAGGACGAATGGTTCGTCTGTGTACCCAAGATTGTTCAGATCCATTGTTGTCATTCCGTACTGTGGGTCTACCTGTACCCCGCCTCCCAAGAGATTGACCCATTTGCACTGAAACAAAGGAATCTTAAAATCATGTCCATGTCAAGTTCCCATATGTCTACTATGTAACCATAATATGTGTCCTTTCCCCTCTTGCTTGCTGCATCAAAGTGGACATCGCTGTTTTTGTTGGAGCTCTTTTGATCTTGGACGATCGTGTAAAATGTATTCTCATTTATATCGTACCCTTCATAAGTCAATACAGTCGAAGATGGTCCCTTGGCCAACGAGTACAGCTCATCAGAAACAGTGTTGTCACGCATGAGACGTGTTTGCAACCAACTGCCGAAAGTCCTGATGTGTTCACATGTAATCCAGTCGTCACATCGCTCCGGGTGTTTGGAGCATAGAATATTCTTGTGTTCATCGACATACGGGGTCACCAAGGTAGAATTCTGTAGAACTGTGTAGTGTGCTTGAGACCGAGAATGCCCGTCCCTACATATTATTGAGTCTGCTCCTAGCGTGCCTTTTCTAGTCAGTCTCCCCTCATACCACGATTAAGGGAGACCATTCTTCTTAAGGTCAGGAATGAAGTCAACAAAAAAACCCAATGAAATCCTTTGTTTGATGGCCCAGTGAGATGTTTCCTTCTAGCCTAGCGTGGTTACAAACATATTTCTTTAAGACTCCCATGAACCTCTCAA
Organism: Hordeum marinum; assembly: GCA_022496015.1. Lineage (NCBI taxonomy): Eukaryota > Viridiplantae > Streptophyta > Magnoliopsida > Poales > Poaceae > Hordeum > Hordeum marinum. Next base: position 505,423,821 of record CM039676.1, read on the forward strand.
AGGGGAACATATTGTGTAGAAATACATGGCCCAGAACGACTATCTCGTCGACTAGATGAACTAGGATGTGTGTCATGATATTGAAGAAGGATGGTGGGAACACTAGCTCGAAACTAACAAGACATTGCACCAAATCACTCCTTAACCTTGGCAGGATTTCTGGATCGATCACCATCTGAGAGATTGAATTGAGGAATGCACATAGCTTCACAATGGCTAATCAAACGTTTTTCGGTAGAAGCCCCCTGAATGCAACCGGAAACAGTTGCGTCATAATCACGTGGCAGTCATGAGACTTTAGGTTCTGGAACTTTTTCTCTGTCATATTTATTATTCCCTTTATATTGGACGAGAAGCCAGATAGGACCTTCATACTGAGCAGGCATTCAAAGAAGATTTCCTTCTCTTCTTTGGTAAGAGCGTAGCTGGCATGACCCTGAAACTGCTTTGGATCCATGCCGTCTTCTCCGTGCATACGTTGTCCCATGTCTCCGGTGTATCTTTTGTCTTCCCATACATGCCCAAGAATCCTAGCAGGTTCACGCAAAGATTCTTCGTCACGTGCATCACGTCGATTGCATAGCGGACCTCTAGGTCTTTCCAATAGGGTAGGTCCCAAAATATAGATTTCTTCTTCCACATGGGTGCGCGTCCCGCATCGTCAGTCGGAATAGATAGTCCGCCATGACCCTTTTCAAAGATTACATGTAAATCATTGACCATATCAAGTATGTGATCACCAGTACGGAGGGCGGGCTTCTTCCGGTGATCTGCCTCACCTTTGAAATGCTTTCCTTTCTTTCGACATTGATGGTTGGTCGGAAGAAATCGATGATGCCCCAGGTACACATTCTTCCTGCATTTGTCCAAATATATATTGTCGGTGTCATCTAAACAGTGTGTGCATGCGTGGTATCCCTTGTTTGTCTCTCCTGAAAGGTTACTGAGAGCAGGCCAATCGTTGATGGTTACAAACAATAATACATGTAGGTCAAATTCCTCCTGTTCTTTCTCATCCCACACACGTACACCTCTTCCATTCCATACCTGTAAAAGTTCATCAACTAACAGCCTTAGGTACACATCAATGTCATTGCCGGGTTGTCTAGGTCCTTGGATGAACACTGGCATCATAATGAACTTCCGCTTCATGCACAACCAAGGAGGAAGGTTATACATACATAGAGTCACATGCCATATGCTATGCTTGCTCTGCTAATCCACAAAAGGATTAACGCCATCTGCACTTAAACCAAACCATACATTCCTTGGGTCAACTGTAAAGTCGCTCCACTTTCTCTTGATCTTTCTCCACTGCGACCCGTCAGCGGGTGCTCTCAACTTCCTGTCTTTCTTATGGTCCTCTTTGTGCCATCGCATCGACTTGGCATGCTCTTTGTTTCTGAACAGACGTTTCAACCGTGGTATTATAGGAGCATACCACATCACCTTGGCAGGAACCCTCTTCCTGGGGCGCTCGCCATCAACATCACCAGGGTAATCTCGTCTGATCTTATACCGCAATGCACTGCGTACCGGGCATGCGTTCAAATCCTCGTACGCATCGCGGGACAGGATGCAGTCATTAGGGCATGCATGTATCTTCTGCACCTCCAATTCTAGAGGGCATACAACCTTCTTTGCTGCGTACGTACTGTCGGGCAATTCGTTATCCTTTGGAAGCTTCTTCTTCAATATTTTCAGTAGCTTCTCAAATCCTTTGTCAGGTACACCATTCTCTGCCTTCCACTGCAGCAGTTCCAGTGTGGTACCGACCTTTGTGTTGCCATCTTCGCAATTGGGGTACAACCCTTTTTTGTGATCCTCTAACATGCGATCGAACTTCAACTTCTTCTTTTCACTTTCGCATTGTCTCTTTGCATCAACAATGACCCGGCGAAGATCATCATCTGGCACATCGTCTGGTTCCTCTTGATCTTCATCTTTTCCCGTTGTAGCATCACCGTATTCAGGAGGCACATAGTTTTCATCATCCTCTTCTTCTTCGTTGTCTTCCATCATAATCCCTCTTTCTCCGTCATTGGTCCAAATATTATAGTGTGGAATAAAACCCTTCTCAAGCAGGTGGAAGTGTAGGGTTTTAGAGTTGGAGAAAGCCTTTGTATTCTCACAAACAGTACATGGACAATGCATAAAACCATTCTGTTTGTTTCCTCAGTCGCTTCGAGAAAATATGCAGGCCCTTAATATACTCGGAGGTGGGTCGGTCACCGTACATCCATTGTCGGTTCATCTGCGTGCGTTACATAATAAAGTGTATTAAAAACCATTACATCATATCATGAATAGAGAAGTGACCAAATTCATAGAAATTCATCATCACATTAAAACCAAAATACAATAGTGACCAAAATAAATACATAAAGTTCATACATAGTTCTTATTATTTTAGAAAGAAGATACAAGTAAGAATTTTTTTGTTTTAGAAAGAAGATAAGAAGAAGAGGCTAACCACGATGGTGCCGACGTCGAGATGGGCGCGGGCGATCGACGGCGGTGAGGATGGGGATGGGACAGGACGGACCGCCAAACCTAGACAAATCTTGAGGAAAATGGAGCTTGGACAAGGAGCTTCAAGAGGAGAAAGCTTAAGTGTGGCTCGGGCATTTCATCGAACACCTCATGTGCATAGGAGGTGAGCTAGAGCACCACAAAGCTCTTCCACGATCGGCCAAAAAACAGAGCAGTGCGCGGACAGGGGGTATATATAGGCCAACCTTTGGTCCGGTTTTTGGCTGGAACCGTGACTAAAGAACCCCATTTGGTCTCGGTTCCTGCCACAAACCAAGGCAAATGATTGTGGGCCAGGAACGAGACTCATTGGTCCCGGTTCGTGGCTGGAACCGGGACCACAAGGGTCAGACGAACCGTGACCAATGGCCCACGAGGCCCCGCCGGCGCCCTAGCCTCACGAACCGGGACCGATGCCTGCATAGGTCCCGGTTCGTGAGTGAACTGGAATTAAGGGCTTTTCAGGTCTGGACCGAAGCCCTGTTTTCTACCAGTGAGATAAAAGAAAACGACACAGCAAAACGCGCACGTCCGCTTTCAGTATATATTGTTCCAGATGGAAAGGTGATACTTGAATTACATAACTTGCAATTTAAATCTCCCGCCACTCCATTGGGCAACTAACGGAACAATCAAAAGGGGATAATGAGCATGCGTCTGGACATTTCCATGCATGCTCGCTCTGAAATAAGCGAACTGATAATCGTAATACAAATTATACAGTTTGATACTAGTTAATTAGTAGTCAAACTGTTGCCAGGTGCTGAACGTCTGTCCGAACAGCCACCACGCCGGCACGACGTCCTGGAAGACCTTGTACTGTCCGCCGGAGGAGGTGATCGCGAAGCTGAGCGCCTGTCCGGTCAGTCCCGCTAGGCACTGCCAGTTAGCGCCCCAATTCTGCGACATGGGGATCCACGCGGTGTTGGTGCCCTTGACCGACATGCTCTTGATAGACCCGCTCCCGGCCATGTTGGTCACGAGCACCAGCTCGAAGTAGTTGAAGCCGTTCATAGTGAAGCGCAGGCCACCTTGTCTCTGACACGCGACCTGCTGGTAGAGGACGGGGACGATGCCGGCGCGATAGATGGCGAGGTTTTCCCATGCTGGCTGTGACATGTCGAAATGGACACGGGGAGGGTTGCACCACCCACCATTGTCGCTGGGGAGAGCCCAGTTGGGAGGGCAGAAGTTGGTGGCGGAGACGGTGATGGACGTGCCGGGCTTGCACATGTCCGACTTGCTGGTGTCGCAGGTGATGAGATAGCACTGCCCGCACGACAAGCCGTTGTTGAAGAGCGCCGTGCTCAGCGCCGCGTTGTTGATCCCGTACCCGGCGTTGTACAGGTTTTCATAACCACATGCGCCACCTGCACATTGCACATCCAATTATCCAAAAATGAACGGTTAGACATGCACACACGCATGCCAAATAATATTGGGCAAACTGATGGTTCCGGAGCAAGCTGGAGTTAAGGCTTGATTAGCCAGCTTACCCATAGTGTCAGAGCCGTCGGCGCCGCCGTAGAAGGTGGCATGGGCCGGAAGCCAGTAGCCGGAGTTGGCTGGCGCGAAGCAGAAGGCGAGAACCGCCGTGAACAGCTGCAGGAAGCGCATCCCAGCGGCCATCTTTCTCGCAGCTAGCTAGCTTGCTTTGCTAGATATTGTGGCGATCGAGTGGATTTGGAGGTGAGGGATGATTGTGACAGTGGTGGTGCTTAAATAGGAATCTATCAAGCTATCTTATGAATGAGGTGAGCAATGATGGAGAGGAATGATTGTCGTCTTAACGCGTACGTACGTATGAGATCGCGGTTCCAACGATCGTATAGCTGCACATGGCCGCAACCTCCACAGATTGACTTGCGGGCGCCTTCTAATCATCCAACGCAGGTCAGATCGACCGAGCTTTGCTAGACTACTACCTACCTCGTTTCTTAATTATAAATACATTCCAAATGATAGGTTAACTGAACAACCGATTTGACATTCTTCCAATTAATTGTTCCTTAGTTAGTGCTGGATGTCAAGCTAGCCACAAACTAGTTAAAAGTTTTAAACAGTCTCTAACTGCAAGCCCAACTCCCTCCATTTCTTGAAGCGCGTGATTACTTGATTAGTGTACACATCTTTGGTAGTTGAGTTCTGCTTTTTGAATTACAGCATGAGAAGCATGCTAAGGACATTAATCATTCCTCAGAAAAAATGAGAAGGACACCAAGGCATAGAATTACTCTCAGATTACAAAGTTTAAATTGACGACCTTTTCTTCAAATTAATTTTTTCAAATTTGTCCACTTTTTTTCAAATCAAATTTTTTTTAGCTGCCGGAACTTTTTTAGAAAGTTCATCACAATGATTTGAGATTCAGCAATCAATCGGTAAAGCTAGGCGAACTAGGTTAACGGCTATGGGCCAGTGGCCCACTAACGTGGTGCGCGAGCGTCAATTACGGAACAGGCTTTGAAGGAGCAAATTACAATTAGGATCTCTCGGAAGCAACTATAATGGAGGTACAATTAGGATCTCTCGGAAGCAACTATAATGGAGGATCACTTGTTCATTGTTTTCTGCTCCCTGTTCCTTTATATAAGGTGTATTTGTTTTTTCAAAAATTAAACGAGACCACGTTTGACCAAGTTTTGAGAATAATATATCAATATACACAATACAAAATTTATATCATTTGAACCATCATGACAAGTAGTTTATATTGTATCTATTTGGACTTACAGATATTGTTAGTTTATTCTATAATCATGGTCAAACATTTAAATGGTTGACTTGCACGAAAACAATCTCTCAAAACAGGTTTTCACCATGCTTTATAGATAAAGCATACGTCCAAACAACCACGTCCCAACCATAATCATAAAAGGAAACTGTTGGGGCCAGAGCACAAACACGCCCAAACGAAAGAAGAAGAAGCATAAAAGGCCACCAGGGGCAAGCTACGAACCAGGCGAACGTTCGGAGAGCCAACGCGCCGAAGACAGCAGAGCGTCCAGATAGAGCTGAAGTCGGTCACGATCTCTCGGCCTAGCGAGCGGATGCCAGTGCTGCAAGAAGGCAAGAAATTTGAAGAACGAGTTAGAAGCACGCCGCGGGAACACCCGCTCAATCACCATCTTATTGCGAGTAGTCCAAAGAGTCCACATTGTAGCCGCGAAGATGAGCCAGAACAATCGGCGTTTACGGCCAACCTGAGTGGCCCTTACCTGCAGAAACTCTGCAATGTCATGGGCCTCCCACTCCGATCCTAGAGCTTCATGAACAAAGCACCAAAGTGCCTAAGCTGCTACGCACGAGAACAAAATGTGTGTTCCCGTTTTCGGGACGAGGCAAAGGGGGCAAAGGCCATTGCCCAGACCATGGCATTTCAGCACCTCAGTCCCCGAAGGTAAACGATCTCTGAGAAGCTGCTACACGAAAATCTTGATCGGGCATCGGCGCCTTTAACAATGGGGATAACCACTTGAGAACCGGCAGCCGGCATAGCGCCTGATAAGCCGAACTAACGGAGAATTCTCCTGAAGGAGAAAGACTCCAAGAAACAGTGTCAGGATCCTGGGACAGAGGAATAGAGACTACTCTCAAGTCTGACCATTCCTACACCTCGGCTGGTCAAAATGAGCGGCGGAACGCAATGTTCCATCCCCCATCCAAAGCAGCCATAGATACAAGAACAGCCGGGTCGTCACAAATCGTAAAGAGCCTTGGAAACCGTATGCGTAGAGGCTTCCCATCAAGCCAGGGGTCCAACCAAAACTGGGTCCCAGACCCATTACCAACCGAGAACCGCAAACCCAGCCTAATCTCATCCTTGATGGCCTGGACAGATTTCCAAAACTGGGACCTAGCCGAGTGCGAGCAAGCCAAGAGGGGCTGGCCCTGCAAGTACTTGGACTCAATCAGCTGCAGCCACAAACCTCCATCTCCCCACAAGATCCGCCAAACCCAACGAAGCATGAGCGCAACGTTCATACGGCGAGACGTAGGGATGCCCAACCCACCTCGGTCCTTCGGCAAGCAGATGGCAGCCCATTTAACCATATGGTACTTAGGCCGACCATCCCCTGCCTGCCAGAAGAACCTAGCCAGCTCCTTGTCAAAGGAACTATGCGCACCTTCGTGCAAGATGTACATCCCCATCATATACATGGGGAGGCTGGCAAGGTTAGAGCTAATGAGGACAGTTTTGCTTCCTTTAGAAGGGCTCCGCACAGGACGCTACTCGTCCCACAAGCGGATCATACCCACTCACCAAAATCCTGGACTCAGCCAGGGGCATCCCCAAGTAAGATACGGGGAATGAAGCCAACCTACAATTGAGGTTATCCACGATCCTATGCTGCTTAGCATCCGAGTAGCCAAGGACCACAACCTCGCTCTTATCAAAGTTAATCTTAAGTCCAGACATTTCCTCAAAGTAGAGCAAAAGGAACTTAAGATTAACAATGTCCGAATCCGAGCCTTCCACCATAATCATGGTGTCATCTGCATACCGCAAGTGGGTAAACCCCCCCCCCCATCCGAAATGAGATGACTAACCACACCCTTAAGGTGTCCGGCTAGCTTGGCCTTATCAAGGATGCCCGCAAGGGCATCAACTGCAAGGTTGAAAAGCAAGGGGGAGACAGGATCCCCTTGCTTTACCCCCTGGAGGCCGGGAAGAAGGGTCCCACTTCGCCATTGATGTTGATCGCCGTGTTTCCAGATCTAACCAATTGCATGATCCAGGAGCACCACTGCTCGTCAAATCCTAATCGTTGCATCACGAACCTCAAAAAGGACCGTTCTAGACGGCCATTTGCCTTCTGGAAGTACAATTTGAGGAAGACCCCATTAAGCCCCTTTGACGCCACCTCGTGGAAAATATTGTGAAGGGCAAGAATCCCGTCATGGATCCGCCAGCCCTTGAAGAACACGGACTGAAGGTGGTGGGCAATCCTTTCCGCCACGGGGGATAAACGGACAAACCTTCGCAAAGATTCGCTCCAACGCATTGATCACCGTGATGGGGCGGAATTGCCGAATATCCGTGGCCCCAACTACTTTGGGGATCAGAGATACGACACCATAGTTAATACTAGCCATGTCCAGAGTTCCGATATAGAACTCATGGAACATGGGCATAACGACCAGACGCAGGATCTCCAGAATTTCTGGAAGAAAACTACCGGAAGGCCATTCGGCGCCGAGGCCGAGCAAGCTTTCATAGAAGAAATCACCCTTCCCACCTCCTCGGGAGAGAAAGGGAGAGTAAGCTTCGCATTCTTCGCATCGAAGACTTGGTCTGCAAGCTGCCAAAAGTCAGCGCAGAGGGAGACGCCTCCACGCGGCTCAGCCAAAAACAACTCCTTATAGAAGGAGTAAATATGGGTGGAGATGTCATCTGGGCTCTCTAGAAGAACATGCCCATCCCAGAGGAAAGGGATGGCACATTTCCACCAGCGGCCATTGGCTATCACCTAGAAGTAGGCAGTGTTCGCATCCCCCTTAAGGAGCCAGTTCTGGCCCCCTCGACACTGCCAAAACAGCTCCTTGCTCTTGTAAATGTCCATGAGCGAGGCCTCGAGGGAGTATCGCCTAATCCAATCATCAGGAGACAGGTCTGGCCCATCCGCAAGGCCATCTAGCATCTTAATCTGATCTAGCAGGGCCCCTTTACGGGCCCGAAGATCAGCACCAAGGTTCTCCACCCCCTAGCCCTTCATGACCCGACGGGCCATTTTAGCACAGTGATGCTAGACATCCACATCGCAAAACACTCGAGGCGGGGACGCAATAACCTCTGACTAGCGTTAGCGAACCAACTCAAAGAAACCCGGTTGCTCCAACGAAAACGCCTCAATGCGAAAGCGACGGGTTCTAAGGGGGCATCATCCCTCGAAGAGAAAAGCAGGGGGTATGGTTGGAGCCAATCCGAGTGACCTCCTTGAGGGATCACAATGGCAACATCACTTCCCACTCAGTTGACACAAATACCCGATCCAAAACACTCTGGATGGGTCCGCCTGCTTATTCGTCCAAGTGAACCTAGCCCCTACGTGGGCTATCTCACAAAGTGCAAGGTCCGCAATGCAGTCGTTAAATAGACGCATGTGGATCCGATCAACATTAGGAGAGCTTTTATCTGAAGCCCACCTAATGAGGTTGAAGTCCCCGGCCACCACCACCGGAGTGGTGCACCTCTCCACCTTATTTTTCATCTTGGCAAGGAAGTCAGCGGAACACCCATGATCCGCAGGACCATAGACAAAAATCACCTCCCAGCTGAGGTGAACTCGTCGGTCGGTGACAGACATGCTCAGGAAGAACTCCCCTCGGTCCATATCCTCAACCGAGAAAGCATCCTCCCTGACTCCGAGCAGGATGCCTCTAGATTGACCTGTAACCGGCAACCACTGCCAGGAAAATTTGTGGTGGGAGAGCCCCTGGATCTCATGCATGCTAAAGTACAGGCGAATCGTCTCCTGAAGTCCCACAATGTCAATATCTTGTTGCCACAAATACTCGATGAGCTGTCGACGCAGGCCAGTGAGGCCGAAGCCCCTAATGTTCCAACATAGGAGCTTCATTTAATAACCTCAAAGGAATCCCTAGGCCCCGCAAGCGGGGCTGAGCTAGCCCGCCCGTCAATCGCGGGTCGGGGGGATGCCTTCATCGGACGGCCATGCCGCCCCCGCATAGGGGTGGGGGGGAACGGAGGCCTCCGGTGCGAGTGAAGCGGACCTGGAACTAGACCCACACACCTCTATCCGGTGTTCAGTGGGATTGAGACATGTGGGGGGACGTCCTCGCAGAGTCCTCACTGAGGGAGGAACTCCAAGGGGCGTGTCCGCCACAGGTTCCACAGGGGGCACCGCACCAGCCTTGGTCTCTCTATGACCAGGGTCAGTGTGCACCGGGGTGCTGGGTTCACCACGCGTAGCACAAGCACGGGCTTCAGCCAATGCCCATCGAGCCTCTTCTTGGCGCAAATAGCAGAAATCTGCTCAAGGATGGGCCCCTTCTCGCCACGAAACACAATGCCACTATCGGTGGCCACCTCTGCCATATGAGACAATGGAGCGGAACCAAGCACAGAAAACCGAGTACTAGAACTAGAATGGTATGAGGGGATGGTGGGGGTACCTGAGGAAAGGTCGTGAGCAGCCGCCCGCATGGCGGCCTTCTCCGGGATCGTCGTAACACAGCCATCCAAGAGGACCCGGGACTGACTGAGCCTTGCACTCTAACGCGCGGGCACCAACGGAGAAGGCCCGCCCCGAAGCTTGGAGGTGGCCATGGTAGGAGTCACCACTGCCAGGTCCAAGGGCGGAGGCGGCTCCATGTCTGGGGACCCCAAGGCTGGAGAAGGGGGGACCCCGGCGAACACATGTAGCAGACCACCCCAGGCGAGCGCGGCGAAGACGAGGGGCGTACCTCCATACCCACACTCACAACATCCTCCTCCACGACCTCTAGGCCAGCCTCGGCCACGGCCACGGTCCCACCCTCCGACGCCACCAGAGAAGCCGTCCCAGGTGGACAGGAAGACCCACCACCAGTAGACACCGGGCTACATCGCCCATCATACGGAGCTGGGGGAACCTCATCATCATCATCATCCTCACTAGAAGAGCTCCACTCAGACGAGCCCCCATCCCCACCCTGCCCATCATCTGGTCGAGGCAAAGTGGCTGCGGGGGCCGACCCAGGCAGATCCTCAGGAACCGGAGACTCGAGCCCAAAGGTTAGGCGCTTCCCCTTAGTTCCAAAGTAGAAGATCAGGGACATACCGTCAATCTCTGCCGGAGCGGGGCAGAGAATCTCAATACAGGCGGGGCCATCATCCTCGAAGGACGCCAGGTCGGCAGTCACCAGCTTGCCCATCGGTTCAGAGATCGCCTTGAGGATGCGCGCAAGCTTGCCACCCCGCGGCGCTCACCTGCCACCACGAGGCAGGTCATAGACAAGGACCCACACCTTAGTCAGAGGGGGCACAGGGTCAGGCTCCGCGGCAGTAGCACGGACGGAGATCAGGAACTGTTGATGGGGCAACGGATGACATCGTGGGAACACACACGGAGCAGCTCCGCGGATGGGAAGGGGACCGAGAAGACGAGAGGAGCCATCTCGGTCACCACCCAAGTGAAGTCAGAGTCGCGAAAGTCGCCGATGTAGGCGGTGAGCTCGGCCTGGATGAGGTCAGCCGAGATCACCACCCCAGGCGGCAAGTCCTACTCGGGGGCAAGAGTGACCGTCGCCAAGTGCGGAACCGCCTCCTCCTCAATCTCAGCATCCACATAGTAGAAACCACCCCCTCAGTCCCATACCCGAGATAGGTGAGGGTCGTGGGACATCGGGGAGGGGCCTCACACTCCGAGCGGAAGTGTACCGCGCATCCACAGTTGATGCACCTTGTCTCCTCGTGGATCCTGGGGCGGCTGACACGAGAGGGAGGCTCCGGAGCCGCCTGTTCAGGAGCCCTGGTCGGAGTTGGATAGTCAGCCACCGCAGGGGTCATCTTCTTATGCTTCTTCTTCTTGTACTGGATAGCCGCACCCGGCGCCTCGCCAGACCGGCAAGCGGGAGAGACCCTAGCGGGCACCGAGCCATCCCGCCGCCTCACCGGGTCGACGTCCCGAGCATCATGACGATCGTCCCGAAGCCCGGGGCTGGGGGAGCAAGAAGCAAGGGCCGAGTCCACTTGGCGCCCCCCAAGTCAGTAGCATCCCCACGCGGCGCACGGGCAGAACCGGACTCGGGCCTACGTCGGCGCCAATTGTCGTCCGAGGCACGCGATGAGGACACCTGTTGTTCCAGCACCCGCGGCTCCGGGTCATCCCGACCCCGATTCGCCGGTGAAGGCCAGACCTGCAACTTGGCTCGCAGCTCCGCCTCCCGCACCATGTCCTGGAGCGGCGGTGCTCAGCATTCCGGCGGCGAAAGTCACCCGAGGAGCCCGGAATGGGCAGCCACGGGTCCCTGGCCGGGCCGTGGGGAGGAAGGAAATGACGCAGCGACGAGCCCGCGTAGGAAGAAGTGATGCGGGCTGACCGGGCGGAATCCCGGGCATCCTTGGGCGAAGCAGGGGGGTCCTGGGCAAGGGGCCTCTTTGGCTGTGGCTGGCCGTCCCCCGCATCACGGGCCATGAGAGCCTGGAGGTACGTCCGGGGTCGGGGCGAAGCGAGGGAGAGCATAGGATCAGCCGACGGCGACGACGAGCTGGAGACAGAGGCGGGGGCGCGATAGAGAGCGAGACTAGGCGAGCGAGGCGGCGGCGGGGCGGAATCGGGAGTAAGGACGCGAGCCGCATGCCCTGCCCTAGCCACACCCAATCACGTCACGTGCCACCCCGTCGCTGGATCGCAGCCCCCCCCCCCTCGTTGGACCCAAATCCAACAGGCTGGGTTAGCCGGGCCAAGCAACCAGGCCCGGTTCACTTTGTCTAAAACCGCCTTGGCCTGGATAGCCACACTGCGCACAGCCGGATCAGCCCCAGCACCCCGCGAAGTGGGCCACGACCCAGAGGGCGTAAGGCCAGCTGACCTGTCACCTGACCGGCCTCCCACGTGGGCCCCAGTTGGCCCACGCAGAAGCTCAGCCCTGACCGGCCTGACCAGGGGACATGCATCTCCCACAGCGCCGCCGACACCGCCACCGACGGCAGACGCCCGGCCCGGACACCGAACTAGCCCCAGCCGAGAGCGTAGGCTCAGCCAGGACCAGGTGCCGGCCAGGAGCAGCGGTCACCGCGCCAGTAGGCCTAATCACAGCATCAGGGGATGGCGACCAAGGATAATCCGGGAGGGAGGATGAAGACGCGGCGCGCGCAGCTGGCGGCCGCGGTTGGCGAGAGCGGGACGCGGGACGTAGGGCCGAGCGAGCGACGGCCGGGCTGCCACCTAGAAATCATTGAGGAGCGGCGGCGCTAGCTTCACCGGCTGCTCGACCGGGCCACCCTCCGCCTCCTCCTCATCAGCAAGGTCCGCCCAAGACACCGCCATCGTCGCAAAGGAAAAGGATGGGCCTAGAACAGCCACCTCCACCGGGCTCAGTGCAGCAGGGGGGGGGGGGCGAGCCGCCGGGCAGCGAGGCGGCGCCGGCGAGGCCAGCCATGGCCAGGACGGCGGCGCTATTTGAATCGCCACATAGTCGCCCACTAGCCAGCCTTCCTACTATTGGAAATATGCCCTAGAGGTAATAAATAAAGTGTTTATTATTATATTACCTTGTTCATGATAAAACGTTTATTATCCATGCTATAATTGTATTGATTGGAAACACATTGCATATGTGGATATATAGACAACACTTTGTCTCTAGTATGCCTCTAGTAGACTAGCTCGTTGATCAAAGATGGTCAAGGTTTCCTAGCCATTGACATGAGATGTCATTTGATAATGGGATTACATCATTGCGAGAATGATGGGATGGACAAGACCCAAACTATAAACGCGGCATATGATCGTGTCAGTTTATTGCTACAGTTTTATGCATGTCAAGTATATGTTCCTACGACAATGAGATCATGCAACTCACGAACACCGGAGGAGTGCCTTGTGTGTATCAAACGTCACAACGTAACTAGGTGACTATAAAGGTGCTCTACAGGTATCTCCGAGGGTGTCTGTTGGGTTGGCATGGATCAAGACTGGGATTTGTTACTCCGTGTGACGGAGAGGTATCTCAGGGCCCACTCGGTAATACAACATCACAATAAGCCTTGCAAGGCAATGTGACTAAGTGTTAGCCATGGGATCTTGTATTACGGAACGAGCAAAGAGACTTGCCGGTAACGAGGTTGAACTAGGTATACAGATACCGACGAGCGAATCTCGGGTAAGTAACATACCGAAGAACAAAGGAAACATCATACGGGATTAACTGAATCCTTGACATAGAGGTTCGACCGATAAAGATCTTCGTAGAATATGTAGGAACCAATATGGGCATCCAGGTCCTGCTATTGGTTATTGACCGTAGAGGTGTCTCGGTCATGTCTACATAGTTCTCGAACCCGCAGGGTCCGCACACTTAAGGTTTGGTGACGTTTTGGTAGTATAGAGTTATGTATGGTGGTGACCGAAGGTTGTTCGGAGTCTCGGATGAGATCCCGGACGTCACGAGGAGCTCCGGAATGGTCCGGAGGTAAAGATTGATATATAGGAAGTCCTGTTTTGATCGTCGGAAAAGCTTCGGGCTCATCGGTAGTGTACCGGGAGTGTCGGTAGTGTATCGGGGGACCATCGGGAGGGGTATTTTGACCCAAGAGGCTACATGGGCTGTGGGAATATGAATACCAGCCCTTAGTGGGTTGTTGGAAGTCCCACAAGAGGCCCATGCGGCTGGAGTTGAAGGAGAAAGAAAAAAAAACAAGGTGGAAAGAGTTTTCAAGTAGGAAAGGAGGAATCCTAGTCTTACTAGGATTGGAGGAGGATTCCTCCTCTCCTTCTTGCGCAAGTGGCAAAAGGGCTGGCCCTTGTGCGCCAGCCTCCTCCCTCTCTCCTCCTATATATACTAGAGGTTTTGAGGGTTTTGAGACACAGAAAAATAGCCACGTGCTGCCTCTCCTCTAGATCGCAGTTTCTCTTCTAGATCGGTTTTCAGCGTTGCTTAGGCGAAGCCCCGCTGGAATAGCTCCACCACCATTGCCGCAACACCGTCGCACTGCCGGAGAACTCGTCTACCTCTCCGCTCCCTCTTACTGGATCAAGAAGGCGGAGATCGTCATCAAGCCGTACGTGTGCTGAACGCGGAGGTGCCGTCCGTTCGGTGCTAGATCGGGACGGATCGCGATTGGATCGCGGGACGCTCGGTGATTTGGATCGCGAAGACGTTTGACTACATCAACCGCGTCTCTTAACGCTTCCCACTTAGCGATCTACAAGGGTATGTAGATCTACTCCTCCTCTCGTAGATGCTCATCACCATGGATAGATCTTGCGTGTGCGTAGGGAATTTTTTGTTTCCCATGCAACATTCCCCAACACCTACTCCCAGCGGTCGCTGCCCTCCCCTTCTACACCTCTCCCTCTTGCACGGAAATAATACACCTTATATTCTGGAACGGAGGGAGTATATAGCTTACCAGGAATGCCACGTGGTGGAGGATCACTTGTTCGCGAGCCTCTTAAGAACGCGCTATTCCGCCACGTGTCGCATTTTGAACACTCCCTTTGCATATTTTTAGTACGCATTTTCCGCATTTAGATGATTTTTTTTCAGCTTTTCAGTTTGCCACAGTTTTTCCCACGATTTGGAAGAATATGTTTTTGAAAAACAAATATGTGAAAAACAATTTTTTTTCGTGAGAGGCATGGATCTACTTCACGTTGAGGCACACATTTGCTACCACAAGAGACATGGCCGTGCTTCTCAGAAAAGGTAAGAGAACACGTTTTTTTTTCTCGTGGAGGCAAGGATTTGCTTCCGCTAGAGACACGGTCATGCCTTTCGGAAAGGGAAAACCTGTTTATTCTTTTTTTTTATCTTCCATGAGAGGTACGGATTTGATTTCGCGATAGCCTCTCAAAAAGGAAAAAACTTGTTTTTTCTTTGGGAGAGCCACAGATTTGCTTCTCGTGGATGCTTGAATTTGCTTTCGCGAGGGGCATGGTCGTGCCTCTCAAAAAAGGAAAGAAAACACGTTTTTTTTTCTTCTGGGAGAGGCGCGTATTTTCATCTCGTGGAGGCATAGATTTGATATCGCGAGAGGCATGGTCATGCCTCTCATAAAGAGAAAAAATGTGCTTTGGATTCAGGTTTTTTCGTCCGATTTCGTTTGTGACAAAAAAAGTTCATCAAAACCTATCTAAATGGGATCTAGCTTTAAAAATCTCGACGCAAGGAATTCAATAGTGAAAATGGTTCAACATTTGGACATACGGTTTGAGAGATAAACATTTTTAATAAATGAATTTATGAAAAGAAAAAAGAAACTCGCATGTTGCGACAAGTGATGCACATGCAGTGTGACACTTGTCATAACCTAGGATGAGAGTGACCTTTGCAACGAATGCTCCTTAACTAGTTATTTCGGACCTCTTTTGGAATCTGCCTTTGGTTTTGGCTGCTAGCAGCGAGCGCCTTGTACCTGAGCCCCTTCGACTCATTGCCAGCAACACGATGGGCTTTGTTGCCTGGTCGAATGCACATTAAGTAAACATAGTTCGTTTTGGGGTTCCCCAAAGCTCAGAATGGATTGGATCGCCTCTGCTTCTACCAAAGAAATGAAGGCCTCACTCTTTCCGAATGCTTCTCCAATCCTGAAGTTCTCGCAAAGGCAGTTTCTTCTGAAGCGACCATCAGAATGGCTCGGCCCAACATGCGGGAGGCCATAGGCCTCAAAGCCCTCGTTTTTTAATTTTGTACACATTTTGTTGTTTTTGTCTGTTGCTTTCCTTTACTTTTGTTTATACTTTATATATATATAAAATCTTTATGTAATTTTTCTTTAATGTTAACAATGCATTTGAAAATATAAAGTGTGTATGGAAAAAATGTTTCTGATATATAGTAAAACTGTATACAAAATATACACAATGTGTATGAAGAAATAGACATAAAAACATGTTAATCATGTATATGTAAAACTTTGAACATGTATTAAATATGTTCCTAATGGACAACGTCTATAAAAACATATATATTACAACATGTATTTAAATATATTAATTCAGTTTTGAAAAGGATGAAAAATGTGTGTATAAAACATTTTCCTGATGAAAGAAATAGACAAGAAAGAAATATTTTTTAATTTTTTAATCACGGATTTGAAATATGTACCATGTATTAAAATAGTGTTTCAAATGTGTACAATTTTTTTAACATATGTATGAAAATTTGGGTAAAAATAATATATATGGTAAAATGCTTATCTTGTACTACCACTCACAAAAATATGATATATTTTAATAGTCGAATAAAGCGAGATTGTTTAAAAAAAATGTTTCACATGTGTAAATAGTGTTCTTTATGTATAAGAAAAACACACAGTGTATATAAAAAAGTAGGCATCAAAACCGAATATTTGACAAAAACATTAATCACATATTAAAAGGTTCAACGTGTAAAAAAAAGGTTTCAGATATATATAAAAAATGTTTAATCTATTTAAATATGTTAAACATGTCTTAAAATTATGTTTATTGCCATTGAAAAAAGTTTCATTGTGTATCTAAATTTTACTAGCAAACATGGCCGTGCGTTGCAACGGGAGAAAAAAAAATCACCCATCAACCATACTTGACGACATTAGCAAATCTCTTGAATTGTTTTATTATGCTATACAACAAGCAACATGATAAGTGGTGATGTCCAAAAACAAAAATGTAGGATGTTTTTGAAGTATATTGAAGGTGTTTTATTATAATGAAAATAACAAATTTAATTTAGTATTCAATAATAACATGTGCATAAGATCATTATTTTTGTTTTATTGACATATGTGTTTGAAACTTTACTCCAAGTCGAGACTTAATTTGGTTGCAAACATATTAGGCAATTTTACCGAAAACAATCAATCTGTAAGGACATATGTACCATATGTTTAAGGTTGCATATAAACATCCATATTCTGTAAAAATAAATTATGAACATAATTTCAAACAATATCGCAAGCCACTGTTTTATATTAAGCTTGTATCAGCAGTTTCGTGTACATCGTCGTTTATAGCATGATTATTCTGCACTGTTTGAAATACAAATAATGATTATGTATGTATTGTAACGTTCAACATATAGTATCCGATAGGAATTAACATCTCATATAGTGCCAATGATTGCTTTTGTGAGAGCATCAAATAATCATATTTACTCCATTTAAATGAGTATGAAACATAAACGGCAAACATTTCCAAAATACCCCATATAAAGAAGGTATTAAACTACTAATTAAGACTACAACCAATTCTTTCTAAAATATGTTAGATTTTAATTTGGGATTTAAAGGATATGAATATTTCGAAAAGCATTTTCAATCTGAGCATAAAAATGAAAATAAAAAGGTAAAGATTAGCTGGGTAAAAAAATACAACCCGTCAAGTAAGCACACATTTGGATTTGAATTTGGGATATAAAAGATATGGACATTTCAAAAAGCATTTTGAATCTGCACATAAAAGTGAAAATAAGAAAGTAAAAAAGATTAGCTGGGCAACAAACTGGAACCCGTCAAGTAAGCAGACATTTGGGCGTTGCAGTTATATCCTACGCCCGTCAAAAATTCAGAGAGAAAAAAGGACGGCGATGGGATTCAACAAACCCAGGCTGCCTAGCTAGAAGAGCATCAGTCCAACCAGCAGGACGCCATTGTAGTTGTGAAAATTTAGAGGATCACCTCCTCTTAACCAATCACAACAACCGATGTGTTCTCACTTATCGGTGACATGGTGGGTAGTTATTCGCAACTTCGGAGGTAAATATTATGGCGAACGACCAGAAGCATTATTTGATTTATGATTAGGTAGAGTTTTTACTTTGTACACAAAAAAAGA
This sequence comes from Hordeum marinum, assembly GCA_022496015.1. Classification (NCBI taxonomy): domain Eukaryota; kingdom Viridiplantae; phylum Streptophyta; class Magnoliopsida; order Poales; family Poaceae; genus Hordeum; species Hordeum marinum. The sequence continues at coordinate 505,441,838 of CM039676.1, forward strand.
TGTTCAAACATTTATTGAAGAAAAAAATGTACATTGTGTATTTTCAAAATTATATTCGTCATGTATCTACAAATTTTCTCACACGTACACTTAAAGAGTACATTGTGTACCAAAGAGACTTGTGTTGACCATAAAAAGTAACCGATTAAACAAAGAAATACAAACAAAACCGATGAAAATCAAGAAATAAAAAAATAAAAATCAAAGGTAAAAAGGAAACCTATGAAAAACAATGAAAATATTGAAATGTGTGAAGGAAACAAAGAAGCCTGAAAAATAAAATGAAAAACTAAAAGTGAAGAAAAAGGGAAAAAGAAAAAAAGAAAGGAACCGTAGAAAATCATAGGAAAGAAAGAAAACAATCCAGTCATAATCAAGAAAGAAACAAGGAAAACATATGAAAAAAAGTAAAAAAAAGACGAAGAAAACCATAAAGAAACAAGGAAACGTGAAAGGGAAAACAAAAGAAAGCGAAACAGAAATCCAAAGAAAACCAAAACTTACAGCAAGCAAACGAGCCACACAGCTACAGAGCGAATGTTATTAGGCCGGCCCATTTGTGTGACGTTGCGGGGTACTGCCGGATAGGGGGACTAGTAATTGCTCTCAAGTTTCACTAAAAAACAGTAATTGCTCTCAAGTAGCAGCTATGCCCATAAAATCCATCTGAATCGGCTGTCAAGGCATTTGTGTCCATACTCTCTACACCATCTATATCCCCCACACACCACATCCCAAACTTATTCTTCACTACTAGTGCACATAAAGTCAAGAAAGGGCGTATTCGCAGAAAAATGGAAAACAAAATTTGAAATATTGAAAAAGAAAAGAAAAGAAAATGTGCATGCACATATATACTAGAAGTTGGCCATGCTTTGCAAGGTGTGGTAAATATTGTAATACGTTAGCCTGTAATTTTACCTGCCCCATATTAGTTTTGGAACTTCTAGTACCAAAATGCCACTGTCCTATGAAATGACACTTTTCTTCCTTACTTCGGTGTACGTCCCCACAGACGACACAAACAAAACGACATTCTTCGATGATTTAGCTAGAACGGTGCCACCCATGGGCTCACCATGGCTGATTAACGGAGCTTTCAATGTAATCTACGAAGCTAGGGACAAAAACAACATAAATCTTAATAGGAGGAGGATGGCTAGATTTAGGTCGACAATAGACGCGGCGGAACTCAAATAAATTAGATGTAAAAGTAGGAAATTTACATGGAGCGGCGAGAGAGAAACACTGACGCTTGTTAGCATTGATAAGTTCTTTGCAAACCAAGAATGGGAGGCCATGTTCCCCTCCTTTATGCTGATGGCGGCCTCCACCACCTGCTCCGATCACTGCCCCCTAGTGCTTGCTAGTGCCACTCCTCCACCGAAGCCAGCAAGATTTCGCTTTAAAAGTATTTGGGGTAAACTTTCCTCATTTCAGAGAAACGGTCGAGCGAGCATGGCAACACCCTGCACCCCAAACTCGTGCCTTCATTAGAATCAGCACAAGATTCCAACGGGTTGCAAAAGACCTAAAGATCTGGAGCAACAGACTATTTAGCAACGCAAAGATGCAATTCCACCTTGCAAGTGAGATCATTTTGAGGTTTGACATGGCCAGGGAAAAGCGTCAGCTAACTCCGGTTGATTTCAGTCTTAGGAAGATGTTGAAGCTACGTGTTCTTGGTCTGGCCGTCATTGAAAGAGCTAGGCGACGGCAAGCTTCCAGGATCACCTGGCTAAGAGAAGGAGATGCAAACAAGGCCTTCTTCAATGCCAGGATCAACTCCAGGAGAAGAAAAAACTTCATCATCTCCCTGGAAGAAAGCAAGAGAGTGGTATCTGAACATCAGGAAAAGGCCTAGTTGATTCATCATCATTTTAGTGGCATTCTTGGCTCGACAAAAGCTCGGCGGTGCACAATAAACCAGTATAAACTCGAGATGCCAACCATCGATGCCGAGGGGTTGGATGCCCCTTTTTCCGAGGAGGAAGTTTGGGCTGCGGTACCGGCCTCACCGGTGGACAAGGCTTCGGGGCCGGACGGAGTTAATGGCGAGTTTTACAGATCATGTTGGGACCTGATTAAGGATGAGGTGATGGTTGTGTTCCACCAGTTTCACAGCCTCTCTGGAGCAAATTTTGCCAAGATAAATTCCGTTTTTGTTGCTCTGCTACCGAAGAAAGATGGGGCTGAATCTGTGGGGGACTTCAGGCCAACCAGTCTGATAAATTCCATGGCAAAGCTGATCACGAAAGTTCTGTCTTTGAGACTCTCAAAGAAGATTGGCTCGATCATATCTCCAGCTCAGATTGCTTTCCTGAAATCTAGAAGCCTGCAAGATAACTTATTATATGTTAGAAACTCGTTTCGTTCTCTGCACCGAAAGAAGCCAACCCTCTTGATCAAACTAGCATTGAAAAAGCTTTTGACTCGGTTTCTTGGGAATTTATCCTTGAGATGCTCCAACACTTGGGCTTTAGCGATCGATGGCGAGATTGGATCACCATGCTACTAGCTTCGACCTCCTCATCTTTCTTGCTCAATGGCACACCTGGGACACAGGTTCTACATCACTGGTGTCTTCGACAGGGAGATCCGCTGCCCCCCTGTTATTTATCCTCGCCATCGACGTGTTGCATCGTCTGATTGCCAGAGCAGCTGAGACGGACATCTTTGCTCCACTACCTAGTAGAGAGATTAATCTGCGCACCATCCTATACGCAGATGATGCAGTGATTTTTGCAAACCCGAGGCGGGAGGAGGTTGACAAGCTAATATAAATTATCGCTGCAAAGTCCCACGGTCAATCCCATCCGCAGTGAAGACATAAACCTTCCAAGTGTTCTGCAAAACTTTGGTGGAAAGATTCCTGCCTGCCCGATCAAATACCTGGTGTTGCCTATCACTATTGGGAGAGCAAGATTATCAAACTTCTAGTTCATATTGGACCGTGTTCTGACTGGCAGGATGGAAAAGAAGATTGATGACCATTACCCGCAGAAGGATACTGGTTCAATGCGTACTCTCGGCCATTCCCACCTTTGCATTGTCCGTCCTACGACCACCAAAGAAGCTTTTGAAAGAAATTGACAAGGTACGACGGCATTTCCTATGGGTTCAAGATGAGGAACTGCCAGGAGGAAAATGCAAGGTGGGGTTGGTGTTGGGGAACGTCGCATGGGAAACAAAAAATTTCCTATGCACACGCAAACCTATCCATGGTGATGAGCATCTACGAGAGGGAGAGTGGATCTACATACCCTTGTAGATCGCTAAGCGGGAAGCGTTAAGAAACGCAGTTGGTGTAGTCGAACATCTTCGCGATCCAAATCGCCGAGCGTCCCGCGATCTCATCACGATCCGTCCCGCGATCCAATCACGATCCGTCCCGTGAACTCATCACGATCCGTCCCGCGATCTCATCACGATCCGTCTCATGATATTGATCATGATCTGTCCCGCGAACTCATCACGATCCATTCCGCGATCTCATCATGAACCGTCTCGCGATCTCGATCACGGTCCTTCCGATCTAGCGCCGAACGGACGGCACCTCCGCGTTCAGCACACGTGCAGCTTGGTGACGATCTCCACCGTCTTGATCTAGCAAGAGGAGGTGGAGAGGAGAGAGAGTTCACCGGCAGCGTGACGGCGCTCCGGTGATGGTGGTGGAGTGATTCCGGCAGGGCTTCGCCTAAGCGCTGCGGAAAATCGATCTAGAGAAGAAACTGTGCACCGGTGAAACGGGTAGCACGTGGCCGGAAATTCTGTCCAGAAACCACCCAATCCACTAGTATATATAGGAGGAGAGGAGAGGAGAGGAAGCCAAGGCCTTTGGGTCGGCCTAAATAGGAGGTGGGAAGCAATCCTACTTCACCTCCAATCCTAGTTGGAGTAGGATTGCCTCCTATTCGCTGATTTTCCACCTTTTGCTTTAGCACTTTCTCTCCTGCGCCATGGGCCTTTGTGGCTGTTTTTCCAACCCACTAATGGCTGGTTAATACTCTCCCACAGCCCATGGACCTCTTGGGGTCGAAGTACCCCTCCCGAAGGTCTCCCGGTACACTACCGGCACTATCGGTACACTACCGGCACTCCCGGTACACTACCGATGAGCCCGAAACTTTTCCGGAAACCAAGCTGGGACTTCCTATATATGAATGTTTACCTCCGGACCATTCTGGAGCTCCTCGTGACGTCCGGGATCTCATCCGGGACTCCGAACAAACTTCGGTCACCACCATACATAACTCTACACTACCGAAACGTCACCGAACCTTAAGTGTGCAGACCCTGCGGGTTCGAGAACTATGTAGACATGACCGAGACACCTCTACGGTCAATAACCAATGGTGGGACCTGGACGTCCACATTGGTTACTACATATTCTACGAAGATCTTTATCGGTCGAACCTCTATGTCAAGGATTCAGTTAATCCCGTATAACGTTTCCTTTGTTCTTCGGTATGTTACTTGCCCGAGATTCGATCGTCGGTATCTCCATACCTAGTTCAACCTCGTTACCGGCAAGTCTCTTTACTCGTTCCGTAATACAAGATCCCGCAACTAACAATTAGTCACATTGCTTGCAAGGCTTATTGTGATGTTGCATTACCGAGTGGGCCCCGAGATACCTCTCCGTTACACGGAGTAACAAATCCCAGTCTCGATCCATGCCAACTCAACAGACACCATCGGAGATACCTGTAGAGCACCTTTATAATCACCCAGTTACGTTGCGACGTTTGATACACACAAGGCACTCCTCCGATATCCGTGAGTTGCATGATCTCATGGTCATAGGAACATATACTTGACATGCAGAAAACAGTACCAATAGACTGACACAATCATATGCTATGTTTGTAGTTTGGGTCTTATCCATCACATCATTCTCCTAATGATGTGATCCCGTTATCAAATGACATCTCATGTCCATGGCTAGGAAACCTTAACCATCCTTTGATCAACGAGCTAGTCCGTTGGAGGCATACTAGGGACATGGTTTTGTCTATGTATCCACACATGCATTTAAGTCACCGATCAATACAATTATAGCATGGATAATAAAAGATTATCATGAACAAGGAAATATGATAATAACTAATTTATTATTGCCTCTAGGGCATATTTCCAACAGTCTCCCACTTGCACTAGAGTCAATAATCTAGTTCACATCACCATGTGATTCACATTGTTATGAATCTAACGCCCAATGAGTTTTGGGGCTCGATCATGCTTTGCATGTGAGAGAGGTCTTATAGTCAACGGGTCTGCGATATTCAGATCCGTGTGTACTTTGCAAATCTCTATGTCAAACCGTAAACACTGCTACCACACTCCACTTGGTACTATTTCCAAATGGCTGCTCCACTATATGTATCCAGATTGCTACTACTAGTCATCCGGATAGGTGTTAAAGCTTGCATCAACGTAACTCTTTACGACGAACTCTTTATCACCTCCATAATCAAGAAACATTTCCTTAGTCCTCTTGTTACTAAGGATAATTCCGACCGCTGTCCAGTGATCCACTCCTGGACCACACTTCTACCCCTTGACAGACTCATGGCAAGGCACACACAGGTGCGGTACACAGCATGGCATACTATACAGAGCCTATGGCTACGGCATAGGGGACGACGTTCGTCCTTTCTCTTCCTTCTGCCGTGGTCGAGCTTTGAGTCTCACTCAACTTCACACCTTACAAATCAGGCGAGAACTCTTTCTCTGACTGATCCATTTTTAACTCTTTCAAAATCTTTGTCAAGGTATGTACTCAATGAAAGTCTCATCAAGTCATCTTGATCTATCTCTATAGATCTCGATGCTCAACAATTTGGTAGCTTTATCCAGGTCTTCCTTTGAAAATCACTTTCCAAACAACCATTTATGCTTTCCAGAAATCCTACATTATTTCCGATCAACAATATGTCATCCACATATACTTATCAGAAATTCTATAGTGCTCCCACTCACTTTGTTGCAAATACAAGTTTCTCGTAAACTTTGTATAAACTCAAAAACTTTGATCAACTCATCAAAGCGTATATTCCAACTCCGAGATGCTTGCTTCAGTCCATGGAAGGATCACCGAAGCTTCCACACCTTTTAGCATCCTTAGGACTGACAAAACCTTCTGGTTGTATCACATACAACCTTTCCTCAAGTAAACCGTTAAGGAAACGATGTTTTGACATCCATCTGCCAGATTTCATAATTGAAAACGCAGCAACTGCTAACATAATTCCAACAGACTCTAGCATCGCTACGAGTGAGAAAGTCTCATCGCAGTCAACCCCTTGAACTTGTCACAAACATCTTTGCAACAAGTCGAGCTTTACAAATGGTGACAATTACCATCAGCGTCTGTCTTCATTTTAAAGATCCATTTGTACTCAACAACCTGCTGTCCAACGAGCAAGTCTACCAAAGTCTATACTTGGTTTTCATACATGGATCCTATCTCAGATTTCATGGCCTCCAACCATTTGTCGGAATCCGGGCCCATCATCGCTTCTCCATAGCTCGTAGGTTCATTGTTGTCCAACAACATGACCTCCAAAACAGAGTTGTCGTACCGCTTAGGAGCAGTACACATCCTTGTCGACCTACGAAGTTCGATAGTAACTTGATCCTGAAGTTTCTATCAAACCATAATTCACACGGTGTCATCTCAACGGATTTAAATGGTGCCCTATTTAAAGTGAATGTAGTTGTCTCTAATGCATAACCCCAAGATTATAGTAGTAAAACGATAAGAGACATCATAGCACGCACCATATCCAATAGAGCATGACTATGATGTTCGGACACGCCATCACACTATGGTGTTCCAGGTGGCGTTAGTTGTGAAACAAATTTCACATTGTCTTAAGTTGTATGCCAAACTCGTAACTCAGATATTCACCTCCACGATCATATCGCAGTCATTTTTATCTTCTTGTCACGATGATCTTAAACTTCACTCTGAATTTGCTTGAACCTTTCAAACGATTCATACTTGTGTTTCATTAAGTAAATATACACTATATCTACTCAAATCATCAGTGAAGGTATGAAAATAACGATATCCACTGCACGCTACAAGACTCACCGGATTGCATACATCAACATGTATCATTTCCAATGAATCACTTGCCCGCTCCATCCAACGGGATCCTTTAGTCATCTTGCCCAAGAGGCATGGTTCGTATGTCTCAACCGATTCGAAATCGAATGAGTCCAAAGATCCATCAACATGGAGTTTCTTCATGCGCTTTATACCAATATGACATTCTGCGGTAGTGCCACAAATATGTGGTACTATCATTATTAACTTTGTATCTTTTGACATCAATGTTATGAACATGTGTATTACTACGATCAAGATTTCAACAAACCATTCTCACTGGGTGCATGACCATTGAAGGTATTATTCATGTAAACAGAATAACCATTATTCTCTAGCTTTAAATGAATAACCGTATTGCAACAAACATGATCTAATCATGTCCATGCTCAACGCAAAACACCAAATAACATTTATTCAGATTCGTCACTAATCCTGAAGGTAAAGAGATCGTGCGATGTTGATCACATCAACCTTGGAAACATTTCCAACACATATTGTCACCTCACCCTTAGAAAGTTCTCCGTTTATCCCGTAGCTTTTATTTCGAGTTAATAACATTTAGCAACCGAACCGGTATCCAATACCCAGGTGCTACTAGGAGTACTAGCAAGGTACACATTAATAACTCGTATATCAAATATATTTCTATCGATGTTGCCAGCCTTCTTATCTACCAAGCATCTAGGGTTGTTCCGCTTCAGCGACTGCTCACCTCATAATAGAAGCACTTAGTCTCGGGTTTGAGTTCAAATTTGGGTTGCTTCATTGGAGCAGCAACTGACCTGCTATCCATGAAGTTTCCCTCCTTGCTCTTGCCCTTCTCGAAACTAGTGGTTTGATTAACCATCAACACTTGACGCTCCTTTTTGATTTCTACCTTCGCGGTGTCAAACATCGCGAACAGCTCAGGAATCATTATTTCTATCCCTGGCAATTTCTAGTTCATCACCAAGTTCTAGTAGCTTAGTGACAGTGACTTGGAGAACTATGTCAATTACTATCTTATCTGGAAGATCAACTCCCACTTGATTCAAGCAATTGTAGCACCCAGACAATCTGAGTACATGCTCAACGCTTGAGCTATTCTCTTTCATCTAGCAGGCAAAGAATCTTGTTGGAGATCTCATATCTCGCAACATGGGCACGAGCCTGAGATCCTAGTTTCAGCTCTTAGAAACATATCATATGTTCCGTGATGTTCAAAACGTTTTGGAGCCTCAATTCTAAGCCGTAATGCATGACGCACTAAACTATTAAGTAGTCATCAGAACGTGCCTGTCAGATGTTCACAACATCTACACACGACACTAGAGGGATCGGCGCACCGAGCAGTGCATTAAGGACATAAGCCTTCTGTGCAGCAATGAGGACAATCCTCAGATCACGGACCCAGTCCGCAATATTGCTACCATCATCTTTCAATTCTATTTCTCTAGGAACATATAAAAAATACAAGGGAGCTACAGTGTGAGCTAATAATATACAAGATAATTTGCAAAGACACTTTGACTATGTTCATGATAATGAGTTCAATTAATCATATTACTTAAGAACTCCCACTCAAATTGACATCCCTCCGATCATTCGAGTGATACATGATCCAAATTCACCAACTCAAGTCCGATCATCACGTGAGTTGAGGTGGCAGCAATGGTGAACATCATTATGTTGATCATATCTACTATATGACTCATGTTCGACCTTTCAGTCTCTCGTGTTCCGAAGCCATGTCTGTACATGCTAGGCTCGTCAAGTTTAACCCGAGTGTTCTGCGTGTGCAACACTGGCTTGCACCCATTGTATGTGAACGTAGAGTCTACCACACCCGATCATCACATGGTGTCTCAACACGACGAACTTTCGCAACGGTGCACACTCGGGGAGAACACAATTTATCTTGAAATTAAGTGAGGAATCACCTTATAATGCTACTGTCGTCCTAAGCAAAACAAGGTGCATACAAGGATTAACATCACATGCAAATCATAAGTGACATGATATGGCCATGATCTTGTGCTTTTGATCTCCATCATGAAAGCACCGGCATGATCTCCATCGTCACCGGCATGATACCATGATCTCCATCATCTTGATCTCCATCAAAGTGTCGCCATCGGGGTTGTCACGCCCTGCATGCTTCTACTACTATTGCTACCGTAGCGATAAAGTAAAGCATTACATAGCGCTTAATGATTGACACGCAGGTCATACAATAATTAAAGACAACCCTATGGCTCCTGTCGGTTGCCGTATTCATCGACATGCAAGTCGTGATAATCTATACATCACATGATCATCTCATACATCACATATATCACATCATGTAATTGGCCATATCATATCACAACATACCCTGCAAAAACAAGTTAGACGTCCTCTAATTGTTGTTGCATGTTTTACGTGGCTGCTACGGGATCTAGTAAGAACAATTCTCACCTACGCATAAACCACAACGGTGATACACTAGTTTGCTTTTCAACCTTCTCAAGGACCGCCTTTGTCGAATCCGATCCAAGTAAAGTGAGAGAAACTGTCACCCGCAAGCCATCTAGGCAACAAGTTGCGTCGAGGGAACCGGTCTCTCGTAAGCGTACGAGTAATGTTGGTCCGGGCCGCTTCATCTCACAATCCCGCTGAACCAAAATACGACCAAGGGAGGAAGCAATCTAAGCATCAACGCCCACAACCCTTTTGTGTTCTACTCGAGATCTCATCGAACCATCAACCTAGCTCTGATACCACTGTTGGGGAACGTCGCATGGGAAACAAAAATTTTCCTACGCACACGCAAACCTATCCATGGTGATGAGCATCTACGAGAGGGAGAGTGGATCTACATATCCTTGTAGATCGCTAAGCGGGAAGCGTTAAGAAACGCAGTTGGTGTAGTCGAACATCTTTGCGATCCAAATCGCCGAGCGTCCCGCGATCTCATCACGATCCGTCCCGCGATCCAATCACGATCCGTCCCGTGAACTCATCACGATCCGTCTCACGATCTTGATCACGATCTGTCCCGCGAACTCATCACGATCCGTTCCGCGATCTCATCACGAACCGTCTCGCGATCTCGATCACGGTCCTTCCGATCTAGCGCCGAACGGACGGCACCTCCGCGTTCAACACACGAGCAGCTTGATGACGATCTCCACCGTCTTGATCCAGCAAGAGGAGGTGGAGGGGAGAGAGAGTTCACCGGCAGCGTGACGGTGCTCCGGTGATGGTGGTGGAGTGATTCCGGCAGGGCTTCCCCTAAGCGCTGCGGAAAACCGATCTAGAGGAGAAACTATGCACCGGTGAAACGGGTAGCACGTGGCCGGAAATTCTGTCCAAAAACCACCCAATCCACTAGTATATATAGGAGGAGAGGAGAGGATAGGCAGCCAAGGCCTTTGGGTCGGCCGAAATAGGAGGTGGAAAGCAATCCTACTTCACCTCCAATCCTAGTTGGAGTAGGATTGCCTCCTATTGGCTGATTTTCCACCTTTTGCTTTAGGACTTTCTCTCCTGCGCCATGGGCCTTTGTGGCTGTTTTACCAGCCCACTAATGGATGGTTAATACTCTCCCACAGCCCATGGACCTCTTGGGGTCGAAGTACCCCTCCCGGAGGTCTCCCGGTACACTACCGGCACTCCCGGTACACTACCGATGAGCCCGAAACTTTTCCGGAAACCAAACTGGGAATTCCTATATATGAATCTTTACCTCCGGACCATTCCGGAGCTCCTCGTGATGTCCGGGATCTCATCCGGGACTCCGAAAAAACTTCGGTCACCACCATACATAACTCTACACTACCGAAACGTCACCGAACCTTAAGTGTGCAGACCCTGCGGGTTCGAGAACTATGTAGACATGACCGAGACACCTCTACGGTCAATTACCAATGGCGGGACCTGGACATCCACATTGGTTCCTACATATTCTACGAAGATCTTTATCGGTCGAACCTCTATGTCAAGGATTCAGTTAATCCCGTATAACGTTCCCTTTGTTCTTCGGTATGTTACTTGCCCGAGATTCGATCGTAGGTATCTCCATACCTAGTTCAACCTCGTTACCGGCAAGTCTCTTTACTCGTTCCGTAATACAAGATCCCGCAACTAACAATTAGTCACATTGCTTGCAAGGCTTATTGTGATGTTGCATTACCGAGTGGGCCCCGAGATACCTCTCCGTTACACGGAGTAACAAATCCCAGTCTCGATCCATGCCAACTCAACAAACACCATCGGAGATACCTGTAGAGCACCTTTATAGTCACCCAGTTACGTTGCGACGTTTGATACACACAAGGCACTCCTCCGATATCCGTGAGTTGCATGATCTCATGGTCATAGGAACATATACTTGACATGCAGAAAACAGTAGCAATAAACTGACACGATCATATGCTATGTTTGTAGTTTGGGTCTTATCCATCACATCATTCTCCTAATGATGTGATCCCGTTATCAAATGACATCTCATGTCCATGGCTAGGAAACCTTAACCATCCTTTGATCAACGAGCTAGTCCGTTAGAGGCATACTAGGGACATGGTTTTGTCTATGTATCCACACATGCATTTAAGTCTCCGATCAATACAATTATAGCATGGATAATAAACGATTATCATGAACAAGGAAATATGATAGTAACTAATTTATTATTGCCTCTAGGGCATATTTCCAACAGTTGGAAGGTCTGCTCACCAAGGAACTGCGATGGCTTGGGGATCCTAGACCTGGAGAAATTCTCGAGGGCTTTGCGTTTGCGCTGGTTATGGATCGACCGCCGAAATGAAAATCGGCCTTGGAAAGGATAAGAGTTACCATGTGATGGAAAAGAAAAGGCTCTGTTTGATAGTGCAACCACGACCATCATTGGAAACGGAAGCATCGCTTCCTTCTGGCACTCATCTTGGTTCACCTCGCCGTGCTTAGCAGCGCTGTTCCCAGACCTAAACAACCGCTCCAGGAAAAAAAAACGTCACGACGCTGCACAATCATACATGGGTGAAAGATCTACGACGACAAGGTAATAGCGACCTGGTGCAAAATTTTCTCATTTTGTGGAGGGCCATACGGGCAGGAGATGTGCTCCTGCAACCTCAGGTGCAGGATAAGATCATTTGGCGCGCGAACAATTCTGGGACATACTCGGCAAGCTCGGCATACAAACTTCAATTTGACTCATGGTCGAAGACAGAATACAAAACTTTGATCTGGAAGACTTGGGCCCCTGGAAAGATCAATTTTTTCTTCTGGCTGCTGCTACAAGACAGACTTTGGTACAATGATAGACTGCAACGACGAGGATGGAAAAACAGTTATATTTGCCCCCTATGCACAAGAAACTTGGAGTCCTTAGCTCACCTATTCTGGAAATGCCCAGTCTCGAAGGAAATCTGGCATCGCGTCGCTAGCTGGTCTAGCTGTCCCTGGCTTGCTGCTCTAAGTGTGCAAAATGGATCAAGCTCGGCCTCTCAACGGGTGCACAACATGCTACAGCAGTCAAGACCGATCCTAAAGCAATAGCTGAAAACAATACTCTTCCCTTTTGCTTGGCATATCTGGACAGAGCGTAAAAATCGCATCTATAGGCAAAAGGAAAACCAGATCAACGGAGTGATCATGGCGATTAGAGGCGACAAGGACTGCTGGAGAATTGCTGGAGCGAAATACTTACAGACTCTGCTCGACGACCCGGACTAACTCCGTAAAACGATATTATCACTTGGTGATCGATCACCAAAATCTTGTACTCCAACATGATCAATTGATCATGAACACCTTTGTCATCCTTTCTCTACTTAATATATGGAAAGACGGCGGTTGCCGTGTCTTTCAAAAAAACTTTTTGTGTGGTAGTCCAACTTGCATTAATAAAAGAACACTAATATACATGTGGGAAATCATACTGTTGTGGACTCAAGCAGTAAATGCATCAATTTATTTTGCAGAAGAAAAAAAATCTAAGAAGACATCAATTTATTTATTTTGCAGAAATAAAAAATATGTACTAAGAATAAACACGCCAGGTAGGGGTCGAACCTACGGCCTTCCGCTTAGGAAACGGACGCTCTATCCACTGAGCTACAGGCGCTGATGCATTGGTAATTAAGCGCCTGTTGATTTGCTAAATAACTATTACCCGCCAGTTCAAAAGTAAATAACTGAGTATAACCCACTACCTATTTTTTCTAGCAGTACAAAAATGCAACATTAGTAAGTCATGCATCTAAGTCATGAGTTACACCTTTTGCTTTAGTAAATCTGTGTCGCTGTGCCATGTATAATAGTCGGTTCATGCATGTACGCCATCAGTTAATTTTATTTGCACTAAGTTTTGTGCTTTCATGGACACGTTATATGTGTTGGACGTTTGGAGCATACTGATATAGTTAATCCTTCACTTTAAAAAAAATTAGCACTCTTCTAACGGGCAATCTAATTCTCTCTCTCTCTCTTTTATATCATTTTGTTATATGCTTCATACTTTTTATCGTTTTCAAGTGTAAATCAATAATATTCTTTCATCTTATTTTCAGTTATTTCAGTCATTTATTTAGTACTAATTACTCATTTCTTTTAATAAGATTACCGCAGCAACGCGCATGGTATCATCTAATTTCAGCAAATTTGAACACCTTAGTTTCTTTGGAATTAATTTTGACTAGTAAAACTAAGAGAATATCTATTTATTATCATGAATGAGACGTTCGAGAAGCTTGGGACAATCGATCTGAATGTTGTTTGACATGCTAGTGTGTCTAACTACCACATGCCAAGTGTCCACGCCGCTATCCTCCTCAACGTCTTCTCCGACACGAGGAACCTTGCCGCCGTCTTCGACGCCTACGTTGCGACATCTACCTCAACCGATACACTACCATCGCCGTCGCCACCATGTCATCCTTCATCCACACCCTCTCCGTCGTGCTCCATTCCCTCGTCCTCGGCTTGCAACGCGTCCAAAGGGCATCTGTGAGGGCCCTACCATCTCCCAGCTTGTCGCACTCCTGGTGTCCTTCTTCTTGGTCGTAGGTGCCTGCGGAATTAGGCCATGCAGCCCGGCCTTTGGGATCAACCAGTTCACCCTGCGCACCACTGAGAGTCGTTGCGACATCGCCAACTTCTTCAACTAGTATTGCTTCACCTGCACTGTCACCAAACTCATCATGGTCCTCACGGAGACAGCATCACCTACTTATTGGTATTTTTCAATCTACCACCACTCGATGGGCAACTAACGAAACAATCAAAACGAACAATGAGTATGCGTCCGGAAAGTTCCATGGATCTTTGCTGTGAAATAAGCGAACTGATAATCTTTACACAAATTATACAATGTTATACTAGCTAGTAATCGAACTGTTGCCAGGTGGGGAAGGTCTGTCCGAACAGCCACCAGGCCCGCACGACGTCCTGGAAGACCTTGTACTGGCCGCAGGAGGAGGTGATGGCGAAGCTGAGCGCTTGTCCTTTCATCCTTGCTAGGCACTGCCAGTTAGCGCCCCAGTTGTGGGACATGGGGATTCACGCGGTGTTGGTCCTCTTCACTGACATGCTCTTGATCGACCCGCTGCCAGCCATGTTTGTCACCAGCACCAGCTCGAAGTAATTGAAGCCATTGATGGTGAAGCGCTGGCCGTCTTGTCTCAGGCAGGGGACCTGCTGGTAGAGGACGGGCACGATGCCGGCACGGTAGATGGCGAGGTTCTCCCATGCAGGTTGGGACATGTCAAAGTGGAAGCAGAGAGGGTTGCACCACCCGTTGTTGTCGCTAGGGAGGGACACACGGATTAAGAGATAAAACATTTTGAATAAACAGATCTATGGAAAAAGAAAAATTCCAGGTTGTGACAAATGGTGCGGTGGAAACGATCTTTGAAAAGGGCATCCCTCAATTAGTGATTTCGCCTCTTGGCTCGTCGCCAGAAGCACGACATGCTGGGCTGCCTGGTCAAGCGCGCATTAAGTAAACATAGTTCGCTTTTGGGTTCGGAAAGGCCTGAATGAATTGGACTGTTTCTGCTTCTACCAAAGAAATGAAGGCCTTATCGCTTGCGAATGCTTCTCTAATCCTGAAGTTCTCGCGAAGGCGGTCTCTGCTGAAGCGAGCGCGAGACTGGGTCGGCCCAACGCACGGGAGGCGTTAGGCCTCAAAGCCCTCGTTTGTTTTAGCTTTGTATCGCAAAATCCCATCTGAATCAGCTGGCAAGGCATTTGTATTTGTACCGTCGTCTTGGATCCCCCCCCACCCACCCCCCGAACTCATTCTTCACCACCAGTGCACTTAAAGTCAAGAAAGGGCATATTCGCAAAAAAATGTGAAACAAATTTTGAGATATTGAAAAAGACAAGAAAAGAAATTTTGCATGTACATATAAACTAGATAGTTGGTCGTGCTTTGTAACGTGCCATAAATATTCTAATAGGCTTGCTCGTAATTTTAGCTGTTCTTGTTAGCTTTGGAACTTCTATAATTTTATATTTCATATTAAAGAATAAAGCATGGGCCTTCATGGAGCAACCGGGTCCCAAAATGCCATTGTCCTCTATGAAAGGTCACTATCCCACATTTTTTCTTCCTTCTTTTCTTTTGGGCAAACACACTTTTTGTGTGGTAGTCCAACTTGCGTTAATAAAAGAACAGTAATATACTGGTGGGAAATTATACTGTTGTGGACTCAAACAGTAAATGAATGACTTGATTGATTTCTTTTGCGGAAGAATATAATCTTTATATGCACGCCAGGTATGGGTCGAACCTACGGCCTTCCGCTTAGGAAACGGACGCTCTATCCACTGAGCTACAGGCGCTGGTACATGGATATTTAACCGCCAGTTGATTTGCTAAATAACTATTACCCGCCAGTTCAAAAGTTAATAATTACTACAACCCATTACTTAATTTTCCTAGCCGTACAAAAATGTTGCATCAGTAAGTCATGCATCTAAGTTATAAGTTACATTTTTTGCGTTAGTAAAACCGTGTCGCGCTGCCATGTATCATAGTCAGTTAATGCATGTAAGTCATCAGTTAATTTTATTTGCACTAAGTTTTGTGCTCTCATGGATACCGTATATGTGTTGGACGCTTGGAGCATACTTACATAGTTGATCATTCACTTTTTTCAGAATTATCACTCTTCTAACTACAATCTATTTTTCTCTCTCTTTTATATCATTTTTCTGTATGCTTCATACTTTCTAATGTTTTAAAAGTGTAAATTGAGAATATCCTTTCATTTTGTTTTCATTTCTTTCAGTTGCTTATGTAGTAGTCATTTTTTAACAAGATTACCACAACAACGTGTGGGGTATCATGTAATTTCATAAAGAATGAACACCTTTAGTTTCTTTGGAATTAATTTTGGACTAGTAAAACTAAGAGAATATGGATTTATTATCACAGGGACCATCGATCTGAATGTTGTCCGACATGCTAGTGTACCTAATGACAGTGTACACATGCCAAGCGTCAACGGTGCCACCCCTTCAACGTCTTCTTCGACACGAGGAACTTTGCCACCGCCTTCGACATCTAAGTTGTGACACCTATCCCAATCACTATACTACCGTCGTCATCGCCACCATGTCCTCCTTCATCGTCATATTCATCCACACCCTCTCTGTCGCGCTCCATCCCCTCCATCCTAGCCATGCAACACATCCAAAGGGCATCAGTGCAAAGGCCCTACCAGCTCCCAGTTTGCTACACTCCCGGTGTTCTTCTTATATGCCATAGGCGCTTGTGGCATTTGACCGTGCAACCTGGCCTTTGGAGCCAACCAGTTCACCATGTGCATCGCTGACAGTTTTCACGACATCACCAACTTCTTCAAATGGTACTGCTTCACCGTCACCGTCACCATGATCACGGACACCAGCATCAGCTACCTCCGGAGCAACCTTCCACTTAATGGTATTTTTTTTAATTACTACCTTTGCTTCACGGTTATGTCGGTACATTCTTTCTTCAGCTTGTTTATATTATGGTTTGGAACTTTTGCAAGAGGTAGGAATTGTGGAAATGTAGAGACATGTTGATCAAATCTTGGTGAGGTGAGCAGGGAATAATTCAATAAATCTGATTAAATGGATAGGATGAGAAATTATATAAACCCATACTGTAGCATATAAGACTTTTCAGTATATTAAGAAGTATTTCGTCAAGCCATAATTGAAGTCTATGGTGCTAGGTGTAATTTCATCGTATATGTTTTGCTTCCTAAACTATACAATTATATTTGTTTACGCACTTTGCAGCTCGGCAAGTTATCCTGAAAATTTTGCATGGACCGGTAAAACAGAACTCAAACTTAACACTGCAAGCAAAACTTCAATGTGAAATGCTGGATAGAAAATGGCGCAGCAAAGAGCACACGTCCGGTTCTCTAGTATATATTGTTCAGATGGAGGACACCAGGTGGGGATCAATGGGCAAGGTGGTGGTGGATTACAGAATTTACAATTCAAATCTACCACCACTCGATGGGCAACTAACGGAACAATCAAAAGGAATAATGTGTATGCATCTGGAAAGTTCCATGCATGTTCGCTCTGAAATAAGCAAACAGATTATATAATACTCTCTCTGTTTCAAAATAAGTGACTTAACTTTGAGCTAACTTTAGTTTAAAGTTAGTACAAAGTTGAGTCATTTAATTTAGGACGGAGGAAGTATTATAATAGCTAGTAGTCGAACTGTTGCCAGGTGCTGAAGGTCTGTCCGAATAGCCACCATGCCGGCACGACGTCTTGGAAGACCTTGTACTGGCCGCCGGAGGAGGTGATGGCGAAGCTGAGCGCCTGTCCGGTCAGCCCCGCTAGGCACTGCCAGTTAGCGCCCCAATTTTGTGACATGGGGATCCATGCCGTGTTGGTGCCCTTGACTGACATACTCTTGATCGACCCGCTTCCGGCTATGTTGGTCACCAGCACCAGCTCGAAGTAGTTGAAGCCGTTCATGGTGAAGCGCAGGCCGCCTTGTCTTTGGCACGAGACCTGTTGGTAGAGGACGGGGACGATGCCGGCACGGTAGATGGCGAGGTTCTCCCATGCGGGCTGGGACATGTCAAAATGGACACGGGGAGGGTTGCACCACCCACCATTGTCACTAGGAAGAGCCCAGTTGGGAGGGCAGAAGTTGGTGGCAGAGACGGTAATGGACGTGCCGGGCTTGCACATGTCCGACTTGCTGGTGTCGCAGGTGATGAGGTAGCACTGCCCGCACGACAGGCCGTTGTTGAAAAGCGCCGTGCTCAGCGCCGCGTTGTTGATCCCGTACCCCGCGTTGTACAGGTTCTCGTACCCGCATGCGCCACCTGCACATTAATTGCACAGACAAATAAAGTCAGATATGCACACACACGCATTGCATTGCATACTATGTGATAAATAATCATAGTTTTAAATAGAGGACCGGTAGTAGTCCAATCAGTTATAATTGGCTATTTTCTAATTTTACTGGACATTTGTACCTGAATCCCATTTAGCAACACCCTTACTCAAACAACTATAGTACTCCGGAGTTAATGCTTGATTAGCTAGCTTACCCATAGTGTCAGAGCCGTCGGCGCCGCCGTAGAACGTGGCATGAGCCGGTAGCCAGTAGCCGGACTTGGCGGGCGCGAAACAGAAGGCGAGAAGGGCCACGAACAGCTGCAGGGAGCGCATCCCAGCTGCCATCTTTTTGCTGAGTGTCCCAGAAACAGGGAGGGATCGACCAGATGGTTGAGCTTCTCTCTCGCAGCTAGCTAGCTTGCTTGGTATCGTGGCGATCGAGTGGTTTTGGAGGTGAGGAATGATTGCGACAATGGCGGTGCTTAAATAGGAATCTAGCTAGCTAGCTTATGAATGAAGCCGGCCGGGCATGGGTTCAGACGGAGAGGAATGATTGTCGTGTTAACATATGATATGAGATCGCGGTTCCAACGGTCGGATAGCTGCACATGGCCGCAACCTCCATAGATTGACTTGCGCGTTCCAATCATCGAACGCAGGTCAGATCGACCGAGAGCTCTACGACTACCTCGTGTCTTAATTAAGTACATCCAAATTGACAGGTTAAGTGAACAACCGAATTCACATTTTTGCAGGGAGCACGTTTATGATATTTTGGCATTTCTGCTTGGCCAACTTATGACTTTTCACACCACAGAACAAAGATGACTGCAGCCGTTCAATTTTCTTCCGAACCTACATTCGGACCGTACAATGTTCAACTCGACGGGCGAGTAGCTGAAAGCATATATATTATAGTTGTTCATTTGTCATCGCTGGATGTCACGGTACAGTGTTCAACTAGACGGGCTAGTTAAAGAGTTCTAAACAGTCTCTAACTGCAAGCCCAGCTCCATCCAACTCTTGAAGTGCGTGATTACTTGATTATTGTACACCTCTTTGATAGTTGAGTTATGCTTTTTGAATTGCAATCAGATTACAGCATAAGAAGCATGATAAGGACACTAATCACCCCTCAAGCGAAAAACTGATAAGGACACCAAGGCATCGAATGTGTAAGCAAGTACACATTAGTTTCTTAATCATCGTCAACTGAATCAGCCATGTGATCAATGTCAATCATACAGGTATATGTATGGCCGCTATATCTTCAGCACAATTTTTGAGACAAAAGTCTTCGGTGTTTTTTTTTATGAATACCATAGTCCAGAATCTGTTGAATATATGAGCAAATTACTGTGAGATTTAATCCGAATAAACAGTAAATAAATCATGACGACAATCACAGGGATTGAACTAATCATGTGGACTAGCATAATAGACGAATAAATTAAATCTACGGCACAAACTAGACATAAAAATTATAACATGATTTCAAACAGAGTGGACAAGATCGCATACGGTGCAGCCGGAGCAGAACCGCCGGCGTGGATGTTGTCGCCCATGACGTTAAGGAAGAGGTTGACAAGATCGGGAAAGAAGTCGTCGTTGAGGAAATCGTCGCTGTCAGCAGTCGCGCGAGTGCGCTGCCCAAAAACCTGATTGCCTCTCACCCATACAGGATCACGACAGGCCGGTTCCGGAGGCATGCTATCCCTTCTTGCAGTGCACGCCGGAAAGAGGGATGGAAAAGACTTGGATGACGGCGCAATGATCTGGAATGGTGCGAAACCATATGTTGTGACGGCGGCTAGGGTTGGCAGAGACCTCGCGTATATATGTGCGGTAGGGTGGAGAGACATGGACTGGATCCATGTCCGAGTCGGTTACATCCCATGATCCGACGTCTCACATCGTGGCGCGTCTGTTACGGACTGTCCGTTCCTGACTGGCAAAAATAAGCGCGTAGGTATGAGTTCGGCTCAATCCCGCAATCCGCGTCATGACGAGGCGTGGCGTGACGAGGCGAGCGAGAAGGAGGAGTGTGTGAGGACCTCTTCTCTTCTCATTCTCTTACAAGTGTTAGAAGAGCTCACCTTATAAGGTGGTGTAGCTCTCTCCCAACTTGCAGTATGGGACTAAACTTTAGTTCCACTCACAGCACACACATAGCCAACTCAAATGGGCCATGAGAATTTCAGATTTTAGTTCGGCTTTGGGCCAAAGGCCTACTAGCAAAAATTGAACAATCCCCCACAAAGTGTAATTTGCACATCTCATCTCTTAGTTTCAAAACATTGTTTATATACCGGTTCATGATGAAGACTGTTAAGTTGAACTTCCATTTAGAATTTATGCTACACTAGTACACAACTTGAGTAGTGGACTATGCCTTGAACTAAAAGGTTTCTATGAGACTAGTTTCACACAAATCCTTAACAAATAATGGGTTGCCGCAAGGCTTCCCCGTGAGTGGAGCGTATACGTCATACTCCAGGGCCTTTCATGAATGTATTAGTGAAAACTCAATTCTCACAGACTGCGACGTTTAACAATCAAATTCATATATGTACGTTCCTCAGGAGATGCTCTGCATAACAACATCTCTGGTTACCCAATGAGCCACTTAGAACACATTAAGATAAATATCAACCTGCCATGAAGATTATGAGAGAGCATCTTCGCGGAGTGGGATAGAAAATATAGGGATACTCTCCTGCTAGCTGTCCAATAGCTTGTCTCCCACTTCTACTTCATGGGATCTCTGATCAGATAGAGTGGGTTACCACTATGGGCAACCCATACGGTGGGTCTCAAACCCATCTCCGACGATGCATTTTCTATCACATTACATGATAAACCCTTTTGAAGGGATCTGTCAAGGTTTTAGACATTTGGATATAATCTAACGCAATAACTCCCGAGTTCATCATTTTTCTGACAGATTTTAATCTCCTCTGCAGCCTTGAGGACTTCGTATTATCCTTAGAACTGTTTATCTTCATGATCACATTTTGATTATCATAGTTCATTAAGATAGCGGGTATTTTTTTTCAACCACATGTAAGTCTATCAAGAGCTGACGAAGCCACTCTTCTTCAACAGTGGTTGTGTCTAATGTTGTGAATTATGCTTTCATAGTTGACCTCATTAAGATGGTCTGCTTGCAAGACTTCTAGGAGACAACACCATCATCAAGTGTAAAAACATAACCACTTGTGGCCTTAATCACATTGCTACGTCTCCAACGTATCTATAATTTATGAAGTATTCATGCCATATTTACAATAATTCTACATGATTTTGGTATGATTTTATTAGAACTAACCCGGACTGACGTTGTTTTTAACAGAACTACCATGGTGTCGTTTTTGTTTACGGAGAATATTTTTGGAAAATATAAAAAATACTGGAGCCAAAAGATACCGGAGAAGAGTCCCGAGGGAGTCACAAGCCACCAGGGTACGGTCACCCCCCTGGCCGCGGCTAGCTGGCTTGTGACCTCCTCCGGAACTTTCTGGACGTGGGACCAACGCCAAATACTCCTATAAATACCCAAACCTCCGAAAAGAAACCTAGATCAGGAGTTCCGTCGCCGCAAGCCTCCAGAGCCACGAAAAAACAATCAGGATCCCGTTCCGCCACCCTGCCGGAGGAGGAAACCATCACCGGAGGCCATCTTCATCATCCCGTCGATCTCCATGGCGAGGAGGGAGTAGTTCACCCTCGGGGATGAGGGTATGCACCAGTAGCTATGTAGTTGATGTACCACGAGCTTTATTAATATAGATAAATCATATGGAGTTTTCCCCTCTCTATCTTCTTGTGATGAATTGAGTTTTCCCTTTGAAGTTTTCTTATCAGATTGAGTCTTTAAGGATTTGAGAACACTTGATGTATGTCTTGCGATGGGATATCCGTGGTGACAATGGGATGTTCTATTGATCCACTTAATGTATGTTTTCGTGATCAACTTGCGGGTTTCGTGACCTTGGGAATCTATGCATAGGGGTTGGCACATGTTTTCGTCTTGAATCTCCGGTAGAAACTTCGGGACACTCTTTGAAGTTCTTTGTGTTGGATTGAACATGATGAATCTGAAATTGTGTGATGCACATCGTATAATCAAGCTCATGGATACTCGTGGTGACATTGGAGTATCTAGGTGACATTAGGGTTTTGGTTGATGTCTGTCTTAAGGTGTTAGTTTAGTACGAACTCTAGGGCTGTTCGTGACACTTATAGGGATAGCTCATAAGATTGATCGGAAAATATAACTTTACGGTGGTTTCGTACCCTACAATAATTTCTTCATTAGTTCTCCGCTATTTGTGACTTTTGAGTGAACTATTTGTCGCACGAGAGGTATTTACATATGATTCAACTATGTTAGTATTGTTGAGAGTATGAACCCTATGCCTTGTTTCTAAGCATTGCAATACCGCCTATGCTCACTTTTATCATTAGTTAGCTTGCTGTTTTTATATTTCAGATTACAAAAACCTATATCTACCATCCATATTACACTTGTATCATCATCTCTTCGCCGAACTAGTGCACCTATACAATTTGCCATTGTATTGGGTGTGTTGGGGACACAAGAGATTTTTTTTATTTGATTGCAAGGTTGTTTGAGAGAGACCATCTTGATCCTACACGTCCTACGGATTGATAAACCTTAGGTCATCCACTTGAGGGAAAATTGTCACTGTCCTACAAAACTCTGCGCTTGGAGGCCCAACACGAGTCTACAAGAAGAAGGTTGCGTAGTAGACATCATACATCAGTATCAAATAATCAGTTTGAGTCACTATAACCATCCAGTACCCTCGGGTACCCAGTGTAGTGAATCTCATAGCTCGCACTGCCTTTCAAATAGCGCAAAACTCTCTCAAGCGCATTCAAATGATCATATCCCGGGTTTGATACAAATCGGCTTAGTTTGCTCACAACAAAACAAGATGTCAGGCCTCATGGCACTCGCCAAGTACATAAGCATGCCAATAATCTGAGAATACCTCAGTTGATCTCTAACAATCCGTCGATTCTTTTGAAGCAACACACTAGCATCATATGGAGTTGGAGAAGGCTTGGAGTCACTATACCCAAAATGACTCAAGACCTTTTCCACATAGTGAGATTGAAGCAGTGCAATCCCACCATTCTCATCTCTCAATAGCTTGATGTTCAGAATAACATTAGCTACTCCTAGATCCTTCATCTCAAAATAGTGAATTAAGAAATTCCTAACCTCCTTGATTAAATCAAGGTTGGTTTCAAAGATCAGTGAGTTATCGACATACATACAGAGAATAACTCCTTCGACCCCACCACGGTGATAGTATGCACACTTGCCAGCTTCATTTACAACAAAGCCTGTATCAGTTAATGTTATTTCGAACTTCTCTCATGCCATTGCTTAGGAGCTTATTTAAGGCCATATAAAGAATTCAATAACTTGCACACCTTTCCTTCCTGACCAGGTACTACAAAACCATCGGGCTAATCCATGTAAATTTCCTCATCCAACTCTCCATTGAGGGAAGTCGTCTTAGCGTCCATTTGATGAACGAGAAGACCGTGTGAGGCAGCCAATGATAGTAGCACCTGAATAGTGGTCAGTCTAGCCACAGGTGAGTAAGTATCAAAGAATTGTTCACCATCTTTATGGGTATAACCCTTGTCCACAAGCCGTGCCTTGTACTTTTCAATTGTACCATTAGGTCTAAGATTTTTCTTAAACACCCACTTACACCCCACAGGTTTGCACCCATAAGAACGATCAGTGACTTCCCAGGTGCCATTAGCTAAGATGGAATCCATCTCGCTATGGACAGCTTCCTTCGAGTAGTCTGCGCCAGAAGATGCATAGGCTTCTGAAAGAGTCCTGAGCTTGTCATCTTCGAGGTACACAATGAAATCATGACCAAAGGACTTTGCAGTCCTTTGTATCTTACTCCTTATAGGAGTTTCATTGTCATCCTCCTCGGGATTCTCATTGTGTTCCATCGCAATGGTGGGTTCAGGAATTATAGAAAGTTCCTGAGTAGATAGAGTAGGTATCTCCTGATTTGATGAGTTAGACATATCCTTCATAGGAAGTATGCCCTCAAAGAAAGTCGCAGCATTCGACTCCATAATCACACTGACATGCATGTCCGGTACCTTAGATTTTATTATCAAAAATCCATAGCCAATGCTATGGAAAGCATAGCCGAGGAGAACACAATCCACGGTTTTTGTTCCAAGCCTATGCTTCTTGGGAATTGGTATATTTACTTTCGCCAAACAACCCCAATTACATAGATAAGAGAGTTTCATCCTTTTCCTTTCCCATTCCTCAAATGGAGTAATGGTTTTATGCTTTGTGGGAACTCAGTTTAGGACATGACATGCATTAATTAGCGCCTCCCCCCACCATGCCTTAAAGAGATCCGATGTGTCTAACATGGCGTTAACCAAATTAGTTAGAGTTCGGTTCTTTCTTTCGGCCACCCCATTTGATTGAGATGAGTAGGGAGGCATCCTCTCATGAATTATACCATGTTCCGCACAAAACGAATCAAATTCATTGGAAAAATACTCTCCACCACAATCAGACCTAAGTCATTTAATTTTCCGATCAAGTTAGTTCTCTGCTTCAGCTTTATAGTTTTTGAGAATTTTAAAGCCTCATCTTTTGATTTCAGAAGATACACATAACAATATCTACTGGAGCCATCAATCAACGTCATGAAATATTTTTCCACCTTTTTTCAACACACCATTTATCTCAAAAAGATCAGAATGTATAAGCTCTAGTGGCGTCAAGTCTCTCGCCTCTACAGTCTTATGAGACTTGCGAGGTTGCTTAGCTTGCACACACACTTTGGCACTTGCAGCACTTGACAATAGTGAATTTCGAAATTAAACTCATATTGTCTAGCCTCGTCATGCAACCAAAGTTAATATGACAAAGTCACGAATGCCAAATATTAGACTCATTATCGTGGCAAACATTATTAATAACTTTAGTGCAAATATCTGACAAAGACAGGTGGAACAAGCCTCCACACTTATAGCCTTTTCCAACATATTGCCAATACTAAGAAATTACAAATTTATTGGACTTGAAAACCAACTTAAAACCGTACCAACGCAAATGGGAACCGCCGACGAGATTTTTATTGATGGAGGGTACGCGATGAACGTTCTTTAGGTGCACAATCTTCCCCGAAGTAAACTTCAGATCAACCGTACTGACACCTCGAACGATGGCATGTGACCCGTTATCGATCAACATGGGAGAAGTCCATGTGACCTGATAAGAAGAAAAAATGGAGGCATCGGCACGAACATGTACGTTGGCACCAGTGTCAATTAACCAATCAAGAGAAAGATTTACTAAAAGGATGGTAGGAAAAATATCGTACCCAGAATCCTTCATATCAGTATCACCGACGACGACATTAGTGGACTTGCCGCTCTTCTCAGGTTCGCACTCCTCATAGAGGTTAGGACATCTCGGAGCCTAGTCATTAGGATCACCGCATACATGGCATAGTCCCTTCCCCTTCTTATGGGAATTCTTCTTGAAGTTGGAATATTGTGACGGCTTGTTCTTAGCAACAAACTTGCCTTTGCCCTGAGATTTGTTCCTGTTGTTTTGGGGCTTGTTGAGATGGAAGTTCTTCTTTTGTACCATGTGGGCACTAGAAGCTCCCTCAACAGCTCGAGCACGTGTGTCTTTTGCTATCGCCTTCTCTTCAACATCAAGAGATCCAATAAGATCCGAAATGAAAAACTCCTGTCTCTTGTGTTTCAGAAAAGTAGCAAAAAAATTCCACAAAGGTGAAAGCTTGGCAATGATGCCTCCGGCCACAAACTTGTCCGACAATACACACTTGAAGTACTCAAGCTCCTTCACGAGAGACTGTATCTCATGAGCTTGTTGAACAACAAAGCGCTTGATACATCTCCAACGTATCAATAATTTATGAAGTATTCATGCCATATTTTCCTATTTTTATAATACTATTATATGGTTTTGATGCACTTTATATGATTTATTTAGACCTAACCCGAACTGACACTGTTTTCAGCAAAATTACTGTGTGGTGTTGTTTTTCTGCAGAAAATGAAATTTCTTGGAATCGCTCAGAACTTTCTTGTGATTTTTTCTGGAGGAAATAAGCAACATTGGAGCGAAGAACCACCGGAGAGAAACCACTTGTGGGACACAAGCCAACAGGGCGCGCCCCCAGGGGGCACCCTGATGACTTGTGGGGCCCACGTGGCTTCGTTGCATGTGATTCCAATACTGAAAAATCCTATAAATCACATAAACCCCGGAAATAAATAGATACTCCTCATTCCTCCGCCGAAACTCTCTATATCGACGAAGAACCAATCTCGAGGCATTCGAGTACCCTGCCAGAGAGGCAAATCATCATCCGGTGGCCATCTTCATCATCCCGGTGGAGGCCATGACTAGGAGGGAGTAGTGCACCCTTGGGGCTGACAGTTTGTACAAGTAGCTATGTGTTCAATCTCCCTCTCTCTCTCGTGTTCTTAAGATGGCACGATCTTGATGTATCACGAACTTTGTTAATATAGTTGGATCATATGGTGTTCTTCCCTCTCTATCTTGTTGTGATGAATTGAATCTTACCCTTTGAGATCTCGTTATGTTTGATTGAATATTTTGGTTTGAGAACACTTGATATATGTCTTGCGTGGGATACCCGTCGTGACATTGGGGTATTCTTGTAGGAGATATGCCCTAGAGGCAGTAATAACATTTATTTTGTATCTCCAAAGTTTGTAATGAAAGTTTATGTTCCATGCTATAACTGCAATGATTCTCGAGTCTACAATAACCACGAGGCTTGGAGGGAAACTCATGTGCACGTGTGGTATAATAAACGGTAAATTGAATTCCTAGTCTAGCCTCTAAGACTGGCTCAAGTATTGCATGATGATTCTGTTTTCCTGATCATGGGCATGGCTATGCCGGCAATTTTGAGGACGCGATGTTGGTAGAACACTCATGTTGAATCGATCCGAATTGATGTTATGCTATGAGATACATTCGTCACAAGTTAATGGTTAATAACACAGAGATGGTTAACATTTGCATAATTCCTTAGACCATGAGAGTATCGAGTTTCTTCATGCTTGCTTCATGAACTTTGGGGTTTGTTAAACGTCATCCGTAAATGGGTGGCTATTACGGCGGCTTACGGGTTCATGGAAAAGTATGTCAAGTAACTTGATAGCTCAAGATTGGGATTTGCTCCTCCAACGATGGAGAGATATCTCTGGGCCCTCTCGGTGTTATGGTATCCATCATCGTCTGGCCAGACACTTTGTGATTTGATCACGGGGATGCCGGAACACGGGAACGAGAAAAGAGAACAATACCGACAATGAGGTAACTGGCATAGTGGATAAGTTGTTGATCCATGAGGATGCCTACATGTCTCACGTAGGGTAATTGTAACATATCACGAAGCAACAGGAATAGCTCACGGCAACTAGAGGTTCACTCGAATATTCATGGGAAACATGGGAAACAAAAAATTTCCTACGCACACGCAAACCTATCCATGGTGATGAGCATCTACGAGAGGGAGAGTGGATCTACGTACCCTTGTAGATCGCTAAGCGGGAAGCGTTAAGAAACGCGGTTGGTGTAGTCGAACATCTTCGCGATCCAAATCGCCGAGCGTCCCGCGATCTCATCACGATCCGACCCGTGATCCAATCACGATCCGTCCCGCGATCTCATCACGATCCGTCCCGCGATCTCATCACGATCCGTCTCACAATCTTGATCATGATCTGTCCCGCGAACTCATCACGAACCGTCTTGCGATCTCATCACGAACTGTCTCGCGATCTCGATCACGGTCCTTCCGATCTAGCGCCGAACGAACGGCACCTCCGCGTTCAGCACACGTGCATCTTGATGACGATCTCCACCATCTTGATCCAGAAAGAGGAGTTGGAGAGGAGAGTGAGTTCACCGGCAGCGTGACGCTGCTCCGGTGATGGTGGTGGAGCAATTCCGGCAGCGCTTCGCCTAAGCGCTGTAGAAAACCGATCTAGAGGAGCACCGGTGAAACGGGTAGCACGTGGCCGTAAACTGTGTCCAAACAGCACCCAATACACCAGTATATAAAGGAGGGAGAGAGAGGAGGGCTGGAGCAAGTAAAAACTCCTCCTCCACTCCTAGTAGGAGTAGGACTCTTCCTTTTTAGCCTTTTTTCCACCTTTTCCTTTAGGACTTTTGCCTCCTGCGCCATGGGCCTTGGTGTGGGTGTTTTTCCAGCACACTAAGGGCTGGTTATTATTCTCCCACAGCCCATGTACCTCTTGGGGTCGAAATACCCCTCCCGGAGGTCCCCCGGTACACTACCGACACTCCCGGTACACTACTGCTGAGCCCGAAACTTTTCCGGCGACCAAACTGGGACTTCCTATATATGAATCTTTACCTCCGGACCATTCTGGAGCTCCTCGTGACATCCGGGATCTCATCCGGGACTCCGAACAACCTTCGGTAACCACAATACATAACTCTACACTACCGAAACGTCACCAAACCTTAAGTGTGCAGACCTTGCGGGTTCGAGAACTATGTAGACATGACCGAGACACCTCTACGGTCAATAACCAATGGCAGGACCTGGACGTCCACATTGGTTCCTACATATTCTACGAAGATCTTTATCGGTCGAACCTCTATGTCAAGGATTCAGTTAATCCCGTATAACGTTCCCTTTGTTCTTCGGTATGTTACTTGCCCGAGATTCGATCGTCGGTATCTCCATACCTAGTTCAACCTCGTTACTGGCAAGTCTCTTTACTCGTTCCGTAATACAAGATCCCGTGACTAACACTTAGCCACATTGCTTGCAAGGCTTGTTGTGATGTTGTATTACCGAGTGGGCCCTGAGATACCTCTCCGTCACATGGAGTAACAAATCCCAGTCTCGATCCATGCCAACTCAACAGACACCATCGGAGATACCTGTAGAGCACCTTTATAGTCACCCATTTACGTTGCGACGTTTGATACACACAAGGCACTCCTCCGATATCCGTGATTTGCATGATCTCATGGTCATAGGAACATATACTTGACATGCAGAAAACAGTAGCAATAAACTGACACGATCATATGCTATGTTTGTAGTTTGGGTCTTATCCCCTAATGATGTGATCCCGTTATCAAATGACATCTCATGTCCATGGCTAGGAAACCTTAACCATCCTTTGATCAACGAGCTAGTCCATTAGAGGCATACTAGGGACATGGTTTTGTCTATGTATCCACACATGCATTTAAGTCTCCGGTCAATACAGTTATAGCATGGATAATAAACGATTATCATGAACAAGGAAATATGATAATAACTAATTTATTATTGCCTCTAGGGCATATTTCCAACAGTCTCCCACTTACACTAGAGTCAATAATCTAGTTCACATCACCATGTGATTCGCATTGTTATGAATCTAACACCCAATGAGTTCTGGGGCTCGATCATGCTTTGCATGTGAGAGAGGTCTTATAGTCAACGGGTCTGCGATATTCAGATACGTGTGTACTTTGCAAATCTCTATGTCAAACCGTAAACACTGCTACCACACTCCACTTGGTACAGTTTCCAAATGGCTGCTCCACTATACATATCCAGATTGCTACTACTAGTCATCCGGATAGGTGTTAAAGCTTGCATCGACGTAACTCTTTACGACGAACTCTTTATCACCTCCATAATCAAGAAACATTTCCTTAGTCCTCTGGTTACTAAGGATAATTCCGACCGTTGTCCAGTGATCCACTCCTGGACCACTCTTGTACCCCTTGACAGACTTATGGCAAGGCACACACAGGTGCGGTACACAACATGGCATAATATAGAGCCTATGGCTAAGGCATAGGGGACGACATTCGTCCTTTCTCTTTCTTCTGCCGTTGTCGAGCTTTGAGTCTCACTCAACTTCACACCTTACAAATCAGACGAGAACTATTTCTCTGGCTGATCCATTTTGAATTCTTTCAAAATCTTGTCAAGGTATGCACTCATTGAAAGTCTCATCAAGCATCTTGATCTATCTCTATAGATTTTGATGCTCAACAATTAGGTAGCTTTATCCAGGTCTTCCCTTGAAAAACACTTTTCAAACAACCTTTTATGCCTTCCAGAAATTCTACATTATTTCTGATCAACAATATGTCAACCACATATACTTATCAGAAACACTATAGTGCTCCCACTCACTTTATTGCAAATACAAGTTTCTCGTAAACTTTGTATAAACTACAAAACTTTGATCACCTCATCAAAGCGTATATTCCAACTCCGAGATGCTTGCTTCAGTCCATGGAAGGATCACCAAAGCTTGCACACCTTTTAGCATCCTTAGAACTGTCAAAACCTTCTAGTTGTATCACATACAACCTTTCCTCAAGTAAACCGTTAAGGAAACGATGTTTTGACATCCATCTACCAGATTTCATAATTGAAAACACAGCAACTGCTAACATAATTCCAACAGACTTTAGCACCACTACGAGTGAGAAAGTCTCATCGTAGTCAACTCCTTGAACTTGTCACAAACATCTTTGCAACAAGTCGAGCTTTACAAATAGTGACATTCACCATCAGTGTCTGTCTTCATTTTAAAGATCCATTTGTACTCAACGACCTGCCGTCCAAGGAGCAAGTCTACCAAAGTCTACACTTGGTTTTCATACATGGATCCTATCTCGGATTTCATGGCCTCCAACCATTTGTCGGAATCCGGGCCCATCATCGCTTCTCCATAGCTCGTAGGTTCATCGTTGTCCAACAACATGATCCCCAAGACAGAGTTGTCGTACCACTTAGGAGCAGTACACATCCTTGTCGACCTACGAAGTTCGATAGTAACTTGATCCTGAAGCTTCATGATCATCATCATTAACTTCCTCTTCAACTAACGTAGGCTTCACAGTAACATCTTTCTGCGTTGCGCTACTCTCTGGTTGAACAAAGGTTTAACAACCTCATCAAGTTCTATCTTCCTCCCACTCAATTCTTTCGAGAGAAACATTTCCTCGAGAAAGGATCCGTTTAAGCAACAAACACTTTGCACTAGGATCTGAGATTGAAGGTTCACCCAACTGATCTTAGGGTATTCTATGAAGATGCATTTGTCCGCCTTGGGTTCGACCTCATTAGGTGAAAACATTTTCCACACAAGTGTCACAGCCCCAAATATTAAGAAATGACAGCTTAGGTTTCTATCAAACCATAATTCACACGGTGTCATCTCAACGGATTTAGATGATGCCCTATTTAAAGTGAATGTAGTTGTCTCTAATGCATAACCCCAAAAATTATAGTAGTAAAACGATAAGAGACATCACAGTATGCACTATATCAATAGAGCATGACTATGATGTTCGGACACACCATCACACCATGGTGTTCCAGGTGGCGTTAGTTGTGAAACAAATTTCACATTGTCTTAAGTTGTATGCCAAATTCGTAACTCAGATATTCACCTCCACGATCATATCGCGGTCATTTTCATCTTCTTGTCACGATGATCTTTAAACTTCACTCTGAATTTGCTTGAACCTTTCAAACGATTCGGACTTGTGTTTCATTAAGTAAATATACACTATATCTACTCAAATCATCAGTGAAGGTAAGAAAATAACGATATCCACTGCACGCTACAAGACTCACTAGATTGCATGCATCAACATGTATCATTTCCAATGAATCACTTGCCTGCTCCATCCAACGGGGTCCTTTAGTCATCTTGCCCAAGAGGCATGGTTCGCATGTCTCAACCGATTCGAAATCGAATGAGTCCAAATATCCATCAGCATGGAGTTTCTACATGCGCTTTATACCAATACGACATTTAGCGGCAGTGCCACAAGTATGTGGTCCTATCATTATTAACTTTGTATCTTTTGACATCAATATTATGAACATGTGCTACGATCAGGATTTCAACAAACCATTCTCACTGGGTGCATGACCATTGAAGGTATTATTCATGTAAACAGAATAACCATTATTCTCCAACTTAAATGAATAACCGTATTGCAATAAACATGATCTAACCATGTTCATGCTCAACGCAAAACACCAAATAACATTTATTTAGGTTCGTCACTAATCCTGAAGGTAGAGAGAGCGTGCGATGTTGATCACATCAACCTTGGAAACACTTCCAACACATATCGTCACCTCACCCTTAGCTAGTTCTCCGTTTATTCCGTAGCTTTTATTTCGAGTTATTAACATTCAGCAACCGAACCGGTATCCAATACCCAGGTGCTACTAAGAGTACTAGCAAGGTACACATTAATAACTCGTACATCAAATATACTTCTATCAATGTTGCCAGCCTTCTTATCTACCAAGTATCTAGGATTATTCCGCTTCAGCGACCGCTCACCTCATAACAGAAGCACTTAGTCTCGGGTTTGAGTTCAACTTTGGGTTGCTTCACTGGAGCAGCAACTAACTTGCTATCCATGAAGTTTCCCTCCTTGCTCTTGCCCTTCTAAAAACTAGTGGTTTTGATTAACCATCAACACTTGACGCTCCTTCTTGATTTCTACCTTCGCGGTGTCAAACATCGCTAACAGCTCAGGAATCATTATTTCAATCCCTGGCAATTTATAGTTCATCACCAAGTTCTAGTAGCTTAGTGACAGTGACTTGGAGAACTATATCAATCACTATCTTATCTGGAAGATCAACTCCCACTCGATTCAAGAGATTGTAGCACCCAGATAATCTGAGCACATGCTCAACGATTGAGCTATTCTCTTTCATCTTGCCGGCAAAGAATCTTTGTTGGAGATCTCATATCTCGCAACACGGGCACGAGCCTAAGATCACAATCTCAGCTTTTAGAACATCTCATATGTTCCGTGACTTTCAAAAACGTTTCGGGGCCTCAATTCTAAGCCGTAAAGCATGATGCACTAAACTATCAAGTAGTCATCAGAACGTGCCTATCAGATGTTCACAACATCTACAGACGACGCTAGAGGGGTTGGCGCGCCGAGCGGTGCATTAAGGACATAAGCCTTTCTGTGCAGCAATGAGGACAATCCTCAGATCACGGACCCAGTCCGCAATATTGCTACCATCATCTTTCAACTCTATTTCTCTAGGAACATATAAAAATACAAGGGAGCTACAGCGCGAGCTAGTAATCTAGAACATAATTTGCAAAGACACTTTGACTATGTTCATGATAATGAGTTCAATTAATCATATTACTTAAGAACTCCCACTCAAATTGACATCCCTCCGATCATTCGAGTGATACATGATCCAAATTCACCAACTCAAGTCCGATCATCACGTGAGCTGAGGTGGCTGCAATGGTGAACATCATCATGTTGATCATATCTACTATATGACTCATGTTCGACCTTTCGGTCTCTTGTGTTCCGAGGCCATGTCTGTACATGCTAGGCTCGTTAAGTTTAACCCGAGTGTTCTGCATGTGCAACACTGGCTTGCACCCATTGTATGTGAACGTAGAGTCTATCACACCCGATCATCACTTGGTGTCTCAACACGACGAACTTTTGCAACGGTGCACACTCGGGGAGAACACAATTTATCTTGAAATTAAGTGAGGGATCACCTTATAATGCTACCGTCGTCCTAAGCAAAACAAGGTGCATAAAAGGATTAACATCACATGCAACTCATAAGTGACATGATATGGCCATGAACTTATGCTTTTGATCTCCATCTAGAAAGCACCGACATGATCTCCATCGTCACCGGCATGACACCATGATCTCCATCATCTTGATCTCCATCAACGTGTCGCCATCGGGGTTGTCATGCCCTGCATGCTTCTACTACTATTGCTACCGTTTAGCGATAAAGTAAAGCATTACATAGCGCTTAATGATTGACACGCAGGTCATACAATAATTAAAGACAACCCTATGGCTCCTGCCGGTTGCCGTATTCATCGACATGCAAGTCGTGGTAATCTATACATCACATGATCATCTCATACATCACATATATCACATCATGTAATTGGCCATATCATATCACAACATACCCTGCAAAAACAAGTTAGACGTCCTCTAATTGTTGTTTCATGTTTTACGTGGCTGCTACGGGTATCTAGCAAGAACGATTCTCACCTATGCATAAACCACAACGGTGATACACTAGTTGCTTTTCAACCTTCTCAAGGACCGCCTTTGTCGGATCCGATCCAACTAAAGTGAGAGAAACTGTCACCCGCAAGCCATCTAGGCAACAAGTTGCGTCGAGGGAACCGGTCTCTCGTAAGCGTACGAGTAATGTTGGTCCCGGCCGCTTCATCTCACAATCCCGCTGAACCAAAATATGACCAAGGGAGGAAGCAATCTAAGCATCAACGCCCACAAACCTTTTCTGTTCTACTCGAGATCTCATCGAACCATCAACCTAGCTCATGATGCCACTGTTGGAGAACGTCGCATGGGAAACAAAAAATTTCCTACGCACACGCAAAACTATCCATGGTGATGAGCATCTACGAGAGGGAGAGTGGATCTACGTACCCTTGTAGATCGCTAAGCGGGAAGCGTTAAGAAACGCGGTTGGTGTAGTCGAACATCTTCGCGATCCAAATCGTCGAGCGTCCCGCGATCTCATCACGATCCGTCCCGTGATCCAATCACGATCCGTCCCGTGAACACATCACGATCCGTCCCGCGATCTCATCACGATCTGTCTCACGATCTTGATCATGATCTGTCCCGCGAACTCATCACGAACCGTCTTGCGATCTCATCACGAACCGTCTCGCGATCTCGATCACGGTCCTTCCGATCTAGCGCTGAACGAACGGCACCTCCGCGTTCAGCACACGTGCAGCTTGATGACGATCTCCACCATCTTGATCCAGAAAGAGGAGGTGGAGAGGAGAGAGAGTTCATCGGCAGCGTGACGGTGCTCCGGTGATGGTGGTGGAGCAATTCCGGCAGGGCTTCGCCTAAGCGCTGCAGAAATCCGATCTAGAGGAGCACCGGTGAAACGGGTAGCACATGGTCGTAAACTGTGTCCAAACAGCACCCAATCCACCAGTATATATAGGAGGGAGAGAGAGGAGGGCTGGCGCAAGGAAAACCCCCAATAGGGGTCGGCCGAACTAGAGGGGGAGGAGTCCTACTCCTCCTCCACTCCTAGTAGGAGTAGGACTCTTCCTTTTTAGCCTTTTTTCCACCTTTTCCTTTAGGACTTTTGCCTCCTGCGCCATGGGCCTTGGTTTGACTGTTTTTCCAGAACACTAAGGGCTGGTTATTATTCTCCCACAGCCCATGGACCTCTTGGGGTCGAAATACCCCTCCCGGAGGTCCCCCGGTACACTACCGGCTCTCCCGGTACACTACCGATAAGCCCGAAACTTTTTCGGCGCCCAAACTGGGACTTCCTATATATGAATCTTTACCTCCGGACCATTCCGGAGCTCCTCGTGACGTCCGGGATCTCATCCGGTACTCTGAAAAACCTTCGGTAACCACCATACATAACTCTACACTACCGAAACGTCACCAAACCTTAAGTGTGCAAACCCTGCGGGTTCGAGAACTATGTAGACATGACCGAGACACCTCTACGGTCAATAACCAATGGCGGGACCTGGATGTCCACATTGGTTCCTACATATTCTACGAAGATCTTTATCGGTCGAACCTCTATGTCAAGGATTCAGTTAATCCCGTATAACGTTCCCTTTGTTCTTCGGTATGTTACTTTCCCGAGATTTGATCGTCGGTATCTCCATACCTAGTTCAACCTCGTTACTGGCAAGTCTCTTTACTCGTTCCGTAATACAAGATCCCGTGACTAACACTTAGCCACATTGCTAGCAAGGCTTGTTGTGATGTTGTATTACCGAGTGGGCCCTGAGATACCTCTCCGTCACTCGGAGTAAAAAATCTTAGTCTCGATCCATGCCAACTCAATAGACACCATCGGAGATACCTGTAGAGCACCTTTATAGTCACCCAGTTACGTTGCGACATTTGATACACACAAGGCACTCCTCCGATATCCGTGATTTGCATGATCTCATGGTCATAGGAACATATACTTGACATGCATAAAACAGTAGCAATAAACTGACACGATCATATGCTATGTTTGTAGTTTGGGTCTTATCCATCACATCATTCTCCTAATGATGTGATCCCGTTATCAAATGACATCTCATGTCCATGGCTAGGAAACCTTAACCATCCTTTGATCAACGAGCTAGTCCATTAGAGGCATACTAGGGACATGGTTTTGTCTATGTATCCACACATGCATTTAAGTCTCCGATCAATACAATTATAGCATGGATAATAAACAATTATCATGAACAAGGAAATATGATAATAACTAATTTATTATTGCCTCTAGGGCATATTTCCAATAGTGAGGGGCAGCCCAAACCTTCATCCTTGTGCTCTCATACACATGCTTTGCTTTGCAAGCTCTCTCTCTCCCTCCCACGAAAAGAGTTTTTCGTAGAGCCGAAAGGTTGTCTGGGTTCCAGCAGGAACTAGTTCTGGACGGTGAAGCCCTGCCGGATAGATCTCACCGTATGTGTGCAACCCCATAGAGAGGTAGTAGTTTTGATCTTTTGCCTGAGGGGCTGTTCGAGTGTCCTCCCGGAGGGCTGTCTGAGTCTCTGTTCGAGTTTCGAGGGTCCTCCCGAAGGGCTGTCCGCGACATCGTCCGGGGGACTGTCCGACCGCCTCCCGAAGGGCTGTCCGGCGAGGGAGTACATCCTCGCGGTTGGGAGGTTGTAAAATCCTAGCTGCGGGGATCAGCACCAACAATCTCCACCGACTCTTCTTCCGCTGTGCTTCGAGTCGGTACGGATCAGATCAAACCTTGTATGCAGTATCCATAGTGGTCCTGGGCATGCTCGCTATACCGGAAATTTTTATTTTCTGTCGCGTTCCCCAACAGTGGCATCAAGAGCCAGGCTATGAGTAGAGGCATGTTATGATCTAGAATACATGAGATGTATGGGTATTGCATAGTATAATTTTGTAGTAAATGAAATCTATTGCTGAAAATTATTTGTGCGGGTAGCAAATGAAATCTGTTACCCGATGTTCCTGTTGCTTCCCGTGAATTTGCGTAGTCCTGATCTTGACGGAATGGTGGAATCTTGCAAAGTTCTGGCAATCTGCGATCCTTTCATGCTGCTCCTGAGTATGCTGATTGATAGATCAATGAAGTGCTAACAGTTCTTTGGGTTCCACCATAGTTAAAAAAGATGGATGTTTCGCAGACGAAAGGGCAATGAAGATATGATCTGCACGGGGGTCACGCGTATGACAAAGTTTAGTATGGGGCTCGAGATTTTATTATCTCGTGTTTCATACACCCTGGAAAGTTACTCTAGCAACTTGAATTATCATACTTGATGATAAACGTTGGTAGCTGCGGTTTGAGTCAAAACCTTAGAAGCCACGTAAAATAAAATTTTGTATAAACCGATTAGAGGCGTCTAACTTGGTTTTGCAAGATGGTTTACATGTGATGTGGTATAGCAATGCTCATATTCAATTTCATTATGTATGAGATGGCTATATGATGTAATTAACATGACCTGCGTGTCATGATTCGGCATGATGGCTGGAGCCATATGATTGCACTTTAATGACCTACGTGTCAACCTTATGTAATGCACTTATTTTATTAGCTATAGAGATAGCAATATTATCTGGTGCATCGACAAGGTGGTGGCAATCTTCGCAAAGGTGAACAGCGACGCGAATGCCGAAGACGAAGAAATACTTGACTTCTCCGTCAGATGGGGCTATACCATATCATGCTAATTATGAATTGCCTGAGATGTTTATCCCTTATGTTGCACCCTTCTTAATTGCGCGGTAGTCGCTTTTTATTAGGGTGATCTCTCAGAAAAATATCAAGTAGTTAGTGTTCTCCCAAGTGTAGCACCGCCACGGCACCTATATTTTCGGGGTGCGCCGTGTCACACGGGTACGAACGATTAGAGAAGTGTGAGGCGGGTGAGTTGAGACCTCGCAGCAAGATCACTTGGTTGTCTTGACGTTCACGCATGACCATCATGAGCTCAGAACACACGCATCGAAAGATGAACAAGAGTCACATAGAGATGTGATTGGCAAGTTGGCCTACCGGTTAAGATTTTTGTCATCAGTGGTGTTACACCAATGGCAAACAATCAAGACACGGGTCTTGAATCACTTACAATCAATTTTGAGAGATATTTATTTGAGTGGGAGCGCACTTTAGAATAAAATTGTTTATTCACTAGTGCCAAAAATTATTATGAACAAAGTCTAAGTAAACTTGTGTTTTCCGTTGTAGATCAAATGGCTCGCAACACCGCATTCAACTTAGGCCCTATGTTAGAGAAAGAGAAGTTAGCTGCGAATGGAAACAACTATGCGGACTGGGTCCATACCCTAAGGATTGTCCTCCGGGGTGCTAAGAAAGTGTACGTGCTTGACGGACCTCTTCCTCCTAAACCGGCGGCAACAGCTGCGGCAGACATACAAAATGTCTGGGCCACTAAGGATGATGATTACAACTTAGTGGAGTGCCTCATGCTGTCTTGCATGAGTTCAGAGCTTCAAAAACGTTTTGAATTCCATAACTCCTTTGATATGATCAAGGATCTGGATGCTCTTTACAAGTTTAATGCACGGTCTGAACATTTTGACATCATGAAAATGATGGCGGAGACCAAGATGGCTGAGGGCAGTTCAGTTCGCGAGCATGTAGTCAATATGATTGGCTACGCTGAAAGGCTTAAAATCCTGGAATTCCCACTTCCAGAAGAGCATGTTATGGACTTGTTGCTAGGTTCACTCCCCTCATCTTATGGCGGTTTCATCATGAACTACAACATGAATGGGATGGACAAAACAGCTAATGAGGTGCTTGCCATGCTGAAAACTGCTGAAGGAGGACTGCAGAAAAATCGCAAGCAAGTGTTGCTTGTGAATAAAACTGCCAGTTTCAAAAAGAAAGGCAAACCAAAGAAGGGCAAGGGCGTCGGGAAGACCGGTTTCCAACGCAAATCTAAGGGCGGAGCCAAGAATGAAACTGAGTGCTTCTACTGCAAGGGCACAGGTCATTGGAAGAGAAACTATAAGAAGTATCTGGAAGATAAGAAGTCCGGGAAAACCGGAAAAGGTATAATTGTTATACAAGTTAATGTCATTGACGTTTTGCTTGCTAGAGAAAATTCTAAGTCTTGGGTATTTGATACCGGATCGGTTGCTCACATTTGCAACTCGATACAGGGGCTTCAGAAGGTGCACAAGCTGGCAAAGAATGAAGTCGTGATGCATGTCGGGAATGGCGCTGGGATCGCCGCTCAAGCCGTCGGCATTATGCCTCTACGTCTCCCTTCAGGATTTATTTTGGAACTTAGTAACTGTTATTTTGTTCCGTTGTTGTGTAGAAACATTATCTCTGGATCATGTTTATTACACGATGGGTACTCCTACAAGTCTGAGAACAATGGTTGTTCACTTTATTGTAAGGATATGTTTTATGGATTTGCACCCATTGTTGGGGGCCTTTTCATACTGAATCTTGAATGTGAAAATGATGTCTTTAACGTGAATACTAAACGCCTTAGGAAGGCTGATACCACCACCACTTTCATGTGGCACTGTCGACTTGGCCACATCGGAAAGAAACGCATGCAAAGACTCCATAAAGATGGAGTTTTACGGTCCCTTGATTTTGAATAATTTTACACATGTGAAGCTTGCTTGATGGAAAAAATGACCAAGACGCCGTTCACGGGTCATCCTGAACGGGCGAGTGAATTATTAGAAATAATACATAGTGATGTATGTGGTCCAATGAGCACAATCGCACGGGGTGGGTATTTCTACTTCATAACTTTTACTGATGATTTAAGTAGGTATGGATATATCTACTTGATGAAGCATATGTCGGAAACCTTTGAAAAGTTCAAAGAATTTCAGAATGAGGTAGAAAATCATCGTAACAAAAAGATTAAGTTTCTGCGGTCTGATCGCGGAGGCGAATATCTTAGTCACGAGTTTGGCCAACATCTAAGTGACCATGGAATCATTTCACAGCTTACGCCTCCCGGAACTCCACAGAGAAATGGAGTATCGGAAAGACGTAACCAAACCCTGTTGGACATGGTAAGGTCGATGATGTCCTTTTAAGATCTACCGATATCTTTTTGGGGTCACGCACTACTCACTGCCGCTCACACACTTAACAGAGCACCGTTAAGTCTATTGAGACGACGCCATATGAGATATGGAACGGGAAGAAACCCGACCTGTCGTTTCTCAAAATTTGGGGTTGTGAGGCATACGTAAAGCGTTTACAGCCAAGCAAACTTGATCCCAGATCAGACAAATGTTACTTTGTAGGTTATCCAAAGGTGACAGTTGGGTATTCTTTCTATCACATCTCCGAGAGCAAAGTGTTTGTTGCAAAACATGGAGTCTTTCTTGAGAAAGAGTTTCTCGCTAAAGAAGTGAGTGGGAGGACGGTACAACTTAATGAGATTAGTGAATCTTTGGCAACCGTTGATATGGCTAAGGAACCGGAAGTAATTCCGCAAATTATCCTTACAACGGAGCCG
Organism: Hordeum marinum; assembly: GCA_022496015.1. Classification (NCBI taxonomy): domain Eukaryota; kingdom Viridiplantae; phylum Streptophyta; class Magnoliopsida; order Poales; family Poaceae; genus Hordeum; species Hordeum marinum. The sequence continues at coordinate 505,482,945 of CM039676.1, forward strand.
GAAGTTGTCGCATGTGATGCAGAAACTTCAGACAATGTTGTAATTGAACCGCGCAGATCAGGTAGGGCTATCCAGCCACCTGAGTATTTTCATAACAAAATCTCCATTCTTGAAGACGATGAACCTGCGCACTACAAGGAAGCGATGGCGGGGCCTAGCTCAAGGGAATGGCACAAAACCATGAGGTCCAAAATGGAATCCATGTACGAAAACCAAGTTTGGAACTTGGAAGAACTTCCAGATGGCGTAAAACCCATTGGTTGTAAATGGATTTTCAAAAGAAAGACGGACGCGGATGGTAACATTACTATCCACAAAGCTAGACTTGTCGCGAAAGGGTTCACGCAAGTTCCAGGAGTGGACTACGACGAGACTTTCTCGCCCGTAGCTATGCTTAGGTCTATTCGGATATTACTAGCAATTGGTGCTTATTTCGATTATGAAATATGGCAGATGGATGTCAAAACGGCTTTACTAAATGGAAACCTTGAACAGGATGTATACATGATACAACCAGAAGGTTTTGTCGATCCTAAGAATGCTGGAAAAGTATGTAAGCTTCAGAAAGCCATTTATGGTCTGAAGCAAGCATCAAGGAGCTGGAACATTCGTTTTGATGAAGTGGTAAAAGAGTTTGGCTTCATCAGGAACGATGAAGAATCTTGTGTTTACAAGAAGTTTAGTGGGAGCGCAAAAGAATTTCTAATCTTGTATGTGGATAACATATTGTTGATTGGAAATGATGTGAATTTTCTTAGCGAAATAAAAGAATCATTGAAAAGGAGTTTTTCAATGAAAGACTTAGGTGAAGCGGCATATGTATTGGGCATCAGGATCTATAGATATAGATCAAGACGCCTAATAGCGCTTAGCCAAAGCACGTAAATTGACAAGGTGTTGAAAAGGTTCAACATGGAGAACTCCAAGAAAGGCCTACTCCCCATGTCACCTGGCACAGTGCTTTGCAAGAATCAGAGTCCTCGGACCCTTGATGAGCGAGTACAAATGAATGATATTCCATATGCTTAGGTAATTGGTTCTATTATGTATGCCATGCTATGTACAAGACCGGATGTTTCCTATGCGCTATGTGTTAGCAACCGGTACCAAGGTGATCCAGGATTGGAACACTGGGCCGCAGTCAAGGGTATTCTTAAGTACCTCAGAAGGACCAAGGATTTACTCCTTGTGTACGGAGGTGATGAAGAGCTCATTGTAAGTTGTTACACTGATGCAGGCTTCATGACTGACCCAGATTACTTCAAATCTCAATTTGGCTATGTATTCATATTGAATGGCGGCGCAGTTGATTAGAAAAGTTCCAAACAAAAGACTGTGGCGGATTCTACGACGGAGGCGGAATATGTTCCTGCTTTTGAAGCCTCCAAGCAAGCTATCGGTATCAAGCAATTTATTGAAGACCTTGGTGTGGTTCCAAGTGCTCTGGACCCGGTGGAGATCTATTGTGATAATAGTGGCGCCGTGGCTCAGGCAAACGAGCCATGTTCGCACCATAAGACAATGCATATTCAACGCAAATATAAACTCATTCGACATCATGTCGAAGAAGGTTTAGTGAAAGTACGCAAAATTCACATGGATCTGAATGTGTCAGACCCGATGACAAAGCCTCTACCACGAGCAAAGCATGAGCAACACCGGATGGCCATTGGTGTTAAGGAAGCCATGTAACTAGATTATGACTCTAGTGCAAGTGGGCGTCTGTAGGAGATATGCCCTAGAGGCAGTAATAATAGTTATTTTGTATCTCCAAAGTTTGTAATGAAAGTTTATGTTCCATGCTATAACTGCAATGATTTTCAAGTCTACAATAACCACGAGGCTTGGAGGGAAAGTCATGTGCACGTCTGGTGTAATAAACAGTAAATTGAATTCCTAGTCTAGCCTCTAAGACTGGCTCAAGTATTGCATGATGATCCTGTTTTCCTGATCATGGGCATGGCTATGCCGACAATTTTGAGGACGGGATGTTGGTAGAACACTCGTGTTGAATCGATTAGAATTGATGTTATGCTATGAGATACATTCGTCACAAGTTAATGGTTAATAACACAAAGATGGTTAACGTTGGCATAATTCCTTAGACCATGAGAGTATCGAGTTTCTTCATGCTTGCTTCATGAACTTTGGGGTTTGTTAAACGTCATCCGTAAATGGGTGGCTATTACGGCGTCTTACGGGTTCATGGAAAAGTATGTCAAGTAACTTGATAGCTCAAGATTGGGATTTGCTCCTCCGACGATGGAGAGATATCTCTGGGCCCTCTCGGTGTTACGGTATCCATCATCGTCTAGCCAGACACTTTGTGATTTGATCACGGGGATGCCGGAACACGGGAACGAGAAAAGAGAACAATACCGGCAACGAGGTAACTGGCATAATGGACAAGTTGTTGATCCACGAGGATGCCTACATGTCTCACCTCGGGTAATTGTAACATATCGCGAAGCAACAGGAATAGCTCACGGCAACTAGAGGTTCACTTGAATATTTATTCGTGTGAGTATAGGGGTCAATATGGGTGCCACGGGTCCGATGTTGATCATTGATCGGAAGGGGTTCCGGGTCATGTCTATACTTCACCGAACCTACAGGGTCACACGCTTAAGGGTCATCTATCTGTTGAATACTAGACAAGGAGTCTGAGAGAAAATCACCGAAAAAGTTTCGGACACCGGAAAAGTTTTGGACAGCGGAAAAGTTCCGCAGATAGTACACCAGAACAATTTCGGTAAAACTAAAAAGTAGTTTCAGGGGATACCATTAAGTCAAATTGGTTTCGGCACATGCCTGATAATTCTTGGAGGGTGCCAGAATCATTCTGGAAACTTCTGGGAATTTTTCGGAAGAAAAACCGGAAATGTTCCGGAGCTGCCGGAATCGCTTCAGATGCTTTTCGCAGATGAAAATCACTATTCTGGAATTGTTCCGGATCGCAATGAAAATCATTTTAGTGGGGTAATAGAATTGTTCTAAGCCCACATAAATATTTTCAGTTCGACTGGATGCTAAAAAATGTCATCGTGAATAGTGAAAGTGCTTTTTGGATTACTTTATTGGAAAGCCACCTTTTTAGGCTTTTGCTTAAAAGATCTTGGGGTATGACATGGATGGATAGGATCCCCCTTTTGGGGGACCCACTAGGGGTGGCCGGCCACAATGGGGCTCCTCCATGGAGCCCCCACTTGTTCCTTGGTTTCACCTTTTGGGTCCTTGGGAAGGACTCCTTTCCATGTGGTTTTTGGGTTTTCTTGTAAAACCACCCTACCCCTTGGTTTTCCTATAAATAGGAGGTGAGGGGCAGCCCAAACCTTCATCCTTGTGCTCTCATACACATGCTTTGCTTTGCAAGCCCTCTCTCTCCCTCCCACGAAATTCATAGAGCCGAAAGGCTGTCTGGGTTCCGGCAGGAACTAGTTCTGGACGGCGAAGCCCTGCCGGATAGATGTCACCGTATGTGTGCAAGCCTGTAAAGAGGTCGTAGTTTCGATCTTTTTCCTGAGGGGCTGTTCGAGTGTCCCCCCGGAGGGCTGTCCGAGTCTCCGTTCGAGTTTTGAGGGTCCTCCCGAAGGGCTGTCTGCGACATCATCCGGGGGACTGTCCGACCGCCTCCCGAAGGGCTGTCCGGCGAGGGAGTACATCCTCGCGGTTGGGAGGTTGTAAAATCCTAGCTGCGGGGATCTGCACCAACGATCTCCACCGACTCTTCTCCCGCTGCATTTCGAGTCGGTACGGATCAGATCAAACCTTGTATGCAGTCTCCATAGTGGTCCTGGGCGTGCTCGCTATACCGGAAATTTTTATTTTCTGTCGCGTTCCGCAACAATTCTATTGATTCACTTGATATATGTTGAGGCATCAACTTGCGGATTTCGATGAGCTTGGGGATCTATGCATAGGGATTGATTGCATGTTTTCATACCACGTTCTCCGATAGAAATCTTGGGGTACTCCTTGAAGTTCTTTGTGTTGGATTGAATATGATAGATCTGAAATTGTTTGATGCGTGTTGTATAATTTACCCGCGGATACTTGAGGTGACATTGGAGTATCTAGTTGACATTAGGGTGGATTGATATGTATCATTTGTGTTATTTTACCGCGAACTCTAGGACTGTTTGTGACACTTATAGGAATAGCTAAAAAGATTGATCGAAAAGAATAACTTTGAGGTGATTCAACTAGTTACATCAATTTCATCTATTTGTACTCCATTAGATAGGAACTTTGGAGTGATTAGTTGCACATTGAGGAATGATCATATGATTCAACTATGTTAACATTGTTGGGAGATTGCACTAGCGAAAGTATGAACCCTATGCCTTATTTCTAAGCATTTATAGAACGTTTTGTTTGCTATTTTACACTTGTTACCTTACTGTTTTTATATTTTCAGATTACAAAAACCTATATATATCATCCATATTGCAGTTGTATCAGCATCTCTTTGCCGAACTAGTGCACCTATACAATTTGACATTGTATTGGATGTGTTGGGGACACAAGTGATTTCTTGTATTTAATTGCAGGGTTGTTTGAGAGAGTCTATCTTCATCCTACATCTCCCACGGATTGATAAACCTTAGGTCATCCACTTGAGGAAAAATTGCTACTGTCCTACAAAACTCTGCGCTTGGAGGCCCAATAGAGTCTACAAGAATTAAATTGCATAGTAGACATCAAGATTATTTTTTACGCCGTTGCCGGGGAGGTGAATTCTTGAAGGTATATATTTAGATCTTGCGATTAAATCGTTTAGTTTCTTGTTTTTCACTGGTTTGGTTTCATAAAAGAAAACTACAAAACAAGTGGAGTTTAGGTTGCATCAATTGTTTCGTTTTTTTAATGTCTTTTATGAAAATGATGGTCCGAAAAATTATGCTTTTCCGATCGGGCCGGCCGGGCTGAGCTGCCCATGACCAGATCTAGTCGGGGGTTATGAGCCAGTGGCCCAATAACGTGGTGCACGAGCTTCAGTTACTAAACAGGCTCTGAAGGAGCCAATTATGGTTAGGATCTCTCGGAAGAACTAATGAAGGATGACTTGTTCGGGAGCATTCCAAGGATCATTTGGAGTGGTCTGAGAGCGCGCTATTCTGCAGCGTGTCACATTCTGGGTATTTTTTTTGGATTTTTGATACGCATTTTCTGCATTTAGATGGTTTTGTTGAGTTTTTTCAGCTTTTCGGTTTCCCACGGGTTTTCCTACGATTTCGAAGAAATTTTATTCTTTTTGAAAAAAAATACGTGATTTTTTTTTTGCCATGAAAGGCATGTATTTGCTTCACGCGAAAGCACATATTTGCTACTGCGAGAGACATTGTCGTGCTTCTCAAAAAAGGAAAAGTTACTCTCAAGAAAGGAAAGAAAACATATTTATTTTTTTCTCTTCCGCGAGAGGCACGTATTTGCATCTCATGGAGGTACAGATTTGATATCGCGAGAGGCACGGTCGGGCCTCTCATAAAGAAAAAAATGGGCTTTCGATTCAGTTTTTTGTCCGGTTTTATTTGTGAGAAAAAAAGTTCATCGAAACCTATCTACATGGGATCTAGTTTTGAAGATTTCGACGCGAGGAATCCATCGATGAAAACGGCTCTAGATTTAGACGCACGGTTTGAGATATAAAATGTTTTGAATAAACAAATTTACGAAAAAAAAAAACTCACATGTTACGACAAGTGACGCACATGCAGTATGACAGTTGTCGTATTCTCGGATGATAGGTCCTCCTTAACTAGTGATTTTGGGACCTCTCTTGAAATCTGCCTTTGGTTCGTGCGTGAGGCCCTTTGGCTCCTCGCCAGCAACACGACGGGCTCTATTGCCTGGTCGAACGCACATTACGTAAACAAAGTTCGTTTTTGCGTTCCCCAAAGCTCAGAATGGATTGGATCGTTTCCGCTTCTATCAAAGAAATGAAGGCCTCACTCTTCCCGAATGCTTCTTAAATGCCGAAGTTCTCGCAAAGGCAGTTTCTCCAGAAGCGACCACCATAATGGCTCAGCCCAACGCGCTGAAGGCCATAGGCCTCAAAGCCCTCGCTTTTTAATTTTGTACACATTTTGTCTGGTTTTTTTCCTTTTCTTTTGTTTATAATTTCTATTTATCCAAAAAATCTTTATTGAATTTTTCTAAAATATTAACCATGCATTTGAAAGTATAAAATATGTATGGAAAAATGTTTCTGATATATAGTAAAACTGTATACAAAATATATACAGTGCGTATGAAGAAGTAGATATAAAAAAATGTTAATCATGTATACTTAAAAATTTAAAGATGTATAAAATATGTTCCTAATGTAAACATGTATAAAAACATAGACATTACAACATGTATTTAAAAATATTAATTCAGTTTTCAAAAAGATGAAAATTATGTATATAAAACATGTTCCTGATGAAAGAAGTAGACATGAAAGAAACATATTAAAAAAATTAATCACGTATTTTAAATATTAACCATGTATAAAAATAATGTTTCAAATGTGTACAAATAAATGTACAATATGCATGGAAATGTGAGTGAAAAGAATATATATGTTAAAATGCTTATCTCGTACTACCTCTTTACAATAATATAAGACATTTTTTGTAGGCCAATAAAGAAGGAGTGTTTAAAAACATGTTACACATGTGTAAATAGTGTTCGTTATGTATAAGAAAAATGCACAATTTACATAAAAAAGTAGGCTTCAAAACCAAATATTTGACCAAAATGTTAATCACGTATTTAAAAAAGATTCAACGTGTAAAAAAAAGGTTTAAGATATATATAGATTTTTTTCATCTATTTCAATATGTTAAAATTTTATAAATATATGTTTGTTGACATTGAAAAAATTTCCAATGTGTAAATAAATTTTATTTTACCATGTATTCAAAAAATGATGTTCAAATATTTACTTAAGAAAAATATACATAATGTATTTTAATAATATATTCAACGTGTATAAAATAATTCAGTACACTTAAAAAGTACATTGTGTACAGGAATTGACATGTGTTGACCATAAAAATTAACTGATTAAACAAACAAAGACAAACAAACCCGATGAAAATCAAGAAATTAAAAAATGAAACCAAAAGTGTAAAACCAAACCTATGAGAAAGAATTAAAATAGTGAAACCCGAGAAGGAAACGAAGAACCCTGAAAAATAAAAAAGGAAGTAAAAATGAAGAAAAAATAGAAAAGGTAAAAAAGGAACCGTAGAAAATCATAGGAAAAATAGGGAAAAAATCTAGTGAAAATAAAGAAGGAAACAAAGAAAGAGATGTGAAAAAGCAAAAATAAAACCAAAGAAAACCATAAATAAACAAAGAAACGTGAAAGAGAAAACAAAAGGAGGCAAAAACGAAATCCAAAGAAACACAAAACCTACATCGAGCAAACGAGCCACAGAGCTACAGAGCGTATGTTATTAGTCAGGCCCATTTGCGTGACGTTGCGGGGTAACAGAGCCTTATTCCCTTGTTGCCCATCAACAATGGCAGTGCAGCAAGGTATGGAGCGGTGATACATGAAACTGAAGAATCGTCTTTTTTTTTGTTTATTCTATTTTTAGACATGAGTTTAGATCATCCAATATGGTGGCGCATAATTTCGCAAAGCATGTTCTTAAGTTGGGGGTTCGTCGCCCTGTTTGGTCAGGCCAACCCGAAAACCTTAGTTTCGTCCTTGTAAACATTGTGACGACATCTTAATAAAGCTTTGTGAGTCTAAAAAAATTTGCTCTCATGTTTCCTTAAAAAAAAATTGCTCTCAAGTAGCAGCTCTGCCCACAAAATCCATCCGAGGATGACGTGGGCCACACACATGATAGAGACAATTTTTTCATTTTTTTCGTGGAGTACTCAACGAGATCAAGATTCAACTTTTTTTCTTTTCAAGTGCAACACGACAACACTTCTAGATGCATCACTACAATGTATATGCTGAATTATATTTTCTAAAATGAAAAAATTCTCTAAATCAGTAAATTCAATTAAAAACTCTGAATCATGCAATTTAGTTGCAAATTCCCTGCCGAGGAAGACGCAACACCCGGATGTGGACTTGCGCGTGCCGGAGCAGCGCGCGTGTCGTCTCAGTTTAAGAACTTCACCCAACAACGAAATTCAGGCTACCACATCTAGCTCTATTTGTCCCATGAGGCATGCTAGCCCGCCAGAAAATCATCACTAGTCCAATTGACTTCATCTGAAAGCGAGGCAATAGCATGTTTCAAAATTACCGAGTGTGCCATCACCATCATGGTCATGGCATTTCGGCGCATACATCACCGCCTATAGCCATCCCTTCATGCATTCGGCTATTGAATGATTCAAATGTGTTATGTACTCTCATCCGGGGCTAGGGCTCAAATGCATTTGGCCATATAACACTCATCATTTTGATCTTCCTGATTGTAAGAATTTCCTGGTGGATAAATCAAGCTCCATTATTTTTCGCAAAATATACATTACCTCATGGTCTTTGTATTTTTTCCAAAACAATAATGAAATCTAGGTTATGTAGGGTTATGCAGTCCAAAAGTACCCACGCTATTTGAATTGAAACCTATAAGTTCATGTTTAAAAAAAAACATATAAGTTCATAAAAAATCGTTTTGCGTTTGAATTACTTAACCTTACAAAGTCAGATATCCTATCTATGTAACTACAAGTGCAAAGCTTTTCGTGTCTACACTCCTTGCACGATAAAAAAAAAGGTAAACGTTTGGCAATGGCGCGCCGGCCGAAGCTTCGGCCGGCCGCATGCTCCCCACTCGATTGCGCATCGATCCAGCGCATACACTTCTTCCAGTCCAGGTTTCAAGTAGTTTTTTTTTCTCCTTGGCCTGCCATGTGCCTTTTGGCCCATGACGACCGGGTTTTTTTCTCAGCTTTCCTCTATCTTCTTTCCTATGTCGTCTTCAAGATTCATGTGCACCACTGTAGTTTTTGCTACATGTTTCAATCAGCGTTGGAATTTGCTAGAAATAGCATCGTACACTGTTGTCACTGCTGTCATGTTTTGCTATAATGCACAATTGGCGTCGTATTTTTGCTATAACGAATATCGTTTTTTGCTACAACCGTTTTCATTTTTTTCTACATACGTTCACAACTGAGCTGCCGTCGCGGTTTGCTGCATTGGACAATAGCATGTATTTTTGCTGGAACCGACACTCTAATTCTTGTCCAATGCATGTATTCTTGTCGGCAAACCAACTTAGGATCTCCAACTTAGGATCTCCAAGAATCTCCAACTTAGGATCAATGATATAAGATTTAGATGTGCAATACTTATGTCACGAAACCAAAAAAAATATCATTGAGAACAATTGGGCATACCTCGCTTCTCCTTCCCCTCTTCTTCTCCAACTCTGTTTCAGCGCTCAAGACGTCCTCTTCCATCCACGTGCCGCCGCCTCGTCCAGCGACCACTCCTGTCCTCGCCCACAAGCGCAACCATCCAACCAAACCCTAAACCTTGGAGCCATGCTCGACCTCCTCCACACCTTAACGACTAGATCACGATAGCTTTGGATGAGATTTCTCTGCTTCCCCTGACCCATACTGCTAGGATCGTTCTACTGTACAACTTGGTTCCGGAATAATCGGCAACGCTGCCAAGATGGTTCCTTCCGGACTCACTCCTAATGTAAGAATATAATCGTGGCCCCTTCTTCTTTCGGGCCATCACCACTTGTTCGCCGAGCCTCTTTGTTCAAAATTTGTTGTCAACTCCCCGTACTAGATTTATCCTCTAGAATTTATTTGGAACACACACTGTACAAACAATTCTTGTCACGTGGACAACCTTTTCTGGTTTTCGCAATTGGTATTTTGAACTACTTCCGAATCGATTAATATAGACATTCAACAACTAAATAGATCCGTAATTTCGCAGCAACCAGAGGAGGAAGATCGACTCAGCCTGCTGATGGATGACATTTTACTGTCTATCTTGGGGACAATCGATCTAAGAACACCTGCCAAGACGAGTGCGTTGTCCACACGGTGGAGGTGCCTTCCTTGGTTGCTGCCCGAGCTCAGCATTGATGCCAAAAATTTCCTATCTATTCCACACCCGAACCCTATCGAGGAGAAGGATCTGGATGAAGCAATGACGTCTCTAACTAAGGCAACTCGGAGCTTCTTGGTTAACTGACATGGAGAATCCAGCATCTCAAGTTTGCAACTTAAGATCTACTTGATCAAGAATTTCTTGGTCGAAATTGGCCAACTGATAGGTGACGCAGTTGACACTGGTTTGTTGAAAGAATTATATCTCGCTATTCTTGATATTTGGGAGAGGAACCCTAGTGAGGAGTATATGCAACAACGTGCTCGACAAATAGAAGGTTTTTTCGGTGCCTACCGTACTGTGCTCCATTGCCTCACAAGGCTGTCCCTATACAATGTACGCATTGACAAATTGGATGTGCACCATCTCCTGTTTAATTGCTGCAAGCAACTTAAGCATCTAAGCCTTTTTCGGTGCGATACTGGTGCTGGCCCCCTGTTTAAGATTGATGCATCGACTTCAGAACTCTGTGTTCTACAACTCATCAGTTGTGATTTTGAGAGACTTGAATTGGTCTGCCTTCCAAAATTGGAAAAGTTTATTTGGGATAATTGGATGACTTACTGTGTGCCATGGGCCGCCTTTGGTTTTGTCCCGTTTCTTAGAGAACTGGAACTCTCACGTGATGCGGTATGTGGTCAACGTGAATTTAAATTAAGCGAGGTTCTACGTGGAACAACTTGCATACATACTATCTCATTGGATTTCAAAGGGGAAAATGTAAGTGGTTTATTTCCACCAAGTATTCACATCCTTTCCCACTTTTGTATTCATTATGGTGTCATTATTTCCAAAGACAGGTCTTATATGTGTTTATCCATGATAGACAGTCAACACAGCTAATTCTTATTTGATAATATCATCACCGTTCTTGCATATTATACATTATTTTTTATGTCCTCCGATCAGATTTGGATTCAACCTGAAATGAAGCAACTACGCACTCCCCGAGTTCAGTAAGCTAAGAGAGTTGTCCGTGCGTGGTATCTTTGTTGAATTTGACCTTTTATGGATGGCAATGTTTCTTGTGGCAGCACCATGTGTTGAAATATTACACATTGAGGTGAAGTCTTTTCTCCTTAATTATCTTGCCTTCCTTTCCTTATCAACATTTAGGGCTTATTGTAGTTGTTCGCATATTTTTGACAGAAATATGTTTAAAACCTACATATGTAACGTATTTGTCACATAAATACAGGTATGGGAACATACATGTGACGTGGAGGACAAGTTCAGGCAGCGGTACGCTGAAAGAAGAACTCCTCAGTGGAAGATGCACATTGACGGCTCGAAAAATTGGTTTTTGAAGGAGCTAGAATTTGCTGGATTTAGGTCACTACAACATCAATTTACATTTATAAGAGCCATGCTAGAGCGGGCTCCCAACTTGCAGCTGGTAGTTCTGAAAGGAGATGAGCAATGTGACGACAGTGATGCCCTTGATACACCACATTGTCCTTCGAAATTTGCAAAGAAGAATGAGCAAGAAATGGTGGTTAGACGAATTCAAGATGGAAAATTCTCGCCGCTGATAGTTTTTGATGAATAAGAAGCTGCTATAAAATAGTAAATTTAAGATATGGCTTATTTCAGGAAAAATAATATACATTATTTAATTTGTAACTATATTATGCTAGTGAAGCTCCCAAATTCCTGGGTGTAAATTTTACATCATATTTGTGGAAACATACCGTCTGAAATCTAATGATCGGTCTAAGCAATCAGATTGAGAAGGCAGGACTGCTATAAGGCAGCCTGCAAACTCTTTTGTTCTCGTGGCTCAATTTCCTTATGTAACTAATGTCTACATGTTCTAAACTGGCACAGATAGAGATCCAGTAATCCTTGCAGAAATGCACCCCCAGCCCCTCCCGCGAGTGACCAAGAGATTGACGGGCCACCTCCCAGCCCTCCCTACCCTCTCCTCGCCGGCGCGCCCTCCCTCGGTGTTGGTCGGCGCGATTCTTCTCCAGGGTGCAGCGGCGTAATGGCGTCCTCCTGCGGCACGGGCGGGTGGCCTGCCGAGGGCGCGGATTGCTGGGGCGCGTCGGTCACTCTCGTTCGGGGTGCTACTGAGTTGGTGGATCTGACGCATAAAGGCTACTCATGGCACGGGCTGGGAGCGGTGCGGCTTGGTGACCCGGTGATCATCGGGAAGCAGCCACTCACGGAAGTGGTGTAGGCGTGGAGGCGAGGCATTGGTTTGTGGGTGGTGTCCACGGTGTTTTCCAACGGTGACAGGACTTGGCTAGGGGAGTCGGGCTTCTCATCGGCTCCGGGTCATTGCCAGTCAAACCAAGGTGGGAGCTTGCAGTTATGTTGGGAAGGCATCTTCACGTCCCGACATCGGTGGAGGTCTGTAGAGGTGATGGACGGGGCAACGTTGTGCCCGCAGCCGTATCAATAATTCGACGGGCCATGAACTTGGCGTTGTCTAAGCTGTCTACTCAACGATGGTCGTTGGTAGTCACTGAATCATGCCCCTGGTCTACCAAGACTGTAGAAGATTTCTGGCGCGGTCGTCCCTATGACCCTGGCGCGACGACTGATGCCATGCGTTTCCTGAAGTTGACGATGGTCGACGATGTCTCGTGGCATGGATGACGACGCGACGACCCTGGAAGGCGGTCTGCATGGTTTGCTCTCTGGCGGGCACAATGCGACGGTGGTGGCTAGGTCTCTTGGGCGTGTGGGCAGCGAGGGGTATAGCTGCGGGTGGCTCGGTCCTGCTGTTATGACGCCCCAATTATGATCTGGGATCTGTACCTGTCGCGCTTGTTCTAGAGTCCTCGTGGTGACACAAAGGATCTGTCGGGCGAAAGCTCCGGGCTTTGTCAAATGTCATCGACGATGACACTCGTAGGCGTCGCTCTCTTATTGTAGATGTCATCGTGGTGCTTCTCTTTGTGTTTAGGTTCTGGATGACAACCATTGTCAGGTAGACTCGACAACGGTGATGCCTTTCGCCGTTCTCCCTTTTGAGGGCGTTTTCATGAAACTTACATGTTCTAGGACGTGGCATGTTGTTGTACTATGATATTTCCATCTTAACTTCCGTAGCATAGTCATGTGTGTTCTTCTTGATCCTATTATCCTGGGATCGACGTTGTAAGAGGGCTGTCTCATCATCTTGTATCGTTCAGTCGATTATTGTTTGGTTGTTGTTTTATATATGTAATGGGGTGAAAACATGTTTTGAGAAAACTAACACACATGATTTCTTGGTACGTAACTTTCTGTTTTAGGCTTTGTGTAACTGATTTTTTTTTACAAAGGGTGGTTTTTATTTACTCAAAATGAAGTATCAAATGGATACAAACATAAATAGCACACATCATGCCTCTTCATAGTTAGTATGCACACAATCAACATCAAAACACACACACAAACACAAAAACGCCAAGAAATAGTCATCTGAACAAAGCTATGCATAAGCAAGAGAAGAAATAAACCGAAGGAATCGAATCTGCAGTCGACAAACTACAACAATGACCATATCTGCACAAATTATCTCATGACACCACAAGAAAAATGACACTTTTCAATAACAACGCCTTCAGAAAGAGAGCGTGGCTCGAGCGTCATCGATCCAACCACCAACAACGTGAATTTAGGTTTTAGAACTAGAGTGAGCATATCCGAGCAATGGCTTCAACAACGTAATGACACAAAAACATCGGCATTGCCAAGTATAACCAACTCAGGCTAGACCTAGGTTTTCACCCAGTGCTCGAGACCGAGTTAATCAAGTTTAGTTGCTACCACTTTTTCAAGATGCTAGCAGTTGCATGCGTTCAGCTAGAAAACCAGCATCTGCTCCTGCTGCCCAACCATATCTTTTGAGTCAAACAGTTGTCCATAATTTGCATCTATCACCATCGAGGCAACCGACATATATGGAGAGAGGAACCCTTGCCGGAGTAGTCACTAGAAGGATGAACACCAGTGGCGGAGCACATCACCACCGACTACCATATCACCGAAGATAGCCCTGACTCCTCAGCCAAGGGGCCGACATGGCTGGGTCTAGAGCAAGGAAGGTCAGTCCATTGCGCCACAACCTGTGCCACAACACCCGCAACGAATCTATCTGAGGCCTCCCCATGACAACGACTAGTGCGAGAAACCATCAAAGGGTCAACACATGTCGATCGGATAGAAGACGGCAGTTTCAGCACCTTGGATCCAAGGAACACGTTTGAGCTGCCAAGGTGAGGCAGCTGACGTCCTCGTCATCGCCGTCCGCCATGGGGGTTAGGCCGACAACCTCCTTCGACGGCGGCATGGGAGGATAGTGGCGGTGAAGGCTAGGGGCGGCATGGTGGTGGCCTCTAAGTCGTTCGCGAGGGACTTGGGAGGCAATTAGCAAAAAGTGTGCAAACCCTTAATTAGATGTTGTCTGGAAGTGTTCATCTCTCATCTATGATGACCTGAAGTTTGTATGGTAATTCGCAAGGGCACGCACTTGCCAAATCCATCTCGGCCGCCCAATTGCCTCAAGATTCATGAAGTTGAATCCCGCACGACGGTCACAGTAAGTTTTAAGTTTCGACATTGACACTTACGATTTTGCATCTGAAGATTCTGATTTTTCCGCTCGCTTGTACCAAGTTGTAGAGATAAAACTCTAAGCGGCTTTTTCTGTCAGTCATACGAAAAAAATAAGTGATTTTTATGGGCCATTCCTACTGCGTCCAACGTTGAAATTTAACATATTTTTTTAAATCATCAAAATATATTTAAAATAGATCTTATTTGAAAGCGTCGGCCATGAGAAACTTAAGTTAAACTTTCTGTTGAAAAACAAAAGTCAAATTTAAGAAGGCGTGAGAGGGACCCGGAGCCTCGAGACTTGCATGCCTTAAATCCTCTTTGAAAGTTTGTATGGCATTGAGGCAAACAAGGGCAGCAAAATAAAAAATACCAGCCGCAGTTTCCTCAACAATTGAGGCTGATCTGAAATATCCCCCCCCCCCCCGCGCGTCGCTCCCGCGAGCGACCGGGGGCTAACCCTAGCCGCCGCCAGAGCGCGCTGGCGGAAGAAGCCCTGCCGGCGTCGACGGCGGCGGGGCGTTCGGCCGGGGTTGGCACGGGACGGCCCCCACGAGCGACGGTGTGGTGCTGGCGAGGGGCATGTCGGCACGGTGCTGGTGGCGGGCGGCGGTGTCCCTCCCCCCCTCTGGTAGCTGCGTGGAGGGCTTTGTGGGTTCGGGCGTCTGCGGGCGCCCTGTCTTCCTCCCCGTCGCGGGTGCTATGCCTGGGTTGGCTGGGCCCAACGGCGGTGCTTCCCGACCGGCGGCGTTCCGGCGTAGGCCTGGGTGGCGATGTGGCGATGGCGCGGCCTCTTGGTGATGGCGGCGGCTCCGCGCGGGGCCTAGATGATGGCGCCCTACCGGCCCAGATCTGGGCCCTTTTGGGCCTGATCTGGGTCAGGGCGGGCCGTTTTGGGCTTCGTCATGCTGTCTCTGGTTGGATCTTCGAGCGTCCAGTGATGGGGGGAGGCGGCATCAGCACCGCTATTGCCGCAGCACGATGGTGGGAACTTCAAGGGTCTGAGCTAGACCCGACTGGGTTGGTCGCCTGGTGTGCTCCTGCTGCTACGCCCGGTCTGGTACAACTTAAGCCAGTGGAGGTTGTTCCCTCCCACGTGGCTACGGTACTGCCGCTCCTCGTCTACGGTTGTTTCGTCTTGGTCCGTCCGGCCTCGCAGTGTTTGCCATGGTGAGACGTCGACGAGGAGTCAAGACTGGGTTGGCACATGTTGGTGGGCGGCAGGCATGGTGGAGCCAATGGTTGGTTGGGGTCATGCTTGTGCTGTGGTCGGGAGAAATCCTTGTCGGCCCCTGCCGGCACCGACGTGGTGACGCATGTGGATGCCGCCTCCCTTCTTGAAGGGCGTCGGGTGTACCTCTCCCCCACTACCTCCGTGTACAACAAGAAATCCTAGGACTCGTCCGGGCAGCAGTGTCGGTATCGTCGCAGTCATTCCTGAAGGTGTTGCTTGGTACACGACGACTCGGAGGCATTGGAGCGGGGTGGGAATCCTATGGTGGGTGCATCATTTGCGGGGAATCGTCACTTTCGTCGATCTGATGCTGTTTGCTTTTATTTCTTTTGTATTTTTTCTTTCATTTCTTTTGGACATAACTGTGTTGCTTCCGTTCCATCACCTATTGTTGGTTGTATTGGTTGGTTACTTTGTAATACAAAAAGCGGGGGCAACCTTTTTCGAAGTTTCCTCAACAATTTCAGCTGATTAATAATTGATACTCTCTCCGTCCCTAAATATTTGTCTTTATAAAGATTTCACTACAAATTACATACAGATGTATATAGACATAATTTAGTGTATAGATTCACTCATTTTGTTTCGTATGTAGTCGTAGTTGAATCTTTAAAAAGGCAAATATTTAGAAGAGAGAGTATAATTCAACGGGGGAAATACATACACATAGTTAAGTACTGTCCCTTATTTTGGTTAGACTAGTCAACGGAAAAGAATTGTGCAATAATCCATATATTTTCTCATTACACCAATATCCAGGATGGATGTACATAGTCTCTCATACTGTAGAAAGCTAGACTTTCATCTAAATAGTACTCCTATAATCCATGAGTTCATCATCATGCTAATGCATTGCAGAACAAGCTTGGTTCCACATTAATTTCGGACTCAGATCACTACGGCAGCCAGACCCCATCCGGGGTGCCCCAGAATATGTCAGCCGGTGAGAGGTAGACAGACGACGAGCGGAGGGCCGCCGCCGCTCGCAGGGCGTCCTCCTCGTCGGCGTCCAGGCACGGAGGAGGCAGGTACGTCGACAG
Organism: Hordeum marinum; assembly: GCA_022496015.1. Lineage (NCBI taxonomy): Eukaryota > Viridiplantae > Streptophyta > Magnoliopsida > Poales > Poaceae > Hordeum > Hordeum marinum. Next base: position 505,499,866 of record CM039676.1, read on the forward strand.
CAACTCGTAGCGGCCACCGTCGGTCGGGTCCCACGTCGAGTATCCGAAGAGCTTGGTGAGCTCGTTATTCTCGAACGCCTGCTGTGCGGGTTCTGGTTCTGGGCAGCCGTCGTCGTCGATGACAATGGGCAGCTTCATCGTTCCGCCACCGTTCTTGGGCACGGCCTGGTCGCTGTGGAGGATGGCGCTCTTAGCCTCGTTCTCGTTCATGGACACCGCCGCGTCGCCGAGTTCAACAACTTGTTCAGATGACGAAGCAGAGGGCACCACGGCGCGCACGATTTGTCCCGCGAGGCATGCCAATGTGCCATTGTCTTCCTGGACCTGGACGCCTCGCTGCCGCGCGACGGGCCGATCCGCCGCCTCCTGGAGGTGGGCGGATGCTTTCCTCTTGAGACCGGAGGGTGACACCATCGACGATTCTGGCGCGGCGGCAGAGTGGACGTCAACGACGCCGCCATGGACGAATGTGGCGTCCGGCTGGCCGGCGAGCATTGGGCGGCGGGGATCGTGCGTGGAGTCGGGGAGGTGCGTGTACCGAGGAGGACGGGAGGCGTAGAGTGCACCGCCGGGATGGCCAGCTTCGCCGGCGTCGACCATCACGATCAAGGGGAATAATAAGCAATCGGACTGGTGTGTCGCGGTTCTTGGTGTGTGGCATCGATGTCCCCGGCCTGCTCTACAATATCTCAGCTGAGCGAGGCGCGTGCATCATGGTAAATTGGTAATTCGAACGCGGGGGGGGGGGGGGGGGGGGGGGGGTACGGACGATGCGGAGACGGATTAAGTGGGACAGAAACGCGTGCACGTACGCGCTAGCTAGGTTTCCTGCTTTTCTAACAACGAGAACATACAATCGGTTTCAGTTTCCGATTTGGGTCGCACTTGGACAGTACTCAGCAAGTTCGAAGCCCCAGCACACGTCGGAGAAGAACAGGTCTCTCTGTAATCGAAGGATATGAATGTTATTAGGGGGAGGCCTCCTTTGATCCTTGATTCTCACCATACGACAAAAGTCAGTTTGTGAAAACATTTAAGCTCTCGAAACAGGCTTTCACCTCGCTTTATATAAAGCAATCACACCCTTTATATAAAGCAATCACACCAGAGTACACGGTCGAACGATACAAAGTGATGGAAAACCCTCAAATACCGATCCTAAGAAACCGGATCACGCACGCGAAAACGGGACCGACAAAGAAGATAGGAGAACTGATAACACCGCCACCCTACACCCTACAACACCTACATTCCACAACAGCATCCCCAAGAGAGAACATGACGCGAAGCGCTACCGTTGTCAAGTCAAAGATGGACAAAGGTTTTCACCCGGAACCGGACACGGAGAGGAGCTCCAAGACGACGTCTTCATGAAGAGAGCGGCGCCCACGGGCGTCGCCGTCATTGGCGATCCAACGCAGAGTTTTCACTCAATCACCAATCCGTGCCACCGCGAAGTCTTGAGGGTAAGAGCGACGAGAACAGGTCCCTAGATCCAGATCATGGCGCCGCCACTACCATAGACAGAGCACGCCCGAGTCACCCGCCGCCCCGGTGTCCAAACTCTGAGACCCCAACAACCATCTGCTTCACAGAGCAGAAACCAGAACCGGAAAAAGCCCGGCATCAGCCACCAAGTCAGGGTTAGCACCACCACCGTAGGAGCGCCGACGCCTACAGTCCCCCCAATCCCGGTGTACCGGGGGAACATAACTCGATGACTGCCGACGGCCGTCGCGGAGAACCAGCTCCAACAACGCCAAGTTCACAGTTTGACGCAATGATCTGCCCGCCGGCATCATGAAGTCCCTCCCACAACAGCCATGGACTTCCAACGACGCCATAAACCCAAGAGAGTACCCTAAAAAACCCTAAACCCTAAGGGGTACGAGACGATGCGGAGACGGATTAAGTGGGACAGAAACGCGTGCACGTACGCGCTAGCTAGGTTTCCTGCTTTTCTAAGAGAACATACAAACGGTTTCAGTTTCCGATTGGGTCGCACTTGGACAGTACTCAGCAAGTTCGAAGCCCCAGCACATATCGGAGAAGAACAGGTCTCTCCGTAATCGAAGGATATGAATGTTATTAGGGGGAGGCCTCCTTTGATCCTTGATTCTCACCATACGACAAAAGTCAGTTTGTGAAAACATTTAAGCTCTCGAAACAGGCTTTCACAACACTTTATATAAAGCAATCACACCAGAGTACACGGTCGAACGATACAAAGTGGTGGGAAACCCTCAAATACCGATCCTAAGAAACCGGATCACGCACGCGAAAACGGGACCGACAAAGAAGATAGGAGAACTGATAACACCGCCACCCTACACCCTACAACACCTACATTCCACAACAGCACCCCCAAGAGAGAACATGACGCGAAGCGCTACCGTTGTCAAGTCAAAGATGGACAAAGGTTTTCACCCGGAACCGGACACGGAGAGGAGCTCCAAGACGACGTCTTCATGAAGAGAGCGGCGCCCACAGGCGTCGCCGTCATTGGCGATCCAACGCAGAGTTTTCACTCAATCACCAATCCGTGCCACCGCGAAGTCTTGAGGGTAAGAGCGACGAGAACAGGTCCCTAGATCCAGATCATGGCGCCGCCACTACCATAGACAGAGCACGCCCGAGTCACCCGCCGCCCCGGTGTCCAAACTCTGAGACCCCAACAACCATTTGCTTCACAGAGCAGAAACCAGAACCGGAAAAAGCCCGGCATCAGCCACCAAGTCAGGGTTAGCACCACCACCGTAGGAGCGCCGACGCCTACAGTCCCCCCAATCCCGGTGTACCGGGGGAACATAACTCGATGACTGCCGACGGCCGTCGCGGAGAACCAGCTCAAACAACGCCAAGTTCACAGTTTGACGCAATGATCTGCCCGCCGCCATCATGAAGTCCCTCCCACAACAGCCATGGACTTCCACCGACGCCATAACATGAGGTCGCCGCCTCAACCATCCACAAACACCCACCTTGTCTAGAGCGAAGGAACCCAAAGCTGTCCGAGGGGCAGCCAATCCCGAGCACGAGGACAAAGTCAAACTCCAGCCAACGCGACAAGCCCGCACTGCCAGCCTCTGCCAGCGAGTGCACCCGGGGGAAACGGACACTTCCGACAAGGGCCACTCAAAGCAGCCGGCAACTCCGGTCGCCGAGCAACGACTCCGGCGTCCCGACGCCCATTGGCTCCTCAGACGAGCTCCACCACCCCGGCACAAAGCCAAGATCTCCAGCACACACCCTCTGCCATGATGCCACTCCCATGGGAAGGAACTGAAGCAACACATCCGGCTGCCATCCGTCGGATCTCATGCCATCCACCTGACCCGACCCACGCTCGCCACCCGAGGTTGCCTGTAGGACCGGCCGATCCACCCAGGACACCCACGCCGTCCCCCACATCAGCCCCGCAAGGATCAACACCCAGGCAACACGCCAGCGCCGGAGAACACTAGCCCCGCAGCGTCGGCCGACCCCACCACCAAATCCGGCCCAGGGTCCATCCGCACGCCATCTCCTGCGAAGGGAGCGCTGCATCCGCTGCACATCGCGCAGGCGCAAGACGCCGGCCCGCCGCCACCATCCGGAAGCACCGCCGCACCGCAGACCCGCCGTCACGCCGCTGGGCCCCGTGGTAGCCTAGCGCCGCCACCCGAGGACGCCGCCCCGTGCCGGCCCCCAACGGGCAGAGGAGGAGGATGGGCCCCGCCGCCGGCGTGCCAACCAGGCTTTGCCCGTCAACGCCTGCCGACGACGGCGGGGGAGGAAGGGAGGGAGGTGGGCCGACTAGCTGGCGGCTAGGGTTTCCCTCCCGGCGCGCTCGGGCACGTCGCGGGAGGGGAGGAGGAGGGGGGATTCTTCTTTCCGCACTCGCAAGGTCCCGATCTCAAAAACATTTAAGCTCGGGGTGGGCAGTAAAATCATAAGAAAAAAAACATTCAAAATATTCTGAATTTTTTGTGCAAACATTGACAACAATTCTACGTGCCCATGAAATTTCATCATGAAAAGACATTTCATGGAAATTGTTGCAAAAACAAAATCTGCATTCCAAAATGCTTTCGAAAATAACATTTTGGGAGCATCAATTTTGTTTTTGCAACCACTTCCAAGAATGTGATTTCAAGCTGAAATTTTGTTAGTACGTAAAACATTTGTCAATGTTTTGACCAAAAAAATATTCAGAAATTTTGGATTTGATGTTTTTAATCTGATTTTACTGTTCACCGAGCTCATTTGAGCTCGAGCTCAAAAACTCCACTTCCACCATACGATCTCTATTCTTAAGTTCTCTCACTGCAACACAACCGTCGTTGCAAAAAGCATCTCCCACTCGCGGTCTTGTCAATGTGGATTGTACCAGAAGGGAAAAAAAAGTCTACCCACCCAGACCCAAGGGTCACCACTCACCAATCACCAATCACCAATCACCAGGGAAGTGCCTCCCAGCTAGAAACTCAAATATTGGTGAAAATGAGATAAGCATATCTTGTGAATGATAGGAGTGCCTTTTCTCCATGAGCATAGGCATGCTGGCAACGATAGAGGCATATAGGGCTCATCAAGACACGATGTCATATTTAAGGGAATGCTATGAAAAGAACTTGATCACTCTTTCCATCTCAACAAAAATTAAACTCCCCTCTCTCCAGCTCAACTAAAACTAAAATTAAAACAATTTGTGAAATTTTTTCTCGAAAATTTATGATCATTTTTGAAAATCTATGAATTATTTCCAAATCTGTGAATTGTTTCTTCAAAATTGATGAAATTTCGAAAACAATAATTTTCAAAAAGTTCATTGATGAATTGTTTTTCAAAATTGATGAACTTTTTGTCAAATATGGTGTAGTTTTCAACTTTCTGAACTTTTTTCAAAACAATGAACTTTGAAAGAAATTAATGTACTTTTTTCCAAATTCAACGAACTTTTCCTACAATTAATGAATTTTCTCCAATCCGTGAACTTTTTTGTGTTAGGGATTTTTTTATTAAATTTCGTGAACATTTTTGAATTCACATTTTTGGAGGAAACATTTTTTTTGAAAGTCAACGGCTGACTAGTCCGCAACCGGTCCAATGTGATCGAACTATACCGGTCCAATTTTCCTCGTGAAAAAACGATCTATAGCTCGCATTCTTGGGCCAGCACATGATCGATGTGCGTGACCACGAAGGACCTGTTCGGGCGCTTAAGGTGCCGAACAGTATCTCCCCCCCGAAAAAAAATGTTCTGTAAAGTAACATGCTTGTGGAGCTTAAATAAGTTGTAGTCAGTGTGGCCCATTTTATACATGTTTTTCTACTTCCTTCTATAGAATTTTAAGAAAGTCTGTAAATTAAATCATTGCAATAAAAGTTAGGTTTGGATATTCTTGTGTTATAAATAATATACCTACAAAATAATATAACTTACTTAAATTTATTCATGTGATTTTTATAAATACTAATTTATTATTTATTAAAATAATATGAAAATGTTTAGAATCCACACTTGTGGATTATATTTTAAAATGCTTCGTAATAGCAAACATTTTTATATACTTGGGGCTTATATTTAAATTATGTAAAAATATGAATATAAGCCACCGGTGCAAATTACAAAACTAACCATTATGTATAATTCTTGAATATAAGACAGCAGGGGAAATTATACACAATTTAATATTCATAATTATTAGAAACTATTTGTATTCAGAGTTTTTCTTAGTCTAAATAAAATCCACAAGTAAATATATAGAAACATTTTTAAATTCTAAAGTATGAATAGTTTTAACTATACAAACATTTCCTTCAAAAAAATACTTATGAATTATGAAATCTGGGTATAACAATTGAAATTGTTCTATCATTACAGAAATATATAAATATATATGTATCTTTATATTTTAGTTTTGATGGCTAGCATGACGTGCTGGCCTGATGTATATATATTAAATTATTATTTAGTACTTTATATTATACAAATATTTATGTAAATTATTTTATTTTATGTATTTTTTATAACAGAAAAATATTTGAGCTTTATTTTGATTACTTCGATTATAATTTACTTTTCCCGAAATTCTAAGAGGAAATACAGTGTGCAAAATGGACCACACTGACTGCAATACATTTAAAACCCACGAGGATAGGGTTTACAAAACATACAACCACGTTATCAATTATTTACATCGAATTTCATTTGATTAGATGGCTAGCATGACGTGCTGGCCTGCTGGTGGCTGGTGGTTCGATACCATGTGGCCACCATTTTCATGATAATTCTCCGTTTGTACTGACAGATGGAACCCACTCGTCATGGGGACGTATGCTATGGAAACTTGGAATCCTAGTGGCCATCACTTTTCTTGTCAATTTTCCCATTGTATTAACATGATTGGTCATAGACTCGTATACTACGCAGACTTTGAAACACTTGTCCGTATTAGGCAACTGCAAGCACTAAAGTGAACATCCATTCCAAGTACAAGAACCATTGGTGAAATTACTTCCATTCAAAACAGATATATAAGCATTCAACTTCTCATCTTTTTTAACGAGGAACCACATTGAAAGGGTAGGGAGTCCAACAATTTTCATGAAAATAATGGGGAGAAATTCTTGTAAAGATAGAGAATAGAATATTGTTCGTTAGAAAATTAGATCCAAAAACCAAATTAAGGTTCCCTAATTAGAGGGAAATAAGGAAGAAATCAACATTTTCCTTTGAATAATTGCGGTGTCAACACACATTTGATTGAGAGACGGTGCAACTGGGCTACATCAACAGAGGCCTACATCAACAGACGGATCACTGGGCTACATCAACAGAGGCCTACATCAACAGACGGATCACTGGGCTACATCATTTAGGGACATTTTGTCAAAACTTTTGTTGGAAATATGCCCTAGAGGCAATAATAAAATGGTTATTATTGTATTTCCTAGTTCATGATAATTGTCTATTGTTCATGCTATAATTGTGTTAACCGGAAACCATAATACATGTGTGAATACATAAACCACAACAAGTCCCTAGTGAGCCTCTAGTTGGCTAGCTCGTTGATCAATAGATGGTCACGGTTTCATGACCATGGACATTGGATGTCGTTGATAACGGGATCATATCATTAGGAGAATGATGTGATGGACAAGACCCAATCCTAAGCATAGCACAAGATCGTGTAGTTCGTCTGCTAAAGCTTTTCAATGTCAAGTATCGTTTCCTTAGACCATGAGATTGTGCAACTCCCGGATACCGTAGGAATGCTTTGGGTGTGCCAAACGTCACAACGTAACTGGGTGGCTATAAAGGTGCACTACGGGTATCTCCGAAAGTGTCTGTTGGGTTGGCACGAATCGAGACTGGGATTTGTCACTCCGTGTGACGGAGAGGTATCTCTGGGCCCACTCGGTAAGACATCATCATAATGAGCTCAATGTGACTAAGGAGTTAGCCACGGGATGATGTATTACGGAACGAGTAAAAAGACTTGCCGGTAACGAGATTGAACAAGGTATAGGGATACCGACGATCGAATCTCGGGCAAGTATCATACCGATAGACAAAGGGAATTGCATACGGGATTGATTGAATCCCCGACATCGTGGTTCATCCGATGAAATCATCGTGGAGCATGTGGGAGCCAACATGGGTATCCAGATCCCGCTGTTGGTTATTGACTGGAGAGGTGTCTCGGTCATGTCTACGTGTCTCCAGAACCCGTAGGGTCTAAACACTTAAGGTTTGATGACGCTAGGGTTATAGGGAAATGTTGTACGTGGTTACCAAAGATTGTTTGGAGTCCCGGATGAGATCCCGGACATCATGAGGAGCTCCAGAATGGTCCGGAGGTAAAGATTGATATATAGGAAGTCCAGTTTTGGTCACCGGAAAGTTTTCCGACTCATCGGTAGTGTACCGGGAGTGCCGGTAGGGTGCCGGAGGACCCCCGGGAGGGGTGTGACGACCAAAGGACTTTGTGAGCCCTTATAGGAGCTGTGCCAGCCCTTTTTGGGATGGCCAACACCTTCTAGAAAGGCCCATGCGGCTGGAGATCAAGGGATAAGGCAAAAGGAGTTTGAAAGGAGGGAGATCACCTCCCTTGTGGGAGGTGGACTCTTCCCTAGCTTCGGCCGAAGCTCTCCTCCTTGGAGGAGGGGCCAAGGAAGCCCTCCCTCTCCCTCCTCCTATATATATCCAAGGTATTGGGGCTGATTTGAGACACGACTTGTCTCTCTCGGCGCAGCCCTTCCCTTCTTCTTCCTCCTCCGCAACGCTTAGGCGAAGCCCTGCCGGAATACCTTGCTACTCCACCACCACCACGCCGTCGTGCTGCTGTTGGAGCCCTTTGCCAACCTCTCCTTCCTCCTTGCTGAATCAAGGCATAGGAGACGTCACCGGTTTGTACGTGTGTTGAACGCGGAGGCGCCGTTTTTCGGTGCTAAGATCGGAATCCACCGCGATCTGAATCGCTGCGAGTATGAATCCACCAACCCCGTTCTTGTAACGCTTCCGCTTAGCAATCTTCAAAGGTATGAAGATGCAATCTCTCCCCACTCATTGTTGGTTTCTCCATAGATATATCTTGGTGATACGTATTAATTTTTTTGATTTACTACTACGTCTCCCAAAAGTGGCATCATGAGCTAGGTCTATGCGTAGAATCTATGCACGAGTAGAACACAAGTTGTTGTGGGCGTCGATTTTGTTAATATGCTTACCACTACTAGTCTTATCTTGATTCGGCGGTATTATGGGATGAAACGGCCCGGATCGACTTTACACGTACGCTAACGTGAGACTGGTTCCACCGCCTGACATGCACTTATTGCATAAGGTGGCTAGCGGGTGTCTGTCTCTCCCACCTTCGTCGGATTGGATTCGATGAAAAGGGTACTTATGAAGGGTAAATAGAAATTAGCATATCACGTTGTGGTTTTGGCGTAGGTAAGAAACGTTCTTGCTAGAAACCTATAGCAGCCACGTAAAAACTTGCAACTACAAATTAGAGGACGTCTAACTTGTTTTTGCAGCATATGCCTTGTGATGTGATATGGCCAAAGGAGGTGATGTGATGCATTGTGATGTATGAGATTGATCATGTTCTTGTAATAGGATTCACGACTTGCATGTCGATGAGTATGACAACCGGCAGGAGCCATAGGAGTTGTCTTATTTTATTGTATGACCTGCGTGTCAATCATAAACGTCATGTAATTACTTTACTTTATTGCTAAACGTTAGCCATAGTAGTAGAAGTAATAGTTGGCGAGACAACTTCATGAAGACACAATGATGGAGATCATGATGATGGAGATCATGGTGTCGTGCCGGTGATAGTGTTGATCATGGTGCCCCGAAGATGGAGATCAAAGGAGCAAGATGATATTGGCCATATCATGTCACTATATTGATTGCATGTGATGTTTATCATGTTTACATCTTATTTGCTTAGAACAACGGTAGCGAATAAGATGATCTCTCAATAAAAATTTCAAGAGATGTGTTCACCCTAACTGTGCACCGTTGCTAAGGATCGTCATTCCGAAGCACCACGTGATGATCGGATGTGATAGGTTCTAACGGTCGCATATAACGGGTGTAAGCCAGATTTACACACGTGGAACACTTAGGTTGACTTGACGAGCCTAGCATGTACAGACATGGCCTCGGAACACGGAAGAACATGAGTCGTATAGAAGATACGATCAATATGGAGATGTTCACCATGGATGACTAGTCTGTCTCACGTGATGATCGGACACGGGCTAGTTGACATGGATCATGTGTCACTTGGATGACTAGAGAGATGTCTATCTAAGTGGGAGTTTATTAAATAATTTGATTATGTGAACTTAATTATCATGAACTTAGTCTAAAATTATCTTTACAATCTATATTGTAGATCCAATGGCCAACGCAAATGTCACCCTCAATTTCAACGCGCTCCTAGAGAAAACCAAGCTGAAAGATGATGGAAGCAACTATGCGGACTGGGTCCGTGGCTTGAGGATCATCCTCATAGCTTCCAAGAAATTGTATGTCCTTGATGCACCACTAGGTGACCCACCCCTTCTCCCAGCAGAGCAAGACGTTGCAAACGCTTGGCATTCTCGCTGCGATGATTACTCCCTTGTTCAGTGCGGCATGCTTTACAGTTTAGAACTGGGGCTTGAAAAGCGTTTTGAGCAACACGGAGCATATCAGATGTTCCAAGAGCTGAAACTGATTTTCCAAGCTCATGCCCGGGTCGAGAGATATGACGTCTCTGACAAGTTCTTCAGCTGTAAGACGGAGGAGAATAGTTCTATCAGTGAGCACATCCTCAAGATGTCTGGGCTACACAACTGCTTGACTCAGTTGGGAGTTAATCTCCCGGATGACTCGGTCATTGACAAAATCCTCCAGTCGCTTCCACCTAGCTACAAGAGCTTTGTAATGAACTACACCATGCAAGGGATGGAGAAGTCCATTCCTGAGTTGTACTAGATGCTGAAATCAGCAGAGGTCGAGATCAGAAAGGAGCATCAAGTGTTGATGGTAAATAAGACGAGTAGTTTCAAGAAAGGCAAGGGTAAGAAGAACTTCAAGAAGGATGGCAAAGCTGTTGCCGCGCCCGGTAAGCAAGTTGCTGGGAAGAAGAAGAACAAGCATGGACCCAAGCCTGAGACTGAGTGTTTTTATTGCAAGGGTACCGGTCACTGGAAGCGGAACTGCCCCAAGTACTTAGCGGATAAGAAGGATGGCAACATTAAAGGTATATGTGATATATTGATGTGTACCTAACCAGCGCTCGTAGTAGCTCCTTTGTATTTGATACCGGTGCAGTTGCTCACATTTGTAACTCCAAGCAGGAGCTGCGGAATAAGCGGAGGCTGGCAAAGGACGAGGTAACGATGCGCGTCGGGAATGGTTCCAAGGTCGATGTGATCGCCGTCGGCACGCTACCTCTACATCTACCTTCGGGATTAGTGTTAAACCTTAATAATTGTTATTTAGTACCATCTTTGAGCATGAACATTATGTCTGGATCTCGCTTGATGCGAGATGGCTACTCATTTAAATCTGAGAATAATGGTTGTTCTATTTATATGAGAGAAATGTTTTATGGTCATGCCCCGCTGGTCAATGGTTTATTTTTGATGAATCTCGAACGTGATGTTACACATGTCCATAGTGTGAGTACCAAAAAGTGTAAGGTTGATAACGATAGTCCCACTTACATGTGGCACTGCCGCCTTGGTCATATTGGTGTCAAACGCATGAAGAAGCTCCATACTGATGGACTTTTGGAGTCTCTTGAATTCGAATCATTTGACACGTGTGAACCATACCTCATGGGCAAGATAACCAAGACTCCGTTCTCCGGAACAATGGAGCGAGCAACTGACTTGTTGGAAATAATACATACCGATGTATGCGGTCCAATGAGTGTTGAGGCTCGTGGTGGCTACCGTTATGTTCTCACCCTCACTGATGACTTGAGTAGATATGGGTATGTCTACTTAATGAAACATAAATCTGAAACTTTTGAAAGGTTCAAGGAATTTCAGAGTGAGGTAGAGAATCAATGTGAGAGGAAAATAAAGTGCCTACGATCTGATCGAGGCGGAGAATAATTAAGTCACGAGTTTGGCACGCACCTAAGGAAATGTGGAATTGTTTCACAACTCATGCTACCTGGCACACCTCAGCGAAATGGTGTGTCTGAACATCGTAATCACACTCTATTAGATATGGTACGATCTATGATGTCTCTTACCGACTTACCGCTATCATTTTGGGGATATGCATTAGAGACTGCCGCATTCACTTTAAATAGGGCACCGTCAAAATCCGTTGAGACGATACCGTATGAATTACGGTTTGGAAAGAAACCTAAGCTGTCGTTTCTAAAAGTTTGGGGATGCGATGCTTATGTGAAGAAACGTCAACCTGAGAAGCTCAACCCAAAGCGGAAAAGTGCGTCTTCATAGGATATCCCAAAGAGACTATTGGGTATACCTTCTACCTACGATCCGAGGGAAAACTCTTTGTTGCCAAGAATGGATCCTTTCCCGAGAAAGAGTTTCTCTCGAAAGAAGTGAGGGGAGAAAAATAGAACTTGATGAGGTAATTGTACCTCCACTCGAACCGAAGAGTAGCACAACACAGGAAGTTGTTTCTGTGGAGCCTACACCGGCTGGAGAGGAAGTTAATGATGATGATCATGAAACTTCAGATCAAGTTACTATTGAACGTCGAAGGTCCACTAGGACACGTTCCGCACCAGAGTGGTACGGCAACCCTGTCCTGGAGATCATGTTGTTGGACAACGATGAACCTTCGAACTATGAAGAAGCGATGGCGGGCCCGGATTTCAACAAATGGCTTGAAGCCATGAAATCCGAGATAGGATCCATGTATGAGAACAAAGTGTGGACTTTGGTAGACTTTCCTGATGATAAGCGATCCATTGAAAATAAATGGATCTTTAAGAAGAAGACTGACGCGGACGGTAATGTGACCGTCTACAAGGCTCGACTTGTCGCTAAGGGTTATCGACAAGTTCAAGAAGTTGACTACGATAAGACTTTCTCACACGTAGCGATGCTAAAGTCTGTCCGAATCATGTTAGCAATTGCCGCATTTTATGATTATGAGATCTGGCAAATGGACGTCAAAACGGCATTCCTTAATGGTTTCCTTAAGGAAGAACTGTATATGATGCAGTCGGAAGGTTTTGTTGATCCTAAAGATGCTAACAAAGTATGCAAGCTCCAGTGCTCCATCTATGGGCTGGTGCAAGCATCTCGGAGTTGGAACATTCGCTTCAATGAAGTGATTAAAGCGTTTGGGTTTGTACAGGTTTATGGAGAACCTTGTATTTACAAGAAAGTGAGTGGGAGCTCAATAGCATTTCTCATATTATATGTGGATGACATACTGATAATGGGCAATGATATAGAACTTTTGGAAAGTGTAAAGGCCTACTTGAATAAGTGTTTTTCAATGAAGGACCTTGGAGAAGCTGCTTACATATTAGGTATTAAGATCTATAGAGATAGATCGAGACGCCTCATAGGTCTTTCACAAAGCACATACCTTGAAAAGATATTGAAGAAGTTCAATATGGATCAGTCCAAGAAGGGGTTCTTGCCTGTGTTACAAGGTGTGAGATTGAGTACGACTCAATGCCTGACCACGACAAAGGATAGAAAAGAGATGAGTGTCATACCCTATGCTTCAGCCATAGGCTCTATTATGTATGCCATGCTGTGTACCAGACCTGATGTGAACCTTGCCATAAGTTTGGTAGGGAGGTACCAAAGTGATCCCGAAGCGGAACACTGGACAACAGTCAAGAATATCCTGAGGTACCTGAAAAGGACAAGGGACATGTTTCTCATATATGGAGGTGCCGAAGAGCTCGTCGTAAAGGGTTACGTCGATGCTAGCTTCGACACAGATCCGGACGACTCCAAGTCGCAAACCGGATACATGTATGTTTTGAATGGAGGGGTTGTCAGCTGGTGCAGCAGCAAGCAAAGCGTCGTGGCGGCATCTACATGTGAAGCGGAGTACATAGCTGCTTCGGAAGCAGCAAAGGAAGGAGTCTGGATGAAGGAGTTCATCACCGACCTAGGAGTAATTCCAAGTGCGTCGGGCCCGATGACTCTATTCTATGACAACACTGGAGCTATTGCCCTTGCGAAGGAGCCCAGGTTTCACAAGAAGACAAGACGCATCAAGCGCCGCGTCAACTCCATCCGTGATTACATTCAGGAAGGAGATATAGATATTTGTAAAGTGCATACGGATCTAAATGTCGCAGATCTGTTGACTAAACCTCTCTCACGAGCAAAACATGATCAACACCAGATTGCTATGGGTGTTCGATTCATCACAATGTAACTAGATTATTGACTCTAGTGCAAGTGGGAGCCTGTTCGAAATATGCCCTAGAGGCAATAATAAAATGGTTATTATTGTATTTCCTAGTTCATGATAATTTTCTATTGTTCATGCTATAATTGTGTTAACCGGAAACCATAATACATGTGTGAATACATAGACCACAACAAGTCCCTAGTGAGCCTCTAGTTGGCTAGCTCGTTGATCAATAGATGGTCACGGTTTCACGACCATGGACATTGAATGTCGTTGATAATGGGATCATATCATTAGGAGAATGATGTGATGGACAAGACCCAATCCTAAGCATAGCATAAGATCGTGTAGTTCGTCTGCTAAAGCTTTTTAATGTCAAGTATCTTTTCCTTAGACCATGAGATTGTGCAACTCCCGGATACCGTAGGAATGCTTTGGGTGTGCCAAACGTCACAACGTAACTGGGTGGATATAAAGGTGCACTATGGGTATCTCCGAAAGTGTCTGTTGGGTTGGCACGAATCGAGACTGGGATTTGTCACTCCGTGTGACGGAGAGGTATCTCTAGGCCCACTCGGTAAGACATCATCATAATGAGCTCAATGTGACTAAGGAATTATCCACGGGATGATGTATTACGGAGCGAGTAAAGAGACTTGTGAGTAACGATATTGAACAAGGTATAGGGATACCGACATCGAATCTCGGGCAAGTATCATACCGATAGACAAAGGGAATTGCATACGGGATTGACTGAATCCCTGACATCGTGGTTCATCCGATGAAATCATCGTGGAGCATGTGGGAGCCAACATGGGTATCCAGATCCCGCTGTTGGTTATTGACTGGAGAGGTGTCTCGGTCATGTCTACATGTCTCCCAAACCCGTAGGGTCTTCACACTTAAGGTTCGATGACGCAAGCGTTATAGGGAAATGTTGTATGTGGTTACCGAAGGTTGTTCGGAGTCCCGGATGAGATCCCGGACGTCAGGAGGATATCCGGAATGGTCCGGAGGTAAAGATTGATATATAGGAAGTGCAGTTTTGGTCACCGGAAAGTTTTCGGGCTCATCGGTAGTGTACCGGGAGTGACAGAAGGGTGCCGGAGGACCCCCGGGAGGGGTGTGACGACCAATGGACTTTGTGGGCCCTTAGAGGAGGTGTGCCATCCCTTTTTGGTCTGGCCAAGACCTTCTAGAAAGGCCCATGCGGCTGGAGATCAAGGGATAAGGCAAAAGGAGTTTGAAAGGAGGGAGATCCACCTCCCTTGTGGGAGGTGGACTCTTCCCTAGCTTCGGCAGAAGCTCTCCTCCTTGGAGGAGGGGCCAAGGTAGCCCTCCCTCTCCCTCCTCCTATATATATCCAAGGTATTGGGGCTGATTTGAGACACGACTTCTCTCTCTCGGCGCAACCCTACCCTTGTTCTTCCTCCTCCGCAGCGCTTAGGCGAAGCCCTGCCGGAATACCTTGCTACTCCACCACCACCACGCCGTCGTGCTGCTGTTGGAGCCCTTACCCAACCTCTCCTTCCTCCTTGCTGGTTCAAGGCGTAGGAGACGTCACCGGGCTGTACGTGTGTTGAACGCGGAGGTGCCGTTGTTCGGCGCTAAGATCGGAATCCACCGCGATCTGAATCGCTGCGAGTACGACTCCACCAACCGCGTTCTTGTAATGCTTCCGCTTAGCGATCTTCAAAGGTATGAAGATGCAATCTCTCCCCACTCGTTGCTGGTTTCTCCATAGATAGATCTTGGTGATACGTAGGAATTTTTTTGATTTACTACTACTCTCCCAACAACTTTCAACCACAACCTTATGCAGCAAGACTCTGAGAGATCCAAAAGATGCTTACTACCTTTGTTCTTGTGAGTTAATCCGGATATTTTGTGTGTTGGTTAGCCCCGTTTGTTATTATGTGATTGTTTGGAGTGCGGGTTGGATTTGATGCAACTTTCGACCAACCATCCCCAATGTATGGGTAACATCCAAACTTGGAAAGTTAAATATAGTTATCCTGAATGGCAACTAGTTAAACTCCTAATTCGATCCTACAACATGAAGATCGGGCCACCCTCATGCGTGAAGAATCTTTCCATGGGTCTACACATCAGATTTCATCGATAATTTCAGTGATTTTACAAGGATTGTGGAGATACCAACGTATGTAAACCAAAGAGATCAAATGGTTCAAAGCATCAATGAATCAATGATTCTGGATTAAGGTTTCTACACCATAGTTTTATTACGGTTGGTATTAGATCATGGTCATTAGCATATTTGATTCACCATAAAAGTTTTGTTTTATCAATATTTTATGTCTCTAAAATTCCATTATTGTTGTTGGTTTGCTTCAGAAGGAAGAATTTTAATTTTCAAAATTTATAGAAGCACCGCGTTAATTTCAATGAAGTAAAATTTTGGTCATACAAAAAAAAAACAGTTGTATAGAGTGTGTGAAGCAAGTTCAAGAATGGAATCTTCTTTTCAATGAAGTAAATTTTTCGTCATGCAGTTTGCATGAATCTAATGTTTACTACCATGTGAGGAGTAAATTTTTTCATGGGAATATTTGGAATTTATTAAATTGAAAATCACTGTGCAGTTATGTAAGTCGAATGGTCTTGGGATTTTGATGTTGTGTGGGTGCATCATATTAAATAGGCTAAATGACTTGATACATTTATTAGTCTGGAAAATAATCAAGGCAAGTACTCCCTCTGTTTTTATTTGCTCTGCATATTAGAATTGACTGAATTCAAACTTCGTAAAGTTTGACCAAGTTTATAGTAATAAATATAAAAATTTACCGTAAAAAATCAATACCATTTGATTCATTATTGAATGTACTCTCACACCACATATAGTGTGACAATAAATATTTATATTTTTTACTATAAACTTGGTCAAACTTTTCGAAGCTTGACTTTGACCAAAGCTAAAACTCGGAGTAAATAAAAACAGAAGGAGCAATATAGCATATTTAGTATGTGAATCTTTTTATTGAATGAACATTCTTGAATTCCAATAAGAAACTTTGGTTACTTAATACTCAAGTACGATATTAAAAAATAAAATATTAAAAATTTCGAATTAAGTTTATTCCAGAACTGTTTTTCATTTGGTATTGTGTGTAATAATTAATATTAAGTTCTACAAGGCACTGTTGTTTTCATCTAATGGGACTGTTGTTCTACATGCACACACACGCGCGTACACACATGCACATGCACATGCACGCGCACGCGCGCGCGTGCACTCTCTCTCTCACACACATGAAAAATACATTCTACCACCTAGGGTTAGTTACCCCACATATCTCATATACTATCATGTGATAGTATATATGCTACTTTATCATTTTAAGTACCTTGAAATATTATATATAAGACACTTTAAAGTGAGATACATGAAAATAATGCATGTTGATCCATGGTTTCTATTATATTTGAGAAATACGTATATATTTATACGTAAAATATAGCATACTTAAAATACAAGAAATACTATCAAAAAATAGTAAATATACTATCTAAACATTCTTATATACTACATACTATGCATATATACTCTTTGATTTGATAGATACTACATATAATATACGAAACTCAAGTGGTGGTAAATACCACTGGGTGATAGGAAACATTTGTCGTATATATAAACGAAGTAGAGGAAGAAGAGTTGGTGAAGTTTCGCTGACCCGCAACCAGGTTATACCTCCCACCACAATAATTCTCTGGGACTATCCGTCAATCTAGTATCGAATCATATGACACCTCTAAGGTATCCACGCGTACGGATCCAGAGGTATGACAACACTATGTCGATCAACATTCATACCAGGACTGTTGGTATTGACTTTAAGATCAAACATA
This sequence comes from Hordeum marinum, assembly GCA_022496015.1. NCBI lineage: Eukaryota > Viridiplantae > Streptophyta > Magnoliopsida > Poales > Poaceae > Hordeum > Hordeum marinum. The sequence goes on from CM039676.1 coordinate 505,517,603, forward strand.
TTTATATGTATCGCAAAATATTTATCTCTTGTCTCTTTCTCTTTTTCTTTCTAAGGCCCCGCATAGATGAGTGGAAGACTATGGCAAAAGCCGGTCATAGTAAGGACAAGTAGGGTAGCTAAAAGCAACTACCCGAGGAAACGTGAGGTGCATCGATGAAATGCACAATGCATTGGTCTAGAAAAATCCTTCATAACTGATAAAATCATGCGCGACGATAAGGACCTTGGTTTAGGATATATGATATATTATAACAGTTACTAAAAGTGTAAGGATTTCATTCCTTACCACAACCTTCGTCTTAGAATTTAAACGATGTTGATGATCAATAAGAGATTTATCATTTGGTTCCATATGAATCGAGAAGCCGAGATCACGAAGAAGAAAATGGTTAAAGCATTTCCACTAATCATCGCGAGGATGCGGGATGGGTCTGAATCTCGATTAGCAGGCAAAGACAGGAAAACCTACACGGAGACAACTGCTTATATGCACGAACACCTTCGCGTTTGATGTTTCTTAGCTTTTCTTTTATTTTCCATTCGTCTATGTGTATGCCTCCACTTTACTCCACTGTTCCATGGAACTTTTCTAGATCAAAGTTATTCATCTCATTATTCCCTAGGGACCCTCACGTTTTGTTAGTCATACAGATGGTCAAAGTTTGGTTCAAAATACAAGTGGGTTGAATAAACCAAGACGAAGGCTATAGTTTTCTTTTCTCCACCGAAAAGTTATCGACTTCCATATGAAATATTTTAAGTTATTTGTTTGATAGGAAAATAGTTTAATTTGGGATATGAGAGATTGTAAGAATGGAACAAAAATAAAATAAAGGTATTCATAATGAAAACATCGAAGACTTTTTTCTCAAAATTGTGCTAAAGACATAGCGACGGTATACCTGTATCATTGATATTGATCACATGGCTGATTCGGTTGATGATGATTAAGAAACTAATGTGTACTTGCGTACACATTCGCTGCCTTGATGTCCTTATCATTTTTTTAAGGGGTGATTGGTGTTCTTATCATGCTTCTCATGCTTTAATCTGAGTGTGATTCAAAAAGCATAACTCAACTATCAAAGAGGTGTACATAAATCAAGTAAATAATGCGCTGAACTGAATGGAGGTGGGCTTGCAGTTAGAAACTGTTTAGAATTTTTAACTAGTTGGTGGTTAGCGGGACATCTAGCACTAACTAAGGATCAATTATATATGAAGTAAAAGGATACTCTAGCTTTTGCATTCAGCTACTAGCCAGTCCAGTTGATCATTATACGGTCCGAATTTAGGTTTCTAAGAGAATTGAACGGCTGCAGACATGCATCTTGTGTGGTGCGAAAAAAAAAATAAGTTGGCCAAGCAGAAAAGCCAAAATATCATAAATGTGCACCTTTTCAAATATGTTCCAGCAGAAGCTCTCTCGCAGAAACATCTGCGCGTGCTGAACAAAAGCGGGCTAGTTTAGGGATAATGCCCTTCGATTCTCAGGTGCATATATATACAACCTATATGAGATATATTTTTTAATAACTACGATTTTCTTTTAAAATTCAAAACCTTTTTGAAGTACTTCACTTTATTTTGTACTAGTATATAAAATTCGAAGGAAAAACTCCGTTGACTTCAGGGCAAAAAACAAATTATATCGCCTTAAGTTTTTATTGCCCTGAAGTCGACGTCGGTTTTTCCTTCATGATTTTTTCACGAGTACAGTACAAGATAAATTTTAGATCAAAAATATTTTCAAAACTTTTTACATTATTTTGTAATTATTATATTTTTGACATATAGGACGTATATGCTATTCTTAAAAGAACGAGGTGTGTATACATCCAGTAACCAAATGTTTGTATCTGCCAGTTAGCTGCTACTACCTGGACGTGGATCTTCTGGGCACAAATGCTCCCGATATGAACAGTAAAATAAAAACATTAAAAAAATTCTGACTTTTTTGTGGCATACTTTAAGAGATGTTTGTTCTGTATGTAAAATTTCATCACGAAATCACATTGATGGAAGGCATGGTAAAAATACAAAATTGATGCTCTAAAAATGTTACTTTCAAACGCATTTTGAAGATCTGAGTTTTTTTTTTGCCATAAATTTCACGAATATGATTTCGTTATGAAATTTTGCATGCACAACAAACACTTCTTAAAGTATGTCACAAAACAAATTCAGATTTTTTTTCTATTTTTTGATTGTACTATTCACGCCAGGAGCATTTGAGCTTAGCTGTATAAAATACTTTCGCTACTACTAGCTATATACTCCCTCCGTTCCAAAATAAGTATCACAAATTTAGTATTAAGTTATTACAAATTTTGTATTAAAGCAGTGACACTTATTTTGAAATGGAGGGAGTAGTTTGTAGGCTACTACGGTACTACCTGGAAGAATGTGCAACCGGTTGTTCCGTTAATTAACCTGTCATTTTGAATGTATTTAGTTAAGAAACAAGGTAGTTGTAGACTAGTAGAGCTCGGTCAATCTGATCCGCGTTCGATGATTGGGACGCGCAAGTCAATCTGTGGAGGTTGCGGCCATGTGCAGCTATACGATCGTTGGAACCGCGATCTCATATCATATGTTAACACGACAATCATTCCTCTCCGTCTGAACCCATGCCCGGCCGGCTGCCCGGCTTCATTCATAAGCTAGCAAGTTAGATTCCTATTTAAGCACCACCATTGTCGCAATCATTCCTCACCTCCAAAACCACTCGATGGCCACAATATCTAGCAATCTAAGAGGGAAGCTCAACCATCCGATATCTCCCTGTTTCTGGGACACTTCTCAGCAAAAAGATGGCAGCTGGGATGATGCGCTTGCTGCTGCTGTTCACGGCGGTTCTCGCCTTCTGCTTCGCGCCCGCCAACTCCGGCTACTGGCTCCCGGCCCATGCCACGTTCTACGGCGGCGCGCCGACGGCTCTGACACTATGGGTAAGCTGGCTAATCAAATGGTTGTATGTGTAGCATGTCAGTTTCTTTGATGATTATATGTGTTGCATGTCAGTTTTTTTGAATATGTTCATAATTCATGTCTTTCTCATAGTTGATACCACATACATTGCCACTGTAAGATTCATCCATACTCATATATAGTTCTCCTCGACATGATGATCTACATTCAAAGACAAGGATCCATCTTCACTTCCCCAATCATTGCTGTCATAACCCGTCTCTTCCTCCATCTATACATGACGTTTATACATAGAGTTAGATCAAATGAAACCTCACATATAACACTGCTCCACATATAATCATCAAAACTTTAATCAGTTTCATTGTAATTTGCTTAATGGTACGTCGCATCTCATTGCAATGACTAAGCTCTTAATGTGACGTTATCTCGACTACCTCCTGGCTGTCACACCTTAAAGTTCATAGAACGAAAATAAGTTTGTTGGAGGCCCTTGTCCTCATTACGCCTAGCATTTAGTGGGCTGGATATTTACCTTATCAACTAGCAAATCCATAAGGTCACGATCGTCAATGGTCACCGTGACGAAGGCGATACGTGGACGTCGGGGGCAGACGTCGGCGTGGCAATCGGCGAACATAGCGCGTGGCCAGGCGATGATGCCGCGGACAAAACTTAAACAGCGGCGCCAACGGAGGAGGGATCTAGGGTTTCGTCGTCGCCGGCCGGTAGACGATCGTACATGGGCTGCAGTCGCGCGACCTGCGCCGAACTGCTTTTTTCCCCCTTCCCACGAACAGTCGACGTGACGCGTGCGGGGCCTACACGGGCGACAGTCGTGCGGCGTACGAGGGCGGTTTGTACGGCCTTCGTTGGCCGGTTCATACGGCGCACCCTCCTCCCACCATCGTCCGACATGTGAAATGACCCCCTACCCCTTATACATTGGGGGGGGGGGGGTTATACCGGCTCTAAATCCAGCTTGCTTCCACACTATCAATATGGCCAATATTTTTATTTACAAAGTTTTAAATAGCCGGTTATAACACGACTATTGTTGTTTGAGTAAGGTGCTCCTGCTACACATGTTTTGGTACAGAGGAAGTAGTATGCAATGCAATGTGTGGGTGCATATCTGAGTGTCTCTGCATGTGCAATTAATGTGCAGGTGGCGCATGCGGGTATGAGAATCTTTACAACGCTGGCTATGGGATCAACAACGCGGCGCTGAGCACGACACTCTTCAACAACGGTTTGTCGTGTGGGCAGTGCTATCTCATCACCTGCGACACCAGCAAGTCGGACATGTGCAAGCCCGGCACGTCCATCACCGTCTCGCCCACCAACTTCTGCCCTCCTAACTGGGTTCTCCCCAGTGACAACAGTGGGTGGTGCAACCCTCCCCGTGTCCACTTCGACATGTCCCAGCCCGCATGGGAAAACCTCGCCATCTACCGCGCCGACATCGTCCCCGTCCTCTACCAGCAGGTCCCGTGCCGAAGGCAAGGTGGCCTGCGCTTCACCATCAACGGCTTCAACTACTTCGAGCTGGTGCTGGTGACCAACATAGCCGGTAGCGGGTCGATCAAGAGCATGTCAGTCAAGGGAACCAACACGGCGTGGATCCACATGTCACAGAACTGGGGAGCTAACTGGAAGTGCCTAGCGGGGCTGACCGGACAGGCACTCAGCTTCGCGATCACCTCCTCCGGTGGCCAATACAAGGTCTTTCAGGATGTTGTGCCGGCCTGGTGGTTGTTCAGACAGACCTTCACCACCTGGCAATAATTCGATTACTAGCTAGTATAACATTGTATAATTTGTATTTAGATTATCATTTCTCTTATTTCGGAGCAAAGTTGCACGGAACTTTCCGAACGAATACTCATTGTTCCTTTTGATTGTTTCATTAGTTTCCCGTCGAGTGGTGGTAGATTGAAAAGTACCAATAAGTAGGTGATGCTTGTCTCCATGAGGACCATGGTGAGTTTGGTGACGGTGTAGGTGAAGCAATACCAGTTGAAGAACTTGGCGATGTCACGATGACTGTCAGCGGTGCGCAGGGTGAACTGGTTGGCCCCGAAAGCCAGGGTGCACGGCCGAATACTGCAGGCGCTTACGGCCAACAAGGACACCAGGAGTGCAACAAGTTGGGAGCTGGTAGGGCCCTCATATATGCCCTCTGGATGTGTTGCACGTCGAGGATGGAGGGAATGGAGCGCGACGGAGAGGGTGTGGATGAAGGACAACATGGTGGCGACGGCGATGGTAGTGTAGCGGTTGAGGTAGGTGTCGCAATGTAGGCATCAAAGACGGTGGCAAGGTTTCTCGTGGCAGAAAAGACGTTGAGGAGGGTGGCGGCGCCGACGCTTGGCATGTGGTACACCGTCGTTAGACACACTGGCATGTCGAACAACATTTAGACCAATCGTCCCAAACTTCTCGAACGTCTCATTCCCTTTGGTAATAAATCCACATTCTCTTAGTTTCACTAGTCAAAAATTAATTCCAAAGAAAGTAACGGCGTTCAATTTTTATGAAATTAGATGATACCCCACGCGTTGATGTGGTAATCTTGTTAAAAGAAATGACTAACTAGGTAGTACATAAATGACTGAAATAAATGAAAAAATATTCTCTATTTACACTTAAAAACATTAAAAAGTATGAAGTATATAACGAAATGATATAAAAGAGAGAGAAAGAATTAGATTGCAGTTAGAAGAGTGCTAATTCTAAAAAAGAAGTGAAGGATCCACTATATCAGTATGCTCCAAGCTTCCAACACATATACCATGTCCATGAGAGCAGAAAACAAACTTAATGCAAATAAAATTAACTGATACCTTACATGAATGAACCGACTATGATACATGGCACAGCGAAACAGATTTACTAACATAAAAAGGGTAACTCATAACTTAGATGCATGACTTGCTAATGTTCCATTCTTGTACGGCTAGAAAAAATAGGAAGTGGGTTGTACTCATTTATTTAGTTTTGAACTGGCGGGGAATAGTTATTTACCAAATAAGCTGGCGGTTAATTACTAAAGCATCGGCGCCTGTAGCTCAGTGGATAGAGCGTCCGTTTCCTAAGCGGAAGGCCGTAGGTTCGACCCCTACCTGGCGCGCCTCTTTCTTCCTAGTTTTTTTTCTTCTGCAAAAGAAATAAATAAGTTGATGCATTTCCTGTTTGAGTCCACAACAGTATAATTTCTCGCCTGTATAAATAAATTAATGGAAGTTGGACTACCACACAAAAAGTGTGTTTGCCAAAAATGAAAAAGGAAGAAAAACTGTGGGATAGTGACCTTTCATAGGGCAGTGTCATTTTGGGACCCGGTTGCTCCATGGAGCCGCATGTTTTATTTTTCAATATGATATTTGAAATTAGAAGTTCCAAAACTAACAGGGCGCTTATAGACCGGCGCCACTTCAGCCGGTCTCGAGACATTGAAAAATTGCAACACCGCTTCCCTATCCCCACAGTCTAGCTCGGGAGCAGTGGTTCTGCTCGCACGCGATCGCCCTCCTTGCGCAAAGCCGGCGACTGCTCCCCTCCTTGCTCATAGTCGGCCTCCCCTCAAGCTCAGGGCATGGCCATCATCCTCGTCTCCTTCCCATGGCTTCTCCTTCATAGGAAAAAATACCCACACCTAACATCTTTAGTGGGATTGGCTCCTACAGCCCGCTCGCAAACGAGACTCAGCCGGCCACATCCTTTCTTAGTGTTGCTACCTGGGGCACGCTTCGCCGGTACAAACCCTCGCGGGCCGTCCTCGTAGCCGGTACACACCCTCACAGGCCGTCATCCTTGCCGCCTCGATCCATGCAACAGCTGCAGCTGCGGTTGTAGCTCTCAGAGCTCTGCCACTGTCCCTTGCCGTTGATGCTCGTTGGATGAAATTGCGTCGACGATGGCCATTAGACGGTCAACGCCGTTTTTGAACGGATGTAGCATAAAACTTCGTCGGTAGTAGCAAAATTCAACTACGTTTGCAGCAAAACTGCGTCATCGTCGTCATGAGGTCGCAGCTCTACCTTGTTGGATGTAGCAAAAATATTCGCCACTAGTAGCAAAACGGAACTACGGTTGCAAATATAGCAAAAATTGAAATCGGTTGTACCAAAAATTGACACCGGCTGTAGCAAAAATCGCTGGATGACTATGGCTACAACACTGGCGAACTCGGGTTCCAACTTTGACAAACATGGATGCAGCGTTTTAGGTGGATGGTTGTAGCAAAATGAGATGACAGTTGTAGCAAAATTACATGCTTGTTGACGCATGTAGAAAAATCGAAGGACGGTTGCAGCAAAATTAGATGCTTGTTGACGCATGTAGAAAAATTAGAGGACGGTTGCAGCAAATGTCGCGTCGGCTTTAGCTCCGGCATGACCGACGTAGCAAAATCCCAGTCGGTAGTAGCAAAATCCAAGGGCGGTTGCAACGAAAAAATCCGGCGGCGTAGTAGGTCGCAGCTCCCGTCATGACGGGTTCTATGGCGGTGCTGCGACAATAGCTCGCCACCCCGGCCGCCCTTGCTCGTCGTGTTGGAAATATGCCCTAGAGGCAATAATAAATTAGTCATTATCATATTTCCTTGTTCATGATAATCGTTTATTATCCATGCTAGAATTGTATTGATCGGAAACTCTGGTACATGTGTGGATACATAGACAACACCATGTCCCTAGTATGCCTCTAATGGACTAGCTCGTTGATCAAAGATGGTTCCCAAACTATAAGCGTAGCATATGATCGTGTCAGTTTATTGCTACAGTTTTCTGCATGTCAAGTATCTGTTCCTATGACCATGAAAACATGCAACTCACTGACGCCGGAGGAATACCTTGTGTGTATCAAACGTCGCAACGTAACTGGGTGACTATAAATGTGCTCTATAGGTATCCCCGAGGGTGTCTGTTGGGTTGGCATGGATCAAGACTGGAATTTATTACTCCATGTGATGGAGAGGTACCTCAGGGCCCACTCTCTAATACAACATCACAACAAGCCTTGCAAGCAATGTGACTAAAGTATTAGCCACGGTATCTTGTATTATGCAACGAGTAAAGAGACTTGCCGGTAACGAGATTGAACCAGGTATGGAGATGCCGACGATCGAATCTCGGGCAAGTAACATACCGAAGAACAAAGGGAACAACATACGGGATTAACTGAATCCTTGACATAGAGGTTCAACCGATGAAAATCTTCGTAGAATATGTAGAAACCAATATGGGCATCTAGGTCCCGCTATTGGTTTTTGACTGTAGAGGTGTCTCGGTCATGTCTACATAGTTCTCGAACCCGCAGGGTCTGCACACTTAAGGTTCGGCGATGTTTCGGTAGTATAGTGTTTTGTATGGTGGTGACTGAAGGTTGTTCAGAGTCCCGGATAAGATCCCGGATGTAACGAGGAGCTCCGGAATGGTCCGGAGGTAAAGGCTGATATATAGGAAATCCTATTTTGGTAATCAGAAAAGTTTCGGGCTCATCAGTAGGGTACCGGGAGTGTCGGGAGGGGTGTCTCGACCCAAGAGGCTACATGGGCTGGCCGAAGCCTCTCGTAAGAGCTCATGCGGCTGGAGTGGTTTGAGAGAGAAAAAACTCAAGGTGGAAAGAGTTTCCATGTGGGATGGAGGAGTCCTAATCCTACTAGGATTGGAGGAGGACTCCTCCTCTCCTCCTTGCGCCAAGGCCAAGGGCTGGCCCCTTGTGCTCCAACAGTCCTCCCTCTCTCCTCTATATATACTAGAGGTTTTGAGGGTTTTGAGACTTAGAAATCAGCCATGTCCTATCCTTTCCTCTAGATCGTAGTTTCTCCTCTAGATAGTTTCAGCACTGCTTAGGCGAAGCCCTACTGGAATTGTTCCACCACCATCGCCGTCACGCTATCGCGTTGCCAGAAAACTCATCTACACATAGGAGTTTGTGGGCGTTGATGCTTAGATTGCTTCCTCCCTTGGTCGTGTTTTCGTTCAGCGGTATTGTGGGATGAAGTGGCCCGGACCAACCTTACTCGTATGCTTACGAGAGACCGGTTCAATCGACTGACGTGTAACTTTGTTGCACAAAGATGACTGGTGGGTGTTTGTTTCTCCTACTTTAGTTGGATCGGATTCGACAAAGGCGGTCCTTGAGAAGGTCGAAAAGCAACTTATGTATCACCGTTGTGGTTTTTGCGTAGGTGAGAATTGTTCTTGCTAGATACCCGTAGCAGCCACGTAAAACTTGCAACAGCAATTAGAGGACGTCTAACTTGTTTTTGCAGGATATGTTGTTATGTGATATGGCCAATTACATGATGACATATATGTGATGTATGAGATGATCATGTATTGCATAGAATATCATGACTTGCATGTCGATGAGTATGACAACCGGTAGGAGCCATAGGGTTGTCTTTAATTATTGCATGACCTGCGTGTCAATCATTAAGCGCTATGTAATGCTTTACTTTATTGCTAAGCGGTAGAAATAATAGTAGAAGCATGGTGGGCGCGACAACCCCGATGGTGACACGTTGATGGAGATCAAGATGATGGAGATCATGGTGTCATGCCGGTGACAATGCAGATCATGTCGGTGCTTTAAGGATGGAGATCAAAAGCATAAGTTCATGGCCATATCATGTGATGTTAATCCTTTTATGCGCCTTGTTTTGCTTAGGATGACGGTAGCATTATAAGGTGATCCCTCACTCAAATTTCTGAATCAAGTGTGTTCTTCCCGAGTGTGCACCGTTGCGAAAGTTCATCGTGTCGAGACACCACGTGATGATCGGGTGTGATAGACTCTACGTTCACATACAACAGATGCAAGCGAGTGTTGCACGTGCAGAACACTCGGAATAAACTTGACGAGCCTAGCATGTACAGACATGGCCTCGGAACACAAGAGACCGAAAGGTCAAACATGGGTCATATAGTAAATATGATCAAAATGATGATGTTCTCCATTGAAACCACCTCAACTCACGTGATAATCAGACTTGAGTTGGTGAATTTGGATCATGTATCACTCGAATGACCGGAGAGATGTCTATTTGAGTGGGAGTTCTGAAGTAATATGATTAATTGAACTCATTATCATGAACATAGTCAGTAGTGTCTTTGCAAATTATGTTGAATTTTATATGTTCCTAGGGAAATAGAGTTGAAAGATGATGGTACCAATATTGCGGATTGGGTCCGTGATATGGGGATTGTCCTCATTGATGCACAGAAGGCTTATGTCCTTAATGCACCGCTCGGTGCGCCACCCCTAATAGCTCTGGCACCTTTGCAAATCAATGCTTCCCTCTACGAAGGGCTTATCTATTTACTTTATTGTTGAGTCATGATCCTTTTATAAAAGGCACCAGTTAGAGAGCACCATTGTCATTTGTATGTCTTGCTATTAATTGATGTTGAGTATGAGCATGACTGGATCTCTCTCACCGTGAATTACAATGTTTAGTCAGTCCTTGTTCTTCAGAGGTGCTTTGCATTTATGTTTTGCGGTCTCAGAAAGGGCTAGAGAGATACCATTATGTCATATTGTATCATGATTGTTTTGATAAATTGTTGTCATCCGAAACTTGTTATTATTGCTCGCTAGTTGGTTATGCCATTGACATGAGTAAATGTGAGACCTAAAAGTTATTGTGAATGTGGTTAGTTTATAATCTTTGCTGAAAATCTGAACACAAGTTAAGACATATTTACAACAGCAAGATCAAACAGAGTTTGTAAAAGTTTTTCTTTATCACTTCTAGTTTATCAACTGAATTGCTTGAGGACAAGCAAAGATTTAAGCTTGGGGGAGTTGATACGTCTCCAACGAATCTACTTTTCCAAACTCTTTTGCCCTTGTTTTGGACTCTAATTTGCATGATTTGAATGGAACTAACCCGGACTGATGCTGTTTTTAGCAGAATTGCATTGGTGTTATTTTTGTGCAGAAATAGAAGTTCTCGGATCGTCCTGAAATTTATGCAGAATATTTTTGGAATTAATAAAAAATATTGGCGCAAGAATTAACTAGAGGGGGCCACCAGCGGCCCACAAGCCTGCTAGCCACGGCCACCCCCTAGTCGCGTGGAGCAGGCTTGTGAGCCCCTCGTGGCTCCTCCGACCTCCTCTCCAGCTGCATATAACCCTGTTCATCATGGAAAAAATCAGAAAGAAGAGTTCATCGCGTTTCACGATATGGAGCCGCCGCCATCGCCAGTTCTTCCTCGGGAGACCAGATCTCGAGTCCGTTTTGGGCTCCGGAGAGGGGAAACCGACGCCTTCGTCATCACCAACCATCCTTCATCACCAATTCCATGATGCTCCCCACCGTTCGTGAGTAATCTCATCGCAGGTTTGCTGGACGGTGACGGGTTGGACGAGATTTATAATGTAATCGAGTTAGTTTGGTTAGGGTTTGATCACTAGTATCCACTATGTTCTGAGATTGATATTGCTATGACTTTGCTATGCTTGATGCTTGTCACTACGGACCGAGTGCCATGATTTCAGATCTGAACCTATTATGAATATATGTGTGTTCTTGATCCTATCTTGCATGTTGTAGACAGCTATTACGAGTTATGATCCGCATCCGCCCGAGTGACAATAACTGGGATTCTTTTTGGTGATTACCGTAGTTTGAGGAGTTCATGTATTCACTAAGTGCTAATGCTTTGGTCCGGTTCTTTATTAAAAGGAGGCCTTAATATCCCTTAGTTTCCAATAGGACGCCGCTTCCACGGGAGGGTAGGACAAAAGAGTTCATGCAAGTTCTTTTTCATACGCATGTATGACTATATATGGAATACATGTCTACATTACATTGATGAATTGGAGCTAGTTCTGTGTCACCCTATGTTATAACTGTTGCATGATGAATGCCATCTGACATAATTATCCATTACTGATCCATTGCCTACGAGCTTTCCATATATTGATCTTCGTTCAGTTACTTTTCCGTTGCTACTGTTACAATCACTACAAATTGGCTACTATCAGTTTGCCATCGTTACCGTTACTACCATATTACTTTGCTACTGAACACTTTGCTGCAGATATTAAGTCTTTCAGGTGTGGTTGAATTGACAACTTAGCTGCTAATACTCGAGAATATTCTTTGGCTCCCCTTGTGTCAAATCAATAAATTTGGGTTGAATACTCTACCCTCGAAAACTGTTATGATCCCCTATACTTGTGAGTTATCAACCCCCTCTAGCGTCATCGGTAGATGTTATGAACATCTGACAGGCACGTTCCGATGGCTACTTGATAGTTTAGTGTGTCGTGCATTATAGCTTAGAATTGAGGCTCCAAAACGTTTTGAACTTCACGGAACATATGAGATGTTGTAAGAGATGAAATTGGAATCTCAGGCTCGTGCCCGTGTTGTGAGATATGAGATCTCCAACAAGATTATTTGCCTGCAAGATGAAGGAGAATAGCTCAATCGTTGATCATGTGCTCAGATTGTCTGGGTGCTACAATCTCTTGAATCGAGTGGGAGTTGATCTTCCAAATAAGACAATGATTGATATAGTTCTCCAAGTCACTATCACTAAGGTTCGTGATGAACTATAATTATGCTAGGGATAGAAATGATGATTCCGGAGCTATTCACAATGTTTGACACCGCAAAGGTAGATATCAAGACGGAGCATCAAGTGTTGATGGTTAGTAAAACCACTAGTTTCGAAAGGGGAAAAGGGTAAGGAGGGAAACTTCATGGATGGCAAGTGAGTTGCTGCTCGAGTGAAGCAACCCGAAGTTGAACCCAAACCCGAGACTAAGTGCTTCTATTATGAGGAGAGTGATCGTTGAAGCGAAACAACACTAGATACTTGGTAGATAAGAAGGCTGGCAACGTCAATAGAAGTATATTTGATATACGTGTTATTGATATGTACCTTGCTAGTACTCCTAGTAGCACCTGGGTTTTGGATACCGGTTCGTTAACTAAATGTTAGTAAGTCAAAATAAATGCTACGGAATAAACGGAGACTAGCTAAGTGTGAGGTGATGATGTGTGTTGGAAATGTTTCCAAGGTTGATGTGATCAACATCGCACACTTTCTCTACCTTCGAGATTAGTGACAAACCTAAATAAATGTTATTTGATGTTTGCGTTAAGCATGAATATGATTAGATCGTGTTTATTGCAATACGGTTATTCATTTAAGTGAGAGAATAATGGTTATTTTGTTTACATGAATAATACCTTCAATGATCATGCACCCAATGAGAATGGTTTGTTGAATCTTGATTGTAGTAATACACATGTTCTAAACATTGATGCCAAAAGATGCAAAGTTAATAATGATAGTACCACATACCTGTGGCAATGCCGCTCAATGTCATATTGGTATAAATCGCATGGAGAAACTCAATGCTGATGGATCTTTGGACTCATTCGGTTTCGAATCGGCTGAGTCATGCGGAACATGGCTCTTCGGCAAGATGACTAAAGAACCCATTTTGAGTATGATGGAGCGGGCTAGTAACTTATTGGAAATAATCCATGTTGATGTATGCGATCCAATGAGTGTTTTAGCGTGTAGTGGACATCGTTATTTTCTTACCTTCACTGATAATTTGAGTATATATATGAGTATATTTACTTAATGAAACACAAGTCTGAAACATTTGAAAAGTCCAAACAAATTCAGAGTGAAGTTTGAGATCATCGTGACGAGTAGATAAAATGTCTACGATATGACCGTGGAAGTGAATATCTGAGTTACGAGTTTGGCATACAACTTTAGACAATATGAAAGTTGTTTCACAACTCATGCCACCTAGAACACCATAGTGTGATGGTGTGTTCGAACGTCATAGTCGTGCTCTATTGGATATGATGCGTACTATGATGTCTCTTAACATTTTTCTACTATCGTTTTGGGGTTATGCATTAGAGACAACTACATTCACTTTAAATAGGGCACCATCTAAATCCGTTGAGATGACACCGTATGAACTATGATTTGATAGAAACATAAGCTGTCATTTCTTAATGTTTGGGGCTGCGACGCCTATGTGAAAAAGGTTTTCACCTAATGATCTCAAACCCAAAGCGGACAAATGCATCTTCATAGAATACCCTAACGTAACAGTTGGGTATACCTTCTATCTCAGATCCAAGCACAAAGTGTTTGTTGCTAAAACGGGTCCTTTCTCGAGAAAGTGTTTCTCTCGAAAGAATTGAATGGGAGGAAGATAGAACTTGATGAGGTTGTTGAACCTTTGTTTCAGCCATAGAGTAGCGCAGCACAAAAAGATGTTTCTATGGAGCCTACATAAGTTGAAGAGGAAGTTAATGATGATGATCATGAAGATTCGGATCAATTTACCATCGAACCTCGTAGGTCGACAAGGACGCGTACTACTGCTGAGTGGTACGGCAACCCTGTCTTAGAGATCATGTTGTTGTACAACGATGAACCTACGAACTATGGAGAAGCGATGATGAGCCCAGATTTGCACAAATGGTTAAAGGCCATGAAATCCGAGAAAGGATCCATGTATGAAAACCAAGTGTAGACTTTGGTAGACTTGCTCGCTGGACGACAGGTCGTTGAGTACAGATGGACCTTTAAGATGAAGACAAACGCTGATGGTAAATGTCACCTTTTATAAAGCTCGACTTGTCGCAAACAAGTTTCCGACAAGTTCAAGGAGTTGACTGTGATGAGACTTTCTTACTCGTAGCGATGCTAAAGTCGGTTGGAATTATGTTAGCAGCTAATGCATTTTTCAATTATGAAATCTGGCAGATGGATGTCAAAACATCGTTTCCTTAATGGTTTACTTGAGGAAAGGATGTATGTGATACAACCAGAAGGTTTTGTCAGTCCTAAGGATGCTAAAAGGTGTGTGAGCTCTAGCAATCCTTCTATGGGCTAGAGCAAGCATCTCGGAGTTGGAATATACGGTTTGATGAGGTGATCAAAGTTTTTGAGTCTATAGAAAGTTTATGAGAAATTTGTATTTACAATAAAGTGAGTGGGAGCACTATAGAATTTCTGATAAGCATATGTGGATGACATATTGTTGATCGGAAATGATGTAGAATTTCTGGAAAGCATAAAGGGTTGTTTGAAAAGAGTTTTTCAAAGGAAGACCTGGATAAAGCTACTTAATTGTTGGGCACCGAGATCTATACAGATAGATCAAGATGTCTGGTGAGACTTTCAATGAGTGCATACAATGACAAGATTTTGAAAGAGTTTAAAATAGATGAGTCAAAGAAAGAGTTCTTGCCTGATTTGTAAGGTGTGAAGTTGAGTGAGACTCAAAGCTCGACCACAGCAGAAGAAAGAGAAAGGACGAATGTCGTCCCCTATGCCTTAGCCATAGGCTCTTTATAGTGTGCCATGCTGTGTACCGCACCTGTGTGTGCCTTGCCATGAGTCCGTCAAGGGGTACAAGAGTGATCTAGGAGTGGATCACTAGACAACGGTCAAGATTATCCTTAGTAACTAAAAGACTAAGGAGATGTTTCTCGATTATGGAGGTGATAAAGAGTTCATCGTAATGATTTACGTCGATGCAAGCTTTAACACCAATCCGGATAACTCGTAGTAGCAATCTGGATACTTATAGTGGAGCAGCCATTTGGAATAGTACCAAGTGGAGTGTGGTAGCAGTGTTTACAGTTTGACATAGAGATTTGCAAAATACACACGAATCTGAATGTCGCGGACCCGTTGACTATAAGACCTCTCTCACATGCGAAGCAAGATCGAGCCCCAGAACTCATTGGGTGTTAGATTCATAACAATGTGAATCACATGGTGATGTGAACTAGATTATTGACTCTAGTGCAAGTGGGAGACCGTTGGAAATATGCCCTAGAGGTAATAAGAAATTAGTTATTATCATATTTCCTTGTTCATGATAATCGTTTATTATCCATGCTAGAATTTTATTGATCGGAAACTCAGATACATGTGTGGATACATAGACAACACCATGTCCCTAGTATGCCTCTGATGGACGAGCTCGTTGATCAAAGATGGTTAAGGTTTCCTAGCCATGGACATGAGATGTCATTCGATAACGGGATCAATTCATTAGAGGAATGATGTGATGGACAAGACCCAAACTATAAACGTAGCATATGATCGTGTCAGTCTATTGCTACAGTTTTCTGCATGTCAAGTATCTGTTCCTATGACCATGAGATCATGCAACTCACTAATGCCGGAGGAATACCTTGTGTGTATCAAACATCAAAACGTACCTGGGTGACTATAAAGATGCTCTACAGTTATCTCCGAGGGTGTCTGTTGGGTTGGCATGGATCAAGACTGGGATTTCTTACTCCGTGTGATGGAGGGGTATCTCAGGGCCCCACTCGGTAATACAACATCACAACAAGCCTTGCAAGCAATGTGACTAAAGTATTAGCCACGGGATGTTGTATTACGTAACGAGTAAAGAGACTTTTCGGTAACGAGATTGAACTAGGTATGGAGATGCTGACGATCGAATCTCTGGCAAGTAACATACCGAAGAACAAAGGGAACAACATACGGGATTAACTGAATCCTTGACGTAGAGATTCAACCGATAAAGATCTGCGTAGAATATGTAGGAAAAATATGGGCATTCAGGTCCCGCTATTGGTTATTGACTATAGAGGTGTCTCGGTCATGTCTACATAGTTCTCGAACCTGCGGGGTTTGCACACTTAAGGTTCAGCGATGTTTCGGTAGTATAGAGTTATGTATGGTGGTGACCGAAGGTTGTTCGGAGTCCAGGATAAGATCTCGGACATCATGAGGAGCTCCAGAATGGTCCGGAGGTAAATATTGATATATAGGAAGTCCTATTTTGGTCACCGGAAAAGTTTCGGGCTCATCGGTAGTGTACCGGGAGTGTCGGGAGGGTACCGGGGGACCATCGGGAGGGTTGTCTAGACCCAAGAGGCTACGTGGGCTGTGGGAGAAGCTAAACCAGCCCCTGGTCGGCTCGTCGAAGCCTCTCTTAAGGGCCCATGCGGCTGGAGTGGTTTGAGAGGGAAAAAACTCAAGGTGGAAAGAGTTTCCAAGTGGGAAGGAGGCACTACTGGAAACAGGAAATTTGCCATCAGTCATTTCTTTGCCATCTGCCAATGGATGGCAAAGAACATCTTTGCTGTCTGCCAAAGGAAAACAAACGGCAAAGAATTGACAGACGACAACGAACCTAGTTGCCGTCAGCCAATTCTTTGCCATCCGCCAGCGGATGGCAAAGAGTCTTTGCCGTCCGCTGGCGCATGGCAAAGAGGTTGGTGGGGTCCAATGGATGACGTTTCTACAAACCGACTATCAACCCACCTCTTTGCTATCTTCCAGCGGAAGGCAAAGAATCTTTGCCATCCGCTGGCAGACGGCAAAGAGGTGGGTGGGTCCAGTCGACGATGGCACTGTAATGGATCACTGACCCCACTTCTTTGCCATCTGCCACCGTACCGCAAAGACTCTTTGCCAACCGCTGGCAAACGGCAAAGAGGTGGGAAGGTGGGGCTATCCCAGCGCAGCCCACATAATTGGCCAGCGAGTGATCCTCAAAAAAAACTTGCCAGCCACCGAGCCCCCGCTCGCTTCGGCCTCACCCGCTCTCTCCCTCCTCGCGCTCTCTCCTTCGGCCGCTCCCCCGATCTAGGTTTTCCGTAGCTCCGCCCCACACCCCTCGTCGCCAGCCATCTCCTTTGTCCCCGCCCCGTACCTCACCACCGCACCCCGCTCCAACCCGACACCGCCCCGTCCTTACCACCAGGCGCTGCCGGCTGTCTCCCCTAGCTCCGCCCCACACCAACCGCCGACGGCCATCTCCTCCGTCCCCGCCCCGTCCCTCGTCGCCGCACCCCTCTCCAGCCTAACCCCGCCCCGCCCTCACCGCTAGGCGCCGCCGGCCGTCTCCCCCAGCTCCGCCCCACACCCCTCGCCACCAGTCGTCTTCTCCGTCCCCGCCCTGTCCCTCGCCGCTGGAGCCCCGCTCCAACATGCCCCCGCCCCTAGTACCTGCTTCTTTCTCCTCTGTCTTCTCTAGTACCTAGCATTTGATCTATGGCCATAGTTGATTCCATGGTCTCTTCATTCTCCTCTGATCTGGGTAATGTTTAGTCTCACTTGTCTGTTGGTGATCCATCATTTTGTTTGAGTATTGCAATACTCTTAATTACGCACATGTCATGTTTCCCAGCTGGACCTAGGGGAGTTGTATGGTTAAATAACTCATTATTTGGCCTACATTATGTGTCTAGATACTAACTTGTGTACTTGTATGAATGTGGTGTATGTGTGTTCTCTTGAATGACCCCAGAGTCAGTGGACATTAGATAAAATTATCTATGTTGTGCATACACTCCTCAGTTGTAGAGATATATTCGATCTCACCTGTCAGTAATATGCTTCGTGATTAATTTGTGGTCCAAGCATGATGATAATGGTATTCTTACATTCGGCACTTATTCATGTCTTCCAAGGGTTGGAAGGCTGAGTATGCTTACTCGGACAAGCAGCTCTATTATTAAACTGCTTGTATGAGCACCCTGCTCCTGTTTATTCACTTTAATTGACATCTCTATCTTATTTGTGAATATGTGATTTGTAATAGTAAAACTGATGAGGTTTGTGCTCATGTTTAAAAGCATGTGTGATAGAAAATAAGATGGTGTCCTATGGTTGTTTTGGGTTTGCTGAATAGCTCTGACTGCTTGTGCCTATCTTAATATTTTGGATTATCATGGTTGTCTTAGTGCTTGACAAACCGAGTCTTTTGTTTCCCAGTCTTGAGAACTAATTATTTTGGTTTTCACTCACATTTGTAGTGTTGTTGCTGGGCATACCTTCCAGGACCCCGGCGCTGTCCGGCAAGTATGGCTGCCGAACAATCTCTACTTGCTCCGACTCTCACTCTGTTGCCTACCGCACTGCCCCTCATGTGTCCGCTTCCACTTCAGTTACACCACAGGTAAGCCACTGATTCCTCTCCTTTGCTCTCTCTCTCTCATGCTCTCTCCGCCCACAACCATCAAGCAGTGGTAAATGAAAATAATAAATTCATATAAATGCTCAGTAGAGGTATCTTATTACCTTTTTTAATACAAGAGTAGAGCATAGATGAAGAAAAATAATAACCTGATCAGATAGACTACTAGTAGCGTTGAAGAGGCGGCGCCGCATGCCGTGCCCGTAGGAGTGCCCGCCTGAAAATATGTTGTTTGTGTCGTTAAAAAATTGGTACATGAAGTGCAGCGAAAGGGTTGGTTCACCGACCAAGTTTTGTTGCCGGTGAATAGTCTGATGTATATTTGATTGGTACTGTATTTGCTGGGTTTTTTCTTCTTTGATTGCTCTTTCTTCATTTTTGGCCATACTGCCATGTTTATTTATTTTGCATAGATACATAAATTGAATTGTTCGATAGAGGGAAACTTAAAGTACACATAGGGATAAAGGTGTTGGCGAGGTTCTAAGAGTCGAAACATAAAACACGTGCAAGAGATATGTATTAGAATGCATCATGGTAGTGGCAGATCAAGCACATAGTCATCCTAGTTATGCTACATAGAATAAGGATCGAAGAATAAATGTTAAAAGCAACTGTTGATACTTCATAAGCTAACTATATTTTTTTTCCTTACGTGCATGAAATCTATGGGGACATATAGGTAGTGTTATAATAATCATATCGGCGAAGAAATGTAATTTCAAGCTAACCTGGGACTTTGATAGTTGGTTAGCATTAACTAGCCAATGAAAGGTAATAAAAACAGAATACCATTTTTGGTAGCAAGTACAGTTCACTGCATAAAAAAATTCAAGTCCCGGCAAACCAGGATGTGATTACATAGCAATATATTATAGGAGTCCACCCAAATGCAAGAACACATTAAAAATGCATAATTCTGAAGATATGTTAAAACTGAACCTTCCAAGTGCAATGCTAATTAATAGACCACAGGCTTTACCTATCCGTACTGACACAAGCATAACACCCTACACCTTTACAACTGATTTTCGTCATGACTATCGCTGTAATACCAATTTAAAACATCCAAGTCATCGTCAACACTCCTAGAAACACATTTTTCTTTTTCGACCTCATATTGGAGAATGCTTATGCATTTGTTTGTTTGGCCATGTAGGAATGTTAATTCAGTTTGGCTGCATTTTCTGTCATATGATTTTCTCTCCCGTCATTCCTATAGTTCTCTTCGAAAAGATCAAAACCATCCATCTCTCCAAACAGGGAGCCGCTGTGAAATGACATGGACAAAGAAAAGGACAATCAAGAAGTGAGTCACGACTGGGGCAGTATACCAGGATATCAAAGTTGATAGTACAGATTTGTGCTAGAACAAACAAATACAGCAATAATGCCAGATAGCAAAGTATCCAACAAGTACATACCTGAAGAGGCTGGACCAAAATTAACCCACATCCTACTATTGTTTACATCATCAAACTAATGTTCGCTATAAATACGCGGGAGATCAAGTTAGTTATGCATTTACACAGTTACTCAAGGGAGAGAAATCGAGAAAGAAACTTATACGACTATCATGTAGAATATACCTCCAACTTCCAAACACTTCCTAATAAATTTTTAGAAGTACTTCAAATGAAGTAATCAATTTCAACATAGCATGGCAGGAAAATAGCTGCAAAATACTTATTGTTTGGTTTCCTATCACCAGTACTAACTGTACGGATTCTTTGCCTGAGCCTTACCCATGACTCTTAGTAGATGCATGCAGATGCTTTGCCATTTCCTAATGCTTGCATGTCTTATTTATGCTGCTTCACTGATTTTAGAGTCACATTCGTCTGCACTATATCGATTTGACTCTCACAGTTTGTTGGCCACCGGATATTTTTTTATTTAAGTTTGTTGTCATCCACTACAGCAAACTCTTTTGTTGGGTTTACTAGAAGTTGTACAAGAGTGCTAGTGTCATTTTGTTTCGTATAAATCTTCGAAATTACATGGCTGTTAATTACTCTTCATGTATCTAAATGTTACTTACTTTTGGGTACAAGTAACTATTGGGAAACATTGCATGAGAAACAAAAAATTTCCTACACACGCGCAATATCTATCCATGATGATGAGAATCTATGAGAGGGAGAGTGGATCTACATACCCTTATAGTTCGCTAAGCGGGAAGCGTTAAGAAACGCGGTTGGTGTAGTCGAACGTCTTCGCGATCCAAATCGCCGAGTATCCCACGATCTCATCACGTTCCGTCTCGCGATCCAATCACGATCCATCCCGCGAACTCATCACAATCTGTCCCGCGATCTCATCATGATCCGTCTCACGATCTTGATCACGGTCCTTCCGATCTAGCGCCGAATGGACGACACCTCCGCATTCAGCACACATACAGCTCGATGACGATCTCCGCCATCTTGATCCAGCAAGAGGGAGCGGAGAGGTAGATGAGTTCTCCAGCAGCGCGACGGCGTTCCGGCGATGGTGGTAGAGCTATTCCAGCAGGGCTTCGCCTAAGCACCGATGAAACCCGATCTAGAGGAGAAACTGCGATCTAGAGGAGAGGTAGCACGTGGCTATTAGGGTTAGCTTTTTTCCTCTGAATCCTCTAGTATATATAGGAGGGAGGGAGGGGAGGAGGCAGCCTCAAACCCTCAAGATTTGGTCAAAATTGAAGGTGGAGGAGTCCTACTCCAATCCTGTTAGGACTAGGATTCCTCCTTTCCACTTGGAAACTCTTTCCACCTCTCCACCTTTGGATTTTTTCCTTCTCAAACCACTCCAGCCGCATGGGCCCTTAGATGAGGCTTTGTCCAGCCCACCAAGGGATGGTTTACCTCCTCCCATGGCCCATGTAGACTCTTGGGTCGAAATACCTCTCCCGATGGTCCCCCGGTACACTATCGGCACTCTCGGTACACTACCGATGAGCCCAAAACTTTTCCGGCGACCAAAACAGGACTCCCTATGTATCAATCTTTACCTCCGGACCATTCAGAAGCTCCTCGTGACGTCCAGGATCTCATTTAGGAATCCAAACAACGTTCGGTCACAACCATACATAACTCTATACTATCGAAACGTCACCGAACCATAAGTCTGCAGACCCTACGGGTTCGAGAACTATGTAGACATGACCGAGACACCTCTATGGTCAATAACCAATAGCGGGACCTGGATGCCCATATTGGTTCCTACATATTATACAAAGATCTTTATCGGTCGAACCTCTATGTCAAGGATTTAGTTAATCCCGTGTGATGTTCCCGTTGTTCTTCGGTATGTTACTTGCCCGAGATTCGATCATCGGTATCTCCATACTTAGTTCAACCTCCTTACCGGCAAGTCTCTTTTCTCGTTCCGTAATACAAGATCCTGTGACTAACACTTATTCACATTGCTTGCAAGGCTTGCTGTGATGTTGTATTACCGAGTGGGCCCTGAGATACCTCTCTGTCACACGGAGTAACAAATCCCAGTCTTGATCCATGCCAACCCAACAGACACCCTCGGAGATACCTGTAGAGCACCTTTATAGTCACCCAGTTACGTTGCGACGTTTGATACACACAAGGTACTCCTACGGTGTCAGTGAGTTGCATGATCTCATGGTCATAGGAACAAATACTTGACATGCAGAAAACAGTAGCAATAAACTGACCCGATCATATGCTACGTTTCTAGTTTGGGTCTTGTCCATCACATCATTCTCCTAATGACGGGATCCCGTTATCAAATGGCATCTCATGTCCATGACTAGGAAACCATAGCCATCTTTGATCAACGAGCTATTCTATTAGAGGCATACTAGGGACATGGTGTTGTCTATGTATCCACACATGTATCTGAGTTTCCGATCAACACAATTATAGCATGGATAATAAACGATTATCATGAACAAGGAAATATGATAATAGCCAATTTATTATTGCCTCTAGGGCATATTTCCAACAGTCTCCCACTTGCACTAGAGTCAATAATCTAGTTCACATCACCATGTGATTCGCATTGTTACGAATCTAACACCCAATAAATTCTGGGGCTCGATCATGCTTTGCATGTGAGAGAGGTCTTATAGTCAATGGGTCTGCGATATTTAGATCCGTGTGTACTTTGAAAATCTCTATGTCAAACAGTAAACACTGCTACCACACTCCACTTGGAGATATTCCGAATGGCTTCTCTATTATACGTATCCAGATTGCTACTAAGAGTCATCCGGATTGGTGTCAAAGCTTGCATCGACGTAACTCTTTACGACGAACTCTTTCTTACCTCCATAATCGAGAAACATTTCCTTAGTATTTTAGTTACTAAGGATGATCTTGACCGCTGTCCAGTGATCCACTCCTGGATCACTCTTGTACCCCTAGACGGACTCATGGCAAGGCACACACAGGTGTGGTACACAGCATGGCATAATATACAGAGCCTATGGCCAACGCAAAGGGGACGCCATTCGTCCTTTCTCTTTCTTCTGCCATGGTCGAGCTTTGAGTCTCACTCAACTTCACACCTTACAAAGCAGGCGAGAACACTTCTCTCTGACTAATCTATTTTGAACTCTTCAAAATCTTGTCAAGGTATGTACTTATTCAAAGTCTCATCACGCATCTTGATCTATCTCTATAGATCTTGATGCTCAACAATTAGGTAGCTTTATCCAGGTCTTCCTTTGAAAAACTCCTTTCAAACAACCCTTTATGCTTTCCAGAAATTCTACATCATTTCCGATCAACAATATGTCAACCACATATGCTTATTAGAAACTGTATAGTGCTCCCACTCACTTTATTGTAAATACAAGTTTCTCATAAACTTTGTATAAACTCAAAAACTTTGATTACCTCACCAAAGTGTATATTCCAACTCCGAGATGCTTGCTTCAGTCCATAGAAGGATCACTGAAGCTTGCTCACCTTTTAGCATCCTTAGGACTGACAAAACCTTCTGGTTGTATCACATACAACTTTTCCTCAAGTAAACGATGTTTTGTCATCGATCTTCCAGATTTCATAATTGAAAAATGCAGCAACTGCTAACATAATTTCAACAGACTTCAGCATCGCTACGAGTGAGAAAGTCTCATCGCAGTCAACTCTTTGAACTTGTCGAAAACTTCTTTGTGACAAGTCGACCTTTATAAATGGTGACATTTATCCTCAGCGTTTGTCTTCATCTCAAAGATCCATTTGTAGTGGACGACCTGCCGTCCAACAAGCAAGTCTACCAAAGTCTATACTTGGTTTTCATACATGGATCCTTTCTCGGATTTCATGGCCTCTAACCATTTGTCGGAATCCGGGCCCATCATCGCTTCTCCATATCTCGTAGGTTCATTGTTGTCCAACAACATGACCTTCAAGACAGGGTTGTCGTACCACTCAGGAGCAGTACGCATCCTTGTCGACCTACGAGGTTTGATAGTAACTTGATCCGAAGCTTCATGATCATCATCATTTACTTCCTCTTCAACTGACGTAGGTTCCACAGAAACATCTTTCTGCGCTGCGCTACTCTGTGGTTGAAACAAAGGTTCAACAACCTCATCAAGTTCTATCTTCCTCCCACTCAATTCTTTTGTGAGAAACTTTTTCTCGGGAAAGGACCCGTTTTAGCAACAAACACTTTATGCTTGGATCTGAGATAGAAGATATACCCAACTGTTCTTAGGGTATGCTATGAAGATGCATTTGTCCGCTTTGGGTTCGAGCTCATTAGGTGAAAACCTTTTTTCACATAAGCATTGCGGCCCCAAACAATAAGAAATGACAGCTTAGGTTTCTATCAAACCATAATTCAGACAGTGTCATCTCAACGGATTTAGATGGTGCCCTATTTAAAGTAAATGTAGTTGTTCTAACGCATAACCCCATAACTAGAGTAGCAAAATGATAAGAGACATCATAGCATGCACCATATCCAATAGAGCACGACTATGACGTTCGGACACACCATCACACTATGGTGTTCCAGGTGGTGTGAGTTGTGAAACAATTTTCACATTGTCTAAAGTTGTATGCCAAAGTCGTAACTCAGATATTCATCTCCATGATCATATCGTAGACAGTTTTATCTTCTTGACACAATGATCCTAAACTTCACTCTAAATTTGTTTGAACTTTTCAAATGATTCAGACTTGTGTTTCATTAAGTAAATATACTCATATATAATCAAATCATCAGTGAAGGCAAGAAAATAACGATATCCATTGCATGCTACAACACTCATTGGACAGTATACATCAAAATGTATCATTACCAATAAGTTAATTACCCGTTCTAGAAAACGGGGGTTTAGTCAACTTTGGAAACATTTCCAACACACATCGTCACCTCACACTTAGCTAGTCTCCGTTTATTCTTAGCTTTTACTTCGAGTTACTAACATTTAGCAACCAAAGTGGTATCCAATACCTAGGTGCTACTAGGAGTACTATCAAGGTACACATCAATAACACATATATCAAATATACTTCTGTCGACGTTGCCAGCCTTTTTATCTATCAAGTATCTTGGGTTGTTCTGCTTCAGCGACCGCTCTCCTCATAATAGAAGCACTTAGTCTCGGGTTTGGGTTCAACTTTGGGTTGCTTCAGGAGTAGCATCTGACTTGCCATCCATGAAGTTTCCCTCCTTGCCATTGCCCTTCTCGAAGCTAGTGGTTTTACTAACTATCAACACTTGATGCTCCTTCTTGATTTCTACCTTCGCAGTGTCAAACATCGCGAATAGCGCAGGGATCATCATTTCCATCCCTTGCATAATTACAGTTCATCACGAAGTTCTAGTAACTTAGTGATAGTGACTCAGAGAACTATATCAGTCACTATCTTATCTGGAAGATCAACTCCCACTCGATTCAAGCGATTGTAGCACCCAGACAATCTGAGTACATGCTCAACGATTGAGCTATTCTCCTTCATCTTGCAGGCAAAGAATCTTGTTGGAGATCTCATATCTCACAACACGGGCACGAGCCTAAGATCCCAATTTCAGCTCTTAGAACATCTCATATGTTCCGTGACGTTCAAAACGTTTTGGATCCTCAATTCTAAGCCGTAATGCATGACGCACAGAACTATCAAGCAGTCATCAGAACGTGTCGGTCAGATGTTCACAACATCTACAGATGACACTAGAGGGGGTGGCGCACCGAGCGATGCATTAAGGACATAAGCCTTCTGTGCAGCAATGAGGACAATCCTCAGATCACGGACCCAGTCCGCAATATTTCTAACATCATCTTTAACCTCTATTTCTCTAGGAACATATAAAAATTAAAGAGAGCTACAGCGTGAGCTAGTAATCTCCAACATAATTTGCAAATACACTACTGACTATATTCATGATAATGAGTTCAATTAATTATATTACTTAAGAACTCCCACTCAAATTGACATCCCACCAATCATTTGAGTGATACATGATACAAATTCACCAACTCAAGTCCGATCATCACGTGAGTTGAGGTGGTTTCAATGGTGAACATCATCATGTTGATCATATCTGCTATATGACTCATGTTTGACCTTTCGATCTCTTGTGTTCTGAGGCCATGTCTGTACATGCTAGGCTCGTCAAGTTTAACCCGAGTGTTCCGCATGTGCAACACTGGTTTGCACCCATTGTATGTGAACATAGAGTCTATCACACCCGATCATCACGTGGTGTCTCGACACGACGACTTTCACAACGGTGCACCCTCGGGGAGAACACAATTTATCTTGAAATTTAAGTGAGGGATCACCTTATAATGCTACCGTTGTCCTAAGCAAAACAAGGTGCATAATGGGATTAACATCACATGCAAATCATAAGTGACATGATATGGCCATGAACTTGTACTTTTGATCTCCATCTTGAAAGCACCGACATGATCTCCATCGTCACCGGCATGACACCATGATCTTCATCATCTTGATCTCCATCAACGTGTTGCCATCGTGGTTGTCGCGCCCACCATGCTTCTACTACTATTGCTACAGTTTAGCGATAAAGTAAAGCATCACATAGCGCTTAATGATTGACACGCAGGTCATACAATAATTAAAGACAATCCTATGGATCCTGCCGGTTGTCGTACTCATTGACACGCAAGTCGTGATATTCTATACAACACATGATCATCTCATACATCACATATATCTCATCATGTAATTGGCCATATCACATCACAACATACCCTACAAAAATAAGTTAGACGTCCTCTAATTGTTGTTGCATGTTTTACGTGGCTGCTATGGGTATCTAGCAAGAACAATTATCACCTACGCATAAACCACAACGCTGATATGTAAGTTGATTTTCAACCTTCTCAAGGACCGCCTTAGTCGAATCCGATCCAACTAAAGTAGGAGAAACAGACACCCGCCAGCCATCTTTGTGCAACGAAGTTACACGTGAGTCGGTGGAACTGGTATCTCGTAAGCGTACGAGTAAGGTTGGTCCGGGCCGCTTCATCCCACAATACCGCTGAACCAAAACATGACCAAGGGAGGAAGCAATCTAAGCATCAACGCCCACAAACTCTTTCTGTTCTACTCGAGATCTCATCTACACATATACCTAGCTCATGATATCACTGTTGGGGAACGTTGCATGGGAAACAAGTTTTTTCCGACGCACACGTAATATATACCCATGGTGATGAGCATCTATGAGAGGGAGAGTGGATCTACATACCCTTGTAGATCGCTAAGCGGGAAGCGTTAAGAAACGCGGTTGGTGTAGTCGAACGTCTTCGCGATCCAAATCGCCGAGCATCCCGCGATCTCATCATGTTCCATCCCGCGATCCAATCACGATCCGTCCCGCGAACTCATCACGATCCGTCTGGCGATCTCATCACGATCCGTCTCATGATCTTGATCATGGTCCTTCCGATCTAGCGCCGAACGGACAACACCTCCGCGTTCATCACACGTATAACTCGATGACGATCTCCGCCTTCTTGATCCAGCAAGAGGGAGCGGAGAGGTAGATGAGTTCTCTGGCAGTGCGACGGCGTTGCGGCGATGGTGGTGGAGCTATTCCAGCAGGGCTTCGCCTACGCACCGGTGAAACCCGATCTAGAGGAGAAACTGCGATCTAGAGGAGAGGTAGCACGTGGCTATTAGGGTTAGATTTTTGCCTCTAAATCCTCTAGTATATATATGAGGGAGGGAGGGGAGGAGGCATCCTCAAACCCTCAAGGTTTGGTCGAAATTGGAGGTGGAGGAGTCCTACTCCAATCCTATTAGGAGTAGGATTCCTCCTTTCCACTTGGAAACTCTTTCCACCTCTCCACCTATGGATTTTTTTCCTTCTCAAACCAATCCAGCCACATGGGCCCTTAGAGGAGGCTTTTCCTAGCCCACCAGGGGATGGTTTACCTCCTCCGACATCCCATGTAGACTCTTGGGTCGAAATACCTCTCCCGATGGTCCCCCGGTACACTCCCGGCACTCCCGTACACTACCGATGAGCCCGAAACTTTTCCGATGACCAAAACAGGACTTCCTATATATCAATCTTTACCCCGGACCATTCCGGAGCTCCTCGTGATGTCCGGGATCTCATCCGGGACTCCGATCACCACCATACATAACTCTATACTACCGAAACGTCACCGAACCTTAAGTGTGCAGACCCTGCGGGTTCGAGAACTATGTAGACATTACCGAGACACCTCTACGGTCAATAACCAATAGCGGGACCTGGATGCCCATATTGGTTCCTACATATTATACAAAGATCTTTATCGGTCGAACCTCTATGTCAAGGATTCAGTTAATCCCGTATGATATTCCCTTTGTTCTTCGGTATGTTACTTGCCCGAGATTCGATCATCGGTATCTCCATACCTGGTTCAACCTCGTTACCGGCAAGTCTCTTTACTCATTCCGTAATACAAGATCCTGTGACTGACACTTATTCACATTGCTTGCAAGGCTTATTGTGATGTTGTATTACCGTGTGGGCCCTGAGATACCTCTTCATCACACGGAGTAACAAGTCCTAGTCTTGATCCATGCCAACCCAACAGACACCCTTGAAGATACCTGTAGAGCACCTTTATAGTCACCGAGTTACGTTGCGACGTTTTATACACACAAGGTACTCCTATGGTGTCAGTGAGTTGCATGATCTCATGGTCATAGAAACAAATACTTGACATGCAGAAAACAGTAGCAATAAACTGACACGATCATATGCTACGTTTGTAGTTTGGGTCTTCTCCATCACATCATTCTCCTAATGACGTGATCCCGTTATCGAATGACATCTCATGTCCATGACTAGGAAACCATAGCCATCTTTGATCAACGAGCTAGTCTATTAGAGGCATACTAGGGACATGGTGTTCTCTATGTATCCACACATGTATCTGAGTTTCCGATCAACACAATTATAGCATGGATAATAAATGATTATCATGAACAAGGAAATATTATAATAACGAATTTATTATTGCCTCTAGGGCATATTTCCAACATTAACAAGTATCGCTGATCTGCCGAGCAGCTTGCCACTAATGATCTCCACTCGCACCTAACGACACACGAGCCATGTTCTTTTGGTACTGCAAGGTGAGACCACTATACCATCTCTACGTGGTGCCCCGGTGATCGAGATTTGAGCCAATGATTGAGGGTTGAGTTATGTGGCTGTGTTGTCTTTGGTAGTTGTCTTCCAGCCGCCACAATCTTGTGGTTGTGACGATCCTGTTATCGAAATTGGTGTTCCAGCCACCACAATCTTGTGATTGTGACTACCCTGTTATTGAAATTGGTCTTCGCTTGCGGAGTTTAGATGGTGATATGTACAAGGCGATGGAGATGGGCGCGTGGTGGTAACCCTCATCTCTCCTTAGTGATACCACTTTGGGGTCATGGCCATTGCGTAAGCAATTGAACCGTGCCCGAATAGAGTCATGATTGAGCCGATGATCATTTCTTGCATGTGTGGCCTTGTACTTAGTTTCCTATATTTGATTCATAGGCATCATAATAATCTTCTTCTTCTAGTCTTCTTCTTCTAACTTTCTTCTTTCCCATTTTGCAGATTTGCTTCAGATCACGGAAGCTTGTGTTGATGGAGTGCTTGTCTTTAGTTTTTGTTTTGACTTTGTGAAACTTGCTACCTATGGATGAAACTATGTAAAATTGATGAAACTATGAATATGTGTGGATGAAACTTGCTACTATTGGTAACATGTGTTGGATATGTGTTCATGGATATGTGTTGGATATATATGTGTTCATGACTACTGGTAATATGTGTTGAATATGCTATATTGGTCATATATATATATATATATATGTTTGATTTTCTATGAAAATTAATTGATATAAGAAAAAACAGAATTAAATGGGGCAATATAGGCACTTTGCCATCCGCTGGCAGACGGCAAAGCGCGTTGCCATCCACTAGCTGATGCCAAAGAAGCCACATGGCAGCTACCTGTTCAACCTGGAAAACACTTGGCTAGCCTATTATGGTCTCTTTGCCATCTACTGGGTGATGGCAAAGAGCCTACATCCACTAGTAGAAAAAGGCCCATTTGTCCCAGTTCATAAGGCCCATTTGTCACGGTTCTGGAACCGAGACTAAAGGGTCGGGACTAAAGCCCAAAACCTTTAGTCCCAATTCTCTTACAAACCGGGACAGAAGGGGCTCCACGTGGCCTCTACGGGGAGCCCAGACAGGAGGACCTTTAGTCCCGGATGGTAATACCAACCGGGACCAAAAGGCATCCACGCGTCAGCATCTAGTAGTTGCTGGGTTTTTTTGAAAGGGAGGGGGGTTTATGGGGTTTTGGACGATTAATTTAGGGGTTTTATATTGTTTTAGCAAGCTAATTAATAGAGAGAAGTGTCCTATCTTTCTCCATGCTTGGTTGACGCTAGCTACTATAGAAAGAACTCGACACACTAGCTAGTAAGCAAATGAAGGAACGATTAAGTACAGAAGATCGTCATGAACATATACAGATAGAAGTGATCGACCTCTCTTTCTCCAAGAGATTGGTCGTATAACAAGTTTTCGTATATCCGATGCTACTAGCTACATATATACAATATAAGATCTCTTACAATCCCTAACATCTAATGTCAACTTCCAGACGGTATTCTCTGGTTTATTTATGACGTGGTCAAGAAAGAATCCCGCCAATTCTTCTTGAATTGCTCGTATGTGATCATGTGGTAGGAGTTCATCCCGCATCTGCCACATCTAATTTGAAGAAGGGGGTCAATACATACATATATATATATATATATATATATATGGATGGTAATAAAATAAAATTGTGAATATTATTGCTTACGCACTTGAAATTGTTTTTTAGAGTAGCCCCCCTTAGGGGTCGTCGCGTTGTAGATGAACTCGCAAACGTAGTATCCACATAAATTATTCCCGATTTCCTGCCACAAGCACTTTACGAGAAATAGAGTTCAATCAAACTGATAATCAAGCATGATAAATGGTATTGATGAAACTAGAATCAATGGGAGATGCGCGGAAATAGCTAGTAGTACTTACTTTCGGGTGTGTAAATCACAGCTCCCCCGACAATGTCGGAACAATTGCTGTGAACTCTTTCCAAACCCTGCCACACAAAGAAAATAATTATTTGATATCAGGAAATGAACAAAGTTGCCGATATGATGAAATAATGATCGATTGAACTTACTTCTGGAGAATTTTAGTCATCTCCGCATATTCCTGGGGTTCTTTTCGTTTCGAGTCTAAGACGGTTACTACTCCCCACTCAAGCTGAATCTCTAGCAGAATAAAGTGGAAACTGCGCACGCATGCATAACTCATCAATTACATTACTATAAATCTCGAGTAATAAGGGAAACCAAATATGCACAAGACAGTAACACTCACTTGAAGTTATAAGGAAAGACTATTGTTCCTTTGTTTTGGTTTTTAAGCAACGATTGAAGCAAGTTTTCCTCGGTTTGTGTGGGATACTTTTGAAAATTATACTCATGTATGACATTTGGGTGAATGAACCCAATGTCATAGATTTTTGCTTTTCTCCATTCGACGATCTTCAATCTGCATAATATAGTAGTGAGGATAATTATATATATATGCAATGAAAGAGCTGAGCTATACACATAGAGAGACTTAATTACAGAAGTACTTAAAGACAGTAGCAAGTCACGATTGTTTTGTCGAGGGCCTTTTGATTGTATAACTGGAATATCTCCTCAAATTCAATATTCAACTGTTCCATTCCAACGAGCTCGTGCTGCTCTTTAACTAACAGTATCAAAGAATCCGTCCCAAACTCGCGACAGGTTTTCATGTACCATTTATGGAATTTTCGCATCATCGTTGTTAGAGGAGGATGATCAGGTTTGACGAGAGGCCGCCCATGCCGGTAATGGAATTCGTCCACCTCCAATGGCTTAAACTATACATCATCGCTCAGGTAATCACCAGGTTTGGTACCGGGCAGCACCCCCGGAAGATTAGCGACGATATCGCTAGACACCTTGAGCGGGGGGCACGATTGGTTCGCCTGTTCGCCGAGATGGGGAATTTTTTTCCCACTTCTTCATTTTGCTAATCTTGCATGACTGGAAGTACTTCCCGACCGGCACGCAGCTTGATATGTCTTTTTAATACAACGGTTAAAGTTGGAATCTGGCTGAGGCGGTGGTGGTCGCTTCAGGGCATCGATAGTGAGCATCACTTTCACCGGATCTATCTTCTCCTTCGAAGGTGTAGTTTTCTTTGCAAAATGGCCGTCAATTCGTCCTGACATATCTCCTCGTTTTCAGACTCGGTCCTCTCATATGGTAACTTTTCCAGAGGCTTGAGAGACGGACCGTATCTGTATCCCCTACTACCTATGCTTGTACTGCTAGCCGCCTGAGCGGCGGCGGCTCCCTTTCGTTGTTGCTTACTAGGCGTCGGAGGATCCGGAGCGGCGGCGGCTATCTTCCGCCGTTGCCGACGAGGCTGAGGAGGAGGCGTACTGCTCCGACGTGCCGGAGTAGGCAAAGGAGGAGGCGGAGTGCCCCCACGCGTCGAAGGAGCCGGAGAAGGAGGCGGTGTGCCCTGATCTCTCGCCGGAGGAGGAGGAGGACGACGAGCCGGAGTGCCCTAATTCGCCTGAGGAGAAGGAGGAGGCGAAGGCGTCCAGTTTGGAAGCTTGATGTACTCCTTCTGCCATAGACATGTACTCCTCAGGGCACGAACCAACTTATTCTCTCCTTCACCTGTATAGTGGTCAAGCTCGAGCTCCTCAAATTTCTTCATTACTTCATCCACCATCACAACAACATAGCCATGCGGAATCGGACGGCAGTGAAAAGTTCCGTTGGGTTGAGGAGGTGCAACAGAGCCGACAGCCACCTTGAAAGTGAGGTTCTGGCATTTCATCATAAGCTCGCAATGTTGAGCCCCCGTGATAGTATCCACGGGGTATCTAGGAGACGTGAAGTCAGGTTGAACGGGCTCCGTGGAAGCGATGATGCTTCTCCGCTGAGATGGCGGGGTAGCTTCGCGGGTAGCTTTGTGCCGCTAAGATGGTTGGCCGACAGCTCGCTGGCTCTCAGCTTCCTATAGC
The DNA here is from genome assembly GCA_022496015.1 of Hordeum marinum. Lineage (NCBI taxonomy): Eukaryota > Viridiplantae > Streptophyta > Magnoliopsida > Poales > Poaceae > Hordeum > Hordeum marinum. The sequence goes on from CM039676.1 coordinate 505,551,091, forward strand.
TTTTGTAGTCTTGCATTGAGCTTATGAATTTCACTCAGCTCCGCTTTCCTCTTTCTCTCCCGGCTTCTGTAACCGCCTGCGTCGGGAAACCCAACCTTCCACGAAACGGAGCCTGGTGTGCCTTGTGTTCATCCAGGGTGCTCAGCATTCCCTAGGGCCTCAGTCATCTCGTTCTTCTCTCTGTCAGGAATGAACGTCCCTTCCTGCGCTGCGATGATTTAATTCTAAAGCTTATTCATGGGTATTGCAAGTTGCTCGTCCGTCCAATGGCACTTCCCGGTTTCAGGGTCCAAAGTTCCCCCAATCCCGAAGAACCAAGTCCTTGAACGGTCTGGCCAGTTATATGTCTGTCGTACGATGTTTTTAGCAATTAGGTCATTCTCAGCTTTGTCCCACAACAGCCGAGCCTTGAGGTAGCCACTTGACCCAGTGTGATGGTGATACTGCTTCTTTGCAGCATTGACCTTGTTTGTCTCTGACATTTTCTTACTCTTGTCCGATGTCTTGTAGTCCACAAATGCGGGCTAGTAATCTCTTATCTTCTCAAATCGGCTGGTGAATTCTGGAGTCTTCCCTTTGTCGACCAACTTTGATTTCAACTCATTCTTCCACCTCCTGAATAGATCTGCCATCTTCTTAAGAGCACACGCCTTGACCAGTGGCTCTATAACTGGCTTATTCGGATCCTCCTCTGGCGGTAGGGTGAAATTTTCCTTCAGCATGGTCCAAAGATCATCTTTCTGTCTATCAGTGACATAATCACCTTCAGGGGCGCCGTCCTTAGGCTTATTCTATTGCTTGATGCTGATCGGGATATTGTGCCTAACAATAGCTCCGCACTGAGCAGAAAATGCGTTCTTGGTCCGCTTGGGTTCAATCGGATGGCCATCATTCGCGAGTGTTGTGATCGTGAACTTTTCATCCTTGCGCAACCTCTTCTTCGGGCTTTGTCTCGTTACCAAAGTTTGGCTCGATCCGGAGGGCTATAACAGAAGAAAGAAGAGTTAATTAATATATGTACATACCAAAATAATTAATGCATCAGTTAGCTAGTCACCGGAGCCAAGACTTAATTAATATATATACCTCGCCGGACTTTGCAACAGCTCCCTCCTCCGATCGGTCACCAGAGCCGTCATCATGGTCTCCTTCTTCCTTCGACATTCGGTCACCGAAGCCATCATGATCATATCCTTCCTCCTCCATTGTTCGACCATCGGAGCCGTCATAATCCTCTCCTGACAGACCATCGGTGTCGTTGACAAACGACAAGATATCACGTCCGCCGTGGATTATGTCCCCCAACAACTGTTCTTGTTCTTCGTCTCTTGGACCCATAGTTTCTGCAAATATTACAACATGGCAATTAATATACAAAAATGAATGTTCGACGTCCGGACCGCCTCTCTCATGAATGTCCGACGGCGTACCGGATAGGATAATTAATTAGCTTTTTGGTACGAAGTTCAACAAGTGCCTACCGAATATCGCCAGTTGGTCGGGTAGGGACGGGGTAGATCGACAAAGACGCTCTTTCTTCTACGATTTGATTTGCCTCGATAGTTGGTCGGGTGAGCGGACCGCCTCTCTGTCATGCATGTCCGACGTCCCCTCTCGTATCGAAGTTATCGGGGAAGGGGTAGATCGACAACGACGCTCTTTATTCTAGGGTTTGGATGGCCTCGATAGTTGGTCGGGCGAGCGGACCGCCTCTCTCACTCATGCATGCCCGACGTCCCCCCTCATGTCAAATTTATCGGGGAGGGGGTAGATCGACAATGACGCTCTTTCTTCTAGGGTTTGGGTGGCCTCGATAGTTGGTCGGGTGAGCGGACCGCCTCTCTCTCATGCATGTCCGACGTCTCCTCTCATGTCGAAGTTATCGATGATGGGGTATATCAACAATGACATACATTCCGGATCTCTTGGAAAGCTCTCGGGGAGCCGAGGCCAACGTGATGATAGGGGGCCGGGGTGCTCCCGTGGCGTTGTTGATAGATAGAGCCGATGCCAACGTGATGATAGAGCCGATGCCAACATTTTCATTTAACAAAAAAACTACCATCTTCAAAAAAAAGACTTGCTTCGCCGCGGGTGCTCGGTGCGACGTGGACTCGGTGGAAAAACTTTATGAAAATGCGCTGGTGGCCGGGCCGGGCGGTTTTCTTTTCCTTCTTCATTTTTTACTTTGTTTTTTCTTATATGTTTGTTTTCGTTTTCACTCTACATTTTCGTACATATGAAAAACAACGAAGATTTTTTACAAGAACATATACACACATATACATGAACATATATACATATACACGAAAAAAACATATACATGAACATATATATATATACACATGAACATATACACACATGACACATATACATGAACATATCTACATATAAATGAAAAAACATATTCAACAAATACATGAAACAATACAAGGGGCGACGGCGGCGGCTCACAGCGGGGGCGGCCGACGAGGGCGACGGCGGGGGCAGCGAGGGCGACAACGATGGTGGGGGCGGGCCGGGATAGGGGCGGCGGACGGCGACGGCATGGGCGTGGGCGACGGACGGCGTCGGCGTGGGCTCGGGGGAAGGGCAGGGGCACGGGCGACGGCGACGACGTGGGCGGCGGATGGCGTCGGCGTGGGCATGGGGGGCAAGGCAGGGGCATGGCCGACGGTGACGGCATCGGGGCAGCCTGGCGGCATCGAGGAGATCGGCGTCGTCGAGGGGAACTGCGAGATGAGAACTGAAAATTCTATGTTCTACTTATATACCCAGAGCATTGGTCCCGATTGGTGCCACCAACCGGGACCAAAGGTCTCTTTTCGGCAGCCCAGAGGGCGGGAAGCAGAGACCTTTGGTCCCGGTTGGTGGTACCAACCGGGACTAAAGGTGGGCATTGGTCCCGGTTGTAGCCACCGACCGGGACTAAATGGTTGGTCCTGGCTGTGGTGGGAATTTAGTCCCACCTCGCCAAGTGAGGGGCGCTCGCACCGGTTTAAAAGCCCACCCCTCCCTGCCTTATTGAGTTCCTCTCGAATTGAAAATACATGCCCTTATGTGGGAAAATTTGACCTGAAATCAAACTGAATTTGAGTATGATTTCCGGTCGAATTTTACTTACATAACCGCATCTATGTTCATTTCTGTTATTTTTCTATGTTATCTAAAGGGATTTCATTTTTTTGAACTTATTTGAACTCCATACTTTTTGTGTGTTCGAAATGCACCATTCAAAGCCACATCATCAATTTTCAACCCTTTCTGACTTCATTTGGTATTTTTCATGCACTTACTGATTTTTTGAGCTAAATAACCCTGAAATTGAAAAGCACTTCAAATAAACTCTAAAAAGATTAAATGTTGGCATGGTATCATCATTTCACCCAAATAGCATGTTCTTAAAAGTTGAGATGGTTACGGCAAAAGCTGGATGCACTTTGTGTACAAAATGGACAATCTCTTTCAAAGTATCACGGTTTCGAACGAAAACTCATCTGTTACAAATGGATTCCATTTTTTTAACTTATTTGAACTCCATACTTTTGGTGTGTTCAAAATGCACCATTCAAAGCCACATCATCAATTTTTAACCCTTTCTGACTTCCTTTGGTATTTTTCATGCACTTACTGGTTTTTTGGGAATAAATAACCCTGAAATTGAAAATCACTTGAACTGAACTCTAAAAAGGTTGAAATTTGGCATGGTATCATCATTTCACCCACATAGCATGTGTTAAAAAGTTGAGATGGTTACGGCAAAAACTGGATGCACTTTGTGTACAAAATGAACAATCTCTTCCGAAGTATCACGGTTTCGGACGAAAACTCATCTGTTACAAATGGATTTCATTTTTTAACTTATTTGAACTCCATACTTTTAGTGTCTTCAAACTGCACCATTCAAAGCCACATCATCAATTTTCAACCCTTTCTGACTTCATTTGGTATTTTTCATGCACTTACTAGTTTTTGAGAGCTAAATAACCCTGAAATTGAAAAGTACTTCAAATGAACTCTGAAAAGGTTGAAAGTTGGCATGGTATCATCATTTCACCCACATAGCATGTGCTAAAAAGTTGAGATGGCTACGGCAAAAACTACATGCACTTCGTGTACAAAATGGACAATCTCTTTCGAAGTATCACGGTTTCGGACGAAAACTTATCTGTTACAAAGGGATTTCATTTTTTGAACTTATTTGAACTCCATACTTTTTGCGTGTTCAAAATGCACCATTCAAAGCCACATCATCAATTTTCAACCCTTTGTGACTTTATTTGGTATTTTTCATGCACATAATGATTTTTTGAGCTAAATAACCCTGAAATTGAAAAGCACTTCAAATGAAGTGTGAAAAGGTTAAAAGTTAGCATGGTATCATCATTTCACCCACATAGCATGTCACAAAAAGTTGAGAGGGTTACGGCAAAAACTGGATGCACTTCGTGTACAAAACGAAAAATCTCTTTCGAAGTATTAGGGTTTATGACGAAAACTTATGTGTTACAAAAGGCATTTCATTTGTTCACATGTCACTACAATGATATAGCTATGGAGAGAAAGTCTTCACTTTTTCTTCGCTTGTGTCCTTTGCTTATTGCACCGTAACCATGGATAATCTTCATCGTTTAACAGGGTTCTTGGGTCAGCCTTGAGTTTGAAGGGAGGAATTTCATGAAACTTTTCATAATCTTCAGACATGTCTGTCTTGCCGTCCAATCCCACAATGTCTCTTTTTCCTAAAAGAACTATGTAGCGCTTTGGCTCATCGTATGATGTATTCGCTTCCTTATCTTTTCTTATTCTCGGTATGGTACACATGTCCTTCACATAGAAAATCTGCGCCACATCATTGGCTAGAACGAATGGTTCGTCTGTGTACCCAAGATTGTTCAGATCCACTATTGTCATTCCGTACTATGGGTCTTCCTGTACCCCGCCTCTTGACAGATTGACCCATTTGCACTGAAACAAAAGGGACCTTGAAATCATGTCCATAGTCAATTTCCCATATGTCCACTATGTAACCATAATATGTGTCATTTCCCCTCTTGGTTGCTGCATCAAAGCGGACACCGCTGTTTTGGTTGGTGCTATTTTCATCTTGGGCGGTCATGTAAAATGTATTCCCATTAGCTCGTACCCTTTGTAAGTCAATACAGTCGAAGATGGTCCCCTGACCAACGAGTACAGCTCATCAGAAACAGTGTTGTCACACACGAGACGTGTTTGCAACCAACTGCCGAAAGTCCCAATGTGTTCATATGTAATCCAGTCGTCACACTCCTCCGGGTGTTTGGAGCGTAGAATATTCTTGTGTTCATCGACATACGGGGTCACCAAGGTGGAATTCTGTAGAACTGTGTAGTGTGCTTGAGACCAAGAATGCCCGTCTCTACATATTTTTGAGTCTGCTCCTAGCGTGCCTTTTCCAGTCAGTCTCCCCTCATACCGCGATTTAGGGAGACCAATCTTCTTAAGGTCAGGAATGAAGTCAACACAAAACCCAATGACATCCTCTGTTTGATGTCCCATGGAGATGCTTGCTTCTGGCCTCGCGCGGTTACGAACATATTTCTTTAAGACTCCCATGAATCTCTCAAAGGGGAACATATTGTGTAGAAATACAGGTCCTAGAACGACAATCTCGTCGACTAGATGAACTAGGACGTGCGTCATGATATTGAAGAAGGATGGTGGGAACACCAGCTCGAAACTAACAAGACATTGCACCAAATCACTCCTTAACCTTGGCAGGATTTCTGGATCGATCACCTTCTGATAGATTGCATTGAGGAATGCACATAGCTTCACAATGGCTAATCGAACGTTTTCGGTAGAAGCCCTCAATGCAACCAGCAGCAGTTGCGTCATAATCATGTGGCAGTCATGAGACTTTAGGTTTTGGAACTCTTTCTCTCCCATATTTATTATTCCCTTTATATTCGACGAGAAGCCAGACGGGACCTTCATACTGAGCAGGCATTCAAAGATGATTTCCTTCTCTTCTTTGGTAAGAGCGTAACTGACAGGACCTTCATACTGCTTTGGATGCATGTGGTCTTTTTCATGCACATGTTGCTGTTCCTCCCGTGCCTTCGGTGTATCTTTTATCTTCCCATACACTCCCAAGAAGCCTAGCAGGTTCACGCAAAGATTCTTCATCACGTGTGTGCATGCGTGGTATCCTTGTTTGTCTGTCCTGAAAGGTTACTGAGAGCAAGCCAATCATTGATGGTTACAAACAGCAACACATGTAGGTCAAATTCCTCCTGTTCATTCTCATCCCACACACGTACACCTCTTCCATTCCATAGCTGTAAAAGTTCATCAACTAATGGCCTTAGGTACACATCAATGTCATTGCCGGGTTGCTTAGGGCCTTGGATGAGCACTGGCATCATAATGAACTTCCGCTTCATGCACAACCAAGGAGGAAGGTTATACATACATAGAGTCACATGCCATGTGCTATGCTGGCTGCTCTGCTCCCCAAAAGGATTAACGCCATCTGCACTTCAACCAAACCATACGTTCCTCGGGTCACCTGTAAAGTCGCTCCACTTTCTCTCGATCTTTCTCCATTGCGACCCGTCAGCGGGTGCTCTCAAATTCCCGTCTTTCTTACGGTCTTTTTTGTGCCATTGCAGCAACTCGACATGCTTTTTGTTTCTGAACAGACGTTTCAACCGTGGTATTATAGGAGCATACCACATAACCTTGGCAGGAACCCTCTTCCCGGTGCGCTGGCCCTCAACATCACCAGGGTCATCTCTTCTGATCTTATACCGCAATGCACCGCATACCGGGCATGTGTTCCGTTCCTCGTACTCACCGCGGTACAGGATGCAATCATTAGGGCATGCATGTATCTTCTGCACCTCCAATCCTAGAGGGCATACAACCTTCTTTGCTGCGTACGTAGTGTCGGGCAATTCGTTATCCTTTGGAAGCTTCTTCTTCATTATTTTTTGTAGCGAACTAAATCCCTTGTCAGATACACCATTGTCTGCCTTCCATTGCAGCAATTCCAGTGTGGTACCGAGCTTTTTGTTGTCATCTTCGCAATATGGGTACAACCCTTTTTTGTGATCCTCGAACATGCGATCAAACTTCAACTTCTCCCTTTCACTTTCGCATTCTCTCTGTGCATCAACAATGACCCGGCAAAGATCATCATCGGGCACATCGTCTGGTTCCTCTTGATCTTCAGCTTCCCCCATTGCAGCATTAACGTATTCAGGGGGAGGGTAGTTGTCATCATCCTCTTCTTCTTTGTTGTCTTCCATCATAACCCCTCTTTCTCCGTGCTTGGTTCAAACATTATAGTGTGGCATAAAACCCTTTTGGAGCAGGTGGAAGTGAAGGGTTTTAGAGTTGGAGAAACACCTTGTATTCTCACAGACAGTACATGGAAAAGGCATAAAACCATTCTGCTTGTTTGCCTCAGCCGCTTCGAGAAAATTATACAGGCCCTTAATATACTCGGAGGTGCGTCGGTCACCATACATCCATTGCCGGTTCATCTGCGTGCGTTATGTAATAAAGTGTATTATAAACCATTACAACATATCATGACTAAAGAAGCGAACAATAATAAAAGTAAGAAAATCATACGAGTAAGTATATTTTCTTTTAGCAAGAAGATAAGATAAAGAGGCTCACCACGCACGGGCGATCAACGGCGGTTTCAGGACGGGGACGGCACTGGACGGACCGCCAAACATAGAAAAATCTTGACAAAAATGGAGTTTGGACAAGGAGCTTCGAGAGGACAAAGCTTAAGTTTGGCTTAGGCATTGCAACAAACACCTCATGTGCATAGGAGGTGAGCTAGAGCACCACAAAGCTCTCCCCTCGCCGGCCAAAAAAACAGAGCAGTGTGGAGTGCTCTACTCGCTGGCGAGGGGGTATATATAGGCATTTCATTGGTCCCGGTTCGTGGCTGGAACCGGGACTAAAGGACCCCCTTTGGTCCCGGATCTAGCCACGAACGGGGACCAATGGTTGTGGGCCAGGAGCGAGGCACATTGGTCCCGGTTCGTGTCTGGAACCGGAACCAAAGGTTCCAGACGAACCGGGACCAATGCCCCACATGGCCCGCCCGGCCCCCTGGCCTCACGAACCGGGACCGTTACCCCATTGGTCCCGGTTCGTGACTGAACCGGGACTAATGGGCTGGCCCGGTCCGAACCAATGCCCTGTTTTCTACTAGTGAGCGTTTGCCATTAGCTGGCGGACGGTAAAGAGCTTGCAGCCTTTGCCATCAGCTGGCGGACGGGAAAGCACGCCGTTAGCCTCCTAACGGGGCTAACCCCATCCATGTGCCTTATAGTGTCTTTGCCATCCGCCAGCTGACGACAAAGAATCCTTTACCATAGCTTATTCAGCCGGCCGTTTGCCAACTGCTGGCTGTTGGCAAAGCCCTTTACCGTCCTCCGTCCACGCCTTTGCCGTGTGCCATGGCGGTTAGCAAATTGCCTGATTCCTGTAGTGAGGAGTCCTAATCCTACTAGGATTGGAGGAGGACCCCTCCTCTCCTCCTTTCGCCATGGCCAAGGGCTGGCCCCTTGTGCGCCAAGACTCCTCCCTCTCTCCTCCTATATATACTAGAGGTTTTGAGGGTTTTGAGACATAGAATTCAGCCACGTGCTACCCTCTCCTCTAGATCGTAGTTTCTCCTCTAGATCGTTTCAGCGGTGCTTAGGCGAAGCCCTGCTGGAATTGTTCCACCACCATTGTCGCCACGCCGTCGCGCTGCCAGAGAACTCATCTACATCTCCGCTGCCTCTTGTTGGATCAAGAAGGCGAAGATCGTCATCGAGCTATACGTGTGATGAACGCGGAGGTGTCGTCCGTTTGGCGCTAGATCGGAAGAATCGTGATCAAGATCACGAGACGGTTCATGATTGGATCATGGGATGGATCGTGATGGGATCACGGGACGGATCATGATTGGATCGCGAGATGGATCGTGATGGCATAGCTGGACGCACGGCGATTTGGATCGCGATGACGTTCGACTACATCAACCGTGTTTCTTAACGCTTTCCGCTTAGCGATCTATAAGTGTATGTAGATCCACTCTCCCTCTCGTAGATGCTCATCACCATGGATAGATCTTGCGTGTGCGTAGAATTTTTTTTGTTTCCCATGCAATGTTCCCCAACACGTCGACCCAGCCGCACGCGCTCGTCACCCCGGCCACGCCTCATCCCCGACCACCACGCCCTCGTCCTCAGCCGCCTGGGATTTTCGGAAACCCCCGCCACCCATTCCCTCTCTCAGCCGCCCGCGCTCGTCGCCATTTGCCATCGGTCGCCGCCCTCAACGGCCTTCTCCATCGTTGGTCTCCGCCAATGCAACAGTTGCGCATGCGGTTGCTCCTTCGCGCGGTGACAGTTGTACCTCCGATGGTGAGGACAGCTGCTCGCCTCGTCGGTCGCACTACACCGTTGCAACAAATCGTTCGGCCTGTTCCGGCAAATTAGAGTGTCGGTTCCAGCAAAAATACATGCTATTGTCCAATGCAGAAAACCGTGACAACAGCTTCGTCGTGAACATATGTAGCAAAAAATGAAAATGGTTGTAGCAAAAAATGATATCGGTTGTAGCAAAAATACGACGCCAGTTGTGCATTATAGCAAAACATGGCAGGCGGTGACAGCAGTATACGATGCTATTTCTAGCAAATTCCAACGCTGATTGAAACATGTAGCACAAACTACAGTGGTGCACATGAATCTTGAACCCCACATGGGAAAGAAGATATAGGAAAGCTGAGAAAAAAGACCGGTCATGATGGGCCAAACGGAGGGGAAAAAAGCTACTTGAAACATGGACTGGAAGACGTGTATGTGCTGGATCAATGCGCAATCGAGGGGGGAGCGTGCGGCCGGCCGGCGTGCCATTGACAAACGTTTACCTATTTTTTTATGGTGCAAGGAGTGTAGACATGAAAAGCTTTGCACTTGTAGTTACATAGATAATTGATTTGGATATCCGAGTTTGTAAGATTAAGTACTTCAAACGCAAACCGATTTTTTATGAACTTATAGGTTTCTCTTTTTTTTTTAAACGTGAACTTATAGGTTTCAATTCAAATAGTGTGGGTACTTTTGAACTGCATAACCCTACATAACCTAGATTTCACTATTGTTTTGGAAAAAATACAAAGACCATGAGGTAAATTTTTTTTTCGAAAAATGACGGAGCTTGATTGATCCACCAGGAAATTCTTACAATCAGGAAGATCAAATTGATGAGTGTTATATAGCCAAATGCATTTGGGCCCTAGCCCCGGATGAGATTACATAACACCTTTGAATCATTCAACAGCCGAATGCATGGAGGGATGGCTATAGGCGGTGATGTATGCGTCGAAACGCCATGACCATGATGGTGATGGCATATTCGGTAATTTTGAAACATGCTTTTGCCTCGCTTTCAGATGAAGCCAATTGGACCAGTGATGATTTTCTGGCGGGCTACCATGCCTCATGGTGTTTTCCGTGAGAGATCCATCGATGACTGTCTGACACGCTGTTCTAGTGGGTTGGAGCTTCAATCCAAAGCGCGCACGTATATACCGCTTGTTTTTGATTTCGCATTCGATTATTGGTACAATATACAAATACAAATGCACTACTGAAGTGGTTGTGCATGATTCAGAACTCAGGAGATGATTGGCCAGGTGGCTGCTTAATTATCAGATACTTCCATTCGCCAATGTATGTTTCTGGCCAGGCATAATAATCAGACGAGGAGGAGATGGGACCTGGCGATGGGGAGGCCGGGGATCTTCTTCCATCCCCGTCCGACACTGTCATTCAAACCACCGCAGAGGAACACATGGAGGAACAGGTCGCTGCAACAATTGCAGGATTGGAACCACGATGCGACGTGGCCGGGGATGGATTGGAAGATCACAGGGTACTCCGACAAAATGTTCACCGGCGGACATCGGCATCGGCGGTGAAACCTTGGAAAGGCCCTATGCCAAAGGTATGTCTACCTCCGATTAACTTATCTGATTTCATACGGGAATGGAAGGTCATCGTCTCGCCGGAAAACTGCAGTAACGGCGATGGCCAAGGTACCGCCGGCGACGGCACCGACCGATCCGGATCCAGGGATCCGGGAGGTCAGGGATCGACGTGTGAAATTTCTTCTGGGCCAAGCTGGGCCGGAAGCTGAGATGGGTGGGCCTACTTCATCTGGGTATATGGCCCAGACGAATGTTGTGCAAGCTGCCCTGATTGAGTCGGCCACAAGTTTATCGTCATATGGGTCGCAGGATGTCAATACATCGATACAAAAGAAAAACATTAGCGGATGACGATCGCGCTAGCGTTCGACGGATTCGACGTCTCGCCCCGTCTGGCTTCCCTGTGCGGGAAGGACGGGCGCGACGGGTGCCGGCGGAGCCTACATCGCTGCTGTCCATGGAAGGCCATGGGTCTGGTCAGCAGTTGCTACCGGCTGGCAGTCAGACCCCGTCAGCGGTTTAGCGACCAGGACATGCGGCAGAGGCCGGCCGCGTAATAGATGCGGTAGCTGATGGCGGCTGTGCTGCTGCGGCAGCTGATGGAGGCCGCGTCATTACAGCTGGGGCGGATGGCAGTCACGGGGCTGCTGGTGGGCATGGCGGACGAGGAACAGTCGCGGCAGGCCGAGGGGAAGGACAAGGACGGGGGCGTTTTTATAGTCAGAATCGAGGCGGTTTTTCTGCTGGTCGAGGTCCAGGAACTGGACAGGCCGGCGGCGGTAATGGTGGCTATCAGGGATTTTGATATAATTGGAATCAGTGGTACGACGGGGCACCTGGACCGGGCGGAGGTCGCGGTCAATGGAACGATGGGGGTGGTCGAGGTGGTGGAGCTAACCATTGGCATCGGCCCTTCTATCCACCGGAAGGTAATTTTGTCGAAGGTGCTAAGGGTACACATTATCGACCACGCGGTGGTCGTGGAGGCGGAGGGCGAAACTTTGGAGGAAATAAGAATGGTTCGAAGTGGGCGGAAGCCGCCGCGAATGTCGAGGTTTGTACGGCTACCGGAACCACGGTCACCTCGTCATCTACCGGAGCCAAGTTGTCAGAAAAAGCAACGGCAGTGGTTAATGCATTGGCGACGGTGGATGTGCCTGACAAGCCAACGGTGGAGGATAGAGAGACGGCACGGGCAAATAAAGCGGCGCGTAAGAAAGAGAAGCTGACTTGCTATAGATGTGGGGTACCTGGTCATTTTGTTATGGACTGTACCACCGTATTATGTGATATATGCCAGAAACCAGGACACGATGAGAATACATGCCCGCTACTTACGACACCTAAGCCAGTGATCAACATATATGGTGTGTGTCAGAATAGGCTCATGTTCTTCGAGACACCACAATCAACGTCTACTACAATAACGACCCGCCTTGAGAGTTCGAGAACGGGACTAGTGAAGGTCACAAATGGTACGCTAACAGGTGACCAAGTTTCTCAGCAGTTGAGGAGACTTGTGTTTGAGTCCTACCAACACCACTGGAATTCAGTTATTTGCCATGTGCCAGGTCTTTGCCGTCCATTGGCAGACGGCAAATAAGGTCTTTGTCGTCCGCTGCCGTCAAGCAGACGGCAAAGAGTTGGCATATGGCAATGGTTCTCTTTCCCTTCTGTTGTTCCTTTGCCGTCTGCTGGCGGACGGCAAAGACCCTGAAGGCAGACGGCAAAGGGGCTACACAGGTCCACTTAACGCCTGATCTTTGCCGTCTGCCATTATCGGCTTTGCCGTCCGCTTGGGGATGCCCCTTAACGGCAATTTTCCCTCCAGCCCAATTCTTCCCACGCTCTCCTCCCGCCCCCGGCCTCTCACCCACACACAGCCCCCCTCCTCCACGCCGTCGCCCACCGTCGCACCTGCTCCCCCCTTCCCGCTCGCCGGCCACCTCCGACGTACCATCCTCGCCGCCCCTCCCCCTCCCGCTCGCCGCCCCTCCCCTATGCCGCCCCCACCACCTCACCCCCCCCCGCGCCGCCCCTCCCCCTCCCGCTCGCCGCCCCTGCCCTGTGCCGCCACTCCCCCTCCCGCTCGCCGCCCCTCCCCTACGCCGCCCCCACCACCTCCCCCTCCCCCCGCGCCGCCCCCCCCCTCCCGCTCGCCGCCCCTCCCCGCAAGGTGCGCACCGGACACCCCTCCCCCTGGCGGCGCCCTCACCACCACGCGGCGGCGACCCCCTCCCCACGGCGGCGACCCCCCTCCCAGCAAGCGCCCCCGACACCCCCAAACCCCCACGCCGGCCTGCCTCCTCCACTCTGTAAGTGACATTTTTTGTTTTTTCTGTTTAGTTTTAGGTTTTAGTTTTGTTTTGGTTTAGGTTTAGTGTTACTTTAGTTTAGTTTAGGACATCTGTTTTTTGTCTTTTCTGTTTAGTTTTAGGTTTTGGTTTTGTTTTGTTTTAGGTTTAGTTTTAGTATAGTTTTAGTTTTAGTTTAGTTTAGGTTTAGTTTTAGTTTAGTTTAGGACATTTGTTTTTTTATTTCTATTTAGTTTTAGGTTTTAGTTTTGTTGTGCTTTAGGTTTAGTATTAGTATAGGTTTAGTTTTAGTTTAGTTTAGGTTTTTCCTTAGTTTAGTTTAGTTTTAGTTTAGTTTAGGTTTTTCTTTAGTTTAGTTTAGTTTTAGTCTTAGGTTAGATTCCTGTTTAGTAGAACAAAAGAAGAAAAAGTAGAAGAAGAAGAATAAGTAGAACAAGGAAAAAAGGAAAAGAAAAAGAAGAAGAGAGGAGGAGGAGGAGGAGGAGGAGAAGAATAAGAAGGAAAAAAGGAAATAGCTCGACACTGACCCCAATGAACCCCGACACTATGGACCCCCAATGCCATCGACCCCAAACCCCCGACCCCCGACACCCCGACGCCACCGACCCCCGATGCCATTGACCCCCGACCACCGATGCCACCGACCCTCGACCCCCGACACCACCGACCATCGACCCCCTACCCCCGACGCCACTGACCCCCAACGCGACTGACTCCCGACGCCACTGACCCCTGACGCCACTGACTCCTGATGCCACTGACCCCCGACCCCCGACCCCCCGACGCCACCGACCCTCGACGCCATCGACCCCCGACCACCGATGCCACCGACCCCCGACCCCCAACACCACCGACCATCAACCCCCTACCCCCGACGCCACTGACCCCCGATGCCACTGACTCCCGACGCCACTGACCCCTGACGCCACTGACTCCCGATGCCACTGACCCCAACCCCCGACACCTATTCTGCCTCCTGTTGACCGAAAAGCTGCTCTTCGGCCTTCCAGAGGCCAAGGAGGTCATAGTTTTGTAAATTATGAGTTAGGTCACATATTTTCTGATTTCTTATAAAAACATCATATTTGTGTTGATCGGGTGAATTTCAATGTGCAGTTGTTCGACGACCTCCACGAGCTCCGCCCCTATGTTTGTTGGTGAGCACAAATGACTTATCCTCCTACCCCCTTAATTTGCTCTGTTCCGGTCTTCGTGTCGATGAAACTTGCTAGCTATAGGTTTCTCCGATCATGAGTATGCGTGACCAGTATGCGTCTCCCGTTCGAAAGGGCGACATCTATAAATATGCATGTCTTTGCATATTTATAACCACCATCCTTTCGAATTGTCCAACGTTATCCATGGACAGCCCGAGTATGTGTAGATTGGGTTCGTTTTCCCGTATGCTGTGCTCCGGATCCGATGCGGAATTTCGTCAGTGCCTCCTTGTTGTTCTCCGGGTACACATCCTCTCTGCTTATTGCCGAGAAATGTATCAGGAGAACAGCGAGGAGCTGCTGCCGAAATTCAGCATCGCATCTGGAGCAGAGCATGGGAAAACGAACCCAATCTACACATACTCGGGTGGGATTAGGACCTATCTTTACCTATTAGCGTGTACGTTGCATGGACGTAATAAAACAGACAAACTTGATTAGCGGATGAATATAGGTGATGAATTATATATTAATTTATTTCTTGTGCGTCCATAGGTATCTAGGCAACATGAGTGATCATGCTTGGATGTACACTGGTCACCCTAGTCAGAAAGACATGACCAATGAATGGTTAACAAAAACCAGGGGTTTGTGAGAGCTGCATTTGCAAATGGCCAGCAAAAAACATGGTGCCCCTGTCCCAACTGCGACAACTGGAAAAGGCAGACAGAGTTTGAAATGGGTAAACAACTGCAGAAATGGGGTTTTACGTCTAATTATACGGTTTGTGTTGGGAGACGTAGTAGTAAATCAAAATTTTCCTACGTTCACCAAGATCTATCTATGGAGAAACCAGCAACGAGAGGGGAGAGATTGCATCTTCATACCTTTGAAGATCGCTAAGCGGAAGCGTACAAGAACGCGGTTGATGGAGTCGTACTCGCAGCGATTCAGATCGCGGTAGATCCGATCAAGTGCCGAACGGACGGCACCTCCGCGTTCAACACACGTGCAGCCCGGTGACGTCTCCAACACCTTGATCCAGCAAGGAGGAAGGAGAGGTTGGGGAAGGGCTCCAACAGCAGCACGACGGCGTGGTGGTGGTGGAGTAGCAAGGTATTCCGACAGGGCTTCGCCTAAGCGCTGCGGAGGAGGAAGAAGAGAGGTAGGGCTTCGCCGTGAGAGAGAGAGATCAAATCCTGTCTCAAAACATCCAAAACCTCAAGTATATATAGGAGGAGGGACGTGGAGGGCTGGCTTGGCCTCTACTCCAAAGAGGAGATGGCCGGCTGAATTAAAGGGAGAGTCCACCTCCCACAAGGGAGGTGGATCTCCTCCTTTTAAATCCTTTTTGCCTTATCTCCTTATCTCCAGCTGCATGGGCCTTTAGCAAAAGTCTTGCCCAGACCAATAAGGGCTGGCACACTTTATCTAACAGCCCATGTGGTCCTTTGGTCGTCACACCCCTCCCGGGGGTCCTCCGGCACCCTCCCGGCACTCCCGGTACACTACCGATGAGCCCGAAAACTTTCCGGTGACCAAAACTGGACTTCCTATATATCAATCTTTACCTCCGGACCATTCCGGAGCTCCTCGTGACGTCCGGGATCTCATCCGGGACTCCGAACAACCTTCGGTAATCACGTATACCTTTTCCCTATAACCCTAGCGTCATCGAACCTTAAGTGTGTAGACCCTACGGGTTCGGGAGACACGTAGACATGACCGAGACACCTCTCCGGCCAATAACCAACAGCGGGATCTGGATACCCATGTTGGCTCCCACGTACTCCACGATGATCTCATCGGATGAACCACGATGTCAGGGATTCAATCAATCCCGTATACAATTCCCTTTGTCTATCGGTATGGTACTTGCCCGAGATTCGATCGTCGGTATCGCCATACCTTGTTCAATCTCGTTACCGGCAAGTCTCTTTACTCGTTCCGTAACACATCATCCCGTGGCTAACTCCTTAGTCACATTGAGCTCATTATGATGATGTCTTACCGAGTGGGCCCAGAGATACCTCTCCGTCACACGGAGTGACAAATCCCAGTCTTGATTCGTGTCAACCCAACAGACACTTTCGGAGATACCCGTAGCGTACCTTTATAGCCACCCAGTTACGTTGTGACGTTTGGCACACCCAAAGCATTCCTACGGTATCCAGGAGTTACACAATCTCATGGTCTAAGGAAATGATACTTGACATTGAAAAGCTTTAGCAAACGAACTACACGATCTTGTGCTATGCTTAGGATTGGGTCTTGTCCATCACATCATTCTCCTAATGATGTGATCCCGTTATCAACGACATCCAATGTCCATGGTCATGAAACCGTGACCATCTATTGATCAACGAGCTAGCCAACTAGAGGCTCACTAGGGACATGTGATGGTCTATGTATTCACACATGTATTACGGTTTCTGGTTAACACAATTGTAGCATGAATAATAGACAATTATCATGAACTAGGAAATACAATAATAACCATTTTATTATTGCCTCTAGGGCATATTTCCAACAGTCTCCCACTTGCACTAGAGTCAATAATCTAGTTACATTGTGATGAATCGAACACCCATAGCGTTCTGGTGTTGATCATGTTTTGCTCGTGAGAGAGGTTTAGTCAACGGATCTGCGACATTCAGATCCGTATGCACTTTACAAATATCTATGTCTCCCTCCTGAATGTAATCACGGATGGAGTTGAAGCGGCGCTTGATGTGTCTTGTCTTCTTGTGAAACCTGGGCTCCTTCGCAAGGGCAATAGCTCCAGTGTTGTCACAGAGTAGAGTCATCGGGCCCGACGCATTTGGAATCACTCCTAGGTCGGTGATGAACTCCTTCATCCAGACTCCCTCCTTTGCTGCTTCCGAAGCAGCTATGTACTCCGCTTCACATGTAGATGCCGCCACGACGCTTTTCTTGCTGCTACTCCAGCTGACTGCCCCTCCATTCAAAATATACACGTATCCGGTTTGCGACTTAGAGTCGTCCGGATCTGTGTCGAAGCTAGCGTCGACGTAACCCTTTACGACGAGCTCTTCGGCACCTCCATATATGAGAAACATGTCCTTTGTCCTTTTCAGGTACTTCAGGATATTCTTGACCGCTGTCCAGTGTTCCGCTCCGGGATCACTTTGGTACCTCCCTACCAAACTTATGGCAAGGTTCACATCAGGTCTGGTACACAGCATGGCATACATGATAGAGCCTATGGCTGAAGCATAGGGGATGACACTCATCTCTTCTCTATCCTTTGCCGTGGTCGGGCATTGAGTCGTACTCAATCTCACACCTTGCAACACAGGCAAGAACCCCTTCTTGGACTGATGCATATTGAACTTCTTCAATATCTTTTCAAGGTATGTGCTTTGTGAAAGACCAATGAGGCGTTTCGATCTATCTCTATAGATCTTAATACCTAATATGTAAGCAGCTTCTCCAAGGTCCTTCATTGAAAAACACTTATTCAAGTAGGCCTTGATACTTTCCAAGAGTTCTATATTATTTCCCATTATCAGCATGTCATCCACATACAGTATAAGAAATGCTATAGATCTCCCACTCACTTTCTTGTAAATACAAGGTTCTCCATAAACCTGTACAAACCCAAACGCTTTAATCACCTCATTAAAGCGAATGTTCCAACTCCGAGATGCTTGCACCAGCCCATAGATGGAGCGCTGGAGCTTGCATACCTTGTTAGCATCTTTAGGATCGACAAAACCTTCCGGCTGCATCATATACAGTTCTTCCTTGAGGAAGCCATTAAGGAATGCCGTTTTGACGTCCATTTGCCAGATCTCATAATCATAAAATGCGGCAACTGCTAACATGATTCGGACTGACTTTAGCATCGCTACGGGTGAGAAAGTCTCATCGTAGTCAACGCCTTGAACTTGTCGATAACCCTTAGCGACAAGCCGAGCTTTATAGGCGGTGACATTACCGTCCGCGTCAGTCTTCTTCTTAAAGATCCATTTGTTTTCAATGGCTCGCTTATCATTAGGCAAGTCCACCAAAGTCCATACTTTGTTCTCATACATGGATCCTATCTCGGATTTCATGGCCTCAAGCCATTTGTTGGAATCCGGGCCCGCCATCGCTTCTTCATAGTTCGAAGGTTCACCGTTGTCCAACAACATGATCTCTAGGACAGGATTGCCGTACCACTCTGGTGCGGAACGTGTCCTGGTGGACCTTCGAATAGCAACTTGATCTGAAGTTTCATGATCATCATCATTAACTTCCTCTCTAGCCGGTGTAGGCTCCACAGAAACAACTTCCTGTGCTGCGCTACTCTCCGGTTCGAGTGGAGGTACAATTTCCTCATCAAGTTCTATTTTCCTCCCACTTACTTCTTTCGAGAGAAACTCTTTCTCGAGAAAGGATCCATTCTTGGCAACAAAGACTTTGCCTTGGGATCGTAGGTAGAAGGTATACCCAATAGTCTCCTTGGGATATCCTATGAAGACGCACTTTTCCGCTTTGGGTTCGAGCTTCTCAGGTTGAAGTTTCTTCACATAAGCATCGCATCCCCAAACTTTTAGAAACGACATCTTAGGTTTCTTTCCAAACCACAATTCATACGGTGTCGTCTCAACGGATTTAGACGGTGCCCTATTTAAAGTGAATGCGGCAGTCTCTAATGCATATCCCCAAAATGATAGCGGTAAGTCGGTAAGAGACATCATAGATCGCACCATATCCAATAGAGTGCGATTACGACGTTCAGACACACCATTTCGCTGGGGTGTGCCGGGCGGCGTGAGTTGTGAAACAATTCCACATTTCCTAAGGTGCGTGCCAAACTCGTGACTTAAATATTCTCCGCCACGATCAGATCGTAGGCATTTTATTTTCCTGTCACGTTGATTCTCGACCTTACTCTGAAATTCCTTGAACCTTTCAAAAGTTTCAGACTTGTGTTTCATTAAGTAGACATAACCATATCTACTCAAGTCATCAGTGAGGGTGAGAACATAACGGTAGCCACCGCGAGCCTCGACGCTCATTGGACCGCATACATCGGTATGTATTATTTCCAACAAGTCAGTTGCTCGCTCCATTGTTCCGGAGAATGGAGTCTTGGTCATCTTGCCCATGAGGCATGGTTCGCATGTGTCAAATGATTCGAAATCAAGTGACTCCAAAATTCCATCAGCATGGAGCTTCTTCATGCGTTTGACACCAATATGGCCAAGACGGCAGTGCCACATGTAAGTGGGACTATCATTATCAACTTTACACTTTTTGGTACTCACACTATGGACATGTGTAACATCACGTTCGAGATTCATCAAAAATAAACCATTGACCAGCGGGGCATGAGCATAAAACATTTCTCTCATATAAATAGAACAACCATTATTCTCGGATTTAAATGAGTAGCCATCTCGCATCAAGCGAGATCCAGATACAATGTTCATGCTCAAAGCTGGTACTAAATAACAATTATTAAGGTTTAAAACTAATCCCGAAGGTAGATGTAGAGGTAACGTGCCGACGGCGATCACATCGACCTTGGAACCATTCCCGACACGCATCGTCACCTCATCCTTGGCCAGCCTCCGCTTATTCCGCAGCTCCTGCTTGGAGTTACAAATGTGAGCAACTGCACCGGTATCAAATACCCAGGAGCTACTACGAGCGCTGGTCAAGTACACATCAATAACAAGTATATCACATATACCTTTAATGTTGTCGTCCTTCTTATCCGCTAAATACTTGGGGCAGTTCCGCTTCCAGTGACCGGTACCCTTGCAATAAAAGCACTCAGTCTCAGGCTTGGGTCCATCTTTCTTCTTCTTCCCGGCAACTTGCTTACCGGGCGCGGCAACAGCTTTGCCGTCCTTCTTGAAGTTCTTCTTACCCTTGCCTTTCTTGAAACTAGTGGTCTTATTCACCATCAACACTTGATGCTCCTTTTTGATCTCGACCTCCGCTGATTTCAGCATCGAGTACAACTCAGGAATGGACTTCTCCATACCTTGCATGTTGTAGTTCATCACAAAGCTCTTGAAGCTAGGTGGAAGCGACTGGAGGATTCTGTCAATGACCGAGTCATCCGGGATATTAACCCCCAGCTGAGTCAAGCGGCTGTGTAGCCCAGACATCTTGAGGATGTGCTCACTGACAGAACTATGCTCCTCCATCTTACAGCTGAAGAACTTGTCGGAGACATCATATCTCTCGACCCGGGCATGAGCTTGAAAAACCAGTTTCAGCTCCTGGAACATCTCATATGCTCCGTGTTGCTCAAAACGCTTTTGGAGCCCCGGTTCTAGACTGTAAAGCATGCCGCATTGAACAAGGGAGTAATCATCGCAGCGTGATTGCCAAGTGTTCATAACATCTTGTTCCGCTGGGAGAACGGGTGCGTCACCTAGCGGTGCATCTAGGACATACAATCTCTTGGAAGCTATGAGGATGATCCTCAAGCTACGGACCCAGTCCGCATAGTTGCTTCCATCATCTTTCAGCTTGGTTTTCTCTAGGAACGCGTTGAAATTGAGGGTGACATTCGCGTTGGCCATTGGATCTACATCATAGATTGTAAAGACAATTTTAGACTAAGTTCATGATAATTAAGTTCACTTAATAAAATTAATGAACTCCCACTTAGACAGACATCTCTCTAGTCTTCCAAGTGATACATGATCCATGTCAACTAGCCCGTGTCCGATCATCACGTGAGACGGACTAGTCATCCATGGTGAACATCTTCATGTTGATCGTATCTTCTATACGACTCATGTTCGACCTTTCGGTCTTCCGTGTTCCGAGGCCATGTCTGTACATGCTAGGCTCGTCAAGTCAACCTAAGTGTTTCGCGTGTGTAAATCTGGCTTACACCCGTTGTATGCGAACGTTAGAACCTATCACACCCGATCATCACGTGGTGCTTCGGAACAACGATCCTTAGCAACGGTGCACAGTTAGGGTGAACACTTCTCTTGAAATTTTATTGAGAGATCATCTTATTTACTACCGTCGTTCTAAGCAAATAAGTTGTAAACATGATAAACATCACATGCAATCAATATAGTGACATGATATGGCCAATATCATTTTGCTCCTATGATCTCCATCTTCGGGGCACCATGATCATCACTGTCACCGGCACGACACCATGATCTCCATCATCATGATCTCCATCATTGTGTCTTCATGAAGTTGTCTCGCCAACTATTACTTCTACTACTATGGCTAACGCTTAGCAATAAAGTAAAGTAATTACATGGCGTTTATGATTGACACGCAGGTCATACAATAAATAAGACAACTCCTATGGCTCCTGCCGGTTGTCATAATCATCGACATGCAAGTCGTGAATCCTATTACAAGAACATGATCAATTCATACATCACAATGCATCACATCACATCCTTTGGCCATATCACATCACAAGGCACATGCTGCAAAAACAAGTTAGACGTCCTCTAATTTGTAGTTGCAAGTTTTTACGTGGCTGCTATAGGTTACTAGCAAGAACGTTTCTTACCTACGTCAACACCACAACGTGATTTGCCAATTGCTATTTACCCTTCATAAGGACCCTTTTCATCGAATCCGATCCGACTAAGGTAGGAGAGACAGACACCCGCTAGCCACCTTATGCATCTAGTGCATGTCAGGCGGTGGAACCGGTCTCACGTAAGCGTACGTGTAAAGTTGGTCCGGGCCGCTTCATCCCACAATACCGCCGAATCAAGATAAGACTAGTAGCGGCAAGCAAATTAACAAACTCGACGCCCACAACTGCTTTGTGTTCTACTCGTGCATAGATTCTACGCATAGACCTAGCTCTGATACCACTGTTGGGAGACGTAGTAGTAAATCAAAATTTTCCTACGTTCACCAAGATCTATCTATGGAGAAACCAGCAACGAGAGGGGAGAGATTGCATCTTCATACCTTTGAAGATCGCTAAGCGGAAGCGTTACAAGAACGCGGTTGATGGAGTCGTACTCGCAGCGATTCAGATCGCGGTAGATCCGATCAAGTGCCGAACGGACGGCACCTCCGCGTTCAACACACGTGCAGCCCGGTGACGTCTCCAACACCTTGATCCAGCAAGGAGGAAGGAGAGGTTGGGTAAGGGCTCCAACAGCAGCACGACGGCGTGGTGGTGGTGGAGTAGCAAGGTATTCCGACAGGGCTTCGCCTAAGCGCTGCGGAGGAGGAAGAAGAGAGGTAGGGCTTCGCCGTGAGAGAGAGAGATCAAATCCTGTCTCAAAACATCCAAAACCTCAAGTATATATAGGAGGAGGGACGTGGAGGGCTGGCTTGGCCTCTACTCCAAAGAGGAGATGCCCGGCTGAATTAAAGGGAGAGTCCACCTCCCACAAGGGAGGTGGATCTCCTCCTTTTAAATCCTTTTTGCCTTATCTCCTTATCTCCAGCCGCATGGGCCTTTAGCAAAAGTCTTGCCCAGCCCAATAAGGGCTGGCACACTTTATCTAACAGCCCATGTGGTCCTTTGGTCGTCACACCCCTCCCGGGGGTCCTCCGGCACCCTCCCGGCACTCCCGGTACACTACCGATGAGCCCGAAAACTTTCCGGTGACCAAAACTGGACTTCCTATATATCAATCTTTACCTCCGGACCATTCCGGAGCTCCTCGTGACGTCCGGGATCTCATCCGGGACTCCGAACAACCTTCGGTAATCACGTATACCTTTTCCCTATAACCCTAGCGTCATCGAACCTTAAGTGTGTAGACCCTACGGGTTCGGGAGACACGTAGACATGACCGAGACACCTCTCCGGCCAATAACCAACAGCGGGATCTGGATACCCATGTTGGCTCCCACGTACTCCACGATGATCTCATCGGATGAACCACGATGTCAGGGATTCAATCAATCCCATATACAATTCCCTTTGTCTATCGGTATGGTACTTGCCCGAGATTCGATCGTCGGTATCGCCATACCTTGTTCAATCTCGTTACCGGCAAGTCTCTTTACTCGTTCCGTAACACATCATCCCGTGGCTAACTCCTTAGTCACATTGAGCTCATTATGATGATGTCTTACCGAGTGGGCCCAGAGATACCTCTCCGTCACACGGAGTGACAAATCCCAGTCTTGATTCGTGTCAACCCAACAGACACTTTCGGAGATACCCGTAGCGTACCTTTATAGCCACCCAGTTACGTTGTGACGTTTGGCACACCCAAAGCATTCCTACGGTATCCGGGAGTTACACAATCTCATGGTCTAAGGAAATGATACTTGACATTGAAAAGCTTTAGCAAACGAACTACACGATCTTGTGCTATGCTTAGGATTGGGTCTTGTCCATCACATCATTCTCCTAATGATGTGATCCCGTTATCAACGACATCCAATGTCCATGGTCATGAAACCGTGACCATCTATTGATCAACGAGCTAGCCAACTAGAGGCTCACTAGGGACATGTGATGGTCTATGTATTCACACATGTATTACGGTTTCTGGTTAACACAATTGTAGCATGAATAATAGACAATTATCATGAACTAGGAAATACAATAATAACCATTTTATTATTGCCTCTAGGGCATATTTCCAACAGTTTGGACTTTTCATGGCGAGTCTGACCAACGTGCCAGAGCTGAGGTGATTCGTCGTCGCACCGACGGGCATGGTACGGGGATCGAAGACATGGTGCAAGACTTTGATGATGCTCGAGATTCAGATGATGAGATGGAGGAATCTGCAAAGGCCTTCTATGAAATGTTGGAGTCTTCATAACGTCCTCTCCACGAGCAGACCGAGCGAGAAAATCCTCCGTGTACTTAAGATGCCCTATGAGAAGATACATGCATGTGAGAATGGATGTGCCTTATTTAGGCTTGAGTATGCGGCCTTGAACTATTGCCCCATTTGCAATTCTTCCAGGTATATTGTGGTAGACAACGGTATGGGTGAGAAGAATCAGACCAAAATTCCCATTAGTGTTCCTCGGTATCTGCCAATCGTACCAAGACTTCAACGTCTTTTCATGGTCGAAGAGTCGGCCAGACAGATGGCACAAATTGGGCAAAAGAACTGAACTAGATCCGGATGGGAACAAGATGCTGGTACACACTTCAGATGGTTTTGCATGGATGCACTTCGATGCATTACATAAGGATAAATCGGAAGATCCAAGGCATCCAAGAGTTGCCATCAGCACGAATGGGTTCAATGTGTATGGATGACGGCAACACAATACAGTTGTTGGCCTGTATTTGTCATTCCACTCAATTTCCCACCCGGAGAGATTATGAAAATAAAGAACATTTTCCTGACGTTGATAATTCCAGGGCCCAACTATCCGGGGAAGAATATGAATGTGTACATGCAGCCGCTTAAGGATGAGTTGCAAGAAGCCTGGGATAATGGGATCAAGACCTAAGACGCTGCTACCAAAACAAATTTCAAAATGCATGTGTGGTACATGTACTCGACGCATGATTATCCGGCATATGCGCTATTCTCTGGCTGGTGTGTGCATGGAAGGTTCCCGTGCATCACATGCAAGGCAGCTCTTCAGTTCCGTTGGCTGCAGGCTGGTTGCAAGTATTCTTGCTTCGACATGCATAGACAATTCCTGGATCCTGACCATAAGTTCAGAAAAGACAAGAAGAATTTAATCAAAGGTAGAGTTTTCAAAAACACTGCACCAGCTGCGTCGACAGGCCAACAGATCCTGGATCAGATAAACGCTCTCGAGCCGGATCCTGAACGTCTAGGGTATTTCAAAGGGTATAATATGGAACACGCCTGGACTCACAAGTCATGTTTCTGGGATCAGCCTTACTTTAAAGACCTCCTTTTCCCACACAACATCGACATGATGCACACTGAAAAAAATATTGTAGAGGCCATTTTTGGTACATTGTTCGGCATAGAGGGGAAGTCAAAAGATAATCCTAAGGCTAGAATCGACCTGGAGGCTCTATGTGATATACCGTTACAAAACTTGCGACGACGGAAAGGAAAGCAAAGCATAGCGAAGCCAAAGGCATGGTTCAATCTTGAAAGGCCAGCTATGAGGGAAATGCTATTGTGGGTGAAAATGCGGTTGATGTTCCCCGATGGGTGTGCTGCGAATCTAACGAGGGGAGCGAGTCTTGAGAAATTGAAAATCTTTGGTCTCAAGAGTCATGATTGGCACATATGGATTGAGAGGGTAATGCCGGTGATGTTGCGTGGCTTTATCCCTGAGGATGAATAGCTAGTACTGGCAGAGCTGAGCTATTTCTTCCGTTCTCTTTGTGCGAAAGAACTGTCGCCTGGCGTGCTAGATGAAATGGAAGAGTTGGCACCGGAGTTGATCTGCAAATTAGAAAATATCTTTCCACCGGGCTTCTTTAATCCAATGCAGCATTTGATTTTGCATCTCCCGACCGAGGCAAGATTGGGGGGGCCCGTTCAAAATCGATGGTGCTTCTCAACTGAGAGGATGCAGAAGAAGCTTCGAGCTAAGTGTAAAAATAAACGTAGAATTGAAGCATCGATGGCTGAGGCATTCATTACCGAGGAGGCGGCAAACTTCGTGACAACACACTACGAAGCCAAAAATCATCATTTGCATAACCCGAAGCCTCGGTACAATGATGACAATCCAAAAAAAAGGTCGATCCAACCTCAGCCTATTCAAAGGGAAGCTTGCACCATCCGGTGCTTCGAAAGGAAATCGTTGGATGTCGAAGAATGGCGGACCATTTCATTGTATATCTTCACCAACCTAACAGAAGTGCGGCTGTACATCGAGTAAGTTGTCAGTAAATTATTGTTCCGCAACTTCTAATTCCTTTCAACTACTCTTATTCCCGGATATTTCATATAGTCGATACGTTGCCGAATTCTCGGATGGAGCGGTCATCGAAAAGGATTCCGTCGAAGAGTATGAGCTTCTCGCAAAGCATGGAGGCGACTATTCCGGTTTCATCCCTTGGTTCAAACAAAGGGTAATTAATTAACATTAATGGTCCATTTGATTTCTTGGTCTAATTTGCGGCTAATGCATCCATTCTTTCGTATTAAACTTGTAGGCTGATGCAGAGTCTATGGACGCCGAGTTGAGACAAGTCGCTAATGGTTTTGACTATAAGGTCCGTTCATTTCACAAATACAACATCAACAGGTATCACTTTCGTACCTTTGGCAAAGAGCTATCTATGCCCGACCTAAAGACTACAAATTGTTGTGTCTCTGCTATCGACGAAGGAGGCACCGAGTATTATGGAAGAGTTGAAGCAATTTATGAACTTCTATTCTATGGTGAAAACCCACCGACCGTTGTAGTCTTCAAATGTCATTGGTTTGAGCCGAGGGAGACTAGAAGGACTCATGAACATATAGGACTAGTCGAAATCAACCAAAACACCCACTTAGATGTTCCCGATGTCTATATTATGGCTCCACAGGCGACACAAGTTTTCTATCTACCGTGGGCCTGCCAAACTAATCCAAATCTGAAAGGTTGGGATGTCGTTTATGAAGTGCCACCACATTTTAGACCACCTACCCTCAATAAAGAGGATTACGAACCTCACATTAACCCAGACACATATGAAGGAGAATTCTTCCAAGAAACACGTATGTCCAAGAAACGTTTCAAGAACCGCTCTACTTCACCCCAGAACATTGAAGTAGACAGCGATAGTGAATCCGTCTTAACACCTGAGCCCAAACAGGAAGAGCAGGAAGAAGAAGAGGTTACTGCTGCGGATGACCTGTCACTTCTTGACCGATTACATAATGGTGGCCTTCCAAACGTTCTTCCTGATAGTGATGATGATGATGCATTTATTGATGATAGTGATGATCATGATGCATTTATTGACCCCGAAGCATATATAGACGAGCACGATTAGTTCATGTCAGGTATTCAACTATTACTATATATAAATTTTGAGTTCATGTTAGGTATTCAATTTTTATTAGTCATGTTGGTATTTATGACGATGATACACTTAAATTATATACATTTTATTACTCATGTTGGTATTTATGTTGTACTAATTTCATTTACTCTTTGTCATGACAGGTGTTGAAAGATGGTGGGAAAGGGTCGAAAGCACTCCGCGGCTCCTTCTTCGTCGGCGGGTCGTGGGATGGGTACTTCCATTCCTGAGTCGCCTCTTCGGAGAGCGTTGCTCTCTACTCTGCATGGAGTGGCCGCTTCTTCGACTCTCGCGGCTCCCGTGAGAGGAGGTCGACTCCCCGCGAAGGCGAGAGGTACTAAAGGTATTACTCATGTTGGTATTTATGTTGTACTCATGTTGGTATTTATGTTGTAGTCATGTTGGTATTTATATACATTTTATTACTCATGTTGGTATTTATGTTTTACTAAAGGTACACGTGCCCGCGGGAGAGGTAGGGCGGTGGCTGCCACACCTTCCTCGCCGCCACCCCAAGCTGATTCACCTGAGCACAGGACTTCTAGGGTGGACGAGCATCAGGTCGACGAGCCTCAGGTCGACGAGCCTCAGGTCGACGCGCCTCAGGTCGATGTGCCTTCGACCTGGGATACCTGGGCTGATCAGGGTCAGCCTGAGCCAAGTGGCCATGTTGATAGCGACGAGGAGCTGGGTGAGGGGGCTACCGTCTACCAGCGTGGTAGTTCGGGGCTCCCGCTCATGCCGACAACCCGCGAGCAGAGCTGGTCGATTAACCCAAATGGGGAGAAGTAAGTTAATTTACTCTTATTTAACCTTTTGCCTTCACGTTTTCTCAAATATCTATTGTTTTGGCTTTAATTTGTCATACCGCACGGGTTGGATTGTTGCCAAGGGTGTCCGCACGCCCAACAGCATCCTTGGTGTGCTTTGCCGTAAAAACTTCCCGGGGTTTGTTACATTGCCCAGTCGGGAGCGAGAGGTAGGAATGACCTGGGAGCACTACTTGGGTGCCCCGGCCCCGCCGGAGGTGGAGATCGACGGTGTTTTGTGCCACACGAGGGCCGACATAGTGATCCGACAGTTCTGGGTAATTTCTCCTTTACACAATTATAAATCAACCGTAGCTAGTTATTGTACTAATCGGTGTTGTCTCGTTTGCAGACCTACTACAGGTGTGAGGAGGGATACGAGGAGGACGCGACAAAGGTTATCGATACCGAATGTCACCGCCTACTTCAAAACTTTGGACATGAGGCTCGGATGCAGGCTATTCGAGACTACTATGCCTCACGGCGTATTAGGAAGGACAAGGCGAAGTGCCGCGATTCTAAGATGGAGAAGGAGCATTACATGAAGGTAATTACATATTATTAAGGCTTTGTAGTTAGTTTCCTTGATTTGGTTCTTACGCGCTCAAATTTCTCTTTTAACTTAGGTGCCCCCAAGATGGTGTGTGGATAAGTTGGATTGTTGGGAGGCCTTGGTGGATCAGTGGTGCTCCGAAACGTGGGAGGCCAGCCACAAGAAGGCCAAGGAGAGGCGTGGAAAAATGGTTGGTGTGCCACACCATCAAGGGAGCGTCAACTTAATCCAATTTGGCAAGAACTGGGTATGTGTTTTGCTTCATGCCTCATGCAATTCATTCTTAATGCTATCTTGAGCCCTTTACTAATACAATTTTCCTCTCTCTCTCTTTTAGGCGCATCTAAATAAGACAGAGGTGCCACAAATGTACGACCTGTATGCGATGACCCATACTACCTCGTACAAGAAGGTCAAGGCATTCTCTGAGTCTGACCTCGAGCATCCAGAAAACTTCACCAACATCTCCTCCCACCACAAGCTCGTGAAGTACAGAGATCACGGGAAGGCGAAGAAAGGGGAGGACTTTAACCCGAGCGAGGGGCCTATTGATCTAGAGCTGGTGATGATAGCTGGCAACGGGAGGCCCCATGGCTCGATCGCCATTGGAGACGGCCTTATACGTTGTCCTAGCACTCTCTGGCAAATAAAGGCACGCCAAACGAGCTCCTGTCCTGAGATAACACCTCGTCCACGGCCAGTCGAGCTCGCCATCGAGGTTAGTTTAATGGATTCAACTATCTTTCCGCATTATGTTGTGCGTGGGAACCAATATGATTACAATGCTAACAATGAGTTCTGTTGCAGGCTGCTATTCTGAAGGAGAGAGATGCAATGCAGGCGGCTTTGGCGGAGAAGGACAAGGAGATGAAGGAGCTGGAGGAGAGGATGACTGCATTGCTGGAGGCGGAGAGGGCACGGAATGATGCGTCTAAACGGCCATGTACGAGCTCTTCGTGGTGAGTTTCTTCTTCATATTATTTCAAATCTTGTATTTTAATGTCCGTTTCATTAATAACTAAAAAGTTTGACTTGTCGAAACCAAATGTACAGTCTATGTGCGAGAAGACCGGCCAAGTCCCTCCGGTGATGCCAGTCATTAACATGGCGGGGACGGTGAGTTTTATTTCAATGTAGTGATCTTAAGAGTGTCATCATGCTAACGACACATTGCAAACGATGTTTGGTGCAGAATATCTCCCGAAACGCATCGCACGACCCTTCTACAGTGGAGTGTTCTCCAGGGCAGCCTTCTCCAGGTGAAACAAGCCAGAGCCACCGTGCTTCACCGTTGTGATGACGATAATGATATGTTTGGTGAGAAGAAGGAGAAGAAGAGAAGAATAAGGAGGAAGAAGAAGGAGAATAAGGAGATAAGGAGAAGAAGGAAGAGAGAAGCTCCTTCTCCTTCTTCTTCTCCTTCTTCTTCTCCTTCTTCTTTTCTTCTTCTTCTCCTCTTCCTTCTCCTTCTTCTCCTCTTCCTTCTCCTTCTCCTTCTTCTCCTCCTCCTCCTCCTCCTCCTCCTTCTTCTTTTTCTTCTCCTTCTTCTTCTCCTTCTTGCTTCTTGTCTTTCTTCTTCTACGTAGCTTATTTTCCCCAAAAAAGACATAGTTAGCTAATTATCCTCCAAAATGACATAATTAGCTTAGTTAGTTAAACATCATAAGAACCCTGGTTAGCTCATTGAAATGACTAATTTAGATCCAAAATGACATAATAAGCTCAAAATGGATTAATAATCATCCAAAATGACATAATTAGCTCCAAAAAGGCATAATTAGCTAATTTAGCTCGAAGAAGAGGACAAGAGGAGAAGAAAGAGGAAAAATGAAAAGAAGGAAGAAGAAGAAGAAGAAGAAGAGAACAAGAAGAAGAGAAGAAGAAGGAGAAGGAGGAGGAGGAAGAAGAAGGAGAAGAAGGAGGAGAGAATCTCCTTCTCCTTCTTCTCCACCTTCTTCTCCTTCTTCTTGTCCTTCTTCTTTTCTTCTTCTTCTCCTCTTCCTTCTCCTTCTCCTTCTCCTTCTCCTTCTCCTCCTCCTTCTTTTTTTACTTCTCCTTCTTCTTCTCTTCTTGCTTCTTGTCTTTCTTCTTCTACGTAGCTTATTTTCCCCAAAAAAGACATAGTTAGCTAATTATCCTCCAAAATGACATAATTAGCTTAGTTAGTTAAACATCATAAGAACCCTGGTTAGCTCATTGAAATGACTAATTTAGATCCAAAATGACATAATAAGCTCAAAATGGATTAATAATCATCCAAAATGGCATAATTAGCTCCAAAAAGGCATAATTAGCTAATTTAGCTCGAAGAAGAGATCAAGAGGAGAAGAAAGAGGAAAAATGAAAAGAAGGAAGAAGAAGAAGAAAAAGAGAAGAAGAAGAGAAGAAGAAGGAGAAGGAGGAGGAGGAAGAAGGAGAAGGAGGAGGAGAGAAGGTCCTTCTCCTTCTTCTCCTCCTTCTTCTCCTTCTTCTTGTCCTTCTTCTTTTCTTCTTCTTCTCCTCTTCCTTCTCCTTCTCCTTCTCCTTCTCCTTATCCTCCTCCTTCTTCTTTTACTTCTTCTTATTCTCTTCTTGCTTCTTGTCTTTCTTCTTCTACGTAGCTTATTTTCCCCAAAAAAGTCATAGTTAGCTAATTATCCTCCAAAATGACATAATTAGCTTAGTTAGTTAAACATCATAAGAACCCTGGTTAGCTCATTGAAATGACTAATTTAGATCCAAAATGACATAATAAGCTCAAAATGGATTAATAATCATCCAAAATGACATAATTAGCTCCAAAAAGGCATAATTAGCTAATTTAGCTCGAAGAAGAGGACAAGAGGAGAAGAAAGAGGAAAAATGAAAAGAAGGAAGAAGAAGAAGAAGAGGAAGGAGAAGGAGGAGGAGGAAGAAGAAGGAGAAGAAGGAGGAGAGAAGCTCCTTCTCCTTCTTCTCCTTCTTCTTGTCCTTCTTCTTTTCTTCTTCTTCTCCTCTTCCTTCTCCTTGTCCTTCTCCTTCTCCTTCTCCTCCTCCTTCTTCTTCTCGTTCTCCTTCTTCTCTTCTTGCTTCTTCTCTTTCTCTTCTTCTACGTAGCTTAGACTCATCCAACAAAGACTAAATTGGCTAATTATCCAACAAAATGACAGAATTGGCTTAGTTAGCTCCAAAATGGCCTATTTAATAATAAATGACCTATACTTAGCTATTTATCCTCCAAAATGACATAATTAGCTCCAAGAAGGCATAATTAGCTAATTTAGCCCGAAGAAGGGGACAAGAGGAGAAGAAAGAGGAAAAATGAAAAGAAGGAAGAAGAAGAAGAAGAGAAGAAGAAGGAGAAGGAGAAGGAGAATGAGGAAGAAGAAGGAGAAGAAGGAGAAGGAGGAGAGAAGCTCCTTCTCCTTCTTCTCCTCCTTCTTCTTTTCTTCTTCTTCTCCTCTTCCTTCTCCTTCTCCTTCTTCTTCTCCTTCTTCTCCTTATTCTTGACCTTCTTCTTTTCTTCTTCTTCTCCTCTTCCTTCTCCTTCTCCTTCTTCTTCTCTTCTTGCTTCTTCTCTTCTTGCTTCTTCTCTTTCTTCTTCTACGTAGGTTATTTTCCCAAACAAAGACTTACTTAGCTAATTATCCTCCAAAATGACATAATTAGCATAGTTAGGTAAAAACATCACAAGAACCTTGGTTAGCTCATTAAAATGACTAATTTAGCTCCAAAATGACATGATAAGGTCAAAATGGATTTAATAATCATAGTTGACTACAAAATGACATATTTTATCCAAGTTAGCTCTAGAATGACCTATACCTAGCTAAGTTCTCTCCTAAATGACATAATAAGGCTATGTAGCTCCAAGATGACCTATTCCACCTAACTTAGCTATTAAATGGCCTATATTGAGCTAACTTCTCTACGAAATAACCTATATATACTTCTCTTCTTCATCTAGTATTCTTCTTCTAACTTTCTTATTTGTCATTTTGCAGATTACATTCACTTCACGGGAAGCTTGGATTATATTGATGGAATGCTTGAATATGATTTCTTGTACCATGGCTTCACGGAAGCTTGTATTGAAACTATTGTAGTATATGGATATATATGAAACTTTGTCTGCATATGGATGAAACTGGTGTAATATATGGTTTGGTACGGATGCAACTTGAATAATATGTATGTACTACGGATGAAAGTTATTTTAATATGATTACGAGTACGAAAACAAATTTATTGCTGTCAAATATATATATATATATATATATATCCTGATTATTGTGAAAATTGCTGGATATAATAAAAAATAAAATAGGTGAGGGGGCTGTTTTGAGCCTTTGCCATGAGGGGGCAGACGGCAAAGGGGGCTAAGGGCAGACGGCAAAGAGACCCTGCCATTAGCACTTAACGGGACAGCCTGTCGATCTGCCGTCTCATTTTATTTGCCGTCCGCCCCTCATGGCAAAGATTCTTTGCCGTCCGCCTTACAAAAAGCAGACGGCAAATAACCTCTTCACCGGATTTTTTTTTTTTGCCGTCTAGTTTGCCGTCAGCTGACTGACGGCAAAGCCTTTGCCGTCCGTGTTTCCCCCCTTTGCCGTCAGCCATAGCGGACGGCAAATTCTCAGATTCCTGTAGTGCAATGGGCTCCGGTTAGAGTGGATGAACACGTGTATCGAGTGGAATTCCCAAGGAAAGAGGATCTCCAACGCTTGCTAACCTTCGAGGTGAGTAAGGTGAATGGGAGTAAATGTCTGTTAGAATTCGAGGAATGCAAGAAACCGGAACCGATGGGTACAAGGTTGAAGAGAATTTGGATTAGATTTTCGGGTATTTCAGAGAGCATTACTAACGATTTCTTATCTGGAGCATTGGTTCGCTGGTGGGCAAGACAAACAAAGTTGATATGCCATTCACGCGCAAACGGGGGATCGCTAGGCTGCTTGTGAGCATGTTGGATGTTGAATATGTGCCTGATTATGCACCCTGGTACTATGATGGTATATACACTATGACTTGGATATAGAAATGGGAGACCGCGATGGGAACCAGGGGATGAGAACCCTGATGAGCGCTCTGAAAGGTCCAAGGAAGACTATATTACATCTTTGTCAAAGGCGACCGACAACACACGCAACAGCGGATCAGCACCAACGGTTACTCCCATGAACACTCTTCGCTTTGGATTATTTAAGGCAATGTCAGCGCCGAGCCGTCTGAGGGACGCTTGTGCGAATTTGGAGGACTTGAAACTTAATGAGAATAATTACGCGGCGAAACAAATACTTACTCACAGCGACGTGAGTGCACCTGGTAGTACAGAGACTGAACGTGGCCGGATGTGCCCAGTTCGGCTCTTAAAACCAGTTTGGTCAGCGACGGCAATGTGCTGGTCTATCCCAGGATGGACGGACAGGGTATGAGCTTCAATTCAGAATGCAGCGAAGTCACTACAAGTACAGCTAGCTGCATTAGGACGCCGGGTATTCAAGCACAGGGTCATGGGCGACAGCACGATACGGACAATCCACCCACACCGGCCACGGTTGGTCAGATGGAACAACCATGTGCTGCGTCTTCGGGGACAGGGTCTTTCGGCGTTGGGCATCAGGCTCGTGGCCGACAGGCCGATGCTTCGCCAGTCACCCCAGGCGCGACAGTACCAGCTACTCGGATGGGTCTAGTACGGTCGGCTGCTGCGGAGACTATGCAACTGGGCACGACACAGGTGGTGCAGGTTCCATTGTCTGTTACGCCCACAGTGACGGAGGGAAACACACTTCAGGCTGAGCAACATACACGCACCGGCGAATATGACGTCCAACGACGGGAATGGCAGGAGGTCTTAACCATGATGTCATTACAACGGACGATGTGATCGCGTTTGGGGATATCGGATCCGACGTCCGGAGACCGCCGATTCAGTAACCGCATCTAGGAGCAGCCGGATGCTGATGACTTGATGCTCGGACGGGCTATATGGACCATCAACATCCGGGATGTGGAGGAAAGTGCAGGTTTGTCGATCAACTCTAATGCATCCATTCTTCATTTTTCAGATTCTGAGATTATGCAAAATGCTAGCGACATAGGTGTTTCTTTTGGGTCGTGAGGCAAACAAGTAGCTAAAACCATTAACAATATTTTAGACTTAGAAGCAGACAAAGCCATAGAGTTTATTAAAAATCTAGCTGCGATTAAACCGATGAATGAGTCAGAAATTAATGGGTTAGGAGGCACAGATCTACAAAGTTTGTGTGAAGGATTATTAAACATAGAGGGAGAGGAGGAGGATGTAGATGACATGGGATCGGAGGGGTATATGGCCTCTACGATTGACGGTTGTCATACTCATCAAATGCCTTCTGACATGAATTCTGAGGCCACACAAGATAAACCAAAAAGGCCTTGGAAAAGGAAGGTTTATCCAGTTTCTGCGGTTCGAAGAAGTGCTCGAGTGAAACATACGAAAAAATTTCATGATGACATATGAAAGGGATCTTTTGGAATAGCAGAGGTCTAACAGACTTGGCTAAAAAAAGATTCCTTAAAGAAACATCGATAGAACAGAAACTTGACTTTATGGCTCTACAAGAAACGGGTAGAGATAACTTCACATCTTCATTTCTCAACACCTTGTTAGGAGGTGTCGATTTTGATTGGCATTGTTTACCATCGAAGGGTAGATCAGGCGGGATCTTACTTGGAGTTAAGTGCGAAACCTTAGAGGTGATGAATGTGGTTTACGGTGATTTCTCTGTCTAGTTTCGGGTGAAGTCGAAACTTGACGGATTTTGGTGGGCTTTGGTGGCCGTATACGGGGCGGCGCAGCCAGAGTTGAAACCAGATTTCGCAGATCTCGTAAGAATTTGTGGAGAGGAAAATCTACCTCTTATAGTTGGGGGTGATTTCAACATCATTCGAAGGCGAGATGAAAAAAATAATGACAACTTCGATGGAAGATGGTCAGCGATGTTTAACATGGTTATTGAGAGTCTTGACTTGAGAGAAATTGATCTTACAGGTAGACAGTTCACATGGGCAAACTCCCTATCGTTCCAACATATGAGAACTTGGACCGGGTACTAACCAGCGTGGAATGGGAACAGAAATACCCGCTGGTTTCAGTACATGCCCTACAAAGAACCATCTCGGACCACACCCCACTATTTCTTGATTCTGAGGAACCAAATCATAGGGGTGATAGAAATATTTTCTCCTTCGAACTAGGTTGGTTCGAGAGACAAGGGTTCATGGATCTTATTGCCACTGAATGAGCTACGGATTCTGGCGGGTCTTCCAATATTGAAAGATGGCAGAATAAAATCCGGCACTTGTGCCAGTTTTTGAGACGATGGGCGAAGAATCAGAGCGGATTATATAAAGTGGAAAAAGAAAGACTTATTAGATTAATTGACGAGCTAGAACTGAAAGTTGAGTCTAGTTTTCTTAACATGGCGGAGAGAACTGACAAAATTGAGGCTGAGAAGAAATTGCGACAGCTCTTGAGAGAGGAAGAGATAAAATGGGCACTTCAAGCTAAGGTGACGAAGGTGGTCCAGGGATATGATAACACACAATTCTTTCATATGATTGCGAATGGAAAACATAGAAAGAAGAGAATTATTCAACTTGAGCAAGATGAAGGCACAATTACAGGACACGGTAACTTAAAACTATATGTAACAGAATACAATAAGAAATTATTTGGAGCACCTGAAGAGAATTTTGTCTCTTTGGATGAAAGCACAACCCATGATATACCTCAGTTGAATGTTGATGACAATGATGTGTTATCGGCTCCATTTACTGAGAAGGAGGTGTTCGATGCAATATCACAAATGAAACACAATAAAGCACCAGGCCCGGATGAATTTCCGGCAGAATTTTATAAGAAATGCTGGCATATCATTAAGGGGGATCTTTTGTCTATGTTCCATGATTTGTTTGATGGACAATTACAGCTATTTCATCTTAATTTTGGAACAATAACGTTGTTGCCAAAAAAGGCGGAGGTTGTATGCATTGAGCGATTTAGACCGATTTGTTTACTCAATGTGTGTTTCAAAATCTTTACAAAGGTCGGCACGAATAGGCTAGCAAGGATAGCACATTCGGTAGTCCAACCGACGCAAACAACATTTATGCCTGGGAGACACATCTTAGAGGGGGTCGTGGTCCTGCATGAAACGCTGCACGAAATACATACAAAGAAACTAGATGGGGTTGTCTTTAAAGTCAATTTCGAGAAAGCATATGATAAAGTCAAATGACATTTTCTCCAACAGGCCTTACGAATGAAAGGATTCAATGAAAAATGGCGAAGTCAAGTGGATTCTTTCATTCAGAAAGGTAGTGTGGGAGTTACAGTTAATGATGACATAGGTCATTTCTTTCAAACACATAAGGGATTGAGGCAGGGTGATTCCATGTCTCCGATATTGTTCAACATTGTAGCAAACATGTTGGCAATACTCATTGCTAGAGCTAAGGAAAAGGGGCATGTAGGAGGACTCGTACCACACTTGGTGGAGGGGGGGTGTCCATACTACAGTACGCTGATGATACGATTATTTTCATGGAACATGACATGGCAAAAGCAAGAAATATGAAGTTAGTCTTGTGCTTATTTGAACAACTTTCGGGACAGAAAATTAATTTGAATAAAAGCGAAGTATTCTGTTTTGGGAAGGCTAAGGAGGAGCAAGAAGCGTATAGACAACTATTTAGATGTGAATTAGGTTCGCTTCCTTTTAGTTACTTACGGATTCCTATTCATCATAGAAGATTGACGAACAAGGAATGAAAATGTATTGAGGAAAGATTTGAAAAAAAAACTAGGTTGCTGGAAAGGCAAGCTTATGTCTTATGGAGGAAGACTAGTACTAATAAATTCAGTACTAACAAGTCTACCGATGTTTCTTCTGTCTTTCTTCAAGTACCGATAGGGGTACGAAAAAGACTAGACTTTTACAGATCTCGTTTGTTCTGACAAAGTGATGAGGCTAAGAAGAAATATAGACTGGCTCGATGGGATATTATTTACAGACCAAAAGACCAAGGAGGTCTTGGTATTGAGAATTTAGAGGTAAAGTACAGATGTCTGCTTAGTAAATGGCTATACAGGATATCCACCGAGACTGAAGGGATGTGGGTACAGTTGTTGAAGAACAAGTACTTACATTTCAAAACTTTATCTCAGGTTCAAGTGAGACACAATGACTCACCTTTTTGAAAGGGGTTAATGAAAATTAAGACAACCTTCTTTCAGAGGGTGATATTTGAAGTTGGTAATGGTACCTCAACCAGGTTCTGGGAGGACACTTGGCTTGAGGATACACCATTAGCACTTCAATATCCCTCGTTATACAACATTGCGCGACGTAAAGATGAGTATGTGTCCACAGTATTACAATCGGTTTCTCTTAATATGCAATTCAGAAGAGCTTTAATGGGAGCTTGATGGAATGCATGGTTACATCTGGTTAGGAGATTGATGCACGTACAATTTAATGGCCAGAATGATAGGATTCGCTGGACTTTACCGATGAATGGGGTTTTCTTAGTAAAGTCTTTATACAACGATCTCATAAATACCGGACCGCTCTCGGGATCTTTACATATTTGGAAAACTAAAGTGTCCCTTAGGATTAAAATTTTCATGTGGTTTGTACACAAGGAAGTTATATTAACCAAAGATAACTTGGTAAAAAGAAGATGGGAAGGAAGGCCTAATTGCTGTTTTTGTGAACAGAACGAAACAATTACGCACCTCTTTCTCGATTGTCCCTTAGCAAAACTATTATGGCGAACACTTCATATAGCTTTTAACTTAAACCCACCTACATGTATAAGTTCGTTGTTTGGAACGTGGTTCAATGGAGTGAACGTTACAATGGCGAAACTAATCAGAGTTGGAATATGTGCTTTATTGTGGGCTATACGGAACACCAGGAATGACATGATCTTTAATGGGAAGAATTTCAATAACTTTTTGCAGGTTATATTCAGAGCAACGTCTTGGATCCGTACGTGGTTGTCACTCAGTCATGCGGACTTCAGGGAGCGGATGGATATTGGGTGCAACCGGTGGGAGATGGTCACACGGGTTATCTTT
The DNA here is from genome assembly GCA_022496015.1 of Hordeum marinum. Lineage (NCBI taxonomy): Eukaryota > Viridiplantae > Streptophyta > Magnoliopsida > Poales > Poaceae > Hordeum > Hordeum marinum. The sequence goes on from CM039676.1 coordinate 505,589,900, forward strand.
AACCGGTTTGGATGGCGTCTTAATAATAGGCTTGGTGTGCATGCATCGTAGTCTATTATTCCAGAGCGTCGGATGTGGCAGCTAAATTTATATGTCTTGTGGTTTTTACTTAAGCGCTTGGACACGGTCAGGACTATGCTATTTTGCTTGGAACTTATCTAATAAGATGGTTGTATGCATCGAATGATGCAGAGACCGGGACAGGGTTCCTTTTTTCAAAAAAAAATGCCTCATGATACAAATATAGCTAGACATGGTAGCCTGAAGTTCATTGTCGGGTGAAGTTCTTAAACTGAGACGACACGCAGGCTGCTCCGGCACGCGCAAGTCCACATCCGGGCATTGCGTCTTCCTCGGCTGGGAATTTGCAACTAAATTGGATGATTCAGAGTTTTTAATTTAATTTACTGATTTAGAGAATTTTTTCATTTTAGAATGTATAATTCAGCATATACATTGTAGTGATACATCTAGAAGTGTTGTCGTGTTGCATTTGAAAAGAAAACAAGTTGAATCTTGATCTCGTTGAGTACTCCACGAATTTTTTTTTTGTCTCTATCATGTATGTGGCCCACATCATCCTCAGGCGGGCAGGCAGGAAAACAAATTTCGTGGAAGAATTAGCTGAAACTCAGCCCAGCAACACTCTTAATATTTCACAAACGAAAAGTCGATCCATGTAGTCTCATATGGACAAAACTTTCCTTCCTCAAGAGAAAGGCCATGTAGAGATGTTGAAATTAAGCTGATCCTAGCTAGGACCTAGGAGTCCTCGATCTCAAGGGACAACGTCTTGATAGCAGTGTCTTTGGCACGAGAAATAATAAAAACAACACGGTTTTTATGTTATTATCACACTATGCGTCAAAAAAATAAACATTATGGTCGTGCCAGTGTACTAAGTATACAAATAAATATGAGGACACTTGTACTTTAGTAATCTCTCACAGGAGAAACAAATTATATAATCCCTTTACATAATCGCTTCATTGCCTGCTAGCGCGGCCGATATAACTGCCGACTGTTAAGTTCTGGTTCACATGTCCTTGAAAGGCTCCCGATTAATTATGTCCGTGAGTGGAAATCCCGGACCACCTTCGATTAAGCTTCTGCAATGGTCATCGTCTTCAAGTCTCGTGTTCTCCAAGTTTTCGGTCTAGACAATTGTGATGATATGGTGGAATAGAGTGGTGGAGCGTTATGCCCGTCACTCCGGCGATGCTTGGCCATATCCCTCCGACTTGTCGATGTCCGATGATGAAGATGTCTGGCCTCGTCATCTTAGTCAGATGGGCGGCCTTCGCCTCGTAGGTGCCCGGCCTGATTGTGTCTCCCCCGCTGGTGACGGACTGGATGTCTTGCCTTCGCCTCGTCGGTGCCCGGCAAGATATGGCTTGCTTCATCAGAAAAACACATGTCAGTGAAGTGGCTTCGCTGTTGGGGAAGTGTGTTCATGTAGAAGCCGGAGTAGGCTCGAGTCGCCATGTGGTTGGGTCGCTTGAAGATGATGAAAATACAAGCTCGTCGATGTAGACCTCGAGGAGTCATATTTACAGGGACAACCTCCTTTGGTGTAGACCGTTGGTGTAGAAGAATGGCGGCATTGCCGATGCAGTCGGTGTCCTCGCCAGGCGATAAGTCGAAGAAGATGGTGATGCCATGTGAACGTCCGTCCATGCCGATAAAGACACCATCCCCGCTAGATTAAGAGTGGATGAAGATTGTGACGCCGTGTTGATCTAGCCGAATGGCGACATGCGGAGCTGGTCGTTGTTCTCGCCATGCGAGAAATTAATGAAGATTGTGAGATCATGTTGATGTAGTAGCCTTCCTCGTCCTGCCAGAGGTTGATATCGATGGCCTCACCTCGTCGTAGGCGGTGAACTTAGAAGTTGTAGAGGATGGCTCAAGCCGGGGTTGCTGAGGGGTGTGACATGCTGACATCGCCAGCCCGGCGATGTCGATGGAGACACATCTGGTTCTGGTGTTGCAGGCACACGTCTCGGCATGTTGGTGATGAGGCTTGACGTTGCGAACTCATCTTGAACCTGAAAATAGATATGCACATGCTATACAAAATATTATATAGATTGATATTTAATTACCTTGCTGGATTTGAACAACATGCTAGATTGATTATTGCCACATCTTCTTGACGTACGTATGTATGTAGGCATCTCTTGGCTGGTTGAAGGCGTCCTATGCCACTATGTGTGGACGCTGACGGAACTTCATGGTTCCGGTCATTATGCGCTCGTCAACTTCCCCATCACTTGAGAATGTGACGCCGTATGTGCCGCTCCTCATTCGGGAGCAGGCATGGTGGGAAGTTGGTGAAGATGACATTGTCGACGTTGTCGCGGAAGGTCCTGGAACGACGACATGCACGCAGAACACAAGCCGATGGCAACTGCCCCGGTGTCGTCGCCACCTGGAAGAAATCATTGCCAGCTTGTTCTCCGGCACACGCCTGGCGTCGCCGAGGTACGTACGTCGAGGGCATCGCGACCGCCGGAGTGTCATTTGCAACCATCTGGGCTACAGGGTGCTTCAAATACATGGTAGTTATTGGCGTGATGCCGCGATGCCGCGGCCTCCAGTGGCGCGCACGTGTAATCGCCGCCCCTCGTTGTGTGTGCCGATGTTGCGTGTTGGCGCACATGGAAGAAGGTACCTACCACCGTCCTGTACTCCGGCGTGTGCCCGGCATCGTCGTCCACGGCTCCACGGTCGCCGTTGCGTCATCCCGACTACGAGTGTACCCAGTGCAAGGTCCTACTCAGCCTCCTTTCATTGGCGACGTAGCATCGCTGCCTCCGGCTGTGTGTGTGCGTCCTCCACCGGGTGGCGCTCTCCGTCAGCGCTGAAATGAGGGATAAAAAGAGGGAAGAAGTATTGATAAGATTAATCATGGAGGCATCTCATTAATCAAGATGGATACTTGGGCCGAGCCTCGTGCTCTCCTGAACATCCGCTCGCGTACCCGCTCCGAATCGGGAGAACTTAGCGATCTAGCGCCGCCGCCCGCTCTCGTGCGGTGCCGCCGAACCACACCGGGGTGTCCTCGCCTTCCTCCCCCGGTCGACCGTTACCACTCTCCTCTCGGCCGCCGCCAGCGACGATACCAGGGCAAAGCCCGAGCAGCTCGGCGGCGGACTTCTTCTCGCACGTCACCTGTTCAAGATCGCTCCGGGGGTTTCGATCTTGATCTCCTCGACGGTGATGACGGCGATGGCTGTGGAGATCAGGTTTGACCCTAGTGACAGAGGCATAGGTCTGGTCTCCGGTCAGATCTGATCCTACCGATACGACCTCCATGCGTGGTGGCGATGATGGATGGCAGTTCCATGCACATGATGCTAGATGGTGGGTCCTCGAGTGGATCCAGATGAAAACCCTACTCTTGGCACGTTGTCAAGGTCGGTGATGACGGCGTTTTTCTATGTCGTTCCCTTCTTGAAGGCATCGTCGTGAAGAAGCTCTAGACCCCTATCTGCTATCTCTGAGGGAATCCCTAGATCAGTCCACCGGATGACGACGACACTCACTTGTTGTACGCCTCTTGAGGATGTCATTTTTAGAGGGATGCATAGACTCGAGGGACCAGTAGACGACATCCATGATGAAACGGCATTCCCTGTTATGCATCGACATCGTGGAGTCTCAAGCAGGCCATGCTGGGATCAACATCCCGGTGGAGCGGCATTTCCACCGTGAAGTAAAAAAGCGGCTACCCAACTCCAAGCTCAAGATCAACGTCCCGGGCATGCTGGGATCCTCACTGGAAGCAAGAGTGGTCATGGGTATGGTCGCCACGGCGGGCGCGGTGACAGGTTATCCAAGGACTCATCTCGCCAATCATGGCATGCGTTCGGTGGCGAGAAGTCCAGTAAAGTGTGTACAGTCGGTCACCATCCCCACCGCTGCGTAGTCGTATTAAAGTCAGTCGGCCCCCACGGGTGGATGAAGTTGCTCCATTGCAGGCGATAGGCCGAAGGGCAAGATGAGTGACGGGGCATCTAGCGGAGGCAAAGTAATCAAAGTGCCCAACGATGTACCCCTCAAAACCCCAAACGGTACGTTGAGACTTGTATGCCCAAATCTACCATTGTAGTTTCGAGGGGGTACATTATTGGGCACTTCGATTACTTGACCTCCGCGACATGTCCGTCACCCGAGCAGCGAGAACCTTTTGGCGCCCTTTTGTTGAAAATATGACCTAGAGACAATAAATAAAATGTTATTATTATATTTTCTTGTTCATGATAATCGTTTATTGTCTATGCTATAATTGTGTTGAATGGAAACTAAATACATGTGTGGACATATAGACAAACATTGTATCCCTAATATGCCTCTAGCAGGCTAGCTCGTTGATCAAAGATGGTTAAGGTTTCCTGGCCATGGACATGTCATTTGATATCGGGATCACATCATTAGGAGAATGATGTGATGGACAAGACCCAAACTATAAACGTAGCGTATCATTGTGACAGTTTATTGCTACAGTTTTTCTGCATGTCAAGTATATGTTCCTATGACTATGAGATCATGCAACTCATTGACATCGGAGGAGTGCCTTGTGTGTATCAAACGTCGTAACGTAACTGGGTGACTATAAAGGTACTCTACAGGTATCTCCGAAGATGTCTGTTGAGTTGGCATGGATCAATACTGGGATTTGTTACTCCGTGTGATGGAGAGGTATTTCAGGGCCCACTCGGTAATACAACATCACAACAAGCCTTGCAAAAAATTTGACTAAGTGTTAGTCGCGGGATCTTGTATTATGGAACGAGTAAAGAGACTTGCCGGTAACGAGGTTGAACTAGGTATAGAGATACCGACGATCGAATCTCAGGCAAGTAACATACCGAAGGACAAAGGGAACATCATACGGGATTAACGGAATCAAGAAGGCGGGATCCACCACCACCACTGCCATGCCGTCGTGCTGCCGGCGAACCCATCTACCTCTCCGCTCCCTCTTGCTGGATCAAGAAGGCGGAGATCTTCATCGAGCTGCACATGTGCTGAACATTTCTTGAGAAAGTAGAACTTGATGAGGTTGTTGAACCTTTACTTCAACCAGAGAGTAGCGCGGCGCAGAAAGATGTTTCTGTTGGGTAACGCAGTAGAAAACAAAAAAATTCCGACCTACGCACCAGCCCAGGAGCACTATGGAGACTGCATACAAGGTTTGATCATTTTCGTTACCGACTCGTAGCGCAGCGGAAGTAGAGTCGATGACGATCGGTGGTGCAGATCCCCGCAGCTAGGATTTTACAACCTCCCAACCGCGAGGATGTATACCCTCATCTTCCCCGCGGACAGACCTCCGGGAGGCGGTCGGACAGTCCCCCGGATGGTGTCGCGGACATCCCTTCGGGAGGACCTCTGGAACTTGGACTGTCACTCGGACAGCCCTTCGGGAGGACCTCCAAAACTCGGACGGTCACACGGACAGCCCTTCGGGAGGCACTCTCGAACTAAGACTGAAACTACGATCTCTCTATAGAGTTGCACACATACGGTGTCATCTATCCAGCAGGGCTTCGCCATCCAGAACTAGTTCCCACCGGAACCCAGATAGCCTTTCGGCTCTACGAAACTCTTTTCGTGGAAGGGAGAGAAGAAGCGAGATAATGCATGGCATGTGTATGAAAGTTGGAGTGGTCATGGAGAGCTCCTCTCCACCTCCTTTTATAGGGGAAGGAGGGGGTGGTGGTGGCTGAAATTTCAGCCACATGACAAGCACCCACAAAACAAGGAAGCATGTTCCCACCAAACATGGAGAAAACATGTTCCCTTGTCCATGGCCCCACCTTCCTCCCAGCACTCTCCACCATTTGTGGAGGCTGCCCCCACCACTTTTCGTCCCGAGCTTTAGTCCCGGTCTGGTCACGAACCGGTACTAAAGATGGTATTAGTCCCGGTTTGTGTCGGCTACAACGCCTAGGAGCAGGGCGACCTTTAGTACCGGCTCGTGAGGGACCTTTAGTACCGGTTCGTCTCACGAGCCGGTACTAAAGGGGGTGTGGCAGGGTTTTGGTCAGACATGGGCCCCGCTTGCACCTTTAGTACCGGCTGGTGTCACCAGCCGGTACTAAAGGGCAACCTTTAGTACCGACTGGTGACACTAGCCGGTACTAAAGAATTCCTACATATACATCCGTCCGCAGCCGATCGAAAGAGCTCTGTTTTCTCCCCTATTCTTCTTCTTGCTCAAAGCTCATCCTCCATTTTGCCAAGGATTTGTCAAGATTTAAAGGCACCCCATCTATCCAAGTGTTCATAAAGGTTAGCAACTTTGCACCTTCATCTCTTGCTAGATTAGCTTGTGGTATGCTCAAAGATATGTGATATGTGATTTGTGGGAGTTTATTTGATTTATATCCAATTTGAGCTCAAATTAACTTGTTAGGTTGCATATGTGTAGGTGTGGTTTATTTGGTGTGGCTTCCCATGTTCTTCTTCTTGCTCGAAGCTCATCCTCCATTTTGCCAAGGATTTGTCAAGATTTAAAGGCACCCCATCTATCCAAGTGTTCATAAAGGTTAGCAACTTTGCTCCTTCATCTCTTGCTAGATTAGCTTGTGATAGGCTCAAAGATATGTGATATGTGATTTGTGGGAGTTTATTTGATTTCTATCCAATTTGAGCTCAAATTAACTTGTTAGGTTGCATATGTGTAGGTGTGGTTTATTTGGTGTGCCTTCCCATCCCTGGCCGTCCTAACCACCGTCCATCGTCCACACCGTCTCGTCGCGGCACCGACCACCTTGGTGAGCCTCTTGTTCTTCTTAAAATCTTTTTAAAAAATTACTTGTATGATTTAGATAGCTGCGTGTACGATTTACTTACTTGTATTATTGTTAGTTATTTTATAGTGTAATGGTTATGGTATCCACCCATGTCGGCCCTCGTCTAGTCTATGATTCAGATGTGGTATGTCGTTAATTATCTTTTATAACTATTTCACACATCATCTAATGTCTATGACAATTAATTATGCCACCAAATTGACGTAGATATTTTTATCTATAGGAAGTAGTCGAACCAGAAATTCCAACCGACTATGCAATTACGCTCGAGAAATTAACACAAGCTGAAAAAGAAATTAATCATTTGAAAGAAAAATTGAAAAGAACTGAAGATGAGAAGATGGGATTGGAGTTGCATGTTGCCGATATCGTCGATGATCACAAGAACAAGATGGTTGGAATGCGCTTGAAGCTTAGAAAGATTAGAAAATATGCCATTGATAAAAAGGCTTGGTATCATTATGTTGTTGGCTCAATTGTTACTTTAGTTGCGATTATGATCGCATTTGTTGTTGTATTCACATGTTTTAGATAGTTGGTGTTGTTTTATGAGATGTATATGTATGAACTATAAGTATCCATTATTTGCAGTAATAACATTTGGTCGTTGCTAGCTCTACTTTTGGTTGTAATGTGATGATGAAGTTGTATTAATTTGGTCACTTCGATGTTGTGTAGTGAACATGAGCCGGCAATGGATGTACGATGACCGACTAAGTCCAGGGTTTCTTAATGGCCTGCATGATTTTATTCGTGTGGATAAGACAAATAAGCAGAATGGTTTCATGTGTTGTCCATGTCGTGACTGTAAGAATGATAGGAATTACTCTAACTCAAAAACCCTTCACTACCACCTGCTGAAGTCCGGTTTCATGTCCGGCTATAGCTGTTGGACCAAGCACGGAGAAAGAGGGGTTATAATGGAAGACAATGAAAAATAAGAGGAGGATGGCAACTATCCTTTTGCTGATACAACAATGGGGGAAGCTGAAGAAGAGGCATCAGATGAGCCTGCTGATGATTTGGGTCAGGCCATTGCTAATGCAAAGAGAAACTGCGAAAATGATAAGAAGAGGTTGAAGTTGAAACGCATGTTAGAGGATCACAAGAAATTATTGTATCCAAATTGTGAAGATGACCAGAAAAAGCTGGGTACCATGCTGGAATTGCTGCAATGGAAGGCGAAGAATGGTGTAACTGACAAGGGATTTCAGGAATTGCTAATAATGATAAAGAAGATGCTTCCAAAGGATAACGAATTGCCTGAAGGTACGTACGAAGCAAAGAAGGTTGTCTGCCCTCTAGGATTAGAGGTGCAGAAGATACATGCATGCCCTAATGACTGCATCCTCTACCGCGATGAGGAGTACGAGAATATGGATGCATGCCCGGTATGCGGTGCACTGCGCTATAAGATCCCCCGCGATGACCCTGGTGATGTGGAGGGCGAATGCCACAGGAAGAGGGTTCCTGCCAAGGTGATGTGGTATGCTCCTATAATACCACGGTTGAAACGTTTGTTCCAAAACAAAGAGCATGCCAAGTTGTTGCGATGGCACAAAGAAGAACGTAAGAAAGATGGGATGTTGAGAGCACCCGCTGATGGGTCGTAGTGGAGAAAAATCGAGAGGGAGTTCGTGGAGTTTGCAGCTGACGCAACAAACTTATGGTTTGGTCTTAGTACAGACGGCATGAATCCTTTTGGCGAGCAGAGCTCCAGTCACAGCACCTGGCCCGTGACTCTATTTATTTACAACCTTCCTCCTTGGTTGTGCAAGAAGCGGAAGTTCATTATGATGCCAGTGCTCATTCAAGGCCCTAAGCAACCCGGCAATGACATTCATGTCTACCTAAGGCCATTAGTTGATGAACTTCTACAGTTGTGGAAAAAACCAGGTGTGCGTGTGTGGGATGCGCACACATAGAAGGAAATTGACCTATGAGCGTTGCTGTTTGTAACCATCAATGATTGGCCTGCTCTTAGTAACCTTTCAGGACATACAAACAAGGAATACAATGCATGCACGCACTGTTTAGATGATACTGAAAGTATATTTTTGGATAAATGTAAGAAGAATGTGTACCTGGGACATCGTCGATTTTTACCGATCAAGCATATCTTAAGAAAGGCAGGCAACCATTTCAAAGGTGAGCCAGATAACCGGAAGAAGCCTGGCCTCCGTACTGGTGAATATATATTTGATATGGTCAAGGATTTACAGGTAATCTTTGGAAAGGGTCCTGGCGGACAATCTGTTCCGAATGACGCCAACGGACAGGCACCCATGTGGAAGAAGAAATCTATATTTTGGGAACTTGAATATTGGAAAGCCCTAGAGGTCCGCAATGCAATCGACGTGATGCATGTGACGAAGAATCTTTGTGTGAACCTGCTAGGCTTCTTGGGCGTGTATGGAAAGACAAAAGATACACCGGAGGCACGGGAGGACAAGCAAAGAATTAATGAAAAATACGGCATGTCTCCAAAGCAATATCAAGGTCCTGCTAGCTACGCTCTTACGAAAGAAGAGAAGGAAATCTTTTTTGAATGCCTGCTTAGTATCAATGTCCCATCTAGCTTCTCGTCGAATATAAAGGGAATAATAAATATGGCATAGAAATTTTTTCAAAATCTAAAGTCTCATGACTGTCACGTGATTATGATGCAATTACTTCCGGTTGCACTTAGGGGGCTTCTACCGGAAAATGTTCGATTAGCCATTGTGAAGCTATGCGCATTCCTCAATGCAATTTCTCAGAAGGTAATCGATCCAGAAATCCTACCAAGGTTACAAAATGACCTGGTCCAATGTCTTGTCAGTTTCGAGTTTGTGTTCCCTCCATCCTTCTTCAATATTATGACACACGTTCTAGTGCACCTAGTCGAAGGGATTAACATTCTCGGTCCTGTATTTCTACACAATACGTTCCCCTTCGAGAGGTTCATGGGAGTCTTAAAGAAATATGTTCATAACCGTGCTAGGCCAGAAGGAAGCATCGCCAAGGGATATGGAACAGAGGAGGTTATTGAGTTCTGTGTTGACTTTTTTCCTGACATTACGCCGATTGGTCTTCCTGAATCGCGACATGAGGGGAGACTGGGTGGAAAAGGCACGTTAGGAAAGAAAGAAGCAATAAATATTGACGGGCATTCTTTCACTCAAGAACACTACACGGTTCTACAAAATTCCACCTTGGTGACCCCATATATGGAGGAACACAAGGATATTGTACGGTCCAAGAACCCGAAGCAGTCTGACCCCTGGATTGAACGTAAACACATGGAGACTTTTGCCAGTTGATTGCAAACAAAGCTCATCAATGACAACGATGTTCCAGATGAACTATACTAGTTGGCCAAGACACCAAGTTTGACTGTAACGACTTTCAAAGGGTACGAGATAAATGGGAATACATTTTACACGATCGCCCAAGATAAGAAGAGCACCAACCAAAACAGTGGTGCCCGCTATGATGCAACCAACTTTGAAGACACATATTATGGTTACATAGAGGAGATATGGGAACTTGACTATGGACTTGATATTAAGGTCCCTTTGTTTCGGTACAAATGGGTCAAATATACTGGAGGCGGGGTACAGGTAGACCCGCAGTACGGAATGACAACAGTGGATCTCAACAATTTTGGATACACAGACGACTCATTCGTCCTAGCCAATGATGTGGCTCAAGTTTTTTATGTGAAGGACATGTCTAGCAAACCGAGGAGAAAAAAATATAAGGAAGCGAATACATCATACGATGAGCCAAAGCGTCACATAGTTCTTTCAGGGAAAAGAAACATTGTGGGAGTGGAGGACAAGACAGACATGTCCGAAGATTATGAAAAGTTTCATGAAATCCCTCCCTTCAGAGTGAAGACTGACCCAAGCATCATGTTAAATGATGAAGATTATCCATGGTGACGGCGCAATCATAAGAAAGGGACAAACATGCAGAAAGAGTCTTACACTGCGAGATCCCACTCTGGGATGTGACCGGCTTCACTGTCATCACTTTCTATATATTTATGTGAAGGACATGCATGCATTTCCTAGCTAGCATGGTATATCTTTGTAACAGTTTGTACACGAAGTGCATCCAGTTTTTGCCATAACCCTCTCAACTCTTTAGAAGTTGCTATGTGGGTGAAATTATGATGTCATGCCAAGTTACAACCTTTTCAGACTTCATTTGTACTGCTTTTCAGATTCAGGGTCATTTAGCTCAAAATAAATCATTAAATGCATGGAAAATATCAAATGAAGTCAGAAAGGGTTGAAAATTGATGATGTGCCTTTGAATGGTGCATATTGAACACACAAAAAGTATGGAATTAAAATAAGTTATTAAAAATGAAATCCCTTTGTAATAGACGAGTTTTCGTCCGAAACCCTCATACTTCTTATGAGATTGTCCAATTTGTACACGAAGTGCATCCAGTTTTTGCCGTAACCCTCTCAACTCTCTAGAAGTTGCTATGTGGGCGAAATTATGATGTCATGCAAAGTTACAACCTTTTCAGAGTTCATTTGTACTGTTTTCCAAACTCGAGATATGAATATTTCAAATGCCATATTTAATGAAATTATCTTATATAACAGTTGAAGTTGTTCAAACATACATGGAAATGCCACAAACAGATTCTTTATATTTTTCTGAAATTTTTTCATATATTATTTATTTCCATTGGAGTCCTACATTTTTTCTATAATTTTCTAAAGTTTATGGGGGTTTTCTGAAAATAATAACTAATATTTAATAAAAAAAACACTTTTAGTACCGGTGCGTGACTAGCACCGGTACTAAAGGGTCTTTAGTACCGGTGCGAGCCGCGCGCCGGTACTAAAGGTCCGCCACCCCCGCGCTCTGTTGGGAGGACCTTTAGTACCGGTGCATGGCTAGCACCGGTACTAAAGACCCTTTAGTACCGGTGTGTGCCACGCACCGATACTAAAGGTCTGTCTGGTATAAAAGGAGGACTTCGTCGTCCCGGGCCGAGCAACGCACCCGGAGAGCTCAATTTGCACCGCTAGGCTGCCGAAATCGCCATTGCCGTCGCCCTCGCCGCCGTCGCCCACGCTGTCGTCGCCCTTGCCGCCATCGCCCTCGCCGTCGTTGCACCACCACCGCGCCATTGCCATCGCCCTCACCACCGCCACCGTCGCACCACCACCGCCGTCGCCCTCGCTGCAGTCGGTCGCGCCGTCGTCGCCCTCACCACCGCCGTCGTCGCCCTCGCCACCGTCACCCTCGCCACCGTCGCCCTCGCCGTCGTCGCCCTCGCCTACCCGGACGCCGCCCCTCGCCGCCGTCGCCCTCACCATCGCCACCGTCGCCCTCGCCGCGGTCGCCCTCGCCTACCCGGACGCCACCCCTCGTCGCCGGTCCCGTCGCCGCCGGCCCGCTCACTCCGGCCGCCACTCTGTGATCCGGTTGCCGTCGCCCCGAGCCCGTCGCCGACGCCACCTCCGGGTCAGGAGGCTAGGTGAGATCTCCCGGCCGACCCCTCTCCCCGACGATCGCCCCGATGATCGCCGGACTAGTGTGTAGATGCTAGGGTATCTAGGGTCCCTCGACGTCGAACCCCGACACCCCGACACGACACCCCCGACACCCGACCCCGACCACGACACAACACCCCTATTTAGTTAGTTAGTAGTTAGGTTGTCAGGTTATTAGGATATGTGTTAGTTTATGTTTAGTTTAGGTTTAGGTTTAATTTAGTTTGGATCCTAATGCGTGTGTGACTTTCGGTCTGTCGTCGATCCTAATTTAGTTTAGGGTTTCATGTGTGTTCTTGATGGAGGAATCCCGACTGTTATCGTGGGGGGCGCTTCCTCTTTGTCCTCTTCTTTGCGATATACTCATCGATATATTGTGCAAGAAGAGGAGAGGGGAAGCGTCCATCACCGCCGGTCGAACCTATTACTGCGAGAGAGTGTCCACCAACATATATGCACCACCGTATCAATGTGAGAGAGTGCGCACCAACACACCATGAGATATGTGAGAGTTATTTAAGGAAAGTCTCGACAGACCGATAGTCACACACGCATTAGGATCCAAAGCGTGCCATAATTCTTGATTTTGCTAGATGCTAAGTGTTAATTTTGCTAAGTGTTAATTTTGTTAAGTGTTAATTTTGCTAAGTTTTATTTAATTTGTTTTCATAATTAAGTGTTTCTTCTCGACGTCGACGATGCTGATCCCGCATCCTCGTCGTCGAGTCGCCGGAGGAGGTCACTTGCTTGAGCCGAGGGGACCTGTTAGGGACTGGGCTCCGCCGGGCTGGTACTGAGAGGTGCTGCCTTTCGGGTGGCGCAGCTTGGTGAGGAGCCAGCCCGTCGTCGACCCGGAGGTTCTGTGGTGGCGGCCGCATGGGCCACAGACGATCGAGAGGCTTGAGTCCCCCGCGGAGGTGGTACAGTACCATGTTAGCAAGGAGAACGAGCACATTCGACGCTACATGGAAGCGTTGGAGGCCAGGTCTGACAATACCTGGCAGATTCTTCAGGGATCTCACTGGACTTATGTTCCTGTGATGGTTCCTTCTCTTTGGGTGTCCACCGCCTGCCCCGATATCCGCCAGGTGCTAGGGTTCTAGCTAGATCGATATATTAGCTAGCTGCTATTATGATGTATTATTATGATGTATTAGCTAGATCGATGGAGATTAGCCGATGTATTAAAAATTATGCAAGATTATGCAGATGAGATCTTTTCTAAGAACTATACTATATATGTATTCGATGAAGCATTATTAATTAACTATCAGTTATTTTTCTTCTTGAATGCATGCTAATTTAAATACTAATTTGTTTTATCTATATTATTATGGACTAGTTATTAAGCTATGGACAATATAGGTAGAGCTCATGAAGAGGACATCTTCGACATGATACGCTCCTCCGAAAACCCAGCGGACCTTCGAGGTGAATAACATGATAATGATGATGGCTCACAATATCTGAACGATCACGGTGATGGATGTGAGACCGAGGAAGAACAACTTATGTTCTAAAATCCGGAACAACCAAGAATGTTCGGCGAGGTATATACACATCCATTAGCCTCTGGTGATCATTACATGTGTATTAATTGATTTGTATATATATATTAACAAATCTTTCTTATTTTAATTATCAGCCCTCCGGATCGAGCCAATCTAGTAGAAATGTATGAGGCGCAGCCAAAATATTGGACGGCAACGTAAATCTCAATCTTGATGCTTTCAAACATAATGGCGAACCGACTCACCCTGAAGCCAATGCCAAGACATTTGTGCGTCAATGTGGAGTGGTTGTTAGGGACAGAGTCCCGATCACAATGCATGAATGGATTCAACCAAAGGAACCAAAACCAGGAGTGAATTATGTCGATACAAGAATTAAAGATGTCCTTTGGCGAGAGCTCATGGAGCATTTCACCCTATCAGATTCTCTCTCGGAGCGTCAAAGGAACAAAGTCAAGGAGTTTGCTCTCCACAAGATGGCCGGCGCGTTCCAGACTTGGAAGAAAAGATTATGGACTGACTATAACGCTAAAGGCAAGAAGGCGCCTGAATTCAAAGGAATATACGAGAAGGTAAGGGATCACTGGGACGCATTTATCGAGTATAGGACATCGATAGTTGCTATGGAGAAGTCGGCAAAGAATAAGATAAATGCTGAGAAAAAAAGTATCACCATAAACTAGGGACAGGTGGATACAAGTCAGCCATTCCTAAGTGGGATGCATTAGAGAATAAGATGCTTGCTGAAGGGATCACTCCAGTAACCTTCAACTGGCCCAAGAGGTGCAGGAATTGGTTTTTTGCGCATGGGGGAAAGTTGGACCCAGCCACACGAAAGATTTTTGCACTGGCCAGTCTGAAACATGCATCAGATGAGTTGATTCAAGCAATAAAACATGCCCAAGAAGGAAGTTTTCACCCCGATAGAAAGAACGACGATCTTACACGCGCCCTCGGGAATGCCGAACACGGAGGACGAACACGAGGCATGGGCGTTGTTCCGTGGTACGAGGGGTTTGCGGGATGCCAGGACAGTTATAAAAGCCATTCGAGAAAAAAGAAGGTGGAAGCAGACCGACTTTCGAAGTTGGAACAAAAGTACGAGCAGCAGCAGCTGCAGATACAGGTACTAACCCAACAAAGGGAAACTCCGCAGCAGGAGGCAGGGGAAGAACCCGTCCCATCTACAATGCCGAAAAGCAGCATGGGTTCCATGGGGGCACCGCTGGGTCACACCCCCGTGGATGATATCACCAAGAAGACATCTTGTGAGCTAATCCAGAAAATGAAGAACATACCCGTGCGGGTCGCGACGGGCTATGCTTTACCAAATACACCTGATGTTCTCTGGCATAGCAATCCGGTTCCAGCTGGGTATGCTCGTGTTGCGGTGGACGCAATCGAGCCGGGATATGATGAACTATTGCTTGACATCCTTGGAGGTGAGGGGGGGTCCACATTGGCAGAAGCCGGCCGTGGTCTCATTCTATGGAGTAAGGACTGCATCGTCTTTCCACACTCGGCACTAAGGCCACCGGCTCCTCCGAGTATTGATGTCCAGCGCGAGGGATCCCAGCCAGAGGCATCGCAGCGCCAGCAGTCCTCCCCACCTCGCCAGCAGTCCTCCCCACCTCGCTGGCAGTCACCTCGGCAACAGTCACCTCGCCAGCAGTCCTCCCCACCTCGAGCTCCCCCACAGTCGTCCCCACCTCGATTGGCATCCCACCTCGCCAGTAGTCCTCCCCACCTCGCCATGAGAAGTCCTCCCAACCTCGGGACGGAGGACGACGCGAGTCCATATCATCATCGATATCGATCTCCGCCACGTGAGCCGACTCCACCCCAGCAGCGGTCCCGCCAGCAGGGCTCCCAAAAGAGGAAAGCCACCAGCAGTCCTCTTCGGAAGAAAGCAAAGAAGAAACCCGAGCCTCCGGCCAAAAGGAAGCTGCCTTATGACATGACACCGGAGGAAAATAAAATTGAATGCGATCTCCAAGTGAAAGCCCTTTTTGCGAAGAAGACCGTGCCGCCAAAGGAGGTAATACCCAAGGAAGTCCAAGAGCACTTTATGGAACACTTTATTGATCGACCACCGGCATATGTCGAGCGTATGCCGACAGACTATGAGCAACAAATTCAGAAGGCAAGTGAGCAGAGAAGTCGGCCCAGCCCAAGGAAGAAGTCGGGAAGTACGACATCAACTAGCGAGAAAACAGTTCCCCAGCTCGGAGAACAATCCAAGCAATCGATCTCTCCGCTCAAGGTGAGTACCAATCCAAGCAAGCAACCGATCCAACTAGTCGACGTGCAAGGGAACCCAATCGACCTCGAAGTACTAAAGGCTGCAGGTCTCACTCTTGACCAAATCCTTGGCACCGAGGAAATCCGTGGGTACGATGCAACTGAGTATGCAATGCAATATGCCGTCGGAAAAACACTTGTCACTCCCGAGCAGTACAAGGAACTACCAACTGCGATGCCATGGTTGCATGATTGGTACATGCGTGAAGCAAAGCGAGGGGAGACGGCGGTCATGGTCAAAGTAAGGAAAGAGCATTACGTCAATGCATGTGACATATGTCTTGAATTCTCAGAACTTTTCCAGTTATACCACATGGACTCTATCGACAAAACTCTCATCAGTTGCTATTGTCTGTAAGTGATTTATATCTTTAGTAATTTAAGTCTCTAGCTAAGATATCATGCATTGGCTTATCCTCACTATATATGTTCTTTTCTACGCTATTATGCAGATTGAAGATGTGGGAATTGAAACAGGAGGGAATCCATGACATTGGGTTCATCGACCCAAGTACCGTTAATGGTCATGTGGTAAAACATTATGCCAAGGACACAGAAGATCTCTTGGAAAACTTTCTAGAGGCACTAATGAATACCAAATCTACTATAATATTTCCATACAACATGGGATGAGTGTTTACTCTCTTGTATACTACAAATTCTATTTTTGCTTACTAGCTCACTGTCAAGTGTAGTTCATGAGTTATATGCACATGCCTGCTTAATTATATAAAATTCTGCGCAGAGACCACTATATCCTCCTATATATTATCCTCGCGGATGGACTTGTTTAAGTATACGACTCACCAGATACACCAGAACAATCATACGTGGACTTGTATTTTATGATAGAACGGTAATTTCAATCTTTATTGACCTCGCTTTCTTTCATTATTTCCTGGTATCAAAAGTAATTATAATAACTCTTTCATTCTTTTTCTTTGCCGGGTAGTGTTTGGAAAAAGATGATAGAAAAAAACCATCACGGTCGTCAATGGAAACCAAAGCTGAAGTGGAAAAAGATGCAGGTAATTAAGTAGTACTACTAGGTCCGCGCATCTCATTAATTCTATTTTCAATACCATTATCATGCTCGATTATTAATTATCGTATTCTATTCTATTCTGTTGCAAAGTGCGCGAAGCAGCCACAGGGGACAAATTTATATGGATATTTCCTCTATGAGAACATTCGCATCCAGATCGAAGGCCGTATACGTCGCAAAGACGCACGTGAAAGACAACTCCAGCTTTGGCAGATGTTGTCGAAGCTCTCACACCAGAAACGCTTCGTAGCACTTCAAGAGGAATTTACGGTTTTTCTTCTTCAACATGTCATTGATGTAAACGGAGAGCACTATTCCTTACCGTCGCCTCAATAATGCCAGCAAATCAGTAGTAGAGAACTGAGATTTCATCCGTAGCACTAGCTAGCTAGTCCCGGCCGGGTTTTGGTCCTTAAGTTAATTATGAGTCCCGAATTTTTATGGATGTGTAATTCCATTTGTATATATATACTGTGTATGAGATATTGTATATTATATTACATATATATATGCATGAACTTGTGTACCGTTTACAGTATGTAGCACCGTAAAATAAATTTGAAAAGAATGGAAAACACAAAAAATAGAGAGAAAAATTAAAACCTAATTAAAAGCTAAAACCAAAAAAAACAGAAGACTTAGTACCGGTTGGTATCACCAACCGGTACTAAAGGTCTTCCACCACCAGTCCACGCAGGCAGCCACGTGGAGGGCCTTTAGTACCGGTCCGTGGTCCAACCGGTACTAAAGGTGTGGATCTTTAGTCCGGACCCGTTAGTACCGGTTGGGGAACCGGTACTAAAGGTCCATCCGGCTCGGGACTATAGGCATGTTCTGCACTAGTGCAGCATGGCCCCCCCCCAACACCTTTTGTCCAGCCACAAGGGGCTGCCCCCAAAAAGGGAGGCATCCCAAAATAGCCCCACGAAACGTGGTATCTTGTCCCCTCACGCTGGGACAAGATGTTTTCCACGACTATTACTTCTGAAAAATTCTGGAAGGTCCCAGAACATTTCTGGCACCCTCTAAAATTATCTGGACATGCTCCGGAACATTTCCGGTATGGTGGTTCAATTGAAAACCATCTTCGTTTACCCGGTAAACAATTCCGGCAGCTCCGAAAACCTTTTCTCGCTTTTTCTCCGAAAAATTGCAGAAATTACCAGACCGATCTGGCAACCTCCAAAACATTCCTGGTGCTTGCCGAAACCTTTTTGGATCAATGGTTTTATCCGAAACAACTTTTCGGTTTTACCGAAACTTTTTGGGTGTTCTCTCCTGAACTTTTCCGTTGTCTCTGAAACTATTTCAGTGACTTTCTCTCGGACTCCTTGTCTAGTATTCAGCAGATAGATGACCCTTAAGCATGTGACCCGATAGGTTTGGTGAAGTATAGACATGACCCGAAACCCCTTCCGATCAATGATCAACATCGGAGCCGTGGACACCCATATTGACCCCTATACCCACACGAATGAATACTCGAGTGAACCTCCAGTTGTCGTGTGCTATTCCTGTTGCTTCGCGATATGTTACAAATACCCGAGGTGAGACATGTTGGCATCCCCGTGGATCAACAACTTGTCCACTATGCCAGTTACCTCGTTACCGGTGTTGTTCTCTTTTCTCGTTCCCGTGTTCCAGCATCCCCGTGATCAAATCACAAAGTGTCTGGCCAGACGATGATGGATACCGTAACACCAAGAGGTCCCAGAGATATCTCTCCATCGTCAGAGGAGCAAATCCCAATCTTGAGCTATCAAGTTACTTGACATACTTTTCCATGAACCCGTAAGCCGCCGTAATAGCCACCCATTTACGAATGACGTTTAACAAACCCCAAATTTCATGAAGCAAGCATGAAGAAACTCGATACTCTCATGGTCTAAGGAATTATGCAAACATTAACTTCTCTATGTTATTAACCATTAACTTATGACGAAAGTATCTCATAGCATAACATCAATTTGGTTCGATTCAACACAAATGTTCTTCTAACATTGTGCCCTCAAAATTGCCGGCATAGCCATGCCCATGATCAGGAAAACAAGATCATCATACAATACTTGAGCCAGTCTTAGAGGCCAGACTAGGAATACAATTTACCGTTTATTATTCCACGCGTGCATATGAGTCTTCCTTCAAGCCTCGTGGTTATTGTAGACTCGAGAACCATAGCAGTTATAGCATGGAACATAAACCTAATTATGAACAGGGAGATAATCAATAACATTTATTATTGCCTCTAGGGCATATATCCTACAGTTTCTGTGGAGGCAACGATGGTTGAAGTTGCTATTGAACCTCGTAGGTTGACAAGGGCGCGTATTGCTCCTGAGTGGTACATCAACCTTATCTTGGAGGTCATGTTGTTAGACGACAATGAACCTACGAGATATGGAGGAGCGATGATGGGCCCGGATTCCAAGAAATGGTTAGAGGCCATGAAATCCAAGATGGGATCCATGTATGAAAATAAAGTATGGACTTTGGAAGTATTACGTGAAGGGCGAAAGGCCATTCAGAACAAATGGATCTTTAATAAGAAGAAGGACGCGAACAATAATGTCACCATCTATAAAGCTTGACTTGTGGCAAAGGATTTTTCAGAAGTTCAAGGAGTTGACTATGATGAGATCTTCTCACCCGTAGCCATGCTTAAGTCCGTCAAAATCATGTTAGCAATAGCTACATATTTTGACTATGAAATTTGGTAGATGGATGTCAAAACAACGTTCCTTAACGGTTTCCTTGAGGATTAGTTGCATATGATGCAACCGGAAGGTTTTGTCGATCCAGAGAATGCTGAAAAGTTTACAAACTCCAACGATCCATTTATGGACTGGTGCAAGCATCTCGAAGTTGCAATAAGTGCTTTGATGAGGTTATCAAGGCGTTTGGGTTTATACAAGTTTATGGAGAAGCTTGTATTTACAAGAAAGTAAGTGGAAGCTCTGTGGCGTTTCTAATATTATATGTGGATGATATATTGCTGACTGAAAACAATATAGAAATGCTGAAAAGCGTGAAGGAATATTTGAACAAGAGTTTTTGAATGAAGGACCTAGGAGAAGCTGCTTTCATATTATGCATTAAGATCTATAGAGATAGATCGAGACGCTTGATAGCACTTTCACAAAGCACATACCTTGATAAAGTTTTGAAGAAATTCAAAATGGGTCAGTCTAAGAAGGGGTTCTTCCTTGTGTTACAAGGTGTGAAGTTGAGTAAGACTGAATGCATGCCCAGTGACTGCAGAAGATAGAGAAAAGATAAGTGTCGTCCCCTATGCTTTAGCCATAGGCTCTATCATGTATGCGATGTTGTGCACAAGACCTGATGTCAGTCTTGCCATAAGTATGGCCAGAAGGTTTCAAAGTGATACTAGAATGGAGCACTGGACGACGATCAAGAATATCCTTAAGTACCTAAAAAGGACTAAGGAAATGTTTCTCGTTTATGGAGGTGATCCGTCGTAAAGGATTACGTCGATGCAAGCTTTGACACTGATCCAAGTGACTCTAAGTCGTCAACCGGATACATATTTATTCTCAACGAGGAGCGGTAACCTGGTGCAGTTCCAAGCAAAGCGTGGTAGCCGATTCTACATGCAAAGTGGAGTACATCGCAGCCTCGAAGGCAGCGAAGAAAGGTGTCTGGATGAAGAAGTTCATGACAGATCTTGGAGTAGTGCCCAGTACACTGAATCCAATGACTCTGTTCCGTGACAACACTGGTGTCATTGCTCTGGCCAAGGAACCAAGGTTTCACAAGAGGACCAGACACATAAAGCGACGCTTCAATTCCATCTGCGACTACATCGAGGAAAAGGTCATAAATATTTGCAAAGTGCACACGGATCTGAATGCTGCAGACCCGTTAAATAAACTTCTTCCAAGTGCTAAACATGATCAACACTAGAACTGCATGGGTGTTTGATTCATTACAATGTAAATCACATAGTGATGTGAACTAGATTATTGACTCTAGTCCAAGTGGGAGATTGTTGGAAATATGCCTTAGAGGCAATAAATAAAGTGTTTATTATTATATTTCCTTTCTCATGATAATCGGTTATCATGCTATAATTGTGTTAATTGGAAACTAAATACATGTGTGGGCATATAGACAAACATTGTGTCCCTAGTATGCCTCTAGCAGGCTAGCTCGTTGATCAAAGATGGTTAAGGTTTTCTGGCCATGGACATGAGATGTCATTTTATATCGGGATCACATCATTAGGAGAATGATGTGATGGACAAGACCCAAACTATAAACGTGGCATATGATCGTGACAGTTTATTGCTATAATTTTTCTGCATGTCAAGTATATATTCCTATGAGCATGAAATCATGCAACTCACTGACACCGGAGGAGTGCCTTGTTTGTATCAAACGTCGCAACGTAACTGGGTCACTATGAAGGTAATCTATTGGTATCTCCAAAGGTGTTTGTTGAGTTGGCATGGATCAATATTGGGATTTGTTACTCCGTGTGACGGAGAGGTATCTCAGGGCTCACTCGGTAATACAACATCACAACAAGTCTTGCAAGCAATGTGACTAAGTGTTAGTCGCGGGATCTTGTATTACGGAATGAGTAAACAGACTTGCCAGTAACGAGGTTGAACTAGGTATAGAGATACCGACGATCGAATCTCGGGCAAGTAACATGCCAAAGGACAAAGGGAACATCATACGGGATTAACTGAATCTTTGATATAGAGGTTCGACCGACAAAGATCTTCGTAGAACATGTAGGAACCAATATGGGCATCTAGGTCCCGCTATTGGTTATTGACCGTAGTGGTGTCTCGGTCATGTCTACATGGTTCTCGAACCCGCAGGGTCTGCACACTTAAGGTTCGGTGACGTTTCGGAGTCCGGGATGAGACCCGGACGTGACGAGGAGCTCCGGAATGGTCTGGATGTGAAGATTCATATATAGGAAGTTCCCTGTTGGTTACCGGGAAAAGTTCGGGCGTCACCGGTAATGTATCGGGGGTGCCGGGAGGGTCCCGGTGGTCCACCGGAAGGGGCCACCAGCCCCAAAGGCTACATGGGCTGTGAGAGAGGGCACACCAGCCCCTGGTGGGCTGGCTTCCCCTCCCACAAAGGCCCATGCGGCAAGGGGGTTGGTGGGAGGGCCAACCCTAGGGTTGGCGCAACCTTGCTTGGGTGGCAAGCCACCCTAGGGCGCCTCCACCCTTAGCCGCCGCCCTAAGGGGGAAACCCTAGGGATTGGGCGCAAAACCCCTCCCCCTATATATATGTGAGAGGGAGGAGGGCAGACGCAGCCTAAGCCACGGCGCAGCCCTTCCTCCCTCTCCTATAGCCTCTCCTCTAGTAGATTGGTTTGGCGCCACTTAGCGAAGCTCTGTCAGATCAGCTCCACCACCGCTGCCGCCATGTCGTCATGCTGCCGGCGAACCCATCTTCCTCTCCGCATCCTCTTGCTGGATCAAGAAGGTGGAGATCTTCATCGAGCTGCAAGTGTGCTGAACGCGGAGGTACCGTCCGTTCGGCACTTGATCGGGAGTTCGTGGGACGGCTTGCGATTTGGATCGTGGAGACGTACGACTACATCAACCACGTTCTTTAACGCTTCCGCTTAGCAATCTACAAGGGTATGTAGATCCAATCTCTCCTCTAATAGATGCTCATCTCCTAAATTGATCTTGGTGAAGCGTAGGAAAATTTTTGTTTCCCATGCAACGTTCCCCAACACATTTATCCTAAGGGCACAGCATGCCTCATCTTTCCGTTCGGACTTCGGACCTATCACCTGCAATGGAGTAGCTTTGGAGACCCGCGAGCACCGACCGAATTTAATATGACTGCGCAACGGTGGTGATGGTGACCGGCGGTACACCGCCTTCTTGGACTTCTCACCACCGGACCCAGCCATGAAATGGGAGATGAGTCCCTGGATGACCCGTTGCCACTCTTGCTTCCTGATACCAGTGAGGGCTGGGATGCTGATCTTGAGCTTGGTGTTGGAGCTGCTCTTTTCATGAGCACCTAACTTCTTCGGGGCTGTAGGATTGCTGCGGCCCATCGTCAAGCTCTTGATCTAAGAAAAAATGGTTGCACCAGAAATATATCAGTGTGCAGGCACATGAAGCCTGCTACAATTCATTCTATCCTACCGGAAAAAAAATGACGTATACATGCACCTGGGCGTGCTACTAGAACTGATATATGATATGTGCCTCAGAAAAGAAACATAAGTATGCATGCACGCGAGCGATACTACCGGAACTGATCTATTATAAGTGTCTAAGAAAATAAATATCTGTAGGATTGCATTTGAGCGCTGCTACGGAAAGCAATCTATGATCTACTAGTAAAAGTGTACGTGCAATGCACGATCTCTATCATGTGACAATATTCTCATCAACTCCACCCTTTCAATAAAGCGATCTACAAGGGCCAAGGATAGAAACATACCGACACCCGAATGTCACAAACAACAATTATAGGTAAGGGTAGGATGCAAATGAAGTAAATTCAGAAGGCTAACAACTTCATTAAAATGTTCAAGCGCACTAAAATTATAGCATCAGAACATGAAATGCATAGTGAAGCATTAAAATCATAATAAAATTTCAACTACCTTCAGGATTCCATATAAATGTTGTGGAATGGACAAGATGCAACATAAAAAACGGCAAGCAAACAATAGCAGTTCATATGGAAATGGTTAACATAAGGAAATAGCACTTTTCACGAAGGAGTTCCTTTTCGAGGTACCAATTTGCACTTTACTGAAACATAAAAAAGGACAACAATAGCAGTTCATATGGAAATGGTTAACATAAGGAAATAATAATTTTCACAAAAAAGGAGTTCCTTTTCAAGGTACCAATTTGCACTTTACTAAAACATAAAAAAGGACAACACTGCAATAAAATTCTACACCTGAGTAGAGAATGACCAAAGATGGAGCACTCCATTTTCGTACATGACCTTACTTTCTAGAAATATCATAGGGTACTTTATAAAGAGAACTACCATATTGGAGACCTGTTAAGAGTACAAAATAACATCTATTATCTTCAGGGTGTTTGGGGATCAGAGCTCACAACCACATGCATTTGACTGTACAGCCAGCATTGATGACAGGAACTCCTCCATGGGGTTCCAAATCAACTCCAAGAGGAAAGGCTTGTGCTTCAGCTCAAATCTCTAGTAGCTAGACTGTTTTCGTGCAAGCACAAACAGAAAATAAGACAAACATATTAGTAAATGTGTTCTTGTTATCAAAAGGACGTGGGCAATAGCTACTTGATGGTCCAGTTTAGCTGGATATAAAGTTCCCACTATGAGGAAACAACTAATGATAAGGATGTTCATAGGGTCACAAAACATTGTGCTGTGCATATAAAGGTCCTTGTCTGAGCCAGCAAAGTAAATCGGCCAACACAATTTGTGACATTGTATGATCCAAGTTATCTGCTTCCTTATGTATTTTCTTGTCATCTCATTTACCATCCAGGTACTAGAGAACTGAAGGGCCTTGCATTCTTATCTATAATAATGATGAGAATATTAGCGAGCAATCATTAAATTGTTAAGAACTTATGAAAGCAGAGGCGCCTGCATTATAAACCTTTGTTCGCCACCATGTTTGAAATCTGCCATCTTCACTAATCATTTGGTACAGTACCTTTGAATGGTTTGGTGTGAACTAATTGTACCAATGATTCAGAAAAAACAATGTTTCTCATTCTGAATCAAAGCAATAATGACTATGTGTGTAGTATAATCAAAATTCTCAGTCTGGTGGAAATGAACATAAAAACATAGAAAAATAAATCTATGCATCGCATGTCTATCACACTATTAATTCAAAAAGTTTTAAATAAATATGACATTAAATATTTATTTCAGTTCTCAAGATAATATTAAATTATTAATGCGTACAAAGAAAATAACCAAAGCTATTTGTGGTTCCTAAAACATGAGTTGAATTATTGGGCAATGGAGAAAATACAAATATATGTGGTTTTTTCATCAACAATCATTCCTTGTGTTTCTAAATCTCTGTAGTAATGAGTTCAGTTGCATAGAATATTTGGACTAATAACACTGAGAGACAGAGAGCAACTTAGCAAAATTATTGTTGGCAAAGAATAATTCTACAACACAGAGTCTAGAACTCTGGATCCTTTTTTATTTGACCACTACTAGCAAAAGTAGATCCTCTGTTAGGTTGAAAATGTTAACAAAAGTATTGTTAATACATAAATTAAATAGGGTCAATTGGTTAACAAGTGTGGACGCATGCCACAAGCTGAATTAACTACTCTTTCTCCTCAAACTGAATAAAGATGCACTCGTAATGGGCATATCTTTCCCCGTCTCACAGGTTGAAATTATCATCAGTGCTAGTACCAAGTGCACGGGTCAATTCATGGCAACAGATGTGAACTGAGAAGCAGAAAAAACAGACTCACCTGATTGAGCAACCATTGTCTGAAATACAGCTGCATATAAGGGTGCAAGCTTGGTATCATACATGATTTATCCAGTAACGACTGTTGTAAGTACTTATTCTCCGAGACTCAAAGGGCAATCAAAAACAAGCTCCTTCCGATCTAGAAACCCCGAACAGTCTGAAAGGAGATAATCAAAAGAAAATAGCAAATATATGTTGTCCAATCCATGTATGATATACAAGCTTCTAACACTCAGCTTTGCACACATTTCCAAAAATTCATGCTAAAATATGAAAGATTGTAGAAGATACAGCACAACAGATGGTTGGAGATAAATACGGCATTTATAACATAATTTTCAAAACAAGCATGCAGGTCAGCGGCTGCCCGTGCTCGGTCACCTTAATGGGGGGCGTTGGGGTATGATTAAATCTATGTGATTAAATCTATGTGAAAGAAGATAAAATGAAAATCAAGTTGATGGTATGCATGCACGCAAGTATACTACTGAAACTGATATCTCTCTGCAGATGCATACTGATATAGGTTGATTGCATCATTAAGGCAAGCAAAGCAAACTAACAGGACTACCTGAGTAGGGGTTGTACCTTCTCTACGAGTCGTAGAGGCGGCTGCTCGGTGAGCGTCGATGTGGAAGAGAACCCTCGGCTGGTTCAGATGAACAGGCGACTCCTTGATGACTCACGGGAGCTCCTGCTTATATAAGTCCTTTGGGAGAAGATCTTAGGCACAGAGATAAGCAAAGCGGAAAATATCCCGGGACCTCCTGTGCCTTTATCTGCCGTAGAATACACCAGCCATCCAGTCAGATACGCATAGAAAGGGTGCTCAGATGTGGCAGCTTTAGCCCTTCTACAAGGCAAGATGTTTAGGGAAGGTGCTTAGAGAAATAAATCAAACTTTTCTTAAGTGGCGATGCTTATTTCTACAGGAAAGGTGCCTAATTAAGCGTCTATCATGTACAAATAAACATCGATGCTTAAGAAAAGCCTGATGTATTTCTCTAAGCAGCTCTTCTAAGCATCTTGCATTGTACAAGACCTTAAGCCTGAGAGAGAACGTCGAGTGATTGATTGCCTGGACACATGATTCCCTCTCCACCCATGTAAAAGCTAGTACTTTATTTTTCCTGTGGGATATTAATTCATTTGTATCTTATGAAACAAAATTTTATTTTAAATTATCTTTACATATTTGAGTTACTCACGTTGAGATCTTTAATGAGATCAAAATTTGAATATATTTTAAATGGTTTTAGAAATAATGAAACATATTTCACTCATTTCTAAATAACATAATTCACTCGTTTCTTAAAAACTGAGTGCTGAATATATTCCAAACACTGATTTCACTTATTTCAAAACGCTGATTTCACTCATTTTGGAAGACTTGTTTCACTCAATTCAAATAAATAATTTCATTCATTTTCAAAAGAATGATTTCACTTGTTTAAAACAACATATTTCTTTCATTTCAAATAACATAATTTGATATTTTCTAAATCAATTCTTTCATTTAATTCAGAATACTCATTCCACTGAACTAAAAAAATCACTTATTTCAAAGAAGTCATTTCACTCGTTCCACACAAATCAGAAAAATGTTTTCACTTATATCAAACAGCTGATTTCAGTCAAATTAAAAAACTCACTTCAGAAGACTTACTCATTTCAAAACACTGATTTTACTCATTTGAAAAATTGATTTCACCCATTTCAGAAAAAACATATTTCACTTGTTTTAGAGGACTTGTTGCTACAGAATGGGCGAGGGGGTCCGGTGGGTTCTCTAGTATTTATATATGGCAAGAAAATAAACACTTGCACCAGTTCTTGAGGGGATGGGCCAAGAATCAATGTGGATTATACAAGGTGGAAAAAGGGAGACTCGTACAACTCATTAATGACCTAGATCTAAAAGCCGAGTCTACACTTCTTAATACCTCGAATCGGACTATTAAGAGTGAGGCTGAGAATAAGTTGCGAGCTGATGAAATGGGCTCTCAGAGCTAAGGTGACAAAGGTTGTCCAAGGTGATGACAACACTCAGTTCTTCTGTTGGAAATATGCCCTAGAGGCAATAATAAAATGGTTATTATTGTATTTTCTTGTTCATGATAATTGTCTATTGTTCATGCTATAATTGTGTTAACCGGAAACCATGATACATGTGTGAATACATAGACCACAACATATCCCTAGTGAGCCTCTAGTTGACTAGCTCGTTGATCAATAGATGGTCAACGGTTTCATGACCATGGACATTGGATGTCGTTGATAACGGGATCACATCATTAGGAGAATGATGTCCTAATGATGTGATGGACAAGACCCAATCCTAAGCATAGCACTAGATCGTGTAGTTCGTTTGCTAAAGCTTTTCAATGTCAAGTATCGTTTCCTTAGACCATGAGA
Organism: Hordeum marinum; assembly: GCA_022496015.1. Taxonomy (NCBI): domain Eukaryota; kingdom Viridiplantae; phylum Streptophyta; class Magnoliopsida; order Poales; family Poaceae; genus Hordeum; species Hordeum marinum. The sequence goes on from CM039676.1 coordinate 505,617,961, forward strand.
TTGTGCAACTCCCGGATACCGTAGGAATGCTTTGGGTGTGCCAAATGTCACAACGTAACTAGGTGGCTATAAAGGTGCACTACTGGTATCTCCGGAAGTGTCTGTTGGGTTGGCACGAATCGAGACTGGGATTTGTCACTCCCTGTGACGGAGAGGTATCTTTGGGCCCACTCGGTAAGACATCATCATAATGAGCTCAATGTGACCAAGGAGTTAGTCATGGGATGATGTATTACGGAACGAGTAAAGAGACTTGCCGGTAACGAGATTGAACAAGGTATAGAGATACCGACGATCGAATCTCGGGCAAGTATCATATCGATAGACAAAGGGAATTGTATACGGGATTGATTGAATCCCCGACATCGTGGTTCATCCGATGAGATCATCATGGAGCATGTGGGAGCCAACATGGGTATCCAGACCCCGTTGTTGGTTATTGGCCGGAGAAGTGTCTCGGTCATGTCCACGTGTCTCCCGAACCCGTAGGGTCTACACACTTAAGGTTCGATGACGCTAGGGTTACAGGGAAATGGTATACGTGATTACCTAAAGTTTTTTGAAGTCCCGGATGAGATCCCGGACATCACGAGGAGCTCCGGAATGGTCCGGAGGTAAAGATTGATATATAGGAAGTCCAGTTTTGGTCACCGAAAAGTTTTCGGGCTCATCGGTATTGTACCGGGAGTGCCGGGAGGGTGCTGGAAAACCCCCGGGAGGGGTGTGACGACCATAGGACTTTGTGGGCCCTTAGAAGAGGTGTGCCAGCCCTTATTGGGCTGGCCAAGACCTTCTAGAAAGACCCATGCGGCTGGAGGAGTAGAGATAAGGGCAAAGGAGTTTGAAAAGGAGGAGATCCACCTCCCTTGTGGGAGGTGGACTCTCCCTTTGATTCGGCCGAAGCTCTCCTCCTTGGAGTAGAGTCCAAGCCAGCCCTCCCTCTCCCTCCTCCTATATATACTTGAGGTTTTGGCCTTTTGAGAACAGTTCTGAACTCTCTCTCACACAGCAAAGCCCTACCTCTCTTCTTCCTCCTCCGTAACGCTTAGGCGAAGCCCTGTCGGAATACCTTGCGACTCCACCACCACCACGTCGTCGTGCTGCTGTTGGATCCCTTCCCCAACCTCTCCTTCCTCCTTGCTGGATCAAGGCGTAGGATACGTCACAGGGCTGCACGTGTGTTGAATGCGGAGGCGTCGTTGTTCGGCGCTTAGATCGGAATCCACCGCGATCTGAATCGCTGCGAGTACGACTCCATCAACCGCGTTCTTGTAATGCTTCCGCTTAGCGATCTTCAAAGGTATGAAGATGCAATCTCTCCCACTCATTGTTCGTTTCTCCATAGATAGATCTTGGTGACACGTAGGAAATTTTTTGATTTACTACTACGTCTCCCATCATCTTCCACATGATAGCAAATGGGAAACATGGCAAGAAGAAAATAATTCAACCTGAGCAGGATGTGTTGGAAATATGCCCTAGAGGCAATAATAAATGAGTTATTATCATATTTCCTTGTTCATGATAATCGTTTATTGTGCATGCTAGAATTATATTGATCGGATACATGTGAGGATACATAGATAACACCATGTCCGTAGTATGCCTCTAATAGACTAGCTGGTTGATCAAAGATGGTTAAGGTTTTCTAGCCATGGACATGAGATGTCATTTGATAACGGGATCACATCGTTAGGAGAATTATGTGATGAACAAGACCCAAACAATAAACATAGCATATGATCATGTCAGTTTATTGCTACAGTTTTCTGCATGTCAAGTATCTGTTCCTATGACCGTGAGATCATGCAATTCACTAACACCGGAGGAGTACCTTGTGTGTATCAAACGTCTCAACGTAACTGGGTGACTATAAAGGTGCTCTACAGGTATCTCCGACGGTGTCTGTTGGGTTGGCATGGATCAATACTGGGATTTGTTACTTCGTATGACGGAGAGGTATCCCAGGGCCCACTCGGATATACAACATCACAACAAGCCTTGCAAGCAATGTGACTAAGTGTTAGCCACGGGATCTTGTATTACGGAACGAGTAAAGAGACTTGTCAGTAACGAGATTGAACTAGGTATAGAGATACCGGCGATCGAATCTCGGACAAGTAACATACTGAAGAACAAAGGGAACAACATACGGGATTAACTGAATCCTTGACATAGAGGTTCAACCGATAAAGATCTTCGTAGAATATGTAGGAACCAATATGGGCATCCAGGTCCCGCTATTGGTTATTGACCGTAGAGGTGTCTCGGTCATGTCTACATAGTTCTCGAACCCGCAGGGTCTGCACACTTAATGTTCGGTGACGTTTCGGTAGTATAGAGTTATGTATGATGGTGACCAAAGGTTGTTCAGAGTCGCGGATGAGAACCCATACGTCATGAGGAGCTCCGTAACGGTTCGAAGGTAAAGATTGATATATAGGAAGTCTTGTTTTAGTCGCCGGAATAGTTTCGGGCTCATCGGTAGTGTATCGGGACTGCCGGGAGGGTACCGGGGGACCATCGGGAGGGGTGTCTTGACCCAAGAGGCTACATGGGCTATGGAAGGAGGTAAACCAGCCCCTAGTGGGCTGGCCGAAGCCTCCTCTAAGGTCACGTGCGGCTAGGAAAGAGTGGGAAAGGAAAAAACCCAAAGAATGGAAGGAAAATCCAAATTAGGAAGGAGTCCTAATAGGATCACACTTCTCTTGTGGGAGGTGGATTCCCTCCCTTGTTTAGTTCGGTCGAACCTACTTGGAGTAGGGGACAAGGCTGCCTCCTCTCCCCTTCCTCCTATATATATTGTGGGATTTTGAGGGAAGCCCCCAACCCTAATTGCCACGTGCTTTCCTCTTCTTCCTCTAGATCTGTTTCTCCGCTAGATTGATTCCGTAGTGCTTGGTGAAGCCCTGTTGGATCAGCTCCACCACTACCGCCGCCGCACCGTCGCGCTGGCGGAGAACGCATCTACCTCTGTGCTCCCTCTTGTTGGATCAATAAGGTGGAGATCGTCATCGAGCTGTACGTGTGTTGAACGCGGAGGTGTCATCCGTTCGGCACTAGATCGGAAGAACCACGATGGGATCACGGTACGGCTCGTGATGAGATCGCGGGACGGATCATGATTGGATCGTAAAGACATTTGACTAAATCAACTGCGTTTCTTAACGCTTCTGCTTAGCAATCTATAAGGGTAAGTAGATTCACTCTTCCTCTCGTATATGCTCATCACCATGGATAGATCTTCCGTGTGCGTAGGAAAATTTGTGTTTCCCATACAACATTCCCCAACAAGATGAGGGTATAATTGTAGGGCATGAGAACCCAAAGTTGTATATCTCTACTAATTATAAGAACCTTCTTGGAGCCCCAAAGATAATTTGGTGTTGCTTGATGAGAGTGCAGTTGGGGATATTCCTTAGCTCAGCACAGGCGAGACTGAGATGGTGTCTGCTCCATTTACTGAGAAAGAGGTGTTTGACACAATAACACAAATGAAACAGAATAAGGCCCCTAGACCGGAGGGGTTCCCAGCAGAATTCTACAATAACTGTTGGCATATCATTAAGGGATAGCTTATGCCTATGTTTTATGATTTGTTCTAACGGGCATTTATAGCTCCTTCACCTAAACTTTGAAACAATAATGTTGTTTCCAAAGAAAGAGCAGGATGTGCGCATTGAGCAATTCAGGTTGATATGTCTACTCAATGTGAGCTTCAAAATCTACAGCAAGCTTGACATGAATAGGTTGACGTGTATCACCCATTCATTAGTACAACAAACTCAGACGGATTTCATGCCAAGGCGACACATCCTAGAAAGGGTTGTTGTCTTACATGAAACTCTTCACGAAATCCGTTCGAAGAAACTAGATGGGGTTATTTTCACAGTGGATTTCGAGAAAGCATATGATAAGGTCAAATGGCCCTTCCTTCAACAAGCCTTACGTACGAAGGGGTTCAACGAAACCTGGACGAGACAGTTGGATTCTTCATTCAGAAAGGTAATGTAGGGATTAATGCGAGTGATGAATCATGTCATTATTTTGAGACGCCTAAGGGCTTAAGGCAGGATGACTCCATGCCACCTATGTTGTTCAACATATTAGCGGATATGTTGGCAGTCCTATCGGTCGTGCTAAAGAGATTGACCAAGTAGGAGGGCTAGTTCGCATCTTGTCGATGCGGGAGTGTCCACTTTACAATACGCGGGCAAAACAATTATGTTCACGGAACATGATCTCGCAAAAGCTAGGAATATGAAACTTGTGCTTTATTTGTTCGAATAACTGTCGGGACTAAAAATCAATTTAACAAAAGCGATTTTTTTTGCTTTTGAAGAGCCAGAGAGAAATAAGATGCATACAGACAATTGTTCGGTTGCAAAACGGGTTCCCTACCGTTTAGCTACCTATGGATTCCAATTCACCATCGGCGATTGCCGAATAAGGAGTGGAAATGCATTGAAGATAAATTTTGAAAAAGGCCAAGTTGCTGAAAGGGCAAGCTTATGTATGTCCTATAGAGATCGGCTAGTGCTGATAAACTCGGTTCTCACGAGTCTGTTGATGTTCTTTCTATCCTTCTTTGAAGTACCGGTAGGGGTACATAAAAGATTAGACTTCTGTCATTCTCGCTTTTTTGGCAATGTGATGTGGTGAAGATGAAATATACATATTTGCCAGTTGGGATATTATTTGCAGACTCAAGAACCAAGGTGGTTTAGGGATCGAGAACTTAAAAGTTAAGAATGGATGATTGCTCAAATGGCTATTCAGATTATCTGTCGAGACTGAGGGTATGTGGATACAAATTTTGCGTAATAAGTACCTATAGTACAATGACTCTGGTAGGGGAATGATGGAATTCGCTACTGGGTCAATGAATTATAAACGGTTCTCCTAATATCCAATTTAGGAGGTCTCTGGTAGGGGAATGATGGAATTCGTGGTTGCATTTGGTCCGCGGGTTGATGGAAGTCAACTTTTTGACCAGTCAGATAGCATTCATTGAAAATTATCTACGAATGATACTTTCTCGGTGAAATCTATGTATTTGTACTTAATTGATTATGGGCCAATCCCGAGGATTACATATCTGGAAGTTTAAAATTCCGCTTTGAATTAAAAAATCGTGTGGTTTGTCCATAGGGGAATGATTTTGAGCAAGGATAATTAGGTAAAGCGAAGATGGGTTGGCAGATTTTTGCAATACTCTTAGCGCAAGGACTGAATCCTCACCTCTCAGACGCGCTCGACGCCGACGTGCAGCCCACACATCAGCGTCGGTCTCCTTCTCTGGAACACACATAAACGTCGTGTCATTGATCGACTAGGAGATGATCGTCATGACCATCTCCTCCATGCCCTTGTCGACCTCCGACGACGAGGACTCACGATTTCAGACTCATCGCCCACGCCACGTAGTTCGTCTTGTCCTTGTTAGCAGCATGAATGGAAGCTTTCCCGCTGCCAGCGTCATCGCGCCCGTCATGGCCACCGCCATGGCCGCCGAGTCGCTCGGCACCATGACTCCACTCGTCGGAGCGTCACGCAGCGTCGGCTTCGTCATCACCTAGCTTCGATACCAAATGTTGAGGCTGATTCTCTTAGCTCCGTTCTCTTCCGGCCAGGGACGGAGCCAGGATTCAGACATAAGGGGCGAGGTTTCACACTAAGTCTCAAGAACAATGGAGACACGGATGTTTGGTGAGCTGTTGTATCACACAGCAAAGCCGTTTTCTTCTCTCTGTATTTCTCTTGTTCAAGTACTACTAGATGAATGCATGGATATATAACAGAGCGGACCCTGACTCTATACTCACGCCACTAACTCCACGACCTATTCCAGTGGATGCATGCACACACACGACTAACTCACATAGCCACGGATGCTGTTGCGATCCGCATGACTCGGACGTGCACACGCTAGCAAGCTTCTACTAACGATTCACTCTTCTAACTACTGTGCAGGTCGTTGGTTTCAGACTTGCACGCACCACCATTTCACATGGCAGCTCGGACACTCTCCCTATATGCTGGTCTAACTGAAACCATGAGCATGTACGCATCACACGTATCTCTGCACACGCACACTACTATTAGAGTATAGGTCGGATATGGATACTATGGCCTGCAGGTTTTGGATTGTAATCTATCTCTTTTAGTCTTGGAGTGCAAGTTTTGTAATCTATATAAACAGCCCTTTGAAGCCTCAATCAATATAGTTATTATTCTCCAATTATCATGGTATGCGACGCCTAGGTTTTCCGCACCTGGCATGGCACCACCAACCGCGCCGCCGCCCCGGCCGACTTGGCCCCTCTTCTCCATGGCCGAGTTCCGCGCCGCCGGTACCCCTACTTCTTCTTCCTCCTCCTCAACTACCCAACCAACCCCTCCTCAAATCCCATTGATCTACCTAGCCGACACCATTGCCGACGTCTCCCCGTTCATCCCGATCTCGTTAGATCTTGTGCCCACAACTACTATCATTGGTGCCACCTCTTCACCATCCACCTCGGCCTATGCGGCCTTCACCACTACATAGATCCGTCTTACCCTCCATAGCACGCCGATCCTCACTGGGTGAAAGATGATCTCGCCATTATCTAGTGGATTTACACGCGCATCTCCACGGAGCTCTTCAATTTGGTGTCCTTCGACGATGCCACTGCCGCCGAGCTTTGGGCTTCTCTCCAGCTGCTGTTCCAGGACAACTCCGACACACGCATCAACGCCCTCAACACCGAGCTCCTTACGAAAGGAGATGCCCCGGTCACCGTTTTCCGCCAGCGGATCAAGGCTATCGGCGACGAACTTAGTGAACTTGGCGATCACGTCGACGATCGCGCCCTCATCAACGCCCTCCTCATCGGCCTCGGCGAGGAGTTCGAGAAGCAACGGTCCTTCCTCCCCATGCTCAAGCCCTACCCCACCTTCAAGGAGGTTCGCTCCTGTTGTGGAACGTCGCATGGGAAACAAATAATTTCCTACGTTCACGCAAGACCTATCCATGATGATGAGCATCTACGAGAGGGAGAGTGGATCTACATACCCTTGTAGATCGCTAAGCGGGATGCGTTAAGAAATGCGGTTGGTGTAGTCGAACGTCTTTGCGATCCAAATCGCCGAGCATCTCGCGATCTCATCACGATCTGTCCCGCGATCCAATCACGATCCGTCCCGCGAACTCATCACGATCCGTCCCGCAAACTCATCACGATTCGTCCCGCGAACTCATCACGACCTGTCTCGCGATCTTGATCACAGTCCTTCCGATCTAGCACCGAACGGACGGCACCTCCACGTTCAGCACACGTACGGCTTGATGACGATCTCCGCCGTCTTGATCCAGCAAGAGGGAACGGAGAGGTAGAAGAGTTCTCCGGCAGTGTGACGGCGCTCCGGCGATGGTGATGAAACTATTGCGGCAGGGCTTCGTCTAAGCACTGCAGAAATCCGATCTAGACGAGAAACTATGCACTAGAGGAATGGCCAGCACGTGGCTGAAAATTCTGTGCCAAAACCCTAAAATCCTTTAGTATATATAGGAGGAGAGGAGGAGGAGGCTTGGATGCCAAAAAGGCAGCCCTTGGGTTGGCCGAACCAAGGAGGATTGGAGGACTCCAATCCTAGTAGGACTAGGACTCCTCCTTAATTTTGCCTTTTTGCCTTTTTCCACCTTTTTCTTTTTGGGCTTTTCTTCCCAGCCACATGGGCCTTGTGTGGGACTTCCACCAGCCCAAAAAGGGCTGGTATTTACTCTCCCACAGCCCATGTACCCTCTTGGGTCGAAATAACCCTCCCGATGGTCTCCCGGTACACTACAGGCACTCCCGGTACACTACCGATGAGCCCGAAACTTTTCCGGTGACCAAAATAGGACTTCCTATATATCAATATTTACCTCCGGACCATTCCGGAGCTCCTCGTGGTGTCCGGGATCTCATCCGGGACTCTGAACAACCTTCGGTCACCACCATACATAACTCTATACTACTGAAACGTCACCGAACCTTAAGTGTGCAGACCCTACGGGTTCGAGAACTATGTAGACATGACCGAGACACCTGTACGGTTAATAACCAATAGCGGAACCTGGATGCCCATATTGGTTCCTACATATTCTAGGAAGATCTTTATCGGTCGAACCTCTATGTCAAGGATTCAGTTAATCCCGTATGATGTTCCCTTTGTTCTTCGGTATGTTACTTGCCCGAGATTCGATCGTCGGTATATCCATACCTAGTTCAACCTCGTTACCAGCAAGTCTCTTTACTCGTTCCGTAATACAAGATCCCATGACAAACACTTAGTCACATTGCTTGCAAGGCTTATTGTGATGTTGTATTACCGAGTGGGCCCTGAGATACCTCTCCGTCACACGGAGTAACAAATCCCAGTCTTGATCCATGCCAACCCAACAGACACCCTCGAAGATACCTGTAGAGTACCTTTATAGTCACCTAGTTACGTTGCGACGTTTGATACACACAAGGCACTCCTCCGGTGTCAGTAAGTTGCATGATCTCATGGTCATAGGAACAGATACTTGACATGCAGAAAACAGTAGCAATAAACTGACACGATCATATGCTACGTTTGTAGTTTGTGTCTTGTCCATCACATCATTTTCCTAATGATGTGATCCCGTTACCAAATTACATCTCATCTCCATGACTAGGAAACCACAGCCATCTTTGATCAACGAGCTAGTCTATTAGAGGCATATTAGGGACATGGTGTTGTCTATGTATCCACACATGTATCTGAGTTTCCGTTCAACACAATTATAGCATGGATAATAAACGATTATTATGAACAAGGAAATATGATAACAAACAATTTATTATTGCCTCTAGGGCATATTTCCAACAGTCTCCCACTTGCACTAGAGTCAATAATCTAGTTCACATCACCATGTGATTCGCATTGTTATGAATATAACACCCAATGAGTTCTGGGGCTCGATCATGCTTTGCATGTGAGAGAGGTCTTATAGTCAACGGGTCTGCGACATTCAGATCTGTGTGAACTTTGCAAATCTCTATGTCAAACCATAAACACTGCTACCACACTCCACTTGGTACTATTCCAAATGGCAGCTCTATACGTATCCAGATTGCTACTACGAGTCATCCGGATTAGTGTTAAAGCTTGCATCGACGTAACTCTTTACGACGAACTCTTTATCACCTCCATAATTGAGAAACATCTCCTTAGTCTTTTAGTTAATAAGGACAATCTTGACCGCTGTCCAGTGATCCACTCCTGGATCACTTTTGTACCCCTTGACAGACTCATAGCAAGGCACACACCAGGTGCGGTACACAGCATGGCATAATATAGAGCCTATGGCTAAGGCATAGGGGACGACGTTCGTCCTTTCTCTTTCTTCTGCCGTTGTCGAGCTCTGAGTCTCACTCAACTTCACACCTTACAAATCAGGCGAGAACTCTTTCTCTGACTGATCCACTTTGAACTCTTTCAAAATCTTGTCAAGGTATGTACTCATTCAAAGTCTCATCAAGCATCTTGATCTATCTCTATAGATCTTGATGCTCAACAATTGGGTAGCTTTATCCAGATCTTCCTTTGAAAATCACTTTTCAAACAACCGTTCATGCCTTCCAGAAATTCTACATCATTTCCGATCAACAATATGTCATCCACATATACTTATCAGAAATTCTATAGTGCTCCCACTCACTTTATTGTAAATACAAGTTTCTCGTAAACTTTGTATAAACTTCAAAAACTTTGATCACCTCATCAAAGTGTATATTCCAACTCCGAGATGCTTGCTTCAGTCCATAGAAGGATCACTGAAGCTTTCTCACCTTTTAGCATCCTTAGGACTGACAAAACCTTCTGGTTGTATCACATACAACCTTTCCTCAAGTAAACCGTTAAGGAAACGATGATTTGACATCCATCTGCCAGATTTCGTAATTGAAAAATGCAGCAACTGATAACATAATTCCAACAGACTTTAGCATCGCTACAAGTGAGAAAGTCTCATCGCAGTCAACTCCTTGAACTTGGCAGAAATTTCTTTGCAACAAGTCGAGCTTTATAAATGGTGACATTCACCATTAGCGTCTGTCTTCATCTTAAAGGTCCATTTGTACTCAACGACCTGCCGTCCAACGAGCAAGTCTACCAAAGTCTATACTTGGTTTTCATACATGGATCCTTTCTCGGATTTCATGGCCTCTAACCATTTGTCGGAATCCGGGCCCATCATCGCTTCTCCATAGCTCGTAGGTTCGTCGTTGGCCAACAACATGACCTCCAAGACAGGGTTGTCGTACCGCTCAGGAGTAGTACACATCCTTGTCGACCTACGAGGTTTGATAGTAACTTTATCCGAAGCTTCATGATCATCATCATTAACCTCTTCAACTAACGTAGGCTTCACAGAAACATCTTCCTGCGCTGCGCTACTCTGTGGTTGAAACAAAGGTTCAACAACCTCATCAAGTTCTATCTTCCTCCCACTCAATTCTTTTGAGAGAAACCTTTTCACAAGAAAGGACCCAGTTTTAGCAACAAACATTTTATGCTTGGATCTGAGATAGAAGGTTCACCCAACTGTTCTTAGGGTATTCTATGAAGATGCATTTGTCTGCTTTGGGTTCGATCTCATTAGGTGAAAACATTTTCCACACAAGCGTTGCAGCCCCAAATATTAAGAAATGACATCTTAGGTTTCTATCAAACCATAATTCCCACGGTGTCATCTCAACGGATTTAGATGGTGCCCTATTTAAAGCGAATGTAGTTGTCTCTAACGCATAACCCCAAAACTATAGTAGCAAAACGATAAGAGACATCACAGCATGCACCACATCCAATAGAGCACAACTATGACGTTCGGACACACCATCACACTATGGTGTTCCAGGTAGCGTGAGTTGTGAAACAATTTTCACATTGTCTTAAGTTGTATGCCAAACTCATAACTCAAATATTCATCGCCACAATCATCTCGCAGGTATTTTTATCTTCTTGTCATGATGATCTTAAACTTCACTCTGAATTTGCTTGAACTTTTCAAACGATTCAGACTTCTGTTTCATTAAGTAAATATACTCATATATACTCAAATCATTAGTGAAAGCAAGAAAATAACGATATCCACTTCACGCTACAACACTCATTGGACCGTATACATCAACATGTATCGTTTCCAATAAGTCAATTTACCATTCCGGAAAACGGGGTTTTATTCATCTTGCCCAAGAGGCATGGTCCGCATGTCTCAACCGATTTAAAATCGAATGAGTCCAAAGATCCATCAGCATGGAGTTTCTTCATGCGATTTATACCAATATGACATTTAGCGGTAGTACCACAAGTATGTGGTACTATCATTATTAAGTTTGTATCTTTTGGCATCAATGTTATGAACATGTGTATTACTACGATCAAGATTCAACAAACCATTCTCACTGGGTGCATGACCATTGAAGGTATTATTCATGTAAACAGAATAACCATTATTCTCTAACTTAAATGAATAACCGTGTTGCAATAAACACGATCGAATCATGTTCATGCTTAACGCAAACACCAAATTACATTTATTTAGGTTTGTCACTAATCCCGAAGGTAGAGAGAGCGTGCGATGTTGATCACATCAACTTTGGAAACATTTCCAACACACATCGTCACCTCACACCTAGCTAGTATCCGTTTATTCCGTAACTTTTACTTCGAGTTACTAACATTTAGCAACCGAACCGGTATCCAATACCCAGGTGCTACTAAGAGTACTGGTAAGGTACACATCAATAACACGTATATCAAATATACTTTTGTCGACGTTGCCAGCCTTCTTATCTACCAAGTATCTAGGGTTGTTCCGCTTCAGCGACCGCTCTCCTCATAATCGAAGCACTTAGTCTTGGGTTTGGGTTCAACTTTGGGTTGCTTCATTGGAGCAGCAACTGACTTGCCATCCATGAAGTTTCCCTCCTTGCCCTTGCCCTTCTCGAAACTAGTGGTTTTACTAACCATCAACACTTGACGCTCCTTCTTGATTTCTACCTTCGCGGTGTCAAACATCGCGAATAGCTCACGGATCATTATTTCTATCCCTGATATTTTATAGTTCATCACCAAGTTCTAGTAGCTTAGTGACAGTGACTTGGAGAACTATATCAATCACTATCTTATATGAAAGATCAACTCCCACTTGATTCAAGCGATTATAGCACCCAGACAATCTGAGCACAAGCTCAACGATTGAGCTATTCTCTTTCATCTTACAGGCAAAGAATCTTATCGGAGATCTCATATCTCGCAACACGGGCACGAGCCTGAGATCCTAATTTCAGCTCTTAGAAACATATCATATGTTCCGTGACGTTCAAAATATTTCGGAGCCTTAATTCTAAGCCATAATGCATGACGCACTAAACTATCAAGTAGTCATCAGAATGTGCCTGTCAGATGTTCACAACATTTACAGACGACGCTAGAGGGGTTGGCGCACCGAGCGGTGCATTATAGACATAAGCCTTCTGTGCAGCAATGAGGACAATCCTCAGATCACGGACCCAGTCCGCAATATTGCTACCATCGTCTTTCAACTCTATTTTTTAGGAACATATAAAAATACAAGAGAGCTACAGCGCGAGCTAGTAAACATAATTTGCAAAGTTACTACTGACTATGTTCATGATAATGAGTTCAATTAATCATATTACTGAAGAACTCCCACTCAAATTGACATCCCTCCAGTCATTCGAGTGATACATGATTCAAATTCACCAACTCAAGTCCGATCATCACGTGAGTTAACGTGGTTTCAATGGTGAACATAATCATGTTGATCATATCTACTATATGACTCATGTTCGACCTTTTGGTCTCTTGTGTTCTGAGGCCATGTCTGTACATGCTAGGCTCGTCAAGTTTAACCCGAGTGTTCTGCATGTGCAACACTGGCTTGCACCCGTTGTATGTGAACGTAGAGTCTATCACACCCGATCATCACGTGGTGTCTCGACACGAAGAACTTTCGCAACGGTGCACACTCGGGGAGAACACAATTTATCTTGAAATTAGGTGAGGGATCACCTTATAATGCTACCGTCGTCCTAAGCAAAACAAGCTGCATAAAAGTATTACATCACATGCAAATCATAAGTGACATGATATGGCCATGAACTTGTGATTTTGACCTCCATCATGAAAGCATCGGTATGGTCTCCATCGTCACTAGCACGACACCATGATCTCCATCATCTTGATCTCCATCAACGTGTCGCCATCGGGGTTGTCGCGCCCATCATGCTTGTACTACTATTGCTACCGTTTAGCGATAAAGTAAAGCATTACATTGCGCTTAATGATTGACACGCAGGTCATACAATAATTAAAGACAACCTATGGCTCCTGTCGGTTACCGTACTCATCGACATGCAAGTCGTGATATTCTATACAACACATGATCATCTCATACATCACATATATCACATCATGTAATTCGCCATATCACATCACAACATACCCCGCAAAAACAAGTTAGACGTCCTCTAATTGTTGTTGCATGTTTTACGTGGCTGTTATGGGTATCTAGCAAGAACAATACTCACCTACGCATAAACCACAACGGTGATACACTAGTTGCTTTTCAACCTTCTCAAGGACCATCTTTGTCGAATCCGATCCAACTAAAGTGAGAGCAACTGGCACCCGCAAGTCATCTATGCAACAAGTTGCGTTTGAGGGAACCGGTCTCTCGTAAGCGTACGAGTAATGTTGGTCTGGGCCGCTTCACCTCACAATACCGCCGAACCAAAACATGACCAAGGGAGGAAGCAATCTAAGCATCAATGCCCACAAACTCTTTGTGTTCTACTCGAGATCTCATCTACACATAGACCTAGCTCATGATGACACTGTTGGGGAACATCGTATGGGAAACCAAAAATTTCCTACGTTCACGCAAGACCTATCCATGGTGATGAGCATCTACGAGAGGAAGAGTGGATCTACATACCCTTGTAGATCGCTAAGCAGGAAGCGTTAAGAAACGCGGTTGGTGTAGTCGAACATCTTCGCGATCCAAATCGCCGAGCATCTCGCGATCTCATCACGATCCGTCCCGCGATCCAATCACGATCCGTCCCGCGAACTCATCATGATTCGTCCTGCGAACTCATCACGATCCGTCCCGCGAACTCATCACGACCCGTCTCGCGATCTTGATCACAGTCCTTCCGATCTAGCACCGAACGGAAGGCACCTCCGCGTTCAGCACACATACGGCTTGATGACGATCTCCGCCGTCTTGATCCAGCAAGAGGGAACGGAGAGGTAGAAGAGTTCTCCAGCAGCGTGACGGCACTCTGGCGATGGTGGTGGAGCTATTCTGGCAGGGCTTTGCCTAAGCACTGCAGAAATTCGATCTACAGGAGAAACTATGCACTGGAGGAACGGGCAGCACGTGGCTGAAAATTCTGTGCCAAAACCCTAAAATCCTCTAGTATATATAGGAGGAGAGGAGGAGGATGCTTGGCTGCCAAAGAGGCAGCCCTTGGGTCGGCTGAACCAAGGAGGATTGGAGGATTCCTCCTCCAATCCTAGTAGGACTAGGACTCCTCCTTATTTTTGCCTTTTTTGCCTTTTTCCACCTTTTTCTCTTTGGGCTTTTCTTCCCAGCCGCATGGGCCTTGTGTGGGAATTCCACCAGCCCACAAAGGGCTGGTATTTACTCTCCCACAGCCTATGTAGCCTCTTGGGTCGAAATACCCCTCCCAATGGTCTTCCGGTACACTACGGGCACTCCCGGTACACTACCGATGAGCCTGAAACTTTTCCGGTGACCAAAATAGGACTTCCTATATATTGATCTTTACCTCCGGACCATTCCGGAGCTCCTCGTGACGGGATATCATCCGGGACTCCGAACAACATTCGGTCACCACCATACATAACTCTATACTACCGAAACGTCACCGAACATTAAGTGTGCTAACCCTGCGGGTTTGAGAACTATGTAGACATGACCGAGACACCTCTACGGTCAATAACCAATAGCGGGACCTGGATGCCCATATTGGGTCCTACATATTCTATGAAGATCTTTATCGGTCAAACCTCTATGTCAAGGATTCAGTTAATCCCGTATGATGTTTCCTTTGTTCTTCGGTATGTTACTTGCCCGAGATTCGATCGTCGGTATCTCCATACCTAGTTCAACCTCGTTACCGGCAAGTCTCTTTACTCGTTCCGTAATACAAGATCTCGTGACTAACACTTAGTGACATTGCTTGCAAGGCTTATTGTGATGTTGTATTAACGAGTGGGCCCTGAGATACCTCTCTGTCACACGGAGTAACAAATCCCAGTCTTGATCCATGCCAACCCAACAGACACCCTCGGAGATACCTGTAGAGTACCTTTATAGTCACCTAGTTACGTTGCGACGTTTGATATACACAAGGCACTCCTCCGGTGTCAGTGAGTTGCATGATCTCATGGTCATAGGAACAGATACTTGACATGCAGAAAACAGTAGCAATAAACTGACATGATCATATGCTACGTTTGTAGTTTGGGTCTTGTCCATCACATCATTTTCCTAATGATGTGATCCCGTTAACAAATGACATCTCATGTCCATGACTAGGAAACCACATCCATCTTTGATCAACGAGCTAGTCTATTAGAGGCATACTAGGGACATGGTGTTGTCTATGTATCCACACATGTATCTGAGTTTCCGATCAACACAATTATAGCATGGATAATAAACGATTATCATGAACAAGGAAATGTGATAATAACCAATTTATTATTGCCTCTCAGGCATATTTCCAACAGCTCCCTCCTCCAGCAAGAAGAGAAGAATCAAGCTCGCAAGACGCAATGGCCACCATAGGTGTTTCACGCTGCCGCTCCTGACGCGGTCGTGCCTCCCGCGCCTGGGCTGCCACGCCAATCTGCCGCACCCTCCCCTCCTACCGCGGCGGCAGCAGAACCTTCACTGCGCCCAGGCTGGTGCCCGAGTCCGAACTACCGGGGCAAGAATCCGATCTACCGCCCCCTGCATCTTGCTCCGCCGGTGCTGCACAAGCTCCGCCATCGTCCGCCCCATCGCCATCGGCTCTCTCGACATGGCAGCCTCAGCACGATCCCTGGACCGACCTTGTTCAAGCTTGGCCGATGCCGTGGTCGGCCCCTTCGTCGTATGGCGCCCCGCCTGCTTACACGGGCACGTGGAGCCCTGGTCGCCGCCCGGTCACCAGCTCTCCTGGCCTCCTTGGCGCATGTCTACACCGCCACTCCTACGCCACCTCCAAGCGCGCCAGGACTACCGCCACCCTACCACACCTTTGGCTTCTTATGGCACCTTGCCAGCCCAGGCAGCATACTACCAGTCCCCGACACTGCCCTACGCTCCCATGCACGCTCCTGGCCCCTCTACGCCTCCACAGCAGCCGGCCTGGGATCAAGCTGCCTTCATCAATGCCATGAACAACTTTACTCTTAATAACGAAGGTACGGATTGGATTTTTTATTCTGGTGCATCCTCGCATATGTCTTCAAATATGAATTTGCTATCAGCTTGTTTCCCTTCTGTTTTCTCTACAATCACCATTGGTGATGGTTCCACCATACTTGTTTCATGCACCGGTCATTGTTACATCTCTTCCTCTTATGCCGATTTTCTTCTCCGCAATATTCTTGTTGTCCCTTCCCTCATAAAAAATCTTATTTATGTTCGCCAATTTTGCATTGACAATAAAGTTATTTTGGCTTCTGACCCTTTTGGTTTGTCTGTGAAGGATCTGACAACGGGGGAGGTCCTCGCTCGGTACAATAGCACGGGTGATCTTTATCCGCTTCATGGTGCACCTACATCCACTCTCCGAGTCATGCTTGCATCAGTTGATTTGTGGCATCCTCGTCTAGGACACCCCAATAAAACCACCTTGTCATCTTTGCTTCAAAAAATTCGTTTTCCTAGTTCTAGTGTTCCTCATAATCCCTCTCTTTGTAATGCCTGTCAATGCGGCAAACATGTTAGATTCCCTTTTGAAACCTCTAGTACCCTTAGCACTTTTCCATTTGAATTAATTCACTGTGATTTAAGGACCTCTCCCGTCCCTATTGTCTCGGGTTACAAATATTATCTTGTGATTTTGGATGACTATTCTCATTATATTTGGACTTTTCCAATTAATGCTAAATCTGAAGTACATGCCATCTTTCTCAAATTTCGACAATATGTTCTTACACACTTTGGCTTGCCAATTAGATTTATTCAATGTTACAATGGTCGAGAATTTGAGAACACTCAAAACCGCACCTTCTTTCTCTCTCAAGGCATTCTTCTTCATTTTTCATGTCCTTATACCTCCCCTCAAAACAGTAAATATGAACGCTCTCTTCGCTCCATTAATGATATACTTCACACCTTGCTATTACAAGCTTCCCTTCCCTCTCGTTTTTGGGCCGAAGCCCTTCGCACTGCCACACTACTTCTAAATATTCGACCAACTAAGACATGTCCTCTTTATTCGCCTATTCAATCTCTTTCTCTCTCCCATCCTGATTTTCTTGCGTGTTTTTGGCTGTCTTTGTTTTCCGAACACCGCATCTACCGCCTCCAACAAACTTGAACCACGTTCACTACCTTGCATTCATATTGGTCTTTTTGACGATCACAAAGGATATCGCTATTTCGATCCATCTTCTCGTCGCGTGCTTGTCTCTCGCCATGCCACATTCGATGACAACACTTTTCCTTATTCTATCACTAACATCGCATCAATCCCTACCACAACCACCTCTGTCGCGGTCTCTTCCTCTCCCACGGCAAGGCCGGCAAGCCTGAGGCAGCCGGCAGGCCTGGCAAGCCCGGCCCCGGCAGGCCTGGCAAGCCCGGTAAGTACGGCAAGCCTGGCAAGTCCGGCAAGCCTGGTAAGTCCGCCAAGTCCGGCAATTCCGGCAAGTCCGGCAAGCCCGGCAAACCCGGCAGGCCCGGCTAGTCCGGTCCCACCAAGTCCAGCAAGTCCGACAAACCCGGCAAGCTCTCACCCACCACTACCACCCAATGCCATACCCATTCCACCACCCACTAATGATCACGTCATGTGTACCCGCGGCAAACGCGGATTCCTTCTACCCACACAACGCCTCAACCTCACAGCCACCCCAACCCTCTCTCCTATTCCCACTTCTTACAAACGATCTCTTCTTGATCCTCTTTGGCTCTCAGCTATGCGCGATGAATTTAACGATCTTCAGCAAAATAATACATGGACTCTTGTTCCCAAACCTCTTGGTGTTAATGTTGTTTCTGGAAAATGGGTTTTTCGTCATAAATTTAATTCTGATGGCACTCTTGCTCGTTACAAAGCTAGATGGGTGTGTCGTGGTTTCTCTCGGCAACATGGCATTGATTTTGATGAAACTTTCTCTCCCGTTGTTAAACCAAGTACTATTCACCTTGTTCTTAGTCTTGTTGTTTCCTCCTCTTGGCCCATACATCAGCTAGATGTCAAAAATGCTTTTCTTCACGGTACTCTTAGTGAAACAGTTTATTGTCAGCAACCATCTGGTTCTGAGAATCCCTCTTCTCCCAATTATGTTTGCGTTCTTAAAAAATCTCTTTATGGTCTTAAACAAGCTCCTCGTGCATGGTTTCAATGTTTTGCTGCCTTTATTCAAACAGTAGGCTTCATTCCCTCCTAATCTGATTCTTCATTATTTATTTTCCGCTCCTCTTCACACACTGCATATCTCTTGCTTTATATTGATGATATAGTTCTCACGGCTAGCTCTGAATATTTTCTCCAACATATAATCTCTTCTCTTAGTCATGAATTTTCCATGACTGATCTTGGTCCTTTTCATCATTTTCTTGGTGTTACTGTTTATCGCACACAGTCTACCCTTTTTCTCTCTCATCGTTCGTGTCTTTTAGACTTGCTTTCTCATTTTGATATGTCTGATTGTCAACCCTCTCGCACACCGGCCGACATTGGTGCCAAATTGTTTGCTGATAGTTATCCTGTTTCTGACCCCACTTTGTATCGTAGCATCACCGGTGCCCTTCAATACGCCACTCTTACTAGGCCCGATATTTCATACTCCATTCAGCAAGCCCGTCTTTTTATGCATGATCCTCATGCTCCTCATGTTTCTCACGTCCACCGTATTCTTCGCTATTTAAAAGGAATTCTAGATCATGGTCTTCTCATTAATTCTTCCTCTCCAACAAGCTTGACAGTTTATTCTGATGCAGATTGAACAGGTTGTCTAGATACTCGACGGTCCACATCTGGATTTTGTGTTTATTTGGGTGATAATCTTGTTTCCTGGTGTTCTAAAAGGCATGCAACAGTGTCCAAGTCTTCTGCTGAGGCTGAGTATAGGTCGGTTGCTCATGTTGTAGCTGAAACGGTGTGGCTGCGTCAACTTCTCGTGGAACTTCATCGCCCACTTGATCGTGCAACCATCGTTTATTGTGATAACATCTCTGTAGTATACATGGCTTCCAATCCAGTCCAGCATCGTTGCACCAAGCACATTGAGATTGACATACACTTTGTTAGAGAGAAGGTGGCTCTTGGCGAGGTCTGTGTTCTTCATGTACCTACCAGTGCTCAATTTGGTGACATTTTCACCAAAAGACTTCCGACTGCATCTTTCATCGACATACGCTCCAGTCTCAACATTGTTACTCCTGATGTTGAGACTGCGGGGGGATATTAGAGTATAGGTCGGTTACGGATACTATGGCCGGCAAGTTTTGGATTGTAATCTATCTCTCTTAGTCTTGGAGTCCATGTTTTGTAATCTATATAAACAGCCCTTTGAGACCTCCATCAATATAGTTATTATTCTTTAATTATCAACTACTACATGCAATAGTGAAATAAACATGCAGATACAAGACATCAAGATTATATCTAAGATGGAGTGGGAAAAACGAAATTTTCCCTTGATTTGGTGGATGGAAAACTGGATGTAGAGAGTGGAGAGGGCGTGGGAGGTGAGAAAAAAAATGAACAAAACTCAACCGGGGTATCATGCTACCAACTTCTTCGTTTAGAACTTTGAAAGTAGAGATTCATGTCAAAAATAATATATCCTTTGATTATGGGGAGGCCAAAGTTGATGGTTCTTCTGCGACATCATGTACGTGTTCGCTTCGAACTTGTTGAGTGTCCAAGTGCTGCCCAATCGAACACTGAAACCGATTCGAGGTATGTCCAAGTGCACGCGTTTGTGTCTCGCTTAATCCGGCTCCGCATCGTCTCCTATCCCAAATTCGAATTACCATGATGCACGCGCCTCTCCAAGCTGATATAGAGCGGGCCGGGGGCACGATGTGCCATACCAAGCACCGCGACACACCAAATCGATCGTCATGGTCCACCCCAGCGAAGCTGCTGGTCATCTGAGCGGTGCACTCGACGCCCCCCGTCCTCCTCGGTACACGCACCTCGCCGGCACCACGCACGACCCCCGCCGCCCGATGATCGCCCGCCAGACCGACGCCACATTCGTCCACGGCGGCGTTGTTGACGTCGACTCCGACGCCGCACCAGAGTCGTCGATGGTGTCTGCCTCCGGCCACAAGAGGAAAGCATCCGCCCACCTCCCGGAGGCGGCGGACCGGCCCGTCGCGCGGCAGCGACGCGTCGAGAAAGACAATGGCACATTGGCAAGTCTCGCGGGACAAATCGTGCGCGCCGTGGTGGCGCCGGCTTCGTCATCTGAACAAGTTGTTGAACTCGACGACGCGGCGGTGTCCATGAACGACCTCACACGCGTACGTTCCGAGGCTAAGAACACCATCCTCCACAGCGACCAGCAGCCCGTGCCCAACAACAACGACGGCGCTACAATGAAGCTGCCCATCGTCATCCACGACGACGACGACGACGTCAACGAGGAGGAGTTGTCACCGCCAGCCTCCGACCCGGCGCCCGGCGAGGGCCACAGCTGCTTGCCCTGCCAAGAACCGGAACCCGCGCAGCGGCCGTTCACCAAGCCCTTCGGATACTCGACGTGGGACCCGACCGAGACCGACGGTGGCCGCTACGAGTTGCTGTCGACGTACCTGCCTCCTCCGTGCCTGGACGCCGACGAGGAGGACGCCCTGCGAGCGGCGGCGGCCCTCCGCTCGTCGTCGTCTCTCTACCTCTCACCGGCCGACATCTTCTGGGGTACCTCGGATGGGGTCTGGCTGCCGTAGTGATCTGATTCCGAAATTAATGTGGAACCTGCTAGCTTGTCTGCAATGCATTAGCATGATGATGCACTACGATTACGTCAGACCTATATGAACTCATGGATTTATAGGAGTACTATTTAGATGAAAGTCTAGCTTTCTATGAGGGAGTATGTACATCCATCCTGGATATTGGTGTGCTGAGAACATATATGGATTACAGTTTTGCTATAGCACAGATTATTGCACAATTCTTTTCCATTGACTAGTCTAACCGAAATAAGGGACAGTACTTAACTATGTGTATGTGTTTTGCCCGTCGAATTATATCAATTATTAATCAACTGAAATTGTTTAGGAAACTGTGGCTGTTTTTTTTTTTTTTGCTGCCCCTGTTTGCCTGAATGCCGTACAAACCTTCAAAGAGGATTTAGGGCAAGTAAGTCTCGAGGCATAAGGTCCCTCGCACGCCTTCTTAAATTTGACTTCTGGTTTTTAAACTTCTATATCTTTTAAACGAAAAGTTTACTCAAATGATAACACCCGCACGTGTGGTATATTTACAATTCGCCGACACACATTAATCTCTATTTGTTATGTTTTGCACGAATCCTAAAGAAATCCGTTGGAATTTCAGTGCCACATAGGCATAGCGTGTTGTGTTGGTATTAGAGCGCTCGTCCACATGATCCGCAAGGCACGGTTGCTAGCTGCGTCATGTGAGCAAACCAGTTTTGCCCATACAATCACCATTCAGTCCACACGCGTGTGGGTGAACTGCTCTTCGCACAAACGACACTCGCACGTTGCTAGATGGCAACTGCAGTTGCGCTTTTGTGGCAACTAGATAAACACACATGGCATCAATGATTAACCATACATGACAACTATGGTTGGACCACATGTGACAACGATTTAATCACATATGGTAACTATTGTTTGACCACATGTGACAAGTAGTTAATCACACATGGTAACTATAGCTTGATTACACGCGGCAGCTATCGTTAATTAGACATGGCAACTATAGTTACCAAAACAGAGAAGTTGCCATGCTTTTTCAACTACATTTGCCATTCCGGATAACTAAAGTTGACATCCCCGGGATAATTAAATTACCATCCCCGGGTAACTAAAGTAACCCCGTCAGGACATGTGAGATGAGTAATAGTTATTGGGCGTGTGGCACAAAGTAGATGCGTCCATACGTGTGGACAGTTATAATGTTCGTCCACACATGACCGTGGGCTGCCTCATGGATATGCCACACACAATGTGTGGTCGGATGTTTAATATGCCACACGTGTGGATATCGGGACCCAAGGTTTAAGTTAAGTTATGTTTTCATATTTGTGTTTCTCGTGACCGACGCTTCCCAATAAGATCTATTTTAAATATATTTTTGACTACTTTAAAAAAATATGTTAAATTTCCATGTTGGACATAGTTCGAGCGGCCCATAAAAATCACTTATTTTGTGCGTATGATTGACAGAAAAAACCCGCTTAAAATTTTATCTCTAAAACTTGATTCAAGCGAGCGAGAAAATCAGAACTAAAACTGGCTGTGCCCTTCGTGCGGGATTCAACTACTTCATGAATCCTGAGGCGATTGGGAGGCCGAGATGGACTTGGCAAGTGTGTGCCACTGTGAATTCCCGTACAAATTAACTTCAGGTCATCATTGATGAGAGATGAACACTTCCAGACAACATCTAATTAAGGCTTTGCACGCTTCTCGCAAATTGCCTCCCAAGTCGCTCGCGGATGACTTAGAGGCCCCCGCCCCGCCACTCCTAGCATTCACTACCGCTATGCCTCCCACACCGCCATCGAAGGAGGTTGTCAGGCTAACCCCCATGGCGGACGGCGACGACGAGGACGTCAGCTGCCTCACCTTGACGGTTCACCCCTGTTCCTTGGATCCAAGGTCCCGAAGCCGCCATCTTCTATCCGACTGGCGTGTGCTGGCCCTTCGGCATTTGCTCGCACTTGTCGTCTTCATGGGGAGGACTCAGATAGATTTGACGTGGGCGTTGTGGACCAGGTTGTGGTGCAATGGACTAATCTTCCTTGCTCTAGATCTGGCCATGTCGGCCCCTTGGCTGAGGAGTCAGGGCTATCTAAAGTGAGATGGTAGTTGGTGGTTATGCGCTCCTCCGTCGGTGTTCATCCTTTTGGTGACTACTTCGGCCTGCGACAGTGGCCTCGAAGTTATTGTGGGGCCACCGAAAGGTTTTTGCGTGGGTTCCTCTCTTTAGATATGTCGGTTGCCTCGGTGGTGATAGAAGCAAACTATGTACAATGGTTTGTCGCAAAGGATAGGTTGCCAGCAGGAGCAGATGCCGGTTTTCTAGATCAACGCATGCAGCTGCTAGCATCGTGAAAAAGTGGTAGCAACAAAACTTGATTAACTCGGTCTCCAGCATGGGGTGAAAACCTAGGTCTAGCCTGAGTTAGTTATACTTGGCAATGACGATGACGATCGAGGGACCCACCCTTTGTGAATGCGTTCTTGTTGAAAAAATTATTTTTCTTGTGGTGTCATGAGATGATTGATGCGGATATGATCATTGTTGTAGTTTGTCAATTGCGGATTCGATTCTTTCGGTTTATTTCTTCTCTTGCTTATGCGTAGCTTTGGTCATATGACTATTTGTCGGCGTTTTTGTGTTTGCGTGTGTGTTGACGTTGGTTGTGTGCATCCTAACTATGAAAAGGCATGGTGTGTGCTTGTTATGTTTGTATCTATTTGATACTTCATTTTGAGTAAATAAAACCCACCCTTTGTCAAAATAAATCAGTTACATAAAGCCTAAAACAATAATTTATGTCCCAAGAAATCATGTGTGCTAGTTTTCTCGAAACATGCTTTCGCCCCACTATAACAACAACCTGACGATAATCAGTCGAACGATGCAAGGTGATGAGGCAGCCCTCTTACAACGCCGATCCCAGGGTAATCAAATCAAGAAGAACACACACGACTACGCTATGGAAGTTAACATGGAAAGATCATAATACAACAACATGCCACGTCCTAGAACATGAAGCTCCATGACAACGTCCTCAAGAGGAAGAACGGCAAAAGGCGTTACCGTTGCCGAGCCTATTGGACAATGGTTTTTATCTGGAAGCCAGACACAAAGAGGAGCACCATGATGACGTTTTCAAGAAGAGAACGAAGCCTACGAGCATCGTCGTCGGTGACCTTTGACAAAGCGCAGAGCTTTTGCCGAGCAGATCCTTTGTGTCACCACGAGGACGTACTCTAGAACAAGCGCGACAGGTATAGATCCCACATCTGAATTGGGGCGTCGCGATAGCAAGCCTGAGCCAGCCGCCTCTATACCTCTCGCCACCCACACACACCCAAGAGACCTAGCCACCAGCGCCGGCATGGTGCCCACCAGAGAGCAAACTATGTAGACCGCCTTCTAGTGTCGCTGCGCCGGCCTCCATGCCACGAGGCATCCTCAACCGTCTAGTTCAGCGTGCCATAACCACGGCAGGAAAAGCATGGCATCAGTCGTCGAGCAAGAATCAATGCCACTACCATAGGGGCGCCCACGCCAGCAATCTCCTACTGTCTTGGTAGACCAGGGGCATGATTCAGTAACTACCAACGACCATCGTTGAATAGATAGCTCAGACGACACCAAGTCCATGGCCCGAATTACCGATACGAATACGGGCACAACGTTGTCCCGTCCACCAACCTCTCCAAACCTCCACCGATGCCAGAACGTGAAGACGCCTTGCGAACAGAACTGCAAGCTCCCACCTTGGTTTGACTGGCGGCGACCCGGAGCCGAGAAGCCCAACTCCAAGCGACAACACGCCGGAACTCGCGTGAGGAGCAATCCACCCTAGGTAGGAGGACCACGTCAAACTCCTTCCCTGACGGAATGTTCATGCCACCAGCCCACTGCCAACAAATGCATCCAAAAAAGGCGGACGCTACCCCATAAGATCGAACAACTTTCGGTCCAAAAGGGAACCGCTCATGGCAGCCGGCAACTCCGGCCGCCAAGCAGTGTGCCCATGCCAGCCCTGGCCCCATCGGCTCCCCTAGACTTGCCACCATTGGAAAACACTACTTACACCACTCACAAACCACTGATTCGCCTCCACGCTTGCAGGAAGTGCCACGGATACCACTTCCGTCAGTTGCCGCTTCCCGATGACCCCGGGTTCACCAAGCTTCGCCGATCCAAGCCCGTGTCGTGAGGAGCCTCTACGCATCAGATCCACCATCGCAAAAGCATGCCTCCACATGTACCGCCTCCCGACAACCATGCTCGTGCCCAGGATGAGACCGGACAACGCGTCCCAGCAATCTGCGTCCCCGGCAGGCCACCCCGCCCGCGCCGCGGGAACACGCCCTTACGCCGCTGCACCCTGGAGAAGCGTCATGCCGTTCAACACGGAGGGAGGGCGCACCAGCGAGGGGAGGGGAGGGGAGGGGACAGAGAGCTGGTTGGTGGCCCGGCAGTAGCTAGAGTTCAGCCTCTTGGTCGCTCGCAGGAGGGGTTGGGTGTGAGTTTCTTCAAGGATTACTGCATCTCTATCTGTGCTAGTAGTTTAGAACATGTAGACATTAGTTACATAAGGAAATTGAGACATGAGAACGAAAGAGTTAGAAGGCTGCCTTATAGCGGTCTTGCCTTCTCAATCCGATTGCTTAGACCAATCATTAGATTTCACACGGTGCATGTTTCCACAAATATGAAGTCAAATTTACACCATGGAATTTGGGAGCTTCACTAGCATAATATGGTTACAGCTTAAATATTGAATATTAGTTTTCCTGAAATACGCCATATCTAACGATTTTATAGCAGCTTCCTATTCATCAAAAACTATCAGCGGCGAGAATTTTCCATCTTGAATTCGTCTAACCACCGTTTCTTGCTCATCCTTCTTTGGAAATTTCGAACGACGCTGTGGTGTATCAAGGGCATCACAGTCATCGCATTGCTCATCTCCTTTCAGAACTACCAGCTGCAAGTTGGGAGCTCGCTCTAGCATGGCTCTTATAAATGTAAATTGATGTTCTAGTGACCTAAATCCAGTAAATTGCAGCTCTTTCAAAAACCTGTTCTTAAGGCCGTGAAAGTGCGTTTCCCATAGAGGTCTTCTTCTTTCGGGGTACAGCTGTCTGGTATGAAACCTGTCAGAAACTCAGATACATGTGTGGATACATAGACAACACCATGTCCTTAGTATGCCTCTAATAGACTAGCTCGTTGATCAAACATGGTTAAGGCTTCCTAGCCATGGACATGAGATGTCATTTGATAACGGGATCACATCATTAGGAGAATGATGTGATGGACAAGACCCAAACTATAAACGTAGCATATGATCGTGTCAGTTTATTGCTACAGTTTTCTGCATGTCAAGTATCTGTTCCTATGACCATGAGATCATGCAACTCACTAACACCGGAGGAGTACCTTGTGTGTATCAAACGTCGCAACGTAACTGGGTGACTATAAAGGTGCTCTACATGTATCTTTGAGGGTGTCTGTTGGGTTGGCATGGATCAAGACTGGGATTTGTTACTCCGTGTGACGGAGAGGTATCTCAGAGCCCACTCGGTAATACAACATCATAACAAGCCTTGCAAGCAATGTGACTAAAGTGTTAGCCAGGATCTTGTATTACGGAACAAGTAAAGAGACTTGCCGGTAACGAGATTGAACTAGGTATAGAGATACCGACGATCGAATCTTGGGCAAGTAACATACCGAAGAACAAAGGAAACATCATACATGATTATCTGAATCCTTGACAAAGAGGTCAACCGATAAAGATCTTCGTAGAATATGTAGGAGCCAATATAGGCATCCAGGTCCTGCTATTGGTTATTGACCGTAGAGGTGTCTCGGCATGTCTACATAGTTCTCGAACCCGCGGGGTCTGCACACTTAAGGTTCGGTGACGTTTCGGTATAGTTGAGTTATGTATGTTGGTGACCGAAGGTTGTTGACAGTCCCGGATGAGATCCCGGACATGACGAGGAACTCCGGAATGGTCCGGAGGTGAAGATCGATATATAGGACGAATGGAATAGGAGTCCGGAGGCGTTCCGGGAGTATAGGGTTGTGACCAGGAGTACCGAAAGGGGTTTCGCGGGGCCCGAGCAAGTGTTGGAGGGCCTCATGGGCCAAGGGGAAGGGGCAAACCAGCCCACTAAGGGGTTGTGCGCCCCCCTCACCCTTTCCCACGTAACCAGGAAAGGTGGGGAGCCCCATCTAGGGTTCCCTCCACCTGGCTTGCGGGCCAAGTCACCCTAGGGTTTCCCTAGGGGGCGCCCCCATTTTCCCTAGCCGCCGCCCCCCTAGATTGGATCTAGGGGCGCCACCCCTCCTCCCTTCCCCCTATATATAGATGAGGAGATGGAGGGCAGCCGCACCTAAGAATTGCCACGTGATGCCCTCTCTCTTCCTCTAGATCTGTTCTGCACTAGATC
The DNA here is from genome assembly GCA_022496015.1 of Hordeum marinum. Taxonomy (NCBI): domain Eukaryota; kingdom Viridiplantae; phylum Streptophyta; class Magnoliopsida; order Poales; family Poaceae; genus Hordeum; species Hordeum marinum. The sequence goes on from CM039676.1 coordinate 505,645,643, forward strand.
GTCTCGGTTGTGCTTGGCGAAGCCCTGCCGGGACAGCTCCACCACCATAGCCACCACGCCATTGTGCTGGCGGAGAACTCATCTACCTCTCCACCCTCGCTTGCTAGATCAAGGAGGTGGAGATCGTCATCGAGCTTTACGTGTGCTAAACACGGAGGTGTTGTCCGTTCGGCACTAGATTGGAACGCCCACGATGGGATCGCGGGATGGCTCGTGATGAGATCACGGGATGGATCATGATTGGATCGTGAAGACGTTTGACTACATCAACCACGTCTCTTAGCGCTTCCCGCTTAGTGATCTACAAGGGTATGTAGATCCACTCTCCCTCTCATAGATGCTCATCACCATGGATAGATCTTGCGTGTGCGTAGGAAAATTTTTGTTTCCCATGCAACGTTCCCCAATAGTGGCATCATGAGCTAGGTCTATGTGTAGATGAGATCTCGAGTAGAACACAAAGGAGTTTGTGGGCATTGATGCTCAGATTGCTTCCTCCCTTGGTCGTGTTTTGGTTCAGCGGTATTGTGGGATGAAGCGGCCCGGACCAACCTTACTCGTATGCTTACGAGAGACCGGTTCCATCGACTGACGTGTAACTTCATTGCACAAAGATGGCTGGTGGGTGTCTGTTTCTCCTACTTTAGTTGGATCGGATTCGACAAAGGAGGTCCTTGAGAAGGTTGAAAAGCAACTTATGCATCACCGTTGTGGTTTTTGCGTTGTTGAGAATTGTTCTTGCTAGATACCCGCAGCAGCCACGTAAAACTTGCAACAACAATTAGAGGATGTCTAACCTGTTTTTGCAGGGTATGTTGTGATGTGATATGACCAATTACATGATGAGATATATGTGATGTATGAGATGATCATGTATTGTATAGAATATGATGACTTGCATGTCGATGTGTACAGCAATCGGCAGGAGCCATAGGGTTGTCTTTAATTATTGTATAACCTGCGTTTCAATCATTAAGCGCTATGTAATGCTTTACTTTATCGTTAAGCGGTAGCAATAGTAGTAGAAGCATGGTGGGCGCGACAACCCCGATGGTGACACGTTGATGGAGATCATGGTGTCATGCCAGTGACGATGGAGATCATGCCGGTGCTTTAAGGATGGAGATCAAAAGCACAAGTTCATGGTCATATCATGTCACTTATGATTTGCATGTGATGTTAATCATTTTATGCACCTTGTTTTTCTTAGGGCGACGGTAGCATTATAAGGTGATCCCTCACAAAAATTTCAAGATCAATTGTGTTCTCCCCGAGTGTGCACCGTTGCGAAAGTTCGTCGTGTCGAGACACCATGTGAGGCTCTACGTTCACATACAACGCGTGCAAGCCAGTGTTGCACATGCAAAACACTCGTGTTAAACTTGACGAGCCTAGCATGTGAATACATGACCTCAGAACACAAGAGACTGAAAGGTTGAACATGAGTTATATAGTAGATATGATCAACATGATGATGTTAACCATTGAAACCACCTCAACTCACGTGATGATCGGACTTGAGTTGGTGAATTTGGATCATGTATCACTCAAATGACCGGAGGAATGTCAATTTGAGTGGGAGTTCTGAAGTAATATGATTAATTGAACTCATTATCATGAACATAGTCAGTAGTGTCTTTGCAAATTATGTTGTAGCTCACGCTGTAGCTCCCTTGAATTTTTATATGTTCCTAGAGAAATAGAGTTGGAAGATGATGGTAGAAATATTGCGGATTGGGTCCGTGATCTGAGGATTGTCCTCATTGCTGCACAGAAGGCTTATGCCCTTAATGCACCGCTCGGTGCGCCACCCCCTCTAGCGTTGTCTATAGATGTTGTGAACATTTAACAGGCATGTTCCGATGGCTACTTGATAGTTTGGAGTGTCATGCCTTACGGCTTAGAATTGAGGCTCCAAAACATTTTGAACGTCACGGAACATATGAGATGTTCTAAGAGCTGAAATTGAGATCTCAGGCTCATGCCCGTGTTGTGAGATATGAGATCTCCAACAAGATTCTTTACCTGCAAGACGAAGGAGAATAACTCAATCGTTGAGCATGTGCTTAGATTGTTTGGGTGCTACAATCGCTTGAATCGAGTGGGAGTTGATCTTCTAGATAAGATATTAATTGATATAGTTATCCAAGTCACTATCACTAAGCTACTAGAACTTCGTGATGAACTATAATTATGCTAGGGATGGAAATGATGATCCCTGAGCTATTCGCGATGTTTGACACCGCGAAGGTAGATATCAAGAAGGAGCATCAAGTGTTGATGGTTAGTAAAACCACTAGTTTCGAAAAGGGAAAGGGTAAGGAGGGAAACTTCATGGATGGCAAGTCAGTTGCTGCTCCAGTGAAGCAACCCAAAGTTGAACCCAAACCCGAGACTAAGTGCTTCTATTATGAGGAGAGCGATCGTTGAAGCGGAACAAGCCTAGATACCTGGTAGTTAAGAAGGCTGGCAATGTCGATAGAAGTATATATGATTTACGTGTTGTTGATGTGTACCTTGCTAGTACTCCTAGTAGCACCTGGGTATTGGATACCGGTTCGATTGCTAAATGTTAGTAACTCGAAATAAAAGCTACGGAATAAACGGAGACTAGCTAAGGGTGAGGTGACGATGTGTGTTGGAAATGTTTCCAGGTTGATGTGATCAACATCACATGCTCTCTCTTCCATCGGGATTAGTGACGAACCTAAATAAATGTCATTTGGTGTTTGCGTTGAGCATGAACGTGATTAGATCGTATTTATTGCAATACGGTTATTCATTTAACTCAGAGAATAATGATTATTCTGCTTACATGAATAATACCATCAATGGTCATTCACCCAATGAATGGCTTTTGAATCTTGATCGTAGTAGTACACATATTCATAACATAGATGCCAAAAGATACAAAGTTAATAATGATAGTACCACATACTCGTGGCACTGCCGCTAAATGTCATATTGGTGTAAAGCGCATGAAGAAACTCCATGCTGATGGATCTTTGGACTTATTCGATTTCGAATCGATTGAGACATGCGGACCATGCCTCATGGGCAAGATGACTAAAACCTCGTTTTCCGGCTTGATGGAACGGGCAAGTGACTTATTGGAAATGATACATGCTAATGTATAGGGTCTAATGAGTGTTGTAGCGTGCGATGGATATCGCTATTTTCTTACTGTTGGGGATGTAACCCCGTGGTGAAACCCGCCCAAGCGAGGCTGGGTCACACCTGGCGCCTCATGGGCCAGACCAAGGACGGTCCTAAAGACTCAAGCCTTGGCGGTCGGCGGCTCACCGAGATGGCCCGAGATGAGGCCCAGGCAAAGAAGTCACGAAGACCTGGGCGGATACGCCGCCCAGAGATGGCTTGCTCAAGAAGGCAAGATAGCATAGAGATAGACTCGGACACGTTGTGAGAGTCGGCATATGACTTGTGTAACCCGTGGTCTTGACCTCCTATATAAGGGCAAGACCCGGGGCGACTTAGATAGAAACCAACTGATCGAAAGCTAGGTCAAGCGATTCCGCTACCTTGTAATCGATACTCCAATCAATACAACACAAGCAGGAAGTAGGCTATTACCTCTACTTGAGGGGCCGAACCTGGGTAAACTCGTCTCCTTCGTCCTAACCAACCCCTTTGAGTCCATCACCTTAGTGATGGCCTCGAATCTAAGTCCTCGGACATCTGCCGTGATAAAACCATGACAGCTGGCACCCACCGTGGGGCTCACGCTCGGTGGTGTTGAGTTCTCAAAGGGCTCTCTACCGGGGTTCGAGGGATACGTGGTCGGAAGGATGAACAAAAGTTGACGCGGCCGGCTCTACATCGACGACGCCGGCTGGGGCCCTGAGGCCAACTATGTCGAATATGGATTCCGGGTTCCCTTCGGCAGAATCCACGTCTTCATCGGCAAGGTTGACGGATCTACGCCCGGGCAGGACGTCTGCACCAACATCGTCGAGCCGGCTCGGCGTGCGCAACCCGCCCAACACATGCGACCCGCCTATGTGGACCCGGGCCGGAAGCATGTCTTCGTGGGCTTCACTCAAGGTATGGATCTTGAGGCTTCTATGTCGCAGGAGACTCTCGTCTATTCAGAGGATGGATCTTCGAGCGGAGAGGCGGAATCAATCTAACAGCTTCACAATGGCGGGCTCGGGGCTACGACAAGCTTTACCTTGAGTCAGAGCGTTCTGAGCCGGATGATCACGGGCTGCCGATTCATGAGGCCGTGTTCATGGAGGGATCAGCACCGGGCACGAGCAGCACAGCCGCCGGAGCCACAAACACGGGGGCTGACCCGCCGCCGCCAGCTCAGGTTCTTCTAGATCTGATGAACGAGCTTGCAACCCTGATGGCGACTAAAGTCACACAAGATAATCAAGCAGCCTGGAACTTGGAGATCGCAAGACTTAAGGACCGGATGGCGGAAGTCCAACAAGGGATTGGCGAGTTAAAGGCTCAGATGGATGCGGAGGCAGAGCGCCTTAGGACAGATGCTTTCCGCCTTGAGCTAGAGCAGCAATCAGCAGCTGCGGTGCAGTGGATGAGACATCAGTCCTGCTTACCAGAACAGTATGAGGCCAGGAATCTTTTTAACACGCCAGGAATGGGATGGATAGAGGACGTGCCTGGAAGTCAGTCGGTAGCTTGACAACAGCTTAACCCACCCCGACGAAACCAGGCCTCACCAGCGGTTTTCCCAATGCTGGCAGGTCATTATTCCAACCCGGTAGAGAACATGGTGGCGGCGGCAACCCGGCTTGAAATGATCCCTATTCCTGATGAGGCGCCCTTTGCAGAAGAGGTGCGGAACGCCATCGGATACCTTCAAACGGCGATGGCCTAGCAAGAAAAATATGCCTACAGCCGGAGACGCGTACATTCAACCCCCCTCCCCAGCCGCAGCTTTAGCCGGCGTTATGAGTCGCCGGTGGTTTCTAGCAGTGATCGGCATCAGGGCCCTCCAGGGGATGATCAGGCGGCTCTAGATGCATAGGCGCTCGTAGACCGGGCAAGAGGGTAGCAAGAGGCGGCGGCTCTGGCAGCGGCGGCTCACCATGAGCATGCGCCTTCCATCTCAGTTGGAGCGGGAGTGACCACCAGGGTTGTGGGAGTGCCATGTCTGGTACCGGCTTTGCGAAACAAGCGGCTACCGAAGGATTTCAAAAGCCCTCGCAAAGCCCCGAATTACACCGCTGACTTACCTCCGGAGGCCTGGATCGAAAGTTATGAGCTGGCTATGGAGATGTTGGATGTCAATGACGCGGTATGTGCTCAATATTTTATCCTGATGCTGGAAGGACCGGCTCGCACGTGGTTGAAGAGTTTGCCACCCAACACCATCAATTCCTGGGCCGGGTTAAAGGCGAAATTCATCAAAAAAATCAAGGAACATGCAAGCAGCCCATGACGATCGTGGATTTAGATCACTGTGTGCAACAAGAAAATGAGTCGGCTCATCATTGGGTCCGGCGGGTTTCAACTATCATCCACTCGTCTGAGCAGATCACGGCGGATCAAGCGGTTCTGATCCTGAAAAAGAATTGCCACTTTATACCTTTGAAGCAGAAGCTTGGCCGGCTCAAGCGCACGTGTCAAGACATGGGGGAGCTCATGACGGCTCTCAGCAAATACGCCAACTCTGATAATACAAAGGATCCGGGCTCTGATGAGGAAAAAACTGGCCAGGGTAAAAAGAATAACCATGGCAAGGGTACGGCAAGCAATGGTAACCAAAGCAAGAGGAAGAATCCGGACGGCGGGTCAGAATTGGTGGCCAACGCCAGCATCGGCCACAATCGTCCTAAGGGCAATGGGAAGTTTAGACCACCTTTTAATAAGGGTAAGACTCCTTTCAACTTGGAGGAGATGCTCAACAAACCTTGTCCGGAGCACAGCCGGCCCGACAGACCGACGGGTCACACGTGGGGCAATTGCCACATCATGCAGAAGTTCAAAGACTACAGCATGCGACAGCATAACAACGATGGTGGAGGCCCGCCCGGTGGATCAAGAGCCGGGTTTGGGCCCGGCGGCTCAGGATCCGGTCATAATGGCCAGGGTAACCAAGGAGGACATCATCAGCAATCTGGTGGCCATAATCAGCAACAGAATAATCAGTCTGGGTATCAAAGTAATCCAAAGCAGCTCAGTTTGGGCCAGTATCATGTTTTTACGACTAGCTTTAACAAGCGGGATCAGAAGGTGCGCAAGCGGGCGGTTAATGCAATCGCGTCGGCTCTACCGCAATACTTGAAGTGGTCTGAGTATGACATCACATGGAGCCGGGAGGATCACCCGCCACGTGTTGATGACCCGGGGCAGCTGGCCCTTGTAGTTGCCCCTCAAGTGGGAGGATATATGTTGAATAAGGTACTTATGGATGGTGGCAGTAGCATCAATATCCTGCACTATGACACCTTTCGACGGATGAAGCTGCTTGATAAAGACCTTAGGCCCTCCTCGACAGTCTTTCATGGTGTGGTGCCTGGCAAGTCAACTTACCCCGTGGGTAGGATTTCCTTGGAAGTTGCCTTTGGTGATGAGTACAACTACAGGGTAGAGTCCTTGTGGTTTGAGGTAGTCAAAATCAAGAGCCCCTATCATGCCTTGTTTGGGCGGCCAGCTTACGCCAAGTTCATGGCTAGGCCCTGCTATGTCTATTTACAGCTCAAGATGCCCGGGTTAACAGGGATGATTACTGTTCATGGTGATCGGAATATAGCTATAGAGTGCGAGGAAGGAGACGCAGCTTACGCGGAGTCAAGTTGTGCTGAGGCAGAACTCAAGTTCTATAAGGAAAATGTTGACCCGGAGGACATGACTCCGCTGAAAAAGCCTACCACAGAGGTTGAGCCGCCCCTCAATTTTTCAGCCGATGATACCAAGTTGGTGGATTTCACTCCGGGCGACTCATCGCAGCAGTTCACTATTAGGGCCAATATGGATCCCAAATAGGAAAGCGTGTTCATCGAATTCATCCGTGAGAATCGGGACATCTTCGCATGGAAACCATCTGACATGCCGGGTGTACCGAGAGAGTTCGCTGAGCACCATCTTAATGTGGATCCTAATTTTAAGCATGTAGGGAAATTTCTATGATAGTTTAACGAGAGAGACGCAAGGCCATTGGGGAAGAGATAGCCCGGCTCTTGGCGGCAGGTTTCATCGTCAAGGTTTTTCAACCGGAGTGGCTTGCTAACCCAGTGCTCGTGCTCAAGAAGAACGGCGCGTGGCGTATGTGCGTGGACTACACGAACCTTAACAAGGCCTGCCCGGCTGATCCTTTTGCTCTCCCTCGTATTGATCAGATCATCGATGCTACGGCGGGCTGTGAGAGTTTATGCTTCCTGGATGCTTATTCTGGATATCATCAGATCAAGATGGCAGTCAAGGACCAAGAGAAGACGACTTTCATCACGCCTTTTGGTTCCTTCTGCTACGTATAAATGCATTTTGGGCTCAAGAGTACCCAGGCGACTTACCAGCGTTGTGTGCAGAATTGTCTTCACAGCCAAATCGGGCGCAACGTTCACGCATATGTGGATGACATTGTGATCAAGTCACCGAACAAGGAGACCCTGCTTGACAACTTAAAGGAGACCTTCGACAATCTGCGGGTCTACAAAATGATGCTTAACCCGGCGAAGTGTGTTTTTGGTGTTCCGGCGGGCAAGCTCTTGGGATTTCTGATCTCTGAGCATGGCATTGAAGCTAACCCGGATAAGATCAAGGCTATCACCTCCCTGGCTGAGCCGGCATGCATCAATGATGTTCAACGCCTGGCGGGGTGGATCGCCGCGTTGAGCCGGTTTATAAGCCGCCTTGGTGAGAAAGCCATCCCTTTATATCAGATGATGAAAAATACAAACAACTTTGTCTGGAGTACAGCGGCGGGTGAAGCGTTTGAGGCACTCAAGAAGCAGCTCACTGAGACGCCGGTCTTAGTCGCTCCGGTTGAGAAAGAACCCTTGCTCTTGTACGTGGCGGCTAACAACAGGGCTTTCAGCGTTGCAATCATGGTCGAGCGCAAGGAGGCAGGGAAGGAATATCCGGTTCATAGGCCGGTTTATTATATCAGTGAGGTCCTGACAGAGTGCAAGCAGAGATATCCACATTGGCAGAAGCTCGTATCTGGGGTGTTCATGGCCTGTTGGGAGACATAATTCAAAATAGAGAAGCCACTGGCAGGATTGCCAAGTGGGCATTGGAGCTTGGACCTCTCAATCTGAGATATATACCTCGTACGGCTGTCAAGTCCCAAGCCCTAGTGGATTTCATAAATGACTGGACAGAGTGTCAGGCACCCGAAGAAAAGCCGAACACATATTAGACAATACACTTTGATGGATCCAGGCAGTTGGACGGGTCAGGGGCAGGAGTTGTCTTAACCTCCCCCAAGGGTGACAAGTTCCGTTATGTGTTGTGGCTGATGTTCCCTTGTACTAACAATGCAGATGAGTACGAAGCCCTGCTTCAAGGCCTCAGGGTGTCTAAGGAGATGAACTTAAGCCGGGTTAGGTGCTTCGGCGACACAGATCTTGTGGCTCAGTAGGTCTCAGGAACGTGGGACTCCAAAGACCCGCGGATGGCGACTTACCGCCAGGCGGTTGATGTCATTGCTGGTCACTTCAAGGGTTACCAGGTAGATCATATCGATCATCGCAAGAACAAGACGACTGATGCTCTGTCAAGGCTGGGTTCGCAACGAGAGTCGGTGCCGCCTAATGTTTTCTTGGACGTGCTACATCACTCGTCGGTTAAGTTGCCTTTAGAGGAGGACTTGGCTATTCCTGACCCGGAGGGACAGTTGGTGGCGGCTCTACATGCTATTCCTGACTATACCGTGCCTTATTTAGCGTACTTAACTTGCCGTGAGTTACCTGATGATGAAAATCTGGCCAGACAGATCACCAGGTGGTCTAAGTCTATGACGATAGTAAATGGCGAGTTACATAAGTGCAGCGTCACCGGTGTGTTTCAACGTTGTGTCTCACCTGAAGAGGGCAAGGAAATCCTGAATGAAATTCATGCTGGCGATTGTGGTCATCACGCCGGCTTAAAACCTCTGGAGGCCAAGGCCTTTAGACATGGTTTCTCCTGGCTGATGGCTCATAAGGATGCGGAAGATCTGGTCCGCAAGTATGATGGTTGTCAAAAGTTTGGTCGGCGTGCTCATGTTCCAGCTCAAGAATTGCGCATGATTCCAATTACTTGGCCGTTCGCAGTCTGGGAGCTCGATATGGTCGGGCCTTTCAAGAGATCCAAAGACAAAATACCCATCTTTTGGTGGCGGTTGACAAGTTTACCAAGTGGATAGAAGTTGAGCCGGTCAGCAAGTGTGACGTGGCTACGGCGGTTCAGTTTATTAAAAAGCTGATCTACCGTTTTGGTTACCCTCACAGTATCATTATGGACAATGGTAGGAACCTATCCAAGGGGGTTATGAAAACGTTCTGGGACAATGAGCACATCCGACTTGATGTTTCTACGGTTGCTCATCCATAGTCCAACGGTCAGGCAGAGCGTCCTAACCAAGAAATCCTGAGAGGTATCAAGCCCCGGCTTATGGTTCCTTTATGGAGAATGTCGGGTTGCTAGGTGGAGGAATTGCCGTCCGTCTTATGGAGCATCAGAACCACTGCCAACAGATCAACGGGTTATACACCTTTCTTCATGGTTTACGGTGTAGAGACTGTGTTACCAAGTGACATCTATCATGACTCGCCACGAGTGGCGGCTTACGTTGAGGCGGACAATGAAACGACGCGTCAAGATGCCTTGGATGCCCTGGAGGAGGAACGTGATTTGGCGGCGGCTCGATCAGCGATTTATTAGCAAGACCTACGCCGTTATCATAGCCGCAGGGGCAAGACCCGGACGTTTCAAGAAGGTGACTTAGTGCTTCGGTTGATTCAAGATCAGACGGAGGCACACAAGTTATCCCCTCCATGGGAAGGACCTTTTGTGGTCAGCAAAAATCTCAATAACGGGTCATATTACCTCATTGACATCCGAGACGACTCATATACCTCGGGGCAGGAGACCCGCCGGCCATGGAACATAGCACATCTACGGCCTTACTATACTTAAGTTGTCAAGACTTTACATTGTACACCATCATTGTACATATCATATATTTATATGAGTAAAGTAGGCATCCCTGCAAGCCGGGGCCTTTGCTGTTTCACACATCACAATCTGTGCAAAAAGTGAAAACATGATCGTCCAGGGGGCTTCCCACCCACCGGGTGTAGCTTATCAAACCCTATCAGTCGGCTCTCAAGCCAAATAGTTGACTCCGTCAACATGATCGTCCAAGGGGCTTCCCACCCACCAGGTGTAGCTTATCAAACCCTATCGGTCGGCTCTTAAGCCAAATAGTTGACTCTGCAACATGATCGTCCAGGGGGCTTCCCACTCACCGGGTGTAGCTTATCAAACCCTATCAGTCGGCTCTCAAGCCAAATAGTTGACTCTGTCAACATGATCATCCAGGGGGCTTCCCACCCACTGGGTGTAGCTTATCAAACCCTATCGGTCGGCTCTTAAGCCAAACAGTTGATTCCATCAACAAAGGTCACTTGGGGGCTTCACATCCACCGGGTGTAGATTACACACCCTCTTGATTGGCTCTTAATCCAAATAGGGTTAAACCTGCCTGTAAGCTGATGCTACTCTGCTAGGTGACCCGCCGAACTCTTACCAGTTAATCTTGCCTAGAGACCCTGAGCCGGCTCAAAGAAATTGACGGCCAATCTCCATAGAGACCCTGTACTAGCTAAGGTTAAAACGGCGGCTCTTGTCACGAGAGGGCCGGCTTACGGAAAGCAAGGATAAACTCTCCCATCTACTGCCGACTCTTCGCTATGTGGCATGTTCGTACTCTTAGATAGTTAATCCTTAAGGACCCTGTACTGTTTAAGGTTAAAACGACAGATTATGTCACATGAGAGGCAGTTTGTGGGCTATAAGGGTGCTCAAGCCCTGTCGTGTCTCTCCTGGGATGTCACACTTCCTTTCAGTTAATCTCGCTTAGAGACCTTGAGCCGGTTCAAAGTAATTGACGACCAATCTCCACAGAGACCCTGTACTGCTAAGGAGTTTTAAGTGGCGAGTCAACCCAGTAGAACCGGCACATGAGCTATTATGAAAAACAAGTTAGGAAAGATACAAGATCCTTGGGTGACGCTATTATAAGCCGCCCTCCTAACAATATGAAGATACATCTATTCTTGTAGGTTGATTAAACCGCCAAGAGCCGGCAAAACATCCAATATGAAAGTGCAAGGAAGATGTCATATATTAAGCCAAACAATTTAATATGTGTAGATGGCACAGTTCGGGCAAAGGCACACTTTACTACAAGCCTATTACAGGCACTCTTTGTAGAGCTCAAAAGTGATTCAAAGTTTTTTACACCGCTCATGGCAGGTCACAGAGCCGGCTTATCCATGGCATCACCCAAACCGTCCGTTGGCTGGCGGGTCACCCTGCTCTGGGTCTTCGACCTCCATGATCTGAAGATTGTCCATGTCCCAGTTGCAATGGGTTAAAGCTGCAAAGTTTCCCTCTTCAAAGAGGGGGGACGGGTCAACATCAGAAGCAAAGAGGTGCTTACCGTGGGAAGGCGTCAAGTCCTTGCCTTCAAATAGGGGGTCGCGGATTCTCTTCTGATTGGCACCGTAAGCCGCCTGGTATGTTGACAAGTTCACTTCCTCTGCTAACACGGAAGCGAGGACTTTGGAAGCTTTCACACACCGTGCGTAGTCAGCCTCCGTAAACTCTGAGCCGTCATCCTTCTTGGAGGGAAACCTGTCCATCATGTCTTCGGGAGTCAACTCTGGACCAAAAGCCAACATCCGGCTTATGGCTGCGATGGCTCCCTGTCGGGCGGCTGATTTCTTAAGCTCTTGGATCTGTTTCGGCAGGGTGGATAGCAGTTCTATGACCTCCTTCATAGTCAGAGGGATGTTATCCTTATAAAGTGCCGCCTTGATTGTGCAGACAGCTCCGCAGTATAGCTGCTCTGTCAAAGTATAGATAGCCTTCAGAGGCAGCAAACTATCAGAAGCAAGTTGACGGCTCCTTGGACCTGCATAAGCCGGATTTTTTTGTCATAAATCGCCAGTATAAGTACTCATACAAAAGTTTTGGCTAAGTATTTAAATGCTTACCAAATATGGCGGCTGACATCTTCATGATATGGCGCTTCAAGGATTGCAGCTCATCTGACACAATCACGAGCCGTTGGTCAGCATCGTCTGCTCGTTGAGTTAGGGTAGCTTGTTCTGTTTTTGCAGACTCTTTCAAAGCAGCACAGTTAGCTTTAATCTTGGTCAGTTCCTCAGCAAGGAGCCGACACTTTTCATCAGCCTCGCTTCGGGCGGCTTGCTGGGTGGCTAGATTGCTCTTTAAACTGGTCAATTCTGACCCGGCTTTGTTTAAAGCTTCCTCTCACATATCAAAATGCAGAATAAGTCGCCAGGACGGAATTTTATCAGATGATGAAGATTAAGACAATATTACACAAGTCTCAAGCAGATTGCAAGCAATATGTTTGACACTTTGGGGCTAATGTTTATTTGATCTCCCAAGATTTACAATGAAGCTTTGGCTCAACTTTATCAAAATTGAGCAACCAAAGCTAAACTAATAGTTGAGGCCTACAGGCTAAGTATTGAAGACCCGACTTACCATTAGCTAATATTAACCCGGTTCTTGGGGGCTACGTAAGGTTATAAGGAAAGGAGGTGAGAGTACCTCGTATTTCTTCTTCATCAGGTTCACAAGCTTGAGCTCCAGGTCCCGGCTTGTAGATAGGCGGTTCAGATAACCAGCGTGAAGCTCATCGGCTATTAGCTTCTCTAGGGCAGGAAGTTCAAATTCCAAATTCTTGGAGGTCTCAGTCGCCTTAGTGTGCTTTGTTAATACACAAGGTTGAGGAGAGTGAAAGCCGGTGCCGGTAATTCGGACGTGTGGAGTATTTGAATTGTCAACAGTCTTGGAAGGGCTCGGCGGCTTGGAATTGGCCCTCAAAGGACTCTCAGGAATCATATCGTCGACCGCCGGTTCAGCAGAATGACAAGCTTCTTCAGGTGCTTCCTTCGAAGCCGCCGAGGGATCAACATGCGGCACGGGAGAATCCGGCTTGGCAGGCTTCGGCTCTCGAGCTTTGTGGCCAGGGGTAGACCCGCTAGTCTTCCTTCGTTTTGCTTGGGCCCTAGAAACCACAGGAGGTCATGGTTCGAGCTTTATATATAACACAAGTTTGAACATAAGCATAAAGACATAGACTCTGGGTTAATCTTCAGAGGCGGCATAGCAGTTCTAGTAGAGTCGCCAGACGAAGGGGGTGATTCCTGAAAGCATTTAATACAACATAAGATAGTGTCGAATTACAAAGACAAGGTTGATAAACAAAGTCGGGTTGAATAGATACCTCAACCGGCCGCTTCCGTTGAGTTGGAGATAATCCGGCCATGAGATTGTTAGAGCCGGTGCTCCGAGTCTCACGTCGGGAGATTTGTTGTTGCTTTTTCAAAAGAAGTGGGGGTCTAAGTAAGCAAGAGGATGAGAAAGTGGGACTTTTCGGATGACCCGCCGTATCTTCTGTGGTACAAGATGTTCTAAGTCAGATGAAACGTAAGTTACCTCAGGAACGATGGCATGGCTCGTCTCCGTTTCATCCTGTGAATAATTATTGTCAATAAGTTGCATGAAGAGATGACCAAAAGAATCAAGCTCTACCTCTGAGTCGTCAGTTTCCGACTGTTCTTCAGGCTGTTCTTGGGGTGCAGTTTTCTTCTTCCGGCCGTCAGTTTTCCTCTTTGACTTCTTCGGAGGAGGACGTACTTCTTTTTCCAGAATCCGGAGTTGGCCTGAAAATATAAGCCGGCGAAAAGTTGAGAGATTGCTAAGTATAAGCTAATACATAGATAAGGACATCAAGAGTCGCCCTTACGTCTGGGGCCGGGTTTGCGACACAAAAAGGTGCTAGCCCAATGGCACTGCAAGCTCCTGAAGACTCATGGACAAGGCTCCTGATGGCAGCCACAATGTCATCCTCTGATAATGTTGTCTGGTTAAAGCAGAGGAGGTCATCAGACTGGCCTGTATATTCGCACATGAGGCGGATGCGCTGGCTCAGGGGCATGACCCACCAAGAAATCCAGTAGCGGGTCAAATCCAGGCCCGTCAGTCCATTGGCCATAAGAGCTTTAATTTTGGCGTGAGCCGGAGCATACTTCGCCCGCTTAGTGGCTGACAGCCGGCCAGGAAGCTTAGTGGTTGTCTTGGGCCGGGACGGACGATAACCCGGCAAAGGATGCTCTCCTTCTGGGGAAGTGTCTTTACAATAAAACCAAGTCTTATTCCAGTCTTTAGGGTGACTCGGCATCTGAACAGCTGGAAAAGTTATGTCCCGTCGCCTCTGAATGGAAATCCCGCCAAGCTCTAAGCTTGGACCAGCCTTCACCTCCGTCTGGCGTATTGGATAAAAAAACTCACGAAATAGACCAACGGATGGCTCTTCTTGCAAGTAAATTTCACTGAGCACTTGGAAGTTGAACATGTTGGAGACGGAATTGGGAGTGACCTCTTGAGGGCGCAGTTTGAAGAAGTGAAGAACGTCCCGGAAGAATTTTGAGCCGGGGGGGCTAAACCCGCGCTCGAGATGATCTAAAAATACAACTACTTCACCCTCCTGAGGAACGGGCTTTAGCTCATTACCCGAAACCCGCCAATGGATGACATCTTTGGCGGCTAAGTTACCCGCGTCTACATAGTCCATCAGGAACTCCTTTGTGATAGCAGAGCTGACCCAATTGCATGAATTGGATGCGCGAGACATGGTGGCGACTTAAAAATGTGCAAAGTAATAATTTTTGGCGAGTCAGAAGGTGACACACAGAATAAGGGCAGCTAAAAAGTTTAAGTGCCATAAAGTTAAAGTCGCCAGAGCAGTTTTGATGAGAGTCATAAGTTCACTCGCGAGTCAAGTTTGCAAAACAACGAGGCAAAATCTTACTGAGTGTGGAAAACAGGTTTCACAGACTACTTATGTAATTATGGATCTACAAAACAGAGGAAAATTGGGTTTATTCTAGCCCTAGCGACGAACAGTCGGACCAGCAAAATTTTGAAGACAGTGAACAGAGCAACTACAGATCTGCGTGATGGTATTATCAACTTCCTACGATCTACCGCGATGGAGCAGAGGACGATATCATGTTGGATGATATGTATACCATCTGTCATTGTGGAGAAGTTCGTGTTCTAGCGGCCGAGAACTCCATGGAAACCCTACCGAGGACTATGGATCTAGGGAGGAGAAGAACTTACCGGAGATGGCACAACGGATGCGGGCAGAGCTCTGGTACGAACAGGTTGATGCAGCGGACTGGAGCGACGACGGCATGGAAGCTTCGCCGGAACGGAAGGACGCTGGAGCGACGACGTCGGGAGGAAGAAGAAGAGGCGTGAGTGGAGAAGGAAGTGAAACTGCCCTCCGTGGTCTTATTAAATAGGCAAAAAGTGGAAATGGGCGCGAGAATCCACGGGACGGAGGTTAATTGGCCGAGACAGACGCCTCGATTTTCAGGATATCAGTTTAATAGCGGAAAGATCCGTTGTGGTCGTCAGGGAATCTTTTTGATGTCACTGGCATGACATCACAGTGGGTTACTTTGTCTTACTTTTAGGTGGTAAAGAGCAAGACTCGCCGCCAAGTGTGACGGAAGATTGAAATGAGCAAGCTCAAATCAACCTACGGCCTAATGTTGCGGATGTAACCCCGTGGTGAGACCCTCCTAGGCGAGGCCGGGTTACACCTGGCGGCTCATGGGTCAGACCAAGGACAGGCCTGAAGACTCAAGCCTTGGCAGTCGGCGGCTCACCGAGATGGGCCAAGACGAGGCCCAGGCAAAGAAGTCACGAAGACCCGGGCGGATAAGCCTCCTGGAGATGGCTTGCTCAAGAAGGCAAGATAGCATAGAGATAGACTCAGACACGTTGTGAGAGTCAGCATATGACTTGTGTAACCCGTGGTTTTGACCTCCTATATAAGAGCAAGACCCGGGGCGACTTAGACAGAAACCAACTAATCGAGAGCTAGGTCAAGCGATTCTGCTACCTTGTAATCGATACTCCAATCATTACAACACAAGCAGGACGTAGGCTATTACCTCTACTTGAGGGGCCGAACCTGGGTAAACTCGTGTCCTTCGTCCCAACCATCCCCTTTGAGTCCATCACCTTAGTGATGGCCTCGAATCTAAGTCCTCGGACATCTACCGTGATCAAACTACGACAGTTACCTTCACTGATAATTTGAGTAGATATAGCGTATATTTACTTAATGAAACACAAGCCTGAATCGTTTGAAAAGTTAAAACAAAATCAGAGTGAAGTTTAAGATCATCGTGACAACAAGATAAAAATATCTACGATATGATCGTGCAGGTGAATATCTGAGTTACAAGTTTGGCATACAACTTTAGACAATGTGAAAGTTGTTTCACAACTCACGCCACCTGGAACACCATAGTGTGATGGTGTGTCCGAACGTTATAGTCGTGCTCTATTGGATATGGTGCGTACTATGATGTCTCTTATCGATTTGCCACTATCGTTTTGTGTTTATGCATTGGAGACAACTACATTCACTTTCAATAGGGCACCATGTAAATCCGTTGAGATGACACCGTATGATTTGGCAGAAACCTAAGTTGTCATTTCTCAGAGTTTGGGAATACACTGCTTATGTCTGATAAGCTCGAACCAAAAGCGGAAAGGTGCATCTTCATAGAATACCCTAAGGAAACATTCCTGTATGCCTTCTATCTCAGATCCGAGGGCAAAGTGTTTATTGCTAAAAAGGGGTCCTTTCTTGAGAAAAAGGTTTCTCTCGAAAGAATTGAGTGGGAGAAAGATAGAACTTGATGAGGTTGTTGAACCTTTGTTTCAACCAGAGAGTAGCGCAGCGCAGAAAGATGTTTCTCTAAAACCTATGTCAGTTGAAGAGGAAGTTAATGATGATGATCATGAATCTTCGGATCAAGTTACTATCGAACCTCGTAGGTCGACAAGGACGCATACTGCTCTTGAGTGGTACGACAACCCTGTCTTGGAGGTCATGTTGTTGGACAACAATGGACCTACAAACTATGGAGAAGCGATGATGGGCCCATATTCCAACAAGTGGTTAGAGGCCATGAAATCCGAGAAAGGATCCATGTATTAAAACCAAGTATGGACTTTGGTAGACTTGCCCATCGAACGACAAGTCGTTGAGTACAAATGGACATTTAAGATGAAGATAGACGCTGATGGTGAATGTCACCATTTATAAAGCTCGACTTGTCACAAAGAAGTTTCCGCCAAGTTCAAGGAGTTGACTACAATGAGACTTTCTCACCCGTAGCGATGCTAAAAGTCTATTGGAATTATGTTAGCAGTTGCTGCATTTTTCGGTTATGAAATTTGGCAGAGGGATGCTGATACGTCTCCAACGTATCTATAATTTTTGCTTGTTTCATGCTGCTATATTACCATTCTTGGATGTTTTACAGTCATTTAGCACAAATTTATATTATTTTTGGGACTAACCTATTAACCTAGAACCCAGTGCTAGTTCCTATTTTTTCCGTGTTTTTGAGTTTTACAGAAAAGGAAATCAAACTGAGTCTAAACGGAATAAAAATTTACGGTGATCTTTTATGGACCAGAAGAGACCCACAGAGCATTGGAGTTGGGCCAGAAGACCCACAAGGCAGTCACAAGCCTCAGGGGCGCGGCCACCCCCTGGGCGCGCCCCTAGGCTTGTGACTCCCTCGTGGCCCATCGTGACTTGTTTCCACCGCCATAAATTCCTATAAATTCCAAAAAAACCAACACAGAACCTAGATCGGGAGTTCCGCCGCCGAAAGCCTCCAAAGACACGAAAAACCAATCAGCAGCCCGTTTCGGCACCCTGCCGGAGGGGTAAACCATCATCGGAGGCCATCTTGATCATCCCGATGCTCTTCATGATGAGGAGGGAGTAGCTCACCCTCGGGGCTGAGGGTATGTACCAGTAGCTATGTGTTTGATCTCTCTCTCTCATGTTCTTGAGATGGCACGATCTTGATGTACCGCGAGCTTTATTGATATAGATTGAATCATATGGAGTTTTCCCGTCTCTATCTTGTTGTGATGAATTGAGTTTTCCCTTTGAAGTTTTCTTATTGGATTGAGTCTTTAAGGATTTGAGAACACTTGATATATGTCTTGCGATGGGATATCTGTGGTGACAATGGGATGTTCTATTGACCCACTTGATGTATGTTTTGGTGATCAACTTGCGGGTTCTGTGACCTTGGGAATCTATGCATAGGGGTTGGCATACGTTCTTATCTTGACATTACGGTAGAAAGTTTGGGGCACTCTTTGAAGTTCTTTGTGTAGGATTGAACATGATGAATCTGAATTATGTGATGCATATCATATAATCAAGCCCATGGGTACTTGTGGTAACATTGGAGTATCTAGGTGACATTAGGGTTATGGTTGATGTGTATCTTAAGGTGTTATTTTAGTACGAACTCTAGGGCTGTTTGTGACACTTATAGGGATATCATAAGATTGATCGAAAAAGATAACTTAGAGGTGGTTTCGTACCCCAATAATTTATTCGTTTGTTATATGCTATTTGTGACTTTGGAGTGAACTCTTTGTCACACGTGAGGGATTTACAGATGATTCAACTATGTTAGTATTGTTGAGAGAACTTGCACTAGTGAAAGTATGGACCCTAGGCCTTGTTTCCAAGCATTTATACAATGTTTTGCTCGCCATTTACTATTTGTTACCTTTCTATTTTAATATTTTCAGATTACAAAAACCTATATCTACCATCCATATTACACTTGTATCACCATCTCTTTGCCGAACTAGTGCACCTATACAATTTACCATTGTATTGGGTGTGTTGGGGACACAATAGACTCTTTGTTATTTGGTTGCAGGGTTGCTTGAGAGAGACCATCTTCATCCTACACCTCTCATGGATTTATAAACCTTAGGTCATCCAGTTGAGGGAAAATTGCTACTGTCCTAGAAAATTCTGCGCTTGGAGGCCCAACACAAGTCTACAAGAAGAAGGTTGTGTAGTAGACATCAAGCTCTTTTCTCGCGCCATTGCCGGGGAGGTGAGTGCTTGAAGGTATATCTGTAGATCTTGCAATAAAATCTTTTTTGTTTCTTGTTTTTCACTAGTTTGATTTTATAAAAGAAAACTACAAAAAATGGAATTGAGGTTTCCTCATATGCTTCATCTTTTTAATGTCTTTCGTGAAAATGATGGAAAGGAAAATTGTGCTCAAGTGTTAGAAGAAGAAGTTATTAAAATGTTTGCACTAAATATTTGAGTGATGAGCATGATAGTGATATTGTAAGTATGAATTCTCTGAATATTCATGATGCTAATGATATGCAAAGCCACAAGCTTGGGGATGCTATGTTTGATGAAGATGATATTTTTAGCCCCCCAAGTTTTGATGAGCAAAACTATTATGATTATGACATGCCTCCTATCTATGATGATTATTGTGATGACATGTATGCTATAAAGAGTAATGGTAACCATGAAACTTGTCATCATGATTTTAATATTCAAAGTGGTTATGTCAATCAAGTATGTCATGATAGTTATTTTGTTGAGTTTGCTCCCACTATATTGAATGAGAAGAAAATTGCTTATGTGGAGAGTGACAAATTTTCTATGCTTGTGCATCATAAAAATAATGATTTATGTGCTGGTTATATTGTGTAATTCCTTCATGATGCTACTGAAAATTATTATGAGGGAGGAACATATGATTGTCGGAATTGCAATAATATCAAGTTTCATCTCTATGTGTTCAAAGTTTTGAAGTTATGCTTGTTTTGCCTTCCTATGCTAGATGATTCTTGTTCCCATAAATTGTTTGCTCACAAACTCCCTATGCGTAGGAAGTGTGTTAGACTTAAATGTGCTTGTCATGAGATTCATGATGCTCTTTTGCATGTTTCAATTACTATTCCTATGTGAGCATCATTGGAATCATCATGCCTAGTTAAAAGGCATTAAAGAAAAGCGCTTGTTGGGAGACAACCCAACACTTTTACTTTTTGTTTTTGTGTGTCCACATGATTAAGATACCGTATTAATCATGTTTTGTGTCTTTTATTTCAATAAAGTGCCAAGTAAATCCTTTGGGATAGTGTGGATACTTGCTTGTTTAATTCTGTGCAAAAACAGAGAGTTCTGCGTCCAGTACATGAAATATCTGATTTGATTGGAGCGTCAAAAAATTCTGAAATCTTTTAAAAAAAAATTTATGCAAATTCCTTGAGTTTTCCTAATTTTCAGAATTTTTGGAGTCAGGGAAGTTTGGTGATCATTCAAATTTTTACAGACTATTCTGTTTTTGACAGATTGTGTTTTGCATGCATAGTTTGCTTGTTTCAAGTGTTCCTATAGCTTATATTGAGTAATATAAGTTGTGGGAATGATGGCATACAGTAGGTATCATGTGGTAATAATTATGAATCTTGTCTTGACAGTACCTAAGTGAATGATTTATCTTTACACTACACTAACCTTTCTCACAAAGTTCCGTTAAATTTTGTGTGGTTGAAGTTTTCAAGTTTTGAGTGAGACACCGATATGAGGAGAACAAGAAGTGACAAGAACCTAAGATTGGGGATGCCCAAGGCACCCCCAAGGTAATATCCAAGGAAGACTCAAGCGTCTAAGCTTGGGGATGCCCTGGAAGGCATCCCCTCTTTCGTCTTCAACACTATTGGTATATCTTACTTGGAGCTATATTTTTATTCATCACATAATATGAGTTTTGCTTGGAGAGTAATTTTATTTTGTTCATTTCTTTTAGGTGTTATTTATAATCTTGTTTTTCAATAAAAAGTTCCAAGAATTGCCTACTTGCATTGCATGTTTTGATGAGTGCTGTGTAAAAACATAGACTTTGGCTGTAGTGTTTGAATTTTCATATTTTACTGGAACGTGGAAAGTTTCTAAACTTTTTAAGAAGTATGTTCATATAAATTTTATAGCATTTCCTAAATTTTAATAATTGTTTGAGTTAGACACGTACATTGTTTTCATAAATTGCTACAGAATGTTTTGTTTAGACAGATTGTTGTCATAGTTTCATTATCTACTTATCCTATAGTTTCCATAGCCTATATTGGTTGATATAAATTGTAGAAATGATAGTATACAGTACCTAATGTTTGAAAATTATTATGCAACTTGTATTTTCAGTACATAAAGAGATGATTTATTATTATGTGTATTACCCTATCTCTCGAGTTCTTTTTGAGTTTTGTGTGGATGAAGTTTTTGAGAATAGGTGAAACCGTGGTATGAGAGGATTGAACGAGATACAAAAGCTCAAGATTTGGGATGCCCAAGTCACCCCAAGTAAATATTTCAAGAACTCTCAAGCATCTAAGCTTGGGGATGCTACGCATCCCACCTCTCTCCATCAACAATTATCGGTTAGCCTATGTTGAGCCTCAATTTTTATTCGTTCACATGATGCGTGCTATTCTTGGAGTGATATTTTTTATTTTGATTGATGTTTGAATAAAGTACTTAAGATCAAAAAATAATTATTGAGGGAGAGAGAGTCCTCACATAGCTCCTTAATTGTTTGACTACTCATATCCTTTGAGAGTAGCTTGTCATTTGCTCATGTGCTTTACTTAAATTTGTCTGAGCCTGTCGAAAAAACAATGGCAATACATGAAACTAGTCCCAAAGTGATAGATATACAAGGAGGATATAATATTAACTTTCATGAAGATCATGGGAGAAATTAAACTTGATTCTTTGTAATAGTTTTGAAACATGATGATAGTAATATGTGACTCATGTTAGTGAGTAATTATGCTTAGTAAGAATATTGGTGTTAAGGTTTGTGATTCCCTATGCATGCACGAAAGTCAATAGTTATGCAATGAAGTTACATCCTTCTTGTGGTGCATTATTCGGTGTTAGTTATGACTCAATGCTCACTTATGTGATTTTTCATTCCTCGGTTTGGTTGCTTCCCAATCTATTTGCTAGCCTTCATTTGTACTAAGTAGAAATACTACTTGTGCATCCAAAATCCTCAAACCAAGTTTTTCCTTATGAGTCCACCATACCTACCTATATGCAGTATTTCCATGCCGTTCCAAGAAAATTTGTATGTGCCATCTCTAAATCTTCAAAATAAATTTTCTCTTTTGTGTGCCCGTACCGCTCATGAAACGGTGGGGAGTATCCAATATTTTTCCATGCTAGGTGTGTTATTCTCACGATATGTGTTGATTCACTATCATTCGCGAGAAAGTGGCTGGTATTCGGGATGCCCACTCCCATGCTCAAAAATCAAATCAAAATATAATTAAACAAAACTCCCCGAGGAATGTTTTGGTATGGACAGTACCCGTGGATTCGTCTCACCGTGGAGTGTGATTGATTGGTGGAGGGGGAGTAAAAAACTTTACTATTTTGCTTAGGAACCGCCTATAATGTATCTAGCATGGAAAGTATTGTGAGCTACTTCGTCATTTTCGTTGACACGAAAAGCATGCCACTCAAAATATTTTTCTCTCTCAATATAAACCATGAGCTCTAGCACCTCTACAAATCCCTACTTCCCTCTGCGAAGGGCCTATCTATTTACTTTATGCAATTTTTATTTTTGCTTTGAGTCTCCATCTTCTCTTATAAGCACCAACGAGGGGCACTATGATCGTACTTGAGCATTGGGCATAGCCAATATTTGAGTGTGTTTCATGAATGGATCAATGATTGAGCATGATGGGCTAGGGATAACTTTCTTTAATGTTGATATTTTGAAACACATGGTTGCCTGTTGACATGCTTGAGTATTGAATTCAATATGTTAAAACTAGACTATTGCTTTGAATCATTTACAAGTCCAAATGCCCATGCTATACATAGAAGAAAAGAATATGATGAACATGTTAGGCAGCATTCCACATCAATAATTCTATTTTTCTGATTTACCTACTCGAGGATGAGCAGGAATTAAGCTTGGGGATGTTGATAAGTCTCCAACGTATCTATAATTTTTTCTTGTTTCATGCTGCTATATTATCATTCTTGTATGTTTTACAATCATTTTACCACAACTTTATATTATTTTTGGGACTAACCTATTAGCCTAGAGCCCAATGCCAGTTCCTATTTTTCCCGTGTTTTTGAGTTTTACAGAAAAGGATATGATCATTTTGCCACAACTTCACTGATGATTTTAGTAGATATAGTGTATATTTACTTAATGAAACACAAGCCTGAATCATTTGAAAGAGTTCAAACAAATTCAGAGTGAAGTTTAAGATCATCATGACAAGAAGATAAAAATGTCTACGATATGATCGTGGAGGTGAATATCTGAGTTACGAGTTTGGCATACAACTTTAGACAATGTGGAAGTTGTTTCACAACTCACGCCACCTGGAACACCATAGTGTGATGGTGTCCGAACGTCGTAGTCGTGCTCTATTGGATGTGGTGCGAATTATGATGTTTCTTATTGTTTTGCCACTATCGTTTTGGGGTTATGCATTAGAGACAACTACATTCACTTTAAATAGGGCACCATCTAAATCCGTTGAGATGACACCATATGAATTATGGTTCGATAGAAACCTAAGCTATCATTTCTTAATGTTTGGGGCTGCGACGCTTATGTGAAAAAGGTTTTCACCTAATGAGCTCGAACGCAAAGCGGACAAATGCATCTTCATGAAATACCCTAAGAACAGTTGGGGATACCTTCTATCTCAGATCCGAGTGCAAAGTGTTTGTTGCTAAAAATGGGTCCTTTCTCGAGAAAGAGTTTCTCTCGAAAGAAATGAGTGGGAGGAAGATAGAACTTGATGAGGTTGCTGAACCTTTGTTTCAACCAGAGAGTATACTAGTGCAGACCACGTGGCCGTTTGGAGCACGGACCGGTACTAAAGGCCCTCCACGTGGCTGCCTGCGTGGACTGGTGGTGGAATACCTTTAGTACCGGTTGGTGATACCAACCGGTACTAAATAATTTTTTTCTTTTTTGAATTTTTTTGGAAAAAAAATTTGTTCGATTTTTAAATTTCTGAATTATTTGAATTTAATCTTTAACTACCCCTCATCACTGCTCAATTTGATTTCTAATCTCTAATCACCCCTCATCATTCCAAATCATCTAACTTCTCGACCGGTCACCCATCCTCTCACTACTCCAGCCTGAGCATGCTTAACTTTCGAGTTCTATTCCCCCTTGTTGTCAAGTCTGCACTTGTTGTTTTCCTGACAATAGTAAGCTATCAATCCTATTAACCCTTAGGAGTTGAACTTGAGCATGACCATAGTTTGATCATAATCACCCCTCATTATTAAGTAACACACTAATATTTCTTGAATAAGTAGTTTGACCATAGTTTGACCAAAGTTTGGCCATAGTTTGACCAGATTTGACCAAAATTCAAAAAAACTGAAGTTTGAGCATAACTTTTTTCCTTTTAGAATTTTTAATAACTTATTTTAACTCCATACTTTTTGTGTGTTCAATATGCACCATTCAAAGGCACATCATCAATTTTCAACCCTTTCTGACTTCATTTGATATTTTTCAGGCATTTAATGATTTATTTTGAGCTAAATGACCCTGAATTTGAAAAGCAGTACACATGAACTCTAAATGGTTGTAACTTGGCATGACATCATAATTTCACCCACATAGCAACTTCTAGAGAGTTGAGAGGGTTACGGCAAAAACTGGATGCACTTTGTGTACAAACTGGACAATCTCATAAGAAGTATGAGGGTTTCGGACGAAAACTCATCTATTACAAAGGGATTTCATTTTTAATAACTTATCTTAACTCCATACTTTTTGTGTGTTCAATATGCACCATTAAAAGGCACATCATCAATTTTCAACCCTTTCTAACTTCATTACATATTTTTCAGGCATTTAATGATTTATTTTGAGCTAAATGACCCTGAATTTGAAAAACAGTACAAATGAACTCTGAAAAGGTTGTAACTTGGCATGACATCATAATTTCACCCACATAGCAACTTCTAGAGAGTTGAGAGGGTTACGGCAAAAACTGGATGCACTTCGTGTACAAATTGGACAATCTCATAAGAAGTATGAGGGTTTCGGACGAAAACTCATC
Organism: Hordeum marinum; assembly: GCA_022496015.1. NCBI lineage: Eukaryota > Viridiplantae > Streptophyta > Magnoliopsida > Poales > Poaceae > Hordeum > Hordeum marinum. The sequence continues at coordinate 505,670,882 of CM039676.1, forward strand.
TATTACAAAGGGATTTCATTTTTAATAACTTATTTTAACTCCATACTTTTTGTGTGTTCAATATGCACCATTCAAAGGCGCATCATCAATTTTCAACCCTTTCTGACTTCATTTGATATTTTTCAGGCATTTCATGATTTATTTTGAGCTAAATGACCCTGAATTTGAAAAGCAGTACAAATGAACTCTGAAAAGGTTGTAACTTGGCAGACATCATAATTTCACCCACATAGCAACTTCTAGAGAGTTGAGAGGGTTATGGCAAAAACTTGATGCACTTCGTGTAAAAATTGGACAATCTCATAAGAAGTATGAGGGTTTCAGACGAAAACTCATCTATTACAAAGGGATTTCATTTTTAATAACTTATTTTAACTCCATACTTTTTGTGTGTTCAATATGCACCATTCAAAGGCACATCATCAATTTTTAACCCTTTCTGACTACATTTCATATTTTTCAGGCATTTAATGATTTATTTTGAGCTAAATGACCCTAAATTTGAAAAGCAGTACAAATGAACTCTGAAAAGGTTGTAACTTGGCATGACATCATAATTTCACCCACATAGCAACTTCTAGAGAGTTGAGAGGGTTACAGCAAAAACTTGATGCACTTCGTGTACAAATTGGACAATCTCATAAGAAGTATGAGGGTTTCGGACGAAAACTCATCTATTTCAAAGGGATTTCATTTTTAATAACTTATTTTAACTCCATACTTTTTGTGTGTTCAATATGCACCATTCAAAGGCGCATCATCAATTTTCAACCCTTTCTGACTTCATTTGATATTTTTCAGGCATTTCATGATTTATTTTGAGCTAAACATTTGACACCTGTTGCGTGGAAGTCTTTAGTATCGGCTGGTGTCACCAGCCGGTACTAAAGGTGCACGCGGGGCCCAAGTCTGGCCAAAAGACTGCCACGCCCCTTTAGTACTGGCTCGTGACACGAACCGGTACTAAAGGTCCCTCACGAGCCGGTACTAAAGGTCGCCCTGCTGGGCCGGCACGAACCGGGACTAATACCCTCTTTTGTACCGGCTCGTGACCAGACCGGGACTAATGCTCGGGACGAAAGGTTTGTTTTCTACTAGTGGTAGCGCAGCGCAGAAAGATGTTTTTGTGGAGCCTACGTCAGTTGAAGAGGAAGTTAATGATGATGATCATGAAGCTTCGGATAAATTTACTATCGAACCTCGTAGGTCGACAAGGATGCGTACTACTCCTGAGTGGTACGGAAATCCTGTCTTCGAGGTCATGTTTCTAGACAACGATGAACCTACGAACTATGGAGAAGCAATGATGGGCCCGGATTCTAACAAATGGTTGGAGGCCATGAAATTCGAGAAAGGATCCATGTATGAAAACCAAGTATGGAATTTGGTAGACTTGCCCGTTGAACGGCATGTCGTTGAGTACAAATGGACTTTTAAGATGAAGACAGACGCTGGTGGTGAATGTCACTATCTGTAAAGCTCGACTTGTCGCAAAGAAGTTTCCACCAAGTTCAATGAGTTGACTATCATGAGACCTTCTCACCCATAGCGATGCTAAAGTCTATTGGAATTATGTTAGGAGTTGTTGCGTTTTTCAATTATGAAATCTAGCAGATGGATGTCAAAACATCATTTCCTTCCTTAAGGAAATGTTGTATGAGATACAACCAGAAGGTTTTGTCAGTCCTAAGGATGCTAAAAGGTGTGCAAGCTTCAGTGATCCTTCTATGGACTGAAGCAAGCATCTCGGAGTTGGAATATACGCTTTGATGAGATGATTAAATTTTTTGAGTCTATGCAAAGTTTATGAGAAACTTGTATTTACAATAAAGTGAGTGGGAGCACTATAGAGTTTCTGATAAGCATATGTGGATGACATATTGTTGATGGGAAATGATGTAGAATTTTTGGAAAGCATAAAGGGTTGTTTGAAAAGAGTTTTTCAAAGGAAGACCTGGATAAAGCTACCTAATTGTTGGGCATCAAGATCTATAGAGATAGATCAAGATGCTTGATGAGACTTTAAATAAGTACATACCTAGAAGAGATTTTGAAAGAGTTCAAAATGGATCAGTCAAAGAAGGAGTTCTTGCCAGATTTGTAAGGTGTGAAGTTGAGTAAGACTCAAAGCTCGACCACGGCAGAAGAAAGAGAAAGGAGGAACGTCGTCCCCTATGCTTTAGCCATAGGCTCTATGTAGTATGATATGGTGTGTACCACACCTGTGTGTGCCTTGCCATGAGTCCGTCAAGGGGTACAAGAGTGATCCAGGAGTAGATCACTGGACAGCGGTCAAGATTATCCTTAGTAACTAAAAGACCAAGGAAATGATTCTCGATTATGGAGGTGATAAAGAGTTCATCTTAAAGAGCTACGTTGATGCAAGCTTTAAAACCAATCCGGATGACTCTAAGTAGCAATCCGGATATGTATAGTGGAGCAACCATTTGGAATAGCTCCAAGTGGAGTGTAGTAGCAGTGTCTACGGTTTGACATAGAGATTTGCAAAGTACACATGGATCTGAATATCACAGACCCATTGACTAAAAGACCTCTCTCACATGAAAAGCATGATCGAGCCTCAGAACTCATTGGGTGTTAGATTCATAACAATGCGAATCACATGGTGATGTGAACTAGATTATTGACTCTAGTGCAAGTGGCAGATTGTTGGAAATATGCCCTAGAGGCAATAATAAATTGGTTATTATCATATTTCCTTGTTCATGATAATCGTTCATTATCCATGCTATAATTGTATTGATCGTAAACTTAGATACATGTGTGGATACATAGACAACACCATGTCCCTAGTATGCCTCTAATAGACTAGCTCGTTGATCAAAGATGGTCAAGGTTTCCTAGCCATGGGCATGAGATGTCATTTGATAACAGGATCACATCATTAGGAGAATGATGTGATGGACAAGACCCAAACTATAAACGTAGCATATGATCGTGTCAGTTTATTGCTACTGTTTTCTGCATGTCAAGTATTTGTTCCTATGAGCATGAGATCATGCAACTCACTGACACCGGAGGAGTACCTTGTGTGTATCAAACGTCGCAACGTAACTGGGTCACTATAAAGGTGCTCTACAGGTATCTTCGAGGGTGTCTTTTGGGTTGTCATGGATCAAGACTGGGATTTGTTACTCCGTGTGACGGAGAGATATCTCAAGGCCCACTCGGTAATACAACATCACAATAAGCCTTGTAAGCAATGTGACTAAGTGTTAGCCATGGGATCTTGTATTTGAACGAATAAAGAGACTTGCCCGTAACGAGATTGAACTAGGTATGGAGATGCCGACGATCGAATCTTGGGCAAGTAACATACCGAAGAACAAAGGGAACAACACACGGGATTAACTGAATCCTTGACATAAAGGTTCAACCGATAAAGATCTTCGTAGAATATGTAGGAACCAATATGGTCATCCAGGTCCCGCTATTGGTTATTGACCGTAGAGGTGTCTCGGTCATGTCTACATAGTTCTCGAACCCGTAGGGTCTGCACACTTAAGGTTCGGTGATGTTTCAGTAGTAATGTATGGTGGTGAACAAAGGTTGTTTGGAGTCCCGGATGAGATCCCGGACATCACGAGGAGCTCCGGAATGGTCCGGAGATAAAGATTGATATATAGGAAGTCATGTTTTAGTCACCGGAAAAGTTTCGGGCTCATCGGTGGTGTACCGGGAGTGTCGGGAGGGTACCGGAGGACCATCGGGAGGGGTATTTCGACCCAAGAGGCTACATGGGCTGTGGGAGGAGAAATACCAGCCCTTAGTGGGCTGGTTGAAGTCCCACAAAGGGCCCATGCAGCTGGGAAGAAAAGCCCAAGGAGAAAAAGGTGGAAAAAGGCAAAAAGTCTAAATAACGAAGGAGTCCTAATCCTACTAGGATTGGAGTAGGACTCCTCCACCTCCAATTTTGACCAAACCTTTAGAGTTTGAGGCTGCCTCCTCCCCTTCCTCCCTCCTATATATACTAGAGGATTTAGAGGGAAGAGCTAACCCTAATTGCCACGTGTTGTCCTCTTCTTCCTCTAGATCAGTTTCTCCTCTAGATTAGTTGTGCGGTGCTTAGGCAAAGCCCTACAGAATTAGTTAACCACCACCTTCACCACGCCATTGTGTTGCCGGAGAACTCATCTACCTCTCCGCTCCCTCTTGCTGGATCAAGAAGGCGGAGATCGTCATCAAACTGTACGTGTGCTGAACGCGGAGGTGTCGTCCGTTCGGTGCTAGATTCGAAGGACCATGATCAAGATCGTGAGACAATTCGTGATGAGATCGTGGGATGGATCGTGATGATATCGCGGGACGCTTAGTGATTTGGATCGCGAAGACGTTCGACTACATTAACCGCGTTTCTTAACGCTTCCCGCTTAGCGATCTATAAGGGTATGTAGATCCACTCTCCCTCTCGTAGATGCTCATCACCATGATAGATCTTGCGTGTGCGTAGGAATTTTTTTTGTTTCCCATGCAACGTTTCCCAACACGCGCCCCACCTCTAGCGCATCGTCGTCGCTCGACGCAGCCGCCCCGTGTAGCTGCAAACTAGGGAGGGGAGAGGAAGCCCCGTCGTCGTTGCTGCCGTCTGGTATTTGCCTGGCGGCGGCGAGGAGGGGTGGGGAAGGAGGGGCCCGAGGCTGGGCTCGCTATGGTTGGCCCTCCTGGTCGCCACACGGGAGAGACTCACCATACACCATGGCCAATGCCGCCGAGGCGCCGACGTCCTTGAGGCATGTCCGCCTCCACCACATCAGGAGTAACCCATCGCCGCTCCCTCACCACCAGTGGGCCAACTTAGGAGCAGTACCACCAGTTCAACACCGCGCTTCACAACCTCTTCATGTAGCAGCATGGTGGCACCGGCCCGGGATGCTCGACATGGGGCTTCCTCCCATGTTGTGAGTAAGGCGAAAATCATTATGTTTTGTTCTTCCCCTTCATTACATCACTCCCAAGGTATTACTGTTTGGTGACTTATTTTGCCTTCCTATCACCGTGTTCGCTCTACAAACCTCTCTTCCTTCGAATTCAAGAATATTCTCATATGTCCTACTATCAGCAAGTCTTTGATTTACGTTCACTACCTCACTATTTACAATCCTTGTACAATTGTGTTTGATCCTGTTGGTTTCAAAGTAGAGGACCTAGTGACTCGGGGCATCATGATGAGGTCCAATAGGCATGGAGACTTGTATCCCTTCTTCAGCAACACCAGCGTGCAACATGCTCTCTTGTTGGTCGACAATGTTTAGAGCATCTCTAGCCGTTGGCCCTCCAGGAGGCATAAAAATTGCCGCCTGGGGGCGAGCCGGCGGTAGAATCGGCGCTAGGGGCGGTTGGGCATCCAGGCGTCGCTCCCAGGTCGCCCCAGGCGTCGATATCGGCCCATTCGCGGCCGCTTTTCGGCCCAGATAAATAGAAAAATGGCCCAATATCGGCGAGAAACGACCCATATTCGGCGTGGTTCGGTGTGGTTCGGCGTTAAATTCTCAACATAAATATATTTTTTATCACATAGTTCATCACAGAAAATCAAATAATTCAACAAAATAGTGCAACAACAAATAGTTCAATACAAATTATATATAGTTCAACAAATAAAAACTCATAGGTCATCACACGTCGAGCTAGGCGTCGCCCTTGATCCTTCATAGGTGCTCCACCAGATCCTGCTGCAGTTGATGATGCACCTGTGGGTCTCGGATCTCCTGACGCATACTGAGGTAGGCAGTCCAGGTTGCTGGTAGCTGGTGATCAACTTCGTCTAGAGGCCCCTGCCTGTAGTATGGTTCAGTGTCAAACACTGGCTCTTCCTGCTTGCTCTCGATGATCATGTTGTGCAAGATGACACAGCAAGTCATGATCTCCCACATTTGATCTTTCGACCAGGTCTGAGCAAGGTACCGGACTACAGCAAATCGAGATTGGAGCACACCAAATGCCCGCTCGACATCCTTCCTGCAAGCTCCTGCACCTTGGCAAAGTGGGACTTCTTGCCTCCTAGCACAGTGTTTGAGATAGTCTTCACAAATGTAGACCATCTCAGATAGATGCCATCAGCTAGGTAGTACCCCTTGTTGTAGTGTCGCCCATTGACCTCGGATTTCACCGGAGGAGAATGACCTTCAACAAGCTTGGCAAAGATAGGGGAGCACTGCAACACGTTGATGTCATTGTGAGTTCCTGGCATATCAAAAAAGGAGTGACAAATCCAGAGGTCCTGTGTGTGTTGGAAATATGCCCTAGAGGCAATAATAAAATGGTTATTATTGTATTTCCTAGTTCATGATAATTGTCTATTGTTCATGCTATAATTGTGTTAACCGGAAACCGTAATACATGTGTGAATACATAGACCACAACGTGTCCCTAGTGAGCCTCTAGTTGGCTAGCTCGTTGATCAATAGATGGTCTCGGTTTCATGACCATGGACATTGGATGTCGTTGATAACGGGATCACATCATTAGGAGAATGATGTGATGGACAAGACCCAATCCTAAGCATAGCACAAAGATCGTGTAGTTCGTTTGCTAAAGCTTTTCAATGTCAAGTGTCATTTCCTTAGACCATGAGATTGTGTAACTCCCGGATACCGTAGGAATACTTTGGGTGTGCCAAACGTCACAACGTAACTGGGTGGCTATAAAGGTACGCTACGGGTATCTCCGAAAGTGTCTGTTGGGTTGACACGAATCGAGACTGGGATTTGTCACTCCGTGTGACGGAGAGGTATCTCTGGGCCCACTCGGTAAGACATCATCATTATGAGCTCAATGTGACTAAGGAGTTAGTCACGGGATGATGTATTACGGAACGAGTAAAGAGACTTTCCGGTAACGAGATTGAACAAGGTATGGGGATACCGACGATCGAATCTCGGGCAAGTACCATACCGATAGACAAAGGGAATTGTATACGGGATTGATTGAATCCCTGACATCGTGGTTCATCCGATGAGATCATCGTGGAGTACGTGGGAGCCAACATGGGTATCCAGATCCCGCTGTTGGTTATTGGCCGGAGAGGTGTCTCGGTCATGTCTACGTGTCTCCCGAACCCGTAGGGTCTACACACTTAAGGTTCGATGACGCTAGGGTTATAGGGAAATAGTGTACGTGGTTACCGAAGGTTGTTCGGAGTCCCGGATGAGATCCCGGACGTCACGAGGAGTCCCGGAATGGTCCGGAGACGAAGATTGATATATGGGAAGTGAGGATTTGGTTACCGAAAGTGTTCCGGGTGTCACCGGTAGTGTACCGGGACCACCGGAAGGGTTCCGGGGGTCCACCAAGTGGGCCCACCTGCCCCGGAAGGTTCCGTGGTCTAAGAGTGGGAGGGAGCCAGCCCCTAGGTGGGCTGGTGCGCCTCCCACCCCAGCCCAAGGCGTGGCAAAGGTGGAGGGGGGCAAACCCTAGGCTTAGATGGGCCTTAAGGCCCACCCTAGGGCGCCCCACCTCTCCCTTGCCCTAGCCGCCGGCCAGATGGCATCTGGTGGCTGCCGCCACCCCTAGGGTGGAACCCTAGGGTGCAGCCACCCCTCCTCCCTCTCTCCTATATATAGTGGAGGTATTTGGGGCTGCACAATACACGGTTCTCCCTCTCTCTCTGGTGCAGCCCTACCTCCTCCTCCCCTCGTTCTCCGTAGCGCTTAGCGAAGCTCTGTCGGAGTACCACGCAGCTCCACCGCTACCACGCCGTCGTGCTGCCGGAGCTCTCCCTCAACCTCTCCTCCCTCCTTGCTGGATCAAGGCGTAGGAGACGTCACCGGGCTGCACGTGTGTTGAACGCGGAGGTGCCGTCCGTTCGGCACTTGATCGGATCTACCGCGATCTGAATCGCTGCGAGTACGACTCCATCAACCGCGTTCTAGCAACGCTTCCGCTTAGCGATCTTCAAAGGTATGAAGATCCACTCTCCCCTTGCTCGTTGCTGGTTTCTCCATAGATGGATCTTGGTGAATGCGTAGAAAATTTTGATTTACTACTACGTTTCCCAACAGTGGTATCAGAGCTAGGTCTATGCGTAGAATCTATGCACGAGTAGAACACAAAGCAGTTGTGGGCGTCGATTTTGTTAATATGCTTGCCGTTACTAGTCTTATCTTGATTCGACGGTATTGTGGGATGAAGCGGCCCGGACCAACCTTACACGTACGCTTACGTGAGACCGGTTCCACCGCCTGACATGCACCAGTTGCATAAGGTGGCTAGCGGGTGTCTGTCTCTCCCACCTTAGTCGGATTGGATTCGATGAAAAGGGTCCTTATGAAGGGTAAATAGCAATTGGCATATCACGTTGTGGTTTTGGCGTAGGTAAGAAACGTTCTTGCTAGAAACCTATAGCAACCACGTAAAAACTTGCAACTACAAATTAGAGAACGTCTAACTTGTTTTTGCAGCATATGCCTTGTGATGTGATATGGCCAGAAGGATGTGATGTGATGCATTGTGATGTATGAGATTGATCATGTTCTTGTAATAGGGTTCACGACTTGCATGTCGATGACTATGACAACCGGCAGGAGCCATAGGAGTTGTCTTATTTATTGTATGACCTGCGAGTCAATCACAAACGCCATGTAATTACTTTACTTTATTGCTAAGCGTTAGCCATAGCAGTAGAAGTAATAGTTGGCGAGACAACCTCATGAAGACACAATGATGGAGATCATGATGATGGAGATCATGGTGTCATGCCGGTGACAATGATGATCATGGTGCCCCGAAGATGGAGATCATAGGAGCAAGATGATATTGGCCATATCATGTCACTATATTGATTGCATGTGATGTTTATCATGTTTACATCTTATTTGCTTAAAACGACGGTAGTAAATAAGATGATCTCTCAATAAAATTTCAAGAGAAGTGTTCACCCTAACTGTGCACCGTTGCTAAGGATCGTCGTTCCGAAGCACCACGTGATGATCGGGTGTGATAGGTTCTAACGTTCGCATACAACGGGTGTAAGCCAGATTTACACACGCGAAACACTTAGGTTGACTTGACGAGCCTAGCATGTACAGACATGGCCTCGGAACACGGAAGACCGAAAGGTCGAACATGAGTCGTATAGAAGATACGATCAACATGGAGATGTTCACCATGGATGACTAGTCCGTCTCACGTGATGATCGGACACGGGCTAGTTGACATGGATCATGTGTGACTTAGATGACTAGAGAGATGTCTATCTGAGTGGGAGTTCATTGAATAATTTGATTATGTGAACTCGATTATCATGAACTTAGTCCAAAATTGCCTTTAATATCTATATTGTAGATCCAATGGCCAACGCAAATGTCAACCTCAATTTCAACGCGTTCCTAGAGAAAACCAAACTGAAAGATGATGGAAGCAACTATACGGACTGGGTCCGTGGCTTGAGGATCATCCTCATAGCTTCCAAGAGATTGTATGTCCTTGATGCACCGCTAGGTGACCCACCCATTCTCCCAGCGGACCAAGACGTTACGAACGCTTGGCAGTCGCGCTGCGATGATTACTCCCTTGTTCAGTGCGGCATGCTTTACAGTTTAGAATCGGGGCTCCAAAAGCGTTTTGAGCAACACGGAGCATATGAGATGTTCCAAGAGCTGAAACTAGTTTTCCAAGCTCATGCCCGAGTTGAGAGATATGACATCTCTGACAAGTTCTTCAGCTGTAAGATGGAGGAGAACAGTTCTGTTAGTGAGCACATCCTCAAGATGTCGGGGCTTCACAGCCGCTTGACTCAGCTAGGAGTTAATCTCCCGGATGACTCGGTCATTGACAGAATCCTCCAGTCGCTTCCACCTAGCTTCAAGAGCTTTGTGATGAACTACAACATGCAAGGGATGGAGAAGTCCATTCCTGAGTTGTACTCGATGCTGAAATCAGCGGAGGTCGAGATCAAAAAGGAGCATCAAGTGTTGATGGTAAATAAGACCACTAGTTTCAAGAAAGGCAAGGGTAAGAAGAACTTCAAGAAAGACGGCAAAGCTGTTGCCACGCCCGGTAAGCAAGTTGCCGGGAAGAAGAAGAACAAGAATGGACCCAAGCCTGAGACTGAGTGCTTTTATTGCAAGGGTACCGGTCACTGGAAGCGGAACTGCCCCAAGTATTTAGCGGATAAGAAGGACGGTAACGTTAAAGGTATATGTGATATACTTGTTATTGATGTGTACCTAACCAGCGCTCGTAGTAGCTCCTGGGTATTTGATACCGGTGCAGTTGCTCACATTTGTAACTCCAAGCAGGAGCTGCGGAATAAGCGGAGGCTGGCCAAGGATGAGGTGACGATGCGCGTCGGGAATGGTTCCAAGGTCGATGTGATCGCCGTCGGCACGCTACCTCTACATCTACCTTCGGGATTAGTTTTAAACCTTAATAATTGTTATTTAGTACCAGCTTTGAGCATGAACATTGTATCTGGATCTCGCTTGATGCGAGATGGCTACTCATTTAAATCCGAGAATAATGGTTGTTCTGTTTATATGAGAGAAATGTTTTATGCTCATGCCCCGCTGGTCAATGGTTTATTTTTGATGAATCTCGAACGTGATGTTACACATATCCATAGTGTGAGTACCAAAAAGTGTAAAGTTGATAACGATAGTCCCACTTACATGTGGCATTGCCGTCTTGGCCATATTGGTGTCAAACGCATGAAGAAGCTCCATGCTGATGGACTTTTGGAGTCACTTGATTTCGAATCATTTGACACATGCGAACCATGCCTCTTGGGCAAGATGACCAAGACTCCATTCTCCGGAACAATGGAGCGAGCAACTGACTTGTTGGAGATAATACATACCGATGTATGCGGTCCAATGAGTGTCGAGGCTCGCGGTGGCTACCGTTATGTTCTCACCCTCACTGATGACTTGAGCAGATATGGGTATGTCTACTTAATGAAACACAAGTCTGAAACCTTTGAAAGGTTCAAGGAATTTCAGAGTGAGGTCGAGAATCAACGTGACAGGAAAATAAAATGCCTACGATCTGATCGTGGCGGAGAATATTTAAGTCACGAGTTTGACACACACCTTAGGAAATGTGGAATTGTTTCACAGCTCACGCCGCCAGGCACACCTCAGCGAAATGGTGTGTCTGAACGTCGTAATCGCACTCTATTAGGATATGGTGCGATCTATGATGTCTCTTACCGACTTACCGCTATCATTTTGGGGATATGCATTAGAGACTGCCGCATTCACTTTAAATAGGGCACCGTCTAAATCCGTAGAGACGACACCGTATGAATTATGGTTTGGAAAGAAACCTAAGCTGTCGTTTCTAAAAGTTTGGGGATGCGATGCTTATGTGAAGAAACTTCAACCTGAGAAGCTCGAACCCAAAGCGGAAAAGTGCGTCTTCATAGGATATCCCAAGGAGACTATTGGGTATACCTTCTACCTACGATCCGAAGGCAAAGTCTTTGTTGCCAAGAATGGATCCTTTCTCGAGAAAGAGTTTCTCTCGAAAGAAGTAAGTGGAAGGAAAATAGAGCTTGATGAGGTAATTGTACCTCCACTCGAACCGGAGAGTAGCGCGGCACAGGAAGTTGTTTCTGTGGAGCCTACACCGGCTAGAGAGGAAGTTAATGATGATGATCATGAAACTTCAGATCAAGTTGCTATTCGAAGGTCCACTAGGACACGTTCCGCACCAGAGTGGTACGGCAATCCTGTCCTAGAGATCATGTTGTTGGACAACGGTGAACCTTCGAACTATGAAGAAGCGATGGCGGGCCCGGATTCCAACAAATGGCTTGATGCCATGAAATCCGAGATAGGATCCATGTATGAGAACAAAGTATGGACTTTGGTGGACTTGCCTAATGATAAGCGAGCCATTGAAAACAAATGGATCTTTAAGAAGAAGACTGACGCAGACGGTAATGTCACCGCCTATAAAGCTCGGCTTGTCGCTAAGGGTTATCGACAAGTTCAAGGAGTTGACTACGATGAGACTTTCTCACCCGTAGCGATGCTAAAGTCTGTCCGAATCATGTTAGCAGTTGCCGCATTTTATGATTATGAGATCTGGCAAATGGACGTCAAAACGGCATTCCTTAATGGCTTCCTCAAGGAAGAACTGTATATGATGCAGCCGGAAGGTTTTGTCGATCCTAAAGATGCTAACAAGGTATGCAAGCTCCAGCGCTCCATCTATGGGCTGGTGCAAGCATCTCGGAGTTGGAACATTCGCTTTAATGAGGTGATTAAAGCGTTTGGGTTTGTACAGGTTTATGGAGAACCCTGTATTTACAAGAAAGTGAGTGGGAGCTCTATAGCGTTCCTTATACTGTATGTGGATGACATGCTGATAATGGGAAATAATATAGAACTCTTGGAAAGTATAAAGGCCTACTTGAATAAGTGTTTTTCAATGAAGGACCTTGGAGAAGCTGCTTACATATTAGGTATTAAGATCTATAGAGATAGATCGAAACGCCTCATTGGTCTTTCACAAAGCACATACCTTGAAAAGATATTGAAGAAGTTCAATATGGATCAGTCCAAGAAGGGGTTCTTGCCTGTGTTGCAAGGTGTGAGATTGAGTACGACTCAATGCCCGACCACGGCAAAGGATAGAGAAGAGATGAGTGTCATCCCCTATGCTTCAGCCATAGGCTCTATCATGTATGCCATGCTGTGTACCAGGCCTGATGTGAACCTTGCCATAAGTTTGGTAGGGAGGTACCAAAGTGATCCCGGAGCGGAACACTGGACAGCGGTCAAGAATATCCTGAAGTACCTGAAAAGGACAAAGGACATGTTTCTCGTTTATGGAGGTGCCGAAGAGCTCGTCGTAAAGGGTTACGTCGATGCTAGCTTCGACACAGATCCGGACGACTCCAAGTCGCAAACCGGATACGTGTATATTTTGAATGGAGGGGCAGTGAGCTGGAGCAGCAGCAAGCAAAGCGTCGTGGCAGCATCTACATGTGAAGCGGAGTACATAGCTGCTTCGGAAGCAGCAAAGGAGGGAGTCTGGATGAAGGAGTTCATCACCGACCTAGGAGTGATTCCGAATGCGTCGGGCCCGATGACTCTACTCTGTGACAACACTGGAGCTATTGCCCTTGCGAAGGAGCCCAGGTTTCACAAGAAGACAAGACACATCAAGCGCCGCTTCAACTCCATCCGAGATTACATTCAGGAGGGAGACATAGATATTTGTAAAGTGCATACGGATCTGAATGTCGCAGATCCGTTGACTAAACCTCTCTCACGAGCAAAACATGATCAGCACCAGAATGCTATGGGTGTTCGATTCATCACAATGTAACTAGATTATTGACTCTAGTGCAAGTGGGAGACTGTTGGAAATATGCCCTAGAGGCAATAATAAAATGGTTATTATTGTATTTCCTAGTTCATGATAATTGTCTATTGTTCATGCTATAATTGTGTTAACCGGAAACCGTAATACATGTGTGAATACATAGACCACAACGTGTCCCTAGTGAGCCTCTAGTTGGCTAGCTCGTTGATCAATAGATGGTCTCGGTTTCATGACCATGGACATTGGATGTCGTTGATAACGGGATCACATCATTAGGAGAATGATGTGATGGACAAGACCCAATCCTAAGCATAGCACAAAGATCGTGTAGTTCGTTTGCTAAAGCTTTTCAATGTCAAGTGTCATTTCCTTAGACCATGAGATTGTGTAACTCCCGGATACCGTAGGAATACTTTGGGTGTGCCAAACGTCACAACGTAACTGGGTGGCTATAAAGGTACGCTACGGGTATCTTCGAAAGTGTCTGTTGGGTTGACACGAATCGAGACTGGGATTTGTCACTCCGTGTGACGGAGAGGTATCTCTGGGCCCACTCGGTAAGACATCATCATTATGAGCTCAATGTGACTAAGGAGTTAGTCACGGGATGATGTATTACGGAACGAGTAAAGAGACTTGCCGGTAACGAGATTGAACAAGGTATGGGGATACCGACGATCGAATCTCGGGCAAGTACCATACCGATAGACAAAGGGAATTGTATACGGGATTGATTGAATCCCTGACATCGTGGTTCATCCGATGAGATCATCGTGGAGTACGTGGGAGCCAACATGGATATCCAGATCCCGCTGTTGGTTATTGGCCGGAGAGGTGTCTCGGTCATGTCTACGTATCTCCCGAACCCGTAGGGTCTACACACTTAAGGTTCGATGACGCTAGGGTTATAGGGAAATAGTGTACGTGGTTACCGAAGGTTGTTCGGAGTCCCGGATGAGATCCCGGACGTCACGAGGAGTCCCGGAATGGTCCGGAGACGAAGATTGATATATGGGAAGTGAGGATTTGGTTACCGAAAGTGTTCCGGGTGTCACCGGTAGTGTACCGGGACCACCGGAAGGGTTCCGGGGGTCCACCAAGTGGGCCCACCTGCCCCGGAAGGTTCCGTGGGCTAAGAGTGGGAGGGAGCCAGCCCCTAGGTGGGCTGGTGCGCCTCCCACCCCAGCCCAAGGCGTGGCAAAGGTGGAGGGGGGCAAACCCTAGGCTTAGATGGGCCTTAAGGCCCACCCTAGGGCGCCCCACCTCTCCCTTGCCCTAGCCGCCGGCCAGATGGCATCTGGTGGCTGCCGCCACCCCTAGGGTGGAACCCTAGGGTGCAGCCACCCCTCCTCCCTCTCTCCTATATATAGTGGAGGTATTTGGGGCTGCACAATACACGGTTCTCCCTCTCTCTCTGGTGCAGCCCTACCTCCTCCTCCCCTCGTTCTCCGTAGCGCTTAGCGAAGCTCTGTCGGAGTACCACGCAGCTCCACCGCCACCACGCCGTCGTGCTGCCGGAGCTCTCCCTCAACCTCTCCTCCCTCCTTGCTGGATCAAGGCGTAGGAGACGTCACCGGGCTGCACGTGTGTTGAACGCGGAGGTGCCGTCCGTTCGGCACTTGATCGGATCTACCGCGATCTGAATCGCTGCGAGTACGACTCCATCAACCGCGTTCTAGCAACGCTTCCGCTTAGCGATCTTCAAAGGTATGAAGATCCACTCTCCCCTTGCTCGTTGCTGGTTTCTCCATAGATGGATCTTGGTGAATGCGTAGAAAATTTTGATTTACTACTACGTTTCCCAACAGTGTGGCCACCGCCTCAAGTACCACACTGCAACCGCCTTTGGCGCCTTTGTACATCCCCTGCCAAGCAAATGGGTAGTTCTTCCATTTCCAATGCATGCAGTCAATGCTTTCAAGCATCCCAGGAAATCCTCTTTGTTGCATTCTGTGCTAGGATCCGAGCAGTGTCTTCCATATTGGGTGTTCGCAAGTATTGGGATCCAAACACTGCCATCATTGCCCGATAGAACTTGTAGAAACACTCAATGGTGGTGGACTCGGCCATGCGCCCATAGTCGTCAAGTGAATCACCGGGAGCTCCGTATGCAAGCATCCTCATCGCCGTCGTGCACTTCTGGATTGAGGTGAATCCAAGTTTGCTTGTGCAATCCTTCTTGCATTTGAAGTAGCTGTCAAACTCCCGGATGGAATTCACAATCCTAAGGAAAAGCTTTTGGCTCATCCGATAACAGCGTCGAAATGTTTTGTCGCCATGCAGTGGAGCGTCAGGAAAGTAGTCGGAGTAGAGCATGCAGTAGCCTTCGAGACGATGTCGGTTCTTTGCTTTCATCCGCCCTGGCGCCGAGCCACCTCGCCGCGGCTTTTCATTGCTCGCCAGCAGGCCGGCGAGGGCGGCGAGGACCATGAGATGTTCCTCTTCCTGGACGTCGGCCTTGGCTTCCTCCTCCAGCAGCGCGGCGAGCGCTTCCTAGTCGTCCGAGTCCATTGCCGAAGCAGGCAAATCACCGAACACCTTGCGGGCGTGGTGGGCGCGTACCCGCCGCTACACTGCCCCTCTGCGGCCGAAAACGCCAAAATCGCCCAGCTGGTGGTGGAGTGGCTGCCTCGGCGAAACCTCTGCTCTTTTTCCGGCGTGGATGGGCTATCTAGCGGTGGGCGGCGCCAGGATCAGCCGGTTGGTGACCGAGCGCGCGGGGGATGGGAGGCGAATCTGGAAGAAAGACTTGACTTTTTCGCCTGATGGTGTGGGCCAGACGTGCTTTTCCCTTGCGCCAGAGCCCTTGGGCGCCCCCTAGTGCGCCGGGTGCGGCCTGCGATCGCCGGGCCCAAAAACGGACCAAGCCAGCGGATTTCGACGTCCTGAGGGCGCGACTAGGGCGTTTTTTTGGCGCCGGCGCCGAAAAAGTCGCCTGGAAAGCCTGTTGGGGGCGCGGCTAGAGATGCTCTTAGCATCTCCATTTTGGGCACCCAACAATACTTATTTTTCCATGTTAGCAAAAAAAGTTCATTCTGCCTTGTAACAATGACATGCCCAAAACTAGTATTTGTACTTCATGCCATTTCTTCCACTAAATATGTCACAAGAACACCGTTCGAATAATTACATTGTGATATATGCACTTCTCCTATTTGTAGATTTTATGATTTTAAATATTACCTTGTGATACTAGATGGCTTCCCGTATTGCTCATGGACGTTCCCCTTGCGGAGCAAATCTGACACCGTCGCCGCTATCCGTCACATTTTCAGTTACATGATCACTCAGTTTTGTGTTCCCATATAATGCATGCATTGTGATAATGGCGGCGGGTGCCTCACCACCTCCTTGTGCCGGTTATTCTCTAGTCACGATGCCTATTCCCTATTCCATCTCTGTTTCCTCCGCACCTAGCCACAAAATGGCAATGCCGAACAAATTATCCGCACCACTAACGACATGCTTCGCACCATGCTCATTCGCGTCAAATTCCCTTTGTAATTTTGTGTTGAGTCTTTACATACAGCCAAACATGTGCTTAATAGTGTTGACGTTGATTGAAAATGGCATGGCCAAAACTAAAGTTTTGGCTAGCCATTTCTCTGTTGAAGCTCTATTCAGTTTCACGCGTCATATTTTTGCCTCCTAGACCATCACTCTAGCTATGATCAAATGCGGGTCTTGGGCTATCTCTGCTTCCCCAGTACCCGTGCCATCAACGCATACAAACTTGCTCCACGATTGACTCGTTGTTTCTCTTTTTAAATGTTCAAACCCGCAAAGTACTCATCTTCCCTCACGTCACTTTTGCCGAAACCCAGTTTTCCTATTTTCCCTCGCTATACCACAGAAAAACCTACGCTACCTCCACGACACCACACATCTTAGCATGCAGATTCACTTCTCCACCGCGTCGACGCTCTTCGCCTACTCCAGCGCCAAGTGGACGGGCTTCACCGACACGCGCAAGTTCACATCCTGGTACCGCGCCTTCCTCGGCAAGGGAATTTGCAACTAGATTCGATGATTCAGAATTTGTAATTGGATTTATTGATTTTTTTCATTTCAGAATAAAAAATTCAGCATATACATAATGATATATCTAGTTCTGGGTCCATTTATAGCTGCAGTGTTTTCTTGGATACAATAATCAAGTAGTGTTGTCGTGTTGAATTTCAAAAGAAGAAAAAATGAATCCTTATCTCGCATATACTTCTACATTGCATCGCGAGACGACGTCTTGATACTACTGGAGGCGTATTCCTCGAGTACGTCTAACTTTGTCTCGCTCCCGCAGCAACAGAGCCGACAGGAAGAGCTCTCTCTCTCTCTCTCTCTCTCTCTCTCTGTGTGTGTGTCTCTCAGCACAGGCGTTCGCTGCCGTCTCAAGTAGTTGTTGCCGGCATGATCTCCGGCACCAAGCGCTCCTCCGGGTCGACACTCGGCACCGCCGGTGTAGGCCGCGCGGGGCCCTGGGTCCCGCCGACGCACGAGGTCGAGGGGAATCGGCCGGCTCAGCTCCTCCTCTGCCTCTGCGGTGCGCCCTTCATGTGTTCGGTGAAATGCCAGCCCGGGCACAACTAAGGCAAGTCTCTGACAATTTGTGTACTATTATATGTGGAAATAAATCCCATGTTTACAGACCAAGGGAGTGTCTTAGCTTCGTACGGATCTAGAAAACTGCAGTGTCGTTTTTTTACAGATCCAAAAATTGTAGGGACGGAAGGTGTGTATTCTGGTAGGCAAAGCATAACTGCATAAGCAGCCTAATGCTTGTCGTTTTCTTTATATCCGGGGAATTTTGGTTTTGCAGATTCCGGGGCGACGAGGTCATGCCTTCATCTTCATGGGGACGATTGCACTGCAGAAAAATTGGATG
This sequence comes from Hordeum marinum, assembly GCA_022496015.1. NCBI lineage: Eukaryota > Viridiplantae > Streptophyta > Magnoliopsida > Poales > Poaceae > Hordeum > Hordeum marinum. The sequence continues at coordinate 505,689,057 of CM039676.1, forward strand.
TGGGGGATTCCCATATCACTGGACCTACAGAATAAGGTAACCAACGGATTTTCTGTATCTCAACTGTTAGGATAGAACTATGCCATAGTGACAACCAACCAAACTACTGAATAAGTCCAATGTGAATCATGTATGTTTCGACATGACATGGTCACAACTCATTGTCGGTACAACACAGGTGCTGGAGTAGAAAGACAGAAATAAGGTGCATGGTTGTGCTGTCCAATACCAAGCAACATGTAGACTAAAATCATGGTGATGCTTTTCTCCATGTGTTTTAAGGGATAGCATGATTTTCGGATGGGACATAAGGCCTTGGGGGCATCTGTAGATTCTGGAACCTCCATATCAACATGTTTACCACTTTTGTCATCGAGGGACGGTTCTTTGGGTTCCACTGGATGCACCACACTGCACTGTGGCTAGTTTCCTAACCTTTTCTTTCCCTTCTTCTGCCATGTTCCCTGTAAGCGCCAAGACGTGGCCAGCAATGACTTCCTCATAGATGCATTCCGGGAGGTATACCTCGTTGTGATTCTCAGTCATTGGGTCTGAGTTCCTCCTACCACTCACCATCTCCAACACCATCATGCCAAAACAGTATACATCTGACTTGTGGGATATGCCCCCAAAGTTCCGGGAATATAGCTCCGGTGCAATATAGCCCATTGTGCCTCTTGCTGCAGTTAATGTAATGATGCTTTGGTCCCTGGCACACAGCTTTGCTAGGCCAAAGTCTGAAATCTTCGGATTGAAGTTGTAGTCCAGCAAGATGTTGTGAGGCTTGATGTCAAAGTGGAGAATGCGTTGGTTGCATCCTTGATGTAGATATTCCATTCCTCGTGCAATGCCTAAAGCAATATCTAGCATTTTTCCAGGCACTAAGAGAGTCTGAAAAATATTAGAGTCACGAGAGAATTGTTAGATGTGTTAGATGTGTATAGTCTCTCTTTTATCCCCATTGTACACATGTATATGTACTAGCCCTTGGCCTCCCGAGAATACAGTTGCTCATTTCTCTAACATGGTATCAGTTGCCAGGTTCCTCTTCCTCTCCCGCACGCTGCAGCTCCGTGCCTAGCTCCTCGTCTCCGGCCACCTCCTCCCCCGCCGTCGGCCATCTACGCCCCGTTTGCGCCTCACCCGCGTCCGGCCGAAGCCGCAACTGCTGCTCCCCGCAGCTGCTGCTCAAGCAAGCCCGGCGAGGCCGGCCACGCCTAGCCCGCGACTGCTTGATTCTCTTCGCACAGTTGTTTGTGGAACTTGCCGTTGTTGTCAGACTACTAGGGCTGACTTGGATTTTCAGCGTGTCCATGAGTTTTTATCTCGCCTCCGCACCAAGTTTGAGCCTAGGCGTGCCCACTTACTTGCTCATGGTCGTGTTCCTATCACCAAGGTGCTTGTTGAGCTTCGTCCTGAGGAGACCCGCCTCCGCTTTGCTGGGTTAATTGCGGTTCCTTCTGTATTGGCTGCCAAGGCTCCTGTATCGGCTGCTCGCCCCACCGCTCCACCGCTCCTGCCCACACCTTCAGGGGGGTCAATCGCCCTCCATATGTTGAGAAGGGCCGGTCGCGGCGTGACACCTTCTGTGGCTATTGTTCCCGGCAAGGTCACCCAGAGGTTGATTGTCACAGGAAGCAGCGTGACCAGAGACGCTCCTCTTCCAGTGGGACTAATGCGTCTCCTCGATCCCGTCACTCACTGATTAGGACATTGTGAAGCTCAAGCGCCTCCTAGCTGCCTCTGGCTCCTCATCGACTGGTTCTGCTGCCGTTGTGATAACTGCCACCTCTACTGCTGCTGCGACGGCTGTCACACCTTCGTCATCATCCGCCACCACACCGTCAGGTACATCTTCGTGGGTTCTGGATTCAGGAGCTTCTTTTCATATGTCTTCCGATTCTTCTGCTTTGTCTTCTCTTTGACCTCTTGATCTCCTGTTAATGTTCTTACTGCCGATGGCACATCTCTTCCTGTCGCTAGTCGTGGCACTCTCTCTACCTCGTCGTTTTCAATGTCTAATGTCTCTCATGTTCCTCGTCTTACCATGAATCTTTTTTTGCTGCCCAACTTACTGATTTTGATTGTCGTGTTATTCTTGATCCTGACTCTTGTTCTATCCAGGACCTCCACACCAAGGCCTTGGTTGGTTCTGGCCCTCGGCGCCGTGACTCAGAGGGCCTTTGGCAAGTTGACTGGCTTCATGTTCCTTCCGCTGCCACCACATCAGCCAGTTCCCATGCTCTCGCTGCCTCCTCTTCTGCGTCCTTCCAGTAGTGGCATCATCGCCTGGGTCACATATGTGGCTCTCGCTTATCGTCCTTCGTGCGTTAGGGTGTCTTAGGGTCTGTTTCTGGAGATGTTTCCTTACATTGCGAGGGTTGTAGACTTGGCAAACAGACTCAGTTACCTTATCCTCATAGCGAGTCGGTGTCTCAGCGTCCATTTGATTTAATTCACTCTGATGTATGGGGTCGTTCTCTCTTTGATTCGAAAGGTGGTCATCTCTACTATGTATTATTTATTGATGATTTCTCTCGCTACACTTGGCTTTACTTTATGAAATCTCGTAGTGAGGTTCTCTCCATCTACAAGCGTTTTGCTGCCATGGTTCACACCCAGTTTTCCACACCTATTCGCACTTTTCGTGCTGACTCTGCTGGTGAGTTTATCTCCCAGATGTTGCGTGGTTTTCTCGCGGAGCAGGGTACTCTTGCCCAATTCTCTTGTCCTGGTGCCCATGCTTAGAATGAGGTTGCCAAACGTAAACATCGTCATCTGCTTGAGACAGCTCATGCTCTGATGATCGGCGCTTCCCTCCCACCTCATTTTTGGGCCAAGGCCGTGTCTGCATCCACGTACCTTATCAACATTCAACCATCGACTGCCTTGCAGGGTGGTATTCCTATGGAGCGTCTCACTGGTCGCTCTCCAGACTACTCCGTTTTTCGCATGTTTGGGTGTGTGTGCTATGTTCTTCTTGCTCCTCGAGAACGCACCAAACTGACTGCTCAATCGGTTGAGTCTGTTTTTCTCGGCTATAGTGACGAGCACAAGGGCTATCGATGTTGGGATCCAATTGGTCGTTGGCTGCGCATTTCGCGTGATGTGACCTTTGATGAGTCCATTCGTACTACCCGCGTCCTCCCTCCTCAAGCTTCTCCGTGAAAGACATTTCTTTTCTTCTTCTTCCTGATACATCCTCTCCTGTGCCTCCTGTTTCATCCCTTCCTTCGGCACCTCTCACTCTTCCTCCTCCACCATCGTCACCATAGCCACCACCTTCACCTCCATCCACCTCTCCCCCATCCTCTCCAGTCTGTTGTCCTCTCTCTCCTTTTCCTCTTCATTACACTCGTCGTTCTTGTCTTGAGGATGCTTCTACTGACACTCCCTCCACTTCCGGAGCAACTCCTTCCACGCCTCCCCCAGTTCGCAACCTCCGTGCTCGGCCTTGCCCCGCACCTGATTGCTACTCTCCTGACCGGTATGGTCTCTCTGTTGTTGCCGAGCCCACCTCCTATCAGATTGCCATGACTCAACCTGAATGGCAGCTTGCTATGGCTGAGGAGCTTGCTGCTCTTGAGCACTCTGGCACATGGGATCTGGTGTCGCTTCCTTCTAGTGTTCGTCCCATTACCTGCAAGTGGGTCTATAAGATTAAGACTCGCTCTGATGGCTCCCTTGAGCGCTACAAAGCCCGTCTTGTGGCTCGTAGCTTTCAACAGGAGCAGGAACGTGATTATGATGAGACCTTCGCTCATGTGGCCCATATGACCACTGTCCGCACTCTCCTTGTTGTTGCCTCTGTTCGTCATTGGTCTGTGTCTCAGCCTTTCTCAATGGTGAGTTGCGTGAGGAGGTTTATATGCATCCACCACCCGGATACTATGCTCCTAATTGCATGGTATGTCACCTTCGTCGCTCCCTCTATGGCCTCAAACAAGCTCCTCGCGCCTGGTTCGAGCGCTTTGCCTCTGTTGTCACTGCCGCCGGCTTCTCACCCAGTGATCATGATCCCGCGTTGTTTGTTCACACGTCTCCTTGTGGTCGGACTCTTCTCCTTCTCTATGTTGATGACATGATCATTACGGGTGATGACCCTGAATACATTGCCTTTGTTAAGGCTCGCCTTCGTGACCAGTTCCTCATGAAGGATCTTGGTCCTCTTCGTTATTTTCTTGGGATTGAGGTCTCTTCGACCTCCGATGGTTTTTTCATCTCCCAGGAAAAATATATCCAGGACCTTCTTGATCGAGCTGCTCTTGGGATGAGCGCACTGTTGTGACTCCTATGGAGCTCAACGTCCAGCTTCGTGCTTCTGATGGTGATCCTCTTCCCAATCCTACTCGCTATCGCCACCTCGTTGGGAGTCTCGTCTATCTTGCTGTCACGCGCCCTGACATCTCCTATCCTGTCCATATCCTCAGTCAGTTTGTCTCGGCCTCCACCTCTGTCCACTATAGCCATCTCCTCCGTGTTTTACGATATCTTCGTGGCATGATCTCTCATCGTCTCTTCTTTCCCTACTCCAGCTCTCTCGAGCTCCAGGCCTACTCGGATGCTACCTGGGCTAGTGATTCCTCTGATCGACATTCACTGTCTGCTTACTGTGTTTTTCTTGGTGGCTCCTTGATTGCCCGGAAGACAAAGAAACAAACTGCAGTTTTTCGCTCGAGTACAGAGGCTGAGTTGCGAGCAATGGCTATGTTCACGGCTGAAGTGATCTGGTTACGATGGCTACTTGAGGATTTTGATGTGTCGACTACTACCTCGACTCCCTTACTGTCAGACAGCACCGGAGCTATCAGTATTGCCCGTGATCCGGTGAAGCATGAGCTCACCAAGCACATCGGTGTGGATGCCCACTTTGTGCGCGCTGCAGTACAAGATCAGTTTTTGCTCTCCACTATGTGCCGTCTTAGTTACAGTTGGCTGACTTCTTCACGAAGGCCCAAACTCGAGCGCAGCACGAGTTTTTTCTCTCCAAACTCAGTGTGGTTGATCCACCATGAGTTTGAGGGGGGGGTGTTAGATGTGTTAGATGTGTAGTCTCTCTTTTCGGTTTATCTCCATTGTACACATGTATATGTACTGGCCCTTGGCCTCCTGAGAATACAGTTGCTCATTTCTCTAACAAGAATATGTATTTCTCCAATGACTCGTTTGGCATGAATTCATAAATAAGAGCCCGCCTTGTTCCTTCATAGCAAAATCCCAGGTGGACAATATTTGTATGGTGGATTAGTCCAATAGTTGCAACTTCATTGATGAATTCCTGTCCGTCTCCAATAGAGTTCTGTAGCATCTTGACAGCTACAGCAACTCCATTTGGTAGCTCGCCTTTGTATACACTTCCATATCCACCACGTCCTAAGTTAACCTTGAACCGTCTCGCCATCTTCTTAACTTCAGAGAAAGTGTACCTTGTGGTTTTTGATTTTCCATGTGTATTGAGAAACATTTCAACCTTTAAATGTATCTCTCTGTTATATCTCGTCTTCAGTGAAAGATAGAGTGCGGTAGCCACCATCAACACAACAACAACAACAACAACAACAAAGGCACCCCCTGATGATGTAGCTGCATAAATACAGTGTACAGGTAATCAACACATTGTCTTATGATAGAAAGCTGTAGCTTACAGACGTAATTAGGATAAGAGAATGTAGCAGCAAGAATAGATAAATATAATTTATCTGTGGCAGATACATTTTGACATGTAGCAGAAGGAAAATTTGAATTGAAGTAGTACCTGCAATGATTTTGACATGTGAACCTGCAAATACGAAAGAGAACAATAAGATCTCATTGATGGTTTAGTAGTACATAAAAGGAAAAATAACTTTGTTTTGAAGTGAAGGCAGAATATCTGTATGGAGGAAGTATGATCCAACATTGTTACATGACCAATGGGATAGGAAAAAGTTTGGTTTTCTAGGAACAACCTCTTAATGCTAGTATATATGTAAAAGATAAATGATACTCCCTTTGATCTATATTAATTGTCGCTCATTTAGTGGCAAAGTTGTACTAAATGAGCCACAATTAATATGGATCGGCGGGAGTATTTACATTCATCTGATATCATCAGAAGCCATATTCCTGTTGGAAAAAATATAACATGATAAGAAAGTTCTTGCATGGTGCTAGCTCTGGTGACAAAAGGGAGTAATTACTGGAGATTGAAAATTATTAGGGTAAGGTAGTGTGTATAAAGGTTACAAAAGCATCTATTTCTCATCTCACAGTCACCGGCCTGTCATACCGGCCCGCATCACCTGATAAAACTAAAGGACATATCTAGAACATGCATAATTTTGCATTGCGACGATTGTAGGCGTTTTTCCTTAGAAATTAAGTTGAGCCCTATACATATCCACTGGAGTGTTATGACTTCGCACAATTCTAGCTGTATGTTGCTAGGGGAAACATGTAATTACTCCATTTATAGGTAGTTAGTCAAATTTACGAGATTTCTGTTACGCTATGCTGTATTGACTCAGAAAATATTATAGCAGAAAATCTCCTGGAAGTTACATGATGCAAGCAGTAGTAAATAACTGTATAAAAACTGAAGATTCCTAAGAGCATTTAAAGTATTATTACTATGTTAAGACATAAAATAGGTTTTGTTCTGCTAGAAATATACCGTGAGGATGAGGCACACAAAATGTTTGATTCCTTTGTGAGCTGAATGTGCATGGTCGCCCATCTTGTTCGCACTGTGTGCAGTTGAAGGCAACGGATGGTCGCCCTGTATCCCAGTAGACTTTCATCTCATAAAATTTCTGGGCCTCTTCTTCCAGCCAAAGCTCTGGGCTACCTAATATCGGAATGACAACATCTGAGATGACTCTGCAGTTCAATGGAAGAACATACACAGGTTGTTCAGCATTCACCAAATATGAGAAGTGGGTTGCATTGCTAAGGCACGAGAATGGGCTAGCCATAAAATTGTGAATTGGCGGAATCTCCCTTGAACAGCCTAAAAGCTTTCCTGGTTCACCGTAGAGACTACACTGATGGCTGGAGTTAGCTGGTACACTTTGTGAGATGAACTTCTGAACTTTATGGCACACTTGCGCAAGCGGAGCGATGCTAAGTGCGGCACGGCTATAATCTATGGCAGTGACATTGAATGGGCCAAGAAATGGGTGAAGTAGGACAGTGTCTTGGCCAGAGCATTCTATCTTCACGCATGTTGCTCCACATGATGAATTGCTGGATTCAAGTTGGAGCAGAAACCGGATCTCAGGTCCATTTTTGCTGCACCGGGACCATGGGCAGTGTCTGAAGAAATCTTGGTCATCCGGAACTGTTGAAGCCGTAGCCATGTCAATTCCATGGCTGAGAAGGAAAGCTATGACGATGGCCATGGAAAGAAATTTAGCCATCTCTCTATTGAACCGGAGACGGAAAGGTAAAGGTGAAGGCAGGGCAATAGCAAGACAATACAACTCTTGGTATGAGTAAGAAAAAATGATCTCTTTAAAATGGAATATGTAGATGATTGGCAATTATTGCTGAAATTAACAGAGCCACTCGTGTTGAGCTTGCAGCCTGAGGAGAATCCTGGTTGTACAGCCTCCAGCCGTGTTATAGTGGTCTGAGTGTGACTGTAGACTTGCTGCAGTCCAATCATCAGAAATAGGCAAGTTTGGAAATAAACAAGCAATTGGGTGAGGAAAGTTGCTATGTGGAAATATTTCTAAGCTGTCATGTTCAAGCACCGTTACAGATCATGTTGCTTTCGTGGACAGCTCAAGAACGTCGACTAGTTGGCCGAGGAAAAAATAACAGATCCACGAACTCGGCTCCTCGGGGTTGTCCAGGTCGGGCTTATCCCTTCCTACTGTGATCTGGGAGGATAGTGATGCAGCCTTATCCCTTTGGTTCTTTTGCATATTAGTGTATTAAAAACACCTGATGCATTGACGTGTTTGTAGGGGGGTCAGGCCACGAAATAAGTTTTTCAGGGAAAGCGGGGGGGGGGGGGGGGGGGGGGAGGGCAGTGAACAAAATAAAATCGTCTAAGGGTCATTTAGTAAAATTAATACTGGCCTGAGCGAGGGGCAATGTTTGGAAATAAACAAGCAATTGGGTGAGGGAAAGTCTGTATGTGGAAATATTTCTAAGCTGTCATGTTCAAGTGGTCACACTGTGGGTGTGCACAGAAGATGAATCTATCGTGGCACAAAATTCAAATTCAAATTCAATACAGCTTGGACTTACTCATCTCGGTTTGCTGTAACGGAGATGGACATGAACGTGAAGCTGCCTGCGGAGGCTGCCAATTTTCAATGCAGCCTCCTGCCGTGTTATAGTTGTCTGAGTGTGATTGTAGACTTGCTCCAGTCCAGTCCCGTCCGAATCTTATCAGCCAGAGGGGTTGCAGAAATAAATAACTGATTGGGCGAGCAATAGTTGCTAACGTGAGAATATTTGCAAGCTGTAATGTTCATGTGGCTGCACTGCAGATGTGGACATTTTCAAAAGATAAATCTATCATCCCAAAAAAAAAAAACACAAGTCCATGTTCGGCACAATTTGAATTGCCCGTTCTTCGAAGCAGAATTTGTTGTGTATTTTGTTGATGGGATTAGAATAATGTGGCATAATATGTGCATCTTGGTTAAAGATTGTCAAGTTTAATTCATATGCTAGTGCAGTATCCCCTTATGAGATGACAGTACAATTTTTTTGGGGGTATTACGGAAGCTGTTTACTGAATTTCTCCTGACCTTGGTGGCTTGGAGAAAGAATACATGTCTGGGTTAGCAAGAGCATACTAATTGTGCCCTTGATATGTCTTTGGAAAGTGACTGCCACCTGTCATACACTTGTTTCTTTTTCTTTCATATAAGGACGAAAGAATCGTAGCATTACAAGAGCTGACTTGAAAAGAAGGCAGAACAAGAGCGAACCATGGCAACTCCTGGTGAGCCTCGTCGTTCTGCTACCTTGAAAGTCATAACATTCGTTTGTGTGCTTGCAGTTCTTGTAGCTGATATCCAGGGGCGTCGTCATGCTTGTCCTTCTTTTTCTTGCGGCCATCTGCAAGACGTCCGGTACCCTTTCGGTCGGAGAGGTGATCCAGGCGAGTGCGGAGATACATTGTACGAGCTGACTTGCACCGATAGCAGGGCTACCATTAAGATCAACAGCGGAACATACTTTGTGACTGAGATAAATTATGTCGATTCTTCCTTCTTGGTTGTCGACGCCAGATTGGACTTGAGCAGCAGCTGCCTCATTCCTCGCCGGAACCCTTTGTTTGGCGGCAATAGCCTTGTGAGGTCAGAAGGCTCGGGGTTAATGCTTGAACTGGCCCCTCCCTTTTCCTCTCTGGAATCAATTACGTTGGCTACCTTTGTGAATTGCTCGCGTGAGGTCAGGAACAATACTCTCTACTCACCAGTTGCCTGCCATAGCACGAGCTCCTCTTTTGTTTATGTGCTGATTGGTGATGCCACTGACATTTTCGCCCTCAAGCCTTCCTGTGGATACCTGGGCCTGGCTACGATTCTTTTGGAAGGTGAGAGATTGCCATATTATGCAAATTATGGAGATGTCGTGGAATCCATGAGAAACGGAGTTGCAGTTAGTTTTCCGGAAGATCTTGGATATACTACATGTGGCTTTGAAGCCTTGCCCTCGCTCAGTGTTGGGTGAGTACTGGAAATCTTGCTTGTTCTGTTTCTCTCACGCACAAACACGTGCTCACACGCTTGGTCTATATCGTCTACTAATTGTTACATAGTTATTAATGATTTCACTTTCTGAACCATGGCATGGTTTTGCAGTGAATTATCGGTCGACTGAAGTCTCGTAGCAATACCAAGTTGAAGATTTTGGATCTTTTGGTAACTCGTTTGTTTCCTTGTATACGTGGAAAATATGCATATGCAGCACTTCCCATGTGGATTGCCCAGTGGATTGTAATAACTGCTGGTACTTCACAGCCATTTATTATTGATTTACCATTAGTCCCTTTATTTATCTGTTTGTTCTGTCATCCCAAAATGGGAAATTTGCAGCTTGTTGATCATCAAAGCTTATTACTAAAGACTGCATAAATTTGCTTATGCAGTACTATGCAGGTTCATGATGCCGCCACTGGTGGTATTGGCTTTCCTTGCCTACAAGTACTGGAGAACAAGGATAATAATTGATGCAGTCGAGAAGTTCTTACGGATGCAACAAATGGTAGGCCCGATCAGGTACAGCTACACAGACATCACTGCAGTAACAAGGCATTTCAGAGATTGGGCCAAGGGGGCTATGGCTCAGTCTACAAAGGTGTTCTTCACCCAGGGGATATCCATGTTGCTGTCAAGATGCTAGCAGGTAGCTCCAATTGCAACGGAGAAGATTTTATCAGCGAGGTCTCCACCATTGGCAGGATTCACCACGTCAATGTGGTCCATCTCATGGGGTTCTGCTCGGAGGAAATGAGAAGGGCCCTAATCTATGAGTACATGCCTAATGGTTCTCTTGACAAATACATCTTTTCGTCGGAGAGGAGCTTCTCTTGGGACAAGCTCAATGAGATTGCTTTGGGGATTGCCAGGGGCATCAACTACCTGCACGAGGGGTGCGACATGCAGATCTTGCACTTCGACATCAAGCCGCACAACATCCTTCTCGATACGAATTTTGTTCCCAAAGTTGCTGATTTCGGCCTGGCCAAGCTGTACCCAAGGGATAGCAGCCTTGTGCCTTTGAGCGCTATGCGGGGAACCATTGGGTGCATAGCTCCAGAGATGATATCTCGGAGCTTTGGTGTCGTATCCAGCAAATCTGATGTTTACAGCTTTGGAATGCTGCTACTGGAAATGGCAGGAGGACGCAGGAATGCTGACCTGAATGCATCAAACGCAAGCCAGGCGTACTACCCGTCCTGGGTGTACAACAGGCTAACAAGGCAAGAAGTGGGTGAGATATCTGTGGCAGATGAGAATGAGATGCACGAGTTGGAGCGGAAGCTTTGTCTCGTTGGGCTATGTTGCATCCAGATGAAGTCTCGCGATCGGCCAACGATGAGCGAGGCCATAGAGATGCTCGAAGGTGGCGTTGACGCCCTGCATGTGCCTTCCAGGCCGTTCTTTTGCGACGATGAGCACACCCCTGCAGCTGGTTCTCACCACTTCTCTGAGCTGACTGCTCTGTCGGACGAGGATGAGTTTGATGGTGCTTCTACGCAAGACAGCAGCGCTGGTCTCAGAAATGCAGAGTAGTCAATAGAGTGGGTTAACGGTTCGGTGAGATTTACTGTTTTTTTTTAACCTTTGTAGCAGTGTCGTGCTATATATGGTACTCCCTCCGTACGCAAATATAAGAGCGTTCAGATCATTAAAATAGTGATCTAAACGCTCTTATATTTCTTCACAGGGGGAGTATGTGCTATGATATGTACTATGATATTTGTTTTTCCTCAGCTCTGTAGCAGCTGTCAAATACGACATGGTGCATGTCGAAGTTGTCAAAGCCTACACTGTGTAGATGAAGTCTTGTGAGGCAACCGAGCACACTTGGGTAGGCACTGAAAAAACCATCTACTGCTTGGGCTCGGTGTAGCATATCCTTCCGAGTACAGTGCAGAAGACCTGTCTTATCAAGAATGGAGAGATCCAAATCTTTCACCAAACCACTCTCGACTGCGTCACCTACCAGTGGGCCAACTTTGCACAAGAATTTTTTGATCAGGTAGACCTTAAGGTGCAGAGTTGAGATGCTGGATTCTCCTTGCCGGTTAACCAAGATGCTCCTGGTTGTCCATACCATTCGCTTCGATATTGACAGGGTTAGTGCGTGGAATTGGTAGGAAACTTTTGGCATCAATCTTGAGCTCGGGCAGCAACCAAGGAAGGCACCTCCACCGTGTCGACAGCGCGCTCGTCCTTGCAGCTGTGCTTAGATCGACTCACCCCAAGATGGACAGTAAAATGTCATCCGTCAGCATGCTGAGTCTATCTTCCTCCTCTGGTTGCTGCGAAATTAATGATGTATTTAGTTACTGAATAACTATATTCATCAATTCAGAAATAGTTCAAACTTCAAACCACAAATTGAACAAAACAGAAAAAGTTCACTATATGACAATAGGGCTCATAATCGTTTGTATCGAGCGCGTTCCTAAAAGAAGAAATTATACTGGCCTCTTCAACGCCTGCTAAGGAGTTGGAAAAATAATTGTGAACAAACAGGTAGGCAATGGTTATATTATGTTCTTGCTTTGGAGAATCTAGTGCGCCCTTTGCAACTCACAATCAACGAAGTGAATCCCCCTGAAACCATCTCGAAGCAGTCAGTGGAACCAAATTGAACAGTGGAATGATCCTAGCACGATGGGTCAGGGGGACAAGAGAAATCTCGTCCAAAGCAGTCGTGACCTAGAATTCACAGTCATCCTAGGGCGCGGGTACCTGATGGATCATGGTGTGGAGGAGATCGGGCGCGGTTGTGAGGTTTATAGGGGTTTGATGGGGAAATTGCGCCTTGTGGGCGAGGAGGGGGGGGGAGGGGGGGGAGGTCGCCGGACGAGGCGGCGGCGCGTCGGTGGTTTGGTGCCTGGGTGGAGGAGGAAGCCTTAAGCGCTGGAGCAGCAGTCGGGAAAGAATACGAGGGGAATGAGGAGAGGAAAAAAGCTTTTTTACTTGTAGTTGTCTGATACATAATTAATTTGGATATCAGACCCTGTAAAATTATGTACTTCAACCGCAAACGAATTTTGTGAACCAATGGATTCCAGTATCAAAAAAAGCTATTATATTTTGATACAGAAGGAGTGCTCCTGAGCTGCATAACCTACGGTTCAGAATTGTTTGGGGAAAATATGAAGACCATGTCATAATACTATATACTTTGCAGAAAATTGGGAGAGCTTGATTGATCAACCACGAAACTGTTACGATCAGGAAGACCAAATTGATGGGTATTATATGGCCAAACGCATTTGGGCTCTAGCCCCGGATGAGATTACAGAACACATTTGAAGCACTCAACAGCCGGATGCACGGAGGATGGTTGCCTTATAAACGCTATGACCTAGTGATGCTCTTTTATGATGACACACTCGACAATCTCGGAACAGCCTTTTGCCTCCCTTTTTCAGTAAAGCCAATTGGCCGAATGATGCTCTTTTGGCGGGCTGGCGTGTCTCATCTCTCATGGGATAAACCGAGCTAGACGTGGCGGCCTGGACTTCGTCGTGTGGCAAAGTCGTTGACCTCGACGACCCATGGTCGGCCATGACCGTTAACTACGGCACATGCGCGCGCGCCAAAGATAAGACGAGCATTGCACAGCGACCAGCAGGTGCCCAACAATGGTGACCGCATGATGCCATTGGCCATTGTCATCGACGATGAGGACGACGATGACCACCTGACACTGCTAGCTGTCCATCCAGTGTTTAGCAAGCGCTACAGCGGATTGCCCTGTCTAGAACTAGAACCTGAACCACCGGCGTTCGAGAAAAAAGTCCTCATCTTGTTGTTTGGATACTCGATGTGGGACTGCCGCGACGAGTGGTTGTCCAGTATGTGCCTCCGCCTTCCCTGGATCCCGGTGAGGACCAGTGGCGGATCCAGATATTGAGGTTTGCCAGGGCTACGAATGATGATGAAGCTTCATTGCATTGCATCGATGGTCGCTAGGCACAGGAGATACTTTGCTCCGTCGCCGGAGAGCCGGCGGCCGCCCCAGCTCGCCCCAATGATGGAACTGCCGCCACTGGTAAGGATGGCCTGTGGTCTGTAGCAGTAGTTCGGCCGTCCTCTTTCTACCTCTCACCAGCTGACATATTCTGGGTATGCCGTATTGAGTGTGGATTACTGATCATATCCATTGTAATTATGTTAGATATATGAACTCATTGATAACTCTGTTTGGATAAACTAACTGATCAATCCCGAGTCTGATACTTCCTAGATTTATGTGTTGAGAACATATATATGTGCAGTAATAGATAATTCTGTTTTTATGAGTATAACAGAAACAATATTATATATGTACTCCTTTGGTTCCAAAATATTTGAAGCTGAAGGTTAGTCCTAACAACAATTATATAGGATAAAATGCATTTTTTGTACCTCAACTTATCAAGAAGTTTTGGTTCGGTTCCGTTCCGCCCCTAAACTTTTGTTTGGCGTCATTTTCATCCCTCGACTCTGAATGCACGGTAGATTTAGTCCTGACAGCGATATTCCTCTATGAAAACGATTTTGAATATATGTTTTTATGGAACCTTTGTACCTCAACTCGTAATATCGGGTAGATTCAGTCCCTCGCTATTCCTCTCGCTTTAGCTTTGTCCAATCGGTGCCTGTGAGCAAATCCTACTCCTCTCCCTCTCCAAACTTAGCTCCTTCGCTGGTGTGATCCACCACAATATAATTGTGACGGCGGAGGCTGCATGTAGAAGCAAGAGGTGTTGCACAGGCCCCACTCAACGGCAAGACACATGAAGGGAGCCACCCTTGGTGGAGTTCAGTTGGAGGGCTCGGTGGCTAGTGAAGGGAATGAAGTGGTGGATGATTTTGGAGTTTTTTATGGCCTAGATCCCCGTGTTTGGAACTTTGGATGCACATCTAAAGCGGGAGGAGCTAGAGCGTCGTCAGGTTGATGACAGAGGGCAGAGAGAGACGGCAGCCGGGGGGGGGGGGGGTGATGACATGCGTGCCTATGCCAACTTAGAGATGTGATGTGGGCAAAACCATTTCGTGTGAAGTCAAAACAGAATTAGGTGGACGACTATTGTTGTCGGGATGAAATCTACCTGGTATTAATAGTTGAGGGAGGGAGATTGCACCCCCAAAAAACGATCAAGGACAAAAACCAGACTTTACGGTAAGTTGAGGGACTAGAAATGTACTTTAGTCAATGAACTATGCCAAATATACAATCAAAATAAATTGCTTTATGAAACTGTTGCTGGCCTCATTTTCCTGAATGCCATGCAACTTCTTTACATCATGAATGCCCACTTTCATGCAGCCTCCAACGCATTTGCTAATAAATTGAAGTCAAGCTATGTAATGTCTCTAAAAACTATAAATACATGGGGGAAAATGATGTGTGTGTTAGATGTGTATAGTCCCCTTTTCTGTATTTCCTCATTGTATAAGGGGCTTCATGCATTTTACCTCACATGTACATATATTGGCCTTTAGCCCCCTATGAATGGCAGTTGCTTGCTATACAACATGGTATCAGATGTCAGGCTAGCCACCCTCTCCCGCACGACGAAGCTCCGTGCGTTCCCTACCTAGCCAGCCCCGCCGCTGCTCCTCTCCTCTCTGGTCGCCGCCGCTGCTCCTCTCCTATCTGGTCGCCGCCACTGCTCCTCTCCTATATGGTCATCGCCGTTGCTCCTCTCCTATATGGTCGCCGCCGCCGCTCCTCTCCTCTATGGCGCCGCCGCTACTCCTCTCAGGTCGTCGTCGTCTGTGTCCTCTCAGGCCGCCGCCGCCACCCCTGGCCTCTTTGGCCGCCGCCACCCCTGGCCCCTTCTCAGGCTGCCGCCGCCCTTGGCCCATCCGACTGACGTCGCCCCTGCCTCGAGCCAGTGAGCCCCTACACGATCCAGAATCGGGGGGTCTTCCTCGAGCGCATGAACCCCTGCCCGATCCAGATCGAGATCCCTGCGTCAGTTGACTTCCAAAAAAAAGAGCGATCCTCATGTCTTCTTTGGGCTATGTTATTTTTCCTCGGTGCTCGGTGATATTCGATGGCACGAAGTATGCCGAGTTTGTGGGTTTCATGCGTCTCCATATGCGCGGCCTTCTTCTGTGGGGTGTTCTCTTTGGCGAGGTCCCCTGTCCGTCATGCCCTGTTGCTCCAGTGGCTCCTACACCGTCGGTGCCGCCGGTTCTTACTGCTGACGCTTCCCAGGCTGATCGGGATGCAGCCAAGGCTCTTGATGATGTTGCGGTTGATACTTATGGTCAACAGGTATTAGCTTACTCAGATGCTCTTTCAGTCTACCGCGATGATCTGTCTGCTTACACTCAGTGGTGCAATGATGATGCTTGAGTTGTTGTTGTTCTCACTGCGAGTGTTCTCCCTCAGTTTGCTTCGGAGTTCATGGGCCTCGGCACCGTCGCAGCAATGTGGTCTTATCTCTGTCAGCGTTATCAACCCTCTAGAGATGTTCTATATTTATATGTGGTGCGTCAGGAGCACGCTCTTCAGTAGGGTAACTCTTTTGTTGACAAGTTCTACACTCAGTGTTCTGCCATCTGGCGTTAGCTTAACTCTCTTCGAACAGTTGTTCATGGAGCTTGCCGTTGCTGTCAGACTATGTAGTCCGACTTGGAACTTCAGCGTGTCCATGAGTTCTTATCTCGCCTCCGCTCCGAGTTTGAGCCTCGACATGCTCACTTACTTGCTCGTGGTCGTGTTCTGATCTCGGAGGTGCTTGCTGAGCTTCGTGCTGAGGAGACCCGTCTTCATTCTGCTGGGTTGCTTGTGGTTCCTTCTGTGTTGGCTGCCAGGGCTCCCGCGGCGTCTGCTCGTCCCACCGCTCCTGCCCACACCTTTAGGGGGGGTCGCCCTCCTTATGCTGAGAAGGGACAGTCGCGTCATGACACCTTCTATGGCTACTGCCCCCGGTCAGGTCACCCAGAGTCTGATTGTCACCAGAAGGAGCGAGACCAGAGGCGCTCCTCTTCTAGTGGGACTCATTCATCTTCCTCGACCCCGTCACTCACTGATCAGGACATTGTGCAGCTCAAGCGCCTCCTGGCTTCCTCCGGATCTTCATCGACTGGTTCCACTGCTGTTGTCACTGTTGCCACCCCTCCATCACCACCGGCACATACACCGTCAGGTACATCTTCGTGGGTTCTGGATTCTGGAGCTTCTTTTCATATGTCTTCTGATTCTTACGCTTTGTGTTCTCTTTAATCTCTTGATTCTCCTATTAATGTTCTCACTGCGGATGGCACACCCCTTCCTGTTGCTAGTCGTGGCACTCTTTCTACTCCGTCTTTTTCCGTTCCTAGTGTTTTTCATGTTCCATGTCTTACCATGAATCTCTTTTCCGCTGCCCAACTTACCGATTCTGGTTGTCGTGTAATTCTTGATCCCGACTCTTGTTTAGTTCAGGATCTCTGCACCAAGGCCCTGGTTGGTTCTGGCCCTCGGCACCGTGACTCAGAGGGTCTTTGGGAGGTTGACTGGCTTCGTGTTCCTTTCGTTGCCACCACCTCTGCCAGTTCACATGCTCTTGCTGCCTCCTCTTCTGTGTCCTTCCATCAGTGGCATCACCGACTTGGTCACATATGTGGCTCCCGCTTATCATTGTTGGTGCGTCAGGGTGTCTTAGGGTCTGTCTCTGGAGATGTTTCTTTACATGGTGATGATTGTAGACTTGGAAAACAGACCCAGTTACCTTATCCTCATAGGGAGTCGGTGTCTCAGCATCCTTTGACTTAATTCACTCTGATGTATGGGGTTGTGCTCCCTTTGATTCGAAAGGTGGTCAACGCTACTATGTTCCATTTATTGATGATTTCCCTCGCTACACTTGGATCTACTTTATGAAATCTTGAAGTGAGGTTCTCTTCATATACAAACGATTTGCTGCCAGGGTTCACACCCAGTTTTCCATGCCTATTCGTACTTTTCGTGCTAAATCCACTGGAGAGTTTATCTCCCAGATGTTGTATGGTTTTCTTGCGGAACAAGGTACTCTTGCCCAGTTCTCCTGTCCCGGTGCCCATGCTCAGAATGGTGTTGCGGAACGTAAGCATTGCCATCTGGGCCGAGGCTCTTTCTGCATCCACCTAGCTTATCAACATTCAGCCATTGACTGCCTTGCAGGGTGGTATTCCTATGGATTATCTCACTGGTCGTTCTCTTGACTACTCCGCTCTTTGAATGTTTGGGTGTGTGTGATATGTTCTTCTTGCCCCACGAGAATGCACCAAACTGACTGCTCAATCGGTTGAGTGTGTTTTTCTTGGCTATAGTGACGAGCACAAGGGCTATAGATGTTGGGATCCTGTTGGTCGTCGGCTGCGCATTTCATGTGATGTGACTTTTTATGAGTCTCGTTCTTACTATCCGCGTCCTTCCTCCTCAAGTTTCTTTGTGGATGATATTTCTATTCTTCTTCTTCTCGATACATCATCCTCCGCGCCTCATGTCTCCTCCCTTCCTCCGCCACATTTCACTCTTCTTCCTCCATCACTGACACCACCTTCACCTCCATCCATCTCTCCCCCGTCCTCTCCAGTCTGTCATCCTCTCCCTCCTTTTCCTCTTTACTACACTCGTCATCCTCATTTTGAGGATGATTCTACCGACGCACCCTCCACTTTCGAAGCCCCTCCCTCCATGCCTCCCCTGATTCTTAACCTACGTGCTCAGCCTTGCCCCCACCTGATCGCTATTCACCTGACCGGTATGGTCTCTCTGTTGTTTCCGAGCCCACCTCCTACCGGACTACCATGACTCGGTCTAAATGGTAGCTTGCGATGGCCGAGGAGCTTGCTGCTCTTGAGCGCTCTGGCACATGGGATCTGGTTTCCCTTCCTTCCAGTGTTCGTCCCATCACCTGCAAGTAGGTCTATAAGATTAAGACTCGCTCCGATGGCTCCCTTGAGCGCTACAAAGCCGTCTTGTAGCTCGTGGTTTTTAACAAGAGCAGGGACGCGATTATGATGAGACATTCACTCATGTGGCCCACGTGACCACTGTCCGTACTCTCCTTGTTGTGGCCTCTGTCCGTCATTGGTCTGCATCTCAACTTGATGTCTAGAATGCTTTTCCCAATGCTAAGTTGTGTGAGGAGGTTTATATGCAGCCACCACCAGGGTACTATGCTCCTGATGGTATGGTATGCCGCCTTCACCGCTCCCTCTATGGTCTCAAACAGGCCCCTCGTGCCTGGTTCGAGCGATTTGCCTGTGTGGTCACTGTTGTCGGCTTCTCGCCCGGTGATCATGATCTCGCGTTGTTTGTTCACACGTCTCCTCGTGGTGGGACTCTTCTCCTTCTATATATGACATGATCATCACTAGTGACGACTCTGACTACATTGCCTTTGTTAAGGCTCGCCTTCGTGAACAGTTCCTCATGACTGATCTTGGTCCACTTTGCTACTTTCTTGGGATTCAGGTTTCTTTGACCTCTGATAGCTTCTTCATCTCCGAGGAAAAATATATTCAGGATCTTCTTGCTCGAGCCGCTCTCGGTGATGAGCGCACTGTTGTGACTCCTATGGAGCTCAATGTTCAGCTTCGTGCTTGTGATGGTGATCCTGTTCCTAATCCCACTCGATATCGTCACCTCGTTGGGAGCGTTGTCTATCTTGCTGTTACGCGTCCTAACATCTCCTATCTTGTTCACATTCTCAGTCAGTTTGTTTTAGCCCCCACCACTGTCCACTATAGTCACCTCCTTCATGTTCTACGATATCTTCGTGGCCCATCTCTCATCGTCTTTTCTTTCCCCGCTCCAGCTCTCTCGAGCTCCAGGCCTACTCAGACGCTACATGGGCTAGTGATCCCTCTGATCGACGCTCGTTGCCTGCTTACTGTGTTTTTCTTGGTGGCTCTCTTATTGCTTGGAAGACAAAGAAATAGACTGCCGTTTCTCGCTCGAGTACAGAGGCTGAGTTGCGAACGATGGCTATGCTGACGGCTGAGGTGATCTGGTTGCATTGGTTACTTGAGGATTTTGGTGTGTCTCCTACTACATCGACTCCCTTATTGTCAGACAGTACCAGTGCTATCAGTATTGTGCGTAACCCAGTGAATCATGAGCTCACCAAGCACATCGGTGTGGATGCCCACTTTGTGCGTGTTGCTGTGCAAGATCAGATTCTAGCCTTTCACTATGCGCCATCTGAGTTACAGTTGGCGGACTTCTTCGAGAAGGCACAGACTCGCACGCAACATGGCTTCTTTTTTTTCCAAATTCAGTCTTGTTGATCCACCATGAGTTTGAGGGGGGTGTTAAATGTGTATAGTCCTCTTTTTTGTGTTTCCTCATTGTATAAGGGGCTTCCTGCATCTTACCTCACATGTACATAGATTGGCCTTTGGCCCCCTGTGAATGGCAGTTGTTGATTATCCAACAGTGTGCTACCACTTCAGAACATGTTGTTTTAAACAACTTAAGAACATTTATTGAGTACACGGGCATCATGCCTCAAAATTAAGTAACCTGAAGAAACTGATACACGAACATAAAGGTTTTGCAGACTGCCTCAAAACAGTACCATTTCAGTTCTCTGTTTGATGGCTTAGTGAATCGTTTTGTGCACAATCAGCTGCTCATTTCTTGTCATTTCTGCGGGGCAATCAACTAGTGCTTTCTCCATGTGCCTGCATTACATTTGGCACGAGTGTGTTAAGTTACATCTTTTCGGTAAACGAAAATCCATTTGCACAACTGGAGCATACATGATGTTTCTTACTACTTAAATATTGTATATCGTTTCACCTGAGATATGCCCTCTTTAACTAGTTTAGATCAGCTCCTTATTCATCGAAAATTATCCGTGGCACGAATATGCCATCTCGAATTCGTCTAACCACCATTTCTTGCTCATCCTTCTTCGGAAAATTCGAAGGACGAGGTGTATCAAGAGCATCGCAAGCCTTGCATCGCCCATCTCCTTTCAGAATTATCGTCTGCAAATTTGGAGCTTGCTCCAGCAGGGATCTTATAAACGTAAATTGTTGCTCTAGTGACCTGAAGCCAGAAAATTCTAGCTCTTTCAAAAACATGTTCTTAGGGCCGTCAAAGTGCATTTCCCATTGAGGGGTCCTTCTTTTGGTGTACAGCTTTCTGGACTTGTCATCCACATCACATATATGTTCCCAAACCTGTGTTTGTGTGACCAATTCAATAAATATGTAAGTTGTAAACATCATTGGGCCAAAATAATAATTGAAGAAAGGCAATATAAGTAAGGAGAAAAATACTGACAAAGACATCACCTCAATATGCAATATTTCAATGCATGGCGCCGCCAGAAGAAACGATGTCATCCATAAAAGGTCGAATTCAACAAAGATACCACACACGGTGAGCTTCCTTAGCTTACAGAATGCAGGGAGGAGTTGCTTACTTTCAGGTTGTATCCAAAGCTGGTCACAGGATAAATAAATTCAAAAAAATAAGAATGTGAAGTTCGCAGTCACATTGATGAGATTATAAAATAAATCTATGTTGATTGTTTATCATGCATAAACACACATACAATGTATATCTGAAAGTTGTGATGGCATACTGAATACAAAAAGGGAAAAAGAATGTGAATACTTGGTGGAAATAAACTACAACTTACTTTTTCTCCTAGGAAACCCAATGTCAGAGTATGTATGCAAGTCGTTCCGTGTAGAAGCTCACTTAATTTAAATCCACTTTGATCATACATTGCATCGCACGAGAGATCTAGTTCCCCAAGAGACGGGACAAAATAAAAAGCCAAAGGTGCATGGCGAGATACCCAAGTTTTACATGTGAGCTTCTCCAATTTCGGAAGGCAGACTAGCTCAAGTATCTCAAAACGACAGTAGGTCAGTTCTAGAACAAGGAGTTTTGAATTCGGTGCATCAATCTTAGACAGGGAGTGAGCGGCAATATCACAATGATAAAGGGCTAGATGCTTCAGTTGCTTGCAGCAGTCAAACAGGAGATGGTGCATATCCAATTTGTCAAAGCGTACAGTGTATAGAGAGAGCTTTGTGAGGCCATGGAGCACAATAGGATGGGCACTGAAAAAACCATCTATTGGCTGGCCTCGCTCTAACATACCCCCCTCATCACAATCCCAGATATTTCTCTTGTAAAGGATGGCAAGGTCCAAATCTTTCACAAAACCACTCTCTATTGCATCACCAACTAGTTTGCCAACTTCGTGCAAGGAACTGTTTCTGAGGTAGATCCTGAGGTGCAGAGTTGAGATGCTGGACTCTTCATGTCGCTTAACTAAGAAACTCCTGGTTGCCTTGGTTAGAGAGGCCATTGCTTCCTCTATATCATTTGCCTTAATAGGGTCGGGGCATGGAATTGGTAGGAAACTTCTGGCATCAATTTTGATCTCAGGCAACAACCAAGGAAGGAGCCTCCACCGTGTAGACAACGAGCTTGTCCTTGCAGCTGTGCTTAGATCGACTCTCCCCAAGATGGACAGTAAAATGTCATCCGTCGGCATGCTGAGTCTATCTTCCTCCTCTGGTTGCTGCAAAATTATGGATCCTTTTAGTTACTGAATGTCTAGCGTGTTCATGAAAAAAAGAAATTCTACTGGCCTCTACAACACACATGCTTAGAGGATAAATCTTTGTACGCTAGTTGGACAACAAATTAGGAACAAAGAGGGCTCGGTCATATTCTTACCTTGGAGAATCCAGTGCGCCCATTGCACCTCACAATCTTATCAGGAGTGACTCCCCCAGAAACCATCTTTGCAGCGTCGTCGATTATTCCAGAACCAAATTGAACCATCCTAGCACGATGGGTTTGGGGGAGCAGAGAAATCTCATCCGAAGCAGTCGTGATCTAGAATACACCATCATCCTAGGGCGCGATCCAGTACCTCATCAATCATTCATGGCGTGGGCTGTAGGAGGTGGACCGCGGCTCTATGGTTTATGGGTTTGGTTGGGGAATTCCGTCTTCTGGGCGAAGAGGAGGGAGGTCGCCGGACGAAGCGGCGGCGCGTGGGTGGCTAGGTTGAGGAAGGACGCCCCTTGAGCGCTCCATCGGGGAAGAAGAGAAGGGGAAAGGGGCCGAGGTCCTTTCCTGACATGCGGGCCCAACTGTTCTTTTTGATTTTGCCAGGATGCGGGCCCATCTGTTTGTGGGCAATGTCGTGGGATGCAGTCAAAAGGCTCCTTTGTGAGTTTTGGCGGGTCTCACTTCGGCCAGTTTGCCTTAAACGATGAAATGCAATTTATGGATGATAACTTGACACAAAGGATATGTTTGTGCAACGATGACGTTGAATTTATATCCTAGTGCATGTAGTTGCTGGGATCGTGGAAAAGTGATGGCGACAACACAAATTGACTTCGATTTGATGGTGCTTCTTGAGCACCCTGGTCTTGAGCTCCGGGATGAAAACCCTAGGTCTGAACTGAGGTTATACCTGGCAATGACGATGTTATTTGCATTGTTCCCTTGTTGAAGGCATTTCTCGGATGTGCTCTGGACTCATTCTTTAGGGTGAAAACCTAGATTCTGGCATTTGATTGTTGAATCCGGTAACGGTGGCATTTGAGTGTAATTCCTTTCCGAAGGCGTTGCTATTGAAGAAACTCGTTGTCCTTGTGGTGTCAAGAGATGGTTGGTGTGGATATGGTTGTTGTTGTAGTTTGTGATCGTTGTGTTGATCGGTTTGGATGACTTTTTCTTTCTCACTCGGGCATATTTTTAGTCTTATATGACTTTGCTATTTGCCGATGTGTTTATTTGTGTGTGTGCATTGGTGTTGGTTGTGTGCATCCTAGTAATGCAAAGGCCGGGTGTGTACTCGTTATGTTTGTATTCACGTGATGCTTCATTTTTAATCAATAAAATCCATCCTGTATCGGAAACAAACATACAGTACCCTAGAAAATTTTCCTTGAAAAAGGACGTCCGCTAAACCATTCATGAAAAGGATGAATTTAGGTCGGATTTATTTTTGTGCGGAAAACGGATCCAAAAACTGATGCACTCATCAGATGTTTCCCGGAGTTTGAATGGTCGGATCGAGCTGAAAGACTCAGGGTGGCAGATATAGGAATTCTGCTGCCAATGGACAATTGGATTTTCCAAAGGATGTCCGAGCTAATTGTTGAACTCCTCGCCACAAATTCATCCATATTCGACAGGGCTCTGGTATATTGGAGATTGCCGGAGATTTCTCGCTCGGAACGCGATGGAATTTAACAGCATTGTTGTAGTGTTATTTCTGCATAATTCCATTGAAGTAATCATCAAAGTGACGCTCAAGGAGGTGGGGATGGAGAACACGAATCCGTTGTCCAGAAAAAACTACATGATCGCGCTAGAGCAATATTGACGTTGAGCCTCCGAGGTACATGGATGATTCTTCCATGATCTCAATTGAGATCGGAGTTGATATTTTGATGAAGCCAAACGTCCGATCTTGATGATCCGATGAGGAGCGTATTTATCGGTCTCGGCGAGGTGACCAGTCGAGTTGGCTTAGAAGATGCCGACGTTGATGATGAAGCTCGGTTCCGACGTGTTGACCGTGTCGGAACCGATTTGATTTCCCATCGCACCACGGCGACGACCAGCAAGGACCTATATGGGCCACCAATGTCGTTGCTAAATCCAACATGTCTCGCAGTAGGGGTCCTAAGCTAGGCGTCTTGAAAAGATGGTAACATGGACACATAATATTACCCACGTTCGAACTTTCTTGAAGAAATAATACCCTATGTCCTGCTCTTGATCGTATTGATATGAGGGATAGTACATAGTAGAGGTATCTACCATGAGATTGTTGTGTATGATTCCCATGGTCTCGAATATCTTTATCGACTAGTCTGGCCTTGGCTTATATAATGTACCGGAGACCTAGGATAACAAGAGTTCTAGTCGGATACGTTGGTGGGGAGCAGTCCTTGTCTTGATCACCAAGTTTTGTGAAAATTTCCTCGTATACGACATGGGCTGCCCAAAGTGGCTCATTAGTGAACTGTCATGGGGGTCCTACACCCGGCCCTCCTCACCGGAAGACGACGTGATGAGTACCCCCTAGTCCATGACTCCATCACTTGGGTATTTCCATCTCCACGTTGTAGGAAGAGGCGGTGGCATGTTGCAAGGGCTGGTGGTGGACTTGAGCATTGTTCCAAGTAAGCCTAGCCATGGAGTTGATCCATGAAGGGAGCACTAAGATGTGCATAGCCTGGATGGTAGTTCTTGAAAAGGAGGTTGAAACCCTCGGCCTCTCAATCAATGTAATGCATACAACCATGTTTATTAAATATTTGAAGTCGATGTAAGACAACAAAACATAGGCAACTATGTTGAACACATGATTAAGTCAATGTCTTTTGCAACAAAGCTTTCAAGAAGATATAAACGTCCTCGCACCACTGTTGCCAAACCTGGTCGAAGATGGCCTGGAAAAGGATTCTCATCGTGGTTGCTGAGACCAACCACTAGAGGTTACACATCAACAAGGATACAACGCTTTCGACAAGGTAATGACACATGGTCGTCGTTGTTGTGCCTGGCCAATAAATGTCTGGACAAAGGTTTTTACCCCGGATGTGAAGCGATGTTTCAATAACCATAGTGATGATGAATCTTTCGAAAGTCATGCCAGCTAATGCTTTAAGCTAGGCCAGAGTGGAGCTAGTGAACATCTGGGATGGATTCCCACCTTAGACCATCGACACCACGACAATCAGGAGGCTGGCCGGTCATGTCGTATGCTGATGTGAGTCGGCATGTGTAACTTTGTGCTTCACGAGAGGGTGTGTATATGAACCCTGTTGGGCCTAATGATCAAAGCTAACTTTATGGTCCTAGGCATTGAGATAAAAAATACTGGAGGCGTCTACGCGACCGTTATCAGAGAGATATTGGAGACTTCGAGAGATTTCCAAAAGTGCTCCTTCATCTTTAAAGGAAGAGAGTCTAATCTCGAGGCACATAGCCTTGTGATACGTCTCCATCGTATCTATAATTTTTGATTGTTTCATGCCAATATTCTACAACTTTCATATACTTTTGACAACTTTTTACACTATTTTTGGGACTAACATATTGATCCAGTACCCAGTGCCAGTTCCTGTTTGTTGCATGTTTTTTGTTTCACGGAATATCCATACCAAACGAAGTCCAAACACGATAAAAACTTACGGAGATTTTTTGGAATATATGTGATTTTGGGGAAAATAATCAACGCGAGACGATGCCCAAGGAGATGGCAAGCGTGCTAGGCGCGACCCACCCCCTAGCCATGCCTGGCAGGCTTGTGTCCACCCCTTATGTCAATTGGATCTGTCCTTTGGCCGCAAGAAAGCTAATTTTTGGATAAAGATCCCCTCAAAATTTCAGCCCGATCGGAGTTACGGATCTCCGGATATTTAAGAAACGGTGAAAGGCCGGAATCTAGGAGCGCAAAAACAGAAGGAAACAAAGAGAGAGATCCAATCTCGGATGATGTGTTGCCATCCTATGATGTCTGAGTAGATTTTTGTTGTCCTATGGGTTGATTGATGATAATGATTGGTTTGAGTTGCATTTTACTATTGGTGTTGTCCTATGGTGATCTCCATGTCGCGCAATCGTGAGGGATTCTTGCTGTAGGGTGTAGCAATGTGTTCATGATTGGCCTATGGTGGGTTGCGTGAGTGACAGAATCATAAACCCGAGTAGGTGTGTTGTTACATATGGGAGTAAAAAGGACTTGATACCTTATAATGCTATGGTTGGCTTTTACCTTAATGATCTTTATTAGTTGCGGATGCTTGCTAGAGTTCCAATCATAAGTGCATATGATCCAAGTAGAGAAAGTATGTTAGCTTATGCCTCTCCCTCATATAAAATTGCAATAATGATGACCGGTCTAGTTATCGATTGCCTAGGGACAATTCCGCAACTCCTACCACAACTTTTCCACACTCGTTAAGCTAACTTAGTTGTTTCTTACTTGTTCTAGGTAAAGTGAACGTTAAGCGTGCGTAGAGTTGTATCGGTGGTCGATGAGGGAATATTTGTTCTACATTTAGCTCCTCGTTGGGTTCGACACTCTTACTTATCGAGAAAGGCTACAATTGATCCCCTATACTTGTGGGTTATCACCTTGCTAAACATGCTTTTGGTCTGGATTACGGGCGCCATGTGTGGCTCATAAACCCACCAGACTTACATTGTATCCCGTTTACCCAATGAGAATAAAGTATGTTTAGACTCAAAAAAAAGGCATTGAGATAACATGTGGCCAGTGAATGAGACGCGAGAAAGAAAGAGTTTGAAGGCTTCCATGAAATGGTCACCTCGTCTCAGTCTAATTGTGTATACTACACGCGACGCATATTTAGTTCCATCTTTCCACAAATATAAAATCAAATTCACACTAGGAAATTGGAGGATTCACTACCATATGTTACCACCCTAACATGGAGTTTATTACAGACTAAATATAAAATATATATTGCCAAAAAATATGCCATCTTTAACTATTTACAGCATCTTCTTATTTATCAAAAAATATCTGCGGTGAGAATATGCCATCTCGAATTCGCTTAACCACTATTTCTTGCTCATCATTCTTCTTTGGGAACTTTGAAAGACGAGGTGTGGTGTATCAAGAGCATCACAATATTCGCATTGCTCATCTCCTTTCAGAACTATCCTATGCAAGTTGGGAGCTCTTTCCAGAATGGATCTTATAAACATGCATTGATATTCTAGTGACCTAAAGCCAACAAATTCTAGCTCTTTCAAAAGTGAGTTCTTGGAGTCATCGAAGTGCGTCTCCCAGTGAGGAGTCCTTCTTTTAGAGTATCATCGTCTGAAGTTGTCATCCAAATCACATGTATGTTCCCATACCTGTATTTGTGTGACCAGTTAAGTACACATGTAAGTATTAAATCACTTTCCATTAAAGAGAAAAACTATAGTAAGCTCTAAATGTTGCAAAGGAAACAAAAGCAATATAATTTAAGCAGAAAATAGTGCCAAAGACATCACCTCAATATGTAATATTTCAATACATGGTGCCACCACAAGAAAAGCTATCGTCCAGTCAAGGTTGAATTCAACAAAGATGCCACGCACGGATAGCTTCCTTAGCCTATTGAATGCAGGGAGGAGTTGCTTCATTTCAGGTTGAATCCAAAGCTGGTCAAAGGATTTAAAAATTAAGCGTATAATTCTCAAGCACAATGATGAGATTCGTAAATAAATAGTAGATATGTTGATTCTCTGTCATAGATAAACACATGCAATATATCTCTGAAAGTTGTAACAACATAACGAATGCAAAAAAGGAGAAAAGAATATGAATACTTGGCTCACTCGAAGGATTGGTTAGGTTTCTCAGCCAAGTATTCATATGCTCAACTCCAAAATCCTCAACCTAACCAATCCTTCGAGTGAAGCCTTTGGAAATCTCTTGCAGTTCAATCAAGTTCCTCAGTGATAGAGACGATGATCTTCTGGTCTTTGATGAAATTGGTCTGACTGGGGAGTTAGGATTTCGCCAGTGCGAATTGCCTACAAGTGAGGAACATGATAAGCCTGAGGACTTTCATAGTTCGAAATTCCGACCGTTGTTGTGCTTAGCACCAGCTGTCCCCAATCATAACATCCACATAACGGTCATATCATTGAGGGCATTTATGTCTTATCATGTCAGGTTGCACCCTGGCTATAAATAGCCACCCCCACAACCACTAGTTGGTTGGCTGCTCCGAGAGAGAACTGACACTTGTCATTCGAGAGAAACCCATCCTCCGAGGACTTTGAGAGAAAATCATCAGTGAGGAAACACCCACAACCAAACCACCAAACCCAAATTGATTGAGCATCACTGAAGAAATTCATGTGTGGAACCGACGCTTGTTACCTTTGAGGACTATGCATCCTCCAGACGGTTAGGCGTCATGGTCTAGTGCATCCTACAGTCAATTGAGGATCACGAAGTGACCTTGGTCTAGAGCATCGAGCAGTAAATTGTGGATCGCGGGGTGACCAGTTCGTGAGGGTTTTGTAAGTCTACCCTGAAGACTTACCACGAGTGTTGGGCGAGGACTGTGTGACCTTAGCTCAAAAAGAATACGGTAAGGACTGTGTGTCCTGGGACTGTGTGTTCTCTAGTTTAAATACCAGGCCGCTCCAAACTAGACGTACGTGTTGGAAATATGCCCTAGAGGCAATAATAAATTAGTTATTATCATATTTCCTTGTTCATGATAATCGTTTATTATCCATGCTATAATTGTATTGATCGGAGACTTAAATGCATGTGTGGATACATAGACAAAACCATGTCCTTAGTATGCCTCTAATGGACTAGCTCGTTGAGCAAAGGATGGTTAAGGTCTCGTAGCCATGGACATGAGATGTCATTTGATAACGGGATCACATCATTAGGAGAATGATGTGATGGACAAGACCCAAACTAAAAACGTAGCATATGATCGTGTCAGTTTATTGCTACTGTTTTCCGCATGTCAAGTATGTGTTCCTATGACCATGAGATCATGCAACTCATAGATATCGGAGGAGTGCCTTGTGTGTATCAAACGTCGCAACGTAACTGGGTGACTATAAAGGTGCTCTACAGGTATCTCCGATGGTGTCTGTTGAGTTGGCATGGATCGAGACTGGGATTTGTTACTCCGTGTGACGAAGAGGTATCTCGGGGCCCACTCGGTAATGCAACATCACAATAAGCCTTGCAAGCAATGTGACTAATTGTTAGTTGCGGGATCTTGTATTACGGAACGAGTAAAGAGACTTTCCGGTAACGACGTTGAACTAGGTATGGAGATACCGACGATCGAATCTCGGGCAAGTAACATACCGAAGAACAAAGGGAACGTTATACGGGATTAACTGAATCCTTGACATAGAGGTTCGACCGATAAAGATCTTCGTAGAATATGTAGGAACCAATGTGGACGTCCAGGTCCCGCCATTGGTTATTGACTGTAGAGGTGTCTCGATCATGTCTACATAGTTCTCGAACCCGCAGGGTCTGCACACTTAAGGTTCGGTGACGTTTCGGTAGTGTAGAGTTATGTATGGTGGTGACCGAAGTTTGTTCGGAGTCCCGGATGAGATCCCGGACGTCACGAGGAGCTCCGGAATGGTCCGGAGGTAAAGATTCATATATAGGAAATCCCAGTTTGGTTTCCGGAAAAGTTTCGGGCTCATCGGTAGTGTACCGGGAGTGCCGGTAGTGTACCGGGGGA
Source organism: Hordeum marinum (assembly GCA_022496015.1). Taxonomy (NCBI): domain Eukaryota; kingdom Viridiplantae; phylum Streptophyta; class Magnoliopsida; order Poales; family Poaceae; genus Hordeum; species Hordeum marinum. The sequence goes on from CM039676.1 coordinate 505,718,972, forward strand.
CCTCTGGGAGGGGTATTTCGACCCCAAGAGGTCCATGGGCTGTGGGAGAATAATAACCAGCCCTTAGTGGGCTGGGAAAACAGCCACAAAGGCCCATGGCGCAGGAGAGAAAGTCCTAAAGCAAAAAGTGGAAAATCAGCCAATAGGAGGCAATCCTACTCCAACTAGGATTGGAGGTGAAGTAGGATTGCTCCCACCTCCTATTTCGGCCGACCCAAAGGCCTTGGCTGCCTCTCCTCTCCTCTCCTCCTATATATACTAGTGGATTGGGTGGTTTTTGGATAGAATTTCCGGCCACGTGCTACCCGTTCCACCGGTGCATAGTTTCTCCTCTAGATCGGTTTTCTGCAGCGCTTAGGCGAAGCCCTGCCGGAATTGCTCCACCACCATCACCGGAGCACCGTCACGCTGCCGGTGAACTCTCTCTCCTCTCCACCTCCTCTTGCTGGATCAAGACGGTGGAGATCGTCATCAAGCTGCACGTGTGCTGAACGCGGAGGTGCCGTCCGTTCGGCGCTAGATCGGAAGGACCGTGATCGAGATCGCGAGACGGTTCGTGATGAGATCGCGGAACGGATCGTGATGAGTTCGCGAGACAGATCGTGATCAAGATCGTGAGACAGATCGTGATGAGATCGTGGGACGGATCGTGATGAGTTCACGGGACGGATCGTGATTGGATCGCGGGACGGATCGTGATGAGATCGCGGCACGCTCGGCGATTTGGATCGCGAAGATGTTCGACTACACCAACCGTGTTTCTTAACGCTTCCCGCTTAGCGATCTACAAGGGTATGTAGATCCACTCTCCTTCTCGTAGATGCTCATCACCATGGATAGGTTTGCGTGTGCGTAGGAAATTTTTTGTTTCCCATGCGACGTTCCCCAACAGTGGCATCATGAGCTAGGTTGATGGTTCGATGAGATCTCGAGTAGAACACAAAAGGTTTGTGGGCGTTGATGCTTAGATTGCTTCCTCCCTTGGTCGTATTTTGGTTCAGCAGGATTGTGAGATGAAGCGGCCCGGACCAACATTACTCGTACGCTTACGAGAGACCGGTTCCCTCGACGCAACTTGTTGCCTAGATGGCTTGCGGGTGACAGTTTCTCTCACTTTAGTTGGATCGGATTCGACAAAGGCGGTCCTTGAGAAGGTTGAAAAGCAAACTAGTGTATCACCGTTGTGGTTTATGCGTAGGTGAGAATTGTTCTTGCTAGATACCCGTAGCAGCCATGTAAAACATGCAACAACAATTAGAGGACGTCTAACTTGTTTTTGCAGGGTATGTTGTGATATGATATGGCCAATTACATGATGTGATATATGTGATGTATGAGATGATCATGTGATGTATAGATTATCACGACTTGCATGTCGATGAATACGGCAACCGGCAGGAGCCATAGGGTTGTCTTTAATTATTGTATGACCCGCGTGTCAATCATTAAGCGCTATGTAATGCTTTACTTTATCGCTACGGTAGCAATAGTAGTAGAAGCATGCAGGGCGTGACAACCCCGATGGCGACACATTGACGGAGTTCAAGATGATGGAGATCATGGTGTCATGCCGGTGGCGATGGAGATCATGCCGGTGCTTTCATGATGGAGATCAAAAGCACAAGATCATGGCCATATCATGTCACTTATGATTTGCATGTGATGTTAATACTTTTATGCACCTTGTTTTGCTTAGGACGATGGTAGCATTATAAGGTGATCCCTCACTTAATTTCAAGATAAATTGTGTTCTCCCCGAGTGTGCACCGTTGCGAAAGTTCGTCGTGTTGAGACACCACGTGATGATCGGGTGTGATAGACTCTACGTTCACATACAACGGGTGCAAGCCAGATTTGCACGTGTGGAACACTCGGGTTAAACTTGACGAGCCTAGCATGTACAGACATGGCCTCGGAACACAAGAGACCGAAAGGTCGAACATGAGTCATATAGTAGATATGATCAACATGATGATGTTCACCATTGCAGCCACCTCAACTCAAGTGATGATCGGACTTGAGTTGGTGAATTTGGATCATGTATCACTCGAATGATCTGAGGGATGTCAATTTGAGTGGGAGTTCTTAAGTAATATAATTAATTGAACTCATTATCATGAACATAGTCAAAGTGTCTTTGCAAATTGTGTTGTAGATTACTAGCTCACGCTGTAGCTCCCTTGTATTTTTATATGTTCCTAGAGAAATAGAATTGAAAGATGATGGTAGCAATATTGCGGACTGGGTCCGTGATCTGAGGATTGTCCTCATTGCTGCACAGAAGGCTTATGTCCTTAATGCACTGCTCGGTGCGCCGACCCCTCTAGCGTTGTTTGTTGATGTTGTGAACATCTGACAGGCATGTTCTGGTGACTACTTAATAGTTTAGTGCGTCATGCATTACGGCTTAGAATTGAGGCTCCAAAACGTTTTGAACGTCACGGAACATATGAGATGTTCTAAGAGCTGAGATTGTGATCTCAGGCTCGTGCCCGAGTTGCGAGATATAAGATCTCCAACGAGATTCTTTGCCTGCAAGATAAAAGAGAATAGCTCAATCGTTGAGCATGTGCTCAGACTGTCTGGGTACTACAATCGCTTGAATCGAGTGGGAGTTGATCTTCCAGATAAGATAGTGATTGATGTAGTTCTCCAAGTCACTGTCACTGAGCTACTAGAACTTGGTGATGAACTATAAAATGCCAGGGAAAGAGATGTTGATCCCTGAGCTGTTCGCGATGTTTGACACCGCGAAGGTAGAAATCAAGAAGGAGCGTCAAGTGTTGATGGTTAATCAAACCACTAGTTTCGAGAAGGGCAAGAGCAAGGAGGGAAACTTCATGGATAGCAAGTCAGTTGCTGCTCCAGTGAAGCAACCCAAAGTTGAACTCAAACCCGAGACTAAGTGCTTCTATTATGAGGTGAGAGGTCGCTGAAGCGGAACAACCCTAGATACTTGGTAGATAAGAAGGCTGGCAACATCGACAGAAGTATATTTGATATACAATTTATTGATGTGTACCTTGCTAGTACTCCTAGTAGCACCTGGGTATTGGATACCGGTTCGGTTGCTAAATGTTAGTAACTCAAAATAAAAGCTACGGAATAAACGGAGAACTAGCTAAGGGTGAGGTGACGATGTGTGTTGGAAATGTTTCCAAGGTTGATGTGATCAACATCGCACGCTCTCTCTACCTTCAGGATTAGTGACGAACCTAAATAAATGTTATTTGGTGTTTTGCATTGAGCATGAACATGATTAGATCATGTTTGTTGCAATACGGTTATTCATTTAAGTCAGAGAATAATAGTTATTCTGGTTACATGAATAATACCTTCAATGATCATGCACCCAGTGAGAATGGTTTGTTGAAATCTTGATCGTAGTAATACACATGTTCATAACATTGATGTCAAAAGATAGAAAGTTAAATAATGATAGTACCACATACTTGTGGCACTGCCGCAAAATGTCATATTGGTATAAAGCGCATGAAGAAACTCCATGGTGATGGATATTTGGACTCATTCGATTTCGAATCGGTTGAGACATGCGAACCATGCCTCTTGGGCAAGATGACTAAAGGACCCCGTTGGATGGAGCGGGCAAGTGATTCATTGGAAATGATACATGTTGATGTATGCAATCTAGTGAGTCTTGTAGCGTGCAGTGGATATCGTTATTTTCTTACCTTCACTGATGATTTGAGTAGATATAGTGTATATTTACTTAATGAAACACAAGTCTGAATCGTTTGAAAGGTTCAAGCAAATTCAGAGTGAAGTTTAAAGATCATCGTGACAAGAAGATAAAAATGACTGCGATATGATCGTGGAGGTGAATATCTGAGTCACGAGTTTGGCATACAACTTAAGACAATGTGAAAGTTGTTTCACAACTAAACGCCACCTGGAACACCATAGTGTGATGGTGTGTCCGAACATCATAGTTATGCTCTATTGGATATGGTGCGTGCTATGATGTCTCTTATCGTTTTACTACTATAATTTTGGGGTTATGCATTAGAGACAACTACATTCACTTTAAATAGGGCACCATCTAAATCCGTTGAGATGACACTGTGTGAATTATGGTTTCACAGAAACCTAAGCTGTCATTTCTTAATGTTTGGGGTTGCGATGCTTGTGTGGAAAATGTTTTCACATAATAAGCTAGAACCCAAAGCGGACAAATGTATCTTCATAGAATACCCTAAGAACAGATGGGTATGCCTTCTATCTCATATCCGAGTGCAAAGTGTTTGTTGCTAGAACTGGGTCCTTTCTCGAGAAAAAGTTTCTCTCGAAAGAATTGAGTGGGAGGAAGATAGAACTTGATGAGGTTGTTAAACCTTTGTTCAACCAGAGAATAGCGCAGCGCAGAAAGATGTTTCTGTGAAGCCTACGTTAGTTGAAGAGGAAGTTAATGATGATGATCATGAAACTTCAGGATCAAGTTACTATCAAACTTCGTAGGTCGACAAGGATGTGTACTGCTCCTAAGCGGTACGACAACTCTGTCTTGGAGGTCATGTTGTTGGACAACGATGAACCTACGAGCTATGGAGAAGCGATGATGGGCCCGGATTCCGACAAATGGTTGGAGGCCATGAAATCCGAGATAGGATCCATGTATGAAAACCAAGTATAGACTTTGGTAGACTTGCTCGTTGGACAGCACGTCGTTGAGTACAAATGGATCTTTAAAATGAAGACAGACGCTGATGGTAATTTTCACCATTTGTAAAGCTCGACTTGTTGCAAAGTTGTTTGTGACAAGTTCAAGGAGTTGAGTGCGATGAGACTTTCTCACTCGTAGCAATGCTAAAGTCTGTTGGAATTGTGTTAGCAGTTGCTGCGTTTTCAATTATGAAATCTGGTAGATGGATGTCAAAACATCGTTTCCTTAACGGTTTACTTGAGGAAAGGTTGTATGTGATACAACCAGAAGGTTTTGTCAGTCCTAAGGATGCTAAAAGGTGTGCAAGCTTTAGTGATCCTTCTATGGACTGAAGCAAGCATCTCGGAGTTGGAATATACGCTTTGATGAGTTGATCAAAGTTTTTGAGTTTATACAAAGTTTACGAGAAACTTGTATTTGCAACAAAGTGAGTGGGAGCACTATAGAATTTCTGATAAGTATATGTGGATGACATATTGTTGATCGGAAATAATATAGAATTTCTGGAAGGCATAAAAGGTTGTTTGAAAAGTGTTTTTCAAAGGAAGACCTGGATAAAGCTACCTAATTGTTGAGCATCAAAAGCTACCTTGACAAGATTTTGAAAGAGTTCAAAATGGATCAGCTAGAGAAATAGTTCTCGTCTGATTTGTAAGGTGTGAAGTTGAGTGAGACTCAAAGCTCGACAACGGCAGAAGAAAGAGAAAGGACGAATGTCGTCCCCTATGCCTTAGCCATAGGCTCTATATTATGCCATGCTGTGTACCGCACCTATGTGTGCCTTGCCATGAGTCTGTCAAGGGGTACAAGAGTGGTCCAGGAGTGGATCACTGGATAGCGGTCGGAATTATCCTTAGTAACCAGAGGACTAAGGAAATGTTTCTTGATTATGGAGGTGATAAATAGTTACGTCGATGCAAGCTTTAACACCTATCCGGATGACTAGTAGTAGCAATCTGGATACGTATAGTGGAGCAGCCATTTGGAAATAGTACCAAGTAGAGTGTGGTAGCAGTGTTTACGGTTTGACATAGAGATTTGCAAAGTACACACGGATCAGAATATCGCAGACCCGTTGACTATAAGACCTCTCTCACATGCAAAGCATGATCGAGCCCCAAAACTCATTGGGCGTTAGATTCATAACAATGCGAATCACATGGTGATGTGAACTAGATTATTGACTCTAGTGCAAGTGGGAGACTGTTGGAAATATGCCCTAGAGGCAATAATAAATTAGTTATTATCATATTTCCTTGTTCATGATAATCGTTTATTATCCATGCTATAATTGTATTGATCAAAGACTTAAATGCATGTGTGGATACATAGACAAAACCATGTCCCTAGTATGCCTCTAATGGACTAGCTCGTTGATCAAAGGATGGTTAAGGTCTCGTAGCCATGGACATGAGATGTCATTTGATAACGGGATCACATCATTAGGAGAATGATGTGATGGACAAGACCCAAACTAAAAACGTAGCATATGATCGTGTCAGTTTATTGCTACTGTTTTCCGCATGTCAAGTATGTGTTCCTATGACCATGAGATCATGCAACTCATAGATATCGGAGGAGTGCCTTGTGTGTATCAAACGTTGCAACGTAACTGGGTGACTATAAAGGTGCTCTACAGGTATCTTCGATGGTGTCTGTTGAGTTGGCATGGATCGAGACTGGGATTTGTTACTCCGTGTGACGGAGAGGTATCTCGGGGCCCACTCGGTAATGCAACATCACAATAAGCCTTGCAAGCAATGTGACTAATTGTTAGTTGCGGGATCTTGTATTACGGAACGAGTAAAGAGACTTTCCGGTAATGAGGTTGAACTAGGTATGGAGATACCGACGATCGAATCTCGGGCAAGTAACATACCGAAGAACAAAGGGAACGTTATACGGGATTAACTGAATCCTTGACATAGAGGTTCGACCGATAAAGATCTTCGTAGAATATGTAGGAACCAATGTGGACGTCCAGGTCCCGCCATTGGTTATTGACTGTAGAGGTGTCTCGGTCATGTCTACATAGTTCTCGAACCCGCAGGGTCTGCACACTTAAGGTTCGGTGACGTTTCGGTAGTGTAGAGTTATGTATGGTGGTGACCGAAGTTTGTTCGGAGTCCCGGATGAGATCCCGGACGTCACGAGGAGCTCCGGAATGGTCCGGAGGTAAAGATTCATATATAGGAAGTCCCAGTTTGGTTTCCGGAAAAGTTTCGGGCTCATCGGTAGTGTACCGGGAGTGCCGGTAGTGTACCGGGGGACCTCTGGGAGGGGTATTTCGACCCCAAGAGGTCCATGGGCTGTGGGAGAATAATAACCAGCCCTTAGTGGTCTGGGAAAACAGCCACAAAGGCCCATGGCGCAGGAGAGAAAGTCCTAAAGCAAAAAGTGGAAAATCAGCCAATAGGAGGCAATCCTACTCCAACTAGGATTGGAGGTGAAGTAGGATTGCTCCCACCTCCTATTTCGGCCGACCCAAAGGCCTTGGCTGCCTCTCCTCTCCTCTCCTCCTATATATACTAGTGGATTGGGTGGTTTTTGGACAGAATTTCCGGCCACGTGCTACCCGTTCCACCGGTGCATAGTTTCTCCTCTAGATCGGTTTTCTGCAGCGCTTAGGCGAAGCCCTGCCGGAATTGCTCCACCACCATCACCGGAGTGCCGTCACGCTGCCGGTGAACTCTCTCTCCTCTCCACCTCCTCTTGCTGGATCAAGACGGTGGAGATCGTCATCAAGCTGCACGTGTGCTGAACACGGAGGTGCCGTCCGTTCGGCGCTAGATCGGAAGGACCGTGATCGAGATCGCGAGACGGTTCATGATGATATCGCGGAACGGATCGTGATGAGTTCGCGAGACAGATCGTGATCAAGATCGTGAGACGGATCGTGATGAGATCGCGGGACGGATCGTGATGAGTTCACGGGACGGATCGTGATTGGATCGCGGGACGGATCGTGATGAGATCGCGGGACGCTCGGCGATTTGGATCGCGAAGATGTTTGACTACACCAACCGCGTTTCTTAACGCTTCCCGCTTAGCGATCTACAAGGGTATGTAGATCCACTCTCCTTCTCGTAGATGCTCATCACCATGGATAGGTTTGCGTGTGCGTAGGAAAATTTTTGTTTCCCATGCGACGTTCCCCAACAGTACGACTGTCACAACAGTTGGAACTGGGTCATCAAACCATTGTCTTCATCGATCTACTTGGTTCTATTTCCTCAACCCCCCTTTATTCCTCATATACTTGTTGATGAAATTGATCGTCACTGTTTGAAGAATTTGACTATAGACTTTCACAATTTCCTCACCTCAAATTCTTCAAGTTACCTTGTTTCTCACCTGCTTATCCTGTATCACGCTACCTGTAATTTGTGCATGTTCATTTCATCATCATGACTATGTTGTTGTTATGTTCCTCATGCCCTTGAGTACTTAATCCGCTGCTAGTTATTCATCACATTTCAAATTCCTCAAGTGATGAATTTGTAAAAATCGCCTATTCACCCCCCTCTAGTCGATATAACGCACTTTCAAAATCCAAAGTGAGAGTATGTATGCAAGTTGTTCCACGTAGAAGCTTGCTTAATTTAAATTCAGTTTGACCACATATCACATCACATAATAATTCTAGTTCACCAAGAGACGGGACAAATTCAAAGGCCAAAGGAGCATTGTGAGATACCCAAGTATTCCATGTGAGCTTCTCTAGTTTTGGAAGGTAGGCCAACTCAAGTCTCTCAAAATGACAGTGGATGAGTTTCAGAACACGGAGTTTTGAGTTTGGTGCATCAATCTTAAACAGAGAGTGAGCACCAGTATCACACCTACAGAGGCGTAGTCGCGTAGATGCTTAAGTTGCTTGCAGCACCCAAACAACACACGGTGTGTATCCAATTTGTCAATGACTGCATTGTATAAACAGAGCCTTGTGAGGCAATGGAGCACAATAGGGTAGGCATTGAAAAAGTGATCCATGTTTTGGGCTTGTTGTAGCATATCCTCCTCCTCATAGTTTGACTCCCCAAGTTCTATCTTATCAAGAATGACGAGATCCAATTCTTTCAACAAACTACTCTCTACTGTGTCACGTATCAGTGGGCCAACTTCGCACAAGGATTCTCCATGTCGCTTAACCAAGGAACTCCTGGTTACCTTGGTTAGAGACGCCATTGCTTCCTCCATATCCTTGGCCTCGATAGGGTTGGGGCGTGGAGTTGGTAGGAATTCGTTGGCATCAATGTCGATCTCAGGCAGCAACCAAGGAAGGCACCTCCATTGTGTAGACAATGCGCTCGTCCTTGCGGCTGTGCTTAGATTGACTCTCCCCAAGATGGACAGTAAAATGTCATCCGTTAGCATGCTGAGTCTATCCTCCTCTTTTGGTTGCTGCGAAATTAAGAATCTGTTTAGTTAGTAAATTCTTATATTGATCAATTTAGAAGTAGTAGTTCTCCGTTCAGAATAATAATAATTCAAAAGTAGTTCAAAGCACTAACTGCACAGAACAAAGGAGAAAAGGGACACAAGATTATCCATGTGACAAGACTTGTTTGTACCTAGCAAACGACCAGCTAGATATAAGAACAACACATGCTTATTAGAGTATAAATACTTGTATAGTACGTAAGAAATTGCATGGGCTTCTACAACAAATTATGAACAAGAGAGGATCGATGAACAACTGGTAATAGCCAAAAAAGGAGAGGCGGCCATGCTTATATTCTCGCCCTGGAGAATCCAGGATGGCCATTGCACATCATATTCATTATATTTACAAACAGAGGGAGTACCTTTGTTCCTAAATGTAAACGACTTGCATGAACAGAATACAAAATAAGAATTACCATGCTAAACTTTAAAACTACCATCCTCTACATAAAAAAATGTCATGAACAAGAAATACCCCAAAATAGAACAGTCATGCCACTAGTAATAGAAAATGTCGACCTTTCAACACTAAAAATGACATCCTTTTGTTAATAAAAATGGCATGCGCTTAGTAAAAAAACTGGCATCCTCTCAATAATAAAAACGTCATCCCATTATTAATAAAAATAACATCCAACTGTTAATAAAAATGTCTTGTGCCTAGTAATAAAACTGTCATGCCATTAAAAAAAGGGCACCCTCTCCATAATAAAAATGTCATCCTCCCAATAAAAAAATGCACATCCTCATAAAACATGCTATAAATAATAAAATGTCATGTGAGGAAGTGGAAAAATCACGATTCTTCGATGAATTCGAAAACAAATTAACTTCAATAAAAATCCGTTTAAACACAGAAGATTCAAGAAAGCCCTCTCAGCCCAATGGTGATGCGCACCCACGCATGAGCATGAGGTGGTTGCGTGTTCAACCATCCTACTTCAGCACCTTTGTTGTCCAGGTTTTTTGAAGAAACAAAAACGTGTGTTCGCCAGGGAGCGGCTTGAAACGAAGGATTGTAGGTAATCTTCATGGCATTTGCCTTGCGCCAAGATCCGTGCGAAGTCTAGGAAGGCATTTGCCAGGGTTTATCTCCTAACGAACATTCATCAGATAACATTACGGTTTTTTAATTAACTTTATTTATCTCGCGATGAGTGTAGTAATAAATATAGAAAGCTCTGTACTTGTAGTTCCAAATTTCCAATGTTCCATACAAGTTTTGGATATATAATTCAAAGAATTATATGATCTTTTAAGACTACCCACATTGGGAAGTAACATAAAGTAGTAACATGCATATGCATTCTAAGTTATTATCTCCATAATGGGTACTAACATAGAGGTAGTAACATTGTGTTTTCATTTATTAGCTTATAGACTCATCTTGTCTTGGTATGTGTTATAAATTACTCAATTTCTCTCTCTTCTCATTAATTAGCCATCACATCATATTTTTTGTTTAGATGGCATATATGTTACTACCTATGTTACTCCCATTGTGGATAGTCTAAGACCTCAAATCAGATAGTTTATGTACTCCATTTTTTTTACTACATGTTTTGGATATATAATTCAAAAGATTTACACGATCTTCTAGAACTCAAATCAAATAGCTTCATGATGCATCTAATGATATTTGAGTAAAGTTTGATCGAGTTTATATTAAAAATTTCTGGAGTTATACAATACAAAAGTTAGTTTCATATGCATCTAATGATATTTGATCAAATTTATATTAAAAAATATCAACACGTACAAGACTTAAGAGTTATTACACAATTTGGATATATAATTCAAAAATTCAAAAGAATTATATGATTCTTCCAGAGCTCAAATCAAATCTACAGAGTAAGAAACGTAGGGAGTACTTTTGAACTACATAACATACAGTTCAAAGTGGCCAAGAGCCGGATGGAAGGCTAATCATTCTACAAATTAAAAGGTCGCACATGATCTTCAATTTATGGAGTAACCGTCAAAGAGGCCCCAAGCAAACTGGCTGGCAGTTCTCTATATGCTGATTGCCCCAGCATTTTCACACCAACCATTTTGCAACTAAACATCTAAAATAAAAGGCAACAGAAGCAAACTAAGCAATGCCTCAAGATAACTCACAGCACCAATGAAATGCGTAGCACGGAAGAAACAAGCCAAGATGAACATGAAACGGCCAGCATAATAATCACCACATAACCGCCCAGACGTTATAAGCTACGCACAGCAATAGCAGCTGACAGGTTCACTTGAAAAAGTGCACAAACAGTTCACAGTAGCAAGGGCGTCTTTCTTGTTTTAGGGTCGGGAATGCTAGAAACTAAGCGTTCGTTCCTCTCAAAAGTATTCTTCTTCAATGGAGACGGTCGATGGTAACTGCAACATGCGTGACAGGTAACGGTCTCATTTCTTGTTGTTGTTGTTCAACATCTTGAGCGACTGAAGCCCAAGCAGCAGGTCGCCCGAGTCCAGGAACACCTTGTTGTTGGAGGCTGCGATGGTGTGGGCGATCTCCCTGGCGGCTTCAATCTGCCTGAGCGCCACGAAAGCAGGGTTGTTGGCAATGGCATTACCAATGAGCTCTGCACTCTTTGCCTCTCCCTGTTCAGATATAGAAAGACGCATCAGTGTTTGGATCAGATGCTCTAAACCTCAACAAGTGAAATAAACTAGAAAACCAGTATTTGGCTCAAAGTGCTACCAAACTCAGCATATGTAAGGAGTATACAAAGCTATGAAGATATAAACAATACAATATGCCTATACTAACCACCACTGGAAGTGACACTATGAACATAGAACATGGCTCATCTGAACCTAAATTCAGTCATGTGAACATTCCACTGGATAAGTCTGAACCTAAATTCAGTCATACGAAAATACCACTGGAAGTCTGAAACCAAATTCAGTCCTAAGAACATACCACTGGAAGTCTGAAACTATGTTTAGACATACGAAAATGCCACTGGAAGTCTAAAACTAACCTATGGACATAGGAATCCAAACATAATATGAATGAAATGTACAAATGTACTAGAGTCAGGCTCAAGTGCTCCCAAACTCAGCAAATGCAGTGACATATATGAAGATATGAAGACTTAAACAACAGTAGCAATATGTCTCTACTAACTACCACTGAAAGTCTGAAAATAGGCGAAGCTGTATGAAACCATGTACCATGAACTCAACAAATGGAATGTGCATTTCTACCAGCGTTAGGCTGAAATGCTCAAAACTTGGCAAGTGTAATGATATATATGATGAAGATATAAAGAAGAACACTGACAATATATGCCTCTAATAACTACGATTGAAACCGTCAATAGGACAAGTAGGTCAACTAGTGTGAAAGAGAAGTATCTAGGTCCTGTTTTTCTTACCTGTGCCCTGATAATTGCACTTTTCTTGTCTTGCTCAGCCTTCTCAACGATGAACTTGGCACGCTCAGCTTCCTGAGCAGCAACCTGTTTGGCTTCAATGGCATGAGTGAACTCTTTACCAAAGCTGAGACTGGTAATGGACACATCATCCAGAGCGATGTTGAAGTTCTTCGCCCTCTCTGTCAGAATCTTCCTGATCTCCCTGCTCACAGCCTGCCATTACATGATGGACAAGTCAGTATCAAATTTCAAGCAAGACCAGCTATTATCTCCTATAGCATGGAAAACATGTACACACAGCAAACATGGTGAAGCTGTACCTCTCTCTGTGTGATTAGCTGACTGGCATTGTATTGGGCAACCACAGCTTTGAGTGTTTCATGAATGATCGAAGGCAACACTCTCTCATTGTAGTTCTCCCCCAGGGTCCTGTACATAGTTGGTAGTCTCTCTGGCATGGGTCGTGTAAGAACACGAAGACCAATTCTCACCTGTCCAAATTATCAACGAGTATCAAATATATGCAAGGAGAGTTGCAGTGTAAATGCTACTTTTGAAAAGAAGTGCATGACCACTACCATATTCACAGTCATAATGATATAACTTGTTCAGCATCAGCTGGTTGTCTTAAATCAACATAGCAACATATAATGATGAAGCAAAACAAAGTACTTGAGAGTTGTGACTGCTGTCAACAGATTGAAAGCGAATGAGTTGAAATGCTTATTGACAGGCAACACATAATGGTGACTACTGCTAATAGATTAAAAGCAAACGAGTTAAAAATGCTTATTTACAGAGGAGTAGTCACTAGACAGTAAAGAGGCTAGATACAATGCTGTTGGATTTCACAGATAAGCTGACATGGGTTGCATTATAAAATCCAATGAGTCGACAGAAATTGACTCCACCGGTGCTAGGCTGCTGTCACCTCAACTGGGCATTCAGAAATGATAATGAAAAACACCATTCATGTACCAGACCCGACCCACCTACCCAAATTAGCAAACACTTAAGGTGTGTCCAATCCCCTTGCAGGCAAGGGCTACAGAATATGCTCAGAAATGCCAATGCCAAAACCGTTTACATGTAACAGACTCCATCCACCAGTCCAAACTGCTAGCTAATCACTTCACATGAGCCATGTCCTCTTACAGGCTACACTAGCGGAAATCAAATCAAAAAATGGTCAACTAGCAGACCCCTTGGTCGGTCCCAAACATGGATTTCGCACACAGGTAAGCAGTAAATCACGCATCTGCGCTAGGTGAGGAGGGATCGAGACAGGACAAAGTTACCATCTGGAGATCCCGGCTCCCGGAGGTGCTCTCGACGAGGTTGGGTCGCGCGCGGACGTCGTAGATGATGGGCCTCTCGAACCACGGGATGACGATGTGAGTCCCCTCGGGGTAGACCTGCAGCGCCCGAAGGCAAAGGCGGGCAGAAATCAGACGCGGAAGGGACACCGAGAAATCGCTCAAAAACCTGTCGCGCGCGTCGAGATCCACGGATCCGCGCGAGGGGAGGGGGGCCGCGGGGCGGTTACCTTGTCCTTGATCCCCTCGAGGCGGTTGAAGACGATGGCCCGGTGGCCTCCCTCGACGTTGTAGAGGGTCTTGTTGCCGAGGTAGAGCGCGGCGCCGCCCAGCAGCCCGAGCTTGACCAGCGCGCCCGCGCCCGCCGGCGCGCTCGGCATCCGCGCGCCCTTGAAGTTCATCTCGCCCGCTCGCCGCCGGGGGTTTAGCTAGGGTTTACTCGGCCGATTTGGGGGAGAATGGGGATGCGGAGGAGGAGGCGGGCGGAGGGATGGGGAAGGAGGAGGCGGAGCAGGGTTGGGTGTTAAGTGGGTCGGGCCGGTGGGTCGGGGGCCGTCGGATCTCGAAGGGACGGCGTGGATGCGGCGGCGGGGCGCGTTTCTTTCCTCCACTGCAAGAAAAGGGGAATGGCTGGCCGCGCTGGCTGGCTTCCGGCCCAAGAAGGCCTCGCTCGCCTGACTGACTCCTGGGTCCCGCGCGGATGGGATGCTTGGAGCATCTCGGTAGTGTGGTGGGTCAACCTGCGCCCGTGCACATTTTTTTTCTTTTTCCTTTTTTACGGGGACACAACTAAAGATGTTGCACTCGTGCACAGCCTAAATATAAGTTGCACTTGTGCAAATTGTCATTGTCATTTTACTTTAATTTAATAACAGTAACAAAAGACACAACGGTGACGCTAAGACCCCGTTTGGTTTAGCTTTTACAACCGGATTCCGCTGCATGGCAGTCAAATCTAAACCAAAAAGCGAACCAACCAGCCCCGATTCTAGCGAAGCGAAGCAAAAAAATACACGCACGAGCGGCAACAGCCCACGACATGCTTTCCTGGCTTTCGGGGCCTCTTCGAACCTCCCCCGATTATATTGGGAAATTACCCACCTTTGCCACTCGATGGGGCGGCACAAGAGGCCAGTTTCGATCCCAGAACCATGACACACGCATCTCGCCTCTCGTCTCCCTCTCTCTGGCAATTAGAACATCTCCAGCCTGTCGTCCCCGATCCTCTCTCTAGCAATTAGGGTTGTCCCCGTGCCGTCGCTGAAAGCACATTTGCTCCCTTGGTGGTTTTGGTAATTAATAAGAACACATATGTCATTGAACTAATGTTTCTACTAAGTATGTTTCAGAAAAAGTTCAATGATGGGTTGGCATAAAGATTATGGAATACCCCAAGATGCAAGGAAATAGATTGGCAAAGCTTCAAGCAAAGGACTCTACATTCTACCTTTTGCGAGAAATCACTTTGAGTCCATAGGAAAGTCAATACTGTTAAAAGGAGGTAAGGTTGTGTTGGTGAACAAAATGCTCATACATGCACAAGTGATAGTCACCACATACACCCACAAGCTCTTCCATAAAAGTCTGTCCAAAGCCAAATACTCAAAACCGGTGCAACCAACATATTCCACTCGGTGCCACCGATTTCAAACCCTAGACAGACTCAACCAAACCCTAGCTCTTTGATGCAACCGATTCTGCATCGGCGCCACCGAGTTTGGGTTGCCAACTTACTGTTACGCAAGTTTAAAAAATCGGTCCGACCGAGTTTTGTGAATCAGCGTCACCGAGATTGGGTCGGTGCAACCAAGATTTATGTATCGGTCTCATCGAGATTCAAAAGTTGCTACCTTTGAGGCAACTCGGTACCACTGAGATTTACACATCGGTGTCACCGAGTCTGACTTATTGGGTGTAACAGTTGGATTTTTGGAGATGCCTATATATACTCCTTGTTGGAAATATGCCCTAGAGGCAATAATAAAATGGTTATTATTATATTTCCTTGTTCATGATAATTGTCTATTGTTCATGTTATAATTGTGTTAACCGGAAACCGTAATACATGTGTGAATACATAGACCACAACATGTCCCTAGTGAGCCTCTAGTTGGCTAGCTCGTTGATCAATAGATGGTCACGGTTTCATGACCATGGACATTGGATGTCATTGATAACGTGATCACATCATTAGGAGAATGATGTGATGGACAAGACCCAATCCTAAGCATAGCACAAGATCGTGTAGTTCGTCTGCTAAAGCTTTTGCAATGTCAAGTATCATTTCCTTAGACCATGAGATTGTGCAACTCCCGGATACCGTAGGAATACTTTGGGTGTGCCAAACGTCACAACGTAACTGGGTGGCTATAAAGGTACACTACGGGTATCTCCGAAAGTGTTTGTTGGGTTGGCACGAATCGAGACTGGGATTTGTCACTCCGTGTGATGGAGAGGTATCTCTGAGCCCACTCGGTAAGACATCATCATAATGAGCTCAAAGTGACTAAGGAGTTCACGGGATGATGTGTTGTGGAACGAGTAAAGAGACTTGCCGGTAACGAGATTGAAGAAGGTATAGGGATATTGACGATCGAATCTCGAGCAAGTATCATACCGATAGACAAAGGGAATTGTATACGGGATTGATTGAATCCCCGACATCGTGGTTCATCCGATGAGATCATCATGGAGCATGTGGGAGACAACATGGGTATCCAGATACCGCTGTTGGTTATTGACCGGAGAAGTGTCTCGGTCATGTCTGCTTGTCTCCCGAACCCGTAGGGTCTACACACTTAAGGTTCGATGACGCTAGGGTTATAGGGAAATAGTGTACGTGGTTACCGAAGGTTGTTCGGAGTCCCGAATGAGATCCCGGACATCACGAGGAGCTCCAGAATGGTCCGGAGGTAAAGATTCATATATAGGAAGTGAGGTTTCGGTCACCGGAAGTGTTTCGGGCGTCACCGGTAGTGTACCGGGACCACCGGAAGGGTTCTGGGGGTCCACTGGGAGGGGCCACCGGCACCAGAGGGCTTCATGGGCCGAAGGTGGAGGGAACCAGCCCCTAGGTTGGCTGGTGCGCCCCTCTCACCTGGCCCAAGGCGCAGCAAGGAGAGAGGTGGGGCAAACCCTAGGCCTAGATGGGCCTTAGGCCCACCCTAGGGCAGCTAGGGCTGCCACACCACCTCTCCCTCCCTCTGGCCGCCGCCCAGATGGGATCTGGGGCTGCCGCACCACCCTAGGGTGGGAACCCTAGGGCACAACACCCTCCTCCCTCTCCTCCTATATATAGTGGTGGGTTTTGGGCTGTTGGAGACACGACTTTCTCTCCCTCTCGACGCAGCCCTACTCCTCCCTCTCCTCGTTCTCCGTAGTGCTTGGCGAAGCCCTGCCGAATACCACGTAGCTTCATCGTCACCACGCCGTCGTGCTGCCGGAGCTCTCCCCAACCTCTCCTTCTCTCCTTGTTGGATCAAGGCGTAGGAGACGTCATCGGGCTGCACGTGTGTTGAACGTGGAGGCATCGTTGTTCGGTGCTGAGATCGGAGTCCACCGCGATCTGAATCGCTACGAGTACGACTCCACCAACCGCGTTCTTGTAATGCTTCCGCTTAGCGATCTTCAAAGGTATGAAGATGCAATCTCTCCCCACTCGTTGCTGGTTTCTTCATAAATAGATCTTGGTGACACGTAGGAAAATTTTGATTTACTACTACGTCTCCCAACAGCGGTATCAGAGCTAGGTCTATGCGTAGAATCTATGCACGAGTAGAACACAAAGTTGTTGTGGGCGTCGATCTTGTTAATTTGCTTACCACTACTAGTCTTATCTTGATTCGGCGGTATTGTGGGATGAAGTGGCCCGGACCAACTTTACACGTACACTTACGTGAGACCGATTCCACCGCATGACATGCACTTGTTGCATAAGGTGGCTAGCGGGTGTCTGTCTCTCCCACCTTAGTCGGATTGGATTCGATGAAAAGGGTCCTTATGAAGGGTAAATAGCAATTGGCATATCACGTTGTGTTTTTGGCGTAGGTAAGAAACGTTCTTGCTAGAAACCTATAGTAGCCACGTAAAAACTTGCAACTACAAATTAGAGGACGTCTAACTTGTGTTTTGCAGCATATGCCTTGTGATGTGATATGGCCAAAATGATGTGATGTGATGCATTGTGATGTATGAGTTTGATCATGTTCTTGTAATAGGATTCACAACTTGCATGTCGATGAGTATGACAACCGGCAGGAGCCATAGGAGTTGTCTTATTTTATTGTATGACCTGCGTGTCAATCATAAACGCCATGTAATTACTTTACTTTATTGCTAAACGTTAGCCGTAGTAGTAGAAGTAATAGTTGGTGATACAACTTCATGAAGACATGATGATGGAGATCATGGTGACGTGCCGGTGACAGTGATGATCATGGTGCCCCAAAGATGGAGATCAAAGGAGCAAAATGATATTGGCCATATCATGTCACTATATTGATTGCATGTGATGTTTATCATGTTTACATCTTATTTGCTTAGAATGATAGTAGTAAATAAGATGATCTCTCAATAAAATTTCAAGAGATGTGTTCACCCTAACTGTGCACCATTGCTAAGGATCGTTGTTCCGAAGCACCACGTGATGATCGGGTGTGATAGGTTCTAATGTTCGCATACATCGGGAGTAAGCCAGATTTACACACGCGAAACACTTAGGTTAACTTGACGAGCCTAGCATGTACAGACATGGCCTCGGAACACGGAAGACCAAAAGGTCGAACATGAGTCGTATAGGAGATACGATCAACATGAATATGTTCACCATGGATGACTAGTCCGTCTCACGTGATGATCGGACACGGGCTAGTTAACATGTATCATGTATCACTTGGATGACTAGAGAGATGTCTATCTAAGTGGGAGTTCATTAAATAATTTGATTATGTGAACTTAATTATCATGAACTTAGTCTAAAATTGTCTTTACAATCCATATTGTAGATCCAATGGCCAACGCGAATGTTATCCTCAACTTCAACGCGTTCCTAGAGAAAACCAAGCTGAAAGATGATGGAAGCAACTATGCGGACTGGGTCCGTAGCTTGAGGATTATCCTCATAGCTTCTAAGAGATTGTATGTCCTAGATGCACTGCTAGGTGACGCACCCATTCTCCCAGCGCAACAAGACTTTATGAACGCTTGGCAGTCGCGCTGCGATGATTACTCCCTTGTTCAGTGCGGCATGCTTTACAGTTTAGAACCGGGGATCCAAAAGCGTTTTGAGCAACACAGAGCATATGAGATGTTCCAAGAGCTGAAACTGGTTTTCCAAGCTCATGCCTGGGTCGAGAGATATGACGTCTCCGACAAGTTCTTCAGCTGTAAGATGGAGGAGAACAGTTATGTCAGTGAGCACATACTCAAGATGTGTGGGTTGCACAACCGCTTGACTCAGCTGGGAGTTAATCTCCCGGATGACTCGGTCATTGACAGAATCCTCCAGTCGCTTCCACCTAGCTACAAGAGCTTTGTGATGAACTACAACATGCAGGGTATGGAGAAGTCCATTCCTGAGTTGTACTCGATGCTGAAATCAGCGGAGGTCGAGATCAAAAAGGAGCATCAAGTGTTGATGGTGAATAAGACCACTAGTTTTAAGAAAGGCAAGGGTAAGAAGAACTTCAAGAAAGACGGCAAAGTTGTTGCCGCGCCCGGTAAGCAAGTTGCCGGGAAGAAGAACAAGAATGGACCCAAGCCTGAGACTGAGTGCTTTTATTGCAAGGGTATCGGTCACTGGAAGCGGAACTGCCCCAAGTACTTAGCGGATAAGAAGGCCGGCAACGTTAAAGGTATATGTGATATACTTGTTATTGATGTGTACCTAACCATCGCTCATAGTAGCTCCTGGGTACTTGATACCGGTGCAGTTGCTCACATTTGTAACTCCAAGCAGGAGCTGTGGAATAAGCGGAGGCTGGCAAAGGACAAGGTGACGATGCGCGTCGGGAATGGTTCCAAGGTCGATGTGATCGCCGTTGGCACACTACCTCTACATCTACCTTCGGGATTAGTTTTAAACCTTAATAATTGCTATTTAGTACCAACTTTGAGCATGAACATTGTATCTGGATCTCGCTTGATGCGAGATGGCTACTCATTTAAATCTGAGAATAATGGTTGTTCTATTTATATGAGAGAAATGTTTTATGGTCATGCCCCGCTGGTCAATGGTTTATTTTTGGTGAATCTCAAACGTGATGTTACACATGTCCATAGTGTGACTACCAAAAAGTATAAGGTTGATAACGATAGTCCCACTTACATGTGGCACTGCCGCCTTGGTCATATTGGTGTCAAACGCATGAAGAAGCTCCATGCTGATGGACTTTTGGAGTCTCTTGATTTTGAATCATTTGACACGTGTGAACCATGCCTCATGGGCAAGATGACCAAGACTCCATTCTCCGGAACAATGGAGCGAGAAACTGACTTGTTGGAGATAATACATACCGATGTATGCGGTTCAATGAGCGTCGAGGCTCGCGGTGGCTATCGTTATGTTCTCACCCTCACTGATGACTTGAGCAAATATGGGTATGTCTACTTAATGAAACATAAGTCTGAAACCTTTGAAAGGTTCAAGGAATTTCAGAGTGAGGTAGAGAATCAACATGACAGGAAAATAAAGTGCCTACGATCTGATCGTGGCGGAGAATATTTAAGTCACGAGTTTGGCATGCACCTAAGGAAATGTGGAATTGTTTCACAACTCATGCCGCCTGGCACACCTCAGCGAAATGGTGTGTCTGAACGTCATAATCGCACTCTATTGGATACGGTGCGATCTATGATGTCTCTTACCGACTTACCGCTATCATTTTGGGGATATGCATTAGAGACTGCCGCATTCACTTTAAATAGGGCACCGTCAAAATCCATTGAGACAACACCGTATGAATTATGGTTTGGAAAGAAACCTAAGCTGTCGTTTCTAAAAGTTTGGGGATGCGATGCTTATGTGAAGAAACTTCAACCTGAGAAGCTCGAACCCAAAGCGGAAAAGTGCGTCTTCATAGGATATCCCAAAGAGACGATTGGGTATACCTTCTACCTCAGATCCGAAGGCAAAGTCTTTGTTGCCAAGAATGGATCCTTTCTCGAGAAAGAGTTTGTCTCGAAAGAAGTAAGTGGGAGGAAAATAGAACTTGATAAGGTAATTGTACCTCCACTAGAACCGGAGAGTAGCGCAGCACAGGAAGTTGTTTATGAGGAGCCTACACCGGCTGGAGAGGAAGTTAATGATGATGATCGTGAAACTTCAAATCAAGTTGCTATTGAACGTCGAAGGTCCACCAGGACACATTCCGCACCAGAGTGGTACGACAACCCTGTCTTGGAGATCATGTTGTTGGACAACAATGAACCTTCGAACTATGAAGAAGCGATGGCGGGCCCGGATTCCAACAAATGGCTCGAGGCCATGAAATCCGAGATAGGATCCATGTATGAGAACAAAGTATGTACTTTGGTGGACTTGCCTGATGATATGCGAGCCATTGAAAATAAATGGATCTTTAAGAAGAAGACTGACGCGGATGGTAATGTAACCGTCTATAAGGCTCGGCTTGTCACTAAGGGTTATCAACAAGTTCAAGGAGTTGACTACGATGAGACTTTCTCACCCGTAGCGATGCTGAAGTCTGTCCGAATCATGTCAACTTTGCCGCATTTTATGATTATGAGATCTGGCAAATGGACGTCAAAACGACATTCCTTAATGGCTTCCTCAAGGAAGAACTGTATATGATGCAGCCGGAAGGTTTTGTCGATCCTAAAGATGCTAACAAAGTATGCAAGCTCCAGTGCTCCATCTATGGGCTGGTGAAAGCATCTCGGAGTTGGAACATTCGCTTTAATGAGGTGATTAAAGCGTTTGGGTTTGTACAAGTTTATGGAGAACCTTGTATTTACAAGAAAGTGAGTGGGAGCTCTATAGCATTTCTCATATTATATGTGGATGACATACTGATAATGGGAAATGATATAGAACTCTTGGAAAGTGTAAAGGCCTACTGGAATAAGTGTTTTTCAATGAAGGACCTTGGAGAAGCTGCTTACATATTAGGTATTAAGATCTACAGAGATAGATCGAGACGCCTCATAGGTCTTTCAAAAAGCACATACCTTGAAAAGATATTGAAGAAGTTCAATATGGATCAGTCGAAGAAGGGTTTCTTGCCTGTGCTATAGGGTGTGAGATTGAGTACGACTCAATGCCCGACCACGGCAATAGATAGAGAAGAGATGAGTGTCATCCCCTATGCTTCACCCATAGGCTCTGTTATGTATGTCATGCTGTGTACCAGACCTGATGTGAACCTTGCCATAAGTTTGGTAGGAAGGTACCAAAGTGATCCCGGAGCGGAACACTGGACAGTGGTCAAGAATATCCTGATGTACCTGAAAAGGACAAAGGACATGTTTCTCGTATATGGAGATGCCGAAGAGCTCGTCGTAAAGGGTTACGTTGATGCTAGCTTCGACACAGATCCGGACGACTCCAAGTCACAAACCGGATACGTGTATATTTTGAACGGAGGGGCAGTCAGATGGTGCAGCAGCAAGCAAAGCATCGTGGCGGCATCTACGTGTGAAGCGGAGTACATAGCTGCTTCAGAAGAAGCAAAGGAAGGAGTCTGGATGAAGGAGTTCATCACCGACCTAGGAGTGATTCCCAATGCATCGGGCCCGATGACTCTATTCTGTGACAACACTGGAGCTATTACCCTTGCGAAGGAGCCCAGGTTTCACAAGAAGACAAGACACATCAAGCGCCGCTTCAACTCCATCCGTGATTACATTCAGGAGGGAGATATAGATATTTTAAAGTACATACGGATCCAAATGTCGCAGATCCGTTGACTAAACCTCTCTCACAAGCAAAACATGATCAACACCAGAATACTATGGGTGTTTGATTCATCACAATGTAACTAGATTATTGACTCTAGTGCAAGTGGGAGACTGTTGGAAATATGCCCTAGAGGCAATAATAAAATGGTTATTATTGTATTTCCTTGTTGATGATAATTGTCTATTGTTCATGCTATAATTGTGTTAACTGGAAACCGTAATACATGTGTGAATACATAGACCACAACATGTCCCTAGTGAGCCTCTAGTTGGCTAGCTCGTTGATCAATAGATGGTCACGGTTTCATGACCATGGACATTGGATGTCATTGATAACGGGATCACATCATTAGGAGAATGATGTGATGGACAAGACCCAATCCTAAGCATAGCACAAGATTGTGTAGTTCGTCTGCTAAAGCTTTTGCAATGTCAAGTATCATTTCCTTAGACCATGAGATTGTGCAACTCCCGGATACCGTAGGAATACTTTGGGTGTGCCAAACATCACAACGTAATTGGGTGGCAATAAAGGTACACTACGGGTATCTCCGAAAGTGTTTGTTGGGTTGGCACAAATCGAGACTGGGATTTGTCACTCCGTGTGATGGAGAGGTATCTCTGGGCCCACTCAGTAAGACATCATCATAATGAGCTCAAAGTGACTAAGGAGTTAGCCACGGGATGATGTGTTGTGGAATGAGTAAAGAGACTTGCTGGTAATGAGATTGAACAAGGTATAGGGATACCGACGATCGAATCTTGGGCAAGTATCATACCGATAGACAAAGGGAATTGTACACGGGATTGATTGAATCCTCGACATCATGGTTCATCCGATGAGATCATCGTGGTGTTGGGGAACATCGCATGGGAAACAAAAATTTTCCTACGCACACGCAAACCTATCCATGGTGATGAGCATCTACGAGAGGGAGAGTGGATCTACATACCCTTGTAGATCGCTAAGCGGGAAGCGTTAAGAAACGCGGTTGGTGTAGTCGAACTTCTTCGCGATCCAAATCGCCGAGCGTCCCGCGATCTAATCACGAACTGTCCCGTGATCTCGTCACGATCCGTCCCGCGATCCGATCACGAACGTCCCGTGGCCTTGATCACGATCCTTCCGATCTAGTACCGAACGGACGACACCTCCGCGTTCAGCACACGTGCAGCTTGATGACGATCTCCACCGTCTTGATCCAGCAAGAGAAGGTGGAGAGGAGAGAGAGTTCACCGGCAGTGTGAAGGCACTCCGGTGATGGTGGTGGAGCAATTCCGGCAGGGCTTTGCCTAAGCACTGCGGAACTACGATCTAGAGGAGAAACTATGCACCGGTGGAACGGGTAGCACGTGGCCGGAAATTCTGTCCAAAAACCACCCAATCCACTAGTATATATAGGAGGAGAGGAGAGGAGAGGCAGCCAAGGCCTTTGGGTTGGCCGAAATAGGAGGTGGGAAGCAATCCTACTTCACCTCCAATCCTAGTTGGAGTAGGATTGCCTCCTATTGGCTGATTTTCCACTTTTTGCTTTAGGACTTTCTCTCCTGCGCCATGGGCCTTTGTGGCTGTTTTCCCAGCCCACTAAGGGCTGGTTAATACTCTCCCACAGCCCATGGACCTCTTGGGGTCGAAGTACCCCTCCCGGAGGTCTCCCGGTACACTATCGACACTCCCGGTACACTACCGACACTCCCGGTACACTACCGATGAGCCCGAAACTTTTCCGGAAACCAAACTGGGACTTCCTATATATGAATCTTTACCTCCGGACCATTCTGGAGCTCCTCGTGATGTGCGGATCTCATCTGGGACTCCGAACAAACTTCGGTCACCACCATACATAACTCTACACTACCGAAACGTCACCGAACCTTAAGTGTGCAGACCCTGCGGGATCGAGAACTATGTAGACATGACCGAGACACCTCTACGGTCAATAACCAATGGCGGGACCTGGACGTCCACATTGGTTCCTACATATTCTACGAAGATCTTTATTGGTCGAACCTCTATGTCAAGGATTCAGTTAATCCCGTATAACGTCCCCTTTGTTCTTCGGTATGTTACTTGCACGAGATTCGATCGTCGGTATCTCCATACCTAGTTCAACCTCGTTACCGGCAAGTCTCTTTACTCGTTCCGTAATACAAGATCCCGCAACTAACAATTAGTCACATTGCTTGCAAGGCTTATTGTGATGTTGCATTACCGAGTGGGCCCCGAGATACCTCTCCATTACACGGAGTAACAAATCCCAGTCTCGATCCATGCCAACTCAACAGACACCATTGGAGATACCTGTAGAGCACCTTTATAGTCACCCAGTTACGTTGTGACGTTTGATACACACAAGGCACTCCTCCGATATCCGTGAGTTGCATGATCTCATGGTCATAGGAACATATACATTGACATGCAGAAAACAGTAGCAATAAACGGACACGATCATATGCTACGTTTGTAGTTTGGGTCTTGTCCGTCACATCATTCTCCCAATGATGTGATCATTTATCAAATGACATCTCATGTCCATGGCTAGGAAACCTTAACCATCCTTTGATCAACGAGCTAGTTCACTAGAGGCATACTAGGGACATTGTGTTGTCTATTTACCCACACATGCAATGTGTTTCCATTCAATACAATTATAGCATGGATAATAAACGATTATCATGAACAAGGAAATGTAATAATAAACACTTTATTTATTGCCTCTAGGGCATATTTCCAACAGTCTCCCACTTGCACTAGAGTCAATAATCTAGTTCACATCACTATGTGATTTACATGGTAATGAATCGAACACCCATACCGTTCTGGTGTTGATCATGTTTAGCCCTTGGAAGAGGTTTAGTCAACGGGTCTGCAACATTCAGATCCGTGTGCACTTTGCAAATATTTATGTCCTTCTCCTCGATGTAGAACCGGATGGAGTTGAAGCGTCGCTTTATGTGTCTGGTCCTCTTGTGAAACCTTGGTTCCTTGGCTAGAGCAATGGCACCAGTGTTGTCACAGAACAGGTTTATTGGATTCAATGCACTTGGCACTACTCCAAGATCTGTCATGAACTGCTTCATCCAGACACCTTCCTTCGCTGCCTCCGAGGCTGCGATGTACTCTGCTTCGCACGTAGAATCAGCTACCACGTTTTGCTTGGAACTGCACCAGCTTACCGCTCCCCCGTTAAGAATAAATACGTATCCGGTTTGCGATTTAGAATCGTCCGGATCAGTGTCAAAGCTTGCATCGACGTAACCCTTTACGACGAGCTCTTCATCACCTTCATAAATGAGAAACATGTCCTTAGTCCTGTTAAGGTACTTAAGGATATTCTTGACCGCTTGCCAGTGCTCCATTCCAGGATCACTTTGAAACCTTCCGGCCATACTTATGGCAAGGCTAACATCGGGTCTTGTGCACAGCATTGCATACATGATAGAGCCTATGGCTGAAGCATAGGGGATGACGCTCATCTTTTCTTTATCTTCTGCAGTCACTGGGCATTGAGTCTTACTCAACTTCACACCTTGTAACACAGGCAAGAACCCCTTCTTGGACTGCTCCATTTTGAACTTCTTCAAAACTTAATCAAGGTATGTGCTCTGTGAAAGTGCTATTAAGCGTCTCGACCTATCTCTATAGATCTTAATGCCTAATATGAAAGCAGCTTCTCCTAGGTCCTTCATTGAAAAACTCTTATTCAAATATTCCTTCACGCTTTCCAGCATTTCTATATCGTTTCCAATCAGCAATATGTCATCCACATATAACACTAGAAATGCTACAGAGCTCCCACTCACTTTCTTGTAAATACAAGCTTCTCCATAAACTTGTATAAACCCAAACGCTTTGATCACCTCATCAAAACGCTTATTCCAACTCCGAGATGCTTGCACCAGTCCATAAATGGATTGCTGCAGTTTGCAAACTTTGTCAGCATTCTCTGGATCGACAAAACCTTCGGGTTGCATCATATACAACTCTTCCTCAAGGAAACCGTTGAGGAATGCCGTTTTGACATCCATCTGCCAAATTTCGTAGTCGAAATAAGCAGCTATTGCCAACATGATTCTGACAGACTTAACCATCGCTACGGGTGAGAAAGTCTCATCGTAGTCAACTCCTTGAACTTGTGAAAAACCCTTTGCCACAAGTCGAGCTTTATAGACGGTGACATTACCGTCTGCGTCCGTCTTCTTCTTAAAAATCCATTTGTTCTGAATGGCCTTTCGCCCTTCAGGTAGTACTTCCAAAGTCCATACTTTGTTTTCATACATGGATCCCATCTCGGATTTCATGGCCTCTAACCATTTCTTGGAATTCGGGCCCATCACCGCTCCTTCATAGCTCATAGGTTCATTGTTGTCCAACAACATGATCTCTAAGACAGGATTGCCGTACCACTCAGGAGTAGCACGCGTTCTTGTCGACCTACGAGGTTCATTAGTAACTTGATCCGAAGCTTCATGATCATCATCATTAACTTCTTCTTCAACCGTCGTAGGCTCCACAGAAACATCTTTCTGCGCTGTGCTACTTTCTGGTAGAAGCAAAGGTTCAACAACCTCATCAAGCTCTATTTTCCTCCCACTCAATTCTTTCGAGAGAAACTCTTTCTCAAGAAATGTTCCGTTCTTAGCGACAAACACTTTGCCCTCGGATCTGAGATAGAAGATATACCTGACTGTCTCTTTCGGGTATCCTATGAAGACGCATTTCTCCGCTTTGGGTTCCAGCTTTTCAGGCTGAAGCTTTTTGACATAAGCATCACATCCCCAAACTTTAAGAAACGACAGCTTCGGCTTTTTGCCAAACCACAGTTCATATGGCGTCGTCTCAACGGATTTCGATGGTGCCCTATTTA
The DNA here is from genome assembly GCA_022496015.1 of Hordeum marinum. Lineage (NCBI taxonomy): Eukaryota > Viridiplantae > Streptophyta > Magnoliopsida > Poales > Poaceae > Hordeum > Hordeum marinum. The sequence goes on from CM039676.1 coordinate 505,746,573, forward strand.
AAGTGAATGCAGCTGTCTCTAATGCATAACCCCAAAACGATAGTGGCAAATCGGCAAGAGACATCATAGAACGCACCATATCTAATAAGGTCCGATTACGACGTTCAGACACACCATTACGCTGTGGTGTTCCGAGCGGTGTCAACTGTGAAACAATTCCACACTGTCTTAAGTGACTGCCAAACTCATGACTCAGATATTCACCTCCTCGATCAGATCGCAGAAATTTAATCTTCTTGTTACGATGATTCTCAACTTCACTCTGAAATTGCTTGAACTTTTCAAACGTTTCAGACTTGTGTTTCATCAAGTAAATATATCCATATCTACTCAAGTCATCAGTGAAGGTGAGAAAGTAACGATAACCACCGCGCGCTTCGACATTCATTGGACCGCACACATCTGTATGTATGATTTCCAACAAGTCACTTGCCCGTTCCATTGTTCCAGAGAACGGTGTTTTAGTCATCTTGCCCATGAGGCATGGTTCACATGTGTCAAGTGATTCAAAATCAAGTGACTCCAAAAGTCCATCAGCATTGTAGCTTCCTCATGCGTTTTACACCAATATGACCTAAACGGCAGTGCCACAAGAAAGTGGTACTATCATTATCAACTCTACGTCTTTTGGCATCAATGTTATGAACATGTGTCTCATCACTATCAAGATTCAATATGAATAAACCCCTAACATTGGGTGCATGACCATAAAAGATATTACTCATATAAATAGAACAACCTTTATTCTCTGATTTAAATGAGTAACCGTCTCGCAATAAACAAGATCCAGATATAATGTTCATGCTTAACGCAGTCACTAAATAACAATTATTCAGGTTCATCATTAATCCCGATGGTAATCGAAGAGAGAGCGTGCCGACGGCGATCACATCAACCTTAGAACCATTTCCCACGCGCATCGTCACTTCGTCCTTTGCCAGTCTTCGTTTATTCCGTAGTTCCTGCTTTGAGTTGCAAATGTGAGCAACCGAACCGGTATCAAATACCCAGGCACTACTACGAGAACTAGTAAGGTACACATCAATAACATGTATATCATATATACCTTGTTTGTCGTTGGCCGCCTTCTTGCCAGCCAGGTACTTGGGTAGTTCCGCTTCCAGTGACCAGTTCCTTTGCAATGAAAGCACTCAGTTTCTGGCTTAGGTCCATGCTTAGGCTTCTTTGTAGGAGTAGCAACTGCTTTGCCATCCTTCTTGGTTTTACCCTTCTTGCCTTTGCCTTTGCCGTTTTTCTTGAAACTAGTGGTTTTATTGACCATCAACACTTGATGTTCTTTCTGGATTTCAGACTCAGCGACTTTTAGCATCGCAAACAGCTCGGCGACTGACTTGTTCATCCCGTGCATGTTATAGTTCATCACAAAGCTCTTGTAACTAGGTGGCAGCGATTGAAGAACTCTATCAGTGATCGCCTCCGGCGGAAGGGTAATTCCCAACTCCGCTAAACGGTTTGAGTACCCAGACATTCTGAGTATGTGCTCACTAATAGACCCATTCTCCTCCATCTTGCAAGCATAGAATTTATCGGAGGTCTCATACCTCTCGATCCGGGCATTCTTCTGAAAGATAAACTTCAACTCCTAGAACATCTCATATGCTCCATGACGTTCAAAACGTCTTTGAAGTCCCGGTTCTAAGCCATACAATATTGCACACTGAACTATTGAGTAGTCTCCAGCACGAGCCTCCCAAGCGTTCTTAACGTCTTCGGAGGTCATGTCTTCTGGCTGGTCACCAAGCGATGCATCGAGGACATATGACTTCTGGGAAGCCGTGAGGATAATCCTCAGATTACGGGCCCAGTCAACAAAGTCACTTCCATCATCTTTCAATTTAGCTTTCTCTAGGAACGCATTAAAATTCAGGGGTGCTACTGCGCGAGCCATTGATCTACAACATAAATATGCAAAGGTTACTTAGACTATTGTTCAAGATAATGAGTTTAGTTAATCAAATTACTAAAGCTCCCACTCAAATTGACATCCCTCAGGTCATCTGAGTGTCACATGATCCAAATTCACCAACTCAAGTCCGATCATCACGTGAGTTAAGGTGTCTTCAATGGTGAACATCATTATGTTGATCATATCTACTATATGACTCATGTTCGACCTTTCGGTCTCTTGTGTTCCGAGGCCATGTCTGTACATGCTAGGCTCGTCAAGTTTAATCGAGTGTTCTGTGCGTGCAGATCTGCCTTGCACCCGTTGTATGTGAACGTAGAATCTATCACACCCGATCATCACGTGGTGTCTCGACACGACGAACTTTCGCAATGGTGCACACTCGGGGAGAACACAATTTATCTTGAAATTTAAGTGAGGGATCACCTTATAATGCTACCGTCGTACTAAGCAAAACAAGGTGCATAAAAGGATTAACATCTCATGCAATTCATAAGTGACATGATATGGCCATGAACTTGTGTTTAAGATCTCCATCTTCAAAACATCGGCATGATCTCCATCGTCACCGGCACGACACCATGATCTCCATCATCTTGATCTCCATCAACGTGTCGCCATCGGGGTTGTCACGCCCTGCAAGCTTCTACTACTATTGCTACCGTAGCGATAAAGTAAAGCATTACATAACGCTTAATGATTGACACGCAGGTCATACAATAATTAAAGACAACCCTATGGCTGCTGCCGGTTGCCGTACTCATCGACATGAAAGTCGTGAAATTCTATACATCACATGATCATCTCATACATCACATATATCTCATCATGTAATTGGCCATATCATATCACAACGTACCCTGCAAAAACAAGTTAGATGTCCTCTAGTTGTTGTTGCAAGTTTTACGTGGCTGCTATGGGTATCTAGCAAGAACGATTCTCACCTACGCAAAGCCACAACGGTGATACGTAGTTTGCTTTTCAACCTTCTCAAGGACCGCCTTTGTCGGATCCGATCCAACTAAAGTAAGAGAAACTGTCACCCGCAAGCCATCTAAGCAACAACTTGCGTCGAGGGAACCGGTCTCTCGTAAGCGTACGAGTAATGTTGGTCCGGGCCGCTTCATCTCACAATCCCGCTGAAACAAAATCCGACCAAGGGAGGAAGCAATCTAAGCATCAACGCCCACAAACCTTTTGTGTTCTACTCGAGATCTCATCGAACCATCAACCTAGCTCATGATGCCACTGTTGGGGAACGTCGCATGGGAAACAAAAATTTCCTACGCACACGCAAACCTATCCATGGTGATGAGCATCTACGAGAGGGAGAGTGGATCTACATACCCTTGTAGATCGCTAAGCGGGAAGCGTTAAGAAACGCGGTTGGTGTAGTCGAATTCTCTACGATCCAAATCGCCGAGTGTCCCGCGATCTAATCACGAACCGTCCCGTGATCTCATCACGATCCGTCCCGCGATCCGATCATGAACGTCCCGTGGCCTTGATCACGATCCTTCCGATCTAGTACCGAACGGACGACACCTCCGCGTTCAGCACACGTGCAGCTTGATGACGATCTCCACCGTCTTGATCCAGCAAGAGAAGGTGGAGAGGAGAGAGAGTTCACCGGTAGTGTGACGGCGCTCCGGTGATGATGGTGGAGCAATTCTGGCAGGGCTTCGCCTAAGCACTGCGGAACTACGATCTAGAGGAGAAACTATGCACCGGTGGAACGGGTAGCACGTGGCCGGAAATTCTGTCCAAAAACCACCCAATCCACTAGTATATATAGGAGGAGAGGAGAGGAGAGGCAGCCAAGGCCTTTGGGTCGGCCGAAATAGGAGGTGGGAAGCAATCCTACTTCACCTCCAATCCTAGTTGGAGTAGGATTGCCTCCTATTGGCTGATTTTCCACGTTTTGCTTTAGGACTTTCTCTCCTGCGCCATGGGCCTTTGTGGCTGTTTTCCCAGCCCACTAAGGGCTGGTTAATACTCTCCCACAGCCCATGGACCTCTTGGGGTCGAAATACCCCTCCCGGAGGTCTCCCGGTACACTACCGGCACTCCCGGTACACTATCGGCACTCCCGGTACACTACCGATGAGCCCGAAACTTTTCCGGAAACCAAACTGGGACTTCCTATATATGAATCTTTACCTACGTACCATTCCGGAGCTCCTCGTGACGTCCAAGATCTCATCCGGGACTCCGAACAAACTTTGGTCACCACCATACATAACTCTACACTACCGAAACATCACCGAATCTTAAGTGTGCACACCCTGCGGGTTCGAGAACTATGTAGACATGACCGAGACACCTCTACGGTCAATAACCAATGGCGGGACCTGGACGTCCACATTGGTTCCTACATATTCTACGAAGATCTTTATCGGTCGAACCTCTATGTCAAGGATTCAGTTAATCCCGTATAACGTTCCCTTTTTTCTTCGGTATGTTACTTGCCCGAGATTCGATCGTCGGTATCTCCATACCTAGTTCAACCTCGTTACTGGCAAGTCTATGTACTCGTTCCGTAATACAAGATCCTGCAACTAACAATTAGTCACATTGCTTGCAAGGCTTATTGTGATGTTGCATTACCGAGTGGGCCCCGAGATACCTCTCCGTTACACGGAGTAACAAATCCCAGTCTCGATCCATGCCAACTCAACAGACACCATCGGAGATACCTGTAGAGCACCTTTATAGTCACCTAGTTATGTTGTGACGTTTGATACACAAAAGGCACTCCTCCGATATCCGTGAGTTGCATGATCTCATGGTCATAGGAACATATACATTGACATGCAGAAAACAGTAGCAATAAACTGACACGATCATATGCTACGTTTGTAGTTTGGGTCTTGTCCATCACATCATTCTCCCAATGATGTGATCCCGTTATCAAATGACATCTCATGTACATGGCTAGGAATCCTTAACCATCCTTTGATCAATGAGCTAGTTCACTAGAGGCATACTAGGGACATTGTGTTGTCTATTTACCCACACATGCAATGTGTTTCCATTCAATACAATTATAGCATGGATAATAAACGATTATCATGAACAAGGAAATATAATAATAAACACTTTATGTATTGCCTCTAGGGCATATTTCCAACACGTGGAGCATGTGGGAGCCAACATGGGTATCCAGATCCCGTTGTTGGTTATTGACCGGAGAAGTGTCTCGGTCATGTCTGCGTGTCTCCCGAACCCGTAGGGTCTACACACTTAAGGTTTGATGACGCTAGGGTTATAGGGAAATATTGTACGTGGTTACCTAAGGTTGTTAGGAGTCCCGGATGAAATCCTGGACGTCATGAGGAGCTCTGTAATGGTCTGGAGGTAAAGATTCATATATAGGAAGTGAGGTTTCGGTCACCAGAAGTGTTTCACGCGTCACCGGTAGTGTACCGGGACCACCGGAAGGGTTCCGGGGGTCCACCGGGAGGGGCCACCGACACCAGAGGCCTTCATGGGCCGAAGGTGGAGGGAACCAGCCCCTAGGTGGGCTGGTGCGCCCCTCTCACCTGGCCCAAGGCGCAGGAAGGAGAGAGGTGGGGCAAACCCTAGGCCCAGATGGGCCTTAGGACCCTAGGGCAGCTAGGGCTGCCGCACCACCTCTCCCTCCCTCTGGCCGCCGCCCAAATGGGATCTGGGGCTGCCGCACCACCCTAGGGTGGGAACCCTAGGGTGCAGCACCCTCCTCCCACTCCTCCTATATATAGTGGTGGGTTTTGGGCTGTTGGAGACATGACTTTCTCTCCCGCTTGACGCAGCCCTACTCCTCCCTCTCCTCGTTCTCCGTAGTGCTTGGCGAAGCCCTGCCGAAGACCACATAGCTCCACCATCACCACGCCGCCGTGCTGCCGGAGCTCTTCCCCAACCTCTCCTTCTCTCCTTGCTGGATCAAGGCGTAGGAGACGTCACCGGCTGCACGTGTGTTGAACGCGGAGGCGCTATTGTTCGGCGCTGAGATCGGAGTCCACCATGATCTGAATCGCTACGAGTACGACTCCACCAACCGCGTTCATGTAACGATTCCGCTTAGTGATCTTCAATGGTATGAAGATGCAATCTCTCCCCACTCGTTGCTAGTTTCTTCATAAATAGATCTTGGTGACACGTAGGAAAATTTTGATTTACTACTACGTCTCCCAACACTCCTCCACCCCCACTCACTCGCAAGAAAAGCACACAGAACAGTTCCTCACTCATACCTACTAATTTTCTAAGAGAGAGCCACCTACTTATGTGTTGAGATCATGCCATTCCATTCCTACCCTATGAATCTTGATTTCTAACCTCCCCAAGTTGCTTTCCACCCAATCAATCTCTTCTACCAAGCTAAATCTGTGAGAAAGTGATTGTGTGTTGAGGAGTCTATCATCTTGAAGCACAAGAGCAAGGAGTTCATCGAATTTATCAAGCCTATTGCCTTTTGGAGGGTGGTGCCTCCTAGATTGGTTAGGTGTTGCTTGGGAGCGTCCTACTTCGTGTTGTGGAGTGAACCAAGAAGTTTTTAAGGGCAAGGAGATCGCCTACTTCGTCAAGATCTACCCCGAGTAAGGCTAGTCCTCCGTGGACGTAGGCTGTCATGGTATAGTCAAGGTTGCTTCTTCGTGGAACCCTCCATGGGTAGAGCCCTCTGTGAACTCTCGCGACCGTTACCCTCTATGGGTTGAAGACTCCATGAACGTGGACGTACGATAGCACCACCTATCGGAACCACGGGAAAAATCATCGTCTCACCAATTGCGTTTGATCTTCCTACCCTTCCTTTACTTACATGCTTCTCTTTACTTTCCGTTGCTATACTCGTAGACATGCATGTGTAGGGTGTACTTGACATACTATGAATGCTAAAATCTGCCAAGAATTAAAATTGGGAAAAAGTAGATTTTTATTTTGTCAAGTAGTCTAATCACCCCCCTCTAGCTCTAATTTCGATCCTACAAGTGGTATCAGAGCTTTGGTCTCCATTGCATTGGTCTCACAACCTAGGAGAGTATGGCATCTAGTGAGGGAAATTATCACTGTAGAGGTCTGTATTTTGATGGCACAAATTTTGCTAGTTGGAAGCACAAAATGAAAATGCATTTGCTTGGTCATAACCCCGCCATTTGGGCTGTTGTTCATGTTGGTATGCGAGGTGAATTCTTTGCGGAAGGAAGGGAACCCGATCGCAAAGCGACTGCGAATGAATTGAAGATGTTGCAACTCAATGCTCAAGCATGTGGCATTCTCTTCAACTGCCTATGTCCCGAAGAATTCAACAAAATCAGCCGTCTTGAGAATGCGAAAGAGATTTGGGATACTTTGATTGATATGCATGAAGGTACAGAATCTATGAGAGAATCCAAGTTGAATGTTCTTCAAAGTCAACTTGACAAGTTCAAGATGAAGGATGGTGAAGGAGTCACTGAGATGTAGTCTAGGCTAGCTCTCATCACCAATGAGATTGCCGGCTTAGGAAGCGAAGAAATGACTGACAAATTCATCATCAAGAAGATACGTCGAGCTTTGGATGATCGATATGACACCGTTTGCACATTGATCCAAATGATGCCCAACTACAAAGATCTCAAGCCAACGGAAGTGATTGGAAGAATTGTTGCTCATGAGATGACACTCAAAGACAAGGAAGAGCTTCACCACAAGTCTAGCGGTGCTTACAAAGCCACAAGTGATGATCCCGCTACCTCAACTGACAACCTCGTTACAAATGAAGAGATAAGCCTCATGGTCAAGAAATTCAACAAGTTCTACAAGAATAGAAGCAAAGATCGAAGCTCCAACTCAAGATATGAAGAGAAGCGTTCGTCAAGTCGTGACCGAAACTGCTACAATTGTGGGAAGCCCAGACACTACTCAAGTGAGTGCAGGGCTCCTTACAAGAGGAAAGAAGAGTCACCAAGTAGACGAAGCTCAAGAGACGAGTCACCTCGAAGAGAGAGAAGGAGTAGAGATGATCGTTATGAACGAAGACCCTCAAGGAGAAGTAGGGACTCAGAGAAGAAGGACAAGTACACCAAGAGCTACTCAAGAAGGAAACATCAAGCTCATGTTGGTGAATGGGTTTCCGGCTCCGAACCGACAACCACTCCGAGAGAAGCTATCACTCCAACTCCGACCATAGTCAAGATGAAGGTGTTGCCGAACTTGGACTAGTGATAACCGACTCCTACGCCATATTTGATTCACGAAATGAAGGGACTGGACGTTGTTTCATGGCTAAAGGCCCCAAGGTATCACACCCCGAGTATCTTGATTTCAATAGTGATGAAGATGACTTGCTATTTGACAAATCTAGTAATGATAGCCAAAATGAACTTGATAGTACTCACTCTAATGTAGATAAGTCGTGCGATGATGATAAGTTGGAAATAGAACGACTAACTGAAGAACTAAAAACTCTTAAGTTTGCTCACGAGTCTACTCTAAAAGATCATAGAGAGCTTGTAAGGACACATGAGAAGCTAAGCTTCAAGAAGCTCAATTTAGAGCAAGAGCATGAGTTCCTTAAAGCTATAAATGACGATCTTCGAAAGAAGACTCCCTCTTATCTAGCCAAGTGACTTTTCTGTTGGGAACGTCGCATGGGAAACAAAATTTTCCTACGCACACGCAAACCTATCCATGGTGATGAGCATCTACGAGAGGGAGAGTGGATCTACGTACCCTTGTAGATCGCTAAGCGGGAAGCGTTAAGAAACGCGGTTGGTGTAGTCGAACTTCTTCGCGATCCAAATCGCCGAGCGTCCCGCGATCCAATCACGAACCGTCCCGCGAACACATCATGATCCGTCCCGTGAACTCATCACGATCCGTCTCACGATCTTGATCACGATCTGTCCCGCGAACTCATCACGATCCGTTCCGTGATCACATCACGAACCGTCTCGCGATCTCGATCACGGTCCTTCCGATCTAGCGCCGAACGGACGGCACCTCCGCGTTCAGCACACGTGCAGCTTGATGACGATCTCCACCATCTTGATCCAGCAAGAGGAGGTGGAGAGGAGAGAGAGTTCACCGGTAGCATGACGGCGCTCCGGTGATGGTGGTGGTGGAGCAATTCCGACAGGGCTTCGCCTAATCGCTGCAGAAATCCGATCTAGAGGAGAAACTGTGCACCGGTGAAACGGGTAGCACGTGGCCGGAAATTCTGTCCAAAAACCACCCAATCCACTAGTATATATAGGAGGAGAGGAGAGGAGAGGCAGCCAAGGCCTTTGGGTCGGCCGAAATAGGAGGTGGGAGCAATCCTACTTCACCTCCAATCCTAGTTGGAGTAGGATTGCCTCCTATTGGCCGATTTTCCACTTTTTGCTTTAGGACTTTCTCTCCTGCGCCATGGGCCTTTGTGGCTGTTTTCCCAGCCCACTAAGGGCTGGTTATTATTCTCCCACAGCCCATGGACCTCTTGGGGTCGAAATACCCCTCCCGGAGGTCCTCCGGTACACTACCGGCACTCCCGGTACAATACCGATACTCCCGGTACACTACCGATGAGCCCGAAACTTTTCCGGAAACCAAATTGGGACTTCCTATATATGAATCTTTACCTCCGGACCATTCCGGAGATCCTCGTGACGTCCGGGATCTCATCCGGGACTCCGAACAACCTTCGGTCACCACCATACATAACTCTACACTACCGAAACGTCACCGAACCTTAAGTGTGCAGACCCTGCGGGTTCGAGAACTATGTAGACATGACCGAGACACCTCTACGGTCAATAACCAATGGCGGGACCTGGACATCCACATTGGTTCCTACATATTCTATGAAGATCTTTATCGGTCAAACCTCTATGTCAAGGATTCAGTTAATCCCGTATATCGTTCCCTTTGTTCTTCGGTATGTTACTTGCCCGAGATTCGATCGTCGGTATCTCCATACCTAGTTCAACCTCGTTACCGGCAAGTCTCTTTACTCGTTCCGTAATACAAGATCCCGCAACTAACAATTAGTCACATTGCTTGCAAGGCTTATTGTGATGTTGCATTACCGAGTGGGCCCCGAGATACCTCTCCGTTACACGGAGTAACAAATCCCAGTCTCGATCCATGCCAACTCAACAAACACCATCGGAGATACCTGTAGAGCACCTTTATAGTCACCCAGTTACGTTGCGATGTTTGATACACACAAGGCACTCCTCCGATATCCATGAGTTGCATGATCTCATGGTCATAGGAACATATACTTGACATGCAGAAAACAGTAGCAATAAACTGACACGATCATATGCTATGTTTGTAGTTTGGGTCTTATCCATCACATCATTCTCCTAATGATGTGATCCCGTTATCAAATGACATCTCATGTCCATGGCTAGGAAACCTTAACCATCCTTTGATCAACGAGCTAGTCCATTAGAGGCATACTAGGGACATGGTTTTGTCTATGTATCCACACATGCATTTAAGTCTCCGATCAATACAATTATAGCATGGATAATAAACGATTATCATGAACAAGGAAATATGATAATAACTAATTTATTATTGCCTCTAGGGCATATTTCCAACAGTCTCCCACTTGCACTAGAGTCAATAATCTAGTTCACATCACCATGTGATTCACATTGTTATGAATCTAACACCCAATGAGTTCTGGGGCTCGATCATGCTTTGCATGTGAGAGAGGTCTTATAGTCAACGGGTCTGCGATATTCAGATCCGTGTGTACTTTGCAAATCTCTATGTCAAACCGTAAACACTGCTACCACACTCCACTTGGTACTATTTCCAAATGGCTGCTCCACTATACGTATCCAGATTGCTACTACTAGTCATCCGGATAGGTGTTAAAGCTTGCATCGACGTAACTCTTTATGACGAACTCTTTATCACCTCCATAATCAAGAAACATTTCCTTAGTCCTCTGGTTACTAAGGATAATTCCGACTGCTGTCCAGTGATCCACTCCTGGACCACTCTTGTACCCCTTGACAGACTCATGGCAAGGCACACATAGGTGCGGTACACAGCATGGCATAATATAGAGCCTATGGCTAAGGCATAGGGGACGACGTTTGTCCTTTCTCTTTCTTCTGCCGTTGTCGAGATTTGAGTCTCACTCAACTTCACACCTTACAAATTAGACGAGAACTATTTCTCTGGCTGATCCATTTTGAACTCTTTCAAAATCTTGTGAAGGTATGCACTTCATTGAAAGTCTCATCAAGCATCTTGATCTATCTCTATAGATTTTGATGCTCAACAATTAGGTAGCTTTATCCAGGTCTTCCTTTGAAAATCACTTTCCAAATAACCGTTTTATGCTTTCCAGAAACTCTACATTATTTCTGAACAACAATATGTCATCCACATATACTTATCAGAAATTCTATAGTGCTCCCACTCACTTTATTGCAAATACAAGTTTCTCATAAACTTTGTATAAACATCAAAACTTTGATCACCTCATCAAAGCGTATATTCCAACTCCGAGATGCTTGCTTCAGTCCATGGAAGGATCACCGAAGCTTGCACACCTTTTAGCATCCTTAGGCCTGACAAAACCTTCTGGTTGTATCACATACAACCTTTCCTCAAGTAAACCATTAAGGAAACGATGTTTTGACATCCATCTGCCAGATTTCATAATTGAAAACACAGCAACTGCTAACATAATTCCAACAGACTTTTAGCATCGCTACGAGTGAGAAAGTCTCATCGTAGTCAACTCCTTGAACTTGTCACAAACATCTTTGCAAGAAGTCAAGCTTTACAAATAGTGACATTCACCATCAATGTCTTTCTTCATTTTAAAGATCCATTTGTACTCAACGACCTGCCGTCCAACGAGCAAGTCTACCAAAGTCTACACTTGGTTTTAATACATGGATCCTATCTCGGATTTCATGGCCTCCAACCATTTGTCGGAATCCGGGCCCATCATCGCTTCTTCATAGCTCGTAGGTTCATCGTTGTCCAACAACATGACCTCCAAGACAGAGTTGTCGTACCGCTCAGGAGCAGTACACATCCTTGTCGACCTACGAAGTTCGATAGTAACTTGATCCTGAAGCTTCATGATCATCATCATTAACTTCCTCTTCAACTAACGTAGGCTTCACAGAAACATCTTTCTGCGCTGCGCTACTCTCTGGTTGAAGAAAGGTTTAACAACCTCATCAAGTTCTATCTTCCTCCCACTCAATTCTTTCGAGAGAAACTTTTTCTCGAGAAAGGACCCAGTTCTAGCAACAAACACTTTGCACTCGGATCTGAGATAGAAGGCATACCCATCTGTTCTTAGGGTATTCTATGAAGATACATTTGTCCGCTTTGGGTTCTAGCTTATTATGTGAAAACATTTTCCACACAAGCATCGCAGCCCCAAACATTAAGAAATGACAGCTTAGGTTTCTATCAAACCATAATTCACACGGTGTCATCTCAACGGATTTAGATGATGCCCTATTTAAAGTGAATGTAGTTGTCTCTAATGCATAACCCCAAAAATTATAGTAGTAAAACGATAAGAGACATCACAGTATGCACTATATCAATAGAGCATGACTATGATGTTCGGACACACAATCACACCATGGTGTTCTAGGTGGCGTTAGTTGTGAAACAAATTTCACGTTGTCTTAAGTTGTATGCCAAACTCGTAACTCAGATATTCACCTCCACGATCATATCGCGGTCATTTTTATCTTCTTGTCACGATGATCTTTAAACTTCACTCTGAATTTTCTTGAACCTTTCAAACGATTCAGACTTGTGTTTCATTAAGTAAATATACACTATATCTACTCAAATCATCAGTGAAGGTAAGAAAATAACGATATCCACTGCACGCTACAAGACTCACTAGATTGCATACATCAACATGTATCATTTCCAATGAATCACTTGCCCGCTCCATCCAACGGGGTCCTTTAGTCATCTTGCCCAAGAGGCATGGTTCGCATGTCTCAACCGATTCGAAATCGATGAGTCCAAATATCCATCAGCATGGAGTTTCTACATGCGCTTTATACCAATATGACATTTAGCGGTAGTGCCACAAGTATGTGGTACTATCATTATTAACTTTGTATCTTTTGACATCAATGTTATGAACATGTGTACTACTACGATCAAGATTTCAACAAACCATTCTCACTGGGTGCATGACCATTAAAGGTATTATTCATGTAACCAGAATAACTATTATTCTCTGACTTAAATGAATAACCGTATTGCAACAAACATGATCTAATCATGTTCATGCTCAACGCAAAACACCAAATAACATTTGTTTAGGTTCGTCACTAATCCTGAAGGTAGAGAGAGCGTGCGATGTTGATCACATCAACCTGGGAAACATTTCCAACACACATCGTCACCTCACCCTTAGCTAGTTCTCCGTTTATTCCGTAGCTTTTATTTCGAGTTACTAACATTTAGCAACCGAACCGGTATCCAATACCCAGGTGCTACTAGGAGTACTAGCAAGGTACACATCAATAACTCGTATATCAAATATACTTCTGTCGATGTTGCCAGCCTTCTTATCTACCAAGTATCTAGGGTTGTTCCGCTTTAGCGACCTCTCACCTCATAATAGAAGCACTTAGTCTCGGGTTTGAGTTCAACTTTGGGTTGCTTCACTGGAGCAGCAATTGACTTGCTATCCATGAAGTTTCCCTCCTTGCTCTTGCCCTTTTCAAAACTAGTGGTTTGATTAACCATCAACACTTGACGCTCCTTCTTGATTTCTACCTTCGCGGTGTCAAACATCGCGAACAGCTCAGGGATCAATACTTCTATCCCTGGTGTATTATAGTTCATCACTAAGTTCTAGTAGCTTTAGTGACAGTGACTTGGAGAACTATATCAATCACTATCTTATCTGGAAGATCAACTCCCACTTGATTCAAGCGATTGTAGTACCCAGACAATCTGAGTACATGCTCAACGATTGAGCTATTCTCCTTCATCTTACAAGCAAAGAATCTTGTTGGAGATCTCATATCTCGCAACAAAGGCACGAGCCTGAGATCACAATCTCTGCTCCTAGAACATTCTCATATGTTCCGTGACGTTCAAAACGTTTTGGAGCCTCAATTCTAAGCCGTAATGCATGACGCACTAAACTATCAAGTAGTCATCGAAACGTGCCTGTTAGATGTTCACAACATCTATAGACGACGCTAGAGGGGGTGGCGCACCGAGCGGTGCATTAAGGACACAAGCCTTCTGTGCAGCAATGAGGACAATCCTCAGATCACGGACCCAGTCCGCAATTTTGCTACCAACATCTTTCAATTCTATTTCTCTAGGAACATATAAAAATACAAGGGAGCTACAGCGCGAGCTAGTAATCTACAACATAATTTGCAAAGACACTTTGACTATGTTCATGATAATGAGTTCAATTAATCATATTACTTAAGAACTCCCACTCAAATTGACATCCCTCCGATCATTCGAGTGATACATGATCCAAATTCACCAACTCAAGTCCGATCATCACGTGAGTTGAGGTGGCTGCAATGGTGAACATCATTATGTTGATCATATCTACTATATGACTCATGTTCGACCTTTCGGTCTCTCGTGTTCCGAGGCCATGTCTGTACATGCTAGGCTCGTCAAGTTTAACCCGAGTGTTCTGCGCGTGCAAATCTGTCTTGCACCCGTTGTATGTGAACGTAGAGTCTATCACACCCGATCATCACGTGGTGTCTCAACACGACGAACTTTCGCAACGGTGCACACTCTGGGAGAACACAGTTCATCTTGAAATTCAAGTGAGGGATCACCTTATAATGCTACCGCCGTACTAAGCAAAACAAGGTGCATAAAAGGATTAACATCTCATTCAATTCATAAGTGACATGATATGGCCATGAACTTGTGTTTAAGATCTCCATCTTCGAAACACCGGCATGATCTCCATCGTCACCGGCACAACACCATGATCTCCATCATCTTGATCTCCATCAATGTGTGGCCATTGGGGTTGTCACGCCCTGCATGCTTCTACTACTATTGCTACCGTAGCGATAAAGTAAAGCATTACATAGCGCTTAATGATTGACACGCAGGTCATACAATAATTAAAGACAACCCTATGGCTCCTGCCGGTTGCCGTACTCATCGACATGCAAGTCGTGATAATCTATACATCACATGATCATCTCATACATCACATATATCTCATCATGTAATTGGCCATATCACATCACAACATACCCTTCAAAAACAAGTTAGACGTCCTCTAATTGTTGTTGCATATTTTACGTGGCTGCTATGGGTATCTAGCAAGAACGATTCTCACCTACGCATAAACCACAACGGTGATACACTAGTTTGCTTTTCAACCTTCTCAAGGACCGCCTTTGTCGAATCCGATCCAACTAAAGTGAGAGAAACTGTCACCCGCAAGCCATCTAGGCAACAAGTTGCGTCGAGGGAACCGGTCTCTCGTAAGCGTACGAGTAATGTTGGTCCGGGCCGCTTCATCTCACAATCCCGCTGAACCAAAATACGACCAAGGGAGGAAGCAATCTAAGCATCAACGCCCACAAACCTTTTGTGTTCTACTCGAGATCTCATCGAACCATCAACCTAGCTCATGATGCCACTGTTGGGAACGTCGCATGGGAAACAAAATTTTCCTACGCACACGCAAACCTATCCATGGTGATGAGCATCTACGAGAGGGAGAGTGGATCTACGTACCCTTGTAGATCGCTAAGCGGGAAGCGTTAAGAAACGCGGTTGGTGTAGTCGAACTTCTTCGCGATCCAAATCGCCGAGCGTCCCGCGATCCAATCACGAACCGTCCCGCGAACACATCATGATCCGTCCCGTGAACTCATCACGATCCGTCTCACGATCTTGATCACGATCTGTCCCGCGAACTCATCACGATCCGTTCCGTGATCACATCACGAACCGTCTCGCGATCTCGATCACGGTCCTTCCGATCTAGCGCCGAACGGACGGCACCTCCGCGTTCAGCACACGTGCAGCTTGATGACGATCTCCACCATCTTGATCCAGAAAGAGGAGGTGGAGAGGAGAGAGAGTTCACCGGCAGCGTGACGGCGCTCCGGTGATGGTGGTGGTGGAGCAATTCCGGCAGGGCTTCGCCTAAGCGCTGCAGAAATCCGATCTAGAGGAGAAACTGTGCACCGGTGAAACGGGTAGCACGTGGCCGGAAATTCTGTCCAAAAACCACCCAATCCACTAGTATATATAGGAGGAGAGGAGAGGAGAGGCAGCCAAGGCCTTTGGGTCGGCCGAAATAGGAGGTGGGAGCAATCCTACTTCACCTCCAATCCTAGTTGGAGTAGGATTGCCTCCTATTGGCTGATTTTCCACTTTTTGCTTTAGGACTTTCTCTCCTGCGCCATGGGCCTTTGTGGATGTTTTCCCAGCCCACTAAGGGCTGGTTATTATTCTCCCACAGCCCATGGACCTCTTGGGGTGGAAATACCCCTCCTGGAGGTCCTCCGGTACACTACCGGCACTCCCGGTACAATACCGATACTCCCGGTACACTACCGATGAGCCCGAAACTTTTTCGGAAACCAAATTGGGACTTCCTATATATGAATCTTTACCTCCGGACCATTCCGGAGCTCCTCGTGACGTCCGGGATCTCATCCGGGACTCCGAACAACCTTCGGTCACCACCATACATAACTCTACACTACCGAAACGTCACCGAACCTTAAGTGTGCAGACCCTGCGGGTTCGAGAACTATGTAGACATGACCGAGACACCTCTACGGTCAATAACCAATGGCGGGACCTGGACATCCACATTGGTTCCTACATATTCTATGAAGATCTTTATCGGTCAAACCTCTATGTCAAGGATTCAGTTAATCCCGTATATCGTTCCCTTTGTTCTTCGGTATGTTACTTGCCCGAGATTCGATCGTCGGTATCTCCATACCTAGTTCAACCTCGTTACCGGCAAGTCTCTTTACTCGTTCCGTAATACAAGATCCCGCAACTAACAATTAGTCACATTGCTTGCAAGGCTTATTGTGATGTTGCATTACCAAGTGGGCCCCGAGATACCTCTCCGTTACACGGAGTAACAAATCCCAGTCTCGATCCATGCCAACTCAACAAACACCATCGGAGATACCTGTAGAGCACCTTTATAGTCACCCAGTTACGTTGCGACGTTTGATACACACAAGGCACTCCTCCGATATCCATGAGTTGCATGATCTCATGGTCATAGGAACATATACTTGACATGCAGAAAACAGTAGCAATAAACTGACACGATCATATGCTATGTTTGTAGTTTGGGTCTTATCCATCACATCATTCTCCTAATGATGTGATCCCGTTATCAAATGACATCTCATGTCCATGGCTAGGAAACCTTAACCATCCTTTGATCAACGAGCTAGTCCATTAGAGGCATACTAGGGACATGGTTTTGTCTATGTATCCACACATGCATTTAAGTCTCCGATCAATACAATTATAGCATGGATAATAAACGATTATCATGAACAAGGAAATATGATAATAACTAATTTATTATTGCCTCTAGGGCATATTTCCAACATTTTCTTATCTACATTCATGCCACAAGTTAAGTCTAAGCAAGCTAGTAACAAAGGAAATAAAGGTTCTTCAACTAGTAGCAATAAAAATGATAAATCCAATGATATTGCTTCTAGTAGTTCTCTTGATCCCACTAACTCTTCTCTTAGCCGTTACACTTGAGCAAGAAAATAAACTCTTGAAAGGGATTATAGAGAAAGGTATCTACAAGAGTCTTGAAGGATGTAAACAATTTGAGGAGATTGTACGCAAGCACGGAGGATATCGGAAGAATCGTGGTGTTGGCTACTTCAACACTAATGGAGTTGAATGGGAAGAAGGTCAATACCCCAATCCCAAGTTTGTTCCTCAAAATGATAAGTATGAAAATACTCTCCCCAAGGGAACAAAAGCTCAAGATGACCTTCCACCACAAGACGCCGAGCTCAAGGATAAGAACAAGCTTCAAGAGGACATTGACTCATATGAAGATGAATCCCAAGATTTGATGAAGTGGGTTCAGAAGGCTACTACAAGCTCAACTTCTACAAGTTCTACTTCAACACCGAGGATCCCCATCAACTTGATGTGGGTCCCCAAGAAGAAGAACTAGAGAAGTTCTTAAGGGGTTACTCCGCCAATGAAATTCACTCATATTCATTATTGGCAAGAACTAGTTGCAATGAACATCAACATCATACAATAGTTCAAGGAGTCACACATTCCCTCAAAGGTAAGCAAGGGACAAGGTAATCAACAAATCAATGGACATCATCACATATGCTTTGCACTCCATGTCCATATATATCCTTGTATTTGTCTCTTGTGTGTTGGGACTAACCCATGTAGGTGAGAATAGTAATGAAACAACAAGGATGCTCCCAACTCTTGGTGATCTTCATCAACTTTGAGCATCCACCACTACTTCACCTACATGAAGTCTTGATCGACAAAACCCAAGGTTAGTTTATCCCTCCTATGGGGGGACACATCAAGGGGGAGCTTTACTCTAAGACTTGAGTTAAAGCATCTCATAGTATGTGACAACATTAAATGCTTTATGTAAAAGTGGTAACCCCACTTGTGCTTAAACGATGAGTATGACCTATGATCAAGTATTCTTACTTGGCTCCTAAGTCAATATACTCATATATAGATGACTCTGTCATCGCCAAAGTGCTTGTTAGATGCTACTGTGTTTGTGCATGTTTTCCATGATTTCATTTGACATCTTATTGTGTGAGCATGTTGGTCTGCATTTATTTACTCATTCGAGGATATCCAATTGTTGCTATTTGGCTTTTGACTTTACTTTGCCAATTGGATATACAAGAATGCCTAGGACTACTTCTTTAGCTATCTATGCTTTATCACCTCATATTCTATTCCTGCTACATCACAAAATTTGAACAAGTACTTTTTGATCTCTTTGTGTGAGGAGCACTCGGAGTTCCGTATCGTCAAGGACTAACCATTAAAACCTCCCAAGTGTATCTCGGTGGAACCAACTCCAAATTCTCAGTCTCACCAAATGCCTAGGGTTGATATGGTTTTTCTATCTCGGTAATACCGATTTCATATTCTTGGTTACACCGAGTTTCCCTATCAGCTGACAGTTGGGAAACTCGGTGAGACCGAAAATATCAACTCGGTGTCACCGACAGAGATGGGTATATAATCGGTGGACCCCGACGTTTTGAAATCTTCTCTTCAAACGTCGCACCTCCACAACCCTAGCTACCGCCCGAAGGCCCCTGGTCATCGCCTTGCTTCCCCGAGCGCCTCTGCCGTTGGGAATCGCCGCCGTCAACGTTTTCTTCTCCAACGTCGCCATCGTAGCAGATCCATCGCCGCATTAGGGTATGGATTCGGCTCCCTCTCGTGCTCCACTATCCGATTCATGCACATTAGGGTTTATTCCTAGTCTTGCCATAGTTTGAGAGCTTTCCATCCAAAAGAAAAATCCATAGGATAGCGAACGATGAATTTTTAGGGTTTTGCCATCCGCCTCCTGTATCTCGGTAGAACAGATGTGGAAAAATCGGTGTCACCGATTTACTTTTCTGCCACATTGAGAACACCTCAGTGGAACCGAGTACTCATTTTTGGTCTGGTGCCGAGTTCCTGGAAAGAAGGATGTTTGTCTCGGTGTGACCGAAAAGTTTGCCTCGGCTGTACCGGAATACATTTGACAAAATGCAAAACTTTGGAAATTCTTAGTTCAAACTTTCAAAAAATTCTTATTTTGTGATGACTTATCCTATTCCACTCCTCTATACTCTATTCACAGGGTCAGACATGTCAGGCTCAGAAGATAGTCAGAATTTGCAGGAGCAGAACGTTGAGATGAGTTCAGGCACTAGTCCTGAGTCCAGTTCTTCCACAGATCCAGGCACTCCCGGTTCTCATGGGTTGCCTAAAGCCACCACTAGGACAAGGAAGAGACTCAACTTGGAAGAAGAAGATTCTGATTTTGTCCTAGAGGAAGTTCTTGCTAAGAAGCAAGAGAAGGCTGCAAGGAAGTGTGCCACTAAGGCCCCCTCATCTAGGAGGGTGGTCAACAAAATCTATGTACCTGCAGAGACCTTGAAAGCACATGAGAGTGCTAGGGCAACTATGTCTGTTGAGGTTCCAAGAAAAGCCTTGCCTAAGAAGGCAGGAGAAAAGAAGATAACCAGGAAGATGATCATCTGTGTGATGGGTAGACCTACCTCTATGTATGAGGATCCAGAGGAGGCTGCTGGTGCTACTGCTGAAGAGGAGGAAGAGGAGGAACCTGCTACTGCCCCTCCTAAGAAGAAGGCTAAGAAACTTTTGGCTGATGATATGCCTAAGCCTGGTCCCTCCAAGAGCACCAAGGCTGCATCCAAGAAATCTGCTGCACAGAAGTCCAAGAGGACTACCACAGATATCCCTGCTTCTGAGAAGAACAAGAAGTCCACTTTTAGAGAAGCACATGATGAAGAAGATGCTATGTCAGTTCTAATGAAGCTCAGACCTCACCTTCCTATACATGATGCCAGCCACCCAGTAGCTGAGGATATGAAGAAGAGGAAGGATTCAGGGTTGAGGGCATGGAGAGCTATTGTTCCATATGCCCAGAGGAGGAAGACTGTTGTGGATTACAGGTTTTATACCAAGGAGCAACAAGACTTCTATGAGACAGTTTTGCTTGACAAGAGCCCTGCAGTCAGTGACATGAGATATGTTGACTTGAAATACATCAAGGATAATGAGGATTACTTTCCATGTGTTCAAGATAACTTCCACTGCATTGGACTTGACAAGTTTGTTGGCAAAGAGTTCACTGCTTGGGATGATGAGATGATCATGCAGTTCTATTCCCCTTTTCATTTTTATGGAGATGGCAGGATTGTCTGGATGATTGAAGGAGCAAGATATGAATCTACTATTGATGAGTGGGCTACCATCTTAGGAGTCCTCGAGGTTGAGGATTGTGATTTGGATGTCTACTCAGAATCCAAGGAGAGACACAATGCTACGAACACTACTAGGGAAAACCTTATACACAGAATCTTAGTAGCAGCGCGGGATAGGACGGGGTGCTACTGCTAGTTAGCAGTAGCGCGGTTTGAAAACAGGCGCTACTGATATCAACTTAGCAGCAGCGCGGCTCGGTAGAACCACGTTGCTACTAAAGTTGACCGACCGTTCCCGCCATGCTAGGTTTAGCAGTAGCGCTCTTCAAATAACCGCGCTGCTGCTAATGTAATAGTAGTCGCGTGCTTTTTTTTCATGTCGCTACTGCTAATTCTGAAACTGGCCACATGGCGGGCCCTCCTTAGCAGTAGCGTGTGTGAAAGAGGAGCGCTACTACTATATTATTAGTAGCAGCGCGTTTTGCTCCAAGCACTACTCCTAAGCCGCATCCATACCACCTTTTTCCTCCCACCCCCTCCCCTCCCCTCCTATATTCCTCACTTTCCCCTAGCTCCCACCTCCTATCTCCCTCACTTTGCTTCTTCCTCACTACTTCTCCCCCCATTACTCTCCTTCTTCTACCTATCTTTCTCTCTCTTTATTACTCCTAGCTAACTACACCAACCTCCATTAATGCATCTCCTTTCTCTTTTTCCTTCCCCTCCACTAGTTGAACTTGTCTCCTCCCAAACTAGCAAGCTAGGTAGATCTAGATAGCATTTAGTGAAGTGACCTATGTACCTCCCTAACTAGATCTATAGCCTTGTCAAGAAGAGCTTTGCCCACTTTTGATCATTCCATAGGTGTGTGTGGTGACACCTATCGACATCATCATCACCGTGCTCGATCTCGAGATAGGTGATTAAAAATTTATGCTTTTGCAAGAATGGAAATATGTGTATGTGTGCGATATAATGGAAATTGTGTGTGTCGTTGGGGAACGTCACATGGGAAACAAAAAATTTCCTACGTTCACGCAAGACCTATCCATGGTGATGAGCATCTACGAGAGGGAGAGTGGATCTACATACCCTTGTAGATCTCTAAGAAGGAAGCGTTAAGAAACGCGGTTGGTGTAGTCGAACGTCTTCGCGATCCAAATCGCCGAGCGTCCCGCGATCTCATCACGGTCCGTCCCGCGATGCAATCATGATCCGTCCTGCGAACTCATCACGATCCGTCCCGCGAACTCATCATGATCCGTCCCGCGAACTCATCATGATCCGTCCCGCGAACTCATCATGATCCGTCTTGCGAACTCATCATGATCGGTCCCACGAACTCATCATGATCCGTCTCGCGATCTTGATCACAGTCCTTCCGATCTAGCGCCAAACGGACGACACCTCCGCGTTCAGCACACGTACGGCTTGATGACGATCTCCGCCATCTTGATCCAGCAAGAGGGAGCGCAGAGGTAGAAGAGTTCTCTGGCAGCGTGACGGCGCTCCGGCGATGGTGGTGGAGCTATTCTGATAGGGCTTCGCCTATGCACTGCAAAAATCCGATCTAGAGGAGAAACTATGCACTTGAGGAACGGGCAGCACGTGGCTGAAAATTCTGTGCCAAAACTCTAAAATCCTCTAGTATATATAGGAGGAGAGGAGGAGGAGGCTTGGCTGCCAAAAAGCGAGCCCTTGGGTCGGCTGAAGTGGGGAGGAGAGGACTCCTCCTCCTCCAATCCTAGTAGGACTAGGATTCCTCCTTTTTTTGCCTTTTCCCACCTTTTTGCCTTTGGGCTTTTTCTCCCAGCCGCATGGGCCTTGTGTGGGACTTCCACCAGCCCACAAAAGGCTGGTATTTACTCTCCCACAGCTCATGAAGCCTCTTGGGTCGAAATACCCCTTCCGGTGGTCTCCCGGTACACTACCGGCACTCCCGGTACATTACCGATTAGCCCGAAACTTTTCCGGCGACCAAAATGGGACTTCCTATATATAAATATTTACCTCCGGACCATTACAGAGCTCATCGTGACGTCCGGGATCTCATATGGGATTCCGAACAACCTTCGGTCACCACCATACGTAACTCTGTACTACCGAAACATCACCGAACCTTAAGTGTGCAGACCTTGCGGGTTCGAGAACTATGTAGACATGACCGAGACACCTCTACGGTCAATAAC
Source organism: Hordeum marinum (assembly GCA_022496015.1). Lineage (NCBI taxonomy): Eukaryota > Viridiplantae > Streptophyta > Magnoliopsida > Poales > Poaceae > Hordeum > Hordeum marinum. The sequence continues at coordinate 505,769,609 of CM039676.1, forward strand.
CAATAGCGGGACCTGGATGCCCATATTGGTTCCTACATATTCTATGAAGATCTTTATCGGTCGAACCTCTATGTCAAGGATTCAGTTAATCCCGTATGATGTTCCCTTTGTTCTTCGGAATGTTTACTTGCCCGAGATTCGATTGTCGGTATCTCCATACCTAGTTCAACCTCGTTACCGACAAGTCTCTTTACTCGTTCCATAATACAAGATCCCATGACTAACACTTAGTCACATTGCTTGCAAGGCTTGTTGTGATGTTGTATTACCGAGTGGGCCCTGAGATACCCCTCCGTCACACGGAGTAACAAATCCCAGTCTTGATCCATGCCAACCCAACAGACACCCTCGGAGATACCTGTAGAGTACCTTTATAGTCACCCAGTTACGTTGCGACGTTTGATACACACAAGGCACTCCTGCGGTGTCAGTGAGTTGCATGATCTCATGGTCATAGGAACAGATACTTGACATGCAGAAAACAGTAGCATTAAACTGACACGATCATATGCTACGTTTGTAGTTTGGGTCTTGTCCATCCCATCATTCTCCTAAGTATGTGATCCCGTTATCAAATGACATCTCATGTCAATGGCTAGGAAACCTTAACCATCTTTGATCAACGAGCTAGTCTATTAGAGGCATACTAGGGACATGGTTTTTTCTATGTATCCACACATGCATCTAAGTCTCTGATCAATACAATTATAGCGTGGATAATAAACGATTATCATGAAGAAGGAAATATGATCATAACTAATTTATTATTACCTCTAGGGCATATTTCCAACATGTGTGGCATGAGTTACCGCCGAATTGTGCTTGTGAGTTGCCTATGTTTTGCCGAAATGTCAATTTATTTCCGTTTCGGCGAATTCCGGGCAAACTCTATATGTCCTATTTTTAGGGAAGGTCATGCCGAATTTTTGTATGAATTTGATGCATGCATGCATTTTTATAATCAATTTGTTTATTATTACTGTTCAGGCGTTCGTGATGGTCAGTGGAACAGTGGTGGACAGGTGGTTGCGGTCGGCGGTGCAGGACATGAAAGAAAATAACCTGACAGAGGTTTTATGTCCGTGTCGAAGATGCAAAGGATGAGCTTGGCTCGACCCCTATGACGAAGGTCATGTGATGGCGCACCTGCTCATGACTGGTTTCATGGATGGCTATACTCGGTGGATATCTGAAGATGAGGATAATGATGTTGTGGAAGCCGACGGGGAAGGCAATGACGACACGGGGCAAGACGAGGAGATGATCGATAATGGCTGCGGAGAAGGGGCCAGACATGGCGGCGGAGAAGGGGCCGGACATGGCGACAGAGAAAACATGGACTCCACACCACAAAATTCGTCGGTACTAAGTTCAATCGTGCGGGACCCTCATGTTCAAGCACTGCTTCGTAAGGAGATAAGTACTAAGGGAGCTGCTTCTAGAGAGGAGGTGAGCTGCAGCAATTGGTGGTAGACTCGAACACTCCATTGTATCATGGTTGCAATCCCGAGGTGACCCGCTTGAGTTTCATGCTCGAACTCCTGAAGACGAAGGGTAAAAACAAATGGACCGACACTAGTCTCGATGAGCTTCTCAAGTACCTAAAGGATGTTCTTCCTGCGGGGAATCTATGTCCTACTAGTGTGGATGAGGCCAAGAAGATCGCATGCCCTCTTGATCTGCCGCACGTTAGATACCATGCATGCATCAACGATTGCATAATTTATTAGAAGGAGCACGCGGAAAAAAACAAGCTGGCCGGTGTGCAATGCTTCTCGATACAAGAAGGCCGGGAAGAAATCTCCCCAGAAAGTTGTAGGGTACTTACCAATCACTCCCCGTCTCCAGCGGTATTTCGTAGATCCCAAGGAAGCAAAGCTCATGCGCTGGCACGTGGAGAGGAAGAAGCCCGACGATGGAGATGATCTGAAGCTGAGACACGTTATGGATGGAAGCTAGTGGAGAGCATTCAACGGAGAATATTGGTATTTCGCATGTGATGCAAGGAACATTGTGCTCGGCGCGTGTACCGATGGCATGAATCCGTTTGGCAACCAGAACACCAACCATAGCATATGGCCCATGTTTGTATGGATGTACAACCTCCCCCTGGTTGTGCATGAAGTCGAAGTACATACACATGAGCATGCTGATTCAAGGGCCGAAACAACCGGGAAATAATATTAATCTGTATCTGGGGCTACTTCAAGAGGAGTTAGACACGTTATGGAAAACACCGACCAAGACATGGGACGCCAGCAAAGGCGAGTATTTCTGTATGAGAGCCGCGTTGATCACGACGGTGCACGACTATCTCGGTTACGGATATGTCGTAGGACAGGTGTGCCATGGATATTGCGGATGCACGCGGTGCATGGATGATACGACGTCTCAGCAGCTAACATCAAGGAAAGATGGCGGGTCTAGGAAAATCGTGTACATGGGGCATCGAAGATGGCTCAAGAAGGACGACCCATGGAGAAACCATGGAGATCCATTCAATGGTGAGGCCGAGCATCGAGGACATCCACGTAAGCGGAGCGGCGCCAAAATCGATGAGCTATTGAAAAACTGGGAACAGTGCCCCGTGTCGGGAAAGACGATGAAAAAGGCGCCGGAGCCGCTGTTGAAGGTATGGAAGACGAGGTCTGTTTTCTGGGACTTGGAGTACTGGCACAAACTCGACACGCCTCATTGGTTTGATCAAATGCATATCTGTAAGAATGTCCTTGAGAGCTTTCTTGCGACACTGATGAACATGCTGGATAAGACCAAGGATGGTCCGAAGGCAAGAAAAGACTTGCAAGATTTGGAGATCAGGGCAGATCTGTACATGCCGCCCCATAAAAAGTCAGAGAAGACAGAGACGGAGACAGAGGCGTGGGAGAAGAAGGGCAAAAAAGTAAAGGAAGAGGATTATTGCCCCCTTCTTGCTTCACCTTAAGTCCGACTGAGATCGATCAATTCTTCAAGTGCCTTACCGGAATCAAAGTTAGTTCTGGTTACTTTGGCAAGATAAGTAGATATCTGGACACGAAGAAGAAAAGGTTCAGCGGGATGAAGTCCCATGACTGTCATGTGATGCTGACGCAGATACTACCTATTTCCCTTAGAGGGATAATGGACAAGCACGTCCGTGACACGCTTATTGGTCTCTGCAACTTTTTCGACATCATCTCTCGAAAGTCGATCAGTGTGAAGCAGCTCTGAAGGCTACAGGGAGAGATTGTTGTCATACTAAATGAGCTTGATATGTACTCCCCGCCCGTGTTCTTTGACGTCATGGTGCATCTATGTGTCCATATTGTGGACGACACAATAGACCTGGGGCCATCATTCCTGCACAACATGATGTCGTTTGAGAGGATGAATGGGATCATCAGAGGATTCATTCGTAGCATGTCCCGTCCGGATGGAAGCATCGTCCAGGGCTATCTGACACACGAGTGCATCTCTTTCTGTGAGAATTTTCTATATACATGGTGTTGGTTTATGGCGCAGACCGGCCACCTGGTGTTGGTTTGCCCATTAGCAAGCACGATGGGAGGCTCGAAGGAGAAGGTCACTCCAACGATCGTAGGGAACTACATGTGGCCTACTCAGATCGACGCAACGACTTTGACATAGCAAACTTGGTAGTGCTACAACACCTACACCAGGTAGATCCTTTCGTGACACTGCACAAACAAACTATCGCAAAGAAGTATCGTGACCGGGGGGTATGCAGGACGGACGCCAAAGTTACTAGAGAGCACAACTCCACTTTCCTGCATTGGTTCAAAGAGCATATTATTGCTAATCCCCCGTAAGAGGGCTCTAAGGACAGATTGCTCATATACGCCTTAGCACATGGCCCCTTGCCCAACCTCGTCACCTATCAAGCATACGATATCAACGAATACACATTCTACACGAGGCCAAAGATATGAACAGTGATGATCAGAACTCAGGGGCGACGATGGAATGCATGCCCGACAGTGACAACGGTGCAACTGAGAGATTTTACGGAAGGGTCGAGGAGATCTGGGAGCTTGACTACTCTGTACTGCACAACACGACGATGTTCCGTGTGAGATGGGCTAAGAATGTCGAAAGAGAAAACTAGTATTTCACTACCATGACTATACCCGACGCCAAGAGCGGTACCGTGAACGCTATCACAAAAAACGAGCCATGGGTACATGCTAAGCACGTGACACAATGTTTCTTCATAACCGACCCATGCAATCCCAGCCGTGTTGTCATGAGGAGAGGCAAAAGGAACATCATTGGAATGGATGGAGTCGCCAACGAGGAAGACTACGACCAGTACCGCAACCCAATGAGGGAAGATGACGATGAAGATGAAGTATACGTCAAAAGAAGAATCAATACTACATTACCTAAGAAAGATCGTACTCCATGGAAAAGGAAAAGTCACAATAAGGCGCTTCTTGGATAAATGCGCTATAGATAACTTAGCTATCGCGCGTTTTCAGTAAACGCGCTACTGCTACGTTGACTTAACCCCCAAATCTGCTTCCCTCATCTGCTTCTTCCCCCATATCCCCACTCTCTCTTCTCCCCCTCATCACCGTCGGAGCCCGTGCCCTTTCCCTCAACCTTGCTATGCCCCTGCCTCAAGCGCCGGAGCCCTGCGCTCGCCCTCGACCCCGGCGCTCGCCCCCGACCCGACGTCCGGCGCTCGCCCCCGACCCCCCGACCCCGGCGACCTTGCCCTTGCCCCCGACCCCGACCCCGGCGCCCGGCCCTCGCCCCCGACCCCCCGACTCCGGTGACCTCGCCCTCGCCCCCGACCCCGGCTGTTGCGCACCATGCCTCCCTCCTCTGCTTCCTCCCCTCCCAACCTTGGCCGTCGTCGGGCCTGCCTCCTCGCCCCTGCACCCTCTGTAAGCCCCCACCGCTCCTCCTCTCTCTGCTAGCTAGGGTTCTTCGGTTAATTTACTTAGGTTTTAGTTAGGGCAGTAGGTTAATTAGGTTATCTATTTAGTTATGAACCCTAGTTATCAAACTAGTAGGTTAATTTGGCTATATTATGAACCCTAGTTCGTATGAACCCTAGTTAGTTAGGGCAGTAGGTTAATTAGGTTGTTTGTCAAATTTGGACAAAAATTTAGGGTTAGGTGTTTTAGGTGCAGTTAAAAGAAAAAACAGAATTGATTATATAGGTTTCTTGCATTTTTTGGTTTAAGCAATTGTTGCTATTTAAATTTTGTAGTGCTACTTAGTTAATTAGAATTAGTATGAAACCTAGGACGGATTAGTTAAAACAACTGTTGCTATTTACAACAACAACAACAACAAGAACAAAGCCTTTAGTCCCAAATAAGTTGGGGTAGGCTAGAGGTGAAACCCATAAGATCTCGCGACCAACTCATGGTTCTCGCACATGGATAGCAAGCTTCCACGCACCCGTGTCCATCACTAGTTCTTTGGTGATGCTCCAGTTATTCAGATCTCTCTTTACGGACTCTTCCCATGTCAAGTTCGGTCTACCCCGGCCTCGTTTGAGATCATCAGCATGCTTAAGCCGTCCGCTGTGCACTGGGGATTATGGAGGCCTGCGCTGAATATGCCCAAACCATCTCAGACGATGTTGGACAAGCTTCTCTTCAATTGGCGCTACCCCAACTCTATCTCGTATATCATCATTCCGGATGCGGTCCTTCCTTGTGTGGCCACACATCCATCTCAACATGTGCATCTCCGCCACACCTAACTGTTGCACATGTCACCTTTTAGTCGGCCAACACTCAGCGCCATATAACATTGCGGGTCGAACTGCCATCCTATAGAACCTGCCTTTTAGCTTTTGTTGGCACCCTCTTGTCACAAAGAATGCCAGAAGCTTGGGACCACTTCATCCATCCGACTTTAATTCGATGGTTCACATCTTCATCGATATCCCCATCCTTCTGCAACATTGACCCCAAATATCGAAAGGTGTCCTTCTGAGGCACCACTTGCCCATCAAGGCTAACATCCTACTCCTCCTCGTTCCTAGTAGTACTGAAAGCGCACCTGATGTACTCGATTTTAGTCCTACTAAGTATAAAACCTTTCGATTCCAAGGTTTGCCTCCATAACTCCAACTTCCTGTTGACCCCTGTCCGGCTCTAATCGACTAGCACCACATCGTCCGCAAAGAACATGCACCATGGGATTGTTGGGGAACGTCGCATGGGAAACAAAAATTTTCCTACGCACACGCAAACCTATCCATGGTGATGAGCATCTACGAGAGGGAGAGTGGATCTACATACCCTTGTAGATCGCTAAGCGGGAAGCGTTAAGAAACGCGGTTGGTGTAGTCGAACATCTTCGCGATCCAAATCGCCGAGCGTCCCGCGATCTCATCACGATCCGTCCCGCGATCCAATCACGATCCGTCCCATGAACTCATCACGATCCGTCCCGCGATCTCATCACGATCCATCTCACGATCTTGATCATGATCTATCCCGCGAACTCATCACGATCCGTTCCGTGATCACATCACGAACCGTCTCGCGATCTCGATCACGGTCCTTCCGATCTAGCGCCGAACGGACGACACCTCCGCGTTCAGCACACGTGCAGCTTGATGACGATCTCCACCATCTTGATCCAGCAAGAGGAGGTGGAGAGGAGAGAGAGTTCACCGGCAGCGTGACGGCGCTCCGGTGATGGTGGTGGAGTGATTCCGGCAGGGCTTCGCCTAAGCGCTGCGGAAAACCGATCTAGAGGAGAAACTGTGCACCGGTGTAACGGGTAGCACGTGGCCGGAAATTCTGTCCAAAAACCACCCAATCCACTAGTATATATAGGAGGAGAGGAGAGGAGAGGCAGCCAAGGCCTTTGGGTCGGCCGAAATAGGAGGTGGGAGCAATCCTACTTCACCTCCAATCCTAGTTGGAGTAGGATTGCCTCCTATTGGCTGATTTTCCACTTTTTGCTTTAGGACTTTCTCTCCTGCGCCATGGGCCTTTGTGGCTGTTTTCCCAGCCCACTAAGGGCTGGTTATTATTCTCCCACAGCCCATGGACCTCTTGGGGTCGAAATACCCCTCCCGGAGGTCCTCCGGTACACTACCGGCACTCCCGGTACAATACCGATACTCCCGGTACACTACCGATGAGCCCGAAACTTTTCCGGAAACCAAACTGGGACTTCCTATATATGAATCTTTACCTCCGGACCATTCCGGAGCTCCTCGTGACGTCCGGGATCTCATCCGGAACTCCGAACAACCTTCGGTCACCACCATACATAACTCCACACTACCGAAACGTCACCGAACCTTAAGTGTGCAGACCCTGCGGGTTCGAGAACTATGTAGACATGACCGAGACACCTCTACGGTCAATAACCAATGGCGGGACCTGGACGTCCACATTGGTTCCTACATATTCTACGAAGATCTTTATCGGTCGAACCTCTATGTCAAGGATTCAGTCAATCCCGTATATCGTTCCCTTTGTTCTTCGGTATGTTACTTGCCCGAGATTCGATCGTCGGTATCTCCATACCTAGTTCAACCTCGTTACCGGCAAGTCTCTTTACTCGTTCCGTAATACAAGATCCCGCAACTAACAATTAGTCACATTGCTTGCAAGGCTTATTGTGATGTTGCATTACCGAGTGGGCCCCGAGATACCTCTCCGTTACACGGAGTAACAAATCCCAGTCTCGATCCATGCCAACTGAACAAACACCATCGGAGATACCTGTAGAGCACCTTTATAGTCACCCAGTTACGTTGCGACGTTTGATACACACAAGGCACTCCTCCGATATCCGTGAGTTGCATGATCTCATGGTCATAGGAACAGATACTTGACATGCAGAAAACAGTAGCATTAAACTGACACGATCATATGCTACGTTTGTAGTTTGGGTCTTGTCCATCCCATCATTCTCCTAAGTATGTGATCCCGTTATCAAATGACATCTCATGTCAATGGCTAGGAAACCTTAACCATCTTTGATCAACGAGCTAGTCTATTAGAGGCATACTAGGGACATGGTTTTTTCTATGTATCCACACATGCATCTAAGTCTCTGATCAATACAATTATAGCATGGATAATAAACGATTATCATGAACAAGGAAATATGATCATAACTAATTTATTATTACCTCTAGGGCATATTTCCAACATGTGTGGCATGAGTTACCGCCGAATTGTGCTTGTGAGTTGCCTATGTTTTGCCGAAATGTCAATTTATTTCCGTTTCGGCGAATTCCGGGCAAACTCTATATGTCCTATTTTTAGGGAAGGTCATGCCGAATTTTTGTATGAATTTGATGCATGCATGCATTTTTATAATCAATTTGTTTATTATTACTGTTCAGGCGTTCGTGATGGTCAGTGGAACAGTGGTGGACAGGTGGTTGCGGTCGGCGGTGCAGGACATGAAAGAAAATAACCTGACAGAGGTTTTATGTCCGTGTCGAAGATGCAAAGGATGAGCTTGGCTCGACCCCTATGACGAAGGTCATGTGATGGCGCACCTGCTCATGACTGGTTTCATGGATGGCTATACTCGGTGGATATCTGAAGATGAGGATAATGATGTTGTGGAAGCCGACGGGGAAGGCAATGACGACACGGGGCAAGACGAGGAGATGATCGATAATGGCTGCGGAGAAGGGGCCAGACATGGCGGCGGAGAAGGGGCCGGACATGGCGACAGAGAAAACATGGACTCCACACCACAAAATTCGTCGGTACTAAGTTCAATCGTGCGGGACCCTCATGTTCAAGCACTGCTTCGTAAGGAGATAAGTACTAAGGGAGCTGCTTCTAGAGAGGAGGTGAGCTGCAGCAATTGGTGGTAGACTCGAACACTCCATTGTATCATGGTTGCAATCCCGAGGTGACCCGCTTGAGTTTCATGCTCGAACTCCTGAAGACGAAGGGTAAAAACAAATGGACCGACACTAGTCTCGATGAGCTTCTCAAGTACCTGAAGGATGTTCTTCCTGCGGGGAATCTATGTCCTACTAGTGTGGATGAGGCCAAGAAGATCGCATGCCCTCTTGATCTGCCGCACGTTAGATACCATGCATGCATCAACGATTGCATAATTTATTAGAAGGAGCACGCGGAAAAAACAAGCTGGCCGGTGTGCAATGCTTCTCGATACAAGAAGGCCGGGAAGAAATCTCCCCAGAAAGTTGTAGGGTACTTACCAATCACTCCCCGTCTCCAGCGGTATTTCGTAGATCCCAAGGAAGCAAAGCTCATGCGCTGGCACGTGGAGAGGAAGAAGCCCGACGATGGAGATGATCTGAAGCTGAGACACGTTATGGATGGAAGCTAGTGGAGAGCATTCAACGGAGAATATTGGTATTTCGCATGTGATGCAAGGAACATTGTGCTCGGCGCGTGTACCGATGGCATGAATCCGTTTGGCAACCAGAACACCAACCATAGCATATGGCCCATGTTTGTATGGATGTACAACCTCCCCCTGGTTGTGCATGAAGTCGAAGTACATACACATGAGCATGCTGATTCAAGGGCCGAAACAACCGGGAAATAATATTAATCTGTATCTGGGGCTACTTCAAGAGGAGTTAGACACGTTATGGAAAACACCGACCAAGACATGGGACGCCAGCAAAGGCGAGTATTTCTGTATGAGAGCCGCGTTGATCACGACGGTGCACGACTATCTCGGTTACGGATATGTCGTAGGACAGGTGTGCCATGGATATTGCGGATGCACGCGGTGCATGGATGATACGACGTCTCAGCAGCTAACATCAAGGAAAGATGGCGGGTCTAGGAAAATCGTGTACATGGGGCATCGAAGATGGCTCAAGAAGGACGACCCATGGAGAAACCATGGAGATCCATTCAATGGTGAGGCCGAGCATCGAGGACATCCACGTAAGCGGAGCGGCGCCAAAATCGATGAGCTATTGAAAAACTGGGAACAGTGCCCCGCGTCGGGAAAGACGATGAAAAAGGCGCCGGAGCCGCTGTTGAAGGTATGGAAGACGAGGTCTGTTTTCTGGGACTTGGAGTACTGGCACAAACTCGACACGCCTCATTGGTTTGATCAAATGCATATCTGTAAGAATGTCCTTGAGAGCTTTCTTGCGACACTGATGAACATGCTGGATAAGACCAAGGATGGTCCGAAGGCAAGAAAAGACTTGCAAGATTTGGAGATCAGGGCAGATCTGTACATGCCGCCCCATAAAAAGTCAGAGAAGACAGAGACGGAGACAGAGGCGTGGGAGAAGAAGGGCAAAAAAGTAAAGGAAGAGGATTATTGCCCCCTTCTTGCTTCACCTTAAGTCCGACTGAGATCGATCAATTCTTCAAGTGCCTTACCGGAATCAAAGTTAGTTCTGGTTACTTTGGCAAGATAAGTAGATATCTGGACACGAAGAAGAAAAGGTTCAGCGGGATGAAGTCCCATGACTGTCATGTGATGCTGACGCAGATACTACCTATTTCCCTTAGAGGGATAATGGACAAGCACGTCCGTGACACGCTTATTGGTCTCTGCAACTTTTTCGACATCATCTCTCGAAAGTCGATCAGTGTGAAGCAGCTCTGAAGGCTACAGGGAGAGATTGTTGTCATACTAAATGAGCTTGATATGTACTCCCCGCCCGCGTTCTTTGACGTCATGGTGCATCTATGTGTCCATATTGTGGACGACACAATAGACCTGGGGCCATCATTCCTGCACAACATGATGTCGTTTGAGAGGATGAATGGGATCATCAGAGGATTCATTCGTAGCATGTCCCGTCCGGATGGAAGCATCGTCCAGGGCTATCTGACACACGAGTGCATCTCTTTCTGTGAGAATTTTCTATATACATGGTGTTGGTTTATGGCGCAGACCGGCCACCTGGTGTTGGTTTGCCCATTAGCAAGCACGATGGGAGGCTCGAAGGAGAAGGTCACTCCAACGATCGCAGGGAACTACATGTGGCCTACTCAGATCGACGCAACGACTTTGACATAGCAAACTTGGTAGTGCTACAACACCTACACCAGGTAGATCCTTTCGTGACACTGCACAAACAAACTATCGCAAAGAAGTATCGTGACCGGGGGGTATGCAGGACGGACGCCAAAGTTACTAGAGAGCACAACTCCACTTTCCTGCATTGGTTCAAAGAGCATATTATTGCTAATCCCCCGTAAGAGGGCTCTAAGGACAGATTGCTCATATACGCCTTAGCACATGGCCCCTTGCCCAACCTCGTCACCTATCAAGCATACGATATCAACGGATACACATTCTACACGAGGCCAAAGATATGAACAGTGATGATCAGAACTCAGGGGCGACGATGGAATGCATGCCCGACAGTGACAACGGTGCAACTGAGAGATTTTACGGAAGGGTCGAGGAGATCTGGGAGCTTGACTACTCTGTACTGCACAACACGACGATGTTCCGTGTGAGATGGGCTAAGAATGTCGAAAGAGAAAACTAGTATTTCACTACCATGACTATACCCGACGCCAAGAGCGGTACCGTGAACGCTATCGCAAAAAACGAGCCATGGGTACATGCTAAGCACGTGACACAATGTTTCTTCATAACCGACCCATGCAATCCCAGCCGTGTTGTCATGAGGAGAGGCAAAAGGAACATCATTGGAATGGATGGAGTCGCCAACGAGGAAGACTACGACCAGTACCGCAACCCAATGAGGGAAGATGACGATGAAGATGAAGTATACGTCAAAAGAAGAATCAATACTACATTACCTAAGAAAGATCGTACTCCATGGAAAAGGAAAAGTCACAATAAGGCGCTTCTTGGATAAACGCGCTATAGATAACTTAGCTATCGCGCGTTTTCAGTAAACGCGCTACTGCTACGTTGACTTAACCCCCAAATCTGCTTCCCTCATCTGCTTCTTCCCCCATATCCCCACTCTCTCTTCTCCCCCTCATCACCGTCGGAGCCCGTGCCCTTGCCCTCAACCTTGCTGTGCCCCTGCCTCAAGCGCCGGAGCCCTGCGCTCGCCCTCGACCTCGGCGCTCGCCCCCGACCCGACGTCCGGCGCTCGCCCCCGACCCCCCGACCCCGGCGACCTTGCCCTTGCCCCCGACCCCGACCCCGGCGCCCGGCCCTCGCCCCCGACCCCCCGACTCCGGTGACCTCGCCCTCGCCCCCGACCCCGGCTGTTGCACGCCATGCCTCCCTCCTCTGCTTCCTCCCCTCCCAACCTTGGCCGTCGTCGGGCCTGCCTCCTCGCCCCTGCACCCTCTGTAAGCCCCCACCGCTCCTCCTCTCTCTGCTAGCTAGGGTTCTTCGGTTAATTTACTTAGGTTTTAGTTAGGGCAGTAGGTTAATTAGGTTATCTATTTAGTTATGAACCCTAGTTATCAAACTAGTAGGTTAATTTGGCTATATTATGAACCCTAGTTCGTATGAACCCTAGTTAGTTAGGGCAGTAGGTTAATTAGGTTGTTTGTCAAATTTGGACAAAAATTTAGGGTTAGGTGTTTTAGGTGCAGTTAAAAGAAAAAACAGAATTGATTATATAGGTTTCTTGCATTTTTTAGTTTAAGCAATTGTTGCTATTTAAATTTTGTAGTGCTACTTAGTTAATTAGAATTAGTATGAAACCTAGGACGGATTAGTTAAAACAACTGTTGCTATTTACAACAACAACAACAACAACAAGAACAAAGCCTTTAGTCCCAAATAAGTTGGGGTAGGCTAGAGGTGAAACCCATAAGATCTCGCGACCAACTCATGGTTCTCGCACATGGATAGCAAGCTTCCACGCACCCGTGTCCATCACTAGTTCTTTGGTGATGCTCCAGTTATTCAGATCTCTCTTTACGGACTCTTCCCATGTCAAGTTCGGTCTACCCCGGCCTCGTTTGAGATCATCAGCATGCTTAAGCCGTCCGCTGTGCACTGGGGATTCTGGAGGCCTGCGCTGAATATGCCCAAACCATCTCAGACGATGTTGGACAAGCTTCTCTTCAATTGGCGCTACCCCAACTCTATCTCGTATATCATCATTCCGGATGCGGTCCTTCCTTGTGTGGCCACACATCCATCTCAACATGTGCATCTCCGCCACACCTAACTGTTGCACATGTCACCTTTTAGTCGGCCAACACTCAGCGCCATATAACATTGCGGGTCGAACTGCCATCCTATAGAACCTGCCTTTTAGCTTTTGTTGGCACCCTCTTGTCACAAAGAATGCCAGAAGCTTGGGACCACTTCATCCATCTGACTTTAATTCGATGGTTCACATCTTCATCGATATCCCCATCCTTCTGCAACATTGACCCCAAATATCGAAAGGTGTCCTTCTGAGGCACCACTTGCCCATCAAGGCTAACATCCTACTCCTCCTCGTTCCTAGTAGTACTGAAAGCGCACCTGATGTACTCGATTTTAGTCCTACTAAGTATAAAACCTTTCGATTCCAAGGTTTGCCTCCATAACTCCAACTTCCTGTTGACCCCTGTCCGGCTCTAATCGACTAGCACCACATCGTCCGCAAAGAACATGCACCATGGGATTGTTGGGGAACGTCGCATGGGAAACAAAAATTTTCCTACGCACACGCAAACCTATCCATGGTGATGAGCATCTACGAGAGGGAGAGTGGATCTACATACCCTTGTAGATCGCTAAGCGGGAAGCGTTAAGAAACGCGGTTGGTGTAGTCGAACATCTTCGCGATCCAAATCGCCGAGCGTCCCGCGATCTCATCACGATCCGTCCCGCGATCCAATCACGATCCGTCCCATGAACTCATCACGATCCGTCCCGCGATCTCATCACGATCCATCTCACGATCTTGATCATGATCTATCCCGCGAACTCATCACGATCCGTTCCGTGATCACATCACGAACCGTCTCGCGATCTCGATCACGGTCCTTCCGATCTAGCGCCGAACGGACGACACCTCCGCGTTCAGCACACGTGCAGCTTGATGACGATCTCCACCATCTTGATCCAGCAAGAGGAGGTGGAGAGGAGAGAGAGTTCACCGGCAGCGTGACGGCGCTCCGGTGATGGTGGTGGAGTGATTCCGGCAGGGCTTCGCCTAAGCGCTGCGGAAAACCGATCTAGAGGAGAAACTGTGCACCGGTGTAACGGGTAGCACGTGGCCGGAAATTCTGTCCAAAAACCACCCAATCCACTAGTATATATAGGAGGAGAGGAGAGGAGAGGCAGCCAAGGCCTTTGGGTCGGCCGAAATAGGAGGTGGGAGCAATCCTACTTCACCTCCAATCCTAGTTGGAGTAGGATTGCCTCCTATTGGCTGATTTTCCACTTTTTGCTTTAGGACTTTCTCTCCTGCGCCATGGGCCTTTGTGGCTGTTTTCCCAGCCCACTAAGGGCTGGTTATTATTCTCCCACAGCCCATGGACCTCTTGGGGTCGAAATACCCCTCCCGGAGGTCCTCCGGTACACTACCGGCACTCCCGGTACAATACCGATACTCCCGGTACACTACCGATGAGCCCGAAACTTTTCCGGAAACCAAACTGGGACTTCCTATATATGAATCTTTACCTCCGGACCATTCCGGAGCTCCTCGTGACGTCCGGGATCTCATCCGGGACTCCGAACAACCTTCGGTCACCACCATACATAACTCCACACTACCGAAACGTCACCGAACCTTAAGTGTGCAGACCCTGCGGGTTCGAGAACTATGTAGACATGACCGAGACACCTCTACGGTCAATAACCAATGGCGGGACCTGGACGTCCACATTGGTTCCTACATATTCTACGAAGATCTTTATCGGTCGAACCTCTATGTCAAGGATTCAGTCAATCCCGTATATCGTTCCCTTTGTTCTTCGGTATGTTACTTGCCCGAGATTCGATCGTCGGTATCTCCATACCTAGTTCAACCTCGTTACCGGCAAGTCTCTTTACTCGTTCCGTAATACAAGATCCCGCAACTAACAATTAGTCACATTGCTTGCAAGGCTTATTGTGATGTTGCATTACCGAGTGGGCCCCGAGATACCTCTCCGTTACACGGAGTAACAAATCCCAGTCTCGATCCATGCCAACTCAACAAACACCATCGGAGATACCTGTAGAGCACCTTTATAGTCACCCAGTTACGTTGCGACGTTTGATACACACAAGGCACTCCTCCGATATCCGTGAGTTGCATGATCTCATGGTCATAGGAACAGATACTTGACATGCAGAAAACAGTAGCATTAAACTGACACGATCATATGCTACGTTTGTAGTTTGGGTCTTGTCCATCCCATCATTCTCCTAAGTATGTGATCCCGTTATCAAATGACATCTCATGTCAATGGCTAGGAAACCTTAACCATCTTTGATCAACGAGCTAGTCTATTAGAGGCATACTAGGGACATGGTTTTTTCTATGTATCCACACATGCATCTAAGTCTCTGATCAATACAATTATAGCATGGATAATAAACGATTATCATGAACAAGGAAATATGATCATAACTAATTTATTATTACCTCTAGGGCATATTTCCAACATGTGTGGCATGAGTTACCGCCGAATTGTGCTTGTGAGTTGCCTATGTTTTGCCGAAATGTCAATTTATTTCCGTTTCGGCGAATTCCGGGCAAACTCTATATGTCCTATTTTTAGGGAAGGTCATGCCGAATTTTTGTATGAATTTGATGCATGCATGCATTTTTATAATCAATTTGTTTATTATTACTGTTCAGGCGTTCGTGATGGTCAGTGGAACAGTGGTGGACAGGTGGTTGCGGTCGGCGGTGCAGGACATGAAAGAAAATAACCTGACAGAGGTTTTATGTCCGTGTCGAAGATGCAAAGGATGAGCTTGGCTCGACCCCTATGACGAAGGTCATGTGATGGCGCACCTGCTCATGACTGGTTTCATGGATGGCTATACTCGGTGGATATCTGAAGATGAGGATAATGATGTTGTGGAAGCCGACGGGGAAGGCAATGACGACACGGGGCAAGACGAGGAGATGATCGATAATGGCTGCGGAGAAGGGGCCAGACATGGCGGCAGAGAAGGGGCCGGACATGGCGACAGAGAAAACATGGACTCCACACCACAAAATTCGTCGGTACTAAGTTCAATCGTGCGGGACCCTCATGTTCAAGCACTGCTTCGTAAGGAGATAAGTACTAAGGGAGCTGCTTCTAGAGAGGAGGTGAGCTGCAGCAATTGGTGGTAGACTCGAACACTCCATTGTATCATGGTTGCAATCCCGAGGTGACCCGCTTGAGTTTCATGCTCGAACTCCTGAAGACGAAGGGTAAAAACAAATGGACCGACACTAGTCTCGATGAGCTTCTCAAGTACCTGAAGGATGTTCTTCCTGCGGGGAATCTATGTCCTACTAGTGTGGATGAGGCCAAGAAGATCGCATGCCCTCTTGATCTGCCGCACGTTAGATACCATGCATGCATCAACGATTGCATAATTTATTAGAAGGAGCACGCGGAAAAAACAAGCTGGCCGGTGTGCAATGCTTCTCGATACAAGAAGGCCGGGAAGAAATCTCCCCAGAAAGTTGTAGGGTACTTACCAATCACTCCCCGTCTCCAGCGGTATTTCGTAGATCCCAAGGAAGCAAAGCTCATGCGCTGGCACGTGGAGAGGAAGAAGCCCGACGATGGAGATGATCTGAAGCTGAGACACGTTATGGATGGAAGCTAGTGGAGAGCATTCAACGGAGAATATTGGTATTTCGCATGTGATGCAAGGAACATTGTGCTCGGCGCGTGTACCGATGGCATGAATCCGTTTGGCAACCAGAACACCAACCATAGCATATGGCCCATGTTTGTATGGATGTACAACCTCCCCCTGGTTGTGCATGAAGTCGAAGTACATACACATGAGCATGCTGATTCAAGGGCCGAAACAACCGGGAAATAATATTAATCTGTATCTGGGGCTACTTCAAGAGGAGTTAGACACGTTATGGAAAACACCGACCAAGACATGGGACGCCAGCAAAGGCGAGTATTTCTGTATGAGAGCCGCGTTGATCACGACGGTGCACGACTATCTCGGTTACGGATATGTCGTAGGACAGGTGTGCCATGGATATTGCGGATGCACGCGGTGCATGGATGATACGACGTCTCAGCAGCTAACATCAAGGAAAGATGGCGGGTCTAGGAAAATCGTGTACATGGGGCATCGAAGATGGCTCAAGAAGGACGACCCATGGAGAAACCGTGGAGATCCATTCAATGGTGAGGCCGAGCATCGAGGACATCCACGTAAGCGGAGCGGCGCCAAAATCGATGAGCTATTGAAAAACTGGGAACAGTGCCCCGCGTCGGGAAAGACGATGAAAAAGGCGCCGGAGCCGCTGTTGAAGGTATGGAAGATGAGGTCTGTTTTCTGGGACTTGGAGTACTGGCACAAACTCGACACGCCTCATTGGTTTGATCAAATGCATATCTGTAAGAATGTCCTTGAGAGCTTTCTTGCGACACTGATGAACATGCTGGATAAGACCAAGGATGGTCCGAAGGCAAGAAAAGACTTGCAAGATTTGGAGATCAGGGCAGATCTGTACATGCCGCCCCATAAAAAGTCAGAGAAGACAGAGACGGAGACAGAGGCGTGGGAGAAGAAGGGCAAAAAAGTAAAGGAAGAGGATTATTGCCCCCTTCTTGCTTCACCTTAAGTCCGACTGAGATCGATCAATTCTTCAAGTGCCTTACCGGAATCAAAGTTAGTTCTGGTTACTTTGGCAAGATAAGTAGATATCTGGACACGAAGAAGAAAAGGTTCAGCGGGATGAAGTCCCATGACTGTCATGTGATGCTGACGCAGATACTACCTATTTCCCTTAGAGGGATAATGGACAAGCACGTCCGTGACACGCTTATTGGTCTCTGCAACTTTTTCGACATCATCTCTCGAAAGTCGATCAGTGTGAAGCAGCTCTGAAGGCTACAGGGAGAGATTGTTGTCATACTAAATGAGCTTGATATGTACTCCCCGCCCGCGTTCTTTGACGTCATGGTGCATCTATGTGTCCATATTGTGGACGACACAATAGACCTGGGGCCATCATTCCTGCACAACATGATGTCGTTTGAGAGGATGAATGGGATCATCAGAGGATTCATTCGTAGCATGTCCCGTCCGGATGGAAGCATCGTCCAGGGCTATCTGACACACGAGTGCATCTCTTTCTGTGAGAATTTTCTATATACATGGTGTTGGTTTATGGCGCAGACCGGCCACCTGGTGTTGGTTTGCCCATTAGCAAGCACGATGGGAGGCTCGAAGGAGAAGGTCACTCCAACGATCGCAGGGAACTACATGTGGCCTACTCAGATCGACGCAACGACTTTGACATAGCAAACTTGGTAGTGCTACAACACCTACACCAGGTAGATCCTTTCGTGACACTGCACAAACAAACTATCGCAAAGAAGTATCGTGACCGGGGGGTATGCAGGACGGACGCCAAAGTTACTAGAGAGCACAACTCCACTTTCCTGCATTGGTTCAAAGAGCATATTATTGCTAATCCCCCGTAAGAGGGCTCTAAGGACAGATTGCTCATATACGCCTTAGCACATGGCCCCTTGCCCAACCTCGTCACCTATCAAGCATACGATATCAACGGATACACATTCTACACGAGGCCAAAGATATGAACAGTGATGATCAGAACTCAGGGGCGACGATGGAATGCATGCCCGACAGTGACAACGGTGCAACTGAGAGATTTTACGGAAGGGTCGAGGAGATCTGGGAGCTTGACTACTCTGTACTGCACAACACGACGATGTTCCGTGTGAGATGGGCTAAGAATGTCGAAAGAGAAAACTAGTATTTCACTACCATGACTATACCCGACGCCAAGAGCGGTACCGTGAACGCTATCGCAAAAAACGAGCCATGGGTACATGCTAAGCACGTGACACAATGTTTCTTCATAACCGACCCATGCAATCCCAGCCGTGTTGTCATGAGGAGAGGCAAAAGGAACATCATTGGAATGGATGGAGTCGCCAACGAGGAAGACTACGACCAGTACCGCAACCCAATGAGGGAAGATGACGATGAAGATGAAGTATACGTCAAAAGAAGAATCAATACTACATTACCTAAGAAAGATCGTACTCCATGGAAAAGGAAAAGTCACAATAAGGCGCTTCTTGGATAAACGCGCTATAGATAACTTAGCTATCGCGCGTTTTCAGTAAACGCGCTACTGCTACGTTGACTTAACCCCCAAATCTGCTTCCCTCATCTGCTTCTTCCCCCATATCCCCACTCTCTCTTCTCCCCCTCATCACCGTCGGAGCCCGTGCCCTTGCCCTCAACCTTGCTGTGCCCCTGCCTCAAGCGCCGGAGCCCTGCGCTCGCCCTCGACCCCGGCGCTCGCCCCCGACCCGACGTCCGGCGCTCGCCCCCGACCCCCCGACCCCGGCGACCTTGCCCTTGCCCCCGACCCCGACCCCGGCGCCCGGCCCTCGCCCCCGACCCCCCCGACTCCGGTGACCTCGCCCTCGCCCCCGACCCCGGCTGTTGCACGCCATGCCTCCCTCCTCTGCTTCCTCCCCTCCCAACCTTGGCCGTCGTCGGGCCTGCCTCCTCGCCCCTGCACCCTCTGTAAGCCCCCACCGCTCCTCCTCTCTCTGCTAGCTAGGGTTCTTCGGTTAATTTACTTAGGTTTTAGTTAGGGCAGTAGGTTAATTAGGTTATCTATTTAGTTATGAACCCTAGTTATCAAACTAGTAGGTTAATTTGGCTATATTATGAACCCTAGTTCGTATGAACCCTAGTTAGTTAGGGCAGTAGGTTAATTAGGTTGTTTGTCAAATTTGGACAAAAATTTAGGGTTAGGTGTTTTAGGTGCAGTTAAAAGAAAAAACAGAATTGATTATATAGGTTTCTTGCATTTTTTAGTTTAAGCAATTGTTGCTATTTAAATTTTGTAGTGCTACTTAGTTAATTAGAATTAGTATGAAACCTAGGACGGATTAGTTAAAACAACTGTTGCTATTTACAACAACAACAACAACAACAAGAACAAAGCCTTTAGTCCCAAATAAGTTGGGGTAGGCTAGAGGTGAAACCCATAAGATCTCGCGACCAACTCATGGTTCTCGCACATGGATAGCAAGCTTCCACGCACCCGTGTCCATCACTAGTTCTTTGGTGATGCTCCAGTTATTCAGATCTCTCTTTACGGACTCTTCCCATGTCAAGTTCGGTCTACCCCGGCCTCGTTTGAGATCATCAGCATGCTTAAGCCGTCCGCTGTGCACTGGGGATTCTGGAGGCCTGCGCTGAATATGCCCAAACCATCTCAGACGATGTTGGACAAGCTTCTCTTCAATTGGCGCTACCCCAACTCTATCTCGTATATCATCATTCCGGATGCGGTCCTTCCTTGTGTGGCCACACATCCATCTCAACATGTGCATCTCCGCCACACCTAACTGTTGCACATGTCACCTTTTAGTCGGCCAACACTCAGCGCCATATAACATTGCGGGTCGAACTGCCATCCTATAGAACCTGCCTTTTAGCTTTTGTTGGCACCCTCTTGTCACAAAGAATGCCAGAAGCTTGGGACCACTTCATCCATCCGACTTTAATTCGATGGTTCACATCTTCATCGATATCCCCATCCTTCTGCAACATTGACCCCAAATATCGAAAGGTGTCCTTCTGAGGCACCACTTGCCCATCAAGGCTAACATCCTACTCCTCCTCGTTCCTAGTAGTACTGAAAGCGCACCTGATGTACTCGATTTTAGTCCTACTAAGTATAAAACCTTTCGATTCCAAGGTTTGCCTCCATAACTCCAACTTCCTGTTGACCCCTGTCCGGCTCTAATCGACTAGCACCACATCGTCCGCAAAGAACATGCACCATGGGATTGTTGGGGAACGTCGCATGGGAAACAAAAATTTTCCTACGCACACGCAAACCTATCCATGGTGATGAGCATCTACGAGAGGGAGAGTGGATCTACATACCCTTGTAGATCGCTAAGCGGGAAGCGTTAAGAAACGCGGTTGGTGTAGTCGAACATCTTCGCGATCCAAATCGCCGAGCGTCCCGCGATCTCATCACGATCCGTCCCGCGATCCAATCACGATCCGTCCCATGAACTCATCACGATCCGTCCCGCGATCTCATCACGATCCATCTCACGATCTTGATCATGATCTATCCCGCGAACTCATCACGATCCGTTCCGTGATCACATCACGAACCGTCTCGCGATCTCGATCACGGTCCTTCCGATCTAGCGCCGAACGGACGACACCTCCGCGTTCAGCACACGTGCAGCTTGATGACGATCTCCACCATCTTGATCCAGCAAGAGGAGGTGGAGAGGAGAGAGAGTTCACCGGCAGCGTGACGGCGCTCCGGTGATGGTGGTGGAGTGATTCCGGCAGGGCTTCGCCTAAGCGCTGCGGAAAACCGATCTAGAGGAGAAACTGTGCACCGGTGTAACGGGTAGCACGTGGCCGGAAATTCTGTCCAAAAACCACCCAATCCACTAGTATATATAGGAGGAGAGGAGAGGAGAGGCAGCCAAGGCCTTTGGGTCGGCCGAAATAGGAGGTGGGAGCAATCCTACTTCACCTCCAATCCTAGTTGGAGTAGGATTGCCTCCTATTGGCTGATTTTCCACTTTTTGCTTTAGGACTTTCTCTCCTGCGCCATGGGCCTTTGTGGCTGTTTTCCCAGCCCACTAAGGGCTGGTTATTATTCTCCCACAGCCCATGGACCTCTTGGGGTCGAAATACCCCTCCCGGAGGTCCTCCGGTACACTACCGGCACTCCCGGTACAATACCGATACTCCCGGTACACTACCGATGAGCCCGAAACTTTTCCGGAAACCAAACTGGGACTTCCTATATATGAATCTTTACCTCCGGACCATTCCGGAGCTCCTCGTGACGTCCGGGATCTCATCCGGGACTCCGAACAACCTTCGGTCACCACCATACATAACTCCACACTACCGAAACGTCACCGAACCTTAAGTGTGCAGACCCTGCGGGTTCGAGAACTATGTAGACATGACCGAGACACCTCTACGGTCAATAACCAATGGCGGGACCTGGACGTCCACATTGGTTCCTACATATTCTACGAAGATCTTTATCGGTCGAACCTCTATGTCAAGGATTCAGTCAATCCCGTATATCGTTCCCTTTGTTCTTCGGTATGTTACTTGCCCGAGATTCGATCGTCGGTATCTCCATACCTAGTTCAACCTCGTTACCGGCAAGTCTCTTTACTCGTTCCGTAATACAAGATCCCGCAACTAACAATTAGTCACATTGCTTGCAAGGCTTATTGTGATGTTGCATTACCGAGTGGGCCCCGAGATACCTCTCCGTTACACGGAGTAACAAATCCCAGTCTCGATCCATGCCAACTCAACAAACACCATCGGAGATACCTGTAGAGCACCTTTATAGTCACCCAGTTACGTTGCGACGTTTGATACACACAAGGCACTCCTCCGATATCCGTGAGTTGCATGATCTCATGGTCATAGGAACATATACTTGACATGCAGAAAACAGTAGCAATAAACTGAAACGATCATATGCTATGTTTGTAGTTTGGGTCTTATCCATCACATCATTCTCCTAATGATGTGATCCCGTTATCAAATGACATCTCATGTCCATGGCTAGGAAACCTTAACCATCCTTTGATCAACGAGCTAGTCTACTAGAGGCATACTAGGGACATGGTGTTGTCTATGTATCCACACATGTATCTGAGTTTCCGATCAATACAATTATAGCATGGATAATAAACGATTATCACGAACAAGGAAATATGATAATAACTAATCTATTATTGCCTCTAGGGCATATTTCCAACAGTCTCCCACTTGCACTAGAGTCAATAATCTAGTTCACATTACCATGTGATTCGCATTGTTATGAATCTAACACCCAATGAGTTTTGGGGCTCGATCATGCTTTGCATGTGAGAGAGGTCTTATAGTCAACGGGTCTGCGATATTCAGATCCGTGTGTACTTTGCAAATCTCTATGTCAAACCGTAAACACTGCTACCACACTCCACTTGGTACTATTTCCAAATGGCTGCTCCACTATACGTATCCAGATTGCTACTACTAGTCATCCGGATAGGTGTTAAAGCTTGCATCGACGTAACTATTTACGACGAACTCTTTATCACCTCCATAATCAAGAAACAATTCCTTAGTCCTCTGGTTACTAAGGATAATTCCGACCGCTGTCCAGTGATCCACTCCTGGACCACTCTTGTACCCCTTGACAAACTCATGGCAAGGCACACATAGGTGCGGTACACAGCATGGCATAATATAGAGCCTATGGCTAAGGCATAGGGGACGACGTTCGTCCTTTCTCTTTCTTCTGCCGTTGTCGAGCTTTGAGTCTCACTCAACTTCACACCTTACAAATCAGACGAGAACTATTTCTCTGGCTGATCCATTTTGAACTCTTTCAAAATCTTGTGAAGGTATGCACTCATTGAAAGTCTCATCAAGCATCTTGATCTATCTTATAGATTTTGATGCTCAACAATTAGGTAGCTTTATCCAGGTCTTCCTTTGAAAATCACTTTCCAAATAACCGTTTTATGCTTTCCAGAAACTCTACATTATTTCTGAACAACAATATGTCATCCACATATACTGATCAGAAATTCTATAGTGCTCCCACTCACTTTATTGCAAATACAAGTTTCTCATAAACTTTGTATAAACATCAAAACTTTGATCACCTCATCAAAGCGTATATTCCAACTCCGAGATGCTTGCTTCAGTCCATGGAAGGATCACCGAAGCTTGCACACCTTTTAGCATCCTTAGGCCTGACAAAACCTTCTGGTTGTATCACATACAACCTTTCCTCAAGTAAACCATTAAGGAAACGATGTTTTGACATCCATCTGCCAGATTTCATAATTGAAAACACAGCAACTGCTAACACAATTCCAACAGACTTTTAGCATCGCTACGAGTGAGAAAGTCTCATCGTAGTCAACTCCTTGAACTTGTCACAAACATCTTTGCAACAAGTCGAGCTTTACAAATAGTGACATTCACCATCAGTGTCTGTCTTCATTTTAAAGATCCATTTGTACTCAACGACCTGCCGTCCAACGAGCAAGTCTACCAAAGTCTACACTTGGTTTTAATACATGGATCCTATCTCGGATTTCATGGCCTCCAACCATTTGTCGGAATCCGGGCCCATCATCGCTTATCCATAGCTCGTAGGTTCATCGTTGTCCAACAACATGACCTCCAAGACAGAGTTGTCGTACCGCTCAGGAGCAGTACACATCCTTGTCGACCTACGGAGTTCGATAGTAACTTGATCCTGAAGCTTCATGATCATCATCATTAACTTCCTCTTCAACTAACGTAGGCTTCACAGAAACATCTTTCTGCGCTGCCTACTCTCTGGTTGAACAAAGGTTTAACAACCTCATCAAGTTCTATCTTCCTCCCACTCAATTCTTTTGAGAGAAACTTTTTCTCGAGAAAGGACCCAGTTCTAGCAACAAACACTTTGCACTCGGATCTGAGATAGAAGGCATACCCATCTGTTCTTAGGGTATTCTATGAAGATACATTTGTCCGCTTTGGGTTCTAGCTTATTATGTGAAAACATTTTCCACACAAGCATCGCAGCCCCAAACATTAAGAAATGACAGCTTAGGTTTCTATCAAACCATAATTCACACGGTGTCATCTCAACGGATTTAGATGATGCCCTATTTAAAGTGAATGTAGTTGTCTCTAATGCATAACCCCAAAAATTATAGTAGTAAAATGATAAGAGACATCACAGTATGCACTATATCAATAGAGCATGACTATGATGTTCGGACACACCATCACAGCATGGTGTTCCAGGTGGCGTTAGTTGTGAAACAAATATCATGTTGTCTTAAGTTGTATGCCAAACTCGTAACTCAGATATTCACCTCCACGATCATATCGCGGTCATTTTTATCTTCTTGTCACGATGATCTTTAAACTTCACTCTGAATTTGCTTGAACCTTTCAAACGATTCAGACTTGTGTTTCATTAAGTAAATATACACTATATCTACTCAAATCATCAGTGAAGGTAAGAAAATAACGATATCCACTGCACGCTACAAGACTCACTAGATTGCATACATCAACATGTATCATTTCCAATGAATCACTTGCCTGCTCCATCCAACGGGGTCCTTTAGTCATCTTGCCCAAGAGGCATGGTTCGCATGTCTCAACCGATTCGAAATCGATGAGTCCAAATATCCATCAGCATGGAGTTTCTACATGCGCTTTATACCAATATGACATTTAGCGGCAGTGCCACAAGTATGTGGTACTATCATTATTAACTTTGTATCTTTTGACATCAATGTTATGAACATGTGTACTACTACGATCAAGATTTCAACAAACCATTCTCACTTGGTGCATGACCATTGAAGGTATTATTCATGTAACCAGAATAACTATTATTCTCTGACTTAAATGAATAATCGTATTGCAACAAACATGATCTAATCATGTTCATGCTCAACGCAAAACACCAAATAACATTTATTTAGGTTCGTTACTAATCCTGAAGGTAGAGAGAGCGTGCGATGTTGATCACATCAACCTTGGAAACATTTCCAACACACATCGTCACCTCACCCTTAGCTAGTTCTCCGTTTATTCCGTAGCTTTTATTTCGAGTTACTAACATTTAGCAACCGAACCGGTATCCAATACCCAGGTGCTACTAGGAGTACTAGCAAGGTACACATCAATAACTCGTATATCAAATATACTTCTGTCGATGTTGCCAGCCTTCTTATCTACCAAGTATCTAGGGTTGTTCCGCTTCAGCGACCTCTCACCTCATAATAGAAGCACTTAGTCTCGGGTTTGAGTTCAACTTTGGGTTGCTTCACTGGAGCAGCAATTGACTTGCTATCCATGAAGTTTCCCTCCTTGCTCTTGCCCTTTTCGAAACTAGTGGTTTGATTAACCATCAACACTTGACGCTCCTTCTTGATTTCTACCTTCGCGGTGTCAAACATCGCGAACAGCTCAGGGATCAATACTTCTATCCCTGGTGTATTATAGTTCATCACTAAGTTCTAGTAGCTTTAGTGACAGTGACTTGGAGAACTATATCAATCACTATCTTATCTGGAAGATCAACTCCCACTTGATTCAAGCGATTGTAGTACCCAGACAATCTGAGTACATGCTCAACGATTGAGCTATTCTCCTTCATCTTACAAGCAAAGAATCTTGTTGGAGATCTCATATCTCGCAACAAAGGCACGAGCCTGAGATCACAATCTCTGCTCCTAGAACATCTCATATGTTCCGTGACGTTCAAAACGTTTTGGAGCCTCAATTCTAAGCCGTAATGCATGACGCACTAAACTATCAAGTAGTCATCGAAACGTGCCTGTTAGATGTTCACAACATCTATAGACGACGCTAGAGGGGGTGGCGCACCGAGCGGTGCATTAAGGACATAAGCCTTCTGTGCAGCAGTGAGGACAATCCTCAGATCACGGACCCAGTCCGCAATTTTGCTACCAACATCTTTCAATTCTATTTCTCTAGGAACATATAAAAATACAAGGGAGCTACAGCGCGAGCTAGTAATCTACAACATAATTTGCAAAGACACTTTGACTATGTTCATGATAATGAGTTCAATTAATCATATTACTTAAGAACTCCCACTCAAATTGACATCCCTCCGATCATTCGAGTGATACATGATCCAAATTCACCAACTCAAGTCCGATCATCACGTGAGTTGAGGTGGCTGCAATGGTGAACATCATTATGTTGATCATATCTACTATATGACTCATGTTCGACCTTTCGGTCTCTCGTGTTCCGAGGCCATGTCTGTACATGCTAGGCTCGTCAAGTTTAACCCGAGTGTTCTGCGCGTGCAAATCTGGCTTGCACCCGTTGTATGTGAACGTAGAGTCTATCACACCCGATCATCACGTGGTGTCTCAACACGACGAACTTTCGCAACGGTGCACACTCGGGGAGAACACAGTTCATCTTGAAATTCAAGTGAGGGGTCACCTTATAATGCTACCGCCGTACTAAGCAAAACAAGGTGCATAAAAGGATTAACATCTCATGCAATTCATAAGTGACATGATATGGCCATGAACTTGTGTTTAAGATCTCCATCTTCGAAACACCGACATGATCTCCATCGTCACCGGCACAACACCATGATCTCCATCATCTTGATCTCCATCAATGTGTTGCCATTGGGGTTGTCACGCCCTGCATGCTTCTACTACTATTGCTACCGTAGCGATAAAGTAAAGCATTACATAGCGCTTAATGATTGACACGCAGGTCATACAATAATTAAAGACAACCCTATGGCTCCTGCCGGTTGCCGTACTCATCGACATGCAAGTCGTGATAATCTACACATCACATGATCATCTCATACATCACATATATCTCATCATGTAATTGGCCATATCACATCACAACATACCCTGCAAAAACAAGTTAGACGTCCTCTAATTGTTGTTGCATATTTTACGTGGCTGCTATGGGTATCTAGCAAGAACGATTCTCACCTACGCATAAACCACAACGGTGATACACTAGTTTGCTTTTCAACCTTCTCAAGGACCGCCTTTGTCGAATCCGATCCAACTAAAGTGAGAGAAACTGTCACCCGCAAGCCATCTAGGCAACAAGTTGCGTCGAGGGAACCGGTCTCTCGTAAGCGTACGAGTAATGTTGGTCCGGGCCGCTTCATCTCACAATCCCGCTGAACCAAAATACGACCAAGGGAGGAAGCAATCTAAGCATCAACGCCCACAAACCTTTTGTGTTCTACTCGAGATCTCATCGAACCATCAACCTAGCTCATGATGCCACTGTTGGGGAACGTCGCATGGGAAACAAAAAATTTCCTACGCACACGCAAACCTATCCATGGTGATGAGCATCTACGAGAGGGAGAGTGGATCTACATACCCTTGTAGATCGCTAAGCGGGAAGCGTTAAGAAACGCGGTTGGTGTAGTCGAACATCTTCGCGATCCAAATCGCCGAGCGTCCCGCGATCTCATCACGATCCGTCCCGCGATCCAATCACGATCCGTCCCGTGAACTCATCACGATCCGTCCCGCGATCTCATCACGATCCATCTCACGATCTTGATCACGATCTATCCCGCGAACTCATCACGATCCGTTCCGTGATCACATCACGAACCGTCTCGCGATCTCGATCACGGTCCTTCCGATCTAGCGCCGAACGGACGGCACCTCCGCGTTCAGCACACGTGCAGCTTGATGACGATCTCCACCATCTTGATCCAGCAAGAGGAGGTGGAGAGGAGAGAGAGTTCACCGGCAGCGTGACGGCGCTCCGGTGATGGTGGTGGAGTGATTCCGGCAGGGCTTCGCCTAAGCGCTGCGGAAAACCGATCTAGAGGAGAAACTGTGCACCGGTGTAACGGGTAGCACGTGGCCGGAAATTCTGTCCAAAAACCACCCAATCCACTAGTATATATAGGAGGAGAGGAGAGGAGAGGCAGCCAAGGCCTTTGGGTCGGCCGAAATAGGAGGTGGGAGCAATCCTACTTCACCTCCAATCCTAGTTGGAGTAGGATTGCCTCCTATTGGCTGATTTTCCACTTTTTGCTTTAGGACTTTCTCTCCTGCGCCATGGGCCTTTGTGGCTGTTTTCCCAGCCCACTAAGGGCTGGTTATTATTCTCCCACAGCCCATGGACCTCTTGGGGTCGAAATACCCCTCCCGGAGGTCCTCCGGTACACTACCGGCACTCCCGGTACAATACCGATACTCCCGGTACACTACCGATGAGCCCGAAACTTTTCCGGAAACCAAACTGGGACTTCCTATATATGAATCTTTACCTCTGGACCATTCCGGAGCTCCTCGTGACGTCCGGGATCTCATCCGGGACTCCGAACAACCTTTGGTCACCACCATACATAACTCCACACTACCGAAACGTCACCGAACCTTAAGTGTGCAGACCCTGCGGGTTCGAGAACTATGTAGACATGACCGAGACACCTCTACGGTCAATAACCAATGGCGGGACCTGGACGTCCACATTGGTTCCTACATATTCTACGAAGATCTTTATCGGTCGAACCTCTATGTCAAGGATTCAGTCAATCCCGTATATCGTTCCCTTTGTTCTTCGGTATGTTACTTGCCCGAGATTCGATCGTCGGTATCTCCATACCTAGTTCAACCTCGTTACCTGCAAGTCTCTTTACTCATTCCGTAATACAAGATCCCGCAACTAACAATTAGTCACATTGCTTGCAAGGCTTATTGTGATGTTGCATTACCGAGTGGGCCCCGAGATACCTCTCCGTTACACGGAGTAACAAATCCCAGTCTCGATCCATGCCAACTCAACAAACACCATCGGAGATACCTGTAGAGCACCTTTATAGTCACCCAGTTATGTTGCGACGTTTGATACACACAAGGCACTCCTCCGATATCCGTGAGTTGCATGATCTCATGGTCATAGGAACATATACTTGACATGCAGAAAACAGTAGCAATAAACTGAAACGATCATATGCTATGTTTGTAGTTTGGGTCTTATCCATCACATCATTCTCCTAATGATGTGATCCCGTTATCAAATGACATCTCATGTCCATGGCTAGGAAACCTTAACCATCCTTTGATCAACGAGCTAGTCTACTAGAGGCATACTAGGGACATGGTGTTGTCTATGTATCCACACATGTATCTGAGTTTCCGATCAATACAATTATAGCATGGATAATAAACGATTATCACGAACAAGGAAATATGATAATAACTAATCTATTATTGCCTCTAGGGCATATTTCCAACAGGGATATCTCCTTGTATATCCCTTGTGACCTCATCCATCACCAAGGGAAAAAGATAAGGGCTCAAAGCTGACCCTTGATGCAGTCCTATCTTAATTGGGAAGTCGTCAATGTCGCCATCACTTGTTCGAACACTTGTCACAACATTATCATACATGTCCTTGATGAGGGTAATGTACTTTGTTGGGACTTTGTGTTTCTCCAAGGCTCACCACATAACATTCCGCGGAAATCTTTTGGGTTTCATCTCCATAAGAGTGGCTAGGTTTTCACGTTGGCTCGCCAAGCCTATCACAACCCTCCTCCTTTACCCGGGCTTGGTGTAAGAGCACATTTCTCCATGTGTGGTTTTGGGTAATTGATGACACCCCTATGGACTAATGGTTGCCTTGTGTTATATTCTAAGAATTTGTCCATAGGCACTTCTTGAAGTTCATCTGTTGGGTTTCAAGGAGTTTATATGATGACCAAGGAGGCATTCAAGGTTTATCCAAAGATTGGTCATGAGAGAGTTGATCTTACTGCAAGCATGTCTTGAAGAAGGAGATTGTGTGAGCATTCATGATTACCTTCAAGACATCATCTTTATGAAGAGAGAAGATAAGATACAAGGTTTATCAAGACTAAGTCAAAGAGTGAATCAAGTGATCAACACACAAAGCGTGCAAGATGTACCGAGAGGGATCAAGTGATCCCATGGTATGGTAAGCATTGTCCATTACGCTTTCTGTACTAAACCATGTTCCTTGTGAGAGTTCTTTGTGGGGTTAGGCATATTTCCATGAGACTGCATCAAGAGGAAGATCCCATACAACCCATGGAAGATGACATCAAGTGGTGATTGTTATCAAGGTTGCAGTGTGCAAGTTCAAGTGAAGCATCATGGAGAGATCAGGCTTGAAGCTTACCGTCCATTGTGATGTCAATGGACTTGTGAAGATGTGTCGAAGAGTAACTCACCCATAGTGGAGTATGAGGGAGCAATCATCTAGTCTTCATCAAGCCAACGCAATCAAGAAAGGTGGTCCATCTTGAGGAAGTCAAGATCGCCATCATCTAGCTCAAGTGGACTATGCGCAAGGCTAAGGTTTGACCTTGATAGGGTTTTCTATTTTACCGGTCTCATAGTGGTAGTTGGGAGACTGGGTTATAGGGTAGGTAACCGTGCTATCAAGGGGGCTCTCAAGTGAGTAGCTTGATCGTATCGTTCGTTGAGAGCTCAAACCATTGCATTCTTGGCACCATCACATTTCTTGGTTCTTGGTTGGTTTTTCTTGTTGAGGTTTCTTGAGTTTATGTTCAACTTCATGACAAGCTCAAGTTCATCGAAAACGGAGTCAATATGCATCTTCAATGATGTTTTCGATGTTGGGGTTATTGTCGATTCTTCATTGAAAGAGGTTTCTCATCTATATACCTTTATACTGCCTCTTCTTAAGAAAACCTGAATCCAACAAGCTTGAGTTTGCTCAATTCGGAGCTCATTTGGAGAAGTTGTGGCAGTTCTGGTGTTGACTGTATTCTTCCTTTTTCCTAGCTAAGTAGTTGTAGGTGTTGCAGTTCAGTGTATAGCGGTAGTACCGCTCCTCGGAGCGGTAGTACCACAAGTGGCACGGAAGTAATTTTTTACTTCCGCCCCTAGGGCGGTAGTACCGCAAGTTGCAAATGACTTCTGGTACTACCGTGCCGGACTTTTTCGCAGCTTCGCCCTCACCGGAGGTAGGCACGGAAGTAATTTTTTACTTCCGTGCATCTCCTAGTGCTAGTCTCTGCCGACCATGCGGTAGTACCGCATGGGCTCCTGGTAGTACCGCTCCGGCGGTTCTACCGCTAGCTGCCTAGTGCAATCGGCCTGAGTCTGATACTTTCGTGGGAGCGGTAGTACCGCATGTCTCAGCGGTAGTACCGCAAGCCCTTGCGGTAATACCATGATCTTATTACGGTAGTACCGCGACGCGCGGGGCTGAGAGTGGGCATAATGGTTGGATCTTTTCTCCCCTATAAAAGGGGGTCTTCTTCCCCAATGGACATCATCCTTTGAGCTCGTGTTCTCCCCCCATTGTTGACCTTCTTCGAGCTTGCTAACTCTCAATCCCTCCAATGATTCTTGCTAGTTCTTGAGGGAAAAGAGAGAGGAGATCTAGATCCACATTTCCACCAATCACTTTCTCCTCTAAGTGAGGGGAACCCCTTGGATCTAGATCTTGGAGTTCTTCATGTTCTTCTTCGTTCTTCCTCTCATTTCCTCCCTAACATTAGTTGCTTTGGTGGGAGTTGAGAGAGAAGGACTTGGGCACTCCGTGTGCCCTTGCCATTACATTTGGTGCATAGGTTTGAGTTCTCCACGGTGATACGTGGAAGTGAGAAGTTGAGAAGCTATTACTCTTGTGTGTTTGAGCACCCTAGAGCTTGTTCCTCTTGGATGCTTTGGCGCCCTAGATGGTTGGTGGTGCCTTGGAGCTCAATCATTGTGGTGCAAAGCTCCGAGCAAGCTTCGGAGTCTCCAATTAGATTGTGGAGATTGCCCCGAGCATTTCAGGTCACCTCGGAGCCTCCATTGTGGTGAAGCTTCGTGGTGTCGTTGGGAGCCTCCAATCAAGTTGTGGAGATTGCCCCAACCTTGTTTGTACGAGTTTGGTGACCACCCTCAAGGGTCCCTTAGTGGAATCACGACATCTTGCATTGTGCGAGGGCGTGAGGAGATTACGGTGGCCCTAGTGGCTTCTTGGGGAGCATTGTGCCTCCACACCGCTCCGAACAGAGATTAGCATCCGCAAGGGTGTGAACTTGGGATACATCGTCGTCTCCGCATGCCTGGGTTATCTCTTACCCGAGCCCCTTTACTTATGCACTTTACTTTGTGATAGCCATATTGTTTCTTGTTATATATCTTGCTATCAGTTAGTTGTCCATCTTGCTTAGAATAAGTTGTTGGTGCACATAGGTGAGCCTAGTTGTTTTAGGTTTTGTGCTTGACTAATTAAACAATAGTTTTATTCCGCATTTGTTCAAGCCTAAACCGTAATTATTTTAAAGCGCCTATTCACCCCCCCTCTAGGCGACATCCACGTCCTTTCACATGGGACCGGCTATGTTGAGACAACATAGGTGGAGTTCAACTGTTCCTATTTAAAAAAACAGAATTTGAAGTGGACATGTGATTTGGACATGTCACATTTGGAATTTGGACATGTCATATTTGGACATGTGATGTTTTGGACATGTCATATTTGAAAAATGATGATTATGTGCAGGGTAAATGATCCGAGTGGCCTATGTTTCGCTGGAATGTTGATTCATTTCCGTTCCGGTGAATTTCACACGCTCGATATGTCCACTTTTAGCAAAGGTCATGCTGAAATTTTCCGTGAATTTTGGCATGATTTTTGCTAGAAAGTAGGCATATCGAGTGCCGGGATTTGCTGGGAAACGGCATTCCGGCAAACATAGATCTTTTTTTGGACATGTCGAAGAACGAAGAAACCGGGCCTTCTGACCAAGATGCAGACAAGATGGATTATGAGGGTGAACAACAGTACCTCAGCCTTTTGTCTGCTAAGCACAGTCAAGGTTTGTAGGTCGGCCTAGATCATGATGCTGATGCCGACATTGACACCGATGGCACCGACACTGATGGCGGTGCCGAGACTGGTGGGGAAGGTATCGGCAAGGAAGTTACCAGTGGGGAAGGTACCGAAAAGAAAAGGCAGAAGAAGCAGAGGATACGAAAACCTAACAAACTCGGCATCGGACGACTGGTGATCACAAAGATGTCCCCTGGCAAGTTTGAGCCATTAGAGCCGGAAGAACCTCGCAAGTGCTATGGGAACCAAGTAGGATGCATCCTACGGGAATGCACGAGCATCAATGACGATGACATAAGGGGTAAAGAACATTTGATGCAGTTGCTCTTGACGAAGCTGCACAAGAGATTCAAGTTCCTCGACCGGGATGATGCCATAGAACACCCGTGGGATGATAAGAAGATGAAAAACATTAACAATCATGCCCTGGGCATGTTCAGCAATGATTTGGCCACCTGGAAAGGGAGGGTGAAACGAGCTATTGAGGCTGAGGAACCTCGGTCCTAGATTCTAGAGGAAAATCCGACACTTACGGAAGAGGAGTTCGAAAAGTTCAAGGACACTTGCGCTACCGAGGCAGCCAAGGCTAAGGCTGCGAAATTTAAGAGCCTTCAGCAAAGGAACACGGGGAAGCATTGCCTCGGAAGCCGTGGCTACCTTGGCAAAAGGCCCATATGGGATAAGGAGGACACGAAACGTGAAGCTACAGGTCTCCCAAACCCCTTCGCGAAGTTCACCAACCCCTTGGAGCGTGACTTCATTAGGGCCCGCTACAAGCGGGACAAGGAAAAGAAAGTTTTTTACATGGAGACCACGAGGAAATTGATTAGAATACTGGTAATTGTTCTTTTACCACCTTACATTTAGCTTCTGATCAAGTCGACTACACATTCGTAAACGGTTCACGTTCCTTCTGCAGGAGAAGCAACAGCAGCTTGTAGCCAAAAGCCCTACTTCGCCGATGAGGCTCAAGTGGGACACCCCTCTCAACCAGGCCTTGAACGAACTTAAGGGACTCCCTTTGGGCAAGCGGCCGCAATATGGACGTGTGCACGACGCTGGAGATGGCACCACATGGAAGGTGTTTTACAACGAGGGCCCGGAGGCCAAGAAGCAGAAAAAGAAGTTTAGTCAGACGGACATCAACAAGAAGGTGAAGCTTGCGTTCAAGAAAAAAGCAGCTGAGGACGCAGAAAAAGCAGCCGAGGAGAAAAATGAGTTGCTACAGCAGGCAGTCGACGCAGCTGTACATGCCTACAGAAATGATTTCGCTACTAACTTGATCCCTGCTATCATCAACTGGACGAAGGAAAATCCAGACAAGACGGTACATTATTTCCCCATGCCCAGCTTCGCCAGGAGCAACTCGGTGAACAACACCACCGCACCATCACCTGCTCATACAACCGGGCCTGCTCCCGCACCCGCACCCGCAACAGCTCATAGCAGCCCGTCCTCAGACTCCGGCGTGCTAGGCGGGCCTTCGTCTTTGGCTGAGCTCGACGACCTCACGGTAATTACATGTCGCACCAACATATATCTAGAATATTCCATTTTCGTTGCCTTTCGGATGTTTTACGCTGCAGACATGTGTTTGCAGGCCGACGAAACCCCGTGCACCGTACTCTACTTGATCAAAGGCCAGAAGGTGGACGTGGGAAAGGGGGTGATAACGAAGCCCTTGGAACTCACGTTCCACGGCCAGCAGATGCCCGGAGGGCACTTCAGGGTTACCTTGTCGAGTGTGAAATCGGGGCACAAGGATTTGCCTCCTCCAGTACGGCTAGGGGGAGAGGACGACGAGACCCTGTCACGGATTGGAAGCTGCAAGGGTAGGGTGCTGCTATGGCCGAAGAATCTTCTTCGTCTGGAGCCGGCCGAGAGCACACCAATAACCACACATCAACAAGCAGGTATGGACACCACCACCACGCCTACGCAATTACCAGTGCCTGTAGTGCCGGGTGAGAGCGGCGGACAACGTGATGAAGGGGGTCCAATAGTGGCTGATGTAATCGCTCCTGTAGAACAAAGAATGGATGATGAGATGGAGGAGGACCCTCTTCGGTTCCTCAATACAGGCGCTTGTGACGGTGACTTAGATATGATGAGTCAGCCATATGACAACTCGGGCTATCAGCATGCTAATGAGGATATGGTTGATCTGCGCGGGCAGGAACGTCCTAGCAGGGATTGCAAGAAGTCTCTCTTCATGCAATCCTCACAGGACACGCCTGAAGATGCATGGGGGTGTACAGTAGTGCTTAGCCCGACAACACTAGGGCAGGGGTTAAGGAAGGGTCTGGAAGGCCAGCCCAAGAAAAAGGAGAGGAAGAGATCGGGGAAGGTAGGCTCAGCTGCCTACAAACAAGCCAGAGCACATAGCAGCCAGAAGGTGGCCATGTTCCATGTCACGGGTGAGCCGATGCTACCGTCGAAACCGCTGGAGGCAATATCCAGGGATCTCAGGAGACTGCACGACCATGTGCTGTCGACTGAGAAAAGCCTACTATCCTTGAAGGATCCAGGATATCTGACATACGTGGCTCGTGTGCCTGAGGGGAAGTGCTACGTCGACACATGGCCTGCGGAGGTGGTCTTCCTGCGGTTTGATCATATCTTCGAGATGTTTCTGACAAGGGGGCTCGATGGTACAATCGTCCGCCTTTTTGCACTACATATGAGCTCCGTCATCAAGAGAGAAGAAGTCTCGCAAATCTGTGTGGTGGATCCATACTACATGCACGAGTCCTTCTTGAGTCTCGGCGACTTTGAGCGTAAAACTGCTAGGGAGTACCTCGAAAACTTCATGGTACAGAACAAGGACCAGGAAATTGTCCTCCTGCCTTATCATCCAAAGTAAGTCAGTGCCGGACAACCCTTTCATACATTTCAATCATTCCTTCTCGCTCATATGGAGAATAATTTGAGTTGTTTTTTCCCCGCAGCAATGGTCGCACCGTCCTTATCGTTCTTTACCTGCGAGTCTCCCACGCCGTGTATTTTGACCCTACCAGAAACAAGGAGAAGAAGGACTACACCCACGTAATGAATATTCTAGATGATGCTCTCTAAGGCTTCAGCTTCAGGGGTGGCCACATGCAGATCAGGAAACAAAGGAACCGCAAGACGAGTTTCTCGCATAAAACCAACTTCTGTTGCATCCATGTCCCGAAATCCAGTACGAACAATGGTTTCTACCTCCTCCATCTCATGATGGAGTTCAGAAGGGATCACTAAAAGCTTCACATGACAACCAGAAACGATGATCATATCCGCAAGTGGGTAGAATCTCAAGGAGAAGCGGATTATAAACTTAAAGATGACTTCTTTCGCATCCAGAGGGACATTGCCACAATCATCATGAAAGAAGTCATCAAAGTGAAGGGGATGTTCCACCACGGCCCTATATCGCGAGCTGACGTCCGAACTTACATAGGCATGCAACGTCAGGACCTCACGCCGTTCAAGAAGCTAGGGTCCATCCTCGATGATTTGGAAGGATGGAAGTTCTAGTGATTTACAATGCCGATGATGATGATATGTGTCGGTTGAACTTGTATATACTTTCTGTAGCGATGAAACTTTGTGATGTCCATGATCCCTACTGTACTTGCGTAACACTACTTTGTTAGTTTGGGTATGATGACCTGCGTACCTCTAGTTAATTAGTTTGCGTACGATGAAACTGCGTTGATTATTTATGTTTACTATATGTTGCATCTAGTTGCTAACCCTTTCTTTTTTGTGTTGCTCAAGTATATTTTGTTGCATATGATTGTACATTCTCTTGATGAAGATGCATCTCTAATAGGTACCTAGATTCTTGATGGCAAAGTACCGGTGCTATGTCGTGTACAAAGGAAAGGTTCTGGGAGTATATGCCGAGTGGTCCGAGTGTCAGGCGCAAGTGGAGGGGGTCTCGAGCGCCAGCCATAAAGGCTTCAAAAGCAGACAAGAAGCAGAAAAGCTAGTTACATGAGGAGGCTCACGCTAGCGCAAGAGAGGGCTAATAACTGCCGCCTCATGTACTACATAGTTTCACTCTCACTCATAGTGATAGCTCTTCTCGCGTATATCATTGTTTAGATGGATGACGATGTAGTTGCAAGTATTCGAGACTTGTGACGCTATTTTCGAGATGATGACGAGACACCACTTTGTGTTGGATGATGATTATGATGAGACTATTTATATGTATATGCTATGATAACATTCGTGGTCTCGCAACCATTTGTATGTGTATGATGATGACATTTGTATGTGCTAAAGATTCTTGTATAAAGCCTGTTCAAATACAAAACAAATATGCAGGAAAAAACAGAAACTAATAAAGTTAGCAAGAGCGTGTGGTGTAAAGTTAGCAGTAGCGTGCCATTGCCAGTAGCGCGTTATAATACAAGGCACTACAGATAGTAGCAGTAGCGCTCTGTTTTGGTGCTCGCTACTGCTATGCATGTATAGCAGTAGCACAGGCCAACATGCGCTGCTGCTACAGATTAGCTATAGCGCCGTATCAGTAGCGCGTGTTCCCGTGCTACTGCTACAGATAATACCCGCACTACTGCTAGGCTTTTCCCTAGTAGTGGAAGGATATGTTTAATCCTATCCCTGCTGATAAAGTGCAATCTCATAAGTTGGGATCTATTTACTTCCTCCAGCCAGGCCTCCGTACCATGAACACCATCCCGAGGCATACCTTGATGCCCAAGTCTGGAGATGAGAAGATGATTTGTGGATACTCCATCAACATGCTCATCCATCTTGATCGTCACACCAAGATTTGAGTGATGGATTTGATAGTAGAGACTGTGAAGAGGGTTGCTACTGATCCGAAGCGCTCATGCTGCTATGCACCCTATATTCAGATGCTTATCAATTCTAAGATTGAGAAGCACATATTTGCTCTGGATAGTCCACACTTGCCACTTTAGCCAGATCTAGAGGACAACATTGTGGTGATGGACCCAGACCATCCCACATCAGCTGCAGCTCAGGCACAAGGTCAGGTAGAGGCAGAGGCAGCTCGAGCCACTAGTGCTCAAGTTCCAAGATCCAGGAACGAGCAGATGGATCTCTTGATAACCATTGTCATGGATATGAAGAAGGTGTTGGAAATATGCCCTAGAGTCAATAATAAAATGGTTATTATTATATTTCCTTGTTCATGATAATTGTTTATTATCCATGCTATAATTGTATTGATTGGAAACACATTGCATGTGTGGATATATAGACAACACTTTGTCCCTAGTGTGCCTCTAGTAGACTAGCTCGTTAATCAAAGATGGTCAAGGTTTCCTAGACATTGACATGAGATGTCAGTTGACAACAGGATCATATCATTAGGAGAATGATGTGATGGACAAGACCCAAACTATAAACATAGCATTTGATCGTGTCTGTTTATTGCTACAGTTTTCTGCATGTCAAGTATCTGTTCCCATGACCATGAGATCATGCAACTCATTGACACTGGAGGAGTGCCTTGTGTGTATCAAACGTCGCAACGTAACTGGGTGACTATAAAGGTGCTCAACAGGTATCTCCGAGGGTGTCTGTTGAGTTGGCATGGGTCAATACTGGGA
Organism: Hordeum marinum; assembly: GCA_022496015.1. Taxonomy (NCBI): domain Eukaryota; kingdom Viridiplantae; phylum Streptophyta; class Magnoliopsida; order Poales; family Poaceae; genus Hordeum; species Hordeum marinum. Next base: position 505,808,650 of record CM039676.1, read on the forward strand.
TTTGTTACTCCGTGTGACGGATAGGTATCTCAGGGCCCACTCGGTAATACAACATCACAACAAGCCTCGCAAGCAACGTGACTAAGTGTTAGCCACGGGATCTTGTATTACGGAACGAGTAAAGAGACTTGCCGGAAACGGGATTGAACTAGGTATACAGATACCGACGATCGAATCTCGGGCAAGTAACATACCGAAGAACAAAGGGAACATCATACATGATTAACTGAATCCTTGACATAGAGGTTCGACCAATAGATATCTTCGTAGAATATGTAGGAACCAATATGGGCATCCAGGTCCTGCTATTGGTTATTGATTAGAGAGGTGTCTCGGTCATGTCTAAATAGTTCTCGAACCCGCAAGGTCTGCACACTTAAAGTTTGGTGACGTTTCAGTAGTATAGAGTTACGTATGGTGGTGACCGAAGGTTGTTGGTAGTCCCAGATGAGATTCCGGACGTCACTAGGAACTCCGGAATGTTCCGGAGGTAAAGATTGATATATAGGAAGTCCTGTTTTGGTCGCTGGAAAAGTTTCGGGCTCATCGGTAGTGTACCGGGAGTGCCGGGAGGGTACCGGGGGACCATCGGGAGGGGTATTTCGACCCAAGAGGCTACATGGGCTGTGGGAGAAGGTATACCAGCCCTTAGTGGGCTGTCTGAAGCCCCACAGGAAGCCCATGCGGCTGGGAAGGAAATCCTAAGGTGGGAGGAGAGGCCCAAGTGGGAAAAGGACGAGTTCTAATCCTACTAGGAGTGAAGGCGGTGGAATCCTCCCCCCACTTCAGCCGAACAAGGTCTGGATCCCTTGGGAGCCAAGACTCCTCCCTCCCCTCCTCCTATATATACAGAGGATTCAGGGTTTTTTGAGACAGAAAAACAGCCATGTGCTGCCTCTCCTCTAGAATAGTTTCTCCTCTAGATCGGTTTCAGCGGTGCTTAGGCGAAGCCCTGTTGGAATAGCTCCACCACCATCGCCGCAACACCATCGCGGTGCCAGAGAACTCGTCTACCTCTCTTCTCTCTCTTGCTGGATAAAGAAGGCGGAGATCTTGATCGAGCCGTACGTGTGCTAAACGCGGAGGTGTCGTCCATTTGATGCTAGATCGGGACGGATTGTGATTGGATCGCGGGACGCTTGGCGATTTGGATTGCAAAGACGTTCGACTACATCAACCGCATTTATTAACGCTTCCCGCTTAGCGATCTACAAGGGTATGTAGATCCACTCTCCCTCTCGTAGATGCTCATCACCATGGATAGATCTTGCGTGTGCCCCAACAGTGGCATCATGAGCTATGTCTATGTGTAGATGAGACCTCGAGTAGAACACAAAGGAGTTTGTGGTAATTGATGCTTAGATTGCTTCCTCCCTTGGTCGTGTTTTGGTTCAGCGGTATTGTGGGATGAAGCGGCCCGGACCAACCTTACTCGTACGCTTACGAGAGACCGGTGCTACTTTGTATGGTTATCCCAAGTCATTGGGTATTCCCCCACCACTATACCGAGGCAAAGGGTTTTCCAACAAAACGGTATGCTTTTAAAGAGAATAGTTCTTACAAAAGGTGAGTGGGAGGACAGTGCAACTTGACGAGATAACCAGTATCTTCGTCATCAGTTCAAAGGTAAGAAACACTAGAAATGATTCTGTTGTTTCCTACTACGACTGATACGAAAGTCTCTACAATAAAATGTATGGACTTCAGTCGAACGTGCAGCTGAACCACGTAGGCAAAGTTGTGCAAACCTATCAGGTGTGCAAACGAGATATTGTTGTTAGACAACAGTATACCTACAATACACAAGGAAGCGTTGATGGGCCCTGACACTGGGATTGGCTAAATGCCAATACAATCCGAGATGGTTTCCATATAAATGATTCAAGATTAAAACCTTGATACACCTTTCAAAGGACTTAGAGTCTAACGAATATTTATGGAACTAAAAACTGATACGGATAAAAATGTTTTATCCATAAAGCTTGACTTGTTGAAATAACAAGTTCAAGGAGTTGACTACGATGAGGTTGTTTCACACTAGCGATGCTTAAGGTCGGTTCGGGTTGAACTAACAATTAATACATATATCAATCATGAGATATGAAACTTGGATGACAAAAGGATTTCCATCTGATGGAAATGAAACCTAGGACTTGTATTTGATACAGTCCAAAGTAATTTATTGATCCAGAGGATGCTAGTAAGTATGCAAACTTCAGAGTTCCAGCAATGGACAGAAGAGAGCAAAATGGAGTTGGAATCTTCGTGGTTTGATGAAATGGTCAAAAGGGTTTTTTACTTCATCAATGGGTAACGAAGATGCTTGTGATTCAAGAAAGTAAGTGGGAGCATAATAATATTTCTAAAAATGTTGTGTGCTTGACACATTGTTAATTGGAAATAAATTTCTTGACACGAATTAGGACTTCATTTGAAAATAGTTTTGCGATGAAGTGCTTAGGCTAAATAGCCTCCATATTAGGCATGATGATCTATGGAGATAGATTTACCTAATGGGGCTAAGCAATGAATACGTATTGACAAGGTGCTAAAACCTTTTAGCATTTAAAAACGCCAAGGAGTGATTCTTGCCGAAGTCACATGGAAAGAGTTTTTGCAAGACTCAGTGTCCCAAAACACTGACGAGTAAAATACATGATGGAGATTCCACACACTCTAGTGTTTGGATTAATCATGTATTCCATGGTATGTAAAAACAACCAGATATGTCCGATACTCCCAAGTTGTTGTGAGTATAGATACCAAAGTGATCAAAGCACTGATCATGGGACAATAGTGAAAGATGTCATTAAGTACTAGAGTAGTGCTGATGACATGTTTACTCTCAAGGAGAGATTATGAAGTGCTCGTTGTAAGTAATTACATCGATACAGTCTCAATCAATGCTCCATGCGATTTTCGATTTAAGTTAAGGGTTTTGTGTAATACACAATATGGTGGCACGGTAGTTGGAAACTGTTCCAAACAAGATACTGTGGCGAATTCTATAACAAAGGCTAAGTATGTTGTCGCTTTGGAAGCAACAAAGAAGTTGTTGAATCATATAGTCCATTCATGAACTTAGTATGGTTCGAAGATGGCTTTGGTCTATGAGACACTATTGTATATAGTTGCTCCATAGCTCAGTCTGAGGAATCAGGTTTCGACCAATGATTCACACATATGCAAAGCCAAGTTCACACAAAATACGAATTTTGTGATAGCGTGAAAACGCGAGGATATGCAAAGTTACACACGGAGCTGAAGTTGTGAGATCCGTTAGACATCAGGCTATACCACAAGCGAAGCATATTTTACACCAGTATGCCATAGGTGTAAAGTGCATTAGCATTGACTAGATTATTGACTCTAGTGCAAGTGGGAGTCTGTAGGAGATATGCTCTAGAGGCAATAATGAATGTTATTGATTATCTCCCTGTTCATAATTAGGTTTATGTTCCATGCTATAACTGCTATGGTTCTCGAGTCTACAATAACCACGAGGCTTGAAGGAAGACTCATATGCACGCGTGGAATAATAAACGGTAAATTGTATTCCTAGTCTGGCCTCTAAGACTGGCTCAAGTATTGTATGATGATCCTGTTTTCCTGATCATGGGTATGGCTATGCTGGCAATTTTGAGGGCACAATGTTAGAAGAACATTTGTGTTGAATCGCCGAATTGATGTTATCCTATGAGATACATTCGTCATAAGTTATGGTTAATAACACAGAGAAGTTAATGTTTGCATAATTTCTTAGACCATGAGAGTATCTAGTTTCTTCATGCTTGCTTCATGAACTTTGGGGTTTTTCAAACGTCATCCGTAAATGGGTGGCTATTACGGCGGCTTACTGGTTCATGGAAAAGTATGTCAAGTAACTTGATAGCTCAAGATTGGTATTTGCTCCTCCGACGATGGAGAGATATCTCTGGGCCCTCTCGGTGTTACAGTATCCATCATCGTCTGGCCAGACACTTTGTGATTTGATCACGAGGATGCCGGAACACAGGAACGAGAAAAGAGAACAACACCGGTAACGAGGTAACTGGCATAGTGGACAAGTTGTTGATCCACGGGGATGCCAACATGTCTCACCTCGGGTATTTGTAACATATCGTGAAGCAACTGGAATAGCACACGACAACTGGAGGTTCACTCGAATATTCTTTCGTGTGGGTATAGGGGTCAATATGGATGTCCACGGCTCCGATGTTGATCATTGATCGGAAGGGGTTCCGGGTCATGTATATGCTTCACCGAACCTATAGGGTCACATGCTTAAGGGTCATCTATCTGTTGAATACTAGATAATGAGTCCGAGAGAAAGTCACTGAAATAGTTTCAGAGACAGCGGAAAAGTTTCGGAGACAACACCGAAAAAGTTTTGGTAAAACCGAAAAGTTGTTTCGGATAAAACCATTGATCTAAAAAGGTTTCGGCAAGCACCGGGAATGTTTTGGAGGTTGCCAGAACAGTCTGGTAATTTCTGGAATTTTTCGGAGAAAAAACCGGAAAGGGTTTTCGGAGCTATCGGAATTGTTTACCGGGTAAACGAAGATGTTTTAAATTAAACCACCATACCGGAAATGTTCCGGAGCATGTCCAGATAATTTTAGAGGGTGCCGAAAATGTTCTGGGACCTTCCAGAATTTTTTCGAAGTAATAGTCGCGGAAAACATCTTGTCCCAGCGTGAGGGGACAAGATCCCACGTTTCGTGGGGCTGTTTTGGGGCGCCTCCCTTTTGAGGGGCAGCCCCTTGTGGCTGGACAAAAGGTGTTGCCCCCCATGGTGGGGGCAGCCTCTACAAATGGTGGAAAGTGTTGGGAGGAAGGTGGGGCCCCATGGGGGAACACCATGGACAAGGGAACATGTTTTCTCCATGTTTGGTGGGAACATGCTTCCTTGTTTTGTGGGTGCTTGTCATGTGGCTGAAATTTCAGCCACCCACCCCCCTCCTTCCCCTATAAAAGGAGGTGGAGAGGAGCTCTCCATCCCCACTCCAACTCTCATACACATGCCATGCATTATCTGGCTTCTTCTCTCCCTCCCACGAAAAGAGTTTCGTAGAGCCGAAAGGTTGTCTGGGTTCTGGTGGGAACTAGTTCTGGACAGCGAAGCCCTGCCGGATAGATGACACCGTATGTGTGCAACTCTGTACAGAGATCATAGTTTCGGTCTTAGTTCGAGAGTGCCTCCCGAAGGGCTGTACGTGTGACCGTCCGAGTTTTGGAGGTCCTCCCGAAGGGCTGTCCGAGTGACAGTCCAAGTTTCGGAGGTCCTCCCGAAGGGCTGTCCGCGACACCATCCGGGGGACTGTCCGACCGCCTCCCGGAGGGCTGTCCGTGGGGCAGATGAGGGTATACATCCTCGCGGTTGGGAGGTTGTAAGATCCTAGCTGCGGGGATCTGCACCGCCGTTCGTCATCGACTCTACTTCCGCTGCGCTACGAGTCGGTAACGAAAATGATCAAACCTTGTATGCAGTCTCCATAGTGGTCCTGGGCTGGTGCGTAGGTCGATTTTTTTTGTTTTCTGCTGCGTTACCCAACAATGTTGTGATGTGATATGGCCAATTACATGATGAGATATATGTGATGTATGCGATGATCATGTGTTGTATAGAATATCACGACTTGCATGTCGAGGAGTACGGCAACCGACAAGAGCCATAAGGTTGTCTTTAATTATTGTATGACCTGCATGTCAATCATTAAGCTCTATGTACTGCTTTACTTTATCGCTAAGCGGTAGCAATAGTAGTATGAGCATGGTGGGCACGATAACCCCGATGGAGACACAATGATGGAGATCATGGTGTTATGCTGGTGACAATGGAGATCATGCCGGTGCATTCAAGATGGAGATCAAAAGCACAAGTTCATGGCCATATCATGTCACTTATGATTTGCATGTGATGTTAATACTTTTTATCCACCTTGTTTTGCTTAGGACGACGGTAGCATTATAAGGTGACCCCTCATGTAAATTTCAAGGTGAATTGTGTTCTACCCGAGTGTGCATCGTTGCGGAAGTTCGTCGTGTTGAGACACCACGTGATGATCGGGTGTGATAGAGTCTATGTTCACATACAACGGGTGCAAGTTAGTGTTGCACGTGCAGAACACTCGGGTTAAACTTGACAAGCCTAGCATGTACAGACATGGCCTCGAAACACAAGAGACCGAAAGGTCGAACATGAGTCATGTAGTAGATATGATCAACATGATGATGTTCACCATTGAAACCACCTCAACTCACATGATGATCAGACTTGAGTTGGTGAATTTGGATCATGTATCCCTCAGATGACCCGAGGGATGTCAATTTGAGTGGGATCTTTAGTAATTTGATTAACTAAACTCATTATCTTGAACAATAGTCTAAGTAACCTTTGCTTATTTATGTTGTAGATCAATGGCTCGCGCAGTAGCACCCCTGAATTATAATGCATTCCTAGAGAAAGCTAAGTTGAAAGATGATGGAAGTAACTTTGTGGACTGGGCCCGTAATCTGAGGATTATCCTCACAGCTTCCCAGAAGGCTTATATCCTTGATGCACCGCTTGGTGACCCACCCGCTCCCATGTCATCCGAAGATGTTAAGAACGCTTGGGAGGCACATTCTGGAGATTACTCAATAGTTCAATGTGTAATGTTGTATGGCTTAGAACTGGGACTTCAAAGACGTTTTGAACGTCATGGAGCATATGAGATGTTCCAAGAGTTGGAGTTTATCTTTAAGAAGAATGCCCAGATCGAGAGGTATGAGACCTCACATAAGTTCTATGCTTGCAAGATGGAGGAGAACGGGTCTCTTAGTGAACAGATACTCAGAATGTCTAGGTATTCGACCCGACTGGCGGAGTTAGGGATGCCCCTTCCGTCGGAGGCGATCACTGACAGAGTTCTTCAATCATTGCCTCCTAGCTACTAGAGCTTCATGATGAACTGTAACATGCACGGGATGAACAAGTCAGTTGCCAAGCTGTTTGCGATGCTGAAACTCACTGAGTCTGAAATTTAGAAAGAACATCAAGTGTTGTTGGTCAATAAAAACCACTACTTCAAGAAGAATGGCAAGGGTAAGAAGGGTAACTCCAAGAAGGGTGGCAAAGCTGTTGCTCCTCCCGTGAAGAAACCCAAGGCTGGACCCAAGCCAGCAACTAAGTGCTTTCATTGCAAGGGAACTGGTCACTGGAAGCGGAACTGCCCCAAGTATCTGGCTGACAAGAAGGTGGCCAACAAAAAACAGGGTATATATGATATACATGTTATTGATGTGTAACTTACCAACTCTCGTTGTAGTGCCAGGGTATTTGATACTGGTTCTGTTGCTCACATTTGCAACTCCAAAGAGGAACTATGGAATAGACGAAGGCTGGCAAAGGACGAAGTGACGATGCGTGTGGGAAATGGTTCCAAGGTTGATGTGATCGCCATCAGCACGCTATCTCTTCGATTACCATCGGGATTAGTAATGAACTTGAATAATTGTTATTTAGTGCCTGAGTTAAGCATGAACATTATATCTGGATCTTGTTTATTGCGAGACGGTTACTCATTTAAATTAGAGAATAATGGTTGTTCTATTTACATGAGTAACATCTTTTATGGTCATGCACCCAACGTGAGGGGTTTATTCATGTTGAATCTTGATAATGATGATACACATGTTCATAACATCGATGCCAAAAGATGTAGAGTTGATAATGATAGTACAACTTTCTTGTGGCACTGCCGTTTAGGTCATATTGGTGTAAAACGCATGAGGCAGCTCCATGCTGATGGACTTTTGGAGTCACTTGATTTTGAATCACTTGACACATGTGAACCATGCCTCATGGGAAAGATGACTAAAACGCTGTTCTCTGGAACAATGGAACGGGCGAGTGACTTATTGGAAATCATACATACTAATGTGTGTGGTCCAATGAATGTTATAGCGCATGGTTATATCATTATTTTCTCACCTTCACTGACGACTTAAGTAGATATGGGTATATTTACTTAATGAAACACAAGTCTGAAACGTTTGAAAAGTTCAAGCAATTTCAGAGTGAAGTTGAGAATCATCGTAACAAGAAGATTAAATTCCTACAATCTAATCGAGGAGGTGAATATTTGAGTTATGAGTTGTCCAGTCACTTAAGATAGTGTGGAATTGTTTCACAATTGACACTGCCTGGAACACCACAGCGTAATGGTGTGTCCGAACGTCGTAATCGAACCTTATTAGATATGGTGCGTTCTATGATGTCTCTTGCCGATTTGCCACTATCGTTTTGGGGTTATGCATTAGAGACAACTGCATTCACTTTAAATAGGGCACCATCGAAATCCGTTGAGATGACGCCATATGAACTGTGGTTTGGCAAGAAACCAAAGTTGTCGTTTCTTAAAGTTTGAGGATGTGATGCTTATGTCATAAAGCTTCAGCCTGAAAATCTGGAACCCAAAGCGGAGAAATGCGTCTTCATAGGATAACCCAAAGAGACAATTGGGTATACCTTCTATCTCATATCCGAAGGCAAAGTGTTTTTTTGCTAAGAATGGAACATTTCTTTAGAAAGAGTTTCTCTCGAAAGAATTGAGTGGGAGGAAAATAGAACTTGATGAGGTTATTGAACCTTTACTTCAACCAGAGAGTAGCACGGTGTAAAAGATGTTTTTGTGGAGCCTACGACGGTTGAAGAGGAAGTTAACGATGATGATCAGGAGACTTTGGATCAAGCTACTATTGAACCACGTAGGTCGACAAGGGCGTGCACCACTCCTGAGTGGTACGGCAACCCTGTTTTGTAGGTCATGTTGTTAGACAACGATGAACCTACGAGCTATGGAGAAGCGATGATGGGCCCGGATTCCAAGAAATGGTTAGAGGCCATGAAATCTGAGATGGGATCCATGTATGAAAACAAAGTGTTGACTTTGGAAGTATTACCTAAAGGGCGAAAGGCCATTCAGAGCGAATGGATCTTTAAGAAGAAGACGAACGCAGACGGTAATGTCACCGTCAAAAAGATCGACTTGTGGCAAAGGGTTTTTCACAAGTTCCAGGAGTTGACTACGATGAGACCTTCTCACCCGTAGCGATGCTTAAGTCCGTCAGAATCATGTTAGCAATAGCTGCATATTTCGATTATGAAATTTGGCAGATGGATGTCAAAACAGTGTTCCTTAACGGTTTCCTTAAGGAAGAGTTGTATATGATACAACCGGAAGGTTTTGTCGATCCAGAGAATGCTGATAAAGTTTGCAAACTCTAGCGATCCATTTATGGACTGGTGCAAGCATCTCGGTGTTGGAATCTATGCTTTGATGAGGTGATTAAAGCGTTCGGGTTTATACAAGTTTATGGAGAAGTTGTATTTACAAGAAAGTGAGTGGGATCTCTATAGCGTTTCTAATATTATATGTGGATGACATATTGCTGATTGGAAACAATATAGAAATGGTGGAAAGCATGAAGGAATATTTGAACAAGAGTTTTTCAATGAAGGACCTGGGAGAAGCTGCTTTCCTATTAGGCATTAAGATCTATAGAGATAGATCGAGACGCTTAATAGGACTTTCACAAAGCACATACCTGATAAAGTTTTGAAGAAGTTCAAAATGGATCAGTCCAAGAAGGGGTTCTTGCCTGTGTTACAAGGTGTGAAGTTGAGTAAGACTCAATGCCCAGTGACTGCAGAAGATAGAGAGAAGATGAGTGTCATCCCCTATGCTTCAGCCATAGGCTCTATCATGCATGCAATGCTTTGCACAAGACCCGATGTCAGCCTTGCCATAAGTATGGACGGAAGGTTTCAAAGTGATCCTGGAATGGAGCACTGGACGGCGGTCAAGAATATCCTTAAGTACTTGAAAAGGACTAAGGAAATGTTTCTCGTTTATGGAGGTGATCAAGAACTCGCCGTAAAGGGTTACGTAGATGCAAGCTTTGACACTGATCCGGATGACTCTAAGTCGCAAACCGGATATGTATTTATTTGCAATGGGGGAGCGGTAAGCTGGTGCAGTTCCAAGTAGAGCGTGGTAGCCGTTTCTACATGCGAAGTGGAGTACATCGCAGCCTCGGAGGTAGTGAAGGAAGATGTCTGGATGAAGGAGTTCATGACAGATCTTGGAGTAGTGTCTAGTGCACTGAATCCAGTGAATCTGTTCTGTGATAACACTGGTGCCATTGGCCTGGCCAAGGAACCAAGGTTTCACAAGAGAACCATACACATAAAGCGACGCTTCAATTCCATCTGCGAGTACATCAAGGAGGAGGACATAAATATTTGCAAAGTGCACATGGATCTGCATGTTGCAGACTCGTAGACTAAACCTCTTACAAGGGCTAAACATGATCACCACCAGAACTGTATGGGTGTTCGATTCATTACAATGTAAATCACATAGTGATAAGAGCTAGATTATTGAATCTAGTGCAAGTGGGAGACTGTTGGAAATATGCCCTAGAGGCAATAATAAAATGGTTATTATTATATTTCCTTGTTCATGATAATTGTTTATTATCCATGCTATAATTGTACTGATTGTAAACACATTGCATGTGTGGATATATAGACAACACTTTGTCCCTAGTGTGCCTCTAGTAGACTAGCTCGTTGATCAAAGATGGTTAAGGTTTCCTAGCTATTGACATGAGATATCATTTGATAACGGGATCACATCATTAGGAGAATGATGTGATGGACAAGACCCAAACTATAAACATAGCATTTGATCATGTAAGTTTATTGCTATAGTTTTCTGCATGTCAAGTATCTGTTCCTATGACCATGAGATCATGCAACTCATTGACACTGGAGGAGTGCCTTGTGTGTATCAAACGTCGCAACGTAACTGGGTGACTATAAAGGTGCTCAATAGGTATCTCCGAGGGTGTCTGTTCAGTTGGCATGGATCAATACTGGGATTTGTTACTCCATGTGGCGGAGAGGTATCTCAGGGCCCACTCGGTAATACAACATCACAACAAGCCTCGCAAGCAATGTGACTAAGTGTTAGACACGGGATCTTGTATTATGGAACGAGTAAAGAGACTTGCCGGAAATGGGATTAAACTAGGTATACAGATACCGACAATGGAATCTTGGGCAAGTAACATACCGAAGAAGAAAGGGAACAACATACGGGATTAACTGAATCCTTGACATAGAGGTTCGACCGATAAAGATCTTCATAGAATATGTAGGAACCAATATGGGCATCCAGATCCCGCTAATGGTTATTGACCGGAGAGGTGTCTCGGTCATGTCTACATAGTTCTTGAACCCGCGGGGTCTGCACACTTAAAGTTTGGTGACGTTTTTGTAGTATAGAGTTACGTATGGTGGTGACCGAAGGTTGTTCGGAGTCCCGGATGAGACCCCGGACATCACGAGGAGCTCTGGAATGGTCCTGAGGTAAATATTGATATACAGGAAGTCCTGGTTTGGTTGCCGGAAAAGTTTTGGGATCATTGGTAGTGTACAGGGAGTGTCGGGAGGGTACCGGGGGACCATCAGGAGGGGTATTTCGATCCAAGAGGCTACATGGGCTGTGGGAGAAGTTATACCAGCCCTTAGTGGGCTGGTTGAAGCTGCACAGGAAGCCCATGCGGTTGGGAAGGAAATGCTAAGGTGGGAAGAGAGTCCCAAGTGGGAAAAGGAGGAGTCCTAATCCAACTAGGAGTGGAGGAGGTGGAATCTTCCCCCACTTCGGCCGAACAAGGGCTGGCTCCCTTGGGAGCCAAGCCTCCTCCCTCCCCTCCTCCTATATATACTAGAGGTTTGAGGGTTTTTTGAGACAGAAAAACAACCACGTGCTACTTCTACTTTAGATCGTAGTTTCTCCTCTAGATCGGTTCTGGCGGTGCTTAGGCGATGCCCTGCTGGAATAGCTCCACCACCAGCGCCGCAACGCCATCGCGCTGCCAGAGAACTCTTCTACCTCTCCGCTCCCTCTTGCTGGATCAAGAAGGCGGAGATCGTCATCGAGTCGTACATGTGCTGAACGCGGAGGTGCCCTCCGTTCGGCGCTAGATCGGGATGGATCGTGATTGGATCGCGGGACGTTCGGCGATTTGGATCGCGAAGACGTTCGACTACATCAACCGCGTGTCTTAACGCTTCTCGCTTAGCGATCTACAAGGGTATGTAGATCCACTCTCCCTCTCGTAGATGCTCATCACCATGGATAGATCTTGCATGTGCGTAGGAATTTTTTTGTTTCCCATGCAATGTTCCCCAACAGAAGGACATGAAGACCATCATGGACACTCAGGAGAGCCTTGCGAACATCATTGAGGATAGAGTAAAAACTCTTAATGACAAGGTTGATGGGCTGACTAAGACAGTCAATGAGCTTAAGAAGGAGGTTGATGAAGCCCCAATCCATCGCACCTCTTCAGAGTTTGACTCTTATGATGATGCGGAGGATAGTGCACCTATCAGGGCGACTACCTAGTTCATGACTAAGGCCAGGACAACTACAATGCCAGCTCCAGAGACGGGGCCTTCATCTTCTGCTCTAGCCACAATGACATCAGCTCCATCAGCTCCAGTGCCTCCCGTGGCTACACCAACTCCATCAGCTCCTTCAGCGGAAGTCTTCGTCGACTCAGTTCTCTCGACTCCGACATCGACTACCGGAGGAGATCAACCACAAAAGAACGATTATCTATATCTCTTCGAGCTTTTTGGTAACTTGTTGCCAAAGGGGGAGAAGTTGTATATAGATCTTAGGCTTCGAGTGAGAGAGCGTCTGTTTTTTATTTGCTGGTTTTACAGAATATTTGGTTCTTTGGTTCGATGTGAGATACTTTGTGTGTTTGATCATACGCTTTAACATGTGTTGCTACTATTTCCTATCTTTTGATAATTATGTGATGATCATTCACTTTGGTTGATGTGTTGTGCTATGCTGTTAACTCTTATTACTCTCGCACACCACCAAGTTGTATGTGACATGGAAGAAGTGCCCCATGTACCTAATCGATTGTGCATTTGCATTCAAATGCAAATTGAAAAATAATGCGCAACTTTAGGGGGAGCTCTTGCTTATCACATACTTCTCAAAGTGACGATTATATTCATTGATTATATCATATGTCGAAGCTTTGATCTATATGTTGTCATCAATTACCAAAAAGGGGGAGATTAAAAGCACATTTGCTCCCTTGGTGGTTTTGGTAAGTAATAACATCATATATGTCATTGAACTAATGTTTCCACTAAGTATGTTTCAGGAAAAGTTCAATGATGGGTTGGCATAAAGATTGTGGAATACCCCAAGATGCAAGGAAATAGATTGGCAAAGCTTCAACAAAGGACTCTACATTCTACCTTTTGTGAGAAATCACTTTGAGTCCATATGAAAGCCAATACTATTAAAAAGGGGTAAGGTTTGATAGTCACCACATACACCCACAAGCTCTTCCATAAAAGTCTGTCCAAAGCCAAATACTCAAAATCGGTGCAACCAACACATTCCACTCGGTGCCACCGATTCCAAACCCTAGACAGACTCAGCCAAACCCTAGCTCTTCGGTGCAATTGATTCTGCATCGGTGCCACCGAGTTTGGGTTGCCAACTTTGTGTTACGCAAGTTTACAAAATCGGTCCGATCGAGTTTTGTGAATCGGCGTCACCGAGATTGGCAATCTCACGGTTGGTCACCTTATCGGTGCAACCGAGATTTATGTATCGGTCTCACCGAGATTCAAAAGTTGCTACCTTTGAGGCAACTCGGTACCACCGAGATTTTTACATCGGTGTCACCGAGTCTGACTTATTAGGTGTAAGGGTTGGATTTTTGGAGATGCCTATATATACCCCTCCACCACCACTCACTCGCAAGAGAAGCACTCAGAACAGTTCCCCACTCATACCTACTGATTTTCTGAGAGAGAGCCACCTACTCATGTGTTGAGATCATACCATTCCATTCCTACCATATGAATCTTGATCTCTAGCCTCCCCAAGTTGCTTTCCACCCAATCAATCTCTTCTGCCAAGCCAAATCTTTGAGAGAGTGATTGTGTGTTGAGGAGTCTATCATCTTGAAGCACAAGAGCAAGGACTTCATCGACATTATCGAGCCTATTACCTTTTGGAGGGTGGTGCCTCCTAGATTGGTTAGGTGTCGCTTGGGAGCCTCCCACTTCATGTTGTGGAGTGAACCAAGAAGTTTGTAAGGGCAAGGAGATCGCCTACTTCATGAAGATCTACCCCGAGTAAGGCTAGTCCTCCGTAGACGTAGGCTGTCATGGTATAGTCAAGGTTGCTTCTTCGTGGAACCCTCCGTGGGTAGAACCCTCCATGGACTCTCGCGACCGTTACCATCCGTGGGTTGAAGACTCCATGAACGTGGACGTACGATAGAACCATCTATCGGAACCACGGGAAAAATCATCGTGTCACCAATTGTGTTTGATCTTCCTACCCTTCCTTTACTTACATGCTTTTCTTTACTTTCCGCGGCTATACTCGTAGACATGCATGTGTAGGGTGTACTTGACATACTATGAATGCTAAAATCTGCCAAGAATTAAAATTGGGAAAAAGCAGATTTTTATTTGGTCAAGTAGTCTAATCACCCCCCTCTAGCACTACTTTCGATCCTACAGCCTCCAGGAGCCGACCACCGGCGTGGTCCGTCGTCCCGGTCGGCGCGTCGTCGGATGCCCGCACTCCCCATCCTCCTCCGCCCCCAATCCTCCTGAAGAACATCCCTAGTCCATCATCCCCAATCCTCTCTGTGGCAATTAGGGTTGCCCCTACGCCGTCACCAGGAGCCGACCACCGACGTGGTCCATCGTCCCAGCCGGTGCGTCGTCTGATGTCCGCACTCCCCATCCTCCTCCGCCCCCAATCCTCCTGATGAATATCTCCAGTCCGTCATCCCCAATCCTCTCTCTGGCAATGAGGGTTGCCCCCACGCCGCCGCCAGGAGTTGACCACCGGCGTGGTCCATCGTCCCAGCCGGCGCACCGTGGGTCGCCCGCACTCCCCATCATCCTACGTCCCCAATCCTCCTGAAGAACATCTCCAGTCCGCCACCAACAACACTTGTGCCACCCCTACCGCAGCAAATCAGGGGACAACACCACTGGCTAGCCACCATCGCCGGACGAGCTTCTCCATCCATCCGAGCTGCCCCACCGCAAGCTAGCTCGCTGAAGGTACTTCCAGATTTTTCTTTGTTGATGACAGTCACATTTGTATACATATTAATACAATTTGTGCTGTGATATGTGCATTTCCTTGTCAAATCCTATGGTCATATTAATATATGTGTTGATCGGTTAGTGTTATGGTTGTAATGCATCTAGTATGTAGCTTTTATTTACTCAAAAATATTATGTTCATGTGTATAAATTGCATGAAAATAGCATGTGCATGAACTGTTTGACAATTAACCTTTAAATTATGCTTTGAAATAGATGGAAAAGGAAAAAAGGCTAATTGGGATGCACATCACATAACCATTTTCTGTGAGTCATGCAAGGATGAGGTCGAGGCTGTAAATAGGCCAAAAGGATGTTTGAATCGTAGAGGATACAAACTTCTTGAGGAGAAGTTCTTTGGTACATGTTCGCCAAGGCACATGTCACCGGGGCTACATCATCTATTCCTGGGGAGATATCGGACAACACAAATGATGATGATATGGTTGGTTGTGAAGTAGAGTCCAAGGAGGATGGAACGGCTGAAAAGGATGTTACGGTTTCACCTAAGGATGGAAAGGTAGCGAAGGAGCCCCGAGTCTCCACCAAGGATGGCAAGTCTAGAAAGAAGGGCGGGTTTGCAAAAAATGTGAAGCGCAAGACCAAGTTTATTGACGAGTCAGTTAAGGAGGACAAGAACCCATTTCTACGTGAATATGAGGCCACACTTGGGAATATAAACTCAGATATAGCTGCAACCCGAGCTCCAACAAGTGTTGTTCCTACCATGAAAGAAGTTTTGACTTTGATGAAGGACTGCAACGCATCTTGAAGGGTGTACCTAGTTTCAACCCTCGTACACAAAACAGATTATTATTGCTTGTATGTCATTGCACAACCACCGCCGGACCTTGTACACATGAACATAGTCCGTGATAGAGTTGCTAACTCCTTAATGACCCCGAATGAATCATAGAGTTCTTTCATCTCCTCATGGACGAACTACCATTCTACTTTGTTATGGGTGAAAATTTTGCGCCGCTCGTAGTAATCTAGTTGCTGGGCTTTTGCTTCAAAAAGTGTAAGCCTTCGAATGTACTAATGTATTTATCAACGATCAAATATTTGGGTTCAAGTGCTAGTTGATTATGTCATAAGTTATTTGTTATTATTATTTGTGTGCCATGTATTTATCCTTATAAATATATGCTACTCTCTTGCCATGTCGAAATATCATGTTGATCATAAGACTCGAATAATTAATTTATTGCTGCTCTAAATCAACCAATGATGATTTTATTATCTTTAAATAACATGCAACCAATCTTTCAGCCGTTAGGGGTATTTCAGACATTTATCTCCACAGCCACAGCTCATACAGCTAGTTTCCCAAATGGCCTTCAGCTTTCTCACAACAGATTTTCCATAGCATATTTTTTGCAGCTCCTTTCAGAAATCCACAACTCAACCAAACACAGCCTAAGCTAGCCGTGCTTGCTGCCAAGTCATCACTTGAAAACTTGAAAATTGTGGACTAATTTTTGCCTTTTACAGGGTAACAATAATAAGGATATGATAGACTAAGAAATAATAATGGTACAAAAATAAAGAGAACAACTAACACGCGAGCCGTGCATCGCTCCCGCGAGCGACACTGGCATAACCCTAGCGCCGCCTTCCTCTAGCCCTTCCCCTAGCGGTCACTGGCAAGCATAGCCCATGGTTATCATGGCGGCAGGGGTTCTCCTCCTCTCCAGCAAGGACCAAGGAGTGGTGCGGGACAGCCCCATGGTGGGGGAGCGAAATTCGCGAGTTGCATCTGTAATGAAAGTGTCGACTGCTACTTCTCGAGCAGGCGTTGGTTTCCATGAAGAGGAACGGGTGATGAGGAAAAGTAGATAAGTATTTCCCTCAGTTGTTGAGAACCAAGGTATCAATCCAGTAGGAGATACCAGCAAGTCCCCAATACGTGTACCTACACAAAGAATCAAACTCTTGCATCCAACGCTATAAAGGGGTTGGCAATCCCTTTAAGGTTACTTCAAGGATGATATCTGATAGAGATAGATTGCTTAAACGGAAAGTAACACAAAAGGTAAAAATAATGCAGCAAAGTATTTTGGATTTTTTTGGTTTTAGATCTGAAAGTATAAGATGGAAAATAGACATGGGGGCCATAGGTTTCACTAGAGGCTTCTCTCATGATAGCAAGTATTACGGTGGGTGAACAAATTATTGTCGAGCAATTGATAGAAAAGCGAATAATTATGAAGATATCCAAGGCAATGATTATGCATATAGGCATCACGTCCGTGTCAAGCAGACCGAAACAATTCTGCATCTACTACTATTACTCCACACATCGATCGACTCCTGCCTGCATCTAGATTATTAAGTTCATGAAGAATAGAGTAACGCATTAGGTAAGATGACATGACGTAGAGGGATAAACTCAAGCAATATGATGAAAAACCCATCTTGTTATCCTTGATGGCAACAATACAATACGTGCCTTGCTACCCCTACTTTGTCACTGGGTGAGGACACCGCAAGATTGAACCCAAAACTAAGCACTTCTCCCATTGCAAGAATTACCAATCTAGTTGGCCAAACCAAACCAATAACTCGAAGAGACTTGCAAAGATATGAAATCATGCATATAAGAATTCAGAAAAGACTCAAATAATATTCATGGATAATCTGAACATAAACCCACAATACATCGGATCTCGACAAACACACCGCAAAAGAGTATTACATCGGATAGATCTCCATAAAGATCATGAAGAACATGGTATTTAAGAGCAAAGAGAGAGAAGAAGCCATCTAGCTACTAGCTATGGACCCGAAGGTCTATGGTGAACTACTCACGCATCATCAGAGGGGCAATGGAGTTGATGTAGATGCCCTCCGTGATCGAATCCCCCTCCGACAGATTACCGAAAAAGGCTCCAAGATTGGATCTCTCGGGAACGGAGGCTTCTGGCAGCGGAAAAGTGTTTTCGTGGCTTTTTCTGATAATGATGGAATATTTGAGAATTTATAAGTCAAAGATTAGGGTTGGAGAGCTGTCGTGGGCCCACAAGCCTGCTGGGTGCGCCCTACCCCTGGGCACGCCCTAGGGCTTGTGGCCCCATGGTGGCTCTTCTGCCTTGGTTCTCAAGTCTCCCAGTTTCCTTCTGGTCCAGAAAATTCATTCCGAAGATTTTATTCTGTTTGGACTCCGTTTAATATTCCTTATCTGCAATTCTCAAAAACAAGGAAAAAACAGAAACTCGAACTAGGCTCTAGATTAATAGGTTAGTCCCTAAAATAATATAAAATAGAATATTAATGCATATAAAACATCCAAAACAGATAATATGATAGCATGGAACAATAAAAAATTATAAATATGTTGGAGACGTATCAGCATCCCCAAGCTTAATTCCTGCTCGTCCTCGAGTAGGTAAATGATAAAAACAGATTTTTTTGATGTGGAATGCTACCTAACATATTTATCCATGTAATATTCTTTATTGTGGCATGAATATTCAGATCCGTAAGATTCAAAACATTAGTCTAATATTGGCATAAAAACAGTAATACTTCGAGCACACGAACAAAGCAGTCATGTCCTTTCGAAATAACATGGCCTTAGAAAGTTATCCCTACAAAATCATATGGTCTGGCTATGCTCCATCTTCCCCACACAAAGTATCTAAATTATGCACAATCCCAATGAACAAGTCAAGCAATTGTTTCACACTTTTGGTGTTCTCAAACCTTTTCAACTCTCACGCAATACATGAGCGTGATCCATGGATATAGCATTATAGGTGGAATAGAATATGGAGGAGGTGCAAGGAGAAAAACTACATGGTGAAAGTTGCATGGCAATATATCTCGGAATGCCTATGGAAATGCCATAATAGGTAGGAATGGTGGCTCTTTTGAGGAATATATGGTGGCTGTTTTGAGGACGGAGGGTTTGATGTACCGGCGAAAGTTGCGCGGTACTAGAGAGGCTAGCAAAGATGGAAGGGTGAGAGTGCGTATAATCCATGGAATCAAAATTAGTCATAAAAAACTCACATACTTATTGCAAAAGTTTATTACTTATGAAACAAAGCATTAGACGCATGCTCCTAGGTCAGAGGTTGGCAGGAGTTAACCATTGCACGCTCCCGACCCTCACACAAAGGTTGACAATCATTAAACAAATCATGCTCTGACTTCGTTACATACGGTTCACCATACGTGCATGCTACAAGAATCACAAACTTTAACACAAGTATCTCTTACAATTCACAACTAATCACTAGCATGACTCTCATATTACCATCTCTATTATCTCAAAACTACATGCAAGGAATCAAACTTCTCATAGTATTCAATGCACTTAATATGAAAGTTTTTATTATATCCCTCTTGGATGCTCATTATATTTGGACTAACTTCATGACCTAAACAAATTACCATGCTTTTTTTAAGAAACTCTCAAAATAATATAAGTGAGGAATGAGAGTTCAATAATTTCTATAAAATATAACACCACCATGCTCTATAAAGATATAAGTGAAGCACTAGAGCAACATTGCCTAGCTCAAAAGATATAAGTGAAGCACATAGAGTATTCTAATAAATTCATGATTCAGCGTGTCTCTCTCAAAATATGGTTGTAGCAAGGATGATTGTGGCAAACTAAAAAGAAAAGACTCATATCATAAAAGACGCTCCAAGCAAAACACATATCATGTAGTGAATAAAAATATAGCCTACAGTGAATTTACCGATGGATTCAAGACGAAAGAGGGGATGCCTTCCAGGGCATCCCCAAGCTTAGGATTTTTGATATCCTTGAATATGACTTGGGGTTCCTTGGGCATCCCCAAGATTAGGCTCTTGCCACTCTTTATTCCATAGTCCATCAAATCTTCACCCAAAACATGAAAACTTAATAACACAAAACTCAACAGAAAACTCATGAGATCCGTTCGTATTAAATGATAAATCACCACTTTAGGTAGTGTTGTGAACTCCTTATTTAATTGTATTGCTGTCGAAAACAGGACAGTCTGTAGCAATCTGTAAACTGCGAATACTTATGAAACTCTAAAAGTTTTGAAAATTTAGGACAATAAGGAAAAAATTTATATAAATCCTTCGTAAAACTTTCAGATCAATTAGACACTCTTCAAAAATTATAAAATTCCTAACTGAGCGCAAAAGTTTTTGTTTTCAGCAAGATCAAATCAACAACTACCATAGATCACCCCAAAGGTTTTACTTCGCTCAAACACTAATTAAAACACCAAAACACAACTACTACATAACTAATAATGTGCAAAACACACCAAAACATAAGCAAAAAAACAGAAAGCAAAATAAAATTGGGCTGCCTCCCATCCAGCGCTATTGTTTAACGCCCCTAGCTGGGCATAATAATTTCAATGATTCTCACATAAAAAGTAGTAATTGAGACATGCAAGAGAGCATAATGAATCACATGACAAGCACATTTAAATCTAACCCAATTCCTATTCATAGGGATTTTGTGAGCAAATAATTTATGGGAACAAGAATCACTTAGCATATGATCGGCGAAAGTTGCGTGGTACTAGAGAGGTTAGCAAAGATGGAAGGGTGAGAGTACGTATAATCCATGGACTCAACATTAGTCATAAAAAACTCACATACTTATTAAAAAGTCTATTAGTTATCAAACAAAGCATTATATGCATGCTCCTAGGGGAGAGGTTGGTAGGAGTTAACCATCATGTGCTCCCGTCCCTCACACAAAGGTTGACAATCATTAAACAAATCATGCTCCGACTTCGTTACATAACGGTTCACCATATGTGCATGCTACGGAAATCACAAACTTTAACACAAGTATCTCTTCCAATTCACAACTACTCACTAGCATGACTCTCATACTACCATCTCTATTATCTCAAAACTACATGCAAGGAATCAAACTTCTCATAGTATTCAATGCACTTAATATGAAAGTTTTATTATATCCCTATTGGATGCTCATTATATTAGGACTAAATTCATAACCTAAACAAATTACCATGTTGTTTCTTAAGAAATTCTCAAAATAATATAAATGAGGAACGAGAGTTCAATAAATTCTATAAAATATAACACCACCATGCTCTATAAATATATATGTGAAGCACTAGAGCAACATTGCCTAGCTCAAAAGATATAAGTGAAGTACATAGAGTATTCTAATAAATTCACGATTCAGCGTGTCTCTCTAAAAATATGGTTGCATCAAGGATGATTGTGGCAGACTGAAAAGCAAAGACTCATATCATACAAGACGCTCCAATCAAAACACATATCATGTGGTGAATAAAAATATAGCCTCAAGTGAATTTACCGATGGACTGAAGACGAAAGAGGGGACGCCTTCTGGGGAATCCCCAAGCTTAGGCTTTTTGGTATGCTTGAATATGACTTGGGGTGCCTTGGGCATCCCCAATATTAGGCTCTTGCCACTCTTTATTCCATAGTCCATCAAATCTTCACCCAAAACTTGAAAACTTCACAACACAAAACTCACCAGAAAACTCGTGAGATCCGTTAGTGTAAAAAGATAAATCACCACTTTAGGTACTGTTGTGAACTCCTTATTTAGTTGTATTTGTGTAATAACTACTGTATTCTAACTTTTTCATGTCTCATACCCCCGATACGACCCATAGATACATCAGAGTAAACAAACAACACAAAGAAACAGAATCTGTCAAAAACAGAACAATCTGTAGAAATCTGTGGACTTAGAATACTTATGAAACTCTTAAAATTCTGAAAATTTAGGAAAATCAGGGTAATTTGTACATCAATCCTTTGTAAAAATTTCAGATCAATTAGTCACTCTGAAAAAATTAGAAAATTCCTAGACTGAGCGAAAAAGTTTCTGTTTTTCAGCAAGATCAAATCAACAACTACCATAGATCACCCCAAAGGTTTTACTTGGCTCAAACACTAATTAAAAAACCAAAACACAATTACTACAGAAGTAATAATGTGCAAAACACACCAAAAGAGAAGCAAAAAAACATAAAGAAAAAGAAAATTGGGCTGCCTCCCAACAAGCGCTATTGTTTAACGCCCCTAGCTGGGCATAATGATTTCAATGATGCTCACATAAATAGTAGTAACTGAGACATGCCATAGAGCATCATGAATGTCATGACAAGAAAATTTAAGTCTAATCCACTACCTATGCATAGGGATTTTGTGAGCAAACAGTTTATGGGAACAAGAATCACTTAGCATAGGAAGGCAAAACAAGCATAACTTCAAAACTTTGAACACATAGAGAGGAAACTTGATATTATTGCAATTCCTACAAGCATATGTTCCTCCCTCATAATAATTTTCAGTTGAATCATGAAGGAATCTCACCATATAACTATCACATAAAGGATTCTTTACATGATCAATTATAGCATACGTGTCATCACCAAAACTTGGGGAACAAAGAATATCATATTCATCAAGCATAGCATCCCCAAGCTTGTGGTTTTGCATACCATTAGCATCATCAATATTCATAGAATTCATACTAATAACATGGAAATCATTTTTTTTAATTCAAGGAGATGTCATGAATTACTTTATAATTTTCTTCTTTCAACACTTCATCAAAATTTTCAGATTCATTATTTTCAAACAAAACTTCATAGAGATAATCAAGTGCACTCAACTCACTAGAAATTGGTTCATCATAATTTGGTATTTTGAAAAGATTAGCAAGTGGATGAGGATCCATATCAATAGCTTTTTAGCAAGTGAAGATGCAAGCAAATAGAAGGCACATGGCAACACAAGCAAACATATCAACGAAAAGGCGAATGGAAGAATGGCGAATAAAAAGGAAAATCTTGTTGGTATTTTCTGAAAATCGTTTTAGAAGTGGGGGAGAGGAAAACGAGAGGCAAATAGAAAATAATGTAAATGCAAGAGATGAGTTTGTGATGGGTACTTGGTAGGCTTGATGTAGATATGTAGCGACCCGACTCAAAACGAGTCAAGCCTCTGTGTGTTCTGTGCCATCCCTGGATCAGTATGTTGGCACACATAGTACATCAATGTATATATCAAAGTGCAATCACATGTAAATAACGTAAAACTGATATATACCTTAAAATAGCAGCGGATACAGTCAACGGGAGTGGAGTCCCAATAACACCAATGGCAAGTTGACTGCGGACCGTAACCCTGAATCGTACTCTTACCCGTCGTAGAAGAGTATCTGCAACATAAGACGTTGCAGCCATGTAGGTCAGTACATTGAATGTACTGGCAAGATCACCATAGTAGAATAGAAAAATAAAGAATATTCTATATGCAAAGGCTTTGTGGCTCTGTGTCTGAGTTTTTGCGTAAAAGCTGATTTTATTTTCCTACAACAAAGGAATATCAGGAATTTCACTATAGAGTTACCTATCATGACATGGTTCCGCCAACCAATGTCTCAATGCCCATAAGTATCATAAGTTGCCCACAATTAGTTATCAGTCCAGTGTTGAGAGTTCAGAGATAGATCCAAGTCTAGAAGCTCAAATTGTCCGTAACCGGGGACACGGCTAATCGATTAGGTTTAACTCTGGAGAGTGTTGTGTACTTTACCCACAAGATTCTTTCCCTCCTGGTAAGTCCTCGCACTGCCTGGTGTTTGAGAACAGGATGAAAGAAACATGGTCTTTCAGAGTGCTTCCCTGACTGTCCGACAGTGCCCATCTCAATCCTAACATCGACTACATCTCGTAGCACTGCCCAGCAGAGTCACAACAAAGATCAACCAAGCCAAAGCCCATAATGACTTGTGGCTACACAGGTAAGCTTCCAGGCATGAAGTATTCATCCTTCTCTTTGAGTTTGGGTGAAGCTTTCCGCAAGATGTCATGGCGCTTCTCCATGCATCCCGGCCATCCACTGGTTTCTCCAGGGATGCCCAATCAACCATCCTTCACCCAGTAGTGTGTATTGAAAACTTGTCTTCTTGAGTCTTGAAGTCTTGAGGTCTTGAAGATGCAGGACTTGAAGATGTCTTCATGAAGTCATCGTTTTGACGTGGAGTCCTTCTTCACACCACTCACGAACACTCATACCAGACCCCGTCTACTTTAGCATAACATTGCACTAACTAGCGTTCCCGGGGCTTTAGTAACAAGTGGTGGGTTCCTACCTCATGCATTCTACTCAACTACAAGAATTTCAATAACACTATGGGGGGGATATGTTGAATGATGTCACTACATGCAATAAAACATAGGTATGAAAAGATGGTCAAAGTGAACTTGCCTGTACTGTTGATGAAGAGAAAGATCGCTCTCAGAAATAACTTGATAGACTATTCGTCACTCTCCGATGAAATCTATAATCAAGCATTGCATACATATACGCAACCATACTAGCAATCAATTCTAACAATCACAAGGTAACACAAGAAACAAAATCAACAAGGTTGATGAAAGAAATACTTAAGACAAAGTTGAAACACAAAACTCCAACAAATTCAAAAGTAACACAAAACCCAAAACAAAGTAAAATATAATAAAAGGATTTTAGTAAATATTTTGTTAGCAAAATGAGTTACTTTTGAAGAACAAGTAAAACTATGCAAACAATATTCTAAACAACATAAGTGTTTGCCTAATGAACTTAACCACAAGCACAACCATAAACTAAGAGAAAACAAATTATGAAACAACTTAGTTAACAGAAAGTAATTAAATAAAATCTTTATTATAAAACAGAATCAAGTCATCTAAAACTTTGTGAAAATAATTTCTATGAAAAACTAAATTGTTTTATAAGACATTACCTAATGATTAAGGATATAGTTTTCCTATCATAATAGAGCAAAACTAAATTATTTTATTAACAAAACATTACTTAACAGAAAGGAATTACTACAAATTTTATTTGAAAACAGAATCTAATTATATAAAACTTTAGTTAAAAGTACTAGTACTAACTAATTTGTTTTAAATAAACTATACTTATTTGAAAGAGGGTATAGATCCCTACAACAAAATTTATAAACTAAACAAATTAACTTTTGTTAACAGCAAGTAAATTACTAAGGTTTGGAACAACAAAACTAAATGAAATCTGAAACTTAATATAAATCATATTCAGATTTTCAAAAACAAAGTAAATCAATATAAATAAACTAATATGGAACTAAACAGATTCTGTTTGGTTTTGAAAACACTATTTAAAGTTATTATAAAAATTCTCAAACTATACCTAATGATAGCTAATATCACTAGTGACAAGTAGGAAAAAGAATCATTCAAAAATTCATTTTAAAACTCAAGATATTCAGAAAACAAAATTTAAATCAAATCTGTCCAAATTCAAATTTAAATGTTCAAACATGGTCAAATTTGGTATCTACAGAAACTAGATAAAAATTGTGATCTAATGCAAAAAGAATTAATTAAAAATACTTAAAAACATAAAAGATATAAAGAAAATAAAAACAGAACTAAATCTGGAAACAGAATAAAATGGAAAACTTATTTAACGGATAGGGTACACGTGGCATTATTCGATTGGCTAAGATGTGCGCGCATGGTGTGTTACGGGCGGGTGACCGGTCCTTAGAAGAAAACTCTTCGCCGTTTTAAATGTTATGATCTGGATCGTTGGATCCAGATCCAACGCACACAGAGAGGGGGGGTGAGCTCACAGGGATATGGTCGCCGGCGAGGCTTCTCCGGCGAGTCGGAACGGCGAGGATGACGTGGGTGTTGCTCCGGTGGTCGAGGGGGTCGTCAGAGGGCTCCAACTGACGGCGGCGAGGTCCCAGCGACGGGTGGTGGTGTTGGAGGGGCGCGGGGATGACCGTGGCGACGTCCACGAGCTCGATAAAGATCCGGTGGGGATCCGAATCTCCGGCGAGGTCTGTTTGCGCTGTACTGGCGGTCTCCAGTGGAGGTGAGGGAATGGGGTGGTGCGCACGGGTGCGGGGATTTAGGGGGTGGCTCAGGTGGCGGAGGGGAGGTCGGAGTGGAGCGCCACGTTGGAAAAGGTGCGGCGGCGACAAGGTACTCCGGCGAGCGATAGCGGCAAGGGGAGGGCACGGCAGAGGGGGAAAACAGGGGAAATGGGAAGAGGGGGAGCGGGGCTTCTTATAGGGGCTCAGAGGGATCGGGGGAGTAAGGAGGGAGGGGGTCCGCGGCGAGGGAAACCGACGACGGCGTCGGGTGCGTGGGAGGAGGAAGGCGACCGGCGACGGTTTCGATCGGGCGCGTGGGGCCAGGGTGTCAGCGAGAGAGAGAGGGCGAGCGTAGTCAGCGGTCGACCGACCGGTAACGGTTTCGGCATTTAATGCTGATGGGCTGGCCGTTTTATTATAAAACCGTTACCGTTTTCTATTTATGATTTTACCAGATCCATAAAACTTGTTCAATGCATTCGAATAAATTCCAAATATAGTCAAATTTTATATCCAAATTAACAGAATAATAAAGGCCATTTAATGGACATATTTATTCTGGCATTTGAATAATTTGGGAAAAAATATTATTTTCAGAAATTGCCCTTTTGCTTTTAAATCCCTTTGCAAATATATTTTTCAGAATAACCCCTGGTTTTTATTATTCAAATAAATCACCAAGAAGTCACTGGTGTGGAGTGTCATGTTACTCCTCTCAAATTTTTGTCAGGGGTTTGAATACTTTGAAAATTGGAATAGGAACCAAATATGAAATGATTCCAAAAGAAAATCCAGAGATTTTCACATTCACTATTCAAAGATTTATTTTAAACTTCCAACTCATATTTCATATAATTTGAAGAATTCATTTTATCTTCTCTCATGAAAATCATTGAGTTGCATAAAGTTTTCTGAATTTGAAATATTTTTCAAATGAAATTCAAATTCTTTTCAAATCCCTTTTCATTTCTTTAAATGGAAGAAGTCGTGTCATCTTCACTCTAGGGTTTTGTGATGAAATGAATTTGAATTCCTGGTGATCAAAATGCAAAGTGAAAGTGTGGGAAAGTCATTTCATTCCCTCTCATTAAACTTTCAAAAAGTTTCAAATTTCACTCACTTTCAATCATTCAAGCAAACAAACAATCATTCTATATTTATTATAACATTCCAAAGTTTGGGATGTTACAAACCTACCACACTTAAAATGAATCTCGTCCTCGAGATTCGGAAGGGCTAGAAAGAAAAGGTTAGGGTTTAGGGTCTTCTAACAAAACTCCATTGACCTAGAAATGTGGGTCTACCACACTTGAAATGAGAGTTACTGGTCCTTCAAAATCTTAACAGTCCTATGGTGCATCTGTCTGTTCACATTCTTCACAGCATCTTCCTTGGTAATGATCTTCGGTTATATCAAAATCTTGTGTCCTCACAACAAGGTGTACTTCCTCCAATACTGGGTCTTCTTAGCTGACAAGTCTCGTGATCATTCTAAATAACTTATCGAAGATCTCATGGTGGTCTACCATTAGTGGTTATCCTGCAGTGAAATGGGTCTTGTCTTTATTCCTCACCGTAAAATTTCCTACGTGTGACAGCAACTATCAATGTACTAGGGGTTTCATCCTACCATTCTAAGGCTTAAACAAAAAGCTTCAAAGAACGTCGTGTCTTTACTATGGGTAAGTCACTCAGATTTACCATTCCGAATAGCAAGAGAATGATAAGAGTAAGTCGTCATGGTGGCCAAGCCATGCCGCACTAAAATCATTACCTTGTATAAGGTTTAGTAATCTCGTATTCTAACACTTGGGCTTCCTCACTAGCGTTGCAGATAATTTCTCTTGTCAACGAACAAAGTTCGGATAAATCCATTGATTCTGCAAGCTAAGCAAAAAACATCTATCGTTTCTTCACAACTCTCAGGTTATCGTATGCTCCTAAGAAAACGTTTGCGGATCAGTCGTAGCTTCTTCCAAGTTTCTTCCTTCACAAAGGTGGGGCTTGATCCTTATCAATCTTGAGGTCAGTGACTTGTGGATTCACTTGAATTCTTGAACAACTTCATCTCACCCGTGGGGTGACTATCAATCCATATTCCAGCATTACCTTCAGTTCACTACACCATACCCTTGAGGTAACAAATCTCAGACTTATTCTTGTCTAGATTCCACTCTGCAGAATCCATTTTCCTTTCCATTGGTTTGTTTAACCTTGGGTGTGGTTTTCACCATAATCATTCCGTTTCTCAGCATTCCAGCTTCGAAAACTCTTTGTCTCAAAGGTTATTATCCGGATAGTTTGCGGTGATTCCACATTCTCTTCATCCGTATTCACTGATCCAAATTACTTAACCGGGAGGTACCTGTGGTCACTACCACACTTAAAATGAAATGCACTCATGTATGCATAGACCATATTTTCTCATATCCTTGAAAATGGTCATAGATCTTGGGTCATAGAGTAACAACTCACATATTTCAACATAAGATAAATCATGACAACATAATTTCCATTGACTCATGAATTTATTACAAACTCTGAGACTTCCGTTACAAGATAAGCTCATGAAATCAGAAGTGCTTCATGATACAGGTATTTCCATCTTCGAAACTATCCCATTCTTCTCATATTCAATCCTTGGTTACATTCTCAATCACTTCTTAAAACTCCTAGAAAATACTTTATTACAAATGCTGCCATCCACATAGTTTGGTATGGTCTAGCATCAACTCCCAACTTTATTCATTCATCTCCCCTTGGAGATACTCTAGTACCACTGGAAATTTGCGATGTGCTCCTTGAAATCCTCCATCTTTTCCTTGATTAGGGTGGACATGAGCTTCATCTCCATCATCTCTGTATGCACCTCTTGCAGGTATTCCTGAGTATGACGGAGTATTGCTTCAAGTATTTCTCCAATATGGCGTATGGCTTCCATGGCAGCTTCACGAATAGCGTCAAAGAAAATAGCTTGTGGTACACGAGATATGTAAAAGTATCGTCCAGTAGTCTTTGGGCAAACTCCCTTTGCACGGTGAAGGTGTACCTCCACATACCAAAGTTTCACTCCATTATCCATGAATGGGTAGCCTTTGTAGACTGCATCTCCTTCAAGATGGATGTGCTTCATCATATCCTTCAGGATCCTTGGGTAGTCATGATCACTGATCAAGGTCATGATTGTTTCCGAGCCTTTGAGGAAAGACTCATAAAGGGTGGTCATCTACGTGTGTCAGAAAAGGTACTCAGAATTGACATATGTCTCGACTTGGGTAAACATCCATGTTATTCAAAATCAAACTTCAATTTCACTTTCCAACATCTTTAGAGAGTATTGTCATCCTTAAAACAAATGGATTATCCATTACATAACCTCAAAGGATAAGAGTGCTACCTATTACATTTATTACTTCCGAACTCAAACTACTCATGCTTAGCATTCTTCTCTGGGCAGGTATAGGAGTAGGGTCATGTCTTCTTGCACCGAAAACAGATGATTTCTGACAAATCTCGGGGCTTCTTGATGTTGGTGCTTGCTCCTTGGGTTCTTGATTCCTTTCTTGGGCACTTATCGGCATAGTGGCCTAAATTCTTGCACCTGAAACACATGATCTGACTCAGATCCTTCTTCGTAGAAATTGGGTTGTTCAGAGGAAGTCTTCGGTTTCTCTTCTTGGGTTCCTTGGTTCCGATCAAAAGTTCAATTTCCTGTGGATCAAACTCCACTTCTTCTATCGGGAAGTTTCCCAGATACTCTTTTCTTTCCTTCATACAGTCCTGTGAGAAATGTCCTTCTTCTCCACAAGAATAGCAGACATTTGAGTAAAACCTGGTTAATCCTTCTCCATCAGGGTCTTCAATATCTTTCTTCATCACAAATTCTCCAAATTCTCCTCTGAAGGCTTCCTTCATGGCTTCCTTCTGTTGCTTGATGACTTCCTGTACCTTGGGGTATATTTGGCATTGAGCCGGGTAGTGGTTGGTTCCTTCACACAAGAAACAAGTCACCCTACTAGTTGGGCACTCCTCAACTGGGTGATTTTCTTCACAATGACGACATCCATCCTTGTGTTCTTCTTGGGTGTGTCCTATCTCTCCACAGATTTTGCATGCTCGGGTCTTCTTCATCGGGATAACACAATGATTCTGAATGAGATGGGATCTTAACAGAGTCTTCTTGAGTTCTTCCCAATTCTTTGCTCCATTAAATCCTTGTATGGCATGATGCATTTTCCACCAAGTTGCGGCACTTTGGGTAAAGTGCTGGAGAGCATATTGAACCTCATACTTCTGTGCTATCGAGTTGCTCCTGAAGTGATTCTCCATGTTGTGAATCCATACTTCTGTCTCTAACCAAGTCATCGATCCAGAATACACAAGTCCAGCTTCATTCGTCATCTATTGGGTTCAAGGTTTTGGGATGAGAATTAAGAGAGAGAAAGGAGGGGAAAACACACAATACAAACAATGGTTTTGAAAATAGATTTTAGTTGTGGCTGTCGAAAATTACACACAAATGATAGCTCACAAAAATCATCGCATCTAACGTAAGTTTACAACAGGGGTTTGGTCTTCTAGGGCATAATGTCTTGGAAATTCTTCATGGTCTTCAATTTCTTCGGGTCTTCACAGTCTTCAACACGTGTAGCTTCAACTCTTCTAATGCATGGTGAATCTTCTTTACTTTGAAAGGACCATCAGTTGTTTCTATATCTTGTCCTTCTTGGAGTGGCTTCAGTTGATCCTTCGTGTGGTCAAAAGGGAAGGGGTATTTTCTAACTCTTGATAAAACTCAGAAGAGAGGAGAAGTAAAAGATCCTTTGAAAACAAAGTTTTTCAAGAAATCATTTCCTGAGGGCTTTCCAGTTTCTAGGGTCACGTCCTACAGTCAACATGTGCTCTGATACCATTTCTGTAGCGACCCGACTCAAAACGAGTCAAGCCTCTGTGTGTTCTGTGCCATCCCTGGATCAGTATGCTGGCACACACAGTACATCAATGTATATATCAAAGTGCAATCACATGTAAATAACGTAAAACTGATATATACCTTAAAATAGCAGCGGATACAGTCAACGGGAGTGGAGTCCCAATAACACCAATGGCAAGTTGACTGCGGACCGTAACCCTGAATCGTACTCTTACCCGTCGTAGAAGAGTATCTGCAACATAAGATGTTGCAGCCATGTAGGTCAGTACATTGAATGTACTGGCAAGATCACCATAGTAGAATAGAAAAATAAAGAATATTCTATATGCAAAGGCTTTGTGGCTCTGTGTCTGAGTTTTTGCGTAAAAGCTGATTTTATTTTCCTACAACAAAGGAATATCAGGAATTTCACGATAGAGTTACCTATCATGACATGGTTCCGCCAACCAATGTCTCAATGCCCATAAGCATCATAAGTTGCCCACAATTAGTTATCAGTCTAGTGTTGAGAGTTCAGAGATAGATCCAAGTCTAGAAGCTTAAATTGTCCGTAACCGGGGACACGGCTAATCGATTAGGTTTAACTCTGGAGAGTGTTGTGTACTTTACCCACAAGATTCTTTCCCTCCTTGTAAGTCCTCGCACTGCCTGGTGTTTGAGAACAGGATGAAAGAAACATGGTCTTTCAGAGTGCTTCCCTGACTGTCCGACAGTGCCCATCCCAATCCTAACGTCGACTACATCTCGTAGCACTGCCCAGCAGAGTCACAACAAAGATCAACCAAGCCAGAGCCCATAATGACTTGTGGCTACATAGGTAAGCTTCCGGGCATGAAGTATTCATCCTTCTCTTTGAGTCTGGGTGAAGCTTTCCGCAAGATGTCATGGCGCTTCTCCATGCATCCCGGCCATCCACTGGTTTCTCCAGGGATGCCCAATCAACCATCCTTCACCCAGTAGTGTGTATTGAAAACTTGTCTACTTGAGTCTTGAAGATGCAGGACTTGAAGATGTCTTCATGAAGTCATCGTTTTGACGTGGAGTCCTTCTTCACACCACTCACGAACACTCATACCAGACCCCGTCTACTTTAGCATAACATTGCACTAACTAGCGTTCCCGGGGCTTTAGTAACAAGTGGTGGGTTCCTACCTCATGCATTCTACTCAACTACAAGAATTTCAATAACACTATGGGGGGGATATGTTGAATGATGTCACTACATGCAATAAAACATAGGTATGAAAAGATGGTCAAAGTGAACTTGCCTGTACTGTTGATGAAGAGAAAGATCGCTCTCAGAAATAACTTGATAGACTATTCGTCACTCTCCGATGAAATCTATAATCAAGCATTGCATACATATACGCAATCATACTAGCAATCAATTCTAACAATCACAAGGTAACACAAGAAACAAAATCAACAAGGTTGATGAAAGAAATACTTAAGACAAAGTTGAAACACAAAACTCCAACAAATTCAAAAGTAACACAAAACCCAAAACAAAGTAAAATATAATAAAAGGATTTTAGTAAATATTTTGTTAGCAAAATGAGTTACTTTTGAAGAACAAGTAAAACTATGCAAACAATATTCTAAACAACATAAGTGTTTGCCTAATGAACTTAACCACAAGCACAACCATAAACTAAGAGAAAACAAATTATGAAACAACTTAGTTAACAGAAAGTAATTAAATAAAATCTTTATTATAAAACAGAATCAAGTCATCTAAAACTTTGTGAAAATAATTTCTATGAAAAACTAAATTGTTTTATAAGACATTACCTAATGATTAAGGATATAGTTTTCCTATCATAATAGAGCAAAACTAAATTATTTTATTAACAAAACATTACTTAACAGAAAGGAATTACTACAAATTTTATTTGAAAACAGAATCTAATTATATAAAACTTTAGTTAAAAGTACTAGTACTAACTAATTTGTTTTAAATAAACTATACTTATTTGAAAGAGGGTATAGATCCCTACAACAAAATTTATAAACTAAACAAATTAACTTTTGTTAACAGCAAGTAAATTACTAAGGTTTGGAACAACAAAACTAAATGAAATCTGAAACTTAATATAAATCATATTCAGATTTTCAAAAACAAAGTAAATCAATATAAATAAACTAATATGAAACTAAACAGATTCTGTTTGGTTTTGAAAACACTATTTAAAGTTATTATAAAAATTCTCAAACTATACCTAATGATAGCTAATATCACTAGTGACAAGTAGGAAAAAGAATCATTCAAAAATTCATTTTAAAACTCAAGATATTCAGAAAACAAAATTTAAATCAAATCTGTCCAAATTCAAATTTAAATGTTCAAACATGGTCAAATTTGGTATCTACAGAAACTAGATAAAAATTGTGATCTAATGCAAAAAGAATTAATTAAAAATACTTAAAACATAAAAGATATAAAGAAAATGAAAACAGAACTAAATCTGGAAACAGAATAAAATGGAAAACTTATTTAACGGATAGGGTACACGTGGCATTATTCGATTGGCTAAGATGTGCGCGCATGGTGTGTTACGGGCGGGTGACCGGTCCTTAGAAGAAAACTCTTCGCCGTTTTAAATGTTATGATCTGGATCGTTGGATCCAGATCCAACGCACACAGAGAGGGGGGGGTGAGCTCACAGGGATATGGTCGCCGGCGAGGCTTCTCCGGCGAGTCCGAACGGCGAGGATGACGTGGGTGTTGCTCCGGTGGTCGAGGGGGTCGTCGGAGGGCTCCAACTGACGGCGGCGAGGTCCCGGCGACGGGTGGTGGTGTTGGAGGGGCGCGGGGATGACCGTGGCGACGTCCACGAGCTCGATAAAGATCCGGTGGGGATCCGAATCTCCGGTGAGGTCTGTTTGCGCTGTACTGGCGGTCTCCGGTGGAGGTGAGGGAATGGGGTGGTGCACACGGGTGCGGGGATTTAGGGGGTGGCTCAGGTGGCGGAGGGGAGGTCGGAGTGGAGCGCCACGTTGGAAAAGGTGCGGCGGCGACAAGGTACTCCGGCGAGCGATAGCGGCAAGGGGAGGGCACGGCAGAGGGGGAAAATAGGGGAAATGGGAAGAGGGGGAGCGGGGCTTCTTATAGGGGCTCACAGGGGTCAGGGGAGTAAGGAGGGAGGGGGTCCGCGGCGAGGGAAACCGACGACGGCATCGGGTGCGTGGGAGGAGGAAGGCGACCGGCGACGGTTTCGATCGGGCGCGTGGGGCCAGGGTGTCAGCGAGAGAGAGAGGGCGAGCGTAGTCAGCGGTCGACCGACCGGTAACGGTTTCGGCATTTAATACTGATGGGCTGGCCGTTTTATTATAAAACCGTTACCGTTTTCTATTTATGATTTTACCAGAGCCATCAAAACTTGTTCAATGCATTCGAATAAATTCCAAATATAGTCAAATTTTATATCAAAATTAACAGAATAATAAATTCCATTTAATGGACATTTTTATTATGGCATTTGAATACTTTGGAAAAAATATTATTTTCAGAAATTGCCCTTTTGCTTTTAAATCCCTTTGCAAATATTTTTTTTAGAATAACCCCTGGTTTTTATTATTCAAATAAATCACCAAGAAGTCCCTGATGTGGAGTGTCATGTTACTCCTCTCAAATTTTTGTCAGGGGTTTGAATACTTTGAAAATTGGAATAGGAACCAAATATGAAATGATTCCAAAAGAAAATCCAGAGATTTTCACATTCACTATTCAAAGATTTATTTTAAACTTCCAACTCATATTTCATATAATTTGAAGAAGTCATTTTATCTTCTCTCATGAAAATCATTGAGTTGCATAAAGTTTTCTGAATTTGAAATATTTTTCAAATGAAATTCAAATTCTTTTCAAATCCCTTTTCATTTCTTTAAATGGAAGAAGTCATGTCATCTTCACTCTAGGGTTTTGTGATGAAATGAATTTGAATTCCTGGTGATCAAAATGCAAAGTGAAAGTGTGGGAAAGTCATTTCATTCCCTCTCATTAAACTTTCAAAAAGTTTCAAATTTCACTCACTTTCAATCATTCAAGCAAACAAACAATCATTCTATATTTATTATAACATTCCAAAATTTGGGATGTTACAGGATATCCCCGGGAACGGCACCAGAAATCCTTCTTGCTACTTCTCGAGCATGCGTTGGTTTCTGTGGAGAGGAACAGGTGATGCAGCAAAGTAGATAAGTATCTGCCTCAGTTGTTGAGAACCAAGGTATAAATCTAGGAGGAGATACAAGCAAGTCCCCAATAGGTGTACCTACAGAAAGAATCAAACTCTTGCACCCAACGCTATAAAGGGGTTGTCAATCCCTTTAAGGTTACTTCAAGGATGAGATCTGATAGAGATAGATTTCTTAAACGGAAAGTAAAACAAAATGTAAAAATAATGAAGCAAAGTATTTTTGGTATTTTTGGTTTTAGATCTGAAACTATAAGATGGAAAATAGACCCGGGGGCCATAGGTTCACTAGAGGCTTCTCTCATGATAGCAAGTATTACGATGGGTGAACAAATTACCATCGAGAAATTGATAGAAAAGCGATTAATGATGAAGATATCCAAGGCAATGATTATGCATATAGGCATCACTCCGTGTGAAGTAGACCGAAACGATTCTGCATCTACTATTATTACTCCACACATTGACCGACTCCTGCCTGAATCTAGAGTACTAAGTTCATGAAGAACAGAGTAACGCATTAGGTAAGATGACATGATGTAGAGGGATAAACTCAAGAAATATGATGAAAGCCCCATCTTGTTATCCTTGATGGCAACAATACAATACATGCCTTGCTACCCCTACTTTGTCACTGGGTGAGGACACCGCAAGATTGAACCCAAAACTAAGCACTTCTCCCATATCAAGAATTACCAATCTAGTTGGCCAAACCAAACCAATAACTCGAAGAGACTTGCAAAGATACGAAATCATGCATATAAGAATTCAGAAAAGACTCAAATAATATTCATGGATAATTTGAACATAAACCCACAATTCATCGGATCTCGACAAACAACCCGCAAAAGAGTATTACATCAGATAGATCTCCGTGAAGATCATGAAGAACATGGTATTCAAGAGCAAAGAGAGAGAAGAAGCCATGTAGCTACTAGCTATGGACCCGAAGGTCTGTGGTGAACTACTCACGCATCATCGGAGGGGCAATGGAGTTGATTAGATGCCCTCCGTGATTGAATCCCCCCCGGTTGATTACCTGAAAAGGCTCCAAGATTGGATCTCCCGGGAACGGAGGCTTCTGGCAGCGGAAAAGTGTTTTCGTGGCTTGTTCTGATAATGATGGAATATTTGGGAATTTATAGGCCGAAGATTAGGGTTGGGAGAGCTACTGTGGGCCCACAAGCCTGTTGGGCGCACCCTACCCCCTCGGCGCACCCCTAGGGCTTGTGGCCCCACGGTGGCTCTTTTTCCTTGGTTCTCAAGTCTCCTGGTTTCGTTCCGGTCCAAAAAAATTCATTCCGAATATATTCCCTTTGGACTCTGTTTAATATTGCTTATCTGCAATTCTCAAAAACAAGGAAAAATAGAAACTGGTACTAGACTCTAGATTAATAGGTTAGTCCAAAAAATATTATAAAATAGCTTATTAATGCATGTAAAACATCCAAAACAGATAATATAATAGCATGGAACAATCAAAAATTATAGATACGTTGGAGACGTATCAGCATCCCCAAGCTTAATTCCTGCTCGTCCTCGAGTTGGTAAATGATAAAAACAGAATTTTTCATGTGGAATGCTACCTAACATATTTATCCATGTAATATTCTTTATTGTGGCATGAATATTCAGATCCGTAAGATTCAAAACATTAGTCTAATATTGACATAGAAACAGTAATACTTCGAGCACACCAACAAGGCAGTCGTGTCCTTTCGAAATAACATGGCCTTAGAAAGTTATCCCCACAAAATCATATGGTCTGGCTATGCTCCATCTTCCCCACACAAAGTATCTAAATTATGCACAACCCCGATGAACAAGTCAAGCAATTGTTTCACACTTTTGGTGTTCTCAAACCTTTTCAACTCTCACGCAATACATGAGCGTGATCCATGGATATAGCATTATAGGTGGAATAGAATATGGAGGAGGTACAAGGAGAAGATAGTCTCACATCAACTAGGAGTATCAACGGGCTATGGAGATGCCCTTCAATAGATATCAATGTGAGTGAGTAGGGATTGCCATGCAACAAATGCACTTAGAGCTATAAGCGTATGAAAGCTCAAAAAAGATAACTAAGTGGCCGTGCAAAGATATCCACTAGTTATAT
Organism: Hordeum marinum; assembly: GCA_022496015.1. NCBI lineage: Eukaryota > Viridiplantae > Streptophyta > Magnoliopsida > Poales > Poaceae > Hordeum > Hordeum marinum. The sequence goes on from CM039676.1 coordinate 505,846,012, forward strand.
GAAAGTGACAAAATAGGAGACTCTCTATCATGAAAATCATGGTGCCACTTTGAAGCACAAGTGTGGAAAAAGGTAGTAGCAATTGTCCCTTCTCTCTTTCTCTCATTTTTTATTTTTCCTTTTTTTGTGTGGGCTTCTTTGCCCTCTTTTATTCCTTTTTTGTTTGGGCTTCGCTGGCCTCTTTTATTTTTTGTAAAGTCCGGATACTCATCCCAACTTGTGAGGGAGTCATAGCTTCCATCATCCTTTTCTCACACGGGACAATGCTCTATTAATGAAAAATCATCACACTTTTATTTACTTATAACTCAAAAAGAAAATTACAACTCGATACCTATGACAAAGTATGACTCTATATGCAATATGAAGTGATGGTGCAAGTCATGAAAAACTACATGGTGAAAGTTGCATGGCAATATATCTCGGAATGGCTATGGAAATGGCATAATAGGTAGGTATGGTGACTGTTTTGAGGAATATATGGTGGCTGTTTTGAGGAAGGAGGGTTTGATGTACCGGCAAAAATTGCACGGTACTAGAGAGGCTAGCAAAGATGGAAGGGTGAGAGTACGTATAATCCATGGACTCAACATTAGTCATAAAGATCTCACATACTTATTGCAAAAGTCTATTAGTTATCAAAAAAATCATTAGACGCATGCTCCTAGGGGAGAGGTTGGTAGGAGTTAACCATCACGCGCTCATGACCCTCACACAAAGGTTGACTATCATTAAACAAATCATGCTCCGACTTCGTTACATAACGGTTCACCATACATGCATGCTACGGGAATCACAAACTTTAACACAAGTATCTCTTCCAATTCAAAACTACTCACTAGCATGACTCTCATACTACCATCTCTATTATCTCAAAACTACATGCAAGGAATCAAACTTCTCATACTATTCAATGCACTTAATATGAATTTTTTTTATTATATCCCTCTTGGATGCTCATTATATTAGGACTAAATTCATAACCTAAATAAATTACCATGCTATTTTTTAAGAAACTCTCAAAATAATATAAGTGAGGAATGAGAGTTCAATAATTTCTATAAAATATAACACCACCATGCTCTATACAGATATAAGTGAATCTAGAGCAACATTGCCTAGCTCAAAAGATATAAGTGAAGCACATAGAGTATTCTAATAAATTCACAATTCAGCGTGTCTCTCTCAAAAGATGTTTGCATCATGGATGATTGTGTCAAACTAAAAAGCAAATACTCATATCATACAAGACGCTCCAAGCAAAACACATATCATGTGGTGAATAAAATTATAGCCTCAAGTGAATTTACCGATGGATTGAAGACGAAAGAGGGGATGCCTTCCGGGGCATCCCCAAGCTTAGGATTTTTGGTATCCTGGAATATGACTTGGGGTGCCATGGTCATACCCAATATTAGGCTCTTGCCACTCTTTATTCCATAGTCCATCAAATCTTCACCCAAAACTTGAAAACTTCACAACACAAAACTCAACAGAAAACTCATGAGATCCGTTAGTATAAAAAGATAAATCACCAGGTTAGGTACTGTTGTGAACTCCTTATTTAGTTGTATTTGTGTAATACCTACTGTATTCTAACTTTTCCATGGCTCATACCCCCCGATACGACCCATAGATACATCAAAATATGCAAACAACACAAAGAAAACAGAACCTGTCAAAAACAGAATAGTTTATAGCAATCTGTAAACTTAGAATACTTATGAAAGTCAAACAATTCTGAAAATTTAGGAAAATAAGGGAAATTTGTATATAAATACTGTGTAACAATTTCAGAATAATTTGACACTCTAAAAAAATAGAAAATTCCCGGACTGAGCGCAAAAGTTTCTGTTTTTCAGCAAGATCAAATCAACAACTACCATAGATCACCCCAAAGGTTTTACTTGGCTCAAACACTAATTAAAACACCAAAACACAATTACTAAATAAGTAATAATGTGCAAAACACAGCAAAACAGAAGCAAAAAAAACATAAAGCAAAATAAAATTGGGCTGCCTCCCAACAAACGCTATTGTTTAACGCCCCTAGCTGGGCATAATGATTTCAATGATGCTCACATAAATAGTAGTAACTGAGACATGCAAGAGAGCATAATGAATCTCATGATAATCACATTTAAGTCTAACCAACTTCCTATGCATAGGGATTTTGTGAGCAAACAATTTATGGGAACAAGAATCACTTAGCATAGGAAGGCAAAACAAGCATAACTTCAAAACTTTGAACACATAGGGAGGAAACTTGATATTATTGCAATTCCTACAAGCATATGTTCCTCCCTCATAATAATTTTCAGTGGAATCATGAAGGAATCTCACAATATAACTATCACATAAAGGATTCTTTTCATGATCAATTATAGCATACGTGTCATCACCAAATCTTAGGGAACAAAGAATATCATATTCATCAAGCATAGCATCCCCAAGCTTGTGGTTTTGCATATCATTAGCATCATGGATATTCAAATAATTCATACTAACAACATGGCAATCATATTTTTCATTCAAGTAGATATCATGAATTACTTTATAATTTTCTTCTTTCAACACTTCATCAAAAAATTCAGATTCATGATTTTCAAACAAAACTTCATAGAGATAATCAAGAGCACTCAACTCACTAGAAATTGGTTGATCATAATTTGGTCTTTTGAAAAGATTAGCAAGTGGATGAGGATCCATATCAATAGATTTTTAGCAAGTGAAGATGCAAGCAAATAGAAGGCACATGAAACCACAAGCAAACATATCAACGAAAAGGCAAATGGAAGAAGGGCGAATAAAAAGGCAAATCTTTTTGGTATTTTCCGAAAATAGTTTTAGAAGTGGGGGAGAGGCAAATGGCAAATAATGTAAATGAAATAGATGAGTTTGTGATGGGTACTTGGTAGGCTTGATGTAGATATCCCCGGGAATGGCGCGAGAAATCCTTCTTGCTACTTCTCGAGCATGCGTTGGTTTCCGTGAAGAGGAACGGGTGATGCAGCAAAGTAGATAAGTATTTCCCTCAGTTGTTGAGAACCAAGGTATCAATCCAGTAGGAGATACAAGTAAGTCCCCAATAGGTGTACCTACACAAAGAATCAAACTCTTGCACCCAACGCTAAAAAGGGGTTGTCAATCCCTTTAAGGTTACTTCAGGGATGAGATCTGATAGAGATAGATTGCTTAAACGGAAATTAAAACAAAAGGTAAAAATAAGGCAGCAAAGTATTTTTGGTTTTAGATCTGAAAGTATAAGACAGAAAATAGACCCGGGGGCCATAGGTTTCACTAGAGGCTTCTCTCATGATAGCAAGTATTATGGTGGGTGAACAAATTACCGTCGAGCAGTTGATAGAAAAGCGAATAATTATGAAGATATCCAAGGCAATGATTATGCATATAGGCATCACGTCCGTGTCAAGTAGACCGAAACGATTCTGCATCTACTACTATTACTCCACACATCGACCGACTCCTGCCTGCATCTAGATTATTAAGTTGATGAAGAATAGAGTAACACATTAGGTAAGATGACATGACGTAGAGGGATAAACTCAAGCAATATGATGAAAAACCCATCTTGTTATCCTTGATGGCAACAATACAATACGTGCCTTGCTACCCCTACTTTGTCACTGGGTGAGGACACCGCAAGATTGAACCCAAAACTAAGCACTTCTCCCATTGCAAGAATTACCAATCTAGTTGGCCAAACCAAACCAATAACTCGAAGAGACTTGCAAAGATATGAAATCATGCATATAAGAATTCAGAAAAGACTCAAATAATATTCATGGATAATCTGAACATAAACCCACAATACATCGGATCTCGACAAACACACCGCAAAAGAGTATTACATCGGATAGATCTCCATAAAGATCATGAAGAACATGGTATTTAAGAGCAAAGAGAGAGAGAAGAAGCCATCTAGCTACTAGCTATGGACCCGAAGGTCTGTGGTGAACTACTCACGCATCATCAGAGGGGCAATGGAGTTGATGTAGATGCCCTCCGTGATCGAATCCCCCTCCGGCAGATTATCGGAAAAGGCTCCAAGATTGGATCTCTCGGGAACGGAGGCTTCTGGCAGCGAAAAAGTGTTTTCGTGGCTTGTTCTGATAATGATGGAATATTTGAGAATTTATAGGTCAAAGATTAGGGTTTGGAGAGCTGTCGTGGGCCCACAAGCCTGCTGGGTGCGCCCTACCCCTGGGCGCGCCCTAGGGCTTGTGGCCCCACGGTGGCCCTTCTGCCTTGGTTCTCAAGTCTCCCGGTTTCCTTTTGGTCCAGAAAATTCATTCCGAAGATTTTATTCCGTTTGGACTCCGTTTAATATTCCTTATCTGCAATTCTCAAAAACAAGGAAAAAACAGAAACTGGCACTAGGCTCTAGACTAATAGGTTAGTCCCAAAAATAATATAAAATAGCATATTAATGCATATAAAACATCCAAAACAGATAATATAATAGCATGGAACAATCGAAAATTATAGATACGTCGGAGACGTATCACCGACGCATGTAGGTGGCGAGGTGGAGGCGGCTGTTGCTTTCATGGCATGTGGGTGTGCTGGGATTTTCTGCAGCGAGCTCTCGGGCGATGGTTGGGGACGATGGACGTGGATCGGATCCCTGTTCAGATCTGTCGCGGCATGGCTCTTGGCCTATAGGAGGCGCACGGAGGAAGCGGTCAGGGCCAGCTGAGGGTCCTCCATCGATTGCATTCGTCTTCATGGCGTGGATCCAGTTAACTGGGTCAGGATGGCGAGATTGCCGGTGAAAACGGTGCCGACTTTGGTCATGGTGGACGATTGCGGCGTCTTTGACAATCTTTTCTTGTCGAAGCATTGTACCGTGTCATCTCACTCGGGCTGTTTCGGGGAAACCCCACATCTGGGTCTCATGTGCTTCACAAGAGGACAAAGATTGTTCACTTTGGGGATGCACAATTGTGCATCACCACATGGAAGCACAAGTTAGTTTACTTGAAAGTAAGGGTGAGCACCGTTTGGAAGCACATGTTAGTTCGCTTTTGAAGCACAATTTTTTGCCCAAAAAAATCATCGGAACATAATAACATGGGATCTGTTTAAAGATCTCGACACAAGGAACACATCGATGACAACGGTTTGTGATTTGAACTCACAGTTCAAGAGATAAATCATTTTGAAAAATCAGATCGAAAAAAAATCCTTGTTTGTGACAAGTGGCGCACACATGATGTGCCACTTGTCACCATCAAAGGAGGTGAGGGTGACATTTGCAAGGGGTACCCCCTTAATTAGTGATTTCAAGGAGACACAAATATTATATTTATTCGATCCAGTGTGTAAAACAAAGCCCGCCATCAACATATATCTCTTTGAGACCTCTTCGACTCCCACAATGTAACATCCTGGGATAGTACCTAATTATAATTGCTTGCCTTTCGATGTTTGCATCATCGTTGCATCATGTCATCATGCTTTAATCCTGAAATAAGGTGGTACTGAATACTCAAAGTATTACAAATACTAACCTTAATTAAAATGCAACTCAATAAAATGATAGGTTTTTATCTATTTCAAATTGAGGGCCTCACATGCTGATTGATCTTTAAAACCTACAAACAGAACCTTCCAGTGATTATAGGGAGATAAAATAAAATATCCCAATTAACTTGGGATCACCCAACACACTTTCAATTCATACCCTAGCTGACATTGTTATTTTATCTTTGGGGATTCATGGTTTATTTTATTGTACTAAAGTTGAGACACTTATTTTGAAACAAAGGTATTATGGTGCAACTATTTTGCCTCTTCTCTCTACCTCGATCTTAGGGCTCGTCGGTACCCGTGGCAGAAAATATTGAAACAAGGAGATGTAAAGGGCAGATGGGAGAGGGAGGCTATGCCGAAAGGTGGTGATAATAAGGTCTTTATGGTAGCTGGAATCAAGTCTCTAGGGAGACTATGAAGTCATCAAACACTCATTGCTTTGTTTGATTTATCCTTAATAACGGGGTAACCCCGCGAGTAGGATAGAGCAAAGGTTGGGTAATCAGATCCTTGACGTGGCGATAGTCACAAGGACACATCTCTCACTTAGGTATTTGCAAAATATATTTATCAATGTTTACCAATGCATTGTGGATATGTATAATTATTATCCCTAGCGCATGTACACAGTCGTCGGTGCAACCTTAGCTCTGGCCTATTTTCTTTATATTTTTATAATATTTGCCATAATTGTTGGTCCGAGAAACTAGGATGATTTGAGATAACCAAGACATGCAGACATTTCCTTGCCAAACTTAAAACATTTTCCGGATTCGATAAATCCTAGGTTCTAGGGAAGAAGGTTATATGTACATCTGAAAACAGACTAAATGTAATCATTGGTCACAAACGAACTACGTGGCTCCCGGCTTACGATCTGTATTGCATCATAGCTAACACATTTGCCCAATAATAGAAAGACCAAGGCTAGCCGTGACACGTTCTTCGGGGCTCCCGGCTTTGTCAACTGCACCGCTACTTCAACACTACATAAGCCACTTAATGCCAACATGCCATTGATGCACGTAACACAAGTACATTCTCAACAAAAACGTGGATCCTCGGACATAGTGTAATTTGCAGGGGTAGACAGAGGTTTAGCAGCACATAAGCGACTTGACGCCAACACTATCTTTGCTTTTTTGGCCCATCTCCTTCATCCAAACATTTGCCGTTGATTCATGCAACATTGGCAGTTGCGCATGAGAAGTGTATAGCTAGATGACATTAGCAGTTATAACTCATAGACCAATCTTCGTATATAAGAAATCATCACACATTACAGATAACAAAAGAGATGAAATAACCACATGTAGGCATCCACGATGAAAACTTGTACATAAGCTGCAAGTCGCCATTGCTGTGCAGGTCAGCGTTTATTATGTGAAATGTTCCATAGATATTTTAGGGAAATTTTATTTTAAGTAGGTAGGATGCTATATCCATGAAGTTACAAACGCGATTGGGCCCACCAAATAATTGTGAGCCACGCTGAGCTTGGACAAGGACGTATTGAGCTGCACCAGGGAAGCCCAAATCAGTCTACCGACGGATCATTAACCGCCGGTTACGACTCTGTTGTCCCCGGACACGACATGGTTGCTCCCTGATACAACATTATTGTTCCCGGTTACCCTATTGTTATTGCCGGATACAGTATTGTTGTTCCCAGTTACGACATGGTTGGTGTTAACTATGACATTGTTGCTCCCAGAGGTGACTGTGTTGTTGCTCCCAGAAACATTGTTGTTGTCCCCAGATACGACAGTGTTGCCGCTGCCGGATACAATATTGCCACTCCCAGATCTGACACTGTTGTTGGTCCCAGTAATGGTATTTGGTTGTTGTTGTTGGAGTGTTCTCCTATTGCTCTTCACATACAATGGAAAGTTAGTGCAAGCTATACCTGGTGAACGATCGACGGTGGTGAGGCCCTTGAGCAGTGTAAGAACCCTTGGATACCTCACCAACAAATACATAATTTGAGTTAAGAAATCCAAGTACCTTCCCGGCGAAGCCCCGCAGCGCTTGGAGGTCGTCAGGGTGGCACGTTGCGTAGGCCGCTGGCAGGAGAAACGCCAAGAAGGCGAGCAGCAGGCAACATTTTGCCATGGATGGAACTGTTGCCTGTGGTATGTACACACAAACGCAGGAAGTCAGCAAGAAACCAGTTTGGGATGCAGGTGATTGTCAAGTGCTCTTGGCAAAAATTGTTTGGGTGGTGCATCTCATCTTATACTCGTGCATGAGTGTGTGTAACCATGCGTTGCAAGTACTAGTCAGTGGCCAAATAGTCACTGTGCGTGCGCCGTGCCAATTCAAACTTTATTTTCACCGAAGATATTGGACCATGGACCCAAGCTGGTCCCGTCCCGTTGTCGTGGACAGGTCCGCCCTGGTCCATTCATATTTCTCAACTTTTCTTAATAAGCCAACTGATGCATATGACTTTCATGGCAGAAAAATTGCACGCACAATAAAAGTATTAGCTTCGAGAACAAACTTTATTATATACGGACAAAATGATCTTGCGGTACTTCGTGCATGACTTTTCACATATATATACGAAAACTGTCCAACTTGCTGCTTTTACATGGTGTTCTGTTTCTAGACGAAAAAGAAAATACTCCCTCCGTTTATACTAAATCAACCACACTTATTTTGGGACGGAGGGAGTACATAACAGCCAAGACAACAGACGCAGCTTGTCCTCCAAGTAATAGTTGCACAAACTGACGCTCAGACTGAAAGGTACTGTGGTCTAAAACGTCTTATATTAGTTTACTGAGATAGTATAATTCTTAATAGCCCTAGCTAAATCCTGCGTACTACCTGCATACCAATAGTACCACCAAGCAATGCCTTGGATCCGAAGTGAGTGCAAGCAAGTTATAATCTTTTAGGGCCATGCTATTTCTGAACAGATATTGCTTGCACGTGCTAACTGGCAAGAGAGGCCGTTGATGCTGACAAAAACAGAATTGTGTACACCAAGGACATAGATAAAAGGCCCAACCATAATCTGCTACTTCCTCTGTACCATAATAATTGTAGTTGGGGAGAACTATTTTAGTTCTCCCCAACTACAATTATTATGGTACAGAGGGAGTAGAAATTAAAGGCTACATGGATTGTATAGTAGAAATCAATGTCATGAAAACTAGAGAGAGCCAGGACACTCGGCATAGGGGAGTGATTTTTCCATGAAAAGTTGTGTGACTATATTGACAACTTCATTTCTCCATGTTACAGGTCGAACTAAACCCTGTCGGTCGCGCCTCACAGGCTTAAGGGGTACATAATAGTAGCGTAGTTGTGTTGTGTTGTCGCTGTGCCGGTGTGCTCCTCACAAGCTTCCGATGTTGTTGCGTGTCTGTGCGCTCATCCTGGGCTTGTAATTTTTCTTCTTCATCATCAATGAAAAACAACGCGCATTGCTTTTCCTCATAATAAAATATGCACGGTTGCATAATAGCTCCATTGCATGACATACTTTTTTCATCAAACCATGGAAGCTTCATTAAGAAACTACCATCTGATTAAAATCATCCAACAAGCTAGAAGCTAGGAAGACCGGACCTACATGAAGCCAGCTATCAGTCCCCTCCAAAGTGCTAGCACGCTTTGCACAAAAATGTTCATGGACATTATCCGATCTCCCAACATGTTGAACTTAAAAGACACAAAAGTGGCAGCTAGCTCCCCAGTTTTTTGTAGGATAGGTGCAACAACAGAACGTGAATTGCAGCGCAATCACCAGAGGATACATCATATACAACATATCCAGGTGTGCCTATGCTTTCTAGAACGTCGTATCTCTACACTGCCTTAGTGTTGAGCAGAAGTTTAGCACTACATAAGTGACATGATGCCAACAATATTAATAATCTCTACTCTTTTGCTCCACTCCTTCATCCAAACATTCGAAACTGATGCATGTAACATTGAAACTTGTACACGAGGACTGTACATCCAGATGACACTAAGCAATTATATTTCACCATATAATCCATAGCCCAATCAGCATACACGCATAAGAAAGCATCACACAACACATACGAAGAAGAGATTAAAAACCACATCTAGACATCCACAACACAAAATTGTATATAAGCAAACACACTTGGTCTTCATCAGCTACAAGCCCCCCATTGCTGTTCAGGTCGGCATTTTTATGTAAAAAAACTGTAGATATCTTAGGGATTTCTTTTATTTGAAGAAGGAATAGGATGCTATATCCTTGAAGTTACATACGCGATTGGCCCCACCAGGTGATTGTAAGCGACAATGAACTTGGACAAGGTGATGAGCACTGGCAGGGAAGATGGAATCAATCCACCGGCAGATCATTAACCTGCAGTTACGACTTTGTTGTTCCCTGATACGACATGGTTACTCCCAGATACGGTATTGTTGTTCCCGGTTACCATATTGTTCCTCCCGGATACAGTATTGCTGCTCCCATTTACGACATGGCTGGTGTCACTTACAACATTATTGCTGCCAGATACGACATGGTTGGTACCAGTTAGGACATTGTTGCTCCCAGATACTACCGTGTTGTTGGTCCCAGATAGAGTGTTGTTGTTCCCAGATATGACGGTGTTGTTGTCTCCAGATAGAACATTGCCACCCCCTGATCTGACAGTATTGTTACCCCCAGATATGACATTTGGTTGTTGTTGTTGGAGTGCTCTTCTGTTATGCTTCACATACAATGGCATGTTAGTGAAAGCCATACCTGCTGAACGATCGACAGTCGTGAGGCCTTTGAGACATGTCAAACCCTTGGGTACCTCACCAACCAATGAATTGTTTGAGAGATCCAAGTAGCAAAGGTTATCAAACTCACCAATCCATGTTGGGATTGTGCCAATCAATTGGTTGTTGGCAAGGCTGAGCGACTTGAGCACGCTACAACCCGCAAGGCTGGCCGGGAGAGGCCCACTCAGGTTGTTTGCGGCAAAGTCAACCGAAGCAAGAAGTGGCATGCCAGAGAAGTTGACACGAGCAATCGAACCAGACAGGGAGTTGTTCCGGAGGTTGAGCACACGGAGAGAGGACAATGATGACAGAGATGTCGGCAACGATCCAAACAAGCCATTGGAGTGCATGGCCAAATGTTCCAATGACGTGATGTCACCAAACACATCAGGGAGGCCGCCCAAGAAATGGTTGACGGAAAAGTCTAGCAAGGTGAGGTTCTTGAGCTCGCGGAGGCGTGAGCTCAGTTGGCCAGTGAGCTTGTTGGACTCGAGGGAGAGCTTCCGCAACCCAACGAGGCTGAAGAGTGCCTCAGGGAGGGAGCCCGTGAAAGAGTTGGAGCCGAGGAAGAGCTCCTCCAGGTGTGAAAGCCCCGCCAGGGAGGCTCCTGGGATGGGCCCTGCGAGTCCATACCTGGGAAGCCGTAGCACCGTGACACGGCCGCTGCCGCCGTCACAACCCACACCTTCCCAGCCGCAGCACGAGGCACCAGACCACGCGGCACGGAGAAGGGCGCCCCCACCGCCGAGGTTCCCGGGAAAGCCCCGCAACGCGCCGAGATCGTCAGCGTGGCATGACGTAGCATGCGCCTCCGGCAAGAGAAACGCCAAGAGCAGCAGCAGCAGCAGCCAGCGTTTCGTCATGGCGGTATATACTATGTGTACACAAAGGCAAGAACTCAGCAGGTGCTTTTGTCTTGGCACAAACTGCTTGGGTGGTGATGCATCTTATAGACTTGTTAACATGATTGGTCCAGCAAGTGGCCACAACTGCCTGCTAATCCAAATACATAATTTGTTGAAACTTGGTTTTCATGCACGGTGCTGTGCGTCGACTGAATTAATGGGTGGCCATGCGTTGCAAGTACTCAGCGGCCTGCCAAACTTGATTTTCATGCATGGTCCTGGCTGTATGTCGACCGAAATTCGTGGATGGCTCACGCTGGGAACTCCTGCTCCTATACTCTACAGGTCCCGTCCTATTGTTGTGGACAGCTCGGCCCTAGTCCAGTAGGGTCTGTCGAATTTTTATAATAATAAGCTCACTAATGCAAGGACTTTAGCGGCGTTTATACGAACAAGAAGAATTGCCGGGCATCGCTACGGACCATAGAAAAATAACGTCTCTGATGATACCATCATTTATTTCTTTTCCTCCTCACTGGATGCCTTGGAAAATGACGGAAATTATGGACACGCAAAAATGAAGAGAATTAGCACAAAGCACAAACTTGGTTCATCATGTAGCCATATAGCATCCTGGCTAAAACCATCGACAAATACAGAACCAAGATGATAAGAAACTGAAGTAATGTGTGGTTACTTATATGCTCCTTGAGTCCTTGTGCATCCATAACTTTGAGCACTAAACATCACGGGATAACCATGCAACCTGGAATAAGCAAACCGTTGTCGAATGAAATTACCTTAGGGGAAGAAGGGCGGGACCATGTACATGCTCCAAGATACCAAGAGCTCATACTGGTTCCGCATCATCTTCTCATTCATCGCATGAACGTGGCTCTGCTGTGCTCAATTTACTGATTTAGCCATAATCATAAAACTGGAAAGAAACAAGGAAAATCAGGATATGAGAAAATAAATGGCCATAGGAAGTTAAATCTGCTTGTAAATTTGTATGTACTAACAAAGAGCAAATCCATCTTTAAAGCCACTATGATCCCTAGAAATTAGTATTTTTTTGAAGTCCAGCTGGAGAGCTGCTGGTTATCATTGATTAGGAGGTGAAATGATCCCTAGAATTTGACTGCTGGGAATGCTCAAGGCATTAATTTTCTGACGGCCCCAATGGTAAGTGGGAGAACTTGCCAAAATTGGTGCGTCACTTACTAACCTCGGCACCTTGCGATGAATGCCAGCATGTCCTGACTTATCAGTAGGTGTGCCGTCGGTTTGTACCACTTTGGTGGGCATATATGCGTTCTTTTTCACCACTGCTTTGACCACCACCTCGCCCAAAGGGGGGGAAGCGCTAGGTAGAGGGGGGGAAAACCTGGGTGGGCGGCCATGCTCTGTGCTCTGCTCTCCTGTGTGCCGAGGTGGTTGTCGCCTTGTCGGTGTAGTCTTTGTGGAGTAGCATCAGATAGGCTCCTGGCAGCGACGGTGTGAGGCTGCTTGCTGCCGGCATGGACGCTGCGGAGTGCTGTCTTCGCCGGGCCTGTTTAAGAGGAGGTGGAGATGTGACAGAAGCAGAAGGCGAGGTGGCTAAGATGAAAAACCAGAGGTGGCAGCAGGCGAGACATGGCCACACCCCTGGGTTCCTCACTCCACAACTCACCCTGGGCCAAATCAGACATCCCTGTCCTTGTGTAAACTTTTGCTCTTTAGTTTGATTCATCTCCAGATCGGTCTATCGTTCCTGGAATTATTTCCCAGTTATTTTCCTGCCGTAAAGGCCTCTGATTTGTCTCAAGATCTGTCCATTGTTCATGAAATTATCGCCCAGTTATTTTGCTGCTGTAAACAAGGCTTTTGATTTCAGAAAGAAAATGGCGCGAGTCGCAAAGACGACGATGTAAGTCAGAAACAAGGCAAGATTGCTGGGTATAGGAGATAGCAGGCCCAAGAATTACAAATCCCGGCTCTCTGAATGCCTGGTCCATGGATGAGCTGCATAAACTAACCACTACACCGTGGTGACCAGAAGATATCATCTTCTTGCTTCGATTGTTATCTCTAGTAAGACAGGTCCTGTGACTAGATCGAGCATCCCAATACACAGAAAATTGAAAGTATTGAAAATTACTTGGCTTGAGATATGCCATCTCTCTTCCTATTCGTAAAACAATATCTCTGGCGAGAACATGCCATCTCTAATCCGATTAACCACCCTTTCTTGCTCATCTTTCTTCCTCGGAAATCTCAAAGGACGAGGTACCTTAAGGGCGTCGCAGTCATCACATTGCTCCTCGTCTCTCAGAACTATCTTCTGCTAGTTGGGAGATCGCTCCAACATGGATCTTATAAATGTAAACTGCTGTTCAAGTGATTTAAATCCAGCGAATTCTAGCTCTTTCAGAAGCCTGTTCTCAGAGCTGCTGTCCAAGTGCATTTCCCACTGAGGATTCCTTCTGTCATGGTAGGAAGCGGGTCTGGCCTCGCCCACATCGCATGTATGTTCCCACACCTGTATGTGTGTGACCGATTCATTAGATATGTCATTGGAACCAAGTTTTAAACGACTTTCCGCTAAAATTTGTGGAACACTAAAGTTTCAAATGTGGACAAGAAAAGAAATATGGACAAAGACATCACCTCAATACGCAACAATTCAATAGATGGTGCTGCCACAAGAAAGGCCGTCGTCCATGAAATGTCAAACTCAACAAATATACCACGTACAAACAGCTTCCTTAGCTTGCTGAATGCGGTACGTAGTTCCTCCATTTCAGGTAGCAACCAAAGCTGATCACAACATTAAATAAACAAACAAAATAAGAATTGATAGTTTGCAAGCACACAAATGAGACCATCAAAGAATTTACAGCTATATATGTTCTCTATCATACATAAACACATCCATGAAATAACTTTCGTATAGGTGACGACATGACGAATATACCAAATAAAGTACAGTGCCATTTGGCGAAAATAAAGTAGTACTTGCCGTTTGTCCTTGGAAATCCAATGTGAGAGTATGTATGCCTGTTACTCCACGTAGAAGCTCACTTAATTTAAATCCGAGTTGCACACAATCTGAACCACATGAGAGTTCTAATTCCCCAAGAGATGGGACAAAACCAAAGGTCAATGGGGCACACTGAGATATCCAAGTATCGCATAAGAACTTCTCCAATTTAGGGAGGCAGACAAAGTCGACTCTCAGGAAGCGACACTTTCCAATTTGTAGAACACAGAGTTTTGAGTCTGGTGCATCAATCTTAAAGAGAGAGTAGGAACCAGTATCACAATGATGAAGAGTCAGATGCTTCAGTTGCTTGCAGCAGTCAAACAGGACATGGTGCATGTCCAATTTATCAAAGCCTACATTTTTCAGAGAGAGCTTTGTGAGGCAGTGGAGCATACTAGGGTATGCAGTGAAAAAGTCATCTATGTCTTGAGCTCACTGTTGCATCTCTTCCTCACCGCGGTCGAGAGGCTCTGTCTCATCAAGAATGGTGAGATCCAAATCTTTCAACAAACCACTGTCGATTGCATCACCAATCAGAGGGCCAACTTCGCACAGGATAGTGTTGAACAGATAGAGCTTAAGCTGCAAACTTGAGATGGTGTATTCTCTGTGCTGCTTATCCAATAAGCTCCTGATTGCTTTGGTCAAAGACGCCATAGCTTGCTCCATATCATTTGCCTCAATAGGGTCAGCGCATGGAGCGGATAGGAAATCCCTGACATTGATGCTGAGCTCAGGCAGCAACCAAGGAAGATGCCTCCACCGTGTTGACAGAACACTTGTCCTCGCAGCCATACGTGAAGTGACTCTCCCCAAGATGGACAGTAGAATATCATCAGTGAGGGCGCCGAGCCTATCTTCACCATCCAGTTGCTGCAACATAAATCAAGGACGCATTATTTAGCTGCCACATAACTGAATTCAGAAATCACAAACTGACAATAGCCACACATTTGACATGAACGATAATTTATATCCACGACTACTGCTAGTACAGTATGCCTACTCTGAAATTAGAATTCCAAGATGGAACCGCAACTACGGCTGTTGATTAGTATCAATCTGAAGGCTCAATTTGCCATCTAAAGTATGCAATGTGCAGTCTTCTGTGTATGGTTTCTCTTGCCGCATGCTCGCCGCACCAGATGACAGCTGCGAGCACCGCAAGCCACCGGATGAGAACGACCACGGCGACCAGTCCCCACCAAGCACCGAGGCTACGACTATCATGGAAACCCTCGGCACGCCCTCCAATTAATGCTCAACGTCAGAGGTGTGACTCGGCGGAGCGGCGGAAAGAAGTAAGGCTCTGTACGGGAGCAGGGCTTCACCTTGGGGTTGTACGCGCGGAAGTCGCCGGCGCTGAAGAGCCCGCTCCTGAGGTCCGGCGGATACTCCGTCCACTGCTCCTGCGCGGCGACCATCGCTGGCGGCGAGGTGGGCTTCCTGGGCCGCTGGATGACGATGAGGGTAACACAGAGAGGGGACGGAGCGTCTTCTCCGCAAGGCTGCCGGCGCGCGGGAGGAGATCCCCGGCGGCGAGAGCGCGGACGAGCCCGCGGCGAGCAAACACCGGCGTAGCGAATCGATCGGATGGGGAATTGGGGATTTTTTTTTTATGTGGGGAATTGGGGATTTTCTGGGCCCGTTGCATATGCTTCTTCTTTGTTTGTTCTGATGAAGGCCTACGGGGCAAATCAGCCCACCTGGCCATTTCATTTAAAATTCCACATCACACAACCATCTCCGAGTAACCGATTTCCTCAAAAAAAAAATCTCCGAGTAACCGTTGCTCAACTTTTTTTTTAATCTCCGAGTAGCCACAGCAGCAAAAACTACCCTTCTCTCTCGAAAACAAGAAGAAGCAAAAACTACCTTAACGATTAGGGCTTATCTTTCTCCGCTATGCTTTATCGGGGTTGCCATTTGTGGCTTATGCATCCTTATGACCTATGTATTCCCATAAATGTTCGTAAGCCGGATCAAAACACATCATGACAGGCTCTGGCATGATCATCTTTCCTCGCGGTAACGCGGTCTTTAAATTTATCCAGGTGGGGATCCATCCCCCGCTCCCCTCCCAAATGAAAATGCCAAAAACAATAGCGAAGGCGGTCAAACTCACCAATCCACGACGGGATGGTGCTTACCATTATCTTGTTGGCAAGGCTGAACTACTTTTTAGCATGCTACAATCCACGACGGTAAAATGGGAGAGATCCATTGGGATAGTTTGCGGAGAATTCAACCGAAGCAAGAAGCGACATGCTGGAGAAGTTAACATGGGTAATCAGCCCAAGCAAGGAGTTGTTGGGGAGGTTGAGCTCATGAAGAGGTATGACAATGATGATAGGGATGGCGGGCAGCGATACAGAGAAGCCGTTGGAGTGCACGACCAAATGCTCCAGCAGTATGAGCCTGTCGAACACGTCAGAGAGGCGGTCAAAGAAGCGATTGGCAAAAAATCCAACAAGGTCAGGTTTTTGATCTCACACAGTTGTGAGCTCAGCTGGGCGGCAAGCTTGTCGGAAGTGATAGAGAGCTTCGGCAGGTCAACAAGGTAGAAGACCTCGTTTGGAAGGACAGGGACTAAAGAGTTGGAGTCAAGAAAGGGAGCTTCTAGTCGGTGCCTTCATCATGAGATCTGGCGCCTACACAGTTCCATAGTGGGCTACAACTTTGGGCCAACTTGGTCGCTAACTTTTTTTTTTGACAGGATGAGGACACCCCTGCAGCTGAGATTCCTGGTAGCCTTAAAAAAACCGAGATTCCTTGTGAAGACCCACAACGCTTGGAGGTCGTTAGGGTGGCACGTCGTCGATGGGAGAAACGCCAACCAAACGAGCATCGGGCGACATTTCCTCATGGATTCAGCTGCGGTCTGTGGCATGTATACACAAAAGAAACCTTTTCGGATGCAAGTGATTCTCAAGTGCTCTTAGCTTGGCACAAGCTGATAGGGGTGCATTTAATCCCGCAATCTCATGGGTGTGTAACCATGCGTTGCAAGTTCACCATCTTAAAGAAACATAATAGTGTTTAGATCACTGAAGACAGTACTATTCAGTGGACATAGGAGTGAGTGTGCTTGCCAATTCAAACTTTATTGTCATGCATAGTGCCGTGTGTCGACTGAAATAGGTGGGTGGCACGGACCATGAACTCAAGGTGGCAGCTCCTTCTCCTCAGCTTCACCGGTCCCGTCCCATTGTCGTGGACAGGTTTGCCTCGGCGAGAAAAATAGTGTGGATATCAAAATACCCTATTACCAAGACATTGCATACTGGTTTATTTAGCGAGTCTGTTCTTATCACGTTATAGTCTGTTTATTAGGAAGTTATTTTTTTTTTTGAAGTGGTTTGCCCTAGTCCGTTCATATTTGTCAACTTTTCTCAGTCAGACTAATGTAAAGGACTTTCATGGCATATTTGTACACACACAATAAAAGTATTAGCTTTGAGAACAAACTCTATATGCGAACAAACTTTCTGAAGATTCTGCATGCGTGTCTTTTCACATAGGAGCTAAGGAGAAGCCCTCTTCTACTCCCAAGCTCAAATGAGCTCGGGATGAAGAGTACAATCTGATTTTGTTATATAAATTCTGAAAAAAAAACATTTGTAAGAAACTTTGTTAAGTATTTTGGACACTTGAAATTTTCATCATAAAATGACATTGTGGAAGTCATGAAAACGAACAATACTCCAAAATGCTTTCAAAAGTACCACCTTTGGGCATCGATTTTGTCTATTTTGTGCCATGACTTCCACGAATTCATGACAAAATTTTGCAAGCACAGAAAACATTTGTCGATGTTGGCCATAGAAAAAATTCAAGATTGTTTGATTTGTTTTACTATGTTTTTATTTTACTGTTCAAAGGGAAACATTTGAGCTCAGGAGCAGATACTTCTCGTTCCTACAACTCCGGTTATGTTTCTGGAAAGAAAAACAAGTTTGAAATAGACGTACCAAACATAGTATTGGGTCTGTTTATGAAAGGCCGGTCCATTTGCTATCTCATTTAAGCGTTTTTTGCGATTTTCATTTTCCTCCTATGATTCATATGGTGTCCTTCCCAGGTTTCCTATTATTGGTTTTCTCATTTTTACCATCGATTTCATTCACATGTTTTCTCTTTTTGTTTTATTATTTTTCCTTGTTAAATTTTCTGCCTTTTCTATTTATTTTCTATTCCTTTTTTAATTTATTTTCTAAAATATTAATATTTAAGATAAAATTGAAAAATTACACCGGCCTGTCCGGCCACGTCCGAGCGGTTGCTACCGGCTCAAAGAAATAAATATCAGGAATACATGAAAATTCAGCCAAACCGAGTAATGGGCAAGCGAACGTGTTACCTTGTCTAATAGAGCGTGTGGTACTGGTGCGCGTGTAGTACGTGGATAGCCTACTGTGTGTATTATAGAAACAAAAGTCGACGAAAATGCTCAATGGAACTCGGCCTCCATGGAGGCCCAATTTGAAATGATCAAAATTCAAATTTGCAAGTTTTCTCTAAACTATTCTTAGAGACATATAATGGACAAGTGTGTAAATTTTCAGAAAGTAGTTAAAATGTGCGCTACACAAAAGAAATCTGAGGTTTTTTAGTATATGCACTCTTCATCCTCAAAGTCAACAAATTTGTCTTTCTTGCACAAATCACATTTCAAGTTATTTCATTTTGAAATTGTACACGCGTACACATCACATGTTTGTTTACTTGTGCAGCTGTTTTCAGATTATTTTTTTGAAACTAAAAGGTTTGGGTTTTGAAAAAAAAATCAAAAAAATCAGCCTGGATGGAGGACGAGCTCCGAAAGACCCCATTCACAAAAAATCAGCAAAAGGACAGGGTGAATCGGAGCCTGGGCTCATTACTTTCATTCATGACCCGTAAAATTCAAAAAATGTGAAATATTTTGGCATGCAAGATATTCGGTGTGCAAAATGCGCGCAATTTTTTGTTGTGTTTGGTCATTCGAGGAGGCCGTGGCAAAAATAAAACTTGGCTGCCAAATAAACTTTGAAAAATGCACTATTTAGACTTGATTTTATTTTTTGCCATCAGATGTCCAAACACCGCAAAAATATGCACGCACTTTGCGCTCTTAAGCATCTTTGATGCCAATTGTTTTTAGTTTTTTCAAAAATCTATGCTATTTTTCAAAATTTACTGGTTTTTGGGATGAGATGAGCCTGGACTAGATAGCAATTACCGCGTCAGAGGCCGAATTGATCCCCTGTCAGCCTGCCTTACAGGCATAAGGTGTATAGAATGGTATCTACACCGGTTGAATAAAGCTGATGTCAACACAATGATGGAGTAGACAATGTATTCACTCTGAGCAAAAGTCTAGCACTGCATAAGCGACTTGACGCCAACAACATTAATCATGAAATTGATTTGACGACATTTGTCAAATGTTTTCAATACTTGCAAAGTTTCATCATCAAATGACATTCGTGGAAGTTGTGAAAAAAAAATCAACACTCCAAAAATAACTTTTGCTCCATTCCTTCATCCAAACATTGGGCATTGATGCATGTAACATTGACACTTACACTAGAGAACTGTACAGCCAGCTGACATTAAGCTGTTATAATTCACCATATGATCCATAGCCCAATCAGCATATATATGAAAAAGCATCACACATCAGAGAGAATGGACGAGATGAAATAATCACCACATCTAGAAATCCACGGTGCAAATTTGTGCATAAGCAAACACGCTTGGTCTACATCAGTTGCAAGCCGCCCATTGCTGTTCAGGTCAGTATTTACGTACATAGTTTTTGTAAAAATCTTAGGGACATTATTATAAGGGAAACTTTATTTTAAGTAGGGAAACAGATGCTATATCCATGAAGTTACAAACTGGGATTGGCACCAACAAGTAACTGTGAGCCACACTGAACTTGGACAAGGACAGTTGAGCTCTGTCTGGGAGGACCGAATCAATCCATTCATAGATCATTAACCTCCAGTTACGACTTTGTTGTTCCCATATACGACATGGTCACTCCCAGATACGACATTGTTGTCGCCAGTTACCATATTGTTCCCCCCGGATACAACATTGTTACTCCCATTAACGACATGGTCGTTGTCGGATACAACATTGCCGGTCCCAGATACAACATGGTTGCTACCAGTTAGGACATTTTTGTTACCAGATTTGACAGTGTTGTCGCTCCCAGATACAGTGTTATCATTCCCAGATACGACCGTGTTGTCATTCCCAGATACAGTATTGCCATCCCCAGATCTGACATGGTTATTGGTCCCAGTTATGACATTTGGTTGTTGTTGCTGGAGTGTTCTTCTATTAGGCTTCACATACAATGGCATGATAGTGGGTGCCATACCCGGTGAACCATCAACGATGGCTTGACCTTTGAGACCCGTTAAACCCCTTGGTACGTTGCCAGCCAATAAATTATTTGAGAGATCCAAGTAGCCAAGGTGGTCAAGCTCACCCATCCACGATGGGATGGTGCCAACTATTTGGTTGTTGGCAAGGCTGAGCGACTTGAGCTCGGTACAACCAGCAAGGCTAATCGGGAGAGACCCACTCAAGTAGTTGGTGGCAAAGTCAATCGAGGTAAGGAGTGGCATGCCGGAGAAGTTGACACGAGCAATCGGGCCAGACAGGGAGTTGTTTCGGAGGTTCAGCTCACGGAGAGATGACAGTGATGAAAGGGACGGCGGTAACGAGCCGGAGAAACCATTGGAATGCATAGACAAATGGTCCAGCGATGTGAGGTCACCAAACACGTTAGGGAGGCAGCCGGAGAAGCGGTTGAAGGACAAGTCCAACAAGGTGAGGTTCTTGAGCTCGTGGAGGTGCGAGCTCAACTGTCCACTGAGCTCATTGGATTCAAAGGAGAGCTTTCGCAGCCCAACAAGGCCGAAGAGCGAGGTAGGGAGGGAGCCCGTGAAAGAGTTGGAGCCAAGAAAGAGCTCCTCCAGCTGCGCAAGGCCCTCCAGGGAGGCTCCTGGGATGGGCCCTGCGAGGCCATACCCGGGAAGCCGTAGCACCATGACACGGCCACTGCCGCCGTCGCAGCCCACACCTTCCCAGCCACAACACGAGGCACCAGACCACGCGGCACGGAGAAGGGCGCCCCCTCCGCCAATTTTCCCGGCAAAGCCCCGTAATGCACGGAGGTCATCAGGGTGGCACGCCATAGCGTGCGCCGCCGGCAAGAGAAACGCCAAGAAGAGGAGCAGCAGCCAGCATTTAGCCATGGTGGTATGTAAATATGTGTGCACAAACACAAGCACTCAGCAAGTGCTCTTGTCTTGGCACAAACGGCTTGGGTGGTGGTGCATCTTATAGACTTGTCAACCATCCGTTGCAATTAGTTCAGTGGTAATAGTCCGGGGCCACACAACTGCCTGCTAATTCAAGTACACAAATTTTTTTCTGAGATGAAATACACAATGGGCTGAAACTTGATTTTCATGCACGGTGCTGTCCGTCGACTGAATTTGTGGGCTTGCGTGCGTTGCAAGTACCAGTCCGTGTCAAACTATATGTCGACCGAAATTCGTGGGTGACTCTAGCTGGGAACTCCTGCTCAATTCTAATGGTCCCGTCCTATTGTCGTGGACATCTCCCTTTGCTAGTCCAGTAGAGTTTTTCGAATTTTCGTAAGCCGACTTTATCGACGTTTATATGAAAAAAGTAGAAGAATATACGGGCATTGCTACGGACCATAGAAAAAGAACATCTCTGACGATATATGATCATATATTTCGTTTCCTTCTCACTGGACGCCACTGAAAATGAAGGAAATTATGGATGCAAAAAAATTGAAGAAAATTAGCACAAAGCACACACTTGGTTTATCATGTAGCCATAAAGTGTCCTGGCTCCGCCATGCAAACACGTGTACCTTTGTGACAAATTCACTTGCAACATGGGCGAATAAGTTTTCCCGTCATTTAGAAACCACTGACGTATGTCCCTTGTGTGGCCTGGAACGTGAGGATGGATTCCACGCGATGTGTAGGTGCCCCCGTGCGGTGGAGCTATGGAGAGCAATGGCAAAGGAGTGGAGGCTCCCAGACATCCAGTCTGTACGCCACACAGGCCCGGAGTGGCTCTTTGATGTGCTAGAGCCGCTCTCGGAATCGTCCCGTATGGCCCTCCTGATGACTATGTGGCGTTCATGGCACGTCCGTAACGAGATTACTCATGACAAAGCTCCTCCACCAACCGAAGCATCTCGTCGATTTCTACATAGCTATTTAACATCTTTGTTATGTATCCAGCAGTTCCCTACAGATGATTTGTGCAAAGGAAAGATGGTACTCACGGACCCGGTGCTCCGAGCTGCATCGGATGTCCACCTGGTAGCAGCACTGGCTGCGTCCGGGATAGCAGCAGCAGCAGCCAGAACGGTGCTCCTGTACGCTGCAATGAGGCGCATGCTAGGCGGCCACTAGCAGCACCAATCCACACTATGGTGGAGAAGTGGAGCACGCCACCACATGGGTGGTTAAAACTGAATGTCGATGGCGCTTTTCAAGCGCAGATGGGAAACGGAGGCATCGGCATGGTACTCCGGGACTCCTCCGACGGTATTATCTTCACGTCTTGTCGTCATTTAATCACATGCGATAATGCTCTTGCTGCGGAACTTGAAGCGTGTAAAGAGGGAATTGTGCTTGCCTTGGAGTGGAGTACGCTTCCGTTTATCATTGAGACGGATAGTGCTGAAGCTGCTAAGATGATCTCTAATCCTTCGGGAAATAGATCACAACATGCCGCCATCATCCAGGAGATTGCCTCCACTATGAGAGGAGGAAGAGAGATAGTGGTAAAAGCTATTAGAAGAGGATGTAACCAGGTTAGCCATCATTTAGCTCAGTTGGGTAGATGTGAGATGAAGACGGCCATATGGTTACGGTCGGGTACTGAGAGGGTTATAAATTTGTGTGAAATGGATTGCCACGGTCCGGGTTAATTAATATACAACCCTTTTTCCCCCGCAAAAAAAAAGTGTCCTGGCTAAAATCATCAACAAATATAGAACCAAGAAGGTAAGAAACCGGAGTAATGGTTACTCCCTCCATGAGATGAATGTTTGGCTTTCATGAGATGTATGTTTGGTATTAGGCTAGAACTATCGACACCCCTTCATCAAATGAATAGGGGTAACGACAGTTGTTGCTAAGATGATGACTTCAGACTACGTAATATACTACTCCTAGAATACATTGTAAAGTATTCGTAAATAATTAATAAAATGAAAAAGCTGGGGATAATCTTCTTTTTCTAAAAAAAATATATAACTTGGGTAACTAAGCACCACAAGATAACGATGCGTCCTGAAATAAGCGAACCGTTGGCGAATCAAATTATCGCAGGGGAAGAAGGGCGGCACCATGTACAGGCTCCAAGATACCAGGAGCTCGTACTGGTTCCGCATCACCTTCTCATTTACCGCCTCGACAAATATCAAGAGAAACCAATCCACCTCGTTCACATGAACGACCCTGCTGTGCCCAGTTTAGTGATTTAGCCATATATGTTACTATACGTGCATAGCACGTAATAGTCAAATTCGACCCGCCGAAACCCCAGCCACTGCCGCCGCTCCCCTCTCAAAGAAGTCGGCAGGCAGGGCCAGGCGGATCTTCCCCGGCGGCGAGACGACCATGCGGACCTGCTGATGTTGCTGTTGCCTGCCTGCCACCTTCTACTACCGCTGCTGCGCGCCTGATCAGCTGCTGCGACTGCTGATTGCCTCTGCCGCTGCAAGTACAGTATTCTGAAGGAAGTCTGTTGATTTCCTCTGCTGCTTACTGTATTTGGTCTGCATTTTCAGAAACAATCCTTATATTTGGTATGCATTTTAGCACTGTAATATTGGAATAATCAGAAGATTTTGGAAACAATCAATTACTCCAGATTTTGGAATGATATTGGAAACAAATTCAATATCTGAACATGTTTTGAATGATATTTGGTCTGCTAAAAGTGGGTGTCAAACTTTTAATCTGAACATGTTTGTTTTAGAATGTGAGGAAGGATTTGCAAGTGTGTGCAATGCCTTCACAGAGGAGACAAATTGAGGGCTACAAAGGTGCCATGCAAAAATGCATTCAAAACTGATTCAGTGCCAACACAAAACTAGCATTGCTACTTATTGTATGCAAAAATGTTGACAATTCAGCATATGTAATCAACTGCAGCACAATTTTGCAGTTATAACTGAATTTTTATTGTATGCAAATATTTTACTGTAAATTTTCTGCTGCTACTCTAGAAAATCCAGTTAACTGTAAATTTGGAGTAGTTTGATGTTGATGCTCTTCCTACAGAAATGCTAGCACAAACAAACAACATTACTGTTATAACTGAATTTTAACTACAGAAATGAAGAGTTTAGTTTAGATTATGGATGAATGAATTGTATAACTATGCTCTGTTGCTGCTCTTGTTTCAGTTAGTCTTATGGGCCATCTAAAAATTGTTTCATTGGAACATTCTTGCTGACAACTCCTTGTGGTCAAATTTCAGATTATTATAAGGATTTATAATAATTGTTATCTTATCTCAATTGCTATTGTTATGATTATATGTTAACCATCGTCATACTCTTGTTATGAGTATAGATAGGAGCTCAACAAGGTGACTTTATGGATTTGAACTTGATGCCGGAAGAGGAGGATGAAGCTCAGCAAGGTGACATTATGGATTTGAACTTGATACCGGAAGAGGGGGATGAAGCTCAACAAGGTGACCCTATTGATTTGAATTTGATGCCGGAAGAGGAGGATGAAGCTCAACAAGGTAACCCTATGGATTTGAACTTGATGCCGAAAGAGGGGGATGAAACTCAACAAGGTGACATTATGGATTTGAACTTGATGCTGGAAGAGGAGGATGAAGCTCAACAAGGTGACTCTATTGATTTGAACTTGATGTGTGAAGAGGGGGATGAAGCTCAAAAAGGTGACCCTATTGATTTGAACTTGATGCTGGAAGAGGAGGATGAAGCTCAACAAGATATTGAATTGAATTGGCTTCCTGAAGAAGAGGCTCAAGCAAATGCAGGAGAGGTAGAAGCTCAAGAGGCTCAAGAAGCTAGTGCACAAGGTAAACCAAAAAGGAAAGAGTTGTCGGACAAGGAGGGTTTGGTGTATACTTTGCTTTGCGGGTAATCGAGCTCAAAGATGGGGAGGTTCACTTGTATGACAAGGTGCTAATTGCAAGTATGTTGGATGTTCACCTGCGAACAGTTACAAGAATATGGAATATATCCAGAGAACAACTTGACTTAGGCCAAGAAGTTGATGTTTCTAGTAAGAAGAAAGGGAACAGTGGCAGGAAGAGGAAAGAGCTAGATTTGTCGAGAACATCTACAGTCCTGTTGAACAGAAGAAGAACGATTAGATCTCTTGCAAGGTGTTTGGGTGTTCCCCGCTCGACGCTACACGATAGGTTTCAATTGAAGGATCTAAAATGCATCACGAACACCGTCAAGCCCTCTCTCAAGCCAGAAAACAAGATCGCGAGGCTCAAGTTCTGCGTATCCATGACGGAGGAGCACTCAATGTCAACCCCTTATCCTAGCTTCAAATCAATGAACAACATGGTCCACATTGACGAGAAATGGTATGACATGACCAGAGTCAAAAATAGTTACTATGTATTGCCTGATGATCCTGAACCTAAGCGCACCGTGACGAACGCTAACAACATTGGGAAGTTCATGTTCTTGACCGCCGTGGCAAAGCCCCGATATAGTGATGAAGGGGAGATGAGGTTCGATGGAAAAATTGGTACTTGGGAGTTTGTTGTTGAGACAGAGGCACAACGAACAAGTCAAAATAGAGACAGGGGAACAATGGAGCTGAAATCACTGAAAGTAACCAGACATGTATGTCGAAATTACCTAATCAATAAAGTCATTCCAGCTATCCAAGACAAGTGGCCCGACGATGATGAGGACACAACAATATTCATTCAGCAGGACAATGCTAGACCCCATGTCCCCCCTAACAATCCAGGGTTTAGAGAAGTTGTGGATCAAATAGATCTAGACATTCAATTGCTCCAACAACCACCAAACATCCCTGAGTTCAATGTTTTAGACCTGTGCTTCCACTGTTCTCTCCAATCCCTAACCGATTGCAGAGCGTCTATGAATATCCGAGAACTGATACAAGGTGTAGAGGAGGAGTTTGGGAACTATGATGCACATAAGCTGTACAAAAGCTTCTGTTGGAAATATGCCCTAGAGGTAATAATAAATTAGTTATTATCATATTTCCTTGTTCATGATAATCGTTTATTATCCATGCTATAATTGTATTGATCGGAGACTTAAATGCATGTGTGGATACATAGACAAAACCATGTCCCTAGTATGCCTCTAATGGACTAGCTCGTTGATCAAAGGATGGTTAAGGTTTCCTAGCCATGGACATGAGATGTCATTTGATAACGGGATCACATCATTAGGAGAATGATGTGATGGATAAGACCCAAACTACAAACATAGCATATGATCGTGTCAGTTTATTGCTACTGTTTTCTGCATGTCAAGTATATGTTCCTATGACCATGAGATCATGCAACTCACGGATATCGGAGGAGTGCCTTGTGTGTATCAAATGTCGCAACGTAACTGGGTGACTATAAAGGTGCTCTACAGGTATCTCCGATGGTGTCTGTTGAGTTGGCATGGATCGAGACTGGGATTTGTTACTCCGTGTAACGGAGAGGTATCTCGGGGCCCACTCGGTAATGCAACATCACAATAAGCCTTGCAAGCAATGTGACTAATTGTTAGTTGCAGGATCTTGTATTACGGAACGAGTAAAGAGACTTGCCGGTAACGAGGTTGAACTAGGTATGGAGATACCGACGATCGAATCTCGGGCAAGTAACATACCGAAGAACAAAGGGAACGATATACGGGATTAACTGAATCCTTGACATAGAGGTTCGACCGATAAAGATCTTCGTAGAATATGTAGGAACCAATGTGGACGTCTAGGTCCCGCCATTGGTTATTGACCGTAGAGGTGTCTCGGTCATGTCTACATAGTTCTCGAACCCGCAGGGTCTGCACACTTAAGGTTCGGTGACGTTTCGGTAGTGGAGAGTTATGTATGGTGGTGACCGAAGGTTGTTCGGAGTCCCGGATGAGATCCCGGACGTCACGAGGAGCTCCGGAATGGTCCGGAGGTAAAGATTCATATATAGGAAGTCCCAGTTTGGTTTCCGGAAAAGTTTCGGGCTCATCGGTAGTGTACCGGGAGTATCGGTATTGTACCGGGAGTGCCGGTAGTGTACCGGAGGACCTCCGGGAGGGGTATTTCGACCCCAAGAGGTCCATGGGCTGTGGGAGAATAATAACCAGCCCTTAGTGGGCTGGGAAAACAGCCACAAAGGCCCATGGCGCAGGAGAGAAAGTCCTAAAGCAAAAAGTGGAAAATCAGCCAATAGGAGGCAATCCTACTCCAACTAGGATTGGAGGTGAAGTAGGATTGCTCCCACCTCCTATTTCGGCCGACCCAAAGGCCTTGGCTGCCTCTCCTCTCCTCTCCTCCTATATATACTAGTGGATTGGGTGGTTTTTGGACAGAATTTCCGGCCACGTGCTACCCGTTTCACCGGTGCACAGTTTCTCCTCTAGATCGGTTTTCCGCAGCGCTTAGGCGAAGCCCTGCCGGAATCACTCCACCACCATCACCGAAGCGCCGTCACGCTGCCGGTGAACTCTCTCTCCTCTCCACCTCCTCTCGCTGGATCGAGACGGTGGAGATCGTCATCAAGCTGCACGTGTGCTGAACGCGGAGGTGCCGTCCGTTCGGCGCTAGATCGGAAGGACCGTGATCGAGATCGCGAGACGGTTCGTGATGAGATCGCGGAACGGATCGTGATGAGTTCGCGGGACAGATCGTGATCAAGATCGTGAGACGGATTGTGATGAGATCGCGGGACGGATCGTGATGAGTTCACGGGACGGATCGTGATTGGATCGCGCGACGGATCGTGATGAGATCGCGGGACGCTCGGCGATTTGGATCGCGAAGATGTTCGACTACACCAACCGCGTTTCTTAACGCTTCCCACTTAGCGATCTACAAGGGTATGTAGATCCACTCTCCCTCTCGTAGATGCTCATCACCATGGATAGGTTTGCGTGTGCGTAGGAAAATTTTTGTTTCCCATGCGACGTTCCCCAACAGTGGCATCATGAGCTAGGTTGATGGTTCGATGAGATCTCGAGTAGAACACAAAAGGTTTGTGGGCGTTGATGCTTAGATTGCTTCCTCCCTTGGTCGTATTTTGGTTCAGCGGGATTGTGAGATGAAGCGGCCCGGACCAACATTACTCGTACGCTTACGAGAGACCGGTTCCCTCGACGCAACTTGTTGCCTAGATGGCTTGCGGGTGACAGTTTCTCTCACTTTAGTTGGATCGGATTCGACAAAGGCGGTCCTTGAGAAGGTTGAAAAGCAAACTAGTGTATCACCGTTGTGGTTTATGCGTAGGTGAGAATCGTTCTTGCTAGATACCCATAGCAGCCACGTAAAATATGCAACAACAATTAGAGGACGTCTAACTTGTTTTTGCAGGGTATGTTGTGATATGATATGACCAATTACATGATGAGATATATGTGATGTATGAGATGATCATGTGATGTATAGATTATCACGACTTGCATGTCGATGAGTACGGCAACCGGCAGGAGCCATAGGGTTGTCTTTAATTATTGTATGACCTGCGTGTCAATCATTAAGCGCTATGTAATGCTTTACTTTATCGCTACGGTAGCAATAGTAGTAGAAGCATGCAGGGCGTGACAACCCCAATGGCAACACATTGATGGAGATCAAGATGATGGAGATCATGGTGTTGTGCCGGTGACGATGGAGATCGTGCCGGTGTTTCGAAGATGGAGATCTTAAACACAAGTTCATGGCCATATCATGTCACTTATGAATTGCATGAGATGTTAATCCTTTTATGCACCTTGTTTTGCTTAGTACGGCGGTAGCATTATAAGGTGATCCCTCACTTGAATTTCAAGATGAACTGTGTTCTCCCCGAGTGTGCACCGTTGCGAAAGTTCGTCGTGTTGAGACACCACGTGATGATCGGGTGTGATAGACTCTACGTTCACATACAACGGGTGCAAGCCAGATTTGCACGCGCAGAACACTCGGGTTAAACTTGACGAGCCTAGCATGTACAGACATGGCCTCGGAACACGAGAGACCAAAAGGTCGAACATGAGTCATATAGTAGATATGATCAACATAATGATGTTCACCATTGCAGCCACCTCAACTCACGTGATGATCGGACTTGAGTTGGTGAATTTGGATCATGTATCACTCGAATGATCGGAGGGATGTCAATTTGAGTGGGAGTTCTTAAGTAATATGATTAATTGAACTCATTATCATGAACATAGTCAAAGTGTCTTTGCAAATTATGTTGTAGATTACTAGCTCGCGCTGTAGCTCCCTTGTATTTTTATATGTTCCTAGAGAAATAGAATTGAAAGATGTTGGTAGCAAAATTGCGGACTGGGTCCGTGATCTGAGGATTGTCCTCATTGCTGCATAGAAGGCTTATGTCCTTAATGCACCGCTCGGTGCGCCACCCCCTCTAGCGTCGTCTATAGATGTTGTGAACATCTAACAGGCACGTTTCGATGACTACTTGATAGTTTAGTGCGTCATGCATTACGGCTTAGAATTAAGGCTCCAAAACGTTTTGAACGTCACGGAACATATGAGATGTTCTAGGAGCAGAGATTGTGATCTCAGGCTCGTGCCTTTGTTGCGAGATATGAGATCTCCAACAAGATTCTTTGCTTGTAAGATGAAGGAGAATAGCTCAATCGTTGAGCATGTACTCAGATTGTCTGGGTACTACAATCGCTTGAATCAAGTGGGAGTTGATCTTCCAGAGAAGATAGTGATTGATATAGTTCTCCAAGTCACTGTCACTAAAGCTACTAGAACTTAGTGATGAACTATAATACACCAGGGATAGAAGTATTGATCCCTGAGCTGTTCGCGATGTTTGACACCGCGAAGGTAGAAATCAGGAAGGAGCGTCAAGTGTTGATGGTTAATCAAACCACTAGTTTCGAAAAGGGCAAGAGCAAGGAGGGAAACTTCATGGATAGCAAGTCAGTTGCTGCTCCAGTGAAGCAACCCAAAGTTGAACTCAAACCCGAGACTAAGTGCTTCTATTATGAGGTGAGAGGTAGCTGAAGCGAAACAACCCTAGATACTTGGTAGATAAGAAGGCTGGCAACATCGACAGAAGTATATTTGATATACGAGTTATTGATGTGTACCTTGCTAGTACTCCTAGTAGCACCTGGGTATTGGATACCGGTTAGATTGCTAAATGTTAGTAACTCGAAATAAAAGCTACGGAATAAACGGAGAACTAGCTAAGGGTGAGGTGACGATGTGTGTTGGAAATGTTTCCAAGGTTGATGTGATCAACATCGCACGCTCTCTCTACCTTCAGGATTAGTGACGAACCTAAATAAATGTTATTTGGTGTTTTGCGTTGAGCATGAACATGATTAGATCATGTTTGTTGCAATACGGTTATTCATTTAAGTCAGAGAATAATAGTTATTCTGGTTACATGAATAATACCTTCAATGGTCATGCACCCAGTGAGAATGGTTTGTTGAAATCTTGATCGTAGTAGTACACATGTTCATAACATTGATGTCAAAAGATACAAAGTTAATAATGATAGTACCACATACTTGTGGCACTGCCGCTAAATGTCATATTGGTATAAAGCGCATGTAGAAACTCCATGCTGATGGATATTTGGACTCATCGATTTCGAATCGGTTGAGACATGCGAACCATGCCTCTTGGGCAAGATGACTAAAGGACCCCGTTGGATGGAGCGGGCAAGTGATTCATTGGAAATGATACATGTTGATGTATGCAATCTAGTGAGTCTTGTAGCGTGCAGTGGATATCGTTATTTTCTTACCTTCACTGATGATTTGAGTAGATATAGTGTATATTTACTTAATGAAACACAAGTTTGAATCGTTTGAAAGGTTCAAGCAAATTCAGAGTGAAGTTTAAAGATCATCGTGACAAGAAGATAAAAATGACCGCGATATGATCGTGGAGGTGAATATCTGAGTTACGAGTTTGGCATACAACTTAAGACAACGTGAAATTTGTTTCACAACTAATGCCACCTGGAACACCATGGTGTGATGGTGTGTCCGAACATCATAGTCATGCTCAATTGATATAGTGCATACTGTGATGTCTCTTATCGTTTTACTACTATAATTTTTGGGGTTATGCATTAGAGACAACTACATTCACTTTAAATAGGGCATCATCTAAATCTGTTGAGATGACACCGTGTGAATTATGGTTTGATAGAAACCTAAGCTGTCATTTCTTAATGTTTGGGGCTGCGATGCTTGTGTGGAAAATGTTTTCACATAATAAGCTAGAACCCAAAGCGGACAAATGTATCTTCATAGAATACCCTAAGAATAGATGGGTATGCCTTCTATCTCAGATCCGACTGCAAAGTGTTTGTTGCTAGAACTAGGTCCTTTCTCGAGAAAAAGTTTCTCTCGAAAGAATTGAGTGGGAGGAAGATAGAACTTGATGAGGTTGTTAAACCTTTGTTCAACCAGAGAGTAGCGCAGCGCAGAAAGATGTTTCTGTGAAGCCTACGTTAGTTGAAGAGGAAGTTAATGATGATGATCATGAAGCTTCAGGATCAAGTTACTATCGAACTTCATAGGTCGACAAGGATGTGTACTGCTCCTGAGCGGTATGACAACTCTGTCTTGGAGGTCATGTTGTTGGACAACGATGAACCTACGAGCTATGGAGAAGCGATGATGGGCCCGGATTCCGACAAATGGTTGGAGGCCATGAAATCCGAGATAGGATCCATGTATTAAAACCAAGTGTAGACTTTGGTAGACTTGCTCGTTGGACGGCAGGTCGTTGAGTACAAATGGATCTTTAAAATGAAGACAGACACTGATGGTGAATGTCACTATTTGTAAAGCTCGACTTGTTGCAAAGATGTTTGTGACAAGTTCAAGGAGTTGACTACGATGAGACTTTCTCACTCGTAGTGATGCTAAAAGTCTGTTGGAATTATGTTAGCAGTTGCTGTGTTTTCAATTATGAAATCTGGCAGATGGATGTCAAAACATCGTTTCCTTAATGGTTTACTTGAGGAAAGGTTGTATGTGATACAACCAGAAGGTTTTGTCAGGCCTGAGGATGCTAAAAGGTGTGCAAGCTTCGGTGATCCTTCCATGGACTGAAGCAAGCATCTCGGAGTTGGAATATACACTTTGATGAGGTGATCAAAGTTTTGATGTTTATACAAAGTTTATGAGAAACTTGTATTTGCAATAAAGTGAGTGGGAGCACTATAGAATTTCTGATAAGTATATGTGGATGACATATTGTTGTTCAGAAATAATGTAGAGTTTCTGGAAAGCATAAAACGGTTATTTGGAAAGTGATTTTCAAAGGAAGACCTGGATAAAGCTACCTATTTGTTGAGCATCAAAATCTATAGAGATAGATCAAGATGCTTGATGAGACTTTCAATGAGTGCATACCTTCACAAGATTTTGAAAGAGTTCAAAATGGATCAGCCAGAGAAATAGTTCTCGTCTGATTTGTAAGGTGTGAAGTTGAGTGAGACTCAAAGCTCGACAACGGCAGAAGAAAGAGAAAGGACGAACGTCGTCCCCTATGCCTTAGCCATAGGCTCTATATTATGCCATGCTGTGTACCGCACCTATGTGTGCCTTGCCATGAGTCTGTCAAGGGGTACAAGAGTGGTCCAGGAGTGGATCACTGGACAGCGGTCGGAATTATCCTTAGTAAACAGAGGACTAAGGAAATGTTTCTTGATTATGGAGGTGATAAAGAGTTCGTCGTAAAGAGTTACGTCGATGCAAGCTTTAACACCTATCCGGATGACTAGTAGTAGCAATCTGGATACGTATAGTGGAGCAGCCATTTGGAAATAGTACCAAGTGGAGTGTGGTAGCAGTGTTTACGGTTTGACATAGAGATATGCAAAGTACACACGGATCTGAATATCGCAGGCCCGTTGACTATAAGACCTCTCTCACATGCAAAGCATGATCGAGCCCCAGAACTCATTGGGTGTTAGATTCATAACAATGCGAATCACATGGTGATGTGAACTAGATTATTGACTCTAGTGCAAGTGGGAGACTGTTGGAAATATGCCCTAGAGGTAATAATAAATTAGTTATTATCATATTTCCTTGTTCATGATAATCGTTTATTATCCATGCTATAATTGTATTGATCGGAGACTTAAATGCATGTGTGGATACATAGACAAAACCATGTCCCTAGTATGCCTCTAATGGACTAGCTCGTTGATCAAAGGATGGTTAAGGTTTCCTAGCCATGGACATGAGATGTCATTTGATAACGGGATCACATCATTAGGAGAATGATGTGATGGATAAGACCCAAACTACAAACATAACATATGATCGTGTCAGTTTATTGCTACTGTTTTCTGCATGTCAAGTATATGTTCCTATGACCATGAGATCATGCAACTCACGGATATCGGAGGAGTGCCTTGTGTGTATCAAATGTCGCAACGTAACTGGGTGACTATAAAGGTGCTCTACAGGTATCTCCGATGGTGTCTGTTGAGTTGGCATGGATCGAGACTGGGATTTGTTACTCCGTGTAACGGAGAGGTATCTCGGGGCCCACTCGGTAATGCAACATCACAATAAGCCTTGCAAGCAATGTGACTAATTGTTAGTTGCAGGATCTTGTATTACGGAACGAGTAAAGAGACTTGCCGGTAACGAGGTTGAACTAGGTATGGAGATACCGACGATCGAATCTCGGGCAAGTAACATACCGAAGAACAAAGGGAACGATATACGGGATTAACTGAATCCTTGACATAGAGGTTCGACCGATAAAGATCTTCGTAGAATATGTAGGAACCAATGTGGACGTCTAGGTCCCGCCATTGGTTATTGACCGTAGAGGTGTCTCGGTCATGTCTACATAGTTCTCGAACCCGCAGGGTCTGCACACTTAAGGTTCGGTGACGTTTCGGTAGTGGAGAGTTATGTATGGTGGTGACCGAAGGTTGTTCGGAGTCCCGGATGAGATCCCGGACGTCACGAGGAGCTCCGGAATGGTCCGGAGGTAAAGATTCATATATAGGAAGTCCCAGTTTGGTTTCCGGAAAAGTTTCGGGCTCATCGGTAGTGTACCGGGAGTATCGGTATTGTACCGGGAGTGCCGGTAGTGTACCGGAGGACCTCCGGGAGGGGTATTTCGACCCCAAGAGGTCCATGGGCTGTGGGAGAATAATAACCAGCCCTTAGTGGGCTGGGAAAACAGCCACAAAGGCCCATGGCGCAGGAGAGGAAGTCCTAAAGCAAAAAGTGGAAAATCAGCCAATAGGAGGCAATCCTACTCCAACTAGGATTGGAGGTGAAGTAGGATTGCTCCCACCTCCTATTTCGGCCGACCCAAAGGCCTTGGCTGCCTCTCCTCTCCTCTCCTCCTATATATACTAGTGGATTGGGTGGTTTTTGGACAGAATTTCCGGCCACGTGCTACCCGTTTCACCGGTGCACAGTTTCTCCTCTAGATCGGTTTTCCGCAGCGCTTAGGCGAAGCCCTGCCGGAATCACTCCACCACCATCACCGAAGCGCCGTCACGCTGCCGGTGAACTCTCTCTCCTCTCCACCTCCTCTCGCTGGATCGAGACGGTGGAGATCGTCATCAAGCTGCACGTGTGCTGAACGCGGAGGTGCCGTCCGTTCGGCGCTAGATCGGAAGGACCGTGATCGAGATCGCGAGACGGTTCGTGATGAGATCGCGGAACGGATCGTGATGAGTTCGCGGGACAGATCGTGATCAAGATCGTGAGACGGATTGTGATGAGATCGCGGGACGGATCGTGATGAGTTCACGGGACGGATCGTGATTGGATCGCGCGACGGATCGTGATGAGATCGCGGGACGCTCGGCGATTTGGATCGCGAAGATGTTCGACTACACCAACCGCGTTTCTTAACGCTTCCCACTTAGCGATCTACAAGGGTATGTAGATCCACTCTCCCTCTCGTAGATGCTCATCACCATGGATAGGTTTGCGTGTGCGTAGGAAAATTTTTGTTTCCCATGCGACGTTCCCCAACAGCTTCATCACACTCCAAGCAGCCATGGTTGAAGTCATGAAAGATCAAGGAGGAAACAACTACAAGATGCCCCATTTGCACAAAGATCACCTACAGAATGGCGGAGAGGAAATACTCGGTGTGTATTGCAATCCCGAGCTAATCGCTGACACAAAGGCCATCATTGAACAAGCAAATGAGTAGATAGAGAAAGGAAAAAGGAAAGAAAGGAATAGATAGAGAAAGGAAAAGAAAGGAGAGGAGTATGTCAAGTGTATGTCGTATGTCTTTTGTATGTCTTGTGTATGTGTATAACAGATTTCAACACTATAGAAAATTATTTGG
The DNA here is from genome assembly GCA_022496015.1 of Hordeum marinum. NCBI lineage: Eukaryota > Viridiplantae > Streptophyta > Magnoliopsida > Poales > Poaceae > Hordeum > Hordeum marinum. The sequence continues at coordinate 505,881,777 of CM039676.1, forward strand.
ATTAATTCTCATCTGTATGTATATGTCATCCACTAAATTCTGTCCTAAAACTTTGGCTAGCCAAAATTCTGTAGGAAAAATAACTAAACTGAACTTCACTAACATGCCGTGAACTTTCAGAACATGCCGTGAACTTCTAAATTTGACTGAATACTCCACTGTTTTCAATGAGCAGTACGGTTTGACAGTACTCCACTATTCAGTTTGATCTGCTATTAATCTCAGCTTGATCTTTTCATTACCTCTGAATTTCTAAATAGAGTCTACATACTGCAAAAAATTGAGAAAACTATTTAATTATTGTCACTGGGAGTTATTGACAGTAGTCAAAATCTTGTGTATTATTGACCAATCCAAAGAGCAACAAAATGGTGGCAAAGATAATCCTGATGCTTTATTCTGCTTAATTCATCTACAGATTGGCCACACTAGGAGTACTTGCTTCTTAATTATTTGAATTAAGTTGGATTTATTTGAATTAGCTAAGTTTATTTGAATTAATTTGGAATTGTTTGAATTAGCCCAGCGTAGGAAAGTTTACTGAATTTACAGTGCCCAGTGTAGGAAAGTTTACTGAATTTTGTGGGGTACTCAAAGTGCGTTGAACTAGAAAATCATCGAAGTTCAAAGCCCAGCTGATTTGAACGGTGGCTTATTTTCTGGAATCATCAATGTGCATTCAGGCTAAATGTTGATAATGCTTTGAACTTTGAGAAAGAAGATGAATGAACATCAGTGTGCATTCAGGCTAATTCTTTGAACTTTGATCATCAATCCAAAGAATACACTATGATTAATATAGAGTCGAGGAAGGGGAGTTCGAGCTGCTGTGTCTCCACCACCTCCCCGCCGGCGTGGTGACCACGGAGGGGGCGTCCACGCAGTATGTGGACCCGCGGCTTGCTCACTAGCGTCCGTGAGGGCCATGCCACCGCGTGCTCGTGCAGGGGCGTCGCCAGCGCATGGGATCGAAGGAGGGGAACGAGGCGGCATGGGGGCGGTAGGGGAGAGGGAGGATGGGGAAACATGGGTCTTCGCCGGCGTGGGTTAGGGGCGTCGCTGGCGTCCGGAGAGAGGAAGGAGAGGGGACGGGCGCATGGCTGAGGCGGCGACCGGCGCGTAGTCTCGCGACGCGGCGTCCCACTCGCACCTGAGGTCTCGCAGGCACAACACGAGCCACTGCCGCCATGGGCGTCAAGGTCCGGCACGGGGGCGACGAGGATGACGTGTCGTCGCCGCGCGCGAGCAGGAGAAAGGGTGGGAGGAGAAGAAATGATTCTTGGGGTGAAAGAGGGGAGATTCGGGAGGCAGGCAAGGGGAGCAGGGGAGCTGCGCGGGGCGGAAGCTGCGGCGCGAAGGAGGAAGCTACGGCGGCGGAGGAGGACGCGCGGGAGAGCAGGGGAGCTGCGCGGGGCGGAAGCTGCGGCGCGGAGGAGGAAGCTACGGCGGCGGAGGAGGACGCGCGGGAGAGCAGGGGAGCAACGCGGTGTTTGTGTCGGAGCAAGGAGACGACGAGGAGACACGGAGAGTGCGGGTTGTGTCGGGAGTTTGGGGAGGAGTTTTCTGCAAAAACGGCACGGGGACAAGTTTTTTCGGACGGAGCGAGTATGTTACTATACATGCTATAGTCAAATTACAACCAAAGATAGACATACTATTACTGTATTAAATATAACAGGCTAGTGGAATTGTGAGGCATATGCATGAAGTATAAGATGCACAAATCACGTAAAATATATCGAGCGTGTTTTGTGTAGGTGTTTTTTTCCAAGTATCTCAAAGTTAGTGTACTATCCACAGAGATAAATATGATTTATGAAGGTACCTAGACTTGAATACGAAGCAAAAATGAATGATAATATGGATAGAAAAAGAATTTAGGACAGACCGAGTATGGAAGAGTCTGGAATAAACTAGAAGCGTGCCTTAAGTTTTGTGCAAAATGTCCATCTGGCTTAGCTCGACCATAGAATCTTCTAGATAGTACACGTGGCAGAATATGGTGAAGTAATGAGAAGATCCAATGGTCAAGAACACCCGGATTTGCTGGTTCTCTACCATTGGACTGGCTTCATCCGACAGTTGTTATTCAAAATTATTCGTGCACTATATAGTGGTATAGGTAAAACTGGAAATAAACAAGGAAAGAAACTTCTGGTAACCTCCTCGCTTTCCTCCTACACAAGAAAAAGACCCCAGGCTTTCCTCCTACACAAGAAAAAGACCCCAGGCTCTCCTCCTATCGGCGCCATCGTTGGTCTGCCCCATCTCCGATGATGTTTGGGCCGTGGAGGTGCGGATGAGCTCGGCGCCCCACCGACAGGAGGGACTTTATTGTAATTTTTTCCGGTTTCTGCACATATAGCCTTATAAATAAAAAATAGAAGCACAAGGATTCAAAACTGGGTGGCACAGAAAAAGCCCATAAGGCAAACCTACTCATCTAGCGTTATTCATGTGGAAAATTTAAGGTAGGCCTCCTAAAAAGATGGCCACCTCCTGTACCACACCCCTATTGGGCCGACCCATGACCTTACCGGGACACCCCCTGTTTTTTCATTTTCATTTTTTACTTTTGCTTTTCCTATGTTTTTATATTTATATTTAAATCATTCTGATTTCAAATTTCTATTTTATAAATCTGGAATTTTGAATACTTTCCGGAAATCAAAAAATATTTGTGGATTAAAAAAATCATGATTTTAGAAAACTGTTCTTGTATTGAAAACTTATTCATGAATTTGAAGAAAAAATTTGTGAATTTGGAAGATGTCCCTGATTTTTTAAATGTTCAAAGAAATAAAAAAATGATCGTCCATTACACAAAAATGTTATTGACTCAAAAAAATTCCATGCATTTCAAGAAAATATTCAGAAAACCAAAAACTGCCATGCGTTTAAATAAATGTTCATCAAAACAGAAACGTTGATGAATTTCAGAAAACAAATCGCTGATACAAATATGTTCGCCGATTCAAAAGCATGTTCATCGATTCAAGAAATATTTGTTGATTGATAAAATGTTTGCTGATTCAAAAAATGTTTGGCGATTTATAAAAAATAGTTTCTTAATTTTTTGCCAATCTATAAACTGTACACAATTTCATTGAAAATTTTTATGAATGGAAAAAATGTTCACGACTTAAATAATAATAATACACGTTTAATAATATATTTTCATGATTCCAAAACATGTTCATGATTTCAAAAATGTTCATGAGTTTGAAAAGATGTCGCAAAAAAAGAACTAAAAAAGAAAAAGAAAGAAAAAACCAGATGAAAATACAGTAGAAAAAGATGTTCATAAAACCGGTATGGAGAAGAACCCGGAATGGGCCGTCCCAGAAGAGGACCTAGATGTTCTGTCGGACTCCAGCTTTGCATTGGGCTCAGGGCAACCTTTATTTATATCAAACAAAAAAAGGTCTGGGCTTGCCAAGCTAGCTCTTATGTGTACATCGTTCCCGACGGGAAGACTGGATTTTTGGATGGGTCAGCCTGCTATGGTTTCTCCATATCGATCGCTCCTCCTTCAGATCCCAAGGGTTAAGAAACAACACCTCTACATCAGCGTATATTCTTTATATGAAATAATTCTTGTATTACTCACAATCAAATGTTACAATCATGATGAAGAATATCAATGACTTCCTTTCGACCTGGTCCAAGTTTCTTTTTTTGGGGACCATGTCTTCATCATTGATGACCATGTCGACCAGTTGGTGTCCGCCATTGGTGTACTCGTCTCCTGAGCATATGAAGGTTGAAGAGCACCTTGCTTGACCCGCCAACACCATATGCATGACAAGTCGGGCTCATATGTATTTCATACCGATACATGAGTGTTGTCCATAGAACTACAAGTCGGTGCATGAAGGGGCTCACAAAAGCATTGTGTTAAGAGTGTGGTGATGAAGCTCGTCATCTTGAAATTGACCACATTCGTCGTGAATAGGCTCACAACGTAACAACTATCAGTGATGGTATTGAAAATAAGGAGTGTCACCTCTGATTGCGTATGGATCCATCTGGAAGCGCGAGGATTTTGCTTTCAACCGGTGGAACGCACGGGCACATTCTCCCACGTTCTATCCCTGTCGTCCCGACGGTGCGTTTAGCGTCGTCGGAGTGTGTGTGAAGGTATGTCTTCATCAAATCTCGCGGGATGTTGAGGTATGTATCGAATCTCGAGGGATTTGGTCGGTGTTGGTCTTTGGTGATTTTTTTGGGACCTGTCTTCATTTGGGTTTTTACATGTTTATTAATCCTTTCGATATACGATTTTTTTCATCGACGATGGTTGTTGCTCTGGTGTGCTAGTCCTACGGGGCCTTAGCACGATTACTTTTTGACTATTTACTATAACAAAGTTTGCCCGGCTCCGATCAGTTAGAGGAAGATGACAACGACTCGCCTTTGCTCGCTCGAATGTTTGTAGTCAGTCGCTAGGTGGTCCACGGACCTGGTTGTAATTTTATTACATCCGGTGTCCTTTTTACTGCCATGATTGAAGATGAATAGAATGGAAGTTTCTCACGCAAAAAAGAGGAAGCAATGAAACAAGGAAAACCTAGATATGAGAAAATAAAGAGCCACACAAAAATCTGCTTGTAAATTTGTACTCCCTCCGTAAAGAAATATAAGAGCATTTAGATTACTAAAGTAGTGATCTAAACACTCTTATATTTCTTTAGAGAGGGATTCTTTACAGAGGGAGTACTATATAACAAAGAGCTAATCTATCCTTAAGGCTTCTGCTCCAGAGGTGGAGACTGGCAGAAGGCGATGCAGTCAAGATGAACAACCAGAGGCCGCAGCAGGGGCAGGAGGGATACCCAGACATCCTGAGCCAAACTCAGACATCCCCGTCCCTATGTAAACCTTTGTTCTTTAGTTTCTTCACCGAATTATCTCCCAGTTATTGTGGTGTTGTAAAGGAGAATAAGCACCCACTGATCCTATCCGGTTTGTCTCCACATCTGTCTTCATGAAATTATCTCCCAGATATATTGCTGCTGTAAAGAAGGCCTTTGATCTCAGAAAGAAGACACCGCGACTCAAAAAGATGACGACTGGAGTCAGAAACAAGACAAATTTGCTGGGTATAGACATCAGGCCAGAAAATTACAAATACAGACTCTCTGAATGCATGGTCAGGATGAAATCCATGGATGAGCTGCATATAGTAATCACTGCACCGCGGGTAACCAAAAGATATCGTCTTCCTGCTTCGTTAGTTATCTCGAGTGAAGAGTGTGTTACTTGCAGATTGTTCATAGTGCTGGTTGTAAGACAGGTCATGTGCCTAGATCAAACATAACACCCAATCCCTGGTAATTATAAGTATAAAAATATATTTGGATTGAGATATGTCATCTCTCTTCTTACTTGTAAAAAAATATCTCTGGCGAGAACATGCCATCTCTAATCCGCTTAACCACCATTTCTTGCTCATCTTCCTTCTTTGGAAATCTCGAAGGACGAGGTACCTTAAGGGCGTTGCAGTCATCGCACTGCTCCTCATCTCTCAGAATTATCTTCTGCAAGTTGGGAGATCGCTCCAACATGGATCTTATAAATGTAAATTATTGTTCGAGTCATTTAAATCCAGCGAATTCTAGCTCTTTCAGAAGCTTGTTCTCGGAGCTGCTATCCAAGTGCAGTTCCCACTGAGGACTCCTTCTGTCAAGATAGCAAGCTGGTCTGGCCTCACCCGAATCGCATGTATGTTCCCATACCTGTATTTGTGTGAGCAATTCATTACAACTGTCATAGGAACCAAGTTTTAAACAACTTTCCGCTAAAATTTGTGAAAAACTAAAGCTCCAAATGTGGACAAGGAAAGAAATACGGACAAAGACATCACCTCAATATGCAACAGTTCAATAGATGGTGCTGCCACAAGAAAGGCTGTCGTCCATAAAATGTCAAACTCAACAAATATACCACGTATGAACAACTTCCTTAGCTTGCTGAATGCGGTGCGGAGTTCCTCCATTTCAGGTTGCAACCAAAGCTGATCACAACAGTACACAAACAAACAAAGTAAGAATTGATAGTTTGCAAGCACAGAAATGAGATCATCAAAGAATTTACAGCTATGTATGTTCTCTATCATACATAACACATCCATGATATAACTTCCATATGTGATGACATGACAAAACCAAATAAAGTAGTAGTAGTACTTACGGTTTCACCTTGGAAATCCAATGTAAGAGTATGTATGCTTGTTACTCCATGTAGAAGCTCACTTAATTTAAATATGTGTTCCTTACAAACTGAACCACATGAGAGTTCTAATTCCCCAACAGATGGGACAAAACCAAAGGTCAACGAGGCACACCGAGATATCCAATAATTGCAAAATAACTTCTCCAATTTAGGGAGGCAGACAAGGTCAATTCTCAAAAAGCGACACTTTTCGATTTCTAGAACACAGAGTTTTGAGTCTGGTGCGTCAATCTTAAAGAGAGAGTAGGAACCAGTATCACAATGATAAAGGGTTAGATGCTTCAGTTGCTTGCAGCAGTCAAATACCACATGGTGCATGTCCAATTTGTCAAAGCCTACATTTTTTAGAAAGAGCTTTGTGAGGCAGTGGAGCACACTAGGGTAGGTAGTGAAAAAACCATCTATGTCTTGAGCTCGCTGTTGCATCCCTTCGTCAGTACGGTCGATAGTCCGTGTCTCATCAAGAATGCCAAGATCCAAATCTTTCAACAAACCACTGTCGATTGCATCACCTATCAGTGGGCCAACTTCACGAAGGAAAGTGTTAATCAAATAGAGGTTAAGGTGCAAACTTGAGATAGTGGATCTTCTTTGTTGTTTATCTAACAAACCCCTGGTTGCTTTGGTCAAAGACGCCATGGCTTGTTCCATATCATTTGCCTCGACAAGGTCAGCGCACAGAGAGGATAGGAAATCCTGGACATCGATGCTGAGCCCAGGCAGCAACCATGGCAGATGCCTCCACCGTGTAGAGAGCACACTTGTCCTTGTAGCCACAAGTGAACTGACTCTCACCAAGATGGACAGTAAAATATCATCAGTGAGGGTGCTGAGCCTATCTTCGCCGTCCAGTTGCTGCAACATAAATCAAGCATCCAATATTTAGTTGCCACATAGTGACTTTATTCAGAAATACCAAAGCAGAGCATAGTTACATATGGTGACAGGAACTACAATCTCTATAGCCCGCAAACTGTTTGATGATCTCTTCTGCTCCTGGCTACTAGTACAGTATGCCTGCTCTGAAATTAGAATTACAAGATGGAGACGCAACTACGGCTGTTGATTAGCATCAATCTGCCGGCTGAATTTGCCATCTAACGCTCGGCACGCCTTCCAGTTAATGCTCAATGTCGGGGGTGGCCGAAACCAAGGGCAATAAGACCAGGTCTGGTGTGACTCGACGGAGCAGCGGAAAGAGAAGTAAGGCAGGGGAGGAGGGCTTCACCTTGGTGCTGTACCGGAGGAAGTCGTCGGCGGTGAAGAGTCCGCTCCTGAGGTCCGGCGGGCACTCCTTCATCGGCTCCAGCGTGGCGACCATCGCCGGCGGCGAGGCGGGCATCCTCGGCGAAGACGAGGGCGACGCCCCAGGGAGAAGGAGCGGCTTCTCCGTGAAGCTGAAGGAGCGCGGGAGGAGGTCCCCGGCGGCGAGAGCGGCTCTGTGGTGGATGAGGCCGCGGCGAGAAGCCACCGGCGTAGGGAATCGGGACGGGATTGGGGATTTTTTTCTGGCTCGTGAGACGGAGGAAGGCCTTTTTTTTTTTCTGTTTTGGGCCCGGTCCGCCGGCCTAGTTGTTGGGGAAAAGAAAACTGGCCAGTGGGTTCCAGCTCGAGGCCCAGATAGTGCTTAAGGGCCCCCGTTTATTTTTGAACATTTCATTAGACCCACTAAAAGATGTCTAAAAATCATTAACGCCCCCCTAAAAGACTATTAAGCATTGTTCTACACCCCTGAAATTTCGCCTTGTCGGAAATCGTCGGTTGGGTTGGTCCGACCAAGAAAGGCATGGGAGTAAGATCACCAACAAAGTTTCTTTCTTCTTTTGGTTTCTATTTAGCGGGACCTCCTATTTCACGCTCAACACGTGGAATGACAAGCAAAAGCGCATCTGACATTTCAGGAAACACCCAACATTTCCTTCTTTTGGTCTTAGTGTTCTCCGTTGAACTATACCATTCTTCTCTCCTAAATGCTACAAACTGTAGCCGCATGATTCTGTCGTGCTAAGCGCACGTGCTAGACAACAAGGTCCATAGAAACCAACCGCTCCGTTGTCATTCGCCATATAATCGAACCGCTCTTTTAGCATCCGCACCTTAGCAACTTCTTCATCCTCCCTCCCCTGGTACAACTTCTTCATCCCCCTCACCTCACTATAGTAGTACTACTTACTCACTAGCAGCCGCGGCCAGGTTAAGTGGTCACAAATTGGCTGATGGCGATAGGGCGGGGATTTGGTGGGGTGGGTGGGGCTCGTTGGCTGAGACGTTGTTGTTTTTCCCCAACTGCTGGATGACAGCGTCGCAGTTCTCAGCTTCTTGTGGCTCGGGAGAGGGAGGAAGAAAATAAGGGGGATTGTGGTTGCTGCACATCAGCAAAGAGTTGCTCAAAATCAATCATGGGAAATGTCGGAAATATGCCCCAGAGGCAATAATAAATTAGTTATTATCATATTTCATTGTTCATGATAATCGTTTATTATCCATGCTATAATTGTATTGATCGGAGACTTAGATGCATGTGTGGATACATAGACAAAACTATGTCCCTAGTATGTCTCTAATAGACTAGCTCGTTGATCAAAAGATGGTTAAGGTTTCCTAGCCATGGACATGAGATGTCATTTGATAACGGGATCACATCATTAGGACAATGATGTGATGGACAAGACCCAAACTACAAACGTAGCATATGATCGTGTCAGTTTATTGCTACTGTTTTCTGCATGTCAAGTATATGTTCCTATGACCATGAGATCATGCAACTCACGGACACCGAAGGAGTGCCTTGTGTGTATCAAACATCGCAACGTAACTGAGTGCCTATAAAGGTGCTCTACAGGTATCTCCGAGGGTGTTTGTTGAGTTGGCATGGATCAAGACTGGGATTTGTTACTCCGTGTGACAGAGAGGTATCTCAGGGCCCACTCGGTAATACAACATCACAATGAGCCTTGCAAGCAATGTGACTAAGTGTTAGTCACGGGATCTTGTATTACGGAATGAGTAAAGAGACTTGCCGGTAACGAGGTTGAACTAGGTATGGAGATACCGACGATCGAATCTCGGGCAAGTAACATACCGAAGAACAAAGGGAACATCATACGAGGTTAACTGAATCCTTGACATAGAGGTTCGACCGATAAAGATCTTCGTAGAATATGTAGGAACCAATATGGGCATCCAGGTCCCGCTATTGGTTATTGACCGTAGAGGTGTCTCGGTCCTGTCTACATAGTTCTCGAACCCGCAGGGTTTGCACACTTAAGGTTTGGTGACGTTTCAGTAGTATAGAGTTATGCATGGTGGTGACCGAAGGTTGTTTGCAGTCCCGGATGAGATCCTGGACGTCACGAGGAGCTCCGGAATGGTCCGGAGGTAAAGATCGATATAGAGGAAGTCGTATTTTGGTCACCGGAAAAGTTTCGGGCTCATCGATAGTGTACCGGGAGACCATCGGGAGGGGTATTTCGACCCAAGAGGCTACATGGGCTGTGGGAGAGTGAATACCAGCCCTTAGTGGGCTGGTGGAAGTCCCACACAAAGCCCATGCAGCTAGGGAGAAAAAGCCCAAAGAGAAAAAGGTGGAAAAAGGCAAAAATAGGGTGAATCCTAGTCCTACTAGGATTGGAGGTGGAGTCTACCTCCTCCAGTTGGTTCGGCCGACCCAAGGAGGCTTGGCCCTTACGCCAAGGCCTCTCCTCCTCTCCTCCTATATATACTAGAGGGTTTTAGGGTTTTTGCACTAGATTTTTAGCTACGTGCTGCCCGTTCCTCTAGTGCATAGTTTCTCCTCTAGATCGGTTTTCTGCAGTGCTTAGGCAAAGCCCTGCCGGAATAGCTCCACCATCATCGCCGGAGTGCCGTCACGCTACTGGAGAACTCTTCTACCTATCTCCTCCCTCTTGCTGGATCAAGAAGGTGGAGATCGTCATCAAGCTGCACGTGTGCTGAATGCGGAGGTGCCGTCCATTCGGCGCTAGATCGAAAGGACCGTGATCGAGATCGCGAGACGGATCGTGATGAGATCGCGGGACGGATCGTGATGAGTTCGCGGGACGGATCGTGATTGGATCGCGGGACGGATCGTGATGAGATTGCGGGATGCTTGGCGATTTGGATCGCGAAGACATTCGACTACACCAACCGCGTTTCTTAGCGCTTCCCGCTTAGCGATCTATAAGGGTATGTATATCCACTCTCCCTCTCGTAGATGCTCATCACCATGGATAGATCTGCATGTGCGTAGGAAATTTTTTGTTTCCCATGCAACGTTCCCCGACAGTGGTATCAGAGCTAGGTCTATGTGTAGATGAGATCTCGAGTAGAACACAAAGAGTTTGTGGGCGTTGATGCTTAGATTGCTTCCTCCCTCGGTCGTGTTTTGGTTCAGCGGTATTGTGAGATGAAGCGGTCCGGACAAACATTAGTCGTACGCTTACGAGAGACCGGTTCCCTCAACCACAACTTGTTGCATAGATGGCTTGCGGGTGCCATCTCTCACTTTAGTTGGATCGGATTCGACAAAGGCGGTCCTTGAGAAGGTTGAAAAGCAACTAGTGTATAACCGTTGTGGTTTTTGTGTAGATGAGAATTGTTCTTGCTAGATACCTGTGGCAGCCACGTAAAACATGCAACAACAATTAGAGGACGTCTAACTTGTTTTTGCAGGGTATGTTGTGATGTGATACGGCCAATTACATGATGAGATATATGTGATATATGAGATGATCATGTATTGTATAGAATATCACGACTTGCATGTCGTTGAGTACGGCAACTGGTAGGAGCCATAGGGTTGTCTTTAAATTATTATATGACATGCACGTCAATCATTAAGCGCTATGTAATGCTTTACTTTATCGCTAAATGGTAGCAATAGTAGTAGAAGCATGGTGGGCGCGACAACCCCGATGGCGACATGTTGATGGAGATCAAGATGATGGAGATCATGGTGTCATGCCTGTGATGATGGAGATCATGCCGGTGCTTTCATGATAGAGATCAAAAGCACAAGTTCATGGCCATATCATGTCACTTATGATTTGCATGTGATGTTAATCCTTTTATTCACCTTGTTTTGCTTAGGACGATGGTAACATTATAAGGTGATCCCTCATTTTAATTTCAAGATAAATTGTGTTCTCCCCGAGTGTGCACCGTTGCAAAAGTTCGTCGTGTTGAGACACCACGTGATGATCGGGTGTGATAGAATCTACGTTCACATACAACGGGTGCAAGCGAGTGTTGCACATGCATAACACTCGAGTTAAACTTGACGAGCCTAGCATGTACAGACATGGCCTCGGAACACAAGAGACCGAAAGGTCGAACATGAGTCATATAGTAGATATGATCAACATAATGATGTTCACCATTGAAACCACCTCAACTGACGTGATGATCGGACTTGAGTTGGTGAATTTGGATCATGTATCACTCGAATGACCGGAGGGATGTCAATTTGAGTGGGAGTTCTTCAGTAATATGATTAATTGAACTCATTATCATGAACATAGTCAGTACTGCCTTTGCAAATTATGTTGTAGATTACTAGCTCGCGCTGTAGCTCTCTTGTATTTTTATATGTTCCTAGAGAAATAGAGTTGAAAGATGATGGTAGCAATATTGCGGACTGGGTCCGTGATCTGAGGATTGTCCTCATTGCTGCACAGAAGGCTTATGTCCTTAATGCACCGCTCGGTGCGCCAACCCCTCTAGCGTCGTCTGTAGACGTTGTGAACATCTGAGAGGCACGTTCTAATGACTACTTGATAGTTTAGTGCGTCATGCATTACGGCTTAGAATTGAGGCTCCAAAACGTTTTGAACGTCACGGAACATATGAGATGTTCTAATAGCTGAGATTTTGATCTCAGGCTCGTGCCCGTGTTGCGAGATATGAGATCTGCAACAAGATTCTTTGCCTGTAAGATGAAGGAGAATAACTCAATCGTTGAGCATGTACTCAGATTTTCTGGGTACTACAATCGCTTGAATCGAGTGGGAGTTGATCTTCCAGATAAGATAGTGATTGACATAGTTCTCCAAATCACTGTCACTAAGCTACTAGAACTTGGTGATGAACTATAAATTGTAAGGGATAGAAATAATGATTCCTGAGCTATTCGCGATGTTTGACACCGCGAAGGTAGAAATCAAGAAGGAGCGTCGAGTGTTGATGGTTAGTAAAACCACTAGTTTCGAGAAGGGCAAGGGCAAGGAGGGGAACTTCATGGATGGCAAGTCAGTTGCTGCTCCAGTGAAGCAACCCAAAGTTGAACCCAAACCGGAGAATAAGTGCTTCGATTATGAGGAGAGCAGTCGCTGAAGCGGAACAACCCTAAATACTTGGTAGATAAGAAGGCTGGCAACGTCGACAGAAGTATATTTGACATACGTGTTATTGATGTGTACCTTGCTAGTACTCCTAGTAGCACCTGGGTATTGGATACCGGTTCGGTTGCTAAATGTTAGTAACTCGAAATAAAAGCTACAGAATAAATGGAGAGCTGGCTAAGGATGAGGTGACGATGTTTGTTGGAAATGTTTCCAAGGTTGATGTGATCAACATCGCACGCTCTCTCTACCTTCGAGATTAGTGACGAACCTAAATAAATGTTATTTGGTGTTTTGCGTTGAGCATGAGCGTGATTAGATCGTGTTTATTGCAACACGGTCATTCATTTAAGTTAGAGAATAATGGTTATTCTGTTTACATGAATAATACCTTCAATGGTCATGCACCCAGTGAGAATGGTTCATTGAATCTTGATCGTAGTAATACACATGTTCATAACATTGATGCCAAAATATACAAAGTTAATAATGATAGTACCACATACTTGTGGCACTGCCGCTAAATGTCATATTGGTATAAAGCACATAAAGAACCTCCATGCTTATGGATCTTTGGACTCATTCGATTTCGAATCAGTTGAGACATGCGAACAATGCCTCTTGGGCAAGATGACAAAGGACCCCATTTTCTAGATGGATGGAGAAGGCAAGTGATTTATTGGAAATGATACATGTTGATGTATGCAATCCAATGAGTCTTGTATCATGCGGTGGATATCATTATTTTCTTACCTTCACTGATGATTTGAGTAGATATAGTGTATATTTACTTAATGAAACACAAGTCTAAATCGTTTGAAAGGTTCAAGCAAATTCAGAGTGAAGTTTAAAGATCATCATGACAAGAAGATAAAAATGTCTACGATATGATCATGGAGGTGAATATCTGAGTTACGAGTTTGGCATACAACCTTAGACAATTTGAAAGTTGTTTCACAACTCACGCCACCTGGAACACCATAGTGTGATGGTGTGTCCGAACGTCATAATCGTGCTCTATTGGATATGGTGCGCGCTATGATGTCTTTTATCGTTTTGCTACTATAATTTTGGGGTTATGCATTAGAGACAACTACATTAACTTTAAATAGGGCATCATCTAAGCCCGTTGAGATGACACCGTGTGAATTATGGTTTGATAGAAACCTAAGCTGCCAGTTCTTAATGTTTGGGGCTGCGACGCTTGTGTTAAAAATGTTTTCACCTAATGAGGTCGTACCCAAAGCGGACAAATGCATCTTCATAGAATACCCTAAGAACAATTGGATGAACCTTCTATCTCAGATCCAAGTGCAAAGTGTTTGTTGCTAAAATGGGTCCTTTCTCGAGGAAAAGTTTCTCTCGAAAGAATTGAGTGGGAGGAAGATAGAACTTGATGAGGTTGTTGAACCTTTGTTTCAACAAGAGAGTAGCACGGTGCAGAAAGATGTTTCTGTGGAGCCTACGTTAGTTGAAGAGGAAGTTAGTGATGATGATCATGAAGCTTCGGACCAAGTTACTATCAAACCTCATAGGTCGACAAGGATGCGTACTGCTGCTGAGTGGTACGACAACCCTGTCTTGGAGGTCATGTTGTTGGACAATGATGAACCTATGAGACATGGAGAAGCGATGATGGGCCCGGATTTTGACAAATGCTTAGAGGCCATGAAATCCGAGAAAGGATCCATGTATGAAAACCAAGTATAGACTTTTGTAGACTTGCTCGTTGGACGACAGGTTGTTGAGTATAAATGGATCTTTAAAATGAAGACATACGCTGATGGTAAATGTCACCATTTGTAAAGCTCGACTTGTTGCAAAGAAGTTTATGACAAGTTCAAGGAGTTGACTGCGATGAGGCTTTCTCACTCGTAGCGATGCTAAAGTCTGTTGGAATTATATTAGCAGTTGCTGCATTTTTCAATTATGAAATCTAGCAGATGGATGTCAAAACATCGTTTCCTTAATGGTTTACTTGAGGAAAGGTTGTATGTGATACAACCAGAAGGTTTTGTCAGTCCTAAGGATGCTAAAAGGTGTGCAAGCTTCAGTGATCCTTCTATGGACTGAAGCAAGCATCTCGGAGTTGGAATATACACTTTAATGAGGTGATCAATGTTTTTGAGTCTATACAAAGTTTACGAGAAACTTGTATTTACAATAAAGTGAGTGGGAGCACTATAGAATTTCTGATAAGTATATGTGGATGACATATTGTTGATCGGAAATAATGTAGAATTTCTGGAAAGCATAAGCGGTTGTTTGGAAAGTGATTTTCAAAGGAAGACCTGGATAAAGCTACCTAATTGTCGAGCATTGAGATCTATAGAGATAGATCAATATGCTTGATGAGACTTTCAATGAGTACATACCTTGACAAAATTTTGAAGGAGTTCAAAATGGATCAGTCAGACAAAGAGTTCTCGCCTGATTTGTAAGGTGTGAAGTTGAGTGAGACTCAAAGCTCGACAACGGCAGAAGAAAGACAAAGGACAAACGTCGTCCCCTATGCCTTAGCCATAAGCTCTGTATAGTATGCCATGCTGTGTACCACACCTGTGTGTGCCTTGCCATGAGTTCGTCAAGGGGTACAAGAGTGAACCAGGAGTGGATCACTGGACAGCGGTCAAGATTATCCTTAGTAACTAAAAGACTAAGGAGATGTTTCTCAATTATGGAGGTGATAAAGAGTTCGTCGTAAAGAGTTACGTCGATGCAAGCTTTAACACCAATCCGGATGACTCGTAGTAGCAATCTGGATACGTATAGTGCAACAGCCATTTGGAATAGTACCAAGTGGAGTGTGGTAGCAGTCTTTACGGTTTGACATAGAGATTTGCAAAGTACACACGGATCTGAATGTCGTAGACCCGTTGACTATAAGACCTCTTTCACATGCAAAGCATGATCGAGCCCCAGAACTCATTGGGTGTTAGATTCATAACAATGCGAATCACATGGTGATGTGAACTAGATTATTGACTCTAGTGCAAGTGGGAGACTGTTGGAAATATGCCCTAGAGGCAATAATAAATTAGTTATTATCATATTTCATTGTTCATGATAATCGTTTATTATCCATGCTATAATTGTATTGATCGGAGACTTAGATGGATGTGTGGATACATAGACAAAACTATGTCCCTAGTATGCCTCTAATAGACTAGCTCGTTGATCAAAAGATGGTTAAGGTTTCCTAGCCATGGACATGAGATGTCATCTGATAATGGGATCACATCATTAGGACAATGATGTGATGGACAAGACCCAAACTACAAATGTAGCATATGATCGTGTCAGTTTATTGCTACTGTTTTCTGCATGTCAATTATATGTTCCTATGACCATGAGATCATGCAACTCACGGACACCGAAGGAGTGCCTTGTGTGTATCAAACGTCGCAACGTAACTGGGTGACTGTAAAGGTGCTCTACAAGTATCTCTGAGGGTGTCTGTTGAGTTGGCATGGATCAAGACTGGGATTTGTTACTCCGTGTGACGGAGAGATATCTCAGGGCCCACTCGGTAATACAACATCACAATGAGCCTTGCAACTAATGTGACTAAGTGTTAGTCATGGGATCTTGTATTACGGAACGAGTAAAGAGACTTGCCGGTAATGAGGTTGAACTAGGTATGGAGATACCGACGATCGAATCTCGGGCAAGTAACATACCGAAGAACAAAGGGAACATCATACGAGATTAACTGAATCCTTGACACAGAGGTTCGACCGATAAAGATCTTTGTAGAATATGTAGGAACCAATATGAGCATCTAGGTCCCGCTATTGGTTATTGAACGTAGAGGTGTCTCGGTCATGTCTACATAGTTCTCGAACCCGTAGGGTCTGCACACTTGAGGTTTGGTGATGTTTCAGTAGTATAGAGTTATGCATGGTGGTGACCGAAGGTTGTTCGGAGTCCCGGATGAGGCCCTGCACGTCAGGAGAAGCTTCGGAATTGTCCGGAGGTAAAGCTTAATATATAGGAAGTCCTATTTTGGTCGCCGGAAAAGTTTCAGGCTCATCGGTAGTGTATCGGGAGACCATCGGGAGGGGTATTTCGACCCAAGAGGTTACATGGGCTGTGGGATAGTGAATACCAGCCCTTAGTGGGCTGGTGGAAGTTCCACACAAAGCCCATGCGGCTAGGGAGAAAAAGCCCAAAGAGATAAAGGTGGAAAAAGGAAAAAATAGGGTGAATCCTAGTCCTAATAGGGTGAATCCTCCTATATATACTAGAGGGTTTTAGGGTTTTTTCACTAGATTTTTAGCTACGTGCTGCCCATTCCTCTAGTGCATAGTTTCTCCTCTAGATCGGTGTTCGGCAGTGCTTAGGCGAAGCCCTACCAAAATAGCTCCACCACCATCGCAGGAGCACCATCACGCTGCCGGAGAACTCTTCTACTTCTCCAGTCCCTCTTGCTGGATCAAGAAGGCAGAGATCGTCATCAAGCTGCATGTGTGCTGAATGCGGAGGTGCCGTCCATTCAGCGCTAGATCGGAAGGACCGTGGTCGAGATCGCAAGACGGATCGTGATGATATCGTGGGACGTATCGTGATGAGTTCATGGGACGGATCATGATTGGATCGCGGGACGGATCGTGATGAGATCGCGGGACGCTCGGCGATTTGGATCGCGAAGACGTTCGACTACACCAACCGCGTTTCTTAGCGCTTCCCGCTTACCGATCTACAAGGGTATGTAGATCCATTCTCCCTCTCGTAGATGCTCATCACCATGGATAGATATGCTTGTGCGTAGGAATTTTTTTGTTTCCCATGTAATGTTCCCTGACAGGAAATGCATGTATAAGTGTAGTTCACTTTAGCCTCTTATCTTAGCCAAGGTAGCAGATAGGTGATTTTTTTAGGTGAGTAACGGGCTAGATTAAAAGATAAGTGGAGTTTGCCTACATATTGAATCATGCTGCCGCCTTTTTATTTTTGCTTATAAAATGAAATGTATGTGTTCCATTCAACAAACAGGGTTTGATGTTGGTTTTGCATGAGATACAACTGAGTTTACTGTCATAAACTCATTTTTTACGCAATTTGTTGCTTCAGTTACAAGCATGAGTTTGCCTGCAATTTTCAACTAAAGTTGCTTTAGTTTTACTTAATTCATTTGGGGTTTATATTCAATGATGTTTGATCTACCTTTTTTATTTGTTACTCTACAACCAATTCCTACTATCATGGAACTACCTACAAATAGTTGATCCAGTTTTAAAAATGGGTTTGCTGGAATAACAAGGAATGTTGCTTTTAAGTTTTACTGAATTCATAAAGGCTTCTTCCTAGTTATCTTCAGTCTACCATCTTTATTTTCTGTCATTCCCCAGCTGATTCTTACCACTAGTAGAAAATGGACCTTTTGTCCATAGCATTAGTCCCGGTTAGGTTTTGAACCGGTACTAATGTGACCATTAGTCCCGGTTCGGGACGGGCATTATTAGTCCCGGTTCTTTCTGGACCTTTAGTCCCAGTTCGTAACACGAACCAGGACTAAAGGGGTGGTGGCAGGCTTGTGTCAACCTGGGGCCCCATGATCACCTTTAGTCCCGGTTCGTGGTACGAATCGGGACTAGAGGCTCACCTTAGTCCTGGTTTGTGTCTAGAACCGGGACTAAAGGTCCCCTATATGAACCCTTCGGCCAACCCGAGCACACTCCTCCCCGTTTTGCCCTTCTTCCTCTCCTTTGTTCTTCCCCTTGCTCGACCGCACCTCCATTTTTGCCAAAAATTGTCAAGATTTGGAGGCACCCCATCCATCCAAGTGTTCACAAAGGTTAGCAACTTTGTCCTTTCATCTCTCGTTGCTAGATTAGCTCTTGCAATGCTCTATAAGTATAGTGATTTGTGGGTTTTAGTTTGGGAGTATTTATATGTGGTAGTTTATTTGATTTATATGCAATTTGAGATCAAATTAACTTCTTACTTTGCATGTGTAGGTGTGGTTTACTTAGTGCCTTCCCGTCCCTGTCCTAACCACCGTCGATCGCCCGCACCGTCCCATCGCCGGCACCACCTTGGTGAGCCTCTTGTTCTTATCATTTTTATAAAAAAATCATGTTTGTAAGATTTAGATAGTTACTTGTATAGTTTTATTACCTATATGGTTGTTTGTTATACATAGTGGCATGGTTTTGATATCCGTCCCCATCGGCCCTCGTCCGGTTTATGATTCGGATGTGGTATATACTCTCTTTTATAACTATTTTTTGCATTTCGTGTTTATGACTATTATGACCATCAAGTTGACATAGTTATTTTTATCTAGGAGGTATGTGAACCGGAAATTCCAACCGACATAGATATTCTTGTCAAGAAATTAAATTTAGTTGAAAAAGAAAATGAGTATTTGAAAGATAAATTGAAAAGAGTTGAAGAAGAGAAGATGAAACTGGAGTTGTATGTTGCCGATGTCGTCGATGATCACAAGATCAAGATGGATGCAATGTTCTTGAAGATTAGAAAATTTAAAAAATATGCGATTGATAGTGAGGCTTGGTATCACTATGTTGTTGCATCAATTGTTACCTTAGTTGCGATGTTGATCGCATTTGTTGTTGCATTTAAATGCTTTAGCTAGAGAGTTTGTATGATGTTTTATGAGAACAAGTGTGTATGAACTTTATATATGAACTTGTATTAATTTGGTATTTTCAGTGTTGTGTAATGAAGATGAGCCGGCAATGGATGTACGATGACCGATGCTCTCCCCAGTTCATTAATGACATGCATTCTTTTATGGTTGCGGCTGAGGCAAACATGCGGGCGGATGGTTTTATGTGTTGTCCATGTGCTGGCTGTGAGAATGATCGAAATTACTCTAACTCAAGAACCATTCACGTCCACTTGTTTGAGTCTGGTTTCATGTCCAGCTATAACTGTTGGACCAAGCACGGAGAAAGAGGGGTCCAAGTGGAAGAGAATGAAGAAGAAGAGGATGACGGCGGCTATCTTGTCCATGGGTTCTATGAATATGATGGTACAACAATGGGGGAAGAAGCTGAGCCGGCAATGCGGGAAGGAGCTGAAGAAGAGGCATCAGATGAGCCCACTGATGATCTTGGTCGGGCCATTGCCGATGCAAAGAGAAACTAGGCAAGTGAAAAGGAGTAGCTGAAGTTGCAGCGCATGTTAGAGGATCACAAAAAAGGGTTGTACCCAAATTGCAAAGATGACAAGAAAAAGCTGGGTACCACACTAGAATTGCTGCAATGGAAGGAAGAGAATGGTGTATCTGACAAGGCATTTGAAAAGTTGCTGATAATGTTAAAGAAGAAGCTACCAAAGGACAACGAATTGCCCGACAGTATGTACGAAGCAAAGAAGGTTGTCTTCCCTCTAGATTAGAGGTGGAGAAGATACATGCATGCCCTAATGACTGCATCCTCTACCAAGGTGAGTACGAGGATTTGAATGCATGCCCGGTATGTTGTGCACTGCGCTATAAGATCGTCCACGATAACCCTGGTGATGTTGAGGGCGATCGCCCCAGGGAGAAGATTCCTGCCAAGGTGATGTGGTATGCTCCTATAATACCATGGTTGAAACGTTTGTTCCAAAACAAAGAGCATGCCAAGTTAATGCGATGGCACAACGAAGGCCGTAAGAAAGACGGGAAGTTGAGAGTACACACTGACGGATCACAGTGGAGAAAAATCGACAGAAAGTGGAAGGACTTGGCAAAGGACGCAATGAATGTATGGTTTGGTTTAAATTCAAATGGCATTAATCCTTTTGGGGAGCAGAACAACAATCATAGCACATGGCCTATGACTCTATGTGTCTATAACCTTCCTCCTTGGTTGTGCATGAAGCAGAAGTTCATTATGATGCGAGTGCTCATCCAAGGCCCCAAGTAACCCGGCAACGACATTGATGTGTACCTAAGGCCATTAGTTGAAGAAATTTTATAGATTTGGATTGGAAAAGGTGTATGTGCGTGGAATGCGCAAGAACAGGAGGAATTTGACCTATAGGCATTGCTGTTTGTAACCATAAATGATTGGTCTGCTCTCGGTAACCTTTCAGGATAGACAAACAAGGGATACCACGCATGCATGCACTGCTTAGATGATACCGACAATATATATTTGGATAAATGTAAGAAGAATGTGTACCTAGGGCATCATCGATTTCTTCAGAGCAGGCATCCTGTAAGAAAGAAAGACAAGCATTTCAAAGGTGAGGCAGATCACCGAAAGAAGCCTTGCCATAGTACTGGTGATGATATACTTGACATGGTGATCAGACAGTTCTGGGTAATTTCTCCTTTACACAATTAAAAATCAACAATAGCTAGTTATTGTACTAATCAGTGTTGTCTCGTTTGCAGACCTTCTATAGGTGTGAGGAGGGATATGAGGAGTCCGCGACAAAGGTTATCGAAACCGAATGCCGCCGCCTACTTCAAAACTGGCGGACGAGGCTCAGGTGCAGGCCGTTCGGGACTACTACGTCTCATGGCGTATTAGGAAGGGAAAGGCGAAGTGTCACGATTCTAAGATGGAGAAGGAGCATTACATGAAGGTAATTACATATTATTAAGGCCTTGTAGTTAGATTCCTTGATTTGATTCTTACGCGTAACGCTCAAATTTCTCTTTATTAACTTAGGTGCCCCCGAGATGGTGTGTGGATAAGATGGATTATTGGGAGGCCTTGGTGGATCAGTGGTGCTACAAAAAGTGGGAGGCCAGCCACAACACTGCCAAGGAGAGGCGTGGAAAAATGGTTGGTGTGCCACACCATCAAGGGAGTTTCAACTTAAATGAGTTTGGTGAGAACTGGGTATGTGGTTTGCTTCATGACTCATGCAATTCATTCTTAATGCTAGCTTGAGCCCTTTACTAATACTTTTTTCCCTCTCTCTCTCTCTCTCTCTCTCTCTCTCTCTCTCTTTTAGGTGCGTCATAATAAGACGGAGGTGCCAGAGATGTACGACCTCTATGCGATGGCCCATACTGCCTCATACAAGAAGGTCAAGGCATTCTCTGAGTCTCACCTCGATCATCCCGAAAACATCACCAACATCTCCTCCCACCACAAGCTCATGAAGTACAGAGATCACGGGAAGGCGAGGAAAGGGGAGGACTTTAACCCAAGCCAGGGGCCTATTGATCTAGAGCTGGTGATGATAGCTGGCAACGGGAGGCCCCATGGCTCGATCGCCATTGGAGACGGCCTTATACGTTGTCCTAGCACTCTCCGACAGATAAAGGCATGCCAAACGAGCTCCTGTCATGGGATAACACCTCGTTCATGGTCAGTCAAGCTCGCCATCCAGGTGAGTTTAATGGACTCCACTATCTTTCCGCATTACGTAGTGTGTGCGAACCAATATGATTACAATGCTAACAATGAGTTGTCTTGCAGGCTGCTATTCTGAAAGAGAGAGAGGCAATGCGGACGCTTTTGGCGGCGAAGGATAAGGAGATGAAGGAGTTGGAGGAGAGGACGGCTGCGTTGATGGAGGCGGAGAGGGAACGGAACGATGCGTCTAACAGGGCCATGTACGAGCTCTTCGTGGTAAGTTTCTTCTTCATATTTGTCAAATCTTGCATTTTAATGTTCGTTTCATTAATAACTAAAAGGTTTGACTTGTCGAAACCAAATGTACAGTCTATGTGCGAGAAGACTGGCCACGTCCCTCCGACGATGCCAGTCATTAACATGGTGGGGACGGTGAGTTTCATTTCAATGCAGTGATCTTTTGAGTGTCATCATGCTAACGACACATTGCAAATGATGTTTGGTGTAGAATATCTCCCAAAACGCATCGCATGACCATCTACAGGGGAGCCTTCTCTAGGTGAAACAAGCTAGAACCACCGTGCTTCACCTCCGTGTTGACGAGAATGGTATGTTTTTCTAGTGTTTTGCTTAACAACCGCATAATGATGGTTACTTACCTTACCTTACCTCCAAAATGACATATTTTACCCAAGTTAGCTCTAGAATGAACTATACTTAGCTTAGTTTCCTCCTCAATGACATAATAAGCTTAGGTAGCTCCAAACTTGCATAATAAGCTTAGTTAGCTTCAAAATGACCTATGTAACCCAAGTTAGCTATAAAATGATCTATAATTAGCTTTGTTAGCTCCAAAATAGCATAATAAGCTCAACAACCTCCAAAATAGCCTATTTTACCTAGCTTAGATATTAAATGACCTATAATTAGCTTACTTAGCTCCAAAATGGCATAATAAGCATAATTAGCTCCTAAGTGACCTATTTTACCTAAGTTATCTCTAAAATGACATATAGTTAGCTTAGTTTCCTCCTAAATGACGTAGTAAGCTAAATTAGCTCCAAAATGGCCTATTTTATCAAAAATGGCCTATACTTCGCTTAGTTAGCTCCAAAATGGTATAATAAGCTTAGCTAGCTCCGAAATGACCTATTTTACCAAACTTAGCTATCAAATGACCTATAATTAGCTTAGTTTGCTTCAAAATGGCATAATAAGCATAGATAGCTCATACATGCCTATTTTCACCTAAGTTAGCTCTAACATGACATATATTTAGCTTAGTTTCCTCCTAAATGGCATAGTAAGCTGAATTAGCTCCTAAATGACCTATTATATAAAATATGTCATATACTTAGATTAGTTCTCTCCTAAATGACATAATAAGCTTACCTACCTTCAAAATGGCCTATTTTACCTAGCTTAGCTATTAAATGACCTATACTTAGCTTACTTAGCTCCAAAATGGCATAATAAGCATAATTAGCTCCTAACTGACCTATTTTTACCTAAGTTAGCTCTAAAATGACATATAGTTAGCTTAGTTTCCTCCTAAATGACGTAGTAAGCTAAATTAGCTTCAAAATGGCCTATTTTATAAAAAATGACCTATACTTCACCTAGTTAGCTCCAAAATGGCATAATAAGCTTAGCTAGCTCGAAAATTACCTATTTTACCAAAGTTACCTATTAAATGACCTATAATTAGCTTAGTTAGCTTCAAAATGGCATAATAGCCATAGTTAGCTCTTAAATGACCCATTTTTACCTAAGTTAGCTCTAAAATGACATATATTTAGCTTAGTTTCCTCCTAAATGACATAGTACGCTAAATTAGCTCATAAATGGCCTATTTTTATCAAAAATGTTTTATACTTAACTTCGTTAGCTCCAAAATGGCATAATAAGCTAAGCTACCTCCAAAATGGCCTATTTTACCTAGTTAGCTATTAAATGACCTATACTTAGATTACTTAGCTACAAAATGGCATAGTAAGCATAGTAAGCTCCTAAGTGACCTATTTTTTCCTAAGTTAGCCCAAAAATGACATATAGTTAGCTTAGTTTCCTCCTAAATGACGTAGTAAGCTAAATTAGGTCCAGAATAGCCTATTTTATCAAAAATGACCTATACTTCGCCTAGTTAGCTCCAAAATGGCATAATAAGCTTAGCTAGCTCCAAAATTACCTATTTTATCAGAGTTACCTATTAAATGACTTATAATTAGCTTAATTAGCTTCAAAATGGCATAATAACCATAGTTAGCTCCTAAATGACCTAGTTTTACCTAAGTTAGCTCTAAAATGACATATATTTAGCTTAGTTTCCTCATAAATGAGATAGTATGCTAAATTAGCTCATAACTGACCTATTTTTATCAAAAATGTCCTATACTTAGCATAGTTAGCTCAAATATTGCATAATAAGCTTACCTAGCTCCAAAATGGCCTATTTTACCTAGCTTAGTTATTAAATGACCTATACTTAGCTTACTTAGCTCCAAAATGGCATAATAAGCATAGTTAGCTCCTAAGTGACCTATTTTTACCTAAGTTAGCTCTAAAATGACACATAGTTAGCTTAGTTTCCTCGTAAATGACGTAGTAAGCTAAAATAGCTCCAAATTGGCATATTTTTATCAAAAATGACCTATACTTATCTTAGTTAGCTCCAAAATGGCATAATAAGCTTATCTAGCTCCAAAATTACCTATTTTACCAAAGTTAGCTATTAAATGACCTATAATTAGCTTAGTTAGCTTCAAAATAGCATAATAAGCATAGTTAGCTCCTAAATGACCTATTTTTACCTAAGTTAGATCTAAAATGACATATATTTAGCTTAGTTTCCTCCTAAATGACATAGTAAGCTGAATTAGCTCGTAAATGACCTATTTTATCAAAAAATGTCCTATATTTAGCTTGGTTCTCTCCTAAATGACATAATAAGCTTACTTAGCTCCAAAATGGCCTATTTTACCTAGCTTAGCAATTAAATGACTTATAATTAGCTTACTTAGCTCCAAAATGGCATAATAAGCATATTTAGCTCCTAAATGACCTATTTTTACCCAAGTTAGCTCTAAAATGACATATATTTAGCTTAGTTTCCTCCTAAATAACGTAGTAAGCTAAATGAGCTCCAAAATGACCTATTTTATCAAAAATGACCTATACTTCACTTAGTTAGCTCCAAAATGGCATAATAAGCTTAGCTAGCTCCAAAATTACCTATTTTACCAAAGTTAGCTATTAAATGACCTATAATAAGATTAGTTAGCTTCAAAAATGGCATAATAAGCATAGTTAGCTCCTAAAATGACCTATATTTACCTTCTCTTCTTCATCTAGTCTTCTTCTTCTAATTTTGGAGCTTCCCATTTTGCAGATTACATTCACTTCACGGAAGTTTGCATTGATGGAGTGCTTGGGTTACTTGTATTTTTTTATTTTGTATCGATGAACAATGTGACACTTGCTACATATGTATATGAAACTATGTATGTATGGATGAAACTATTGTAATACGGTTGGGTACGGATGAAACTTTCATAATATGTTTGTATGTATGGATGAAACTTATTTTAATATGGTTATCATATTGCTGTGAAAATTGTTTTCAAAAAAATAAAAGAAAAATGAAAATGGTCTTACTCTTTGCCGTTGGTGGGCTGCCGGCAAAGGGGGGCCTGGGCAGACGACGAAGGGGGATCACAGGGGGCAAATGTACTTACTCTTTGCTGTGAGCCCACCGACGATAAGGGGGCACAAGGCCGACGGAAAAGGGGGGGGGGTCCAAGGCCGACGACAAAGGGGGGACAAGGCCGACGGCAAAGGGAGCGGATGGTAAAGAACTGCCGTTAACACGCCCCTCGGTCTGCCGTCCAAGCTCTTTGTCGTCCTCTCCCCCATGGCAAAGATTCTTTGTCGTGCGTGGTCCTGAGGCAGACGACAAAGGACCTCTTTACCGGGTTTTCTTTGCCAGAATTTTTGCTGTCTGCTGACGGACGGAAAAGGCCTTTGCAGTCCGGGGTCCTTCCATTTGCCGTCAGCCATGGCAGACGGCAAATCACCCGATTCCTGTAGTGAGGCAAGTATTTCAAAGGTGAGGAAGATCACTGGAAGAAGCCTCGCCACCGTACTGGTGATGATATACTTGATATGGTCAAGGATTTAAAAGTAATCTTTGGAAAGCGTCCTGGCGGACAATCTGTTCCGAATGACCCAGACAAACACGCACCCATGTGGAAGAAGAAATCTATATTTTGGAACCTACCCTATTGGAAAGACCTAGAGGTCCGCTCAGCAATCGATGTGATGCACGTGACGAAGAATCTTTGCATGAACCTGCTAGGCTTCTTGGGCATGTATGGGAAGACAAAAGATACACCGGAGGCACGGGAGGACCAGCAACGTATGCACGAAGAAGACTGCATGGATCCAAAGCAATTTCAGGGTCATGCCAGCTATGCTCTTACCAAAGAATAGAAGGAAATCTTCTTCGAATGCACGCTCAGTATGAAGGTCCCGTCTGGCTTCTCGTCGAATATAAAGGGAATAATAAATATGGCATAGAAAAAGTTCCAGAACCTAAAGTCTCATGACTGCCACGTGATTATGACGCAACTGCATCTAGTTGCATTGAGGGGGCTTCTAACGGAAAATGTTCGATTAGCCATTGTGAAGCTATGTGCATTCCTGAATGCAATCTCTTAGAAGATAATCGATCCAGAAATCCTACCAATGTTAGAGAATGATTTGGTGCAATGTCTTGGCAGTTTCGAGTTGGTTCTCCCACCATCCTTGTTCAATATCATGACGCACGTCCTAGTTCACCTAGTCGAGGAGATTGCCATTCTGGGTCTTGTATTTCTACACAATATGTTCCCCTTTGAGAGGTTCATGTGAGTCTTAAAGAAATATGTTCATAATCGTGCTAGGCCAGAAGGAAGCATCTCCAAGGGCCATGAATTAGAGAAGGTCATTGAGTTTTGTGTTGACTTTATTCCTGACATTAAGTCGATTGGTGTTCCTGAATCGCGACATGAGGGCAGACTGGGTGGAAAAGGCATGCTAGAAAAGAATTCACTAATATGCCAGGACGAGCATTCTTTGGTGCAAGCACACTACATAGTTCTACAAAGTTCCACCTTGGTGGCTTCGTTTATCAAGCAACACAAGAATATTCTATGCTCCAAATATCCGGAGCAGTCTGACGACTGGATTACACATGAACAAACATTGACTTTCGCCGGTTGGTTGCAGAAACATCTCATGCATGACGACACTGTTGCAAATGACATGTACTTGATGTCCAAGTTACCATCTTCGACTATATTGACTTTCAAAGGGTATGAGATAAATGAGAATACATTTTACACGATTTCCCAAGATAAAAAGAGCGCCAACCAAAACAGTGGTGTCCACTTTGATGCAACAAACACCAATGGGCGAAAGGACACATATTATGGTTACATAGAGGAGATATGGGAACTTGACTATGGATTTGGTTTGAAGGTCCCTTTGTTTCGGTGCAAATGGGTCAATCTGACAGGAGGTGGGGTAAAGGAAGACCCGTAGTACGGAATGACAACAGTGGATCTCAACAATCTTGGGTACAGAGACAAACCATTCGTCCGAGCCAATGATGTGGCACAGGTTTTCTTGTGAAGGACATGTCTACCAAGCCGAGAAAAAGAAAAAATAAGGGATCGGATACATCATATGATGAGCCAAAGCGCAACATAGTTCTTTCAGGGGAAAGAAACATCATGGGAGGGGAGGACAAGACAGACATGTCACAAGATTATGAAAAGTTTCATGAAATTTCTCCCTTCACAGTGAATGTTGACCCGAGCATCAAGTTAAACAATGAAGATTGTCCATGGTTACGACGCAAAGGGACACAAGCGAACAAAAAGTTTTATACCCAAAGATCCCACTCTGGGATGCGACTCTCTTCTCTAGTTAGTTTGTGGACTTATATATCTGGAAAGTCCCACTTCGGACAAACCGGAGAGAATCCTTGTAATAGTCGTGTACTTATGTGTTTTGGCATTTCAAACGCGAAGAAATATTATGTCGAAGTATTAGGGTTTCAGACGAAAACTCGTGTGTTACAAAGGCATTTCATTTTTTGCACATTCAATATGCACCATTCGAAGCCACATCATCAATTTTCAACCCTTTCCGACTTCATTTGCTATTTTTCATGCATTTACTTTTTTTGAGCTAAATGGTACTGAAATTGAAAAGCACTACAAATGAACTCTGAAAAGGTTGAAAGTTGGCATGGTATCATCATTTCACCCACATAGCATGTGCTAAAATGTTAAGAGGGTTACAGGAAAAACTGGATGCACTTCGTGTACAAAATGGACAATGTCTTTCGAAGTATCAGGGTTTCAGTCGAAAACTCGTGTGTTACAAAGGCATTTCATTTTTTAAAACTTATTTCAACTCCAGACTTTTTGTGCGTTCAGTATGCACCATTTGAAGCCACGTCATTAGTTTCAACCCTTTCTAACTTTATTTGCTATTTTTCATGAATTTACTCATTTTTTTAGCTAAATGACCCTGAAGTTGTAAAGCACTACAAATGAACTCTGAAAAGGTTGAAAGTTGGCATGGTATCATCATTTCACCCACATAACATGTGCTACAGAGTTGAGAGGGTTACAACAAAAATAGACACACTTTGTGTACAAAATGGACAATCTCTTTCAAAGTATTAGGGTTTCAGACGAAAACTCGTCTGTTACAAAGGCATTTCATTTTTTAAAACTTATTTCAACTCCAGACTTTTTGTGCGTTCAGTATGCACCATTTGAAACCACGTCATCAATTTTCAATACTTTGTGACTTCATTTGCTATTTTCATGCATTTACTGTTTTTTGAGCTAAATGACCATGATATTGAGAAGCACTACAAATGAACTCTAAAAATATTGAAAGTTGGCATGGTATCATCATTTCACGCAGATAGCTGATAACCCACAAGTATAGGGGATTGCAACAGTTTTTGAGGGTAGAGTATTCAACCCAGATTTATTGATTCGACACAAGGGGAGCCAAAGAATATCCTCGAGTATTAGCAGTTGAGTTGTCAATTCAACCACACCTGAAAGATTTAATATCTGCAGCAAATTTTTTAGTAGCAAAGTAATATGATAGTAACAGTAACAGTAGCAGCAGTAGCAATAGTGATTTGTGTAGCAACAGCAGTAGCGGTAAAGTAACGTAGCAAAGACCAGTATAGGAAAAGCTGATACGCATTGGATCGATGATGGATGATTATGTAGGATGGCATTCATCATGTAATAGTTATAACATAAGGTGATATGTAACTAGCTCCAGTTCGTCAATGTAATGTAGGCATGTATTCCGTATATAGTCATACGTGCTTATGGAAAAGAACTTGCAAGGCATCTTTCGTCCATCCCTCCCATGGCAGCGGGGTCCTAATGGAAACTAAGGGATATTAAGGTCTCCTTTTAATAGAGTACCAGAACAAAGCATTAACACATGGTGAATACATGGGATCCTCATACTATGGTCGTCTCCGGGGGTGGTTCTGGCTATTGTCACTCCGGGGTTGCCGGGTCATAACACATAGTAGGTGACTACAACTTGCAAAATAGGATCAAGAACACACATATATTGATGAAAACATAATAGGTTCAGATCTGAAATCATGGCACTCGGGCCCTAGTGACAAGCATTAAGCATAGCAAAGTAGTAGCAACATCAATCTTAGAACATAGTGGATACTAGGGATCAAACCCTATCAAAACTAACTCGATTACATGATGGATCTCATCCAACTCATCACCGTCCAGCAAGCCTACGATGAGATTACTCACGAACGATGAAGAGCATCATGGAATTGGCGATGGAGGATGGTTGATGATGACGATGGCTTCGATTTCCACTCTCCGGAGCCCAGAACGGACTCCAGATCTGCCCTCCCGAGGAAGAACAGGTGCTGGCGGCGGCTTCGTATCGTAAAACGCGATTATTTCTTCTCTCTGATTTTTTCTGGGATGAATAGGATTATATGGAACTGGAGAGGAGGTCGAAGGGGCCACGTGGGCCCCACTAGCCTGCCAGGCGTGGCCTAGGGGGGGCACGGCTCCTGGGCTCGTGGCCCACTGGCTCCTCCCCTCCGGTTGATTCTTTCGCCAGTATTTTTTATATATTCCACAAAAATTCTCCGTCAATTTTTAGGTCATTCCGAGAACTTTTATTTCTGCACAAAAACTGCACCATGGCAGTTCTACTGAAAACAGCGTCAGTCCGGGTTAGTCCCATTCAAATCATGCAAATTAGAGTCCAAAACAAGGGCAAATGAGTTTGGAAAAGTATATACGTTGGAGACGTATCAACTCCCCCAAGCTTAAAGCCTTGCTTGTCCTCAAGCAATTCAGTTGATAAACTGAAAGAGACAAAAGAAAAACTTTTACAAACTCTGTTTGATCTTGTTGTTATAATTATGTGTAACTCATATTCAGATTTTCAGCAAGATCATAAGCTAAACACATAAACAATGACATTCAAGTCTCTCGATATACTCATATCAATGGCATAATTAACTAGTGAGCAATAATAACAAGTTTCAAACGTCAACACTTCAATCAAAACAATCATGATACAATATGAATAGATGGTATCTCGCTAGCCCTTTCTGAGACTGCAAAACATAAATGCAGAGCACCTTCAGAGACCAAGGGTTGACTAGAAATTGTAATTCATGGCAAAGAAGATCCAGGCATAATCATACTCAATATCAATTAATAGCAATGCATACAAATGACGGAGGTGCTCTCTAGCTGGTGCTTTTAATAAGGAGAGGATGACTCAATAGAAATGTAAATAGATAGGCCCTTCGCAGAGGGAAGCATTGATTTGCAGAGGTGCTAGAGCTCAAGCTTTTTTTTTAAACAGAGATAGATAATTTTTGGGGTGGCATGCTTTCATTGTCAACACGATAACAAAGAGTTTTCACCATCTTCCATGCTACATGTATTATAGGCGGTTCCCAAACAAAATAGTAAAGTTTTGACTCCCCCAACCACCAATCAATCACACTCCACGGCTAGCCGAATCCTCGGGTGCCGTCCATACCAACAACAATCCTGGGGGAGTTTTGCTTGCAAATATATTTTTATTTGACTTAAACATGGAACTGGGCATTCCGATTACCGGCCCCTTTCTCGTGAGTGATAGTGAATAAACACATATCGAGGATAACACGCCTAGCATGGAAGATACTGTCCGCCCCTTGTCACAACATGAGCGGTTCAGGCATAAAACAGGTTATTATTTGAAGGTGTAGAGAATGGCACATGCAAATTTACTTGGAACGGCAGGTAGATACCGCATATAGGTAGGTATGGTGGACTCATATGGAACAACTTTGGGTTTAGGAAATGGATGCACAAGCAGTATTCCCGCTTAGTACAAGTGAAGGCTAGCAAAAGACTGGGAAACGACCAACTAGAGAGCGACAACAGTCATAAACATGCATTGAGATTAACCAACATTGAGTGCAAGCATGAGTAGGATATAAATCACCATGAACATGAATATCGTGAAGGCTATGTTGATTTTGTTTCAACTACATGCGTGAACATGTGCCAAGTCAAACCACTTGAATCATTCAAAGGAGTATACCATCCTATCATACTACATCACAATCATTTTAAAATTCATGTTGGCATCCAAGACAAACCATTATAAGCTCCTAGCTAATTAAGCATGGCATAAGAAACTATGATCTCTAAGTTGTCATTGCAAACATGTTTCTCTCATAACAATGCTTAATTAGGAATGATGAGCTAGCCACATTTACAAAAACAAAACAGATCAAGTTCATACCAGCTTTTCCAGGCTCAGTCACTTCATCATATATCATCATTATTGCCTTTCACTTGCAAGGCTGAATGATGTGAATAATAATAAGAGCGTTCGTGCATTGGACTAAGCTGGAATCTGCAAGCAAACTCAGAGGAGAAGACAAAGTAATATGGCTCTTTGATGAATAAACAATAATGCATATGAGAGCCACTAATCATTTTAATCATGGTCTTCTACCTCGACCCAAAGAAAAAGAAAACTATTTACACGGGAAAGCTCCCAACAAGCAAAATAAGAACGGGAAATCTTTTTGGGTTTTCTTTTTAGTTACTACTAAGTATGCAAGAATGTAAAGTTACAACTAATTTTTTTGTTTTTCTCGTTTTTAATTTTTTTTGGGTTTTCTCAAGTTAATAAAACACACAAGAAGAATGCGAGAAAAAAAAGAAAACAAACTAGCATGGATGATATAATGAAAAAGTGTGAACACCGACTATCAAAGTAAATGTGTGAATAGGAATATAAAGTCGGTGAGAAACACGTACTCCCCCAAGCTTAGGCTTTTGGCCTAAGTTGGTCTACTCCCAGGGAGGAAAAAAAATAGAGAGAAATAACGAAGCACAAGAAAATGCATGCTGGCAATTCTGGCACCAGACACTCCTCTTTCCTCTCCTACGGCAATAGTATCAATGAAAGCCTCCAAGTCCCGTGGGCGAGGTTCATGAATATCCCCAACATAAGGTAACTTGCAAACATTGCAAAAATCCTGAAGTGACATGCGCTGGGGGATATCATATAACTTGAACTCAACCATAGGAGGACTCTTCCTCGGATAGAAATTAAAGCTTTGCACGAAAGTATTAGTGAGGAGGAGGTATTGTGGACACTTATCTTCGACAAATGCGGTAAGGCCTGCATTCTCCACCAAGTAATAAAAATCCCTATGAATATCGATAGCATGCAAGAACGTATCGCTTGGCCACTCGCATGCTCGAACTTCTACAACTCGGGGGACCGGATACTTGGGTTTCTTCTTCTCATTTTCATCTTCCTTGGAATTACGGCTCGAAGAGCCCCTTGGAAACCTCCTCATGGTTCTCTTTTATTCTCTCAATGGGGATATGCATATCCCCAACAATAAGCATATCATATCAAATCTTGACAGTAGGTAAAGGAATTTCAAAACTTCCAACAATAATGGATGAAGATCTTTCAATAGCATTTATGCAATGAGCCCGATATTGTTTCTTCGGAAAGTGCACTGTGTGCTCGTTACCATTGACATGGAAAGTGACATTGCCTTTGTTGCAATCAATAACAACCCCTGCAGTGTTTAAAAAGGGTCTTCCAAGGATGATTGCCATGGCATCATCCTCGGGAATATCAAGCATAACAAAATCTGTTAAGATAGTAACGTTTGCAACCACAACAGTCACATCCTCGCAAATACTGATAGTGTCGTGGTTTTGTCACGGCAGATGCCATGGGTAGGCTAATCGAGAGGGGCCGAAAGGACGCCGGTGGACTCCGGGAACGGGGTTAGGCACAAACGGTGGCTGACACGTGATGTACCCAGGTTCAGTGCCCTCCGTGGGAGGTAAAACCCTACTCCTGCTTGGCCTCGTTGAGACGATGGTAAAGGTTACAAAGGTGCTCCTTGAGCTGTATGAATCGAGATGGGGGCTAAGCGCTCCGTCTCGAGAGGTTCCCTGTGGGAGGCGCTATCGTGGGTGGTGCTATCGTGGTGTTCTTCGCTCCTCTCCCCTCCTCCCCTTTGCATGGGGGAGGCCCGAGGGGTTTTATAGACCAACCCCCTGGCTTACAATATGAATATAATGGTCATGGGGGACCCAGCCGGAAGCCTCTCTGACCGGCTGCGGGGGCCACCAGCTTTGGTCTTATCATGGGCGGGCCCCGAGCCCGGTCACGTCGCGGCACGGGGCGCCACGGGCGGTGTCGTCTTGCGGCGGCCGGCCGAAGTCAGCGGCCGGCCGGCTGTCCAGTAGCCATGCTGGGGTAGATGGCGAATGGTTGGGGGCAGGCCGCCACTGTTGGAGGCTTGGTCGCCGTCCAACAGCGCGAGAGGCCACTGTGGCCATGCGGGCGCTGACCCTCGACGGGATAGGGGCCACTGTGGCCATGCGGGCGCCGACCCTCGATGGGACGGGGCCCACTGTCGCCATGCAGAGCCCGTCAGGGGCATCCGATGCTGGGCCGGCTCGGGGAAGCAGCCGGGCGGCAAGGCCCAAGCCGGCCAGCTCACCGCGGCTGGAGAAGGAGTGGCCGGCATGCCTGTGCCGGGGGGGGGTTGGAGCCGGCGGGGCATGGCCGGGCTGGCTCCTCGAAGGAGGCCCGCGCATTTGCCCTATAGGCGGGCCCGGAGCATCAGGGGTGTTTGAGGCTACCCGGGGGTCATCCCCCCGTCAGTAGTCCCCGAAGCCGGGGAGGCCCGCCGTCGGGACACGGCGGACCTCGCCGGCTTTAAGAATGCCCGAGCGCTGGAAGCGCCCAGGAGGCCGGGTGGTGCCGGCACGCGATGGCCGGCTCCGCAGTTGTCCGGGGCCACCCGAGCCGCCGGTGTCGCCCCACCAGGCGGAGGACATAGCGCGGCGCGGAGGTCGGAGCGGGCAGCAGCCCGGTGGGCCGAGCGACGGTTCGGACCTGGCAACTAGGCGGGGCCCGCCACGACCGCGGTGCTTAACCGCCCGCGAAGATTTCGCGCGTCGTGGGCGGGCGTTTGGTGTTTCGAGGCGTCATGAAGTCCGCCCCGCACGCATCGGGATCGTGGGGGACATGTGCGCGAAGGGCGCCCTCACTACCATCGCCCGCACGGGGCATAAATAGGTAGGGGAGGCGAGGGGGAAAGGCCCGTTCGCTCCCCTCGCCTCCGTCGCTCCGCTCCTCCCCCTGCCCCCCTCACCGAGAGAGAGAGAGCGAGAGGGGAAGGAAGTAGTTCGAGAGGGTCAGCGAGCTTGCGCCGCCGCCCACCGCCGCGAAGAGGACCGTCCGCCGGTCGATACCCGCACCGCCGTCGCACCCGCGCGCCACCGCCATGGAAGCAGTGACCAAGGGCGCCTGGGACGGTAGTGATGTCGACGCCACTTTCATTGAATACCTCCCCGCGCGCCGCAAATTCCCGGTGGTGGAGTTCTTGGAGGTCCGCCCGCCGGGGGCGGAGAACTCCCCAAGGCCGCGGCCGGGTGAGGTCATGGTCTTCACCGACCACTTCCATCATGGGCTGGGGCTGCCAGCGAGCGCCTTCTTCCGGCGCTTCCTAACGCATTTCGGCCTGCAGCCGCACCACCTCACCCCCAACTCCGTCCTGCAGCTGGCGGCGTTCGTCGTGCTCTGCGAGGGGTACCTAGGGGTCGAGCCCAGACTCGACTTTTGGTGCCGGCTCTTCTACTTCAAGCGGCAGACGGTGAAGGATCCGGAGACCCAAAAGATGAAGATGACCGCCTGCGGGGGTGCCTCCGTCCAGGTTCGCCAGGGGACCGGCTTCCCCAAACTCCCCCTGGACGAGTCGGTGAAGCGATGGCAGCGGGGGTTCTTCTATGTGAAGAACGTGAAGCCGGAGAAGGACTACATCAACCTCCCTGACTTCGCCAACCACCGGCGGCTGCCATGCAGAACTGGCGAGCAACGCCGACCTCAGCACCGGAGACGGCCGACCGGCTCCAAGCCTGTCTCCGCGAGCTGACCGGGACGGAAGGCCTGGCGGCCCCGGATCTGCTGGCGGCGATGATGGCGCGCCAGGTGCTGCCGCTGCAGCGCCGGCCGCATCTTATATGCCAGATGGGAGGGCGCCACGACCCCTGCCGGATCTCCACCAAGGAGCTGAAGCCGACTCACGTGGCGAGGAAGGTCAACGCTGTGTCGACAGCGAAGATGAAGGAGGGGGAGTGGCAGTGGGGGAAGATCCCCTACAGCCAGAGTCACCCGGCACCGCGGGTAAGTGAACAGCCGGCTCCACCTCCCGTTCTGTGGACGCCGGATCGTATTCCCACCTTTGATCTAACAGCGCCATCTGGTTTGCCTGCAGAGGTTTGCGCTCTTGCAGGACTACGCGAGGCCGGCGCCGGATTCGATGGAGTCCGACCCGGAAGAGGTCGAGGATGACGTCAACATGGAGCCAGCTGCCACCGAGCAAGCCGGCGAGGCGGAGGCGGGGGCAGGCGACGATGAGGCGAAGGAGGAGGAGGACGACGAGGCCGAGCCACCGGGTGAGTCCTCGTTCCGTGCGCCTTTAAGGGATTGGCCCGACGACGATGTTGAGCGGGAGCCAACCCTTGCTGCAGAAGACCCGACGAAGTTCTCGGAGGGGGAAGTCACGGCGCCGCGAGGGCGCCGGATGCGAGGTGCCAGCGACCCGGCCGTGGCGGACAAGGGGAAGGGTCCGGCTGCCCCCAAGCCGACGCCCAAGCGTGCGGCCGCCGTGCAGCCGGGCGGAAGCCGCGTCGGAGGGAGCAAAAGGCAGAGGGGAAACCCGACCGGGCCCTCAAGGCGGGCGGTGCCGGTCGTGATCGGGTAAGTCTCAAACTTTTGATAATTTGAATCCTTGTTTCGCCCCCTCCCCCTCGTCTAATGCCCCGCCGTCAACAGGGAGGCGCGCTCGCTGGAAGGGGAGCCAGGCAGCGAGACAGTGAAAACGACGCCGCCGTCGACGGCCGAGGAGGGGGAGCGCCAGGCGTGGCTCGACCTTGACAAAGCCGAGCGGGAGCTGCGGGAGGAGGAGCGCCGCCGATGGGAGGAGGGGGCGGCAAAGGAGGGGGCGGCCAGCGGGGAGGCCGCTGGCCAAACGTGGGAGGCCTTCCCCGTAGGCCTGGAGGAGACGACGCCGGGCGGCCATGGAGCCGACCGGCCCGTGGGCGACGATGGGGAGACCGCGGGGGACTTGGCGGGGGAGAGCCGCCAAGCCTCTCAGCCGGCCGGGAACGACGCGCCGTCGGCGTTGGGCGATGCGCCACCAAAGGTGAGCGTCGTGCTGCCAGGCGCAGAGGTGATGGACTTGGAGGCGCCGACGCAAGAGGTGCCGGCCTCGAGAGCAATGGCGTCGGAGACGCCGGCCACGGGGGCGCCGACTTTCGGTATGCTGGCTCCTGACACGCCGGCACCGGACGTGAGCCGGTCAGGGGGCGCCGGCGGTGGAGAATCCGAGGCGGGGGCCACGGCCACCGAGGGGGCGGCCACGGCGAGCACGTCGTCGACGGCCCCTAGGACGACGAAGATGACGGGGACCGGTACCATCGTCGTCTCCCACGAAGGAAGGCCCGCGGACGGGGGCTGGCCCCAGCAGCCGTGGGCGAAGGCCGGGAGCCCAGCCTCCGGGGAGCCGGCGAGCGCCCTTGGGACCGCAGTGGCCGCCATCGTGGAGTCCTTCGCGGCCTGCCGCGCCTAGGCTATGGAGGACGCCCGGGCCGCCAGCGAGCGGTTGGTGAGCCTGGAGAGGGCGGTTGCTGTAAGCACCCTATCTTTTCTTCCTCTCTTTCCTTTTCCAGTGAGGGCACGCTAGCGCACCCACTGGGTGTAGCCCCCGAGGCTTGAGCCGGCTGGGCTGCAGGCGGGTCGAGCCTAAAGCACTATCTTCCTCTTTGTTTTTGCAGGAGGCCCACGACCGCCGGGCGGAGGTGTACAACACCCTGTTGGGGTTGTTCCGGGAGGCGAAGAGCCGCCTTGCCGTCGCGACTGCCGACCAGCAAGGTATGCGTCCCTGTGACCTGGGCGGGAGGAGCCCCCGAGGGCCAGGCCGGCTGCCACGGGCCGGCTCCCTTGTCATTCCTTCCTTCTAACTGTGATCAAACCTTCTCCGTGCAGCCACCCACGCCGAGGCGGTCGGCCTCCGAGGGCAGGTGGTCCGGCTCCTCGGGGAGCGGGACACCGTGGCGGCAGAGTGCCGCAAGTTCCACGAGAGGGCGGAGGGGCTAAGGGAAGACTGGAAGAATCTCAAGGAGGCCCATGGCCGGGAACTGGCAGACCGGGAGGCGGTGCTCCGCCGGGAGGCGGAGGAGCGGGAGAAGGTGCTCCGGGACAAGCTGGAGGCCCAGGACGCCGAGCTGACGAAAGCGCTGAAGGAGAAGCACGCAGTAGAGGACGGTTCTGAGCACTGCCGCCAGGAAGCGGCAAACCGGGAGGCGAACCTGGTGGAGCAGGGCCACAAGGTGGACCGGATGCTACGTCATAAGTTCCCGGCCCTTCTTTCCCTTCTTTTCTTTATGCGTCCTCTTCTCCCTTACTCGCCCTTTGTTACTTCTTGCCTTTTCTTAGGGTTCTTCCCCGGTACCCAAGAGAGCGCCGAGGCGGCCGTGGAGTCCGATCGTGAAGACCGGCGGGCCCGGGGAGAGGTCGTCGAGCCGGGCGCCCCCTGGACGCTGGAGGATGTGGGGGTTGCCGCTGAGGTGCGCCTGGATATGGTCATCCGCACCCTGACGCGGTTTCGGAAGGCCAGCAAGGCGTTGGCCTGGGCCCTCTGGCCCCGGGCTGTGGATTCGGGCTCCCTGACCCGGCTTGCCCGGTGGCTGGAAGCCGGGGCTGCGCGGGTGGATGCCTGGAGGGCCTCCGCGGCGCGCGCCGATGCGGAGATGGCGCTCCGCGTTGCCAGGTCGTGGTATCCTGGGCTTGACCTGGGGTTGCTCACGGCCTAGCGTGCCGACACTGAAGCGGAGCTGTCAGCGGTGGTGGACGAGCTACAGAGGCGAGCGAGCGAGCTCGTGTCCTTCGCCGCGTGGGAAGAGTACATCCCGGAGCGTGGTGGAGACGGCGCGACCTTGCCTTCCCTTCTGGAGTGGAGCGAGTGCGAGACGGTCGATGATGGGTCTGATACCGATGACTACGCTCCGTCCGAACCGGCTGATGACGCGGGGGCCTCCACCTCGGCCGCCCCGGGAGCGGCGGCCTCGAAGGCGCCAGCGCTGCCGGCATGAACGCAGCCGGCCTTAGAGGTGCCGACGCCGGAGGCGAGACGACTCAAGATCGGCCCTGCTTGGGTCTTTCCTCCTTGTACATTTTTGTCTGCATTTTGTTTTTAGTGCCGGAGTTCCACCCACTGGGGGTGTATTTAAGACGTATTGTAATAAACCTGCGGTCGTGGGCCTTTTGCTATTTTCAGTCAATGTTTCATTATTAGAAATGGAAAGGAGTGCGTGCCGGCTCTACCTTTGCCTTTTGCCTGTTGACTTGTTCGTGTGCGCTAGGATTCCTTCCGGCTTCTGCCCCGCCTGCCAGCTAGCCGGGAGCCGGTCTGGGACAGGGATGGGGCTTCACCCTTAGGGAAAGGTAGCGGGCTCTTAGAGTCAACCGGCTAGGACTAGGTCGAGCCGGCAGAGGCCGGCCATGGGGAGTGACGTAGCATGGCTGGGCTGGCCCGGCTACCACGCATTGGTGGACCTTTGTACGAGAAGCTCCTTCGTACCCCGTGGTCCTTTCAGCCGGACAACCGGGGGCCGGTCTGTGGCTGGTTAGGGCGGGGGAGGCGAAGGGCCGCTTGCTCACATTTATTCGTCCATCTCGGAGGGAAGCCGAGCGAGCCCCCGGGACCGCGAGCCGGGCCCGGGCCTTAGATAGTAGGAGAGGACCTGGAGAAATCGAAATGGGGTGTGCCTCAAGCGCCGGCTTGAGGTCCCCATTGCATTCATGGGCCCGAAGGGGCAAAAGTACAGGGTACATACACTGGCTTTTTAGCAGTAAAAGGGGCGGAGGAGCGCCGCGTTCCACGGGCGCTCCGTTTCTTCGCCGGATGCGTCTCTCTTGCGCTTCTGCGGCTTCTGGGCGTCTACCAGGTAGTAGGCGTTGTTGTGCAACGCCCGACTGATGATGAATGGGCCCTCCCATGGGGAGGACAACTTGTGCTGGCCGTCTGTCTGCTTAATCTGCCTGAGCACCAACTCCCCTTCGCGGAAGGAGAGCGGCCGGATCCACTTGCTGTGGTAGTGCCGGAGCTTTTGCTGATAGATGGCCGTCCGGCTCAAAGCTAGCTCGCGGGCTTCCTCGAGGAGGTCGACGCCGTCCTCCCTTGCCTCTCTTGCGTCCTTCTCGGTGTACAGGGTGACCCGAGGCGAATCGAACTCGATGTCGGTGGGGATGATTGCCTCGGGCCCGTAAACGAGAAAGAACGGGGTGAAGCCGGTCGACCGGTTGGGCGTGGTCCGGAGGCTCCACAGGACGGCCGGTAGCTCCTCGACCCAGCAGCCGGCCGACCGGACCAGCGATGTGATGAGCCGGGGCTTGATGCTGGCCAGGATCAGGCCGTTCACCCTTTTGACCTAGCCGTTGGATTGGGGGTGGGCGATGGATGCCAGGTCCAGCCGGATGCCCTGTCGTGAGCAGAAACGCGCTAGTGCGCCCTTGGCGAAGTTCGTGCCATTGTCGGTGATGATGCTATGGGGGATGCCGTAGCGAACTGTGATGTCTTCGATGAACCGGACGGCAGTGGGGCCGTGCAGCTTCTTGATGGGTCGCGCCTCATTCCACTTGGTGAACTTGTCGATGGCGACCAACAGGTGTGTCATGCCGCCTCGGGTGGTCTTGAAGGGCCCCACCATATCCAGCCCCCAGACGGCAAAGGGCCATGAGAGGGGGATGGTTTGAAGGGCGGTAGCGGGCAGGTGGCTCTGCGCGCGGAAGCGTTGACAGCCCTCGCACTTGTCGACCAAGTCCTTGGCCGCCTCCAGGGCAGTCGGCCAGTAGAAACCTTGGCGGAACGCTTTCGCCACCAAGGACCTGGAGGCGGCATGATGCCCGCACTCGCCTTGGTGGATGTCGAGGAGGATCTCCAGCCCCTGCTCCGGCTCGACGCAGCGTTGGAAAACGCCGGTGGTACTACGGTGGACGAGCTCGCGGTTGATGATGCTGTAGGCCGAGGCCCGGCACTGGATTTGCCTTGTGGTGGCCTCATCAGAGGGGAGCTCGCCGCGCTCGAGGAACGTCAGGATGGGCTGAGCCCATGAGGGGGCCAAGACGGGAGCCAGCTCGGGCTCGAGCGGGGCGTCGGAGGCGGCCGCTCCCGGGGCCGGCACGCCAGCCCCCGGGGCCGACACGTCAGCCCCCGGGACCGGCTCGTCAGTCCCCAGGAGTGAAGTGGCAGCGGGAAGGTCGGCCGTCGTCATGACGGTGTCGAGTGTCGGCGAGACCGACTGGTTTGCAGCGTTGGAAGGCGCCGGGGCCGGCGAGGCGGCCGCGATCAAGGGGGCTGGCAGGGCAGCCGGCGCGACCGCGGCGCCGGCAACGTCCGCCGGTATGAAGATGGACTCCGACTCGGGAGACGGCTTGATCGAGGGTTTCAGCAACCGCTCGAGGGAGATGCCGGCAGGGATGGCCTACGGGTGGAGCCGATTTTGGCCAGGTTGTCGGCCGCCTCGTTGTCTGCCCGGGGGACGTGATGGAACTCACAGCCCTCAAAGGAGCCGGTGAGCTGCTGGACGAGGAAGCGGTAGCTGGCCATGTTGGCGTCTCTGGCGTCCCATTCGCTGGAAACCTGCTGGACTACGAGGCCGGAGTCGCCGAAGCATAGTATGCGTCGAATGCCAATCTCCTTGGTGAGCCGGAGGCCGTGGACGAGGGCTTCATACTCGGCTACGTTGTTGGAGGCCGCGAAGTGGATCTAAAGGGTGTACTTGAGCTGATCACCTTTCGGGGAGGAAAGGACAATGCCGGCACCTAAGCTAGTCCTCATCTTGGAGCCTTCGAAATGCATGCACCAGTGTGCGGAGTCGGGTGGAGGCGGCACGAACTGGGTCTCGGCCCAGTCGACGAGGAAGTCGGCCATCGCCTGGGACTTGATGGCGGTGCGCGGCTCGTACCGGATCTCGTAGTCAGCCATGGCGATGGCCCATTTGGCTATCCGACTGGTGGCGTCCCGGCCGGCCATGATTTCACCTAACGGTGCTGTGCTCACGACAGTGACGACGTGCTCCTGGAAGTAATGCTTCAGCTTCTGGGTGGCGAAGTAGACGTCGTAGCACATCTTCTGGTAATGGGGGTAGTTCTGTTTGAAGGCGGAGAGGACTTCGCTGAGGTAGTAGACCGGGCGCTGCGTCGGCAGCGCCCTGCCTTCCTCCGGCCGCTCCACCACCAGAACGATGCTGATGACGCGTGTAGTGGCCGCGATGTAGGCAAGCAGGGGCTCCTTCTCGCCCGGCGCGGCCAAGATGAGCGCGCTGGTGAGAGCCCGCTTGAGGTCGCGGAATGCCGCGTCCGCCTCGCTGGGCCAGTCGAACAGGGGCAGCTACTTCGAGAGGTCTCGGCCCGGCTCGACCAAGGCCGACTTGCGCAGGAGTCCATAGAGGGGCAGGGCCTTCTCGCCGAGCCAGCTGATGAACCGGCTGAGGGAGGCGAGGCAGCCGGTGAACTTCTGAACGTCACGAAGCCAGACCGTCCTGGGCATGCGCTCGATCGCCCGGATCTTTTCGGGGTTGGCTTCGGTGCCGCGCGTGGACACGAAGAAACTCAGAAGCTGGCCGACAAGGACGCCGAAAACGCACTTCTCCGGGTTGAGCTTGATCTTGTACTCGCGCAGATTGGCGAACATCTCCCGGAGGTCGTCGAGGAGGCTGAAGTGCTTCTTAGACTTGACGATGATGTCATCGACGTAGACATGGACGTTCCTGCCTATCTAAGGCAGTAGGCACTTCTGCATGCAGCGTTGGAAGGTGGCGCCTGCGTTCTTCAGGCCGAAGGACATGGTGATGTAGCAGTAGGCCCCGAAAGCGTGATGAAGGAGGTCTTGAGCCGGTCCTCCGGGTCCAGCTTGATCTGGTGGTAGCCGGAGTAGGCGTCCAGG
Source organism: Hordeum marinum (assembly GCA_022496015.1). NCBI lineage: Eukaryota > Viridiplantae > Streptophyta > Magnoliopsida > Poales > Poaceae > Hordeum > Hordeum marinum. The sequence continues at coordinate 505,924,247 of CM039676.1, forward strand.
AAAGACAGCAGGTCGCAGCCGGCCGTGGAGTCGATGACTTGATCGATCCGTGGCAGGGCGAACGGGTCCTTCGGGCATGCCTTGTTTAGGCTCGTGTAGTCGATGCACATGCGCCAAGTATTGTTCTTCTTCAGCACTAGGACTGGGTTGGCCAGCCAGTCCGGGTGGAAAACTTCCATGATGAAGCCGGCTGCGAGCAGCCGGGCGATCTCTTCTCCGATGGTGCGCCGCTTCTCCGGTGGTTGCTTGACTGGCTTCGCATCCGTCCGGACATGTAGTTTGTGCTCGGCGAACTTCCTCGGGACACCCGGCATGTCTTTGGGGGACCATGCAAAAATGTCCCGGTTCTCACGGAGGAAGTCGACGAGCTCGCTTTCCTATTTGCTGTCGAGGCGCGAACCGATGGTCATGCACTAGGTGGGGTTGGCCGGATCGAGCGGCACTTGCTTGGTGTCCCTGGACGGCTGGAAAGAGCCCTCGCCGACGGACTGGGATGGAGGAGCCAGCACGGCCGGCTGGGTAGAGGCGAGGGCCACCAGCCGGTCGAGCTGCTGCTTCTCCTCCGCTATCTCCAGGGCCTCCGCCAGCCGGCTGCCATCGCGCGCACACGCCATGGACATTTGGTACTTGCCGGCAACGGTGATGATGCCTTTGGGGCCCGGCATCTTGAGCTTGAGGTAGGCGTAGTGGGGAACCGCCATGAACTTGACGAGCGCGGGCCGGCCCAGCAAAGCGTGGTAGGGGCTGCTTAGGTCCGCCACCTCGAACCAGATCGGCTCACGGCGGAAATGGCTGGCATCGCCGAAGAGGACGTCGAGCCGGATCTCGCCGAGGGGGGTGCAGGACTTGCCCGGGACGATGCCATGGAACACGGTCCGGCTTGCCTTCAGGTCCTCCACCTTGAGTCCTAGCTTGAGCAGGGTGTCAAGGTAGAGGATGTTGATGCTGCTGCCGCCGTCGACCAGCACCCGCAAAAAGCGGCAGGAGCGCTTCTCAGAGGCGATGGTGGGGTCGAGGACGAGGGCGTAGCTGCCCGGGTCCGGCATCACAGCCGGATGGTCCACCCGGCTCCAGGTGACCGGCTTCTCGGACCAGTGCATGAACTGGGGAGTCGTGGGCGCGGTGGCGTTCACCTCACGATGGAGCCGGCGTTGGGTGTGCTTGTCCATCTCTTAACTTATGAAGACGACGTAGCAGCCGTCGGGCTCGGGGTATTGGTCCAACAGTCGACCGTCATTTTGAGCCGGGGCTGGGGCCGCGTAGGCCGGCTGGGGGGCCAGAGGCGGAGCACCGGAGTGGTTCCTGCAGGGGAGGTCCAACAGCTGCTCGAAAGTCAGCTTGGGCTGCCAGGCGGCCTTGCCGGTGCGCTGGCGCTTACCGGAGGCCTGGCCAGCCGGCTGCTCCTGCTCGATGGAGGCGACGAGCCGGCTCCCGTATCGGGGGTCGGGCTGGTCGTTCTTGCGTTTGCCGTTTGCTATTGCCGGTTGTCAGCGGCCGGCTTGGCCAGAGCCGGAGCCGGCTTGGTTGGTGCTTTGGCTTTCATCCTCATGGAGGAGTCGGCCGTGGTGTATTTGTCCGCTTTGGACATCAAGTCCGCCAGGGTGGTTGGCTCGGAGCACAAGAGCTTGTGCTTGAGGGGAGTGTCGTCGCGACAACCCTCGATGAAGTACTGGATGGCCTGCACCTCATGCACGCCCTCACAGGAGTTGCGGAGCTTGGTCCAGTGCGTGAGGTAGTCACGGAGGGGCTCGTCCGGGCCCTGGACGCACATGGCGAGCTCGCGGGGGCGACCAGGTCGCTTGTACGTGCCGGTGAAGTTGTGGACGAAAGCTTCCTCGAAATCCGTCCAGGTGTTGACGCTGCCGGCAGCCAGGCTGTTCAGCCAGGTGCGGGCAGAACCAATTAGCATCAGGAGGACGTAGTGGACGGCTACGCGCATGTTTCCCCTGGCGATGCCGACGGCGGTGGTGTAGTCGACCAGCCAGTCCTCCGGCTTGGCGGTCCTGGTGTACTTTGGGGTGTCGCGGGGGAGGGTGAAGCAGGGCGGAAATGGCTCGTTGCGGATCCGCGGGCCGAAGCAGGCTGGGCCAATCGAGCCCTCCTCCTCGAGGAAAGCCGACTACGCCAACCGGTCGAGGCGGAGCCGGGCGTCGTTGTCGCTGTAGGGAACGCGCGGCCAGAGCCGGGCCGCAAGCTCAGGTCGGCCGGCTGGCAGGAGGGACCGCGCCTGTTCCTGCCACGGAGGCAGGGTGCGTTCGCAGCTGGGCCGGCTTCCGCCAGCCGGCGCATCGTCGAGCCGGCGGCTGCCAGCCGGGCGATTGCTGCGCCGGCTATTCACAGCTGGCTGTTCATTCCCACGCGACGGGGGACGCTGAGTGTTGCTCCCCCGGGCGTTCCGGCCGGAGGGACGAGGGGTGCTGGAGTGTTGAGCCTGCCGAAGGTCAACAGCACCAGAGCCCTTGCCCTCAGGGTGGGGGAACTCGGAGATGGCCCCTCCGGGAGTGAGGGCGGCCTGCTGCGCGTTGGCAGTGTCGATGAGGTCCTTAATGTGCCGCTCGCGTGCGGCCCGCTCCTCGCCCTCCAAGGTTGCCAGGTCCTCATAGGCAACCTTGGCGGTGCGCAGGTTGGCGGCAGGGTTGTTGTAGACTGGGAAGCGGCCGCCTAGGATCTCGGCGACCACGCGGCCGCGTTCTCACACGACGTCATGCCGGCTGGGCTCGGGGCCAGCCGGGGTGAGGCCATACGTGGAGTTGTACTCCCGCTGAGTGGCCTCCGTCTGGCGCCGTTCGGCGACGAGGGCGCTGGCATCTTCGAACAGCTGGCGGCGGACCGCCTCCAGCTCGGCTCTGGCGGCGGCCGGGTCTGCTGTCGTGGTGATGGGAGTGTCGAGACCCCGGAGGGTGGCGGCGAGAGGGTCGGAGGTGCCAGCGCGGGCGGCAACCGCGCCGGCCTCGGCCGCTCGCACACGACCCGGAGTGGTGGATGAGGCGGTGACCATTACCCCCGTGCGGGCATGGGAGCCGATCATGTCGCCATTGGCAAGAGCGCCTATGGATGCGGGGGGATCGGTGTAGTCGAGCACCCCGCTAGGGTATTCGTCGGCCAAGGTCTCACTGGCGAGGCTGAGTTTGCTGAACAGCCCAGCGAGCGCGTCGTCGCCGAGCGTGAGGTTGCGGCCGGGGCACTCGTCAGAGAGGCCGGCCATGCCACCCGTAGGACCTGCCGGAGCAAGCCCCACGAGCATGCAGTTCCACCCGGACGCGGGGCGGCCAGAGGAGGTGGTGAAGGGCCCCACCCGGAGCATATCTCCGACCGGCCGCGGAAGGCCCCACGATGGGCGCCAACTGTCATGGTTTCGTCACGACACATGCCATGGGTAGGCTAATCGAGAGGGGTCGAAAGGACGCCGGTGGACTCCGGGAACGCGGTTAGGCACAAACGATGGCTGACACGTGATGTACCCAGGTTCAGGGCTCTCCGTGGGAGGTAAAACCCGTACTCCTGCTTGGCCTCGTTGGGACGATGGTAAAGGTTACAAAGGTGCTCCTTGAGCTGTATGAATCGAGATGGGGGCTAAGCGCTCCGGCTCGAGAGGTTCCCCGTGGGAGGCGCTATCGTGGGTGGTGCTATCGTGGTGTTCTTCGCTCCTCTCCCCTCCTCCCCTTTGCATGGGGGAGGCCCGGGGAGTTTTATAGACCAACCCCCCGGCTTACAATATGAATATAATGGTCATGGGGGACCCAGCCGGCAGCCTCTCCAACCGGCTGCGGGGCCCACCAGCTTTGGTCTTGTCATGGGCGGGCCCCGAGACCGGTCACGTCGCGGCACGGGGCGCCACGGGCGGTGTCGTCTTGCGGCGGCAGGCCGAAGTCAGCGGCCGGTTGGCTGTCCTGTAGCCATGCTGGGGTAGATGGTGAAGTGGTTGGGGGCAAACCGCCACTGTTGGAGGCCTAGTCGCCGTCCAACAGCGGCGAGAGGCCACTGCGGCCATGCGGGCGCTGACCCTCGATGAGATAGGGGCCACTGTGGCCATGCGGGCGCCGACCCTCGATGGGACGGGGCCCACTGTCGCCACGCTGAGCCCGTCAGGGGCATCTGATGCTGGGCCGGCTCGGGGAAGCAGCCGGGCGGCGAGGCCCAAGCCGGCCAGCTCACCGCGGCTGGAGAAGGAGTGGCCGACACGCCTGTGCCGGGGGGGTGGGGTGGGGTTGGAGCCGGCGGGGCATGGCCGGGCCGGCTCCTCGAAGGCGGCCAGCCCATTTGCCCTATAGGCGGGCCTGGAGCATCAGGGGTGTTTGAGGCTACCCGGGGGGTCATCCCCCCGTTAGATAGGTAAAGCAGTTGATTTGTCGGCCATTTGCAAAGAAATTTCAGTAGGTGTCAACTTATCTAATTCAAGTCGACGATATAAAGAGAGAGACATAACACTAACACCGGCTCCAAGATCACATAAAGCAGTTCTACCATAATTTCCTCTAATGGAGCAAGGTATAGTGGGTACTCCGGGATCACCTAGTTTCTTAGGAGTCCCACCCTTAAAAGTGTAATTAGCAAGCATGGTGGAAATCTCAATATCAGGTATCTTTCTTTTATTTGTCACAATATCTTTCATGTATTTAGCATAAGGAGACATTTTAAGCATATCAGTCAAACGCATTTGTAAGAAGATAGGTCTAATCATTTCAACAAAGCGCTCAAAATCCTCATCATCCTTTTTCTTGGATGGTTTGGGAAGAAAGGGCATGGGTTTCTGAACCCATGGTTCCCTTTCTTTACCGTGCTTCCTAGCAATAAAATCACTCTTATCATATCTTTTGTTCCTAGATTGTGGGTTATCAGGTTCAATAGCAGGTTCAATCTCCACATCATTATCATTACTAGGTTGAACATCAATATGAACATCATTATCAACAGTATCACTAGGTTCATGTTCATCTTCAGATTGTGTCTCAGCATCATAAATAGATATATCATTTGGATTCTCAGGTGTAACAACAATAGGTTTACTAGCATGCAAGTTCCTATCATCTTTCTTTTTCTTCCTATTACTAGGATAACTAGATGCATTAGTATTAATTCCTTGAGAATCTTGCTCAATTCTCTTAGGATGGCCCTCAGAATACAAAGGTTCCTGAGTCATTCTACCACCTCTAGTAACAACTTTAACAGAGTTATCATTCAATTCATTAAGCAAGTCATTTTGAGCCTTAAGTACTTGCTCTACTTGAGTAGTGACCATATAAGCATGTTTACTAATAAGCCTAAGATCATTCACATTTCTATCCACACAAGCACTTATATGATTAATCATACGAGAATTTTGTTCTAGTTCTCTGCTAACATAATCATTAAAAGTTTGTTGTTTGACAACAAAGTTATCAAATTCATCTAAACATAAGCTAGCAGGTTTATCATAAGGAATATCACTCTGATTGAATCTACGGAGAGGATTTAACTCTATTACCTGTGTCGGGTTATCAAGACCATGTATCTATTCAATAGGTGGTAGATTCTTAACATCTTCAGATTTAATACCTTTCTCTCACATATATTTCTCTGCTTCTTGCATATCTTCAGGACTGAGGAATAGAATACCTCTTTTCTTCGGAGTTGGCTTCGGAGGTGGTTCAGGAATAGTCCAAGCATTATCATTGCTCAAGATATTATTTAATAGAATTTCAGCTTGTTCCACAGTCCGTTCCCTGAAAACACAACCAGCACAACTATCTAGGTGGTCCCTAGAAGCATTGGTTAGTCCATTATAAAAGATATCAAGTATTTCATTTTTCTTAAGAGGGTGATCAGGCAAAGCATTAAGTAACTAGACAAGCCTCCCCCAAGCTTGTGGGAGACTTTCTTCTTCAATTTGCACAAAGTTATATATATCCTGCAAGGCAGCTTGTTTCTTATGGGCAGGAAAATATTTCTCAGAGAAGTAGTATACCATATCCTTGGGACTGCGCACACAACCAGGAGCAAGAGAAGTAAACCAAGTTTTAGCATCACCCTTTAGCGAGAAAGGAAACAACTTAAGGATATAGTAGTAGTGAATTTTTTCCTCATTAGTGAATAGGGTGGCAATATCATTCTGTTTAGTAAGATGTGCCACAACAGTTTCAAATTCATAACCATGAAAAGGATCAGATTCAACCAAAGCGATTAACTCAGGATCGACAGAGAACTCATAATCCTTATCAATAACAAAGATAGGTGAAGTAGCAAACTTAGGATCATATTTCATTCTAGCATTTGGAGATTTTTCTTTCCACTTGCATAATAATTTCTCAAGATCATAGCTATCCTTACAAGCAAGAAAGTCTTCAGCTACCTCTCCTTCCATAACATAACCCTTAGGTATATTAGGCAATTCATATTTAGGAGGGCAAGGTCTAACAGGTGTAACAGTAGGTTCAATTTCAATAGTTTCATCAGTTTTAGAAGTATCATTTTATTCAGTAGTAACTCTAGCAATTTGTGCATCAAGAAATTCACCAAGTGGCATATCATTACCAAGCAAAGCATCATCATAATTATCATGTATATCAGAAGTAGCATCATCAAGCACACGCGACATATCGGAATTAATAGCAGGTGGCGGTGTCGCAAATTTACTCATAACAGAAGGTGAATCAAGTGCAGAGCTAGATAGCAGTTCCTTACCTGTCCTCGTAGTTGAGGGCAGAACTTCAGTTTTTGGATCTCGCAATTTCTTCATAGTGATCAATAGATATAAATCCCAAGTAACTCAGAGAATAGAGCTATGCTCCCCGGCAACGACACCGGAAAAAGGTCTTAATAACCAACAAGTATAGGGGATCGCAACAGTTTTCGAGGGTAGAGTATTCAACCCAGATTTATTGATTCGACACAAGGGGAGCCAAAGAAATATCCTCAAGTATTAGCAGTTGAGTTATCAATTCAACCACACCTGAAAGATTTAATATCTGCAGCAAAGTTTTTAGTAGCAAAGTAATATGATAGTAACAGTAACAGTAGCAGCAGTAGCAATAGTGATTTGTGTAGCAACAGCAGTAGCGGTAAAGTAACGTAGCAAAGACCAGTATAGGAAAATCTCTTAGGCATTGGATCGGTGATGGATGATTATGTAGGATGGCATTCATCATGTAATAGTTATAACATAAGGTGATATGTAACTAGCTCCAGTTCGTCAATGTAATGTAGGCATGTATTCCGTATATAGTCATTCGTGCTTATGCAAAAGAACTTGCAAGGCATCTTTCGTCCATCCCTCCCGTGGCAGAGGGGTCCTAATGGAAACTAAGGGATATTAAGGTCTCCTTTTAATAGAGTACCGGAACAAAGCATTAACACATGGTGAATACATGGGATCCTCATACTATGGTCAGCTCCGGGAGTGGTTCCGGCTATTGTCACTCCGGGATTGCCGGGTCATAACACATAGTAGGTGACTACAACTTGCAAAATAGGATCAAGAACACACATATATTGATGAAAACATAACAGGTTCAGATCTGAAATCTTGGCACTCGGGCCCTAGTGACAAGCATTAAGCATAGCAAAGTAGTAGAAACATCAATCTTAGAACATAGTGGATACTAGGGATCAAACCCTATCAAAACTAACTCAATTACATGATGGATCTCATCCAACTCATCACCGTCCAACAAGCCTTTGATGAGATTACTCATGAACGATGAAGAGCATCATGGAATTGGCGATGGAGGATGGTTGATGATGACGATGGCTTCGATTTCCACTCTCCGGAGCCCAGAACGGACTCCAGATCTACCCTCCCGAGGAAGAATAGGTGGTGGCGGCGGCTTCATATCGTAAAACGCGATTATTTCTTCTCTTTGATTTTTTCTGGACGAATAGGATTATATGGAACTGGAGAGGAGGTCGGAGGGACCACATGGGCCCCACGAGCCTGCCAGGCGCGGCCTAGGAGGGGCCGCGGCTCCTGGGCTCGTGGCCCACTGGCTCCTCCCCTCCGGATTGATTCTTTTGCCAGTATTTTTATATATTCCACAAAAATTCTCCATCAATTTTCAGGTCATTCTGAGAACTTTTATTTCTGCACAAAAACAATACCATGGCAGTTCTGCTGAAAACAGCGTCAGTCCGGGTTAGTTTCATTCAAATCATGCAAATTACAGTCCAAAACAGGGGCAAAAGATTTTGGAAAAGTAGATATGTTGGAGACGTATCAATAGCTTGTGCTAAAAAATTGAGAGGGTTATGGCAAAAACTGGATGCACTTCGTGTACAAAATGGACAATGTATTTCGAAGTATCAGGGTTTCAGACGAAAAATCATCTGTTACAAAGGCATTTCATTTTTTATAACTTATTTCAACTCTAGATTTTTTTTGTGCATTCAGTATGCACCATTCGAAGCCATGTCATCAGTTTCAACCCTTTCTGACTTCATTTGCTATTTTCATGCATTTAGTGATTTTTTGAGCTAAATGACCTTGAAATTGAAAAGCACTATAGTTGAACTCTAAAAAGGTTGAAAGTTGGCATTGTATCATCATTTCACCCACATAGCATGTGATAAAGAGTTGAGAGGGTTACGACAAAAACTGGATGCACTTCGTGTACAAAATGGACAATCTCTTTCGAAGTATCAGGGTTTGATACGAAAACTCGTCTATTACAAAGACATTCCATTTTTTTAACTTATTTCAACTCTAGACTTTTTGTGCGTTCAGTATGCACCATTCGAAGACACGCCATCTATTTTCAACCCTTTCAAACTTCATTTGTTGTTTTTCATGCATTTACTGATTTTTTGAGCTAAATGACCCTGATATTGAAGAGCACTACAAATGAACTCTAAAATGGTTGAAATTTGGCATGGTATCATCATTTCATCAACATAGCATGTGCTAAAAGGTTGAGCGGGTTACGACAAAAACTGGATACACTTCGTATACAAAATGGACAATCTCTTTTGAAGTATCAGAGTTTCACACGAATACTCGTCTGTTACAATGCATTTCATTTTGTAAACTTATTTCAACTCCAGACTTTTTGTGCATTCAGTATGCACCATTCGAAGCCACACCATCAATTTGCAACCCTTTTTGACTTCATTTGCTATTTTTCATGCATTTACTGATTGTTTGAGCTAACTGACCCTGAAATTGAAAAGCAGTACAAATGAACTCTGAAAAGGTTGAAAGTTTGCATGGTATCATCATTTCACCCATATACCATGTGCTAAAAAGTTGAGAGGGTTACGACAAAAACTGGATCCACTTTGTGTACAAAATGGACAATCTCATTCGAAGTATTAGGGTTTCACACGAATACTCATCTGTTACAAAGACATTTCATTTTTTAACTAACCCAAGAATTACCAAATTAAATATAATGATAAAACCCACTAATATTAAATAGTAGAAAAAAATCACTAGAAAATCTATTTTTAAAGTAAAGTTATTCACTAGTGATTCACACAAATTTCAAATAATTCAAAATTGTAAACTACTAGCACTAACAGAAAGTTTATAATTTTTTTACATAAACGAAAAAGAATTAGCCGTCTGGCAGTACTGGCACTACTGGAATCCATGGATTTGCCGTCTGTCAGATCTTTGCCGTGTGCTGGCTGATGGTAAAGAGAGTCTTTGTCGTCTGCTGTAATAAACCAGACGGCAAAGATCTGGTAGATGGCAAAGACATAATTTGCCATCAGTAAGATCTTTGCCGTCTGCGAGCTGACGGAAAAGAGCCCAAAGGCAGACATCAAAGAGAAAGGGGTGGGCCCCACTACACCGTTGGCTGGCAGACTCTTTGTCGTCTGCTTCTCTTTCCTGTCTGCCTTTTGCCTCTTTGTCGTCGGCTGGCGGACGGCAAAGAGGATGTAGCCCTAACGGCCGTCAACCCCCACCCCAAACCCCCTCTCCCGCATCTCTCTCTCTCCCTCCTCCACAAGTGCCCCCGCTCCTCCCCGTGACCACCTCCTCCACCTTCGCGCCGCCGCCCGCCGCGTCCATCGTCCCCACCACCCTGGTGCCCCGCCGCCTGATGACCCACAAGTATAGGGGATCTATCATAGTCCTTTCGATAAGTAAGAGTGTCGAACCCAACGAGGAGCAGAAGGAAATGACAAGCGGTTTTCAGCAACGTATTCTCTGCAAGCACTGAAACTGTCGGTAATAGATAGTTGTGTGATAAGATAATTTGTAACGGGTGGCAAGTAACAATAGTAACAAAGGTGCAGCGATATGGCCCAATCCCTTTTGTAGCAAGGGAAAAACCTGAACGAACTCTTATATAAAGTAAAGTGCTCCCGAGGACACATGGGAATTATTGTCAAGCTAGTTTTCATCATGTTCATATGATTCACGTTCGCTACTTTGATAGTTTGATATGTGGGTGGACCGGTGCTTGGGTGCTGTACTTACTTGGACAAACTTCCCACTTATGATTAACCACTCTCGCAAGCATCCGCAACTACGAAAGAAGAATTAAGACTAAGTCTAACCATAGCATTAAACTAGTGGATCCAAATCAGCCACTTACGAAGCAACACATAAACTAGGGTTTAAGCTTCTGTCACTCTAGCAACCCATCATCTACTTATTACTTCCCAATGCCTTCCTCTAGGCCCAAATAATGGTGAAGTGTCATGTAGTCGACGTTCACATAACACCACTAGAGGAGAGACAACATACAACACATCAAAATATCGAACGAATACCAAATTCACATGACTACTAGTAACAAGACTTATCCCATGTCCTTAGGAACAAACACAACTACTCACAAAGCATAATTATGTTCATGATCCGAGAGGTATTGAATAGAATTAAGGATCTGAACATATGATCTTCCACCAAGTAAACCAACTAGCATCAACCACAATAGGTAATTAACACTACTAGCAACCTTGCAAGTACCAATCGGAGTTGCGAGACGGAGATTGGATACAAGAGATGAACTAGGGTTTGGAGATGAGATGGTGCTGATGAATATGTTGATGGAGATGAGTCCCCTCCGATGAGAGGAGTTTTGGTGATGACGATGGCGATGATTTCCCTCTCCAGGAGAAAAGTTTCCTCGACAGGACGGCCCTGCCGGAGCTCTAGATTGGTTCTGCTCAAGTTCCGCCTCGTGGCGGCGGCATCTCCTCCCGAAAACTCTATATTGATTTTTTCTTGAACGAAACCCTTCATATAGGAGAAGATGGGGGGCCAGAGGGGCCACAAGGAGCCCACGAGCCCCCCAGGTGCACCCAGGGGGTGGGGCCGCGCTTGGCAGGCTCGTGGCCTCCTGGTGGCTCCCCTCTGGTATTTCTTTCGCCCAGTATTTTTTATATATTCTAACACAATTCCTCGTTGATTTTCACGACTTTTGGAGTTGTGTAGAATAGACATCTCAAACTTGCTCCTTTTCCAGCCCAGAATTCCAGCTGCCGTCATTCTCCCTCTTCATGCAAACCTTATAAAATAAGAGAGAAAAGGCATAAGTATTGTACCATAATTTGTAATAACAGCTCATAGTGCAATAAATATCAATATACAAGTATAATGCAAAATGGACGTATCAACTCCCCCAAGCTTAGACCTCGCTTGTCCTCAAGCGAAAGCCGAGATCGATAAATATGCCCACATGTTTAGAGATAGAGGTGTCGATAATATAAAATACAGACATGCAGGCATCATGATGACATTTAGAACAGCAATATCATCATATAATCCCTTATGCTAAAGTGACAATTCATTCACAATGTAAAGCATGCAGCAAGAACCTTATTGAGAATTAACAACCAATAGTCTTTAGTCATTGAAGCAATTACAATTTATCATTACATCGGAAAGAGTCAAATAAGAGCTTGTAAAGCAAATACACATACTCAATCATCTTTTAGTCTTCTACAATTGCTAAAACTCACGCGGTACTCATGAGATCAAAGTTTCAGTTGGACACAGATAAAGATAGGGGCTTATAGTTTCGCATCCCAACTATTTACCTCAAGGGTAATGTCAATAATAATAATTCATGATTAATTGCTTCCAAGTTGATATATGAATATAGATCTTTCCCTAGCACACGACGCTTGCCAAGATAATGGCAAAATAAGGAATTGGTGTTCATCACCATGACTCTTTTAAAGATTAAAAAGTAAAGGTACAAGGTAGGCCCTTCGCAGAGGGAAGCAGAGGTTGTCATGCGCTTTTGAGGTTTGGATGTGTGATCCCTTAGTGTGAAGGAACATCACTTTATATTGCCTCCTGTGATAAAGAACTTTATTATTCAGTCTGTCGCTTTTATGTCTTCCTCATCACAGGTTCGTACAAAGCTTATTTTCCACACACTAATAGATCATACGTATTTAGGGAGCAATTTTTATTGCTTGCACCGATGACAACTTACTTGAAGGATCTTATTCAATCCATAGGTAGGTATGGTGGACTCTCATGGCAAAACTGGGTTAAGGGTTTTACGGATGCACAAGTAGTATCTCTACTTAGTGCAGAAGTTTTGGCTAATATGAGGTGGAAGAAAGCGTCACATGCTAATGGATCCATAATCATATAACATTGTTCGGAACCAAGCAAACATAATTCATTATGTTGTCTTCCTTGTCCAACATCTACTTCTTAGCAGGTAATAGTTTAATGAGTGTTCACAATCATAGATGGTGTCAAAGATGATATATTTATATGTGAACCTCTCCTTCTTTATTACTTCCTATTAATTGCAACAATGACTAAGGTCTACGTTTGTCTACCCACAATAAGTTTTAGTCAACATTCTTTTTATATGTGAAGTCATCACTTCCCATAAGATCATCACATGATCTTTCATGCTTTTGTTCTTTTATTATTATTTTCTTTAGATCATGGCAAGAAGCAAAACCCTTAACTAAAACACTCTTTATTATATAACTCACGAACTCGATTACATTAGGGGTAACACAAAGCAAAACTCAAGCCTAGATCATACTAAGAACTTTATTCTACTAAATAAAGATATTACCAATAGGATCAAACTAATATAAAGGTAAAGGCAAAAGATGTGATGGTGATACGATACTGGGGAAACTCCCAGAAGCTTGGCACAAGCCAAGGGGAGTGCCCATACCCGTGTGTTTAATTGTCTTCCTTCGGAGGTAGTGGTGGTGAAGTTGTTGGAGTCGGGATCCTCAAATCTGCAGCCAACCGTATTGCTTTAAATCTATACTCGTACTCATAGTTCTGGTTTTGCAGGTCGTAGATCTGGGCTTGGAGATGATGGATTCTATCATAGAGCTTGAAGAGGTGTTCCCCGATGTCCTTGGCATCGATCTTGTACTTGTTGGTGAACTCCGTAATCATCGTGTGGTTGGCGTTGTGTCCGTGTTCCACCATCCCTTGGCACTTGAAGACTTGTTGCTCCATTGCTTCGAGCCTCGTCTCCATGCTTCCGGTCTTCTTGGGCCGCTCAACGTCACGGATGTGCAGCACCCCCTCACACATCTCAATGGTTTAAGGGTGTTGCAGCACCTCCGCGAGGTAGGGGTTGATGACCTTCTCAAAGAACTTGTCCTTCGAAGCCTTTGAGGACGTCATAGCGATCTAAATCTGTCTGCACAATAGCTCGAACGAAAACAGAGGATATTTGCGTGATACGAGGGTTAGACCTTTCGGGAGATTATATAATGAATTTTTACCGACCATAAGGAGTGTTCCACATGAAAACGGAGTCCCTGAGGCACACGAGGTGCTCATGAGACCCCAGGCGCGCCCAGGGGGTGGGGCCGTGCCTGGCAGGCTTGTCGCCTCCTCGTGCGCTTTCCAGACTACCTTAATTTTTTGTATTTTTCTAAATATTCCAAAACGTAGAAAAATTGCTATTGGAAAAGTTTTGGAGTCGGTTTGCTTACCGTATCACATACCTCTTCGCTTCCGGAGTCTGAAACAGACTAGTAAACGTCCCTTATGTACTCCTCCGGGGTTATGGTATTAATTATATTGCTTTCTACATTTATGGGAGTACCTGAGATATAATTCTTGATTCTTTGCCCATTCATAACTCTCGGAAAAGTGCCTTCCGCGTTGTTGATTTTGATGGCGCCGGAATGATATACTTCTTCGACAATATAAGGACCTTCCCATTTAGAGAGAAGCTTGCCTGCAAAAAATCTTAAACGAGAATTGTATAGCAAGACATAATCACCTATATTGAACTCATGTTTTTGTATCCGTTTATCATGCCACCTCTTAACTTTCTCTTTAAACAACTTAGCATTTTCATATGCCTGAGTTCTCCATTCATGAAGTGAGCTAATATCAAATAACCTCTTCTCACCAGCAAGTTTGAAATAAAAGTTGAGCTCTTTGATTTCCCAATAAGCCTTATGTTCTAGCTCAAGAGGTAAATGACATGCTTTACCATAAACCATTTTATAAGGAGACATGCCCATGGGATTCTTACAAGCAGTTCTATAAGCCCACAGTGCATCATCAAGTTTTTTAGACCAATTCTTTCTAGACCTATTAACAGTCTTTTGTAATATCAATTTAATTTCTCTATTACTTAATTCTACTTGACCACTAGACTGAGGATGATAAGGAGATGCAATTATATGGTTGACATCATACTTAGCAAGCATTTTACGGAAAGCACCATGAATAAAATGTGAACCACCATCGGTCATTAAATATCTAGGGACTCCAAATCTAGGGAAAGTAACTTCTTTAAGGATCTTAATAGAGGTGTTATGATCAACACTACTAGTTGGAATAGCTTCTACCCAGTTAGTAACATAATCAACAGCAACTAAAATATGAGTATATCCATTGGACTTTGGAAAAGGTCCCATATAATCAAAGCCCCAAACATCAAATGGTTCAATAACAAGTGAATAATTCATAGGCATTTCCTGACGTTTACTAATATTACCTATTCTTTGACATTCATCACAAGACAAGACAAACTTACAGGCATCCTTAAAGAGAGTAGGCCAATAAAAACCGGATTGCAATACCTTGTGTGCAGTTCTATCTCCAGCATGGTGTCCTCCATAAGCCTCGGAATGGCACTTCTGTAGGATCTGTCCCTGTTCATGCTCAGGTACTCAACATCTAATAACACCATCTACTCCTTTATACAGGTGAGGATCATCCCAAAAGTAATGTCTCAAATCATAAAAGAACGTTTTCTTTTGTTGGTACGTGAAACTAGGTGGTATATATTTAGCAACAATGTAATTAGCATAATCAGCATACCATGGTGTACTGCATGAAGCATTGATGACATTCAATTGTTCATCAAGAAAGCTATCATCAATAGGTTGTGGATCATCAAGAACATTCTCTAACCTAGACAAGTTATCTGCTACGGGGTTCTCATCACCCTTCCTATCAACAATATGCAAATCAAATTCTTGTAGCAAGAGAACCCATCTAATAAGTCTAGGTTTAACATCTTTCTTTTCCATGAGATATTTAATAGCAGCATGATCAGTATGGATAGTAACTTTAGAATCAACAATATAAGGTCTGAACTTATCACATGCAAAGACAACTGCTAAAAATTCTTTTTCAGTAGTGGCATAATTTCTTTGGGCACCATCCAGAGTTTTACTAGCATAATGAATAACATTTAATTTCTTATCAACTCTTTGTCCTAGGACAGCACCAGCAGCATAATCACTAGCATCACACATGATTTCAAAAGGTAGGTTCCAATGAGGTGGTTGAACAATAGGTGCAGTTATCAAGGCCTTCTTGAGTATTTCAAATGCTTCTTCACAATCATCATAAAAAACAAACGGAATATATTTTTGCAAGAGATTAGTGAGGGTCTTAGAAATCTTAGAGAAGTCTTTAATAAACCTTCTATAGAAACCAACATGACCAAGGAAACTTCTTATACCTTTAATGTCTTTGGGGCATGGCATCTTCTCAATGGCATCAACTTTAGCCTTATCAACTTCAATACCTCTTTCGGAAATTTTATGTCCCAAGACAATGCGTTCATTAACCATAAAGTGGAACTTCTCCCAATTCAAGACAAGGTTAGTATCTTCACATCGCTGCAAAACTCGATCAAGGTTGCTTAAGCAATCATCAAAAGAAGATCCGTAAACGGAGAAATCGTCCATGAAAACCTCAACAATCTTTTCACAAAAGTCAAAGAATATGGCCATCATACATCTTTGAAAGGTAGCAGGTGCATTACATAAACCAAAAGGCATACGTCTATAAGCAAAGGTACCGAAAGGGCAAGTAAAAGTGGTTTTCTCCTGATCACATTGTGCAACAGGTATTTGGGAGAAACCAGAATAACCATCTAGAAAGCAAAAGTGTGTATGTTTAGACAATCTTTCTAGCATTTGATCAATAAAAGGTAGAGGGTAATGATCTTTATTAGTAGCTTTATTTAATTTCCTAAAATCGATTACCATATTATAGCCAGTAACAATTCTTTGTGGGATCAATTCATCTTTATCATTAGGAACAACGGTAATACCTCCCTTCTTAGGGACACAATGTACCAGACTTAACCAATCACTATGAGCAACAGGGTAAATAATACCTGCCTCCAGGAGCTTTAGTATTTCTTTTCTTACCACCTCTTTCATCTTAGGATTCAGTCTTCGTTGGGGATCAGCAACTGGTTTGGAATCAGGATCAGTTTTAATTTTATGCTGGCATAGAGTGGGACTAATGCCTTTAAGATCATCAAGAGTATATCCAATAGCAGTACGGTGCTTCCTCAGAGTTTTCAATAATTTCTTTTCTTCATGCTCTGAAAGGTTAGCACTAATAATAACATGATATATCTCCTTTTCATCAAGATAAGCATACTTAAGAGTATCAGGTAATTGTTTAAGCTCAAACACAGGATCACCCTTGGGTGGAGGTGGATCTCCAAGTAATTCAACAAGAAAATTATTCTTAAGGATAGGACGTTGTTCAAAGATAATTCTATCTATCTCATTCCTTTCATCCATATGCATATCATTTTCATGTTCAAGCAAGTATTGCTCTAAAGGATCAGTAGGAGGCACATCAATAGAAGTAAGAGCGATAATTTCATCCTTACTAGACAATTCTTTTTCATGAGGTTGTCTACCAAACTTATAAAAATTAAATTCATGTGACACACCTCCAAAGCCAATAGTAACAGTTTGTTTCTCACAATCAATTTGAGCGTTAACAGTATTGAGGAAAGGTCTACCAAATATGATGGGACAAAAGCTATCTTGTGTGGTACTAAGAACAAGAAAATCAGTAGGATACTTAGTGTTACCACACAAGACTTCCACATCTCTAACAATTCCCACAGGGCAGATAGTATCTCTATTAGCAAGTTTAATAATAACATCAATAAATTCCATCTCAACAGGTGCAATCTCATCTTTAATTTCATTATATAAAGATTGAGGTATTGCACTAATACTAGTACCCACGTCACGTAAACCGTGATAACAATGATCTCCTATCTTAACAGAAACAACAGGCATGCCAACTATAGGTTTATGTTTGTCTCTAGTATAACGTTTAGCAATTTTAGCAGAAGCTTCACAGAATTGAATAACATGCCCGTCAACATCATCGGCCAAGAGATCTTTAATAATAGCAATACTAGGTTCAATTTTGATTTGCTCAGAGGGTGTAGGTGTTCTAATGTAGCCCTTACATATCACAATTGAAGCTTTAGCATGATCCTTTATTCTAACACGGAAAGGTGGTTTCTCAATGTAAGCAGTAGGAACAATAGAATCATTATAAGCAATAACTTTCTCTTCAATTGAAATGGGTTTAGCTACATTAACTTCTACGGGAGGATGATTATTAAACCACTTCTCCTTAGGGAGATTAATATGAGTAGCAAATGATTCACATAAAGAAGCTACTATCTTAGAGTCAAGTCCATGTTTAGCGCTAAAATCACGAAAAGTATTTTCTACGAAGGATTTAACGCAATCGAATTTAAGATTCATACCTGACTCCTTACCTTCATCAAACTCCCAATCTTCAGAATTGCATTTAATTCTTTCCAATAAGTCCCATCTGAAGTCAATATCTCTCTTCATGAAAGAACCGGCACAAGAAGTGTCAAGCATGGTGCGATTGTCATGAGAAAGCCGAGCATAGAAGTTCATAATAATAATCTCTCTAGGGAGCTCATGGTTGGGTCATGAATATAACATTGCTTAAGCCTCCCCCAAGCTTGAGCGATACTTTCTCTATCACAAGGCCAAAGATAATAGATATTATTCCGATCACGATGTACCAAATGCATAGGATAAAACTGTTGGTGAAATTCCAATTTCAATTGTTTGTAGTTCCATGATCCAGTATCATCACATAGCCTATACCATGTCAATGCTTTATCCCTCAAAGATAAGGGAAATACCTTCTTCTTGACCTCATCCTCGGGAAAACCTGCAAGCTTAAATAAACAACAAACTTCATCTACATAGATTAGATGCGAGTCGGGATGTGATGTTCCATCTCCTGTAAAAGGATTAGCTAACAGTTTCTATAGCATACCCGAAGGAATCTCATAATAAATATTTTCAGTAGGTGCAGTAGGTTGAGGAGAAACTCTTTGTGCTTACGGTCGAGGTGAAGATACCCCGAACAAGCCCCTCAAAGGATTAGTTTCCATCGTGACAAGTGACAATAAATTTCAGCACACTATATAAATGTTTCCTTACCAAATTCCACTTACCAAAGGCGCTTCACTCCCCGGCAACGACGCCAGAAAAGAGTCTTGATGACCCACCAGTATATGGGATCTATCATAGTCCTTTCGATAAGTACGAGTGTTGAACCCAACGAGGAGCAGAAGAAAATGACAAGCGGTTTTCAGCAAGGTATTCTCTGCAAGCACTGAAATTGTCGGCAACAGATAGTTCTGTGATAAGATAAATTGTAACGGGTGGCAAGTAACAATACAAAAAAAGGTGCAGCAATATGCCCCAATCCCTTTTGTAGCAAGGGACAAGCCTGAACGAACTCTTATATAAAGTAAAGTGCTCCCGAGGACACATGGGTATTATTGTCAAGTTAGTTTTCATCATGTTCATATGATTCGCGTTCGCTACTTTGATAGTAAGATATGTGGGTGGACTGGTGCTTGGGTGCTGTCCTTACTTGTACAAACTTCCCACTTATGATTAACCACTCTCGCAAGCATCCTCAACTACGAAAGAAGAATTAAGACTAAGTCCAACCATAGCATTAAACTAGTGGATCCAAATCAGCCCCTTACGAAGCAATGCATAAACTAGGGTTTAAGCTTCTGTCACTCTAGCAACCCATCATCCACTTATTACTTACCAATGCCTTCCTCTAGGCCCAAATAATGGTGAAGTGTCATGTAGTCGACGTTCACATAACACCACTAGAGGAGAGACAACATACAACACATCAAAATATCGAACGAATACCAAATTCACATGACTACTAATAACAAGACTTATCCCATGTCCTCAGGAACAAACGCAACTACTCACAAAGCATAATTATGTTCATAATCAGAGAGGTATTGAATAGCATTACGGATCTGAACATATGATCTTCCCCCAAGTAAACCAACTAGCATCATCTACAATAGGTAATTAACACTACTAGCAACCTTACAAGTACCATTCGGAGTTGCGAGATGGAGATTGGATACAAGAGATGAACTAGGGTTTGGAGACGAGATGGTGCTGATGAAGATGTTGATGGAGATGAGTCCCCTCCGATGAGAGGAGTGTTGGTGATGACGATGGCGACGATTTCCCTCTCCGGGAGAAAAGTTTCCCTGGTAGGACGGCCCTGTCGGAGCTCTAGATTGGTTCTGCTCAAGTTCCGCCTCGTGGCGGCGGCGTCTCCTCCCGAAATCTCTATATTGATTTTTTGTTGAACGAAACCCTTCATATAGGAGAAGATGGGGGCCAGAGGGGCCACAAGGAGCCCACGAGCCCCTGATACGTCTCCAACGCATCTATAATTTTGATTGTTCCATGCTATTATGTTATCAACTTTGGATGTTTTATATGCATTTATATGCTATTTTATATTATTTTTGGGACTAACCTATTGACCTAGAGCCCAGTGCTAGTTCCTGTTTTTTCCGTGTTTTTGACCTTTTTCAGATAGGAATATCAAACGGAGTCCAAATGGAATAAAACTTTCGTTATGTTTTTTATGGAAAATATAAAAAATAATAGAATAAAAAGATACCGGAGAGGAGTCCCGAGGAAGCCACGAGCCTGGGAGGCGCGGCCACCCCCCTGGTCGCGCCTAGGGGGCTCGTGACCTCCTCGTGGCGACTTGTTCTCGATGCCATACGGTTTATAAATACAGAAACCATCAGAACTAAACCTAGATCGGGAGTTCCGCCGCCGCAAGCCTCTGTAGCCACCAAGAACCAATCAGTGGCCTGTTCCGGCACCCTACCAGAGGGGGACCCATCTCTGGTGGCCATCTTCATCATCCCGACGATCTCCATGACGAGGAGGGAGTAGTCCACCCTCGGGGCTGAGGGTATGTACCAGTAGCTATGTGTTTGATCTCTCTCTCTCTCTCGTGTTCTTGAGATGTCTTGATCTCTATGTACCGAGAGCTTTGCTACTATAGTTGGATCTTATGATGTTCTTCCCTCTCTCCCTTCTTGTAATGAATTGAGTTTCCCGTTTGGAGTTATCTTATCGGATTGAATCTTTAAGAACACTTGATGTATGTCTTGCACGTGTCTATCTGTGGTGACAATGGGGTATTCATGTGAGCAGTTGATTTATGTTTTGGTGATCAACTTGCAGGTTTCGTGACCTCGGGAACCTATGCATAGGGCTTGACACATGTTTTGACTCTCCGGTAGAAACTTCGGGGCACTCTTTAAAGTTCTATGTGTTGGTTGAATAGATGCTTTTGAGATTGTGTGAAGCATGTCGTATAATCATACCCACGGATACTTGAGGTGACAATGGAGTATCTAGGTGACATTAGGGTCTTGGTTGATATGTGTCTTAAGGTGTTATTCTAGTACGAACTCTAGGATAGATTGAACGGAAAGAATAGCTTCATGTTATTTTACTACGGACTCTTGAATAGATCGATCAGAAAGAATAACTTTGTGGAGGTTTCGTACCCGACAATAATCTCTTTGTTTGTTCTCCACTATTAGTTACTTTGGAGTGACTCATTGTTGCACATTGAGGGCTAGTTATATGATCCAATTATGTTATCATTGTTGAGAGAACTTCACTAGTGAAAGTATGAACCCTAGGCCTTGTTTCCACGCATTGCAATACCGTTCGTGCTCACTTTTATTATTAGTTACCTTGCTGTTCTTATATTTTCAGATTACAAAAACCTATATCTACTATCCATATTGCACTTGTATCACCATCTCTTCGCCGAACTAGTGCACCTATACAACTTACCATTGTATTGGGTGTGTTGGGGACACAGGAGACTCTTTGTTATTTGGTTGCAGGGTTGCTTGAGAGATACCATCTTCATCCTATGCCTCCCATATATTGGTAAACCTTAGGTCACCCACTTAAGGGAAAATTGCTACTGTCCTACAAACCACTGCACTTGGAGGCCCAACAACGTCTACAAGGAGAAGGTTGCGTAGTAGACATCAAGCTCTTTTCTAGCGCCGTTGCCGAGGAGGTTAGCGCTTGAAGGTATATATTTAGATCTTGCAATCGAATCTTTTAGTTTCTTGTTTTATCACTAGTTTAGTTTATTAAAAGAAAACAAAAAATTGGAATTAAGGATACCTCATATGCTTCATCTTTTTAATGTCTTTCGTGAAAATGATGGAAAAGAAAATTGTGCTCAAGTGTTAGAAGAAGAAGTTATAAAAATGTTTGGCACTAAATATTTGAATGATGAGCATGTTGGAAATATGACCTAGAGGCAATAATAAATTAGTTATTATCGTATTTCCTTGTTCATGATAATAGTTTATTATCCATGCTATAATTGTACTGATTGGAAACACATTGCATGTGTGGATAAATAGACGACACTGTGTCCCTAGTATGCCTCTAGTAAACTAGCTCGTTGATCAAAGATGGTCAGTGATTCCTAGCCATTGACATGTGATGTCATTTGATAATGGGATCACATCATTAGGAGAATGATGTGATGGACAAGACCCAAACTATAAACGTAGCATATGATCGTGTCAGTTTATTGTTACTGTTTTCTGCATGTCAAGTATATGTTCCTATGACCATGAGATCATGCAACTCACGAATATCAAAGGAGTGCCTTGTGTGTATCAAACGTCGCAATGTAACTGCGTGACTATAAAGGTGCTCTACAGGTATCTCCGATGGTGTCTATTGAGTTGGCACGGATCGAGACTGGGATTTGTTACTTCGTGTGACGGAGAGGTATCTCGAGGCCCACTCGGTAATACGACATCACAATGAGCCTTGCAAGCAATGTGACTAATTGTTAGTTGCGGGATCTTGTATTACGGAATGAGTAAAGAGACTTGCCCGTAACGAGGTTGAACTAGGTATGGAGATACCGACGATAGAATCTCGGGCAAGTAACATACCGAAGAACAAAGGGAACGTTATACGGGATTAACTGAATCCTTGACATAGAGGTTTGACCAATAAAGATCTTCGTAGAATCTGTAGGAACCAATGTGGACGTCCAGGTCTCGCCATTGGTTATTGACCGTAGAGGTGTCTTGGTCATGTCTACATAGTTCTCGAACCCGCAGGGTCTGCACACTTAAGGTTTGGTGACATTTCGGTAGTGTAGAGTTATGTATGGTGGTGACCGAAGGTTGTTCAGAGTCTCGAATGAGATCCCGGAAGTCACGAGGAGCTCCAGAATGGTCCGTCGGTAAAGATTCATATATAGGAAGTCCCAGTTTGGTCGCCGGAAAAGTTCCGGGCTTATCGGTATTGTACCGGGAGTGCCGGTAGTGTATCGGGAGACCTCCGGGAGAGGTATTTCGACCCTAGAGGGTCCATGGGCTGTGGGAGAATAATAACCAGCCCTTAGTGGGCTGTTGGAACAGCCACAAAAGGCCCATGGCGCCAGGAGGAAAAAATCCTAAAGGAAAAAGGTGGAAAAAGGACAAAAAGGAGGAATCCTAGTCCTACTAGGATTGGGGGAGGAGAGTCCTCGTCCTCCCTCCCACTTCGGCCGACTCCAAGGAGGGTTGCCTTGGGTGCCAGCCCTCCTCCTCCCTCCCTCCTATATATACTAGTGGCATAGAAGGTTTTTACACAGATTTTACGGCCACGTGCTACCCGTTTCACCGGGGCTCCTCTAGATCGGATTTCTGCAGCGCTTAGGCGAAGCCGTGCTGGAATTGCTACACCACCATCACCGGAGTGCCGTCACGCTGACGGTGAACTCTCTCTCCCCTCCACCTCCTCTTGCTAGATCAAGACGGTGGAGATCGTCATCAAGCTGCACGTGTGCTGAATGTGGAGGTGCCGTCTGTTCGGCGCTATATCGGAAGGACCGTCATCGAGATCGCGAGACAGTTCGTGATGAGATCGCGGAACAGATCGTGATGAGTTCGCGGGACAGATCGTGATCAAGATCATGAGACGGATCGTGATTGGATCGCGGGACAGATCGTGATGAGATCGCGGGACGCTCGGCGATTTGGATCGCGAAGATGTTTGACTACACCAACCGCGTTTCTTGACGCTTCCCGCTTAGCGATCTACAAGGGTACGTAGATCCACTCTCCCTCTCATAGATGCTCATCACCATGAATAGATCTGCATGTGCGTAGCAATTTTTTTCCCATGCGATGTTCCCCAACAGAGCATGATAGTAATATTTTTACTATGAATTCTTTGAATACCCATGATGCTAATGATATGGAAAGCCACAAGCTTGGGGATGCTATGTTTGATGAGGATGATCTTTTTAGCCCCCCAAGTTTTGATGAGCAAAACTATTATGATTATGACATGCCTCCTATCTATGATGATTATTGTGATGACACATATGCTATAAAGAATAATGGTAACCATGAAACTTTTCATCATGATTTTAATATTCAAAGTGGTTATGTCAATCAAGTATGTCATGATAGTTATTTTGTTGAGTTTGCTCCCACTATTTTGAATGAGAAGAAAACTGCTTATGAGGAGAGTGAAACAATTCCTATGCTTGTGGATCATAAAAATAATGATTTATGTGCTGGTTATATTGTGTAATTCATTCATGGTGCTACTGAAAATTATTATGATAGAGGATCATTATGCTTCTACATATTGCAATAATGTCAAGTTTCCTCTCTATGGGTTGAAAATCTTGAAGCCATGCTTGTTTTGCCTTCCTATGCTAGATGATTCTTGCTCCAATAAGTTGTTTGTTCACAAAATCCCTATGCATAAGAAGTGTGTTAGACTTAAATGTGCTTGTCATATGCCTCATGATGCTCCCGTTATGTTTCAATTCTTATCTTGTATGTGAGCATCATTGAAATCATCATTGCCTAGCTTGAAAGGCATTAAAGAAAAGTGCTTGTTGTGAGACAACCCAATATGTATACTTACTGTTTTGGTGTGTTCACATGATTAGTGCACTGTATTAATCATGTTTTATATCTTTTATTTCAAAAAAGTGCCAAGTAAAGCCTTTATGATTAGTTTGGGTGATAGTTGTTTGATCATGCTGAAAAAGACAGAAACTTTGTGCTCACGAAATTATTTTTCAGTTTTATCCAGAGAGTGATTTTGAGTTGATTATTTTTTATGTTTATTTATATACAAATTTCTTTCATTTTCATAATTATTTCAGAATGTTTGGAGGTGCATAAGTATGGTTATCATTAAGATCATTACAGACTGTTCTGTTCTTGACAGATTCTGTTTTCAATGCATAGTTTGCTTGTTTTAGTGTTTCCATAGATTATATTAAGTGATATAAATTGTGGAAATGATAATATAAAGTAGGAATTGTGTGGGAACATTTATGAATCCTTTTTTGACAGTACCAAAATGAATGATTTGTCTTTATTATACTAACCCATCTCACGAAGTTCTATTAAGTTTTGTGTTGTGAAGTTTTCAAGTTTTGGGTAAAGTTTGGATGGACAACGGAACAAGGAGTGGAAAGAGCCTAAGATTGGGTATTACCAAGGAATACCAAGCCATATTCAAGGACACCAAAGAGCCTAAGATTGGGGATGCCCCGGAAAGGCATCCCCTCTTTCGTCGTCAATTCATCGATAACTTTACTTGGGGGTATATTTTTATTCACCACATGATATGTGTTTTGCTTGGAGCGTCATTTTCTTTTGTTAGTACTTACTTGCTGTTATTTATATTAATTTTAATGTTTTTCATCATTTAGTTCAATAAAAATGTCAAGGATAGCCTTTACCATGCTTAATTTGCAAGTATAGGAGTTGCTGTTCCAAAACAGAAAGTTTGCTTCTAGTGCAAAAATTCCCTAGAATTTTCTGTATGTCAGAATCACTTGAAATTTGTACACAGTACGCTCTTGTAAATTCCATACAGCTTGGAATTTTTTAAAGATTTTTGGGAGTTAATTAAGTATGGATCTTTCTGCATTCTTCACAGACTGTTCTGTTTAGGCAGATTGCTGTTATGTTTGCATTGTTTGCATTTGTTTGCATGTTTAGTTATTCCATTTGATGATGGGAGTTTTAAATATGCAGAGGAATTTAGTATGAAATGTAAAATAATAATCTTAGTGATTTTCTACAGTAGAGGATGATAAAGTTTTGCATTGGTTTATACTAATCTATCTCATGACTTCTTGTTGAGTTTTGTGTGGATGAAGTTCTTAAGATTTCGGAAACCGTCATATGAGAGGAATTAAGGAGACACAAAAGTTCTAACTTGGGGATGCCCAAGGAACCAAAATCCATATTTCAAGAAGTCTCAAGCGTCTAAGCTTGGGGATGCCCCGGTTGACATCCCACCTTTCTTCTTCAACAATTATTATCGCTTAGTATCGGTTCAACCTAAGTTTTTGCTTCTTCACATGATTCGTGCTATCCTTGGAGTGTCAATTTTTCTTTTTTGAATAAGGTACTTAAGAGATGAAATTCTTAGATGGGAGAGTCTTCAAATATCTAAATAATTATTCAACTACTCATTGAGCTTCACTTATATCTTTTGGAGTAGTTTGTCTTTTGCTCTAGCGCTTCACTTATATCCTTATAGAGCATTGCAATCTTTATATTTTAGAGAAATTGATGAACTCTCGTGCTTCACTTATATCATTTTGAGAGTCTTAAACGGCATGGTAATTTTCTTAGGTTATGAAACTAGTCCTAATATGATAGGCATCCAAAAGGGATATAATAAAAACTTTCATATTCAAGTGCTTTGAGTAGTAAGAGAAGTTTGATTCCTCGCAATTAGTTTTGAGATATGGATATGGTAATATTAGAGTTATGCTAGTAGGGTGTTGTGAATCTTGAAATACTTGTGTTAAGGTTAGTGATTCCCGTAGCATGCACGTATGGTGAACCGCTATGTTAGGAAGTCGGAGCATAATTGATTTATTGATTGTCATCCTTTGTGTGGCGGTCGGGATCGCGCGATGGTTAACTCCTACCAACCCTTCCCCTAGGAGTATGCATTTAGCACCTTGTTTCGATTACTAATAAAACTTTCACAGTAAGTATATGAGTTCTTCATGACTAATGTGAGTCCATGGTATAGATGCACTCTCACCCTTCCACCATTGCTTCCCTCTCTAGTGTCGCGCAACTTTCGCCGGTGCACAAACCCACCATATACCTTCCTCAAAACAGCCACCATACCTACCTATTACGGCATTTTCATAGCCATTCCGAGATATATTTCCATGCAACTTCCACCATTCCGTCTCATGACATGTGCCATCACTTTCATTCATACAGAGTCATTATTGTTCTAAGTATCGAGTTGTAAGTAAATAAAAGTGTGATGGTCATAATTATTACAGCATTGTCCCATGTGAGGAAATAAAAAAAGAGGCCAAAGAGCCCAAATAAAAATAAAATAATATAAAAATAAAAAAAGAGGCCAAAGAACCCAAATGAGAGAAAAAGAGAGAAGTGACAATGCTACTATGTTTTTCCACATTTGTGCTTCGAAATAGCACCATGATCTTCATGATAGAGAGTCTCTTGTTTTGTCACTTTCATATGCTAGTGGTAATTTTCATTATGTTACTTGGCTTGTATATTCCGATGATGGGCTTCCTCAAATTGCCCTAGGTCTTCATGAGCAAGCAAGTTGGGTGCACACCCACTAGTTTCTATTTTTGAGCTTTCATACACTTATAGCTCTAGTGCATCTGTTCCATGGCAATCCCTACTCATTCACATTGATATCTATTGATGGGCATCTCCATAGCCCATTGATACGCTGAGTCGATGTGACCATCTCCTCCTTTTTGGCACACAACCTCCAGCACACTCGATTCCACCTATAGTGGTATATCCATGGCTCAAGCTCATGTATTGCGTGAGAGTTGAAAAAAGTTTGAAAAAGTAAGAGTGTGGAAACAATTACTTGGCCAATACCGAGGTTGTGCATGATTTAAATTCGTTGTGTGGGGATGATGGAGCATAGCCAGACTATATGATTTTGTAGGGATAACTTTCTTTGGCCTTGTTATTTCGAAAGTTCATGATTACTTTGCTATTATACTTGAAGTATTATTGTTTTCATGTCAATATTAAACTATTGTTTTGAATCTTATGGATCTAAACATTCATGCCACAATAAATAAGTTACATAGAACAAATATGTTAGGTAGCATTCCACATCAAAAATTCTGTTTTTATCACTTCCCTACTCGAGGACGAGTAGGAGTTAAGCTTGGGGATGCTTGATACGTCTCCAACGTATCTATAATTTTTGATTGTTCCATGCTATTATTTTATGAACTTTGGATGTTTTATATGAATTTATATGCTATTTTATATTAT
The DNA here is from genome assembly GCA_022496015.1 of Hordeum marinum. Taxonomy (NCBI): domain Eukaryota; kingdom Viridiplantae; phylum Streptophyta; class Magnoliopsida; order Poales; family Poaceae; genus Hordeum; species Hordeum marinum. The sequence continues at coordinate 505,952,125 of CM039676.1, forward strand.
TTATGGGACTAACCTATTGACCTAGAGCCCAGTGCCAGTTCTTGTTTTTTCCGTGTTTTTGACCATTTTCAGATAGAAATATCAAACGGAGTTCAAACGGAATAAAACTTCTTCTATGATTTCTTATGGAAAATATGAAAAATACCAGAAGAAAAAGATATCGGAGAGGAGTCTCGAGGAAGCCACGAGGCCGGGAGGCGCGGCCACCTCCTGGCAACGCCTAGGGGGCTCGTGACCTCCTCGTGGCCCCTCCTGACTTGTTCTCGATGCCATACGGTCTTATAAATACAGAAACCATCAGAACTAAACCTAGATCGGGAGTTCCGCCGCTGCAAGACTCTATAGCCACCAAAAACCAATCGGGGTCCTAATCCGGCACCCTATCGGAGGGGGAACCCATCTCCGGTGGCCATCTTCATCATCCCGGCGATCTCCATGACGAGGAGGGAGTAGTCCACCCTCGGGGCTGAGGGTATGTACCAGTATCTATGTGTTTGATCTCTCTCTAATGTTCTTGAGATGTCTTGATCTCTATGTACCGCGGGCTTTGCTACTATAGTTGGATCTTATGATGTTCTTCCCCCTCTCCCTTCTTGTAATGAATTGAGTTTCCCCTTTGGAGTTATCTTATCAGATTGAATCTTTAAGAACACTTGATGTATGTCTTGCACGTGTCTATCTATGGTGACAATGGGATATTCATGTGAGCACTTGATGTATGTTTTGGTGATCAACTTGCAGGTTTTGTGAACTCGGGAAACTATGCATAGGGGTTGGCACACGTTTTGACTCTCCGGTAGAAACTTCGGGGTACTCTTTAAAGTTCTATGTGTTGGTTGAATAGATGCTTTTGAGATTGTGTGATGCATGTCGTATAATCATACCCACGGATACGTGAGGTGACAATGGAGTATCTAGGTGACATTAGGGTCTTGGTTGATATGTGTCTTAAGGTGTTATTCTAGTACGAACTCTAGGATAGATTGAACGGAAAGAATAGTTTCGTGTTGTTTTACTACGGACTCTTGAATAGATCGATCAGAAAGAATAACTTTGTGGAGGTTTCGTACCCGACAATAATCTCTTCATTTGTTCTCCGCTATTAGTTACTTTGGAGTGACTCATTGTTGCACATTGAGGGCTAGTTATATGATCCAATTATGTTATCGTTGTTGAGGGAACTTCACTAGTGAAAGTATGAATCCTAGGCCTTGTTTCCACGCATTGCAATATCATTCGTGCACACTTTTATTATTAGTTACCTTGCTGTTTTTATATTTTCAGATTACAAAAACGTATATCTACTATCCATATTGCACTTGTATCACCATCTCTTCGCCGAACTAGTGCACCTATACAACTTACCATTGTATTGGGTTTGTTGGGGACACAAGAGACTCTTTGTTATTTGGTTGCTCGGTTGCTTGAGAGATACCATCTTCATCCTACGCCACCTGCAGATTGATAAACCTTAGGTCACCCACTTAAGGGAAAATTGCTATTGTCCTACAAACCTCTGCACTTGGAGGCCCAACAATGTCTACAAGGAGAAGGTTGTGTAGTAGACATCAGCCCCTATGCGCGTCCAGGGGGTGGGTCCACACCTAGCAGGCTCGTGGCCTCCTGGTGGCTCCCTTCTGGTATTTCTTTTGCCCAATACTTTTTATATATTCCAAAATAATTCCTTGTTGATTTTCACGACTTTTGGAGTTGTGTAGAATTTACATCTCAAACTTGCTCCTTTTCCATCCCAGAATTCCAAGGCCAGCATTCTCCCTCTTCATGTAGAGGCGGAGGAGCAGAAGAGGAAGAAGAAGAAGAAGAACCCCCGATGCCCCGGACCCCCAACCCCCGACGCCATCGACCTCGGACCACCAACACCATTGACCCCCGACTCCCGACACCACCGACCCCCGACCCCTGACCGCCGACGCCACTAACCCCTGATGCCACTGTCTCTCGATGCCACTAACCCCTGACCCCCGACACCTATTATGCCTCCTATTGACCGAAAAGGTGCTCTTCCGCCTTTGTGAGTCCAAGGAGGTCATAGTTTTATAAATTATGAGCTAGGCACTTATTTTCCTATTTTGTTATAAAAAAATTATATTTTGTGTTGATCAGGTGAATTTCAATGTGCAGTTGTTCAACGACCTCCCTGTGCATTTGACGAGCTCCCCTGTTGTGTTCATTGGTGAGCACAAATGACATCTCCTCCCCTGCCCCCTTAAAAAAATTTGCTCTGTTCCGGTCTTCGTGACGACGAATCTTGCTAGCTATAGGTGTCTTCAATCATCAGTATGCGTGACCAGTATGTGTCTCCCGTTCAAAAGGGTTACATCTATAAATATGCATGCATTTGCATATTTATAACTGTGATTCTTTCGAATTGTCCAACGTTATCCATGGACGTCCCGAGTATGTGTAGAATGGGTTCGTTTGCCCATATGCTCTGCTCCGGATCCGATGCAGAATTTCGTCAGTGCGTCCCTGTTGTTCTTCGGGTACACACCCTCTCGGCTTATTGCCGAGAAGTGTATCAGGAGAACAGCAGGGAGGTGCTGCCAAAACTATGCATTAGATCCAGTGTAGAGCATGGGAAAACGAACCCAATCTACACATACTCGGGTGGGATTAGGACCTATCTCTACCTATTAGCGTGTAGGTTGCATGGACGTAATAAAACTAACAAACTTGATTACCGGATGAATATAGATGATGAATTATATATATATATATATTTCTTGTGTGTTTAGTAGGTAGGTAAGATGAGTGATCGTGCTTGGATGTACACTAGTCACCCTAGTCAGAAAGACATGACCAATGAATGGTTAACAAAAACCAGAGGTTTTTTGAGATCCGCATTTGCAAATGGCCAGCAAAAAACATGGTGCCCCTGTCCCAAATGCGACAACATTTAAAGGCAGACAGAGTTTGAAATGGGTAAACACCTACAGAAGTGGGGTTTTACGCCTAATTATACGATGTGGACTTTTCATGGTGAGTCTGACCAACGTGCGAGAGCTGAGGTGGTTCGTCGTCGCACCGACGAGCACTGTACCGTTATCGAAGACATGGTGCATGACTTTGATGATGCTCGAGATTCGAACGATGAGATGGAGGAATCTGCAAAGGCCTTCTATGAAATGTTGGAGTCTTCAAAACGTCCTCTCCACGAGCACACTGAGCTTTGTCAGCTAGATGCCATCGCGCAAGTAAAGCCTCTGAAGGCTCAATTCAATCTAGGCAGAGAATGCTACGACGCGATGATGACGATATTTGGACGCTTTGTACCCAAAGGCCATGTACTACCTGCAAACCTGTACCAGTCAGGCAAAATCATTCGTGTACTTAAGATGCCCTATGAGAAGATACATGCTTCTGAGAAAGGATGTGCCTTATTTAGGCTTGAGTATACGGCCTTGAACTATTGCCATATTTGAAATTCTTCCAGGTATATTGTTTGTAGACAATGGTATGGGTGAGAAGATTCAGTCCAAAATGCCCATTAATGTTCCTTGGTATCTGCCAATCGTACCAAGACTTCATCGTCTTTTCATGGTCGAAGAAACGGCCAGACAGATGACATGGCACAAATTGGGCAAAAGAACCGAACTAGATGCGGATGGGAACAAGATGTTGGTACACACTTCAGATGCTTTTGCGTGGAAGCACTTTCATGCCTTACATAAGGATAAATCGGCAGATCCAAGGCATCCTCGAGTTGCCATCAGCACCGATGGGTTCAATGTGTATGGTATGAAGGCAGCACAATACAGTTGTTGGCCTATATTTGTCATTCCACTCAATCTCTCCTCCCCCCCGAAGAGATTATGCAAAGAAAGAAAATTTTCTCAACGTTGATAATTCCAGGGCCCAAATATCCGGGGAAGAATATGAATGTGTACATGCAACCGCTTAAGGATGAATTGCAAGAAGCCTGGAATAATGGGATCAAGACATACGACGCCGCTACCAACAAGAACTTCAAAATGCATGTGTGGTACATGTACTCGATGCATGACTATCCGACGTATGCGCTATTCGTTGGTTGGTGTGTGCATGGAAGGTTCCTGTGCCCCACATGCAAGGTAACTCTTTAGTTCTGTTGGCTGCAGGCTGGTCGCAAGTTTTCTTGCTTCAACATGCATAGACAGTTCCTGGATCCTGGCCATACGTTCAGAAAAGACAAGAAGAACTTCATGAAAGGTAGAGTTGTCAAAAACACTACACCACCTCATTGACAGGCCAACAGACCCTTGATCAGTTAAATGCTCTCGAGCCTGATCCTTTGCGTCCAGGGTATTTCAAAGGGTATAATACGGAACATGTCTGGACTCACAAGTCATGCTTATGGGATCTTCCTTACTTTAAAGGCCTCATTTGCTCACACAACATCGACATGATGCAGACTGAAAAGAATATGTCCGAGGCCATTTTTGGTACATTGTTCAGCATAGAGGGGAAGTCAAAGGATAATCCTACAACTAGAATCAACCAGGAGGCTCTATGTGATAGATCATTACAAAACTTGCGACAATGAAAAGGAAATCAAAGCGTAGCGAAGCCAAAGGCATGGTTCAATCTTGGAAGTCCAGCTATGAGGAAAATGCTATTGTTGGTGAAAATGTGGTTGATGTTCCCCGATTGGTATGCTGCGAATATAAAGAGGGGAGCGAGTCTTGAAAAATGAAAATATTTGGTCTCAAGAGTCATGATTGGCACATATGGCTTGAGAGGGTAATGCCGGTGATGTTGTGTGGCTTTATCCCTGAGGATGAATGGCTAGTACAGATAGAGCTGACCTATTTCTTCCGTTCTCTATGTGCGAAATAACTATCGCCTGACATGCTAGATGAAATGGAAGAGTTGGCGCCAGAGTTGATCTACAAATTAGAAAGGATCTTTCCACCGGGCTTCTTTAATCCAATGCAACATTTGATTTTACATCTCCCGACCGAGGCAAGATTGGGGGGAGGGTAGTGCAAAATCAATGGTGCTTCTCAACTGAGAGGATGCAGAAGACGCTTCAAGCCAAATTTAGAAAACAAACATAGAGTTGAAGCATCGATTTCCGAGGCATTCATTACTGAGGAGGCGACAAACTTCATGACAACACACTACAGAGCCAAAAGTCATCATTTGCATAACCTGAAGCCTCGGTACATGATGGCGAGCCTAAAAAAGGTTGATCCAACCTCAGCCTATTCAAAGGGAAGCTCGCACCAGCCGGTGCTTCAAAACGGAAATCATTGGATGTCGAAGAATGGTGGACCATTTCATTGTATATCTTCCACAACCTAAAAGAAGTGCGGCCGTACATCGAGTATTCTCGGTAAATTATTGTTCCGCAACTTCTAATTCTTTGACCTGCTCTTATTCCCGAATATTTGATATAGTCGATATGTCGCCGAATTCTCGGATGGAGCGGTCATCGAAAAGGATTTCGTCGAAGAGTATGAGCTTCTGGCAAATCATGGAGGCGACTATCCCGGTTTCATCTCTTGGTTCAAACAAAGGGTAATTAATTACCATTACTGGACCATTTGATTCCTTGATCTAATTTGCGGCTAATGCATCCATTCTTCCATATTAAACTTGTAGGCTGATGCAGAGTCCATGGATGTCGAGTTGAGACAAGTCGCTAATGGTTTTGACTATAAGGTTCGTTCATTTGAAAATACAATATCAACGGGTATCACTTTCGTAACTTTGGCAAAGAGCTATCTATGCCCAACGTAAAGACTACAAATTGTTGTGTCTCTGCTATCGGCGAAAGAGGTACTGAGTATTATGGAAGAGTTGAAGGAATTTATGAACTTGTATTCTATGGTGAAAACACACTGACCGTCGTAGTCTTCAAATGTTATTGGTTTCAGCCGAAGGAGACTAGAAGGACTCATGAACATATAGGCCTAGTCAAAATCAACCAAAGCACCCATTTAGATGTTCCCGATGTCTATATTACGGCTCAACAGGTGCCACAAGTTTTCTATCTACCGTGGTCCTGCCAAACTGATCCAAATCTGAAAGGTTGGGATGTCGTTTATGAAGTGCTGCCAAGTTTTAGACCACCTACCCTCAATGAAGAGGATTACGAACCTCACATTAACCCAGACACATATGAAGGATAATTCTTCCAAGAAACATGTATGTCCAAAAAACGTTTCAAGAACCGCTCTACTTCACCCCAGAACATTGAAGTACACAACGACAGTGAATCCGTCTTAACCCCTGAGCCGGAACAGGAAGAGCCGAAAGAAGAAGAGGTTACTGCTGCGGATGACCCGTCACTTCTTGTCGATTACATAATGGAGGCCTCCCACATGTTCTTCATGATAGTGACGATGATGATGCATTTATTGATGATAGTGATGATCATGATGCATTTATTGATCCCGAAGCATATATAGACGATCAAGATTATTATTAGTTCATGTCAGGTATTCAACTATTATTATATACATATATAAAAAAATTATTACTCATGTTGGTATTTATGATGATGATACACTTAAATTATATACAGTTTATTACTCATGTTGGTATTTATGTTGTACTAATTTCATTTACTCTTTGTCATGGCAGGTGTTGAAAGATGGTGGGAAAGGGTCGAGATCACTCCGAGGCTCCTTCTTCGTCGGCAGGTGGTGGGGTGGGTACTCCCATTCCTGCCTCGTCTCTTCGGAGAGCGTTGCTCTCTACTCTGCATGGAGTGGCCGCTTCTTCGACGATCGCGACCCCCATGAGAGGAGGTCAACCCCCCTGTAAAGAAGAGAGCTACTAAAGGTACATGTGTCCGCGGGAGAGGTAGGGTAACTGCCATGCCTTCCTCGCCGCCACCCCCAGCTGATTCACTTGAGCACTAGACTTCTAGGGTGGAGCCGTTTGAGGTGGAGGCTACACGGACTCCGCTCACGATCCTCAAGTCGACGAGCCTCGGGTCGACGAGACTCTTGTCCCAGAGGCTTTGTTCCAGGAGACTCCGGAGCAAAGCAGGGATGAGGGTACATCCCAAGAGACCCAGTGGGATACCTGGCCTAATGTGGGCCTGCCGGAGCCAAGTGGCCATGCTGATAGCGACGAGGAGCTGGGTGAGGGGGCCACCGTCTACCAGCGTGGTAATATGGGGCTCCCGCCCATCCGGCGACCCGTGAGCAGAGGTGGTTGATTCAAGCCAAATGGGGAGAAGTAAGTTCATTTACTCTTATTTAACCTTTTGCCTACACGTTTTCTCAAATATCTAATGTGTTGGCTTTAATTTGTCATACTACAGGGGTTGGATTGTTGCCAAGGGTGCCCGCAAGCCCAAAAGCGTCCTTGGTGTGCTTTGCCGACAAAACTTCCAGGGGTTTGTTACGTTGCCCGGTCGGGGTCGAGAGGTAGGAATGACCCGGGAGCACTACTTGGGTGCCCCGGCCCTGCCGGAGGTGGAGATCGACGGTGTTTTGTGCCACACAAGGGCCGACATGGTGATCAGACAGTTCTGGATAATTTCTCCTTTACACTATTAAAAATCAACAATAGCTAGTTATTGTACTAATCAGTCTTGTCTTGTTTGCGGACCTTCTACAGGTGGGACGAGGGATGCGAGGAGGCCATGGCAAAGGTTATCGAAACCGAATGATGCCACCTACTTCAAAACTAGGAGCACGAGGCTCGGGTGCAGGCCGTTCGAGACTACTACGCCTCGCGGCATATTAGGAACGGAATGGCGAAGTGCCGCGATTCTAAAATGGAGAAGGAGTATTACATGAAGGTAATTACATATTAGTAAGGCCTTGTAGTTAGTTTCTTTGATTTGATTCTTACGCGTAGCGCTCAAATTTCTCTTTATTAACTTAGGTGCCCCTGAGATGGTGTGTGGATAAGATGGATTGTTGGGAGGCATTAGTGGATCACTGGTGCTCCGAAAATTGGGAGGCCAGCCACAACACTGCCAAGGAGAGGCATGGAAAAATGGTTGGTGTGCCACACCATCAAGGGAGCATCAACTTAAATGAGTGTGGTGAGAACTGGGTATGTGGTTTGCTTCATGACTCACGCAATTCATTCCTAATGCTAGCTTGAGCCCTTTACTAATACTTTTTACATCTCTCTCTCTCTTTTAGGCGCGTCACAATAAGACGGAGGTGCCAGAGATGTACGACCTCTATGCGATGGCCCATACTGCCTCGTACAAGAAGGTCAAGGCATTCTCTGAGTCTGATCTCGATCATCCCGAAAACTTCACCAACATATCCTCCCACCACAAGATTGTGAAGTGTAGAGATCACGGGAAGGCGAGGAAAGGGGAGGACTTTAACCCGAGCCAGGGGCTATTGATCTAGAGCTGGTGATGATAGCTGGCAACGGGAGGCCCCATGGCTCGATCGCCATTGGAGACGGCCTTATACGTTGTCCTAACACTCTCCGATAGATAAAGGCATGCCTAACGAGCTCGTGTCCTGAGATAACAACTCGTCCATGGCCAGTCGAGCTCGCCATCAGAGTTTAATAGACTCAAATATCTTTCCTCATTACGTTATGTGTGCGAACCAATATGATTACAAAGCTAACAATGAGTTGTCTTGTAGGTGATCAAAGTTTTTGAGTCTATACAAAGTTTATGAGAAACTTGTATTTACAATAAAGTGAGTGGGAGCACTATAGAGTTTCTGATAAGCGTAGGTGGTTGACATATTGTTGATCGGAAATGGTATAGAATTTCTAGAAAGCATGAAGGATTGATTGAAAAGAGTTTTTCAAAGGAGCACCTGGATGAAGCTACCTAATTGTTGAGCATCAAGATCTATAGTGATAGATCAAGATGCTTGATGAGACTTTCAATGAGTACATACCTTGACAAGATTTTGAAAGAGTTCAAAATGGATCAGTCAGAGAAACAGTTCTCACCTAATTTGTAAGGTGTGAAGTTGAGTGAGACTCAAAGATCAACAAACGGTAGAATAAAGAGAAAGGACAAACATCGTCCCCTATGCCTTACCCATAGGCTCTGTATAGTATGCCATGTTGTGTACCACACCTATGTGTGCCTTGCCATGAGTCCATCAATGGGTACAAGAGTGACCCAGTAGTGGATCACTGGACAACGGTCAAGATTATCCTTAGTAACTAAAAGACTAAGGAGATGTTTCTTGATTATTGAGGTGATAAAGAGTTCGTCGTAAAGAGTTACGTCGATGCAAGCTTTAACACCAATCCGGATGACTCGTAGTAGCAATCTGGATACGTATAGTGGAGCAGCTATTTGGAATAGTACCAAGTGGAGTGTGGTAGTAGTGTTTATGGTTTGACATAGAGATTTGCAAAGTACACATGGATCTGATTGTCGCAGACCCGTTGACTATAAGACCTCTCTCACATGCAAAGCATGACCGAGCCCCAGAACGAATTGGGTGTTAGATTCATAACAATGCGAATCACATAGTGATGTGAACTAGATTATTGACTCTAGTGCAAGTGGGAGACTGTTGGAAATATGCCCTAGAGGCAATAATAAATTAGTTATTATCATATTTCCTTGTTCATGATAATCATTTATTATCCATGCTATAATTGTATTGATCGGAGACTTAGATGCATATGTGGATACATAGACAAAACTATGTCCCTAGTATGCCTCTAATAGACTAGCTCATTGATCAAAAGATGGTTAAGGTTTCCTAGCCATGGACATGAGGTGTCATTTGATAATGGTATCACATCATTAGGAGAATGATGTGATGGACAAGACCCAAACTACAAACGTAGCATATGATCGTGTCAGTTTATTGCTACTGTTTTGTGCATGTCAAGTATATGTTCCTATGACCATGAGATCGTGCAACTCACGAACACCGGAGTAGTGCCTTGTGTGTATCAAACGTCGCAACTTAACTAGGTGACTATAAAGGTGCTCTACATGTATCTCCGAGGGTGTCTGTTGGGTTGGCATGGATCAAGACTGGGATTTGTTACTCCGTATGACGGAGAGGTATCTCAGGACCCACTCGGTAATGCAACATGACAATAAGCCTTGCAAGCAATCTGACTAAGTGTTAGTCATGGGATCTTGTATTACGGAACGAGTAAAGAGACTTGCCGGTAATGAGGTTGAACAAGGTATGGAGATACCGACGATCGAATCTCGGGCAAGTAACATACCGAAGAATAAAGGGAACATCATACGGGATTAACTGAATCCTTGACATAGAGGTTCGACCGATAAAGATCTTCGTAGAATATGTAAGAGCCAATATGGGAATCCAGGTTCTGCTATTGGTTACTGACCATAGAGGTGTCTCGGTCATGTCTACATAGTTCTCGAACCCGCGGGGTCTGCACACTTAAGGTTTGGTGACGTTTCGGTAGTATAGAGTTATGGATGGTGGGGACCGAAGGTTGTTTGGAGTCCCTAATGAGATCCCGAATGTCGCGAGCAGCTCCAAAATGGTCCAGAGGTAAAGATTGAGATATAGGAAGTCCTATTTTGGTCGCCAAAAAAGTTTTGGGGTCATCGGTAGGGTACCGGGAGTGCCGGTAGTGTACCAGGAGACCATCGGGAGGGGTATTTCGACCCAAGAGGCTACATGGGCTGTGGGAGCATAAATACCATCCCTTAGTGGGCTGGTGGAAGTTCCACACAAGGCCCATGCGGCTGGGAGAGAAAACCCAAAGAGAAAAAGGTGGATAAAAAGGCAAAATAGGGAGGAATCCGAGTCCTACTAGGATTGGAGGAGGAGTCCTCCTCTACTCCTTGATTCGGCCGACCCAAGGGCTGGTCCCTTGAGGGTCAAGCCTCCTCCTCCCTTCCTCTTATATATACTAGAGGTTTTAGGGTTTTCGGCACTTGATTTTTAGCTACGTGATGCCCGTTCCTCTAGTGCATAGTTTCTCCTCTAGATCAGTTTTCTGCAGTGCTTAGGCGAAGCCCTGCCAGAATAGCTGCACCACCATTGCCGGAGCGCCGTCACGCTGCCGGAGAACTCTTCTACCTCTCCGCTCCCTCTTGCTGGATCAAGAAGGCGGAGATCATCATCAAGTTGCACGTGTGCTGAACGCGGAGGTGTCGTTCGTTCGGCGCTAGATCGGAAGGACCATGATCAAGATCGCGAGAAGGATCGTGATGAGATCGCGGGACGGATCGTGATGAGTCCGTGGGACGTATCTTGATTGGATCACGGGACGGATCGTGATTGGATCGTGGGACGCTCGGCGATTTGGATCGCAAAGACGTTCGACTACACCAACGGCGTTTCTTAACGCTTCCCGCTTAGCGATCTACATGGGTACGTAGATCCACTCTCCCTCTCGTAGATGCTCATCAGCATGGATAGATCTTGCGTGTGCGTAGGAAATTTTTTGTTTCCCATGCAACGTTCCCCAACAGTGGCATCATGAGCAAGGTCTATGTGTAGATGAGATCTCGAGTAGAACACAAAGAGTTTGTAGGCGTTGATGCTTAGATTTCTTCCTCCCTTGGTCGTGTTTTGGTTCAACGGTATTATGGGATGAAGCGACCTGGACCAACATTAGTCGTACGCTTACGAGAGACCAGTTCCCTCGACTGCAACATGTTGCATAGATGGCTGGCGGGTGCTAGTTTCTCTCACTTTAGTTGGATCGGATTCGACAAAGGCGGTCCTTGAGAAGGTTGAAAAGCAACTAATGTATCGTCGTTGTGGTTTATGCGTAGGTGAGAATTGTTCTTTCTAGATACCCATAGTAGCCACATAAAACATGCAACAACAATTAGAGGACGTCTAACTTGTTTTTCCAGGGTATGTTGTGATGTGATATGGCCAATTACATGATGTGATATATGTGATGTATGAGATGATCATGTGATGTATAGAATATCACGACTTGCATGTCGATGAGTACGGCAACCGGCAGGAGCCATAGAGTTGTCTTTAATTATTGTATGACCTGCGTGTCAATCATTATGTGCTATGTAATGCTTTACTTTCTCGCTAAACGGTAGCAATAGTAGTAGAAGCATAGTGGGCGCGACAACCCCGATGGCGACACATTGATGGAGATCAAGATTATGGAGATCATGGTGTCATGCCGGTGACGATAGAGATCATGCCGGTGCTTTCAAGATGGAGATCAAAAGAACAAGTTCATGCCCATATCATGTCACATATGATTTGCATGTGATGTTAATCCTTTTATGCACCTTGTTTTTCTTAGGACGACGGTAGCATTATAAGGTGATCCCTCACTTAATTTCAAGATAAATTGTGTTCTCCCCGAGTGTGCGCCACTGCGAAAGTTCGTCGTGTCGAGATACCATGTGATGATCGGGTGTGATAGACTCTACGTTCACATACAACGGGTGCAAGCGAGTGTTTGATACGTCTCCAGAATATCTATAATTTTTTATTGTTCCATGCTATTATATTATCAATTTTGGATGTTTTATATGCATGAATATGCTATTTTATATTATTTTTGGGACTAACTTATTAACTCAGTGCCTAGTGCTATTTCCTGTTTTTTCCGTGTTTTTGACCTTTTTCAGATAGGAATATCAAACGGAGTCCAAACGGAATAAAACTTTTGCCATGATCTTTTATGGAAAATATCAAAAATACCAGAAGGAAAAGATACCGGAGAGGAGGCTCGAGGGAGTCACGAGCCTGGGAGGGAGTCACGAGCTAGGAGGCTCGTGACCTCCTCGTGGCCCCTCCTGACTTGTTCTCGATGCCAGACGGCCTTATAAATACCAAAACCTCCAGAACTAAACCTAGATCGCAATTTCCGCCGCCGCAAGCCTCCGTAGCCACCAAAAACAAATCGGGAGACCGTTTCGGCATCCTGCCGGAGGGGAATCCATCTTCGGTGGCCATCTTCATGAACACCATTGCCTCTCCGATGATGCGTGAGTAGTTCACCACAGACCTTCGGGTCCATAGCTAGTAGCTAGATGGCTTCTTCTCTCTCTTTGATCTTCAATACAAAGTTCTCCATGATCTCCATGGTGATCTATCCGATGTAATTCTCTTTTGCGGTGTGTTTGTTGAGATCCGATGAATTGTGTATTTATGATCAAATTATCTATGAATATTATTTGAGTCAATTCTGAATTCTTATATGCATGATTTCATATCCTTGTAAGTCTCTTCGAGTTATGGTTTTCATTTGGCCGACTTGATTTATAGTTCTTGCAATGGGAGAAGTGCTTCGTTTTGGGTTCATACCGTGCGGTGTCCTCACCTAGTGACAGAAGGGATAGCGAGGCACGCATCGTGTTGTTGCCATCGAGGGTAAAAATATGAGGTTTATATCAAATTGCATGAATCTAGCCCTCTACATCATGTCATCTTGCTTAAAGCGTTACTCCGTTTGTTATGAACTTAATACACTAGATGCATGCTGGATAGCGGTCGATGTGTGGAGTAATAGTAGTAGATGCAGAAAGTATCAGTCTACTTGTCTCGGACGTGATGCCTATATATAAGATCATTGCCTTAGATATCTTCATGACTTTGCGTGATTCTATCAATTGCTCCACAGTAATTTGTTCACCCACCATAATACTTGCTATGATGAGAGAAGCCTCTAGGGAACACTATGGCCCCCGGGTCTATTTTATATATTATATATTCATATCTAAATACAAAAACAACAAAAATACCGTGCTGCAATTTTATTTACTTATTTACATTCACCTATTATCACTATCAGATCTCACCTTGCAAGTAATCGTAAAGGGATTGACAACCCCTTTATCGCGTTGGGTGCAAGTTTGTTTGTGTTTGTGCAGGTTCCTTGGTGCCTCATCTTGATACTCCTACTGGATTGATACCTTGGTTCTCAAACTGAGGGAAATACTTATCTCTACTTTGCTGCATCACCCTTTCCTCTTCAAGGGAAAAACCAATGCAAGCTCAAGAAGTAGCAGGAAGAATTTCTGGCGCCGTTGCCGGGGAGTATTCTAGTGAAGCATATCTACCAAGTACCTATCGCAAACTTATGTCTTGCATTTACATTATTTTCCATTTGCTTCTCGTTTTCCTCTCCCCCACTTCTAAAACAAAAAATTTAAAAAATATTTGCCGTTCTTTATTTGCCTTTTTCGTTCGCCCCTTTCTTTCGCTTGCTTTTTGTTTGCTTGTGTGCTTATCTGCTTGCTAAGTCACCATGTCTGAAAACACTAAATTGTGTGACTTCTCTAATAATAATAACAATGATTTTATTAGTACTCCAATTGCTCCTGCCACTAGTGTGGAATCATATGAAATTAATGCTGCCTTGTTGAATCTTGTTATGAAAGAGCAATTTTCCGGCCTTCCGAGTGAAGATGCCGCATCCCATCTTAATACCTTTATTGAGTTATGCGATATGCAAAAGAAGAGAGATCTGGATAATGATATGATTAAATTGAAGCTATTTCCGTTCTCACTACGAGATCGAGCAAAAACATGGTTTTCATCTTTACCCAAAAATAGTATTGATTCATGGAACAAGTGTAAAGATGCTTTTATTTCCAAGTATTTTCCACCTACTAAGATTATCTCTCTCTGTAATGATATTATGAATTTTAAGCAACTAGATCATGAACATGTTGCACAATCTTGGGAGAGAATGAAATTGATGATTAGAAATTGTCGCGCTCATGGCCTAAGTCTTTGGATGATTATACAGATTTTCTATGTTGGTTTGAATTTCGCTTCTAGAAATATCTTGGATTCCGCCTCTGGTGGATCTTTTATGGAAATCACACAAGGAGAAGCTACAAAACTCTTAGATAATATCATGACAAATTATTCTCAATGGCACACCAAAAGGTCACCTACAAGTAAAAAAGTGCACGCTATAGAAGAAATTAACTCTTTGAGTGCTAAGATGGATGAGTTAATGAAGTTGTTTGCTAGTAAAAGTGTTCCTCTAGATCCAAATTATATGCCTTTATCTTCCTTGATTGATAATAGCAATGAAAAATTTGATGTTAATTTTGTTGGTAGGAATAATTTTGGTAACAACAATGCTTATAGAGGTAACTTTAATCCTAGGCTTTTCCTAGTAATCCCTCTAATAATTTTGGCAATTACTAAAACAATGCTCATGGAAATTATAATAAAATACCCTCTGATCTTGAGAGTAATATTAAGGAGTTTATTAATTTGCAAAAGATTTTCAATGCTTCCATAGAAGAAAAACTGCTTAAAATTGATGACTTGGCTAGGACTGTTGATAGAATGTCTCTTGATATTGATGCTTTGAAATTAAGATGTGTTCCAACCAATATTAATATTGATGAAACTTTGAAATCTATGTGTGTTTCTATGAATGAGAGTAAAGAAAGAACCGCCCAAATTCGTGCTAGACATGAATGGCTCAAAAAGGCATGTTCTCGTGATGAGAATCAGGAAGATCTTAAAGTGCTTGGTGTGACTCCTATTGAATCCTTGTTTTCTAATGTCAATCTTAATGATGATGGGGCTGGATGTGAATCCACTTTGGTTGAGAAACGCCCCAATGATTCGGAATCTATTTATCTTGATGCTAAAAATACTAAAAGTGGAGTAGAGGATATCAAAGCTTTGAATAGTGATGAAACTACTACTTTGGATCTCAAGGAATTTAATTATGATAGTTGCTATTTTATTGAATGTATTTCCTTGATGCAATCCATGTTAAACTCTCCACATGCTTATAGCCAAAATAAGGCTTTTACTAAACATATCGTTGATGCTATGATGAAATCTCTTGAAGAGAAACTTGAGTTGGAAATATCTGTTCCTAGAAAACTTCATGATGAGTGGGAACCTACTATAAAAATCAAGATTAAAACTTATAAATGCCATGCTTTATGTGATTTGGGTGCTAGTGTTTCCATGATTCCAAAATCTTTATGTGATGTTCTAGGTTTCAATGAGATTGATGAGTGCTCTCTTAATTTGCATCTTGTGGATTCTACTATTAAGAAACCTATGGGAAGGATTATTGATTTTCTTATTATTTCAAATAGGAACTATGTGCCCGTAGATTTCATTGTGCTTGATATTGATTGCAATCCGACATGTCCCATTATTCTTGGTAGACCTTTCCTTAGGACTATTGGTGTTGTTATTGATATGAAGGAAGGGAATATTAAATTTCAATTTCCATTAAATAAGGGCATGGAACACTTTCCTAGAAAGAGAATAAAATTTCCTTATGAATCTATTATGAGAGCTACTTATGGTTTGAGCACTAAAGATTATAATACTTGATTCTATTGCCTTATGCCTAGCTAAGGGCGTTAAACGATAGAGCTTGTTGGGAGGCAACCCAATGAATATATTTATTTTTTCTTTTTACCTTCTGTTTTTTTGAGTCCACACCATCATGATTCTGTTATTATTGTGTTTTTTTATGTTTTAATTAGTGTTTGTGCCAAGTAGAACCTTTATGATTAGTTTTGGTGATAGTTGTTTAATCATGCTGAAAAAAGACAGAAACTTTGTGCTCAGGGAATTATTTTTCATTCATATACAGAAAGGGATTTTGAGTTGATTATTTTTTATTCTGATCAATATACGAATTTACCTAATTTTCATAATTTTTTCAGAATTTTTGAGTTAGCAGAGGTATATGAAATATACAGATTGCTACAGACTGTTCTGTTTTTGACAGATTCTGTTTTTTGTTGTGTTGATTGCTTATTTTGATGAAACTATGGTTAGTATCGGGGGGTACGATCCATGGAAAAGTGAGAATACAGTAATATAACATCAATCTAAATGGAAAATAAGTTTACTACAGTACACAAAAAAATTGGTGGTTTGTTTTCTTATGCTAATGCTATCACGAGTTTCTGTTTAAGTTTTGTGTTGTGAAGTTTTCATGTTTTGGGTGATGTTCTTATGGACAATGGAATAAAGAGTGGAAAGAACCTAAGCTTGGGGATGCCCAAGGCATCCCAAGAAAAATGCAAGGACACCAAAAAGCCTAAGCTTGGGGATGCCCCGTGAAGGCATCCCCTCTTTCGTCTTCAATCCATCGGTAACGTTACTTGGAGCTATATTTTTATTCACCACATGATATGTGTTTTGCTTGGAGCGTCGTGCATTATAGTAGTCTTTGCTTTTTGTTTTATCACAATCATCCTTGCTGCACACCTCTTGAGAGAGACATGCACTCATCGTGAATTTGTTAGAATACTCAATGAGCTTCACTTATATCTTTTGAGTTAGGCAATTTAGCTCACATGTGCTTCACATATATCTTTTGAGCTTGATGATTTTGCTCTAGTGCTTCACTTAAATCTTTGTAGATCACGGAGGTGTCATATTTTGTAGAAATAAAAACTCTCGAACTTCACTTATATCATTTTCAGAGTGCTCTCTCTAAGTAACTTGGTAATTGACGTGTGCTATGAAATTAGTCCTAAATATGATAGACATCCAAACAGGATATAATAAAAACTTTAATATTCAAGTGCATTGATTAATAAGAGAAGTTTGATTCCTCACAATCAGTTTGGAGATATGGATATGGTAATATTAGAGTTATGTTAGTAGGGTGTTGTGAATCTAGAAATACTTGTGTTGAGGTTAGTGATTCCCGTAGCATGCACGTATGGTGAACCGCTATGTTAGGAAGACGGAGCATAATTGATTTATTGATTGTCATCCTTTGTGTGGAGGTTGGGATCCCGCGATGGTTAACTCCTACCAACCCTTCCCCTAGGACTATGTGTTTAGAACTTTGTTTCGATTACTAATAAAACTTCCACAATAAGTATGTGAGTTCTTCATAACTAATGTGAGTCCATGGTATAGATGCACTTTCACCCTTCCACCATTGCTATCCTCTCTAGTGCCGCGCAACTTTCGCCGGTGCACAAACCCACCATATACCTTCCTCAAAACAGCCACCATACCTACCTATTAGGGCATTTTCGTAGCCATTCCGAGATATATTGCCATGCAACTTCCACCGTTCCGTCTCACGACATGTGCCATCACTTTCATTCATATAGAGTCATTGTTGTTCTAAGTATTGAGTTGTAAGTAAATAAAAGTGTGATGATCATCATTATTAGAGCATTGTCCCATGTGAGGATACAAAAAAGAGGCCAAAGAGCCCAAATAAACAAAGAGGCCAGAGACCCCAAACAAAAAAATGAGAGAAAAAGAGAGAAGGGACAATGCTACTATCTTTTTCCACACTTGTGCTTCAAAATAGCACCATGTTCTTCATGATAGAGAGTCTCTTGTTTCGTCACTTTCATATGCTAGTGGTAATTTCCATTATATAACTTGGCTTGTATATGCCAATGATGGGCTTCCCCAAATTGCCCTAGGTCTTCGTGAGCAAGCAAGTTGGGTGCACACCCACTAGTTTTCATTTTTGAGCTTTCATACACTTATAGCTCTAGTGCATCCGTTCCATGGCAATCCCTACTCATTCACATTGATATCTATTGATGGGCATTTCCATAGCCTATTGATACGCCGAGTCGATGTGACCATCTCCTCCTTTTTGCCTCACAACCTCCACCACATTGTATTCCACCTATAAGTGCTATATCCATGGCTCATGCTCATGTATTGCGTGAGAGTTAAAATTTTGAGAAAGTAAGAGTGTGAAAACAATTACTTGGCCAATACCGAGGTTGTGCATGATTTAAATTCGTTGTGTGGGGATGATGGAGCATAGCCAGACTATATGATTTTGTAGGGATAACTTTCTTTGGCCTTGTTATTTCAAAAGTTCATGATTACTTTGCTATTATACTTGAAATATTATTGTTTTCATGTCAATATTAAACTATTGTTTTGAATCTTATGGATCTGAACATTCATGCCACAATAAAGAGATTACATAGAACAAATATGTTAGGTAGCATTCCACATCAAAAATTCGTTCTTTATCACTTCCCTACTCTAGGACGAGCAGGAGTTAAGCTTGGGGATGCTTGATACGTCTCCAACATATCTATAATTTTTGATTGTTCCATGCTATTATATTATCAACTTTGGATGTTTTATATGCCTGAATATGCTATTTTATATTATTTTTGGGACTAACTTATTAACTCAGTGCCCAATGCCAGTTCCTGTTTTTCCGTGTTTTTGACCTTTTTCAGATAGGAATATCAAAAAGAGTCCAAACGGAATAAAACTTTCGCCGTGATTTTTTATGGAAAATATCAAAAATACCATAAGGAAAAGATACCGGAGAGGAGGCTCGAGGGAGTCACGAGCCTGGGATATGTGGCCCCACCCCTAGGGCACGGCTGGGAGGCTTGTGACCTCCTCGTGGCCCCTCCTGACTTGTTCTCGACGCCAGACGGACTTATAAATGCCAAAACCTCCAGAACTAAATCTAGATCGCAAGTTCCGCCGCCGCAAGTCTCCATAGCCACCAAAAACCAATCGGGATACCATTCCGGCATCCTGCCGGACGGGAATCCATCTCCGGTGGCCATCTTCATGAACACCATTGGCTCTCTGATGATGCGTAAGTAGTTCACCACAGACCTTCGGGTCCATAGCTAGTAGCTAGATGGATTTTTCTCTCTCTTTGATCTTCAATACAAAGTTCTCCATGATCTCCATGGTGATCTATCCGATGTAATTCTCTTTTGCGGTCAATACTAGGAAAAGGCCTGCTAGTGGCGCACCTGTTTTGGCCACTAATGGCGCACTACAGGTGCGTAATCACACCTGTGGTGCGCCATTAGTATCTGGTATACCCTGGTGTGCCATTAGTATATCACTTAGTAATGGCGCACCACATAGAAGTGCGCCATTACTAACAATTTTTTTTCAAAAAAAAATTCGGAATTTTTTTTATTTTTTTTTCTTAATCTCGGGTCAATATACTTAATCTCAAGTCAAATTGCACTCCGTGGTCAAACTTCCTGGAAGGTCACCCATCCTCACAGGAGCACGCTTAACTTCTCGGTTCTATCCAGCCCAAGCACCAGCTCACTTAACAGCCACTTGTTGATATATCTATCATATCAATCCTATTAAACCTTGTTGATGTCTAGGACTTTGTTCATGTTCATGAGTGTGATGAAATTATGAAAAAATATTTCAAACTTCCCGGTCATATTACGTATCATATTTTGAACATTTTTTCCAAAAAAAAAATCAAAACAATTTTTTTTCCGTTAAATTTCCCCTCTAGATCTTAAAAGCCCCGTATCTTTTATTTTGTTAGGTTTTTGGGGATTCTAAAAATCTTCAACGGGGTTCCCTGTTGAATAGATGCTTTTGAGATTGTGTGATGCGTGTCATATAATCATACCCACGGATACTTGAGGTGACAATGGAGTATCTATGTGACATTAGGGTCTTGGTTGATATGTGTCTCAAGGTGTTATTCTAGTACGAACTCTAGGATGGATTGAACGGAAAGAATGGCTTCGTGTTATTTTACTACGGAATCTTGAATAGGTCGATCAGAAAGAATAACTTTGTGGAGGTTTCGTACCGGACAATAATCTCTTCATTTGTTCTCCGGTATTAGTTACTTTGAGTGACTCATTGTTGCACATTGAGGGCTAGTTATATGATCCAATTATGTTATCATTGTTGAGAGAACTTCACTAGTGAAAGTATGAACCGTAGGCCTTGTTTCCACGCATTGCAATACCATTCGTGCTCACTTTTATTATTAGTTACCTTGCTGTTTTTATATTTTCAGATTACAAAAACCTATATCTACTATCCATATTGCACTTGTATCACCATCTCTTCGCCGAACTAGTGCACCTATACAACTTACCATTGTATTGGGTTTGTTGGGGACACAAGAGACTCTTTGTTATTTGGTTGCAGGGTTCCTTGAGAGATACCATCTTCATCCTACGCCACCTGCGGGTTGATAAACCTTAGGTCACCCACTTAAGGGAAAATTGCTATTGTCCTACAAACCTCTGCACTTGGAGGCCCAACAACGTCTATAAGGAGAAGGTTGCGTAGTAGACATCAGCCCCCAGGCGCGCCCAGGGGGTGGGGCCACGCCTGGCAGGCTCGTGGCCTCCTAGTGGCTCCCCTCTGGTATTTCTTTCGCCCAATACTTTTTATATATTCCAAAATAATTTCTCATTGATTTTCACGACTTTTGGAGTTGTGTAGAATTGACATCTCAAACTTGCTCCTTTTCCAGCCCAGAATTCCAGCTGCCAGCATTTTCCCTCTTCATGTAAACCTTGTAAAATAAGAGAGAAAAGGCATAAATGTTGTATCATAATGCGTAATAACAGCTCATAGTGCAATGAATATCAATATAAAAGTATGATGCAAAATGGACGTATCACTGCCCCCCGTGAGCCCCCTCCCCATGCCTCGTCCACACCGAGCCTGTCGTCCCACCCGCTGACCCGCCGCCCCGATGCCCACGCCGCCCCAGCGCCCCGATGCCCACGCCGCCCTGCCGCCCCGATGCCCATGCTGCCCCAGTGCCCCGCCGCCCTGCGCCCCCCTCCTCGCGCTGTGCCACCTCCTCACACCCCCTCCACCACTGAGCCCGTCATCCCATCCGCCACCCCGTTATCCCCACCGCGCCCGACTCCATGTCGCCCGGTGCCCTGCCGCCAGCCACCCAGGCCGGTGAGAACCCAACCCCTTCGGCTCATTTTTTTGTTAAATTAGTTAGGTTAATTAGATTAGTAAGTTTTGTTAGTTAGTTAGGTTAGTCAGGTTAGTTTAATAAAAAAAGGTTGACGAAGAAAAATTAGTTAAGAATAAAAAGAAGGAAAAAGGGAAAAAGGAAAAGGAAAAGAAGAAAAGAAAAAGAAGAAGGAAATGTAGAAGGAAAAGAAAGAAGGAAAAGAAGAAGGAGAAGAAGAAGAGGAGGAGGAGGAGGAGAAAGAAGAAGAAGGAAGAAGAAGAAGAACAACAACAACAAGAAGAAGAAGAAGAAAGAGGAGAGACGGAGGAGCAGAAGAGGAAGAAGAAGAAGAAGAAGAAGAAGAAGAAGAAGAAGAAGAAGAACCCCCGACGCCCCGGACCCCCAACCCCCGACGCCATCGACCTCCGACCACCAACGCCACCGACCCCCGACTCCCGACACCACCGACCACCGACCCCCGACAGCCGACGCCACTGACCCCTGATGCCACTGTCTCTCGATGCCACTAACCCCTGACCCCCGACACCTATTCTGCCTCCTGTTGACGGAAAAGGTGCTCTTCGGCCTTCG
Organism: Hordeum marinum; assembly: GCA_022496015.1. Classification (NCBI taxonomy): domain Eukaryota; kingdom Viridiplantae; phylum Streptophyta; class Magnoliopsida; order Poales; family Poaceae; genus Hordeum; species Hordeum marinum. The sequence continues at coordinate 505,974,259 of CM039676.1, forward strand.
TGAGTCCAAGGAGGTCATAGTTTTATAAATTATGAGCTAGGCACATATTTTCCTATTTTGTTATAAAAAACATTATATTTTGTGTTGATCAGGTGAATTTCAATGTGCAGTTGTTCAACAACCTCCCTCTGCATTTGATGAGCTCCCCTGTTGTGTTCGTTGGTGAGCACAAATGACATCTCCTCCCCTGCCCCCTTAAAAAAATTTGCTCTGTTCCGGTCTTCGTGACGATGAAACTTGCTAGCTATAGGTGTCTTCAATCATCAGTATGCGTGACTAGTATGTGTCTCCCGTTCAAAAGGGTTACATCTATAAATATGCATGCATTTGCATATTTATAACTGTGATTCTTTCGAATTGTCCAACGTTATCCATGGACATCCCGAGTATGTGTAGATTGGGTTCGTTTTCCCATATGCTCTGCTCCGGATCCGATGCAAAATTTCGTCAGTGCGTCCCTGTTGTTCTTCGGGTACACACCCTCTCGGCTTATTGCCGAGAAGTGTATCAGGAGAACAGCAGGGAGGTGCTGCCAAAATTATGCATTAGATCCAGTGCAGAGCATGGGAAAACGAACCCAATCTACACATACTCGGGTGGGATTAGGACCTATCTCTACCTATTAGCGTGTAGGTTGCATGGACGTAATAAAACTAACAAACTTGATTACCGGATGAATATAGATGATGAATTATATATATATATATATTTCTTGTGTGTTTAGTAGGTAGGTAAGATGAGTGATCGTGCTTGGATGTACACTAGTCACCCTAGTCAGAAAGACATGACCAATGAATGGTTAACAAAAACCAAAGGTTTTTTGAGATCCGCATTTGCAAATGGCCAGCAAAAAACATGGTGCCCCTGCCCCAAATGCGACAGCATTTAAAGGCAGACAGAGTTTCAAATGGGTAAACAGCTACAGAAGTGGGGTTTTACGCCTAATTATACGATGTGGACTTTTCATGGTGAGTCTGACCAACTTGCCAGAGCTGAGGTGGTTCGTCGTCGCACCGACGAGCATTGTACCATTATCGAAGACATGGTGCATGACTTTGATGATGCTCGATATTCGAACGATGAGATGGAGGAATCTGCAAAGGCCTTCTATGAAATGTTGGAGTCTTCAAAATGTCCTCTCCACGAGCACACTGAGCTTTGTCAGCTAGATGCCATTGCGCAAGTAATGCCTCTGAAGGCTCAATTCAACCTAGGCAGAGAATGCTACGACGCGATGATGACGATATTTGGACGCTTTGTACCCAAAGGCCATGTACTACCTGCAAACCTGTACCAGTCAGGCAAAATCATTCGTGTACTTCAGATGCCCTATGAGAAGATACATGCTTCTAAGAAAGGATGTGCCTTATTTAGGCTTGAGTATACGGCCTTGAACTATTGCCATATTTGAAATTCTTCTAGGTATATTGTTTGTAGACAACGGTATGGGTGAGAAGATTTATACCAAAATGCCCATTAATGTTCCTTGGTATCTGCCAATCGTACCAAGACTTCATCGTCTTTTCATGGTCGAAGAAACGGCCAGACAGATGACATGGCACAAATTGGGCAAAAGAACCGAACTAGATGCGGATGGGAACAAGATGTTGGTACACACTTCAGATGCTTTTGCGTGGAAGCACTTTCATGCCTTACATAAGGATAAATCGGCAGATCCAAGGCATCCTCGAGTTGCCATCAGCACATATGGGTTCAATGTGTATGGTATGAAGGCAGCACAATACAGTTGTTGGCCTATATTTGTCATTCCACTCAATCTCTCCTCCCCCCAAAGAGATTATGCAAAGAAAGAACATTTTCTCGACGTTGATAATTCCAGGGCCCAAATATCCAGGGAAGAATATGAATGTGTACATGCAGCCGCTTAAGGATGAATTGCAAGAAGCCTGGAATAATGGGATCGAGACATACGACGCCGCTACCAAAAAGAACTTCAAAATGCATGTGTGGTACATGTACTCGATGCATGACTCTCCGACGTATGCGCTATTCGTTGGTTGGTGTGTGCATGGAAGGTTCCTGTGCCCCACATGCAAGGTAACTCTTTAGTTCTGTTGGCTGCAGGTCGCAAGTTTTCTTGCTTCAACATGCATAGACAGTTCCTGGATCCTGGCCATACGTTCAGAAAAGACAAGAAGAACTTCATGAAAGGTAGAGTTGTCAAAAACACTACACCACCTCGTTGACAGGCCAACAGACCCTTGATCAGTTAAACGCTCTCGAGCCTGATCCTTTGCGTCCAGGGTATTTCAAAGGGTATAATACGGAACATGTCTGGACTCACAAGTCATGCTTATGGGATCTTCCTTACTTTAAAGGCCTCATTTGCTCACACAACATCGACATGATGCAGACTGAAAAGAATATGGCGGAGGCCATTTTTGGTACATTGTTCAGCATAGAGGGGAAGTCAAAGGATAATCCTACAACTAGAATCAACCAGGAGGCTCTATGTGATAGATCGTTACAAAACTTGCGACGACGAAAAGGAAATCAAAGCGTAGCGAAGCCAAAGGCATGGTTCAATCTTGGAAGTCCAGCTATGAGGGAAATGCTATTGTCGGTGAAAATGTGGTTGATGTTCCCCGATGGGTATGCTGCGAATATAAAGAGGGGAGCGAGTCTTGAAAAATGAAAATATTTGGTCTCAAGAGTCATGATTGGCACATATGGCTTGAGAGGGTAATGCCGGTGATGTTGTGTGGCTTTATCCCTGAGAATGAATGGCTAGTACTGATAGAGCTGACCTATTTCTTCCGTTCTCTATGTGCGAAATAACTATCGCCTGACATGCTAGATGAAATGGAAGAGTTGGCGCCAGAGTTGATCTACAAATTAGAAAGGATCTTTCCACCGGGCTTCTTTAATCCAATGCAACATTTGATTTTGCATCTCCCGACCAAGGCAAGATTGGGGGGAGGGTAGTTCAAAATCAATGGTGCTTCTCAACTAAGAGGATGCAGAAGACGCTTCGAGCCAAATTAAGAAAAGAAACATAGAGTTGAAGCATCGATGGTCGAGGCATTCATTACTGAGGAGGCGACAAACTTCATGACAGCACACTACAGAGCCAAAAATCATCATTTGCATAACCTGAAGCCTTGGTACATGATGGCGAGCCTAAAAAAGGTTGATCCAACCTCAGCCTATTCAAAGGGAAGCTCGCACCAGCTGGTGCTTCAAAACGGAAATCATTGGATGTCGAAGAATGGTGGACCATTTCATT